>OW804094.1:32611682-35111682 GCA_942159475.1 Sthenelais limicola | reverse complement strand
GTAGATTCATATTATCAATATATTAAATATACTGCAGTCAGACCACAGGAATCCGGTCATCCGTTTGTAAATACCCTGCGACCATGTTGCCAAATTGAATAGCACATAAAGGGCACTGCTCTATGAGCAATAATGTGAAGAATATGGTAGACATTTCTGAAGAATACCCTAGGTTAGACATATTCTCTCTTATCTTATCCCATAAGGATATATATCAAAATACTTCTGCATCGATAGCTACTGTAGTTGACATCTTCCCTCAACATCTTCCCATCCATTTCTCACCGGTACATTGATGAAGTTGAAGATGATCCGCACAATTGCTATGCATTAATTCTAAGCATGATTGAGTAAATGAACATGTCAGAACCCAGGCGCACAAACGTGTGAGAACTTTAAAATGAAGTGATCGCTGCTGTCAGCTAATGTTCTTATTAGCTATATAGAGAGATAAAGTGATTGTCTCCCGCATTTTGTTTCAGCCCTCTTGTCATGCAAGGGAGTTGCAAAGAATTGCTGGCTGCTTCCACCATTGATTTTACTCGAGATGGTCTTAAACTGTACATAATGTGTTCCTTCGTTGAAGAATTTGAATGTTACATTTATCTTTTTCATTTTCCACCCGTCAGGTATGATGTATATATAAAACAAGTGATGATAATATTTATCCAACATCCAGGAAGAGAGATATGTAATTAGATTACAACTTTCTGTGTGCCTTATACAAAAAATCCACGTAACCATGTTTTAAAGAGATTTCAATGTGAAATGTGAAATTGTAAACATTGACGACCTTTGTACCCATTTCAATTCCTATCATGAATATGGTATAACATCCCCAACTAGCTTATTATTGGGAACATATTGGACTTCTGAGAAACATTTTATCATTTATTATATAATTTTATCATTTTATACGTAAATATTTATTTGTAATGTCCTGCTTAATGTTGTACAAAATCTGAAAGCATTAATTATAATTATAAAATAATGTAATGTATTATATTAAAATTGCTCTATTGAGATTTCTCTATTTCCTATATTTAGGTGGTACGGTGGTTACGTTACAGGGCTCGGAGTGGATTAGTTACGTCATCTCTGACGTCACGGAGAGAACGCACAGCCCAATCAATAAAGTGGCCCTTGAGTTCAAGGTAAGATAAACCCTGAGATTCTCATCTTTACCCAACATTTCATATGTTTAAGACGAGGAATTCTGTGTACGATGTTGATATAGAAAGATCTATGATTTTTATCATTCTAAACATTCAGGAAAGTATTGAAATAAGGAAGGTTGATGAACTTCGAGTAATATAGAAAGGCTATGGTAAATTATTTTATGAATGGACAACAGGGTGGGGGGCTGCAGTTAAAATATATTTATTACTAAATGTATATGAGTTAAACTATTATTTATTATTGAATGAATATATGAGTGTTTTGCCTCATCCCACCATGAGTCAGCGGTTCACTACATATAGATCTATTATTAAATGAATATATGAGTACAGGAATATATGTGAGCCCTTGTTATTTTGAGTGTATTCCATAGTAGGTGTCCGTTTGTGTAATACTATTGAGTGGGTTATTTGTGCCCATGGCCTTGATCATCCAGGACCCGTGATCCTTAAGCGTGAGTGGCCGGGGCAGAGAGAAATAGAGTGTCCAATCCGATGGTCAGCTTGGAACTGACCCTCCTCTTGGGTGGGGAGCAGACTTTGAAATTTACAGGCCTGTGATACCAGATAACTAGAGGCAATGTCCTTACAATTATTTTGGGAAATTAGCCGTGCCCATATTTAATGCACCATAGATTCAAATCGCCAAAAGCTTTGATTGGTTTTCGATTATGGGAAACGAGAGAATTCCTGATCTCTACTCCATTCCACACTTTTGTCCCAAAAGTCTACTCCTACATTATTAGAAAGAAATACTTGTAGTCGGATTCCAAATTAATTGCGCCAATGGTTTAAGAAAGAGATATTATTCAGCATTCGCCAAATATTCTCTGATGGAAATCGAGTAACATCGGTGGATCAACAGAATTGACTAATCAAAGTAATTAATAAATCGACACTAAGCCAAGTAGTAGATGCCAGTTGGGATCTACATAAGAAGGGGGTTATAAATAATGTATTGCTTAATTTCTATTAACCCCGCCTAAGAAATAAGGTTGGGATTTCCATACCAGTATCGATAGCCCTTCTTTAACCCATTTCGTAATTAATAACATTGATTAATATGGTATGATGTATAATGCTGAACTAGCCTCAATAGTATAATGAGAGGGAGGGATTTGATAGTCACAATTCTGAAATCAATCTAAAACTGCAGACTCTAAGTGGACATGCCATGATAAGTTGGCATTCCTATACATTGTGTTCTTTTGTTTGGTATGAATCTTTCCATATTTCGTCTCGAGAACTAAATTATTCAACAAAAAACAAAAATCAGGAGGACACAGAACTCTTGAATTATGGATAGCACCTGTTATTATAAAAGTGATTCCCCAGAATGTGGCAATCGCTTTGTTCAAATTAATTATACAATGGACGAGAGCAACAATGCCGCCGCTGGTAATTTATGCAAATTAAAAACAGGTGGTGTGTCCAGGAACTGAGATGAAGAAATAAGGATTAATTCACAGCTGGGTAATGTAATTTTACAATTGTGGAATAATGAAACAGATATCAAAGATCCATAGGAGTAGGTTAGTGACTTTCCTGTTAGTTGGACTGGCATGCTGGAATATTCCCCCTCCAGGAATTATGCTCAATATTGCATTATATTATATGTGCTTTTCATGACCATTTATTTGTATATTTTATTAAGAAGTCATAAAGAGCTACCAGAAAATACGTAAAACTGTAAGATAAAATATGATTTAATGTGGTGAAGAATAATGGCTTTTTTCATATAAAGTGCTAGAAAACCTGATAATATGTACGGCAGAAAGAGAAAATTTGCTAAGATATCAAAGAATTAAAAGAATTCATATAATTACATGCCACTGCAGGAAGAAAGTATAATAAATTAGATATAAGCTAAACATTATATTCATTAGTATCGTGGAGAAGCGCGGCTGTGTGCTTACAGTACCTTTGCGCTACCAAACTTAAAAGGATCCCCTCTGTCGCTTGGTGACCCCTTTATGGCCAAGTTGACTGGCCATGACCAATCAGCTGTGTAGTTACTTTGCGCTGTTGGCCGTTAGTCCAGTCAAGTGTGAATATAGGTCAGCTAAGGGGAAAGTTGAATGGCCAACATATCGGTGCATGTTGGTGGGGAAATATGGGGATTTAAGAAAAAATTGTTATCAGTTGGTAAATAAGCATTTGTCCTTATCTTAATCATTATTAGTAATGTTACTTTTGAAGATTACATATCGAATTTGAAAAGCATCGATATTGCATTATGGAGTTCGTTTCTCAACAAAACGTTATCATCAGGATCCATGGTGGTATAATCCCCTAGGTCAGCATGATTATCGACATCATTGATTTAAACCACCAGTAACGACCGTGTATAATATGTGTGTGTTTTACTTCTAATTAACTTATATGACTTTAATGGTAAAAGAATATTTAAATGGTGTTGCCTCGCTTAGATCTGCCTGAAAAGGGGTGGTATTCCACTACCAGCTTGCATTGCACCTTTAAAAACCATCCTGCCGCTAATATCAAGACAAAAAGCGTTTCAGTACAAAGTTAGTCTACTGTTAATGAAATGAACCCATTCGGGGAATTCCATGAAGCCTGCAAGGGGATAGATGGCACAAAAGCCTTGCCCGTGTTGGCGGCATTTATCTTATCTTTATCATGAAGTCTATTGATTTTTATGAAGAATTTAGACAACACCTTCATTAATCCTCCTCCCCCAAGATCGATAGACTAAACTGTAGAGCGTTGAGCTCTAGTATGTCCTCAAACAGCTTATTTTACAGATGAATCATAGTAAAACACAGAGGCTATCCTGATAATAACAGCCTTACTTAGTTGTGAACATCCAGGTGATATCTATTTTAATATGAATGAGTCGTTGACATGAAGTTTTCAAAGTTTTGAATAATTATGTGTTTATTATAAGATTCATTGTCCATGCATGCATGCCGGAATAAGTCTGTACAAATCATGTGCAGATCTATAGTGCAGCAATTGCGCTATGCGTGTTCATAGAGACTTTGCAGGTTTTAAACCTACCCTACCCACCCCAAGAGTATCACAAACTTTGTATTGTATGATACTTTACCATGCTGTTCAACTGAGCTCTTACTTTGTTACTACTCTTCATATCTGCAACATGCAAGGAAGGTACATGTATACATGCCTTGGGCTGCACATGTCACGGTATTAGTTTCAGTTCTTACTAAATAACGTCACCTGGACCTACTAACTAAAGATTAGAACATACTGACTACGTACCGACTGTAATAGTCTGGTATTTTGCACCGACCAGAATGAATGATAGAGATCTATGGACCATTATGCCCCGAGAGAGCGGCAAACAAGGCCTTCTAATTAGCAAGATGCATCTAGACACAAGACCAGAAGCAGTCTACAACAATGGTCATGTTGGATAACGAATTTGTCAGCGCTGAATTATGCTTCCATAGAAATGTTTAATGTCTTGTTTGCATACTTCAATTACACGTCTTTGTGCTCTGGGAGAGAAGAAAGCCATGAGTGGAAGTCGATTCAGAAAAGAAATCCAATCCCTGAATCGTGGTTGTGACTGAACGCTTATTTAAATAAAGTTCGTAATAATAATGTATAGATCCATCGTCAGAAGGAGGGAAACAACTAAGAATGCGTAGTAATGAAGCTATCGCAAAGGAATTCATTCTGATTCATTATTATGGTAACGGCTGACTCAATGAGACAAATGCAAAATGAGTTGCTGGAATAGGGTCTAGTTATTTCAGCATTTGCTCCCTAATGAGAACGTTACTAGTTCACAACGGTTTGTGTAAATAAAGATTATAATTACAGCAACACCAACCAAAATGTTTATTAGGCCTATAACCATAGAGACGATTTTACTCTTATTTGCATGCTTTCTGAATTATACCTGAATTTTCTTGCTTTTCGTGTCGCAAGAATCCTTTGTGCAAAGGCTTTTGGTCATGACGGAATATTTAATTAATTAACCTTATTCTCAGGTTCTTGTCTCGACTACACAGTTCACAACTCTTAAGGGCGGAGGTTAGGAGGTGAAATAATAATTTGTAAAGACAAATTTGATCTAAGACTTCCATCGTGAAAGACCTCGTCCTATGCACAGACGTTAGACCCTTTTCATATAAATGATTTAAATTGTGTATTTCCATGGATATGACGTTTAAAGTTCAGCCAAATTTCGATTAATCGTACCGCTTCTTGATCTTGTAAGAGACAAATGCGATGATGAGCTCTAAAGGTAAATTACACAACTGTTATGTTGAACTATAGAATTCTCAGAAAAATCAAAGATGCACACTGAATAGCAATGCATGTACTTTTGAGTCTACGTGCTGAATGAAAAGAATATATGTCTGACTATCTGATGATTGCTATATAAACATACTACCGTAATTAAAAAGAATACATATTTGTTTTTAAAATATGGTTCTTTATTTGAAATGACATAGGGGGTGCAAAGAAAGGCTTTTCAGAGAACAAATATGAATGTCCATATACTATAGCCATACGCCTACTTTAAATTAAAGGATTTTTAAGTATTGCAAAGATGGACAGCATTTAGTATACTCGGAGCGCATAAGAACGAGTTGATAAAGATATATAGAAATGCTGTGGTCTTATGAATGTAATGAACATTCTGCCTGTAATATTTTACTTCTGACAAAAGGAAGATGTGTTGAATGGGTCTTTCAGAATTTATAGAAGTAAGAAAATAAAGGCAGTCGGAACATTTAAAACAATTGTCTGTTCCTCACCTCAGTGTCCACAATATGAAAACCACTTTATTAAAAAAACAAAAAACTTCATTTCGACTTTGAAAAGCAAAAAAAACACTTGCACATATACACTAAATATTCGAAACCTATAGAGAGAATTGTACCAATAACATCTCCTCATATATCAAATCAATTATATTTTAGAATGACCATTGTGAAACCTTTTTCCGTTCCATATCAGCTGTCTCTCCTTGGGAGTAGCAAGGGTTAAAGATGAAGAGTATCGGGAATTGAAAGGAACAATAACACCAATACACATGTTTGTTGGTAAGGAAGGGTGACAGAGGGACAGACCGGGGGAATATGTGACGTGCAGACGGTAAGCCTAAAGAGTATTTCTGAGACATAGAGGCATCCACTAACACGCCAGCACATCCAAATATGACAACCACCTGTCATCTTGCTGTCAGCACTACGTCACTTCCGCTTTCCCGACAAGTTTTTCTATGCCCCTGAGTCTTCCTCTTGAGACATTGCTGGGCGTTTATTGTGTGATATAGTGGCCGTGGAAACAGGTTCTCTTAGATAATACACTTAACGCCTCGCAGTATAGCGCTCTCAGACTATTAATGTCTATATCCCGGGGAGATATATTTAAGCAAGCATATGTGTTTATTGCTTCTCATATATAGTATTTATCACTGCGCTGGATCTAGTTCTACTAAAGAGGTTGTTGCAGTACATGATAGAGGCTTACAGAAAGAGAAGTAACATAAGCGCTTTAGCTTGATGTGGAGCTACTAGAATCCTATCAAACGATGATAGTCTAAGACTAAATGTCATCGTAAACTACTAGTGGTGTATGTATCTGAGCTTGACCTCAGATTCCAGAAAAGTTTTTAATTGTTACATATAACAATAAACTTGATATTGATCTAGAAACTTGCACTCTCATCAGGTAATGAATGACAACTTACTTATTCACACTCGTATCGCTTTATCAATAATACATTTTACTTAGCCGTCTAAATAATTATACTTACGAAGAACAACATAGACATATAGCATACAAAGGACTAGACTTTCTTCAATATACAATACCAATGGCACCGATGCAAGTCTCATAGTATTTTTATGTGTAAAGCATCAACCTGGTAGGACCATGTAAATCAAGTGTTAATGGCCCATTCCTTTCCACATACTTAGTATATGGGGGTTTTCAAAGGTTTCACTTCGACTACTAATCCTCCCTTGTCTTCTCAACAAGCATGTGTTATCGAGCAAGTCTTCTTACCATCTTTCCCCTTTTTTCTCCACCGTAGTTCTTTGACTAGAATTTTATTATAGCTAACTCAATTTACATAATTGATTTCATGTAAACTATCCAGGAGAGCCTAATTTAAATATGTTGCCTTTTATCATGGTGATATATGAAGTCAGTAAATCTTCTCCTTTGCGACTGCTGTACTATCTTCATAGATAACTTTAATGGCTTTTGTGCGGGATGTATGGGTTGTAATAAGGGGAATAGGGGGAATTATCTGAGAGAGGGTTAACGATAGGAGGGTTAGGATGTGGAACACGCAAAAGATTGTTATTCTTTAATGTGCATGAGGCTTACGTGAGCCATTTGTTGTGAAGATGCGCTTAGTACGGCATTTGCCTATGCAGGGTGAGGGATATTTGAGTGTGCCTATAGTCCTACATATAATACAGCATGATTAGGTTGATTCTCCCATTCAACCTGTTTACAAGTATGCATGCGAAGATTAATTATGAACTCGCCACGAATCGGTATGACTTTTGGCGAATTTAAATCACGAAGATACTGGAGCCCTGTGCTATGGGCATTGAGAAAAGATGCTTTATCAAAGGTCACTGACTTTCTCGACATTCAAAGCAAAAATCAGACAAAAACTATTGCAAAGTACGGAAAAGGATTGGTTGAGCTATTAAGTTGAGGATAAGAAATGTCTGCCTACCTAAGTAAAACAATTGAACGCAGGTGCATGCATGGCATATGGACCTTTGTTTGGACTTTTTTTAATTTGGAAACATGTCTACGCGTAAAATGAGTTTTAATGGTACAATATTATTGTAAAATTACTCAACATACCTATCCGCATTCGCCAATTAGCTTTTTCGTTCAAATCCCGCATGGCTAACTCAAAATATTGAAGTACTTATTTTTTTATTTTTTTTTACAAAATGAGAATCTCAAATATTCGGGTAAAGGTAAAACATTATAATCACCATTAACTGTTCCCTTTGCTTTCATTGACTATCCATACCTTTGCCTTTATCAGCCTTTACCGGGTGATGCGACACAGACATGCTGGTTCATGGTTGCATATACATCCTCCATAAAACGCCTCGCAAACTACCTCCGCAATTTTCCAGCACAAGCAAAGATTCGCCAAGCGATTAATCTCCGATAATGCGACTCAGTTCTCTTGTACGCATGCGTTAATTATTATTTTTTGAGAGGACTCCCTGCTATTCATGTTTATTATCTAGGATGGTATGTTTCGATTTCCCACCGAAGGTAAATGGTTTGCTGTGTACCATTTAATGTTACCTTATCACAGCTTTCAAACACATTATAGACAGGATTTTTAGGCACTACCTGTTGATGCCACGCTACCTCTAGTATATTCGTGTCCGACTTCACCTCCCAACCCGCAAACATTTACAGGCGAAACACAACCTTTCCATTGAGCCGCAACTAGATCATATATCGCATGGTGCCCACTCGCAATGAATGGCACTCCATCCTCCATTGAATCGCAACTAATCTAGAGATTGGGCTGCGATTGACCCTCTGATCGCACATGATCGTCATCTGCTTGCAACTCAATGGAGGAGAACTATTAGCATTGAAGCTAGAAGAAAGGTATCCTTCCTGGACCAATCTACTCTTGGTGGTGAGCAAGCAGCTCTAGAAAACGTATTGTCTGGTCGCGCAAGTACATGATATTAACACCTCCAGATGTCCAGTCTCCAGAGTGTTTCCTCTCTAGTGTACCTATACAAAGGTTAGAATCAAGATGTTGATGGGAGCCCTTGAATCTTGAATCAGCCAAGCTTCACACACTTTCTGACTTGTTTCTTCGTGTCTCTCTCCTTACAGGCGTTCGTCCGATTAGGTGGCATTATACAGTTTAAAGTTACCAAAATACCACGCCATATATAAATCTGCAGTTATGGCTACATCTAGAACAATATACTCATTTTTCTACTGTCACTATAACTCAAGGAAACTCCCCCACCCCCGTCTGCTGAAGCACAATCAATAGCTTTAACCAAGTTAATTAGTCTCTGAACTATTCCCTCTTCCCTCATAGATACATAGGAAAGTGAAAATTAAAGGCTGGCTATAAAGTAACTCGCTTCACACATTCTCAAAGTGTATTAAGCATGGGAAACTAGTGTTGCACTATGCAGCTGACAAATCGTTTTGCTACATGCCTTAGTTAATGGCAAATAGTGTACCAATATGTGGACCGGAAGTAAGCAGTCCACATAGATTTAGCATTGCAGGCGATAAATAATTACTCTAGACACATCTAGACCGATGTAACAGAGAACGTCCGCAATGCTAAGCCTATGGCATTGGAGTTTTGCGCAGCATGTCCACACAACGTCATGAAACTGCTACAGTAGCACGACTCAAAAGTTTGCTGGCGTGGACCACTTACTCTCCCTATTGTGTTCGACCATTATGATTACCATAGTGAATGATTGAAATAAATCTAAAAATATTCTATAGATCATTCACAGGAAGATGATATTTCTAAATTGTCAGATGCAAAATTATTTCTGTAGTTAAGCTTATATTTCATCAGTATTTCACAACTGGGATACCATTTCTGAGTTTGGTTCAACTGTAGGAGTAAGGTTTGCCTGAATTAGTAGCAGTCTTTATGTTAGTCTCTTAACACTGAAACTACCTCCACGAAACTGAAAAGCTAGTCCTCAGATTTCCTCTCTGAACTTGTCTCCCACTATTAAATCTTAAGGACATCAGACACGCTTTACCAATAATTGAGACAAGAAAAAGAGATCCATTTAACTAAGCTCATCAAATCCAGGAGACTGGGTAATGAGGATGGATATGGACGGGGTGTGTTGATTTAATATGGGGCCAGATTATTCCTAATATCGTGGATTAACACACAAACAATGGGACACCATTTAGCCAGAAATTATTGGCCTATTTTTGTTCTGTTTTGTGGGATTAATTACTTTGTAAAGTTAGTTTAGTTTGAGTGTTTGATGAATTCAATAATTAGGATGGGGTCTTGAATTCATAGACATGAAGACACGGGGAGCATTATGTCCAGTCTACAGCACATTTGAAAATTAAATCATTTCTCCTGAAGCTGCAGTAGAAGCAGAGTTGATTAAAAAGAATGTCATTCATTCCTTTTCATATCGTGAGGCTGTTAGATAGGGGAATCTAAGACAATTAGAAATTGAGGTTTTGGGGTTCGATTCCTTCCTCAGCCATTATTTTTATCAAGTTCTATATTACTATTAATTACTGAGGTACAATGTAATGCAAACCCTAGACCTTTGGAATGTCACCAAACATTTTAAAGCTGGTGTTGCTGCCTTTTCCAAGAGTAGAATTTTGAAGACGGACTCTTTCGTATTAATCGTTAGTGGGTATCAAATACCCCCTAATATCATTCATATATTTATTACTCCGCGATTTCCCTACATTCATCAAGAGAATAATGGATGAAAAATAGTTTATTTTGAGTCCGACTTGCGTTGGAAGGAATGTAATGCAAATGTATCTGGCCATTCATTGTTGGATGAAGTGACATAAAATTAGAATGCAAACTGAAAATGGAAGAACCTAATTAATACAACAAGACATATACTAATTTAAGATACATTGTTAAAAGATGAAACAAAGATGATATATATAGTTTAAGAACATACACCACAACCTTACACCTGGCGCGCATATTTTAAATCTATTTCCCTCGGCTGAAATAACGACCACATTTTTTTGCTTTACCCACAAAATATACTAAGACCTGTGCATTTTTATCATGATAGTGGAGAAGGTAACATGTTCTCTCAGGTCTTCCCGTCCCGTAGAAACCTCCCCATGTATCAAAATAAATGGAGACGCTATATACTATCACCATTAAGGTACCATCTGCCTCTAAGAACATGGGACAGGTCATGCTCCTCTACTTTCCCTCCACACGTCTCTAATGAGGACCTATCGATTCCTACTCCTAAAAACATTCCTCTCTTATGCAGCTGGAAATAGACCCAGTGGTAAATAGCCTCCTTGGCTTAGCTAAAGCCAACAGGTAGAACCAGGTAATTGTTATGGATTGATCTATTAGTAACATGTCGAAAACCTGTCAATTTTAGCCCATTTTGTGTTTGTGTATCTGAATTGACTTAGACCAAAAATGAAGCCACATTTGAGGAGCATTTTGGCGAATGAATGATTCAAGAGATGCTGGTGATTATGAGTCATCGTCCCAGTGAGAATCCATCTATTCTAGAAGGATAAAAGTGTTAACTCAACCTAAAGGGTATAGTCAACTAAACCGATTTTTTTTTTATTATTTCAATTAAAGGCCAGACATTTAACAACGAACAATTCAAATGTAAAGACGTATTGTCCTCCATGGACGTACTTCATACGTTGCCTAGATAGTCATATCTCAGAAGGAGACTTACGAGCATGCTAAAAAATAAAAGATATCTCTGTTTATTAGAGAGGAAAAAAAACAAAAAACAACAAAAAAAAACCAACATATTACTTTGTACATATTTATGTGGAGAAAGAAAAAAACAGTCGTTAATGAAACTCATATAGAGACATGATGAAAAGCTCAAGATATACTTTGATACTTAGATACGCATTATTCATATGTGCATTAGGCCAACTACATGACACTCGTCCGAAAAGCATCACATCAAAGTATGAAGCCCAAAAGACAATTCAAACAGTACTAGAGTCAAAAAAGACTTCTTTACTTCTCCCAAATCCATAGGGATAGAGGGAAAAAAATGTTCCAGAGGGGAAAAAGAACCTTTCGCATACGATTCTCACGGAACTTAGTGGGAAAAGGGTCCTCTGCGGGGCAAAATCGCATGAAAATCGGCTTGGTGGGCTAGGGCCTTTAATGCTCTAACAGAATTGTAATCTGCAGGTGATCCTGGGCGAGGCTGGTGTGTAGGTCCTCCCCGTATTAGACTAGCATAACACATGTCACGTGAATGATGTTCTTGTGTCACAACTAATATTATGCGCGACGTAACTTCATGCAGTGACCTCGCTAATGATTACTCCAAGGCGCGTATGGCGGGAATGGGCGTCCTACGGAAACATGAATGTCCTAGTCTGATACCTATATTACGCGACTCACACCTTATGGGTGACTAGTCGCTTAATCGCTGTAATGGTTAAATGTATCAATATTTAAGATTTTTTATTCAGCCAAAACATTATGTATAACATACATTATTTTCAGTAATTTAATTACCAGGGACCCTCTGTAAGAGCTATGGCTGCCGAAGAAGAGGGCTGTTCCCTTTTTCAGTGTAAATTGTTATAATTATCCATTTCTGATTCTGGAAATAAACAATATAAAATATAAGGTACTTGTAAATATTGCAGGAAGGTTCCATTGAACAGATTTTAGGCTTATTATGGCCATACTTTTGTATCAGTCATGGTGAGGAAACATGGGATTTCCATAACCTGAGCATCGCTATTAAGTCTGAAGGATTAAAGGGAGATCAGCATGCCTGGTAGGAAGCGGATTCTTGTGGGGGGTCGTGTGCTAAACCTCCTTTCTCATTAAGCCGTAAAGCTAATATTAATAGGATTGAGGTTGACCCTGAGCCATTCATCATTAATAAAGCCAGATAGTCTTTCTTTCGCAAAGTTTTGTTCAGTTGACCATATAGATTTTTAGAATATTATATGTCAGAACAATTAGAAGTGCGGTGTTCAATCTAAGGTTGATGCTTTTTTCAAGATGTCTTTATTCAGAGAAAAGAGCAAAATTAACTGAGTGCTGAGAAAAAAATACAGCTCATATAAATAAAACCCCTTCTCATAGGCATACAAATAGGTACAAAATGACAATGGTAGCACAATGGACAGGGGTATACATTGAACATTCTCAAGAAGATGTTTATTACGATGATAACGCTAACCGAGCAGCTGTTCTGCTGGAACTTATAATAATTCAAAGGAAAGGTGTAAAACAGAAGAAAATGTATTGTTTCCGTACCATAGGGGAGTACAATATACTGTAACAGATTCATTTTAGATAGTTAGCTGGGGCAGGTGGTATACTTATTCTTCTAATAAACAGGAATTTTACAGCCTTGTCTGGGGATGAAAACCGGAGATCATAGTAGTCACTGATCCATAGAAGGTGTCGGCAGTACACATACCCTGCATATCCATAAATCATTCTTAGATAAAAAAAAACAAAAAAAACTTGCTGGTTACAATATTTTTGCTCATTAGTATTTTCCATAAGGTTTTTATTCAATAATTTTCTATTCATAGACCCCCTAAGTAAAGGAAGGCCTGTGTATAGATTCATACATAATCCGTTATTTCTAATCATCAATCTATTTTGTTGATGATGACCTTGAAGACTATAGTTACAGGATTAAATTGAAAATTGAGAAATGTGCCATTTACGGTACAGATGACGCAAATTCTGTATTCAAGCAGTGTATTCGAAGTATTAGTTGACTGGTTAGGTTAAACTGACTTTTAAATTTTTGATGAATCTTAAAGCTACCACCCATGTTTTTGGCCCATTGTAACTTGTTTTAAAATTATTCTATATCGCCTTTCAGACCCGGTCTACCGAGGGAGTACTATTTTATGGCTACAGTCAGTCTCAATACAACCATTTAGCGCTTTCTCTACATAACTCTTCACTTCACGTGTCTGTTGTGTTCGTGGACCAGGAAAACTATGATGAACTTTGGGTGGCACTTGGAGCGAAACTTAATGACAACAGGTAAGGTATTAACAATTATAGTCAAATTTATGAGATCCATAGACTCAAATTCATGAAGAATTCCTTTCTATTAAAAGGCGTTGTCGAATCGGATTCTTAAAAAAGACGTTGGGAAAGACTCAAAAGAAAATTCCTTTCCCTTTTCAGTAACTGTGTTATACAAAGATCTCCTGTGATACTCTGAATACCTTACTGTAGGAATGTAATTCCATCGCTTGTTTCTCACAAACATAAAATCGTTCCAAAAGAATCGAAAATCTTCAGATCTGATTTTATTCCTCTGATAGAATTATTATCTAGAGTTACTATCGGGAATAGTTTAAAGCCCGGTCTCTACTGGTTCAATGTGATATGACAAGTGTCAAAAGCATAAAAAAAGAGTTGAGATAATTCTGAACATTTTCAGAACTATCGCATCCCGACATAAAATAAAAAGCGATAAAACAAAAACAATACACGCATATACTGCGCATTATATTGAACGATTGGTATCTTGGTTTAGTGCCATGAATGATAATCTCATGCTTCAAAAGGACAGTTATGTCGGGTTTCCTGATATGGCCTCTGTGTTCTGATTTACTTGGAGGCTTGGACTAGATAATTCTTCCAATAAGGGCTTGTCCACCAATCGATTGGTTTTTTCCCAACTAACATAAGCTCTGATCGGCTTTTGATATTTTGAAAAGAAATGCTAACATTTGAACGATTGAGACTGAAGGGACTGTTCACTGCATCAATCTGCCCGAGTTTTTACAGTGTCCCACGGCTCCTCTACTGGGAACTGTTATAAATACAGTTTTTACTTTTGTTCATGTGCGCTGCCATCTTGGAGAGTGCTCTATTCAAAAACGTCGGGACTTGGGGTATAAATTAAAAACGCAACTGTGTCATGGCTCCTGACATTCAGAGGCACTTGCGTACACATCGCAGGAAATGCTGCTGCAAAGGGAAAAAAGCCATTTCCCTTCAGAATACATCAAAATAACGTAGAAATCTTTGATAGGGAAGATGCGACCGGGAGATGTGAGAGAAACTTTACTGTTGTATTTCTGAGAAATTTCACTAATATTGAACATATAGCCTGCAGAGCTGCCAGGGAAACCGTTTTTTCCTTGGTCAAACCCAAAATTTCTTGTTATCGTTTTACCCGTGAGTTTTTTTTCAAATGTAAAAAAACGATCAAGACGATTGGTGGAACAACTCTGTATGAAATGATTTCGGACAAAGCATTGTTTCATAACGTTTATATTAATGTTATTTTATGATTGGTTGGGTTGTTTACAGGACTCTCATATTCATGTACCTCATTATTTTATCCACAGATAGATATAAAAGAAATCTCCGCCATTAATTTTATTTTTACCACATCTCCTGTATGCGCGATCACTTGAAGAACAAAGCAAATCCATTTTCTGTGAACTATGATCATACATTACCAACAGTATAGATAACAACAGATCATTCATACAGTAAAAGAAATTACAGGCTCTGACAGCACCTTATGGACCACTTTCATTTTGTTCTGTGTGGCAAATTCAGCGTTAAGCGTTAGACGTTAAGACGATACGAAACCCATTCGAGGGGAAGCTTTTAATATATCATTCTTACCAGAGTTGGCTCCTGGAGAAACGAATGAGAGCGTATATATATATATATATGTGCAGATGTCGATGAATTGTTGGGAGGGGGTAAGGGGGGAGGGTATCCTAAAAGGTTCTTCCGAGACTGTGAAAGTTTATAGAAAGATTAGTCAGTCATTTGTGCACATTACTTGTCTTTAATCGTTAGAAATTACCTTGTCTGTTCGTGATCCAAATAATTTTAGGTAATATGAATTATGGAACAAATGTGACAGTGATTATTTTCTGATGCTCTGTTGTACTTGCGGGGTGTAACGCGCCCAACTCCCCCACTCAGTAACCAGTTCCCGATAAAATCCTTGGATCTGCCCTGGATGGGAGATGCTCTCCTAATCTCTTGATGCATGTGGTGTTAATCTTGAAAAAGGCTCAGTTCATCTAACCCTCGCCTTCATTCATTATATTAAGGCACAGGATGCAGAGCTTCAATGCAAAGAATGCCCATTGTTCCCGAATGATTTCCACTTCTTCCAGGTTAAAACCTGTGTGGACTGCCTTTCTGAAGAACCTTTTTGTAATCCATGCATATTGATGTATGAATGATGGCGTGGTTTAACACCAGAAAAATATGGATTCATCCTCATTAGTTTTGTGTATATTTCGAAGCAGGGCACGTGGAAATCGTCGGTTTAGCATCGTGTGTACTGGGGAAATTTAATTCTTATTAAGACAAAAAAAGATTCTACTAAATTGTACTATATTAGATAAGACTATCAATAAAAAAAGACTTATCAGGCAAGGGTCGTCTAAACATGTATTAGGTATGTTTCTGGCCTAGGGACAAGGGAAGTGTGGTATATATATGTATTATAGGTAATTTATATAGATCTATGACTGTAAATATCCCTCTCGAATAATATTGATATTCCCAAGTTTGGTGACATTCCAAACAAAAATGTAGAATTTGGACACTAGAAACCTTGTTGATAACATGTTGCCTTTGAGACGCAAATATCGTTGATCCTCAAAGTTCCTGAATCCATATGCACTCAAAAACTCTACTTCGTATTCATTGGCCAAACGCATCCAAATTCAATGTTCCTGATGTCATAAATGTTAGATACCAGCGAAGATATACATATTATATTCTGAAGGTTGCATATTTAAGATCGAGATATCGATGGGTAGAATAGATTGGGAGGGCGGATGGGGTGACCCTTATTTAAGGATCAGATATAATGTATAATTATGTTGTATGATATCTTATGTATATCTATTTAATGTTGTTGACATGGACCTATATTATACTCTCTAACATTCCGATTATAACCTTTAAATTAACTTGACACACTCTTACCTGTACTGATAAGAGTACTATCATGAGTCGCTCATTGACTCATTGGGTTAGGATTTATGTCATATCACTAGGATTCACAGTATAGTGCCATATCTAATACTAATATCAATGTACAAGAGTCCATATATACTATGTATACTATATTGTATGTTATAAATACTCATCAACATTGTAAGAATTCTTATGTACTGTAAAATCATATCCTACATAACTGTCATAAAATTCTAAGACTACTCGATTTATGAGAATAATGAATTACTCCTGTCCAGCTGGATATTAATAAGTAAATTGTACCCACAGATTATTATGATTTTCTTTCGGAGGCAATGGAAGACCTACCATGGAGAATTGTTACCCATTTCACGATGTTATTGTATACTTCATGAATAAAAATTCTATATATATATATATGTAGAATTGGCACAGAACACTGACAGCAATTGAAACACGCAGCCTAAAGCCGCTCAGAAGAGGTCATTTTGGCTCTTGGGTATCTCACAGACATGTTGGGGCTATTTTCATGCATAATATTATTGTAACTTGAAAAATATTAAAATTCGCGAGTAAGCGGGCTTTTGCCATTTAGGACATTAGGAAATGGAGTTTATTGACAGATTTGTCTGTATTTGTAACATGAGCCTCATTGAAACTATATTTTTAGCCTAATGTAATAACAAATTATCCCCTTTCATTATCCTTTACCGTGAACAGATGGCACAATGTTGTAGTATCCCACCACGGGCATGAGGTACAGGTACAGCTGGATGCCAAGTCTCAAAAAATGAGCGGCCGTCAGGACCAGCGCCATCTACGTATGGACCCAGCAGTCTTTATAGGAGGACTAGAAAACGCACACAAAGCTTTAGGTGAGTATTTCTTTACTGGGACTAGAGCACCGCAATGGTGGTCTTCCTCTAGTACCTGGCAACGTCTGTAGTGATGATTTAGGTTCAGGATTACTTAAACTTAGAAATTCCATTATACAAATCGAAAATCTAAGAGAAACAAATGAACATTGGTTTTGTATCTATAAATAGAGAGAATGGGACGAGCCGGCAATAATCGAAAATTTATAGGACGAGATTCGTCCGCATAAGCACGATGCCGTAGGCAGAGTGCTTATGTGGACGAATCAAGTCCTATAAATTTTCGATTATTGCCGGCGAGTTCCATTCTATATTTATTATATGTGCATAAAATTTCATCATATGTTATCAGATATCACTGAAAAAATATTAAAGAAGTCTCAGAGAGTCCCGCTGCCCCGCTGACAGCCCCACTGACAGCCCCGCTGACAGCCCCGTTATTAGCCAAGTTATATTGTTGACTTAAAACGTTCATATCGCAGCCATTTCTTGAGCTACATTAATAAAACTTATATCATTCAATAGAGAATTTAATGCTCTATTTAATGATGGGATTTTTATTATGTATTTCTCAAATCATAGTACCAGAATCGCGGGTGGATTACCGATCGCGGGGATTTGTTTACATCCTTCGCGGAGAGCCAAAGCTCCGCGAAGCATATAAACAGAGCTATTTTTAGACAACTACATTCATATAGGACACGTCCTATATGACTATTTTTATAGCACCCCACTTATAGCACTTCTCATATAGCATGCGCGTATAATAAACTTTATTATTATACGCGCATGCTATATGAGAAGTGCTATAAGTGGGGTGCTATAAAAATAGTCATATAGGACGCGTCCTATATGAATGTAGTTGTCTAAAAATAGCTCTGTTTATATGCTTCGCGGAGCTTTGGCTCTTCGCGAAGGATGTAAACAAATCCCCGTGATCGGTAATCCACCCGTGATTCTGGTACTATGATTAGAGAAATACATAATAAATATCACATCATTAAATAGAGCATTAAATTCTCTATTGAATGATATAAGTTTTATTAATGTAGCTCAAGAAATGGCTGCGATATGAACGTTTTAAGTCAACAATACAACTTGGCTAATAACGGGGCTGTCAGCGGGGCTGTCAGTGGGGCTGTCAGCGGGGCAGCGGGGCTCTCTGAGACTTCTTTAATATTTTTTCAGTGATATCTGATAACATATGATCAAATTTTATGCACATATAATAAATATAGAATAGAACTCGCCGGCAATAATCGAAAATTTATAGGACTTGATTCGTCCACATAAGCACTCTGCCTACTGCCTTATTGTCATCTGGTACTGTGTATTTGATAATGGCGCACTTGGTATTTATCAATCAATTCATAAAATATAAAATTCATAAAATAATCAAAATATATATAATATATGAATGGATTGGAAAGATTTAGATATCTATTTACGACAAGCATAATTATAGTAATTATGAGTAGATATGTAGATGTACTAAGGTGATGAACAGCTTTAATATATATAAGAAATGTAGGAAATATCTCTTAGTGTTAAATAATAATAAAGGATATGTATCATATCATATATGATTAAGATACCATGTTATATTGTATCTGCTAGAGAAACTACTTCGCTATTTTCTTCCGCGACGTTCTAATATGTACTGAAACTTCATGACAAATTCTACATCATGGTTTTACTTCAGTCATACCGTATCGACAAATTGTTTCTCACATACTTTATTACAAAAGCACTGGTTAGTTCAACAAACCTCGGTACAAATCCACGCCCTCCTCACAAGTGGAATTAGCGGGACCCATAAAAGCAATATAGAATTTCAGGATTTATGGTCGCAATTTATGCCCTGATAGATTTCTCTCAAATGTATAAAGAAAAAACGCAGCAGGGCCCTAGTCGTCCATCCACACATATCCATTTAGATAGGAGCTCTTCATTTCAAAGGCAAACTAGGAAGTAAAGACGCATTATATAGACTCTCACTACATCTATTCCAACACCATCTACATATATAGCTTGTTCGTATAAGGACACGCGCTCTAGGGAGGGAGCTACTAAAGTATATCTTAAGTCATACATCACAGAGATGTAAGGCCAGGAGGTGTCCAAAAAGTAATTACATACGCCGGAGTCCCAGGTTTTACTGCTAATATCATACACCGGTGGCTGAATTGATGGACTTTATAATGGACATGTAATTAAAGCCTCTTATTTCCCCAAGTCAGCTTCTGAGTCTTGGCAGCCAGCCAAGAGAATGGTGTGTTAAATGGAGCAAAATTCACAGAACTTGCTGAAATATTTAGCTTTTTATTTGAAAAGGAGACATTGGTTCATTCCCTATTATATTTCTTTGCGGGGGGGGGGGGAGTGTTGGGAAGCACTGTGGAATGGTACCCCCGCCCCCCTCCCTTAATTAATACTCCTACGTTTCTGTCATATTTTATCATGGCGTGGAGAAATTGCCTGAACGAGCGGACAGTGAACTCAGTGAATCATCATTTGGATGAATGCATTTTTCCTTTTACAATTTACATAATGGCTTTTGTATTCTCTCTATATAGGAGTTCTTCTTGCTTCCGCTCCCATGTCATTATAGATTCGGATAACTGATAGTTATCCGAATTGTGTATTGTTTCTTATGCTTTACACCGGGTTTATATTTCACACTCTGACATGAAACTTGGACAATTTCTATTCAGGCAGACATCGCTATACCGAAAGCTATCAATATACCTGGTTGTCAAATCAAGTTTGCACAAATTATTATAGGGAAGCGTGCAAATAGCATATTTCCTCGATTACAAGTATGGTTGTGTTGGAACTATAGAAACATAGACACATTCTTTAGGTCCAGCATTTATAATCCCATTGATGTACAGTTACTGTCAGCTTCCCTGATTAATGTAGCTTAAAATAAGGTATGTCTAGACATGGGATAAACAGGATCATATAAACGGCCTTCTGCAGGAAAGGCCTTAAATATGATGTTCATTTAGTATGAAGATTAGCTCCAATGACGGAACTTGGTAATAAATACGTTCCTCAGCATATGGCAAATGGCATTTCCCTTCGTCGAATTATGTTATGTGAGATCGTCTAAATCTGATTATATTGTTTTGAGATTAAATGTATTATTCTGGACTGATGTAGTGCCAATTTAATAACGACGCCATTTTCTATCTGCTTCCTTTAACATAAGCCCCACGTGTTTTATGTTTTGCTTTTGTCTTTATTATTCTTTGACTATGCACTGGGTATTTAAGGGCCTAGTCCACTAAGCCGATTCTCATGCGATTCTCACATAATTTAGTGGGAAAGTATGGAGTCCTCTGCGGCGCAAAATCGTATGAGAATCGGCTTAGTGGACTAGACCCTTCACACTTTACCGGGTGTCAGGCGACTTCCCACCCGGTAAAAAGCCACTACTTTAATGACCTCAATACGTAGTATACTTCCAATTTATTCATGTTTAACCGTTGCAAAATCGTGAGCAATATTGGGTAACTCTTAAACCCGTCACAAACAAAATTACATCTTTACAGGTTTGAGAAGTCAGCAGAAGTTCGTAGGATGCTTGAGAGCGGTGTACTTTAACCATGACTCAGTACTGGAGAAGCTTCATACCCACCAAGCAGTATACCATGGAGGGGTTATACAGTACAGCTGTCAGGATATGGAACACACAGCTTTGCAGTTCCCTCATAAGGTAAATCGTCCGGACCCTGCAAGTTAGCAAAGCTTTGAATGGTTACTGTGTGATGCCTATAAAGATACGTAATTGCCGTTTATAGTGTTTATTGTAGTTTTCTAATTTGTGTTTCACTGATAGATTTCTTTTTTAAATATGTTGGGAATAGCTGCGAAATCGTAGAGACATAGTGTGGTACAATACATTTCAATTATCTCGCATGATCCACAAAAATCTAAATAGTACCAGACATACATATACCTTATTATATTATATTACCAATGACTGATTCCAGCAGTGCTTTTAAAGGGAATCCCACATTTCTATATCAACTTTATAATCGTTCACCTTGTCATTTTAAAATTTGGATTTCTGCCATATAGATCTATTCTTTCAGGGAGCGTTTGTGAAAGCAGAACACATGTCCTCTGAGCGACTTACTGTAGAGCTAGAATTTAGGACGTTGAAGCCCGATAGCATCCTTCTTTATACTGAGACTATAAGCGGCCCAGATAAAGGATACATACAGGTATAAATATAATCTATGTTATTTAATTTGTTTGGGGGACAAATACCGATATTTTCAATCTAATCCGAGCACCTATATTCGGGATATTCTGATAGTATCATTACTTGGGTAGCAATTACATTAATTCTGTCAGTTGAGTCAATACGTTCTATAGAGCATTTTTTATGAAGTTGTTCGATTATAGTATTTATTGGCTTAAATGCGCACGGTCCTATGTCCGATTTCATTTACAATTTCATCTCCACACATAGGTTGTGAAATTGTCGTTATTATTAACCTTTCCATCCGAAATCTACATCAAACGCATGAATGTATGCCTCCCTTGGGGCCCTCAATGCCTATACAACAGATTCGTGTCTGACAGTGTGGCAGACCCAGACAACAAAATATAAAATTCCATTGCACGATTTATCTTATATTGGCAGATATAGTTATTATTATAGTCTGACCATGTAAATCGAGACCTTAAGTATATATATAAGCAACAAAACACCGAAATCCTCTTTGATTAGCTAATTCCTCATATTATCGTTTTTACTGAAATGTGATAGTTGAACATTATTATGTTAACAAATAGTGTATTTGCCTTTCTCCATACTACAATCCATCTGTTGACGAAAAACAGTAAAGTCTGACCATGTAAATCGAGACCTTAAGTATATATGAGCAACAAAACACCGAAATCCTCTTTGATTACCTAATTCCTCATATTATCGTTTTTACTGAAATGTGATAGTTGAACATTATTATGTTAACAAATAGTGTATTTGCCTTTCTCCATACTACAATCTGTTGACGGAAAACAGTAAAGTTAATCTAAATAGAAGCTCACTTTGTGATTCGCAAAAAAGGCTTGATTTGGAGCCTTCAGGCATGCAGGTATCCAGAAAGCGGGACAATCATTTTTCCCGTGAATAATAGGAAACGTATTTAAATATACCATGCATGCAGTAATATACAGAAATGGCGGCAATAATGATAATACTAGGTAAATAAAATCCAGAATAAATGAAGTTATTAATCAAAACATCAAAAATTCATTGGCTTTTGTAATACGAACACGCGACACTGCCCGATAAATCCTCTTAAAACATGCGCGCGCAAGCACATAATACTAATTATGTGATTTATATTGATTGATATTATTCTGTATAAAGACATTACGTCAAACTGATGTTACTCTCTGTGAATACAGACAAATTAATTGAATTAATTACCGCATGAGTGCTATACATCGATTTATGTGAATGGTATCTATTTCCAGGTGCTGCTTGAAGGAGGGCAGGTCAACCTTATAGTAGTTCCATCGGCCCCTCACCCGCAGGTGAGAGAGACAGCAAGCGTGGGAGAAAGCCTGAATGATAACAACTGGCATTCACTCAAACTAGATTACATACGCGGGTATGTATTACTGATTGTATTCTCATTTTTATTTCTTATTATAGTCTCACTAATCAAATTAGTGCGATAAGGAAATCTGTATTGTATGTATATACCAAAATGTATATTTTTCTTCGGAACATTCGAAACTAAATTCAATGTTTTAATATTCTTTGTTAGTATGACAATGTACTTTAAAGTTTAGACTGAATTTATGCAGTATAGTCGAGTCTATGTTAGCTCTTGGAAAGTGCCCCATGTGAATTGTTAATTATATTTTTATGTACAAAACAAATCATACATCACGACTTGTTTGAAACATGAAATTAATAGATGGCCAATAGTCAGATTGTAAACAATGTTTTCATATTATTGCGACTCAAACCTATTTTATGAAGTATGACCAAATAAATGATAAACATGTCATTCTGAATAGGTACTATGTATAGGTGACGACCTTAAAATTTTGACATTTCATGGTCAATTCGCAGAGAAATATCGACCACATTTCATGCAGTGAGAATCTATGATGGGTTTGTTCAAATGATATATAGATGCCAATTAAACCATGGAAAGGAAACCTTTTTGCCTGAATTTCAAATATAACTTGCTCCTTTCATGTTTAATTCGTGATTTAATTCTTCAATCGCATTTAATTGTAATTCTAACTTGGAAGCTTTAGTACATGTATCAAAAAAGTATTTTTCACAGCAGTTTACAAAGCTACTCTACTCTTCAGTAGTCTGGAGCGACATTAATGCAGTTTGAATGAGTCTGGTCCAGGTGCTTTCACAGCAAAGGCTCATGCTTTGAATTAGAAATCACAAATACTAGATGAGATAAAGGCAGGATTGATGGATGAGGCCTAAAGAAGAAAACCATTACTAGTAACATCTAAATTCAGAGGCAAAAAAAACATTGTAAATAAGATAGCGAGGATGTGCCGAATGCTAGTAGGGATGGATTGCCTTAGAGTGGTGACAAGTTCATGTATATTGGCATAGCTAGAATGTGCTTTGAATGATATGGGACTCGGCAATGGGAGGGGGAAATAGAGATGTGCCTCAGACTTTCTATGCAACGTAACAAACATAGAAAGCGAGGTAGTTGTATACATGTGGATCATTGTGCTTACTAGCATGTGAACCCAATAGAGCCATGCCTCACCCTTAACTTTAACTACTAATGTTTTTCATCATAATTATAATTGAATAATTGACATAGCAGTTTATGCAATGAGCAGGTTGTATGTCTAAAATACACAGTATAGCATCAGTTTCATTCATTCTATGATCTGCAATCCTCGACTTCCGATTTCAACTTCGGATACTTCCAATGCAGGTGGCCATTATCATTGCAACAAGAAGTGTTAAACATTTCACATGATGAAATATTTCAATTTGATTGAATACATGATTCCAGTCAGAAGTGATCGACAGGATCAATAGGTCTGTCGATCCATGATATCTGTTGTCAAGTCAGCAGTAGGCTATATCGACTATTCTGCTCCCCTGGGGCTTTCCTTTAATGACTGACACATATCCTTATCACAAATCTCAGACCAAACTATATTGATCTAGGTATATATGTCACTGGTGCCTCGTGATACAGGGACGCGTTTCATGAATAAAATCTGTGTGTGGTCTGTAGGGGCTTATCGTGCATCATTTCACCCCACCCATTAGTCTACCTCCTTATCGTATACTTTCCAATCCCCTTGTGTATTTTGTCGGTCGACATGATAATATAATGAAAAGATGAGCTATTCAGGTTGTGGCCATGTTGAAAGGAACACAATATTGAACTGTTTTTCTTTAGCAAAGATACCAGATGCAATCAATTATTGCGCGAAATAGTCGACATCACGTCCAAATGCTATGTCCCAATATATCAGTAACTCCTACCCAGATCTCTATTGATTGACCAGTATTAGTCTTCAATCAAGCATGATGTTTCCCTTATAACTGGAGTATTTCTTAGTTCGATGGACAATATGATATGTGCCACAAACCACTACCACAAATAGTGGCTGGAATAGAGTCTTGGTTGTTTGATACTTCTATTTAAATAGCAGCAATCGGTTCTTGTCAAATAAAAACTGGGATTTATTCATCCTGGAATTGATGGTTATCATCCTTGATTAAATTAGCTATAATATTGGCAATGGGTATATTAAAATGGTGATAATAGGGGATGATGTAATATGTTTATCAAAATTACGAAATGATATATATATATATTTGGATGGTACTCCTTTGCCAGATAAAATTACAACATGTATGTCAATGAAGAATATTAGGAGACGCAGAAGAAATCTCCTATACAAGATTTAGGGACACACTTGAAGGTAAAGCTCTCTAGACACTAGGAGCCACGTTTCATGGGCAATACAAGACAGCCTTAAGTCTCGGCTCCGTTGGTGTGTATGTATGTATGGCTAGCCTCAAGAGACCCGTAAATATAGCGCCCTCATATTCGACACTTCACAGTGCAGCCACCTTGTGGGGGGACACTCTAAAACAGACCTCTACCAAACCAGGTTAACCTCAATGACTCGTGAGGTAATTGATTTTCCGAAAGGCGTGATTCGTGATAAAGCAATTTTTATAGCAGGCATATTGTGCCTTGTTCCATAGGTATTGACAGCGACGTGTGGGAGGCCAGTCAGCAATATTGACAGGAAGAGATGGGTACCAGGACAGCTTGATTGTCATTGGATGACCTCTGGCCAACCAGAGTCCTCTACCGAGTGGGACCGACCGCAGAGTTTTGGTCCCCCTACAGGGAGTTGGGAGACTTGCAGACTGGGAAGATGCCCAGAAGTCAATATTTCCCGAGGGTTATATGAAATGCTTATTTACCGTATAATCGTCGGTACTATTCCTAAACTGGTTGTAAATGGTGGTATGTTTTTTTGTCTTCTCTAGAACTGGCAGGCTGGAAGTAGATGGAGAGGTGTCTGTGGCTTCTATTAGATGGGATATTAGGATCTCTAAAGCTACTTATGTTGGATTCGGACCTGACACCCAAATGAAATGTGAGTATGTTAATATCAAGCTCGATGGAATTTAATGGAATGCTTTTAGAACTTTATAACATTTTTAAAAAATCGACGTTTTGCATTGTATTGATTAAAAATAATGAAGGACAGGGTGACCCAGAACATCCCTATTGTATAGCAGATTAATGGTCAATGCATCATAATTTAAATGTTTTATATTAGAGTTCTCCATTTAGGTAATTCAAATATAGATGGCATGAACGTTAAAATCTCCAATTATCCATCAATTGATATAGTTGTGGCCACTCTCCTACATAAGATTGATTCCTACTTTCTGGCCTAATGACCCGCTATACAGATATGCAAATTAAAAAGATGGGAGGCCGCATGTTGAAACCCATACCACGTCTAAGTCTAATGAATTCTGGTGGCAAAGGATATCCCTACGCCTCCACATTCCTAACTCCCTCTACCATAACACAAACAGTTAGTCGTGAGCGGGCTGCCAACTTAGATGTTTTGCGCAGATTCCCTTAAGACGAACTTCGGAGTAATCTCTTAATTTTGCATCTTCCATCAAATTCATGTCGATATCAATAACTTATTATCATTATTTACCTCGTGTAAACTAGCACACATTCTTGGGAATAGATTAATTTTGAATGACAGACGCATTTTCGAAACCTCGCACTTACGATTTCCTTATTATATTTTTCATACTTTACAATTGCTATGCTATATTGGGCCAATTATTTAGTTTAACCAACAGAAACTTTTAGGATAACCATTACGATATTTGGCATAACCTATTTGAGTATTCGAGATAGGACACACTTGTTCCCGTTAATCAATGATAGGTTGCACCTGAAATGGACTACATCCTCTAGCTACCCTGTATGTACTACCTATACATACATACATACATACATACATACATACATACATGTATACATGCATGCATACATGTACATGACCAAACCTGACATGGATATCCGACACTGACACATACACAACCTTTTACACTAAAATTTAACAGAACATGATAAACACTCAGTTGAAATTTTCAGCCCTGCAATCATATACTGCTTATTTTTAAAACTGCTACTAAGCCCACTATTGCCAATTACATCCATTCCAACTGGTCAGTCCATCTAAACTGGTTAGGCTTCCAATCACACAAGTGTAGTGTATACTGCTGTCAATTACATCCATACAAACTGGTCAGGCATCCAATCACGCAGTTAGGCAACCCACTATTAATAGTTGAACAATCATGTTTACAGTGCAATATAGAAGGTACAGATTACACAGGGCTGGTACTGAACAATCTGAACAGAAATCCCTGCAGACAAAACTAAGAAAAAACCTTGATATAGATGCTCAAAAAGTGCTTAACGCACATTGTGAGTAAAAACCTTTTACAGAATAGGACATAAAGCCCGTTACTTAAGATTATGATTGTGAACCAATGGTAGGAAAGTGTCCTTTTTTTTGTGTCATTTCCCAGACTGTTATCATGGTAGATGCTTTCAGTATACTCCTCTTAAAGACATTAGACTTGGGAACACATGTGCCCATATCCCCCATCCCCATCCCGCGTTCCAATCCCTCACTTGAATGCCCATCTGCATACGGCTAGTGTGTCCAGTCGTGTGGTCTAGCCAAGGTTTGTCTCATTTCAACACAGAATAAATCCTTTGAGATCAAGCTCTACAGACACCCGCTAATGGTACCCCACGCTATAGAATGAGAAGCTCTGTCTCTATCTGTAGCTCGCTAATAGCGGGTAGTTTGCATAGATCGCACTAGAGGGAGTGATCGGAACGGTTGTAACCCCCTGAATTGTCTCTCAGTGTGGACTGAATTTGAAAACAACCTGTTGGGTCTAGACTACCAAAGCGGGGTACTTAAAATTAGTACAGCTTTTTCGGTTAAAGGGATGGAGCGATATCATTTTACATCAGAATGCATTTATGAATTTTAAAAATGTGTGGAACATGCTTGCAATCAAAATGCTAGCCATCTACTCGGGATGCAATATTTTAGAGGGTTTATTTTGTTTTTTAAAAAACATGTTTATTTGACAGAAATTTCGCTGACGCGATACGTTTCATTCATTGAATGCCAAAACAGTTCTACCATATGCATGTAGTCACAACGTAAACTTGTCTTGTTGATCGTTGATATATGGGAACGAAATATAAATTCATATTTATATTCATATTTTACCAGACTGTTTACTTATTCTCCTATAGTTTATGATAAGAAATACAAACATGAAATACTTTTATTGTAAAATTGCTTTCTTGAAATATGGCTTTCCAGAGCAAATATTCAAATTTGGACGAGCAAACTCATTAGGGGACCATGTATACCCACCTTTCTTGAACACTTCCCTCACTTCCTTATTCTACCCTGAAGCTGAAACATTCCAAGTCTAGCACTATAGTGAGGACCCAGGTGGGGGCTATATATTCGAGTCACTAACTTAATTACACCAAATTTCCCCGTCCCTTTCCTTTCCCTCCGGCTTTCTTGTATATCTTAAGGATGCAGTTGCCAGGTCTATTTAGTCTATTTCGAAAGTGTTCTCCTTGTTCTTAAAGTTAAGAAGAAGCCTGAATGCCATAGGAACTGCTTGAGTGAAAGTTAAAAACCGATATAAAATTTCTTTTTAGTATTTCTTCTTGCAGTTGGCAAGCGAATTTGATGATCTTTTAGCTGCATGGTCTCTTTGTTTTCTGTTGCGAGGATCACGGTTGCTGTGTCAATATGCAATGTTGATTCAGGATGTTGGTTTATAGGAAGAAAATATCATGTTTAGACTCCTTCTTAATCTCCTGATAGTTATGATTTTCACTTGGTTATGAACTGATGGGGCAAAGGAAATTACCGGGCATTTAACATGGCACATACTCCAGCTTTGTAGATTACTCTAGACTTTTCCCAATGCCTTGAATACATTGAAAATTGATTACTATTGTTCCAGTGCATATACTTTAGAATTTTGGAGATCTCTCCATATTGTTTAATGGCAGTTCACTTCCATTCAAAACCTGCCCTGCAGTGACATTGAAATATTACATTATTCAGTTCTATCTACTTTTCCAGACGGATTCGTAGGGTGCATGCGCAATGTCATTCTGCAGGATCGCGACGTGGACCCAGTTGACGTCGTGCACACTCAGCTTGGAGTGGGGGTGACGTTGGGTCCGTGCGACCTCACTGACCTCTGTAGAGCCAATGCTTCACTGTGCCAAAATAGCGGACAATGCGTGTCCATGTGGGAGGAAACCTACTGCGAATGCCATCACACACATTATGAGGGGAAATACTGTCAATTCAGTAAGTAGTTTTTAAAATAGAATTAACACTTTGCGGATACAGTTAACGTATTTGAGAAGGGGTTTAGAAGGGGTTTTCTACTCTATATTTCCCCTGTTTGTCTAACTCTCTTATACCGTTCCTTCCTGACGTCATACATATATTCATGAAAAACATATTGCCACCACCCCTCTCAGTCAGCTGTCTAGCACCCAAATCATGCTATCACCGAGGGTGAATAATCAGTGAAATGAGAAACAGGGAACTGTAAACAGATTCTGAACATAGCCTGGTTTTATTCCACGGAATTGTTGTCTATACTAGCGATATTGAACCTACTGTCACCCATATATATAGTCCGGTTTTTATTACTGGCATTCAACAACTTGATCTCTTGATCTTAATATCCTTAGCTGAAACAAGCGATAAAGGGTAACGTGAATGGTTGCGATGTATGCCCTTTACGTCAAATAGTCAATACCACTTGTACTTATGGTATTTTTCTGTAGGGACGCAAATGTTTTGGACCATTATTCTAAAGTTGTGTGGCTAGAATGCTTGGTTAAAAACCGCATCTGGCCAAGTTTTAAGGCTCAGCAGTATTTTCGAATTCTCATCGTCTTTTCTTTTAGATAATTGTATCTAGTCTTCTGCTATGGATGGTTGCTAGACCATATACCATGACCACGAATTGTTCATGATGCAGTCCGAAGTGATATCTATAATCATTCTTAAGATTCTTAGAATTCCTCAAAACTGTATGTGTTTGTATGTATGTGTTTCAGCAAAGTTAAGAAGAACCTGCGCTGAGTATTACCAAGCTGGCGAGACAAGGTCGGGGGTGTGGCCCATAGATGTAGACAAGTCTGGTCCCCTCCCACCTACACATGTATTCTGTGAGATGAAGCGGGAGGAGTTCACGCCTGAGGAGGAGGGACTTGCTGGTGGAGTGACACATGTCAGCCATAATCTACAAGAGGGCACAATGGTGAGAGACGCAACCCTTGGCGATCATAAAAGAATTGTCACATACAGGTAAGTGTCAAAATTACAAATATAATTCAAGTACCAGATGCAACAGAAAATGTTGGATTGCATGCAACTGATTAACATAAAGGTTGAAAAATGTTATTGATCAGCATTTGTTCAGGACATGTTTCAGTCTAGGCTTTAATTGGATACCCTTTATTCATCAATACTTTTCTCGTAAAATCAATATTTTTTCGTATAAATTATTCTATTCTTATTTTTTACTTTAGAGGGCTGAGCAACAGTATGCTGGAAGCACTAGTACAGGAGTCAGTGATGTGTCAACAATGGATACATATCAACTGTTCGCAGAGCCCTCTCAGGTTAGTACTGGTAACTACATGTTAGGGTGTGCTTTATGGGGGAACAGATATTTCAGAGGATATTTATATCATAACCAAATGTTTGATGTAATAGGACAGTTATTGACAGTTATAGTAACATCTATGTTCTTAGTAGATTCCAGATGCAACTAATGCATTCAAACCCTTACAAACAACCGTGAGAATATGAAAATAAACTTTTTCCGGTCCCCAATTACGTTTTAAGCGCATTATTTTGTGTAACATATGGACCAATGCCTCGAAAACAATTTATATATAGGGTTTCATTGGTAGTCCGTGACCTTAAGGGAATGAATATCAATTTACTTTCCATCGGACTCAAAAGCTCAACAGTATGCAAAGGCTCGAGGGAAATAGTTGCCATTCAAGTATCTCTTAAAGCGTCCGGCAGAGCGACCTTGACCTTCTAGGACAGTTGATTTTTACGACTAACGATTGTGTGTCCTGTGACACGTGAGGTCTGACTTAGTACTGATAGGCTCCGCTAGAGGTAGTTGATTTCCGTAGATGGTATTATTGGTCTGGCTCAATCTGCTCAGAGTTTGGTTGATATGTGATAGACCTATAGTTCCTCCCCCTCAAGCGGATGAAAAAAGTAAATATTTCGCTGGTGTAAATTGTGTGTAATTGCATGGCAATTTCTTGGGCGTGCGTAACCGTTAACATCTATTTACTTTGCTTTGCTTCTGTATTTTTAATGGGACTTATTATGGCCCTTCCTCCAGTATTTTTTGTTTTAAGGTACGAGCATTGGCCGCATTGACTCAAGCACAGGTCAACTTTCTTATTTCACATGTAGATTTCGTGAAATATACGATATTAATTATAGAAATTCTATCATGGCATTAACATTCCTGTCGGGAAAATGGGAGTCTTTAGGTAAAAGATGTAAAAAGCCTTTCTAGTTCTCCCAATCATTTCAGATACGACTATCATACACAGAGAGGCACTATAAAATATAGAGGGTAGAGGGAGAGATAAGTTGTGGGACCACATGGGAGGTGGTCTCACTAATACCCCCTAACAAATCACATAATTCTATGAGTATGTCTGGGCCGATCGGCCTTAAGTAGTATATGGAACATGGCTATTGCATCAACCAAGGATCAAGCTGAATACATTGCGATTCCTTGTTTTTCATGCAGAATGCCATGAAGCCTGTCCACATTTTACATATTGATATCAAATTACAAGACATGATCATAACTGAATATGGAGGAAATGACTATTTTATGGCGAACTTTAGGGACGATGTAGTTAACCACCAGGTGGCGCCAAGAAGCGGCCCAGGAGGATAGGGGTTGACCCCGGCGACCTATGACACATGGGTCAGACACTTCGTTGCATGCTGCAGAGGTGCAAACCTCCCGACTTGGCGGGAGATCTCCCGATTTTTCAGACAAATTGGCAATTCCTCCTGACCTCCAGACTTGACATCAAACTCTCAAAACCTATCATTGTGTTAAAGTAATATAGCGAATTTGCCTTTATTTAACTGATAGGTTAGAGCTAGAGATACCCCAGTAGGCAAATACTAAGGGGATTTAGGGGTCAGTCAAAGGCTCAGTCAGTTACACACTTACCACGCTCACTTCTATATATATAGAGACTCTTACTGCTATAACTACACTAGTATAGAAAATATTAATATTTATAATAAATTGTCTGCAGCAAAACACTAGCATCCCCATACTTCTTGCCAAGCTCCCGACGAAAGATATTTAGTTGATGTTTATTTAATTCAAATTTGAACTCTTATTTAAAATATAGATTTCATAATTCTAAAAATTGACATCAAAACCATTTATATGAACGATTCACCTGAATTATATTAAACCACTAGTAACCATGGCCGCGACATGTATATTATACTGTAGCCCAGTATTGTTCTGTAAGAACATAGAAAAGAAAAGAGCTAAAGAGTGTTCATTTACTCACCAGTGTATTTGAAAAGTAAGGGAATTTATAGTTAGACAAAAACGCAGTTTTCATTAAATAAGCCTTCCTTCTTTAACCATGAGATATCATTAAATAAGGGTTTTCCTCACTGTTTTTATTATTTTCTTGGTGCCTGATTTGTTTTCTATCGAATTATATCAGAATATGGTTAAATCAGATCCATTACTAACTAGAATATGACAAAACAGCAGAATTGGACATGGTGGCGATGTAAACAAAAAAAAATGGGGTATCAAATGTGAGAGGCTCTCACATGAAGAATATTTTGTATATCACGTGGCAAAATTCTCCCACTATGTCTCATGATGCATAGATTGTGATGTACTAAAGGCAATTTTTCTAGAACTAATATGAAATTTCCATCCTCTTGGAGGGGGGGGTGATCCCATTTTGTGAGAGTGGGTCATATATATGAGCAATTCCACCAAAAATGCCACATTTGGCCATCCAGGGCTGAAAATTCACAATTTTTTAAAAATTGCTTCCATTGATTTTTATTTTCGTACATAAACTAGATATATTGCTGCTAATATAGACGAAATTGGGAACATTAATAATGAATATTGTGGTCAGGGCAGCTTGGGAGACACAGTGACCTCTATTCTAATAGTAAAGGTAATTATGTGTGTACGCGATAGATCTTCATATAAGGGTCATTACACTCTTTAGTTTGTGACAATATTCCAACTAGAAGAAAAGTTATAGCCAAATGCCATGCATTAATGGTAATGCTAATGGCAGCGTTACAGGTCATAGGTCATTGACCTTCTGGCCCATTATGTACATAAGCCCATTATATCTAGAATATGTACAAAACTATCAATAACATGGTTTCCCCCTCGTTTTTCTGTTCAGTTGAGTTGCATACTTGTTTTGGTTGTTTATGAAGGTAAATATAAGTTATATTTAGGTATTTAGAGGAAAACTTAGTGGGGAAAATTTTTTTAAAAAATAGTTTCAACCCCCCCTCCAAACCCCCGCTCCCTCTACACCCCCGTTACGGTGACAGGGGGCTACCCCACAATCAACTCTACATAATATCATCAAGAAATCAATTGAAAAGTTGAAAATATTGATTTTTTTATCCATAAAAACGTATTATTTCAGAGTAATCATTGACCCTCTGGCCTATTATGCACATAAAACCCGTTATATCGAGAATATTTATAATTTTTTTTCCCAAAAATACTGGCTGCAATTTTAAAACAGTGATTCTGATAGGAAAAACTGCGTTTTTATGTGTGATTGTAGGATATTTCCCCTAGGCGACTTTTTTCCCCTGGATCCGAAATAACAACGAAAATAATCTCAGATAAATATTTTAGCCCCTGGAGGAGCTGTTGTATTTTAACCCAAATGATGCACTTTTGGTGGAATTGCTCATATATATATATGGTAAATAAAGGTGTGTGTGTAGAAGGGGGGTGGGATGGAGGTACATATCTGTATGTAGGGGGTGGGGTGGGGGGGGGTTAATGGAAAACTATGAATACAAGTTTCCAAAAGCCTAAGGGAATTTCGGAGAAAATACGTTTTTGAAACAGATATTCATATTCATTTCCCGTTTTAAAATTGTGGGTGGGGTCGGGGGAAGGCATTGCTTAATTATTTTTGTGGTCTTTAAAATTTGAAAGGCTTGCCTCCGTACCCACCTAGTGTATACCAGACACCTGTTGTTCAATGTATGCATGTCTAGTGATCGGGAATTGTGCGATGAGAAGCTCGCAACTATAGCGTACATGTGTATATGGACCCTGCTAACCTCTGACCTAGGGCCGGTAGGCCGCCTGGCCACCTGGTGTCAATTTTAGTACTACTCACCAAAGTCCCCCATTGCTTTGAGTCACACTTAAATGCACCTGAGCTCGGCTGGCTATCTAATTGTAAGGTGTCTCACTTGATAAGGGAAGGCATGCGTATTACCTTATATTATATTCTTTATCTCATCGAAATAAGTTACAAATCGAAAGGATTTGTAGCTGACCTGCAGGATTGCTATCGCTACTGCTTGTCATCATGCTAATCAAGAAGAACCACTTTAGAGAGTTAGAGAGAGTGACGTTGTTCTTTTTTTCTTTGCTAAGGACTGGGTTCGGTGGGCAGACAGAAGGTGCCCTAGGTCAGAAAAGATCTATTAATAGTTTGGCAGAGATAGACATTCTCCTACCTGCTTGCTCCCAGAATACATCGCTGAAAAGTTTTGAACATTGTTCTTCTTGGCATCTTGAAACACCCTGAAGTTTCTTCTACATTTCTCTCTCTTTTCGTTCTTCCAGGTTGGGGGAGTTGACACAGCTAGTGTCGGCTTCTGGGGAGATTTATGACTCGTTTGGAGGAGACACACCTGGGCAATGTGGGTGTGCCGAGAAGGGTGCATGTATCAGGGCCGATTTATCCTGTAGCTGTGATGCAGGTACCAACTTTACTTTATCTCTAGATATACGCTACAGGTCTTTATACTTTTGAAAGTTTACTTTTGAATACTTTTGCTTTTGATATTTACTTCTGATTTTCAAGTATAATTTCAGCTTTAACATCTAGCTGAAGGTGATTTTGATTACCAGTAAAAGAAGTGTTGGTTCTATCTGTGTTTACTCTTACATTTTGTTTAAATTGCCCAATGATATAATTGATCTGCAGTCAATTAATTCTAATAAACTACCATGTTTCTTAATTAGTGTATTATGCGACACAGAATAACAGGCTCTCCTGTAATAAAAGGAATTTACAGGAGATGAATTTAGAATTGGTTATCTTTTCTTTTCTAAGACTATGCCGCATATATGTGGTTCATAGAAATCCAACTAATTAGGCTGATAAAACTGACCTCTGTGAAACTCCAAAAGAAAATGTTAGGATTGCATCGACACAGGCAATAAGTGTTAATTCCTGTACAGATAAAGAGTTGATGAATAAACTACCCTACAATAATCACCAAGTTTAAGTAAGACCATTAGAGCATGAAATTAACCGCCTGATAAGCTTTACATCCCTACTACATCTTTGTTGGGCGGGTTTTTTTATAGATTCTTCCACTTCTCAGTGGGATGGGGGCTACATTAAGGCAGCCCAACACCTACCAGTAACAGAGCTAATCTTCCGCCAGGAGTCTCCACAAGGACAGGCTAACGTTACGATGGGGCAACTCAGATGTGCCGGCACACGTAAGTCAGCCATCCATTTCTACTTCTACTTGTTACCTTTCACACTGCTTACCAACATTATCTGTCATATATGGGGGGGGGGGGGGAGGGATACATTCGCTGTATATGGACCAATATATAACTCGTCAACAACAGAGAGAAGAGATACCTCGGTCGCTGCCTAAACCTCTTACTTCTGGCCATCCCTGTGGTCTTTCGTAATTTATCCCTGTTACCAGAAAAAAATAACGTTGTATCTTCTTGAATAGTATTGTGGCATCGTATTCAATCCATCTTCAAAAATGTTACTGTTACTTATTACCTTTTGAACCCGATGCTTTATACATGTACATTGATCTATAGGATCCCAGTCTCCGGACACACTGGTCACGTTTATAACATCCCATTCGTTTATGACCTTGGAACCATGGGATGGAAATAGTATTGAACTGGATTTCCGGTCATCCCGTCACAATGGATATTTACTGTATCAAAGTGAGGCAACTACTATGGAGGAACCAGAATTTTATGTCAAGTTACGAGAAGGTAACTTTATTACTTTTATTATTATTCAAGTCCATATTTACCATTTAATTCATGGAGGACATGACCAAATTTAAGGGAAAATTTGTTATGAGCAAATCGTAAATCGAGATCATTTATTTCATATATGATTTAGCAATAAACTAGCGAAATAGCTGACATGACATAATTCACTCCCCAATATTTCAAAATTATGTCCCTTCCACAACTTTCATTCATTTAAATGAGGAGACGGTCCTAATGGTTATATTTTGTTCACACCATTATCGTCCAGGTGACTCATTGGTAATAAAGATCACCCAGCCTGTTTACTTCTCGCGGTCTATACGAACAACAATTCGCTTGTCCGATGGGGAATGGCATCACCTGAACCTGGAGGTCAATTCTGGACAGGTGAGGGTTCAGGTGGATGGAGAGAGCCATCTGTATAATGTGGACAACAGGACTCACAAGAGCAACGCCAAGGGCAATCCTCCTAGCAGACAACAGCGGCACGCCGGGCAAGCGATGTCCACTGTTTTGTACGTTGGTGGCCGACCGAAGTAAGTTTCAGATATATATAAGAAAACACCTCTGTTGGATAATTCAATATCACACTGTTTCGTCAGAGCAATATATGAAAAGTTCAGGTAAATAGAATCAACGAATTTCCAGTGAATTGTAACCATGGTGAGATGGGATCTACAGAAAATGTGGTCGCATTGGTTTCCATCTGGGAAATTCTTATTGTCGTTCTTATTGGGGGGTTTTGTAGTGGCTAATGATGTGCCCTCCTTTCCTTTTATAAAATAATATAATATTTATATCTTTTGAGGTTTACATTGATTTACCAGAATTCAAAGCAGAAAATTATATATAAAAGCAGCTATATTTCTATAGCAGTGTATTCACATAACCATGCTATCACTTCTCTAATATAGCAACAATGAATCGAGCGTCGGAGGCATAGCAGGATGTTTACGTGGCCTTGCCTACAATGACAAATTACACCGCCTGGCAGAGCAAGCCAATCAGTAAGTATTCGGGAGTGAGTGAATGCAATCTGCTGTCGGCTGTTTAGTTAATGAACAGTTAAAACCGCAATGCAAACAACTCATAACCATGTACTCATGCTTCATGGAAACTTAGTTGAAGTTTAATAGGTTTGCAGCATATTTGTCTCCTACTGCACGAAACGTGGCAGAACTGCCAGCTGATTGTGCAGTTTCGCAGTTTTGAAAAAAACAAACTCAGTTGAAGTTTAATAGATGTGTAGCATATGTGTCTCCTACTGCACGAAACAATGCAGAACTGCCAGCTGATTGTGCTGTTTCACAGTTTTGAAAAAAAAAAACCTCAAAATCTTCCGATAACATAAAAAAGTATTATATTTCAACATCCCCAAAGAAATAATGAGTTAGAACCTGTCGCAGGTGTAAACATATACTAATAAACCCCAACTCATAATGAATTACAATGAAAAGCCAGATGGGTTTGTTTGTACCGTGTCTACCTTTTAAATTTCAATCACTGCATTTTAAAATCAATTATGACATCTGAATCAATGCATTTTAAAAACCAATTATGACCTCTGAGACTGCGATGTTATTTCATGTACATATTTATTCCAGGTATGCTGGGGTCGAGGTAGGATGTAAGCCCATGTGTAGCAGTAGTCCCTGCATGAATGGAGCAAGCTGTGAAGAGTTATGGACCACGTACAAGTGTCACTGCAGCAACAGCTACGCTCATTCGGGAGACAACTGTGAAATTAGTGAGTGCAATTCTTGTGATTTCAACCAAAGTTAATGATGGATTTAGCAATCGTAACCTAAAACTCGTGCATTTCTTTAGATACTTGAGCATTCATCTTCTTGAATTGTGATTGATATGGAATTGTAAGCTTGTTGATTTGCCACTACCAGAGGGAATATCATTTAAATGATGATTCTCTCCCGTTCATGCAACATTATTATGGTTGCGTGTATATATATGTAACCACACAACTGTTTATTGTGCCAAATGTACAAACAAATACTTCAGTTATGCACTGCAATATCTTGTAGGAATATATTTGAACAAAATTCTCCCCGTTTTACTAGAAAGCTGTCTTCAACTCATTAATAGAAGATATGAGATTAAATGTAGATGTACAATCTCCATCTCCATGGAACAGCAAAACACTCGATATGGAAGATATTTGCAGGTATTCCTGGAATATCTATTGCCTACCATATAGCTCCCTTCTGTAACATAACTCCACGACCATTGCCTCAATGCCTACCATCCGTCTCCTCGGGCACACAATAGATAATGACGAAGAATGAGATCTCAGACAATAGATTCTGTGAAAGCTTTCTTGCCCTAAAGGTCAAGGCATACAGGCAACTTAAAGGGCAGCTATAGTTTCAAAAGTCATTTAGGAAGTCTGTAATATTTCTAAAATAGTGTTCCCTGAAGTTCCGATAGAAGTTGATGTTCGATACAAATTAATTCTTGAACTCCGGAACGTGTTAAATTCTTTCTTTACAATAATTATTATAAATGTCACATACTGAGAGAGCTTTTAAAATCAAGAATATGATTTCAATCAAGTAGTTCACAATTCAAGCTCGAAAGCAAGGCAAAAGTATGCGATGCACAAATATGCCCTTTTATCCCTATTAACACATTTTACAGCTAATTTAATTTTATTTTATTTTATATTTTCAGATATAAATGATGACGCTGTTTCGTTTCTCAGTCCATCTGAATTCTTGGAGTTCCATCAACCAGGCACATTAGACTTCAGTCAGGAGGTAGTGCTTAGCTTCCGGACCTTCCACCCAAGTGGACTGTTGCTGTATTTTTACGACCACGTTAACAATTTCATCCAACTTGAAATCAGAGGACAAAGTGTACTTGGTCTTGTATACAATAATGAGAAGAGGATAGTGAATCAAGATATCAATATTAGAGGTAAGCTATGCTCGTTTTTTCTTAGAAGAAAAAAAGAAGAAAAACTGGTCAATGAAACATCGGGTCAATACCCAACTACATCCATTTAGAAGGCAACTTTTTCTTCGCTGTAGAGTTCTACACTCCAGTAAGATTTTCTCATCCATTTTCTGTTACACTTAAAGGAAAAACGGAATGAATCTTTCACAGAAAAAATCTTGCTGCAGGAGAACTGTTGAAGTTGAAACTAGGAGTAGGGGATTTTGAGGAGATAATAACAGCTTTCCTCTAGTTAAAGTCAATACAACCCACTTTAGATCCTGCACTGAGTAACCAATCATCTCGAGATCATAAAAATTAACGCCAAAACGGTTTTACGTCATCGGTACAACTCACGAACTTGGATTTAAAGTTCCAATTCCATATCAATGTCATCTTTTGCTGAAATACGTAAAACATTTCCAATTATTGGCCCAAATATTAGTATTATTAAGTTATTTCAAGTCTCTATTTCAAACTTCGTATTTCCTATCATACCCTTTAGAAAAAGAAAGTAGATCGTCGTATCTCATTGTAATCAAGAAACAGCAATATTTTTAATTACAAAGCGATTCATAAATAATGAGAATAGTAAAATGCCAAGAGGTATAAAAGTATTTTATACGATACTTTCCTGCATCAAGTAAGTTCGGTGGAACTTCCCACACTCCCTTGTAGAGTACCTCCCCACATGACTTTCCATTCCAACGAGACAAGCTAAGCAGGGACTCAACAGGAGGCGATTGCTAATTTAGTGCGTGTCAGCATTCAATTCGAGCGGCTCAATAAGTGTCCCCCTCTCAGAGTAGCTGGGTCAGGGCATAATTGAGTTTTAAGTATGTTAATTCTGCATCTGAGCTTTTCACTTAGCTCCTGGGCCAGGGGTGGAGCTTCCATAGACTTGGGTAAAGACAGAGGATACAGGTCACTGATGGCAGTCCCCGACCAATCTGACAGCTTTAATCCCCATGACCCACTTCAGCATAAGAATGCAGTTGTTTTAGGGTGATGAGAAGAAGGGCAAGGAATGCAAGGAACTTGTAGTTTCATCCCTGAAGTATCCATCCTGCCATTGATGTTTGTTCATAAGGATGTTTAACTGGAATTTTAAAAAGTTCTGAGCCCACTATTAAAAAGTTCCGTATCTAATATAAAACATACATGACTGTAGTGAAAGTACCATATAAGGTATGATATTACAATAAATATAGGGAGTTCTCTAGAACAATACTCAACTCAGCAACTCTGTATAATATGTAATCAATTGCCTGAAACGCTTTCTGTCGGATTCTTACTTTACTTCATAACAAATCATTTCATTTAAATTTCTCGAAATAGGAATCGCTGATGGGCATTGGAAACAGCTGGGTGTAAAACTAAGTGTTGACGGCGCCCATGTGACCATTGATAACCGGAAGTTGGTGATAGAACACCCCTCGCCATGGAAACCACTTAAGGTTTATGAACAAGATGCTTTTGATGACGAAGGTAAGATGAGAGAAATTGATAGACCGACATCAAGGGGTATAGTGGGTAGTGGGAATGATACTCCAGTATAGGAGAGTTCTTGTAATCAGGGAATCATGGGATGGAACAGAGGGTCCTAATGCTTTGATTCCATTGGTAAGTGAGGAATCCATTTTACATCTCGTCTCGATGTCTCGTCTATATTGGCTGGCGTTTAGACTGAACTGTATATCTAGGAATATAGCCTGCATGCCTCACTCAACTACTCAACGCTGTTAGAGTGGCTCGGATTTTTGTTTTAGCTTGGCATTCAGAAATCCTAAATAATTATATATTTCCAGATATAGAGTTGACTATCTAATGTGCTGTCTAGGTCAATTCTAGTGTACATTTTAATATTAGAATTTTTACAGCAGTGAACTATTGCAAAACCATTTCTTTCATAAATGTTAAACATTCATAGAGTAAAATGTATTGAACATTCAGTGGACGAGATGTTTCCAGCATAATAAACTCAACCTATTATTTCATCGCTTTTAAATGGTCAGTATCATCTAAATTACCAATGTTAAGTTTGAACATCCCTAACAACTAAATCCTTTTGACAAACACAGAATCAGTGGTACCCCTGAGAAAGCTGACAGCAGATTCTGCCCTGTACCATGTGTATGTTGGAGGGGTACTGGGCGCCATGTCCTCGCTGCCTGGCGTGGTGGGATGCATTAGGGGGCTCAAGATTGGTAAAAGCCTACTACAGCTAGCTCTGGCTGCCAAGGAATGTGACAACCGTGGTATGTGTTCACTTTAATGGTGCCCTTTAGCTCGAGTATACTGTAGCACTTCCTTAGAAACTCAGTTCATTGTACAACTATACATAGATTTCACATGACGTCACCCGGTAGGCTGGGGAATCCTACTGGCTGCCATATCCCGGGTCAGCGCTACCGTTGCCGTCTACGGCACCGTTATCAAAACAAAGTACTGTTGATGAACCTCCCAAGGGTGGATACTTGGGTAATACTACACTAAAGGCAGAGTATCTAACCTATCAGGAAGGTATTGTTGAGGCAGATTAAAACTGGTAAAGGTTAAAACAGCCAGAAAACGGTATTTTCAAGTATCGCAGCATACATAGCCATCTAACGAGACCCCAGACATGGCGAGGGCCGTGACGTCAGTGAAATCTATGTATATATATGCACATGGATACATGCGATGTGTTTCAGGAAAATGAGTCACAAGTCGCAAAAAATGGATTTTGAGATATCACCATATTTGAAAAGATGAAATAAGGGCGATCCCAATGATAGTAAACAGTCAGACATCTAATACATATTTCTATATTCTAACTTTGATAAAGAAAAAATGAATAAAAGGTTGTAATATTTCTGTGTGGACAATTACTAGTAAAATAATTAAATGTTACTCTACCTGAAGACCTTAGAAATGCATGTAAATATTTGATACACTGTCTTGAAATGTAGTACATGTATTCATACGACCTGAAGCGGTACAAACCCAACAATGAGAACATTCCTACAAAGAGAACTTGTGAATAAAACGCATTAAAAAGTATCAATTTTGCGACTTGTGACTCATTTAGGATATATATCTGGACATGCATGAGCAAAATTGCATAATAAACAGGGAAAAGTGGACACAGTATATTTCGTTTATTCGTATCAATAAGTGCCTTCCGAAAAGTAATGTCACATGTGTGAAACCATAAGAAACCTAACCAGTCGAAGTAAATATCATGATAACCACAGTATAGTAGAGAATATAGTAAACTATTATATTTCAGATATAAAGGAAGGGTGTGCTAGCGGTTGTGCTAGTTCCCCATGCCTGCATCATGGTCTATGTGTGGAGGATGATAAACTCACTGGTCGTTTTACCTGTGACTGTATAAGCACTGGATATGCTGCCAACTACTGTGACAAAGGTAGGATTACGTCCATACTTATCTCGTGATTTCTCTCGTGGGTGCTTCCAGAAAAGGCGCTTATATATTCATTATCTACAGTAAAAACCTGTTTCCCAGGAGCTGATTCATTGAAGGGATAAGAATATTACGGTCAATGCTTCGTCAAGCGCATTCTTGCTCAACAAAAATCTGTCGATAATGAAATCCTTATTTATACTCTGATTTAAACGATCCATGTATATAACTAGCATTAATACAATGATACACCCGCATTATAGCCTAGTGAATGTGTTGTTCTGCCAAGAACATGGGATGGAGTATTTGGCAAAATTCTCCTAAATGTGAAAAGATGCAACCTTTCTGCACCAGTATTGCCTCCCGTATGAACATGATTGAGTGTTTTACATAGGCACTGATAACGTGTAATTATACAACTATAGAAGCTAATTACGTTGATGCACATCCATCCTATATTCAAAGGCTCTCCAGGTCATTTCTTCATATATGTACTTTGAGAAGACTCTTTATGAGGCCAATCAAAAGGAAAGATAAGGGTACAGTGGAGATGATTGTCTAAAAGAGGGACAACTTGTAACAGCCCAAAGTACTTAGTGAGTTGAATTCCAGGATGTTCCTTTCTTTTTCATAAAGATAAATTTATCATAATATACAAATCGCTGTATCATCTGAAGAAAATATTCGGCGGTTGAATCTGATGGTCGTATAGAATTTGAATAGAAATAACACGGCTTTCTCAACCTTTAAATTCGAGCGGTGGCTATTCACTAAAGTATCTTGGCCTGCCAAACGCCTTGGTCTACTTTTTCCAAAGTCATTGACCTTTTTCGTCTCGTAAAACTAACTTTCGTTAATGAGTATCTTGATCCCCGAATTCTCCTAATCATGGTGGGATTTGTAACATATTAACCAAGAGATGGCATAGTAAGAAAGCGGATATTAGGATCTTGAGTTCAACGTGCATCGCCAACTATTTGCTAATTGAAATTAGAGGTATTTGACTTTAGTGTGCATATTCAAGTTTATCATAAGACACCGCTTTTTATAAGCTTCTTGCCAATTTTCAAGATAATAGGAAACTTACGCTTCTATCTTGAGTGTTTTATGATGAATCAGGGGCCATTCGATGCTATGAGCAAGTTGTTTCGATAATATGTTTGGCAGGTGCTCATTACCATATCAACAATAATAATGAACACCTGCTTAAAATCTCTATTTAAGTGTTTGCTAAAGCGCCTCTGGTTGCACAAAAATGAGTAAAAAGAATCTTTCCAATCAGTTTCCAAAACCTTTTAACCTTTTCTCTGAAATGCAAGAATTGACAAGTTCATAGAAGAAATCACTAATAACCCCTATCCCTAAAAAGGTGGTAGAGAGTATACGACCTTCTCTCTTCTCTCCTTGTCTTCTCATCTTTTATCATAACTCAAAACCGTCATCCTATAGCATTCCATTCCACCCCATGTCAAACCAATGTTATCTCGACCTGTGGTTATGAACGAGGGGAAAGACAGGAATATCTCCTGATCCTCGTACAATGAGTTGGCAAATGCCAATTCTTTTGTTTCACTCCTGGAAGAATAAGATATTTAAATTGGGCGAAGTATCATGAAATATCACACGGCATTAATTCTTTATTCATCCATAGGTCATATTAACTTTAACACTAATTCATCTTCATAGGGCAAAGTTTTAGAAGAACAGATAGCCATAAACGGGTAACACAATGAAATGACACCCATCATCATCCATCCAATGACCTTACACATTCCCCAAACTACATTGATAGATCACATTGACCAAGTTAAGCAAATGAGGCAGTAGATGGTCGAGTTTTATGTTAAAAGGGATTGAGGATGTTGTGTATGGAATAGCCCGAGTTGACCTAAACAAGTGGGTGATAATTAAGGGAAGCTGCATGTGATGTGATAATGTTAGGTTTACTAAGTGCATCAGTCCATAAAGTATAGCCATAAAGAGGGTTTGGATGCGAGATTGGACAATATTGTTGAGAAAGATAACGCCAGGGCCTATGAATAACCTTACAAATCACAAAATGATGAGGATTTATGAAACTGAAGGTATTTAGAGGGGTTTAAATTTGCATATAATAATTATATACATATACACATATATACATGTATTTATCTTTAGTGGAAATCATTGTTTTTTATACAGTATTAACCATTTGAATACATTGGGTCCTTTGTCAAGGAAACTTATTTCAAAATAGTCTCTAAAACTTTCATTGGTCCATACGGTATTAGGTATCAGAAAGCAAATGATGTTCCAATGGGAACAAGAAAGTAGGATTATAACTTTAACAAAACAGCACTTTTCCACTTCAGAGGTTGGTGTCTACTTTGACGGGAGCACCATTATATCTGAGAGGTTGTTTCCATCCCCATCTGTATCATCTCCCTCTGTACCAAAGGAGAAGACAAGCCTACATGAAAGTATTCATCTTAACTTTGCAACTTATACCAGCCACGACCAACCCAGATGTTTGATTTACATCACTGAGGAATCATCTAGGTAATGAATTCTGACCTTTGGAAATTGAATTTTACTGAAGCAGAAAGTTCTGAATTGAATTTCATCAATATTCTACATAGAGGATGACTATGTGACCCCGGCAAAATTGAAAGTTTTCAATTGTTAGTAGGCCTACCTTGTGTTTCTTTCAGTTATAAGGACCATATCATCATTTTTCTCTCCCCTAATGGGGTCTTAGGAGCGGAGGTCATGATCGGAGAGGCCAAAGGTCAGAGGAAGTCAATGTCTAACATATTTAAAGTAGCAAAGGATGTATAACAAAATTAGTAGAAATAAAGTCTTATCCAATGCAACGTGGTAATGGACGTAAACAATCAACCAACCAATCAATCAATTGGTTATGCATATTTAGATAGAATTTTAAGTGAATGAAGAATTCTAGCTTCATGTACGTTTTTGGACACATCTTATTGTAGTTTGGACAAAAATTTGCTATTTCCATCGTGTATTAGAATATTCACATTCTTCCTATGGCTTATTTTAGTGAACCTAGCAACAGATGTGAGTTTTATAAATGGTTGGGCTCACCATGTAAGTCTTCACAGAGAAGGCATTCATGTTATATTAAGGGTAAGTGAAACAATCCCTAAATCTATTTAATTCAGCTGCATGGAATGCATTTTGATGATTTACTTATGTCTGCCTAATCAATTTCCCGGCAAACAGGCCAAATTATATTTGCTTGAAAGGAATCACCGCATTTGATAAATTATCATTTCTACATTATTGACCATTTTGAGTATTTTGTGTTGCTTAATACATATTCATGGATGCATGTCTTTCAATTTCCCAAATAACCATTGATCAAATAAGATTAATGGTATTATCATCGTTCCTTTCATAGGTGGACAGCTTGGTGACTCGAGCTCAGTTCAATGAATCACGATCCTTCCCTACACCAGAGGTCGTTCTTGTCGGTGGAATGCCTGGTGATTCACAACTTAACATTGCTAATTTTACAGGAGACATTTCCAGTAAGTCTTTTATTGTTTTAACTAAATTCATAATAATTGCATGCATCATTCTTCAAATTATTTTACAGAAACTGTTTTGCGGATTATTGCACAGTATAGTGGTTGTCAGTTCCTGCAACAGTTTGTTCTGTATAATATAATATATTCTTTTTTTATAGTCTTAAAATAGCTTTCTTCGTTTCCCATTCAGTGTTTTTGATAAGAGGAAATAGGGTTCCCTAGTGGATACTTTAGATAAATGTTTACTAGAGGTCTCCATATAAACATACTTCATGGGAACTGCAACGAGATTCATCTATCCTACTGGTGTTTTCTATGATTCAAGTAGATGGGTTTCCTGAACCGTACATGTCTTTTGTTTACCTATATCTAAGCGTAGAAGATGGTACTCCAGAAGATACAATCATGGCAGCAACATACCCTAGAATGAATAATCGAAATGTTAGAATTTAGACCCATAATATCCTTTGCCCTTAAAAAAAATAGTCCAATCTCAGGATATTGACTGGGAGATATGATTAGAGTGTCCTTTAATTTGAGTTTAATGATAAAACAAAAGAATTACTCTCTCCTGTACGAGCATAATAGGCCATTCAAGATAAGGACTACTCGAAAAGCGAGGTCAGGTACTCGGGATAGATTACCGAAACACAGGTGATATTGCTATATACCTGTTTGATATTAGGCCATATCATTGCAAAGATAAACCGTTCGGGAGTGTATAGTTTAAGTTGGTCTTGCGCCGGGAAGTACAAATTAATACTCAAAGTTTTAGAAGGGTATTGTTCTATTTTAAGACATTCTAAAGCTTTGGCGAGGAGAGGGATTTCCTTGATTGCTTTTCTGTTGTTGATGATGATTAAAGTCGGCATTTTAGGATTAGCTGATTTCAATTAATCAACTAAATGGAACTACTCAATTACCAACACTATCCAACCTAACTTTGCGTCTATTCTTTCTTGCTGGATGGGTAACCATATATAATTATCAGGTAAACTAAATGTTTTGTCTCTGTGTATTCAAATTAATTTAGTAATCCAATTTCAGTTTTCATAGTATAGATAATCCAAAGGTGAGAGCCCAGGATTATCGATAATAAGTCATGTGGAAGGATAACTTATAGGTCATCTTCCTTAAAATATTTATGCAGCAATATCATTCTAATTTACACAAGGTCTTTACTTTGGATATTTATTATATATTTACAGATGTATTTTTCGTATCGGACCAAATAACTGAGCCCAGTATTCGTCCACTGGATAGTTACTACGGCTACTGGACACCTAGCTGGACGAGTAACCCTGCTCCTACTGGACCCACCATGTCTGTATACGGATCGCCTCGTCCCGCTACCCAACTCCTGGCAGCACACCCAAGCACCGATACCCAGGGACCGGTGCTACTAGATGGTCTCCCCGAGAGCACCAGTCCCGAGGTATTCATGTGCTTTACATTCTGTCATTATTATAGTTGCTGTTAGTATAATAAGTGGTTCTCGAGGGCTCTATGATGATTTATTTTTCATTTCAATGGACCCCAGGTGGGATCCCTTTATTCAATAAACATTTATAATCAAAGTCATATTTGGCATTCATCACATTTATGGGATTTGAATGCATAAACTGTTTCATATATGATGTATAGACTCTTAGATTTCCCCCTAGATATATCAAGTATATAATGTAAATCCATATCCACTTCATAACTTGAAAGGGCTTTATCATAGGATTAATGACCGACATTGAATGGCTGCTGGTGCACTGTTTGGTTATAATCTTGAGGCGAAGCCGACGGTTTATACACAAACAGTGCACTAGCAGGTCCGAAATGGAGGTTATTAATCATTTCAATCTGTGTCTAAGGAAGTTATAGCCCCAAGACTTTCCAGGTAGTCATTAAAGTGTTAGATCATGTAGTTTAGGGCCATGGTCCTACAGGGGGATGTCATTTCAGTGATAACACTTATAGTGTCCTTTAGTCTTCAAGCTTCTTGGTTTCTAGTTTTATGTTTATCATGTATCAATTACATGTATGTTGGTTAATATCTTATATTACATCATTTCCTCAAATTTAAATGATCTCACACAGTGTGATTTTTTTATTTTTTTTATTTAGTATTTTTATACAGCACATCTTCTGTAATAACGACAGTTGAGTTATCAACAAACAAGTCCATTGTACAATGAAGTTCTAACAATCAATTGAGGACATTAACATTGAGATATGGGCTCACAGATGATAAATCGATAAAGAATAACCATGGTCTTCCGCCCACCGCTGTGTCTATCTAGACCTAACTCTACTGATTACATTCTTTTGTATATTTTAGATGTGGACATTTCCGCCGTGGAGCATAGGACCAGCACAAACTGTAAATCTGGCGGAAACACCAGGAATCAAAATATCCAAATCAAAGGATATTATCGGTACATGCTTCTTCACAAATATTTACCTCACTGTGTTTTTTTAAGTGACTGGCAGATTTCATTTCCATATTGAATTTTTAGTCGCATTAAGGGTTCTCGTGCCTATTTGAGGGCTGTTCAGTTGTGGCGAGTTCTGGAACTATTACCCTACTATGGATATTTAAATGTTTTGTCTTCCCCGTTCACTGATATCATTAGATATACATATTTGAAGTATATGAAAGTGATAATATCAATTTAAAAATATCTGGTGAGTTTCTGGACATGATCATCATTAAAAATCCAGGATTTTACATGTATTTCTGAATGGTGTTTGATATTTTCATATTCAGAGGAAAGTGACAATGGATTCTTAGGTCACGTTGTTGGTAGGAGACAAGAAGACTATTATAATTACTTAAGAATAAGACAGATTTAAGCTTAAATTGCCAATTCAGCTTCTTACTTGAAAGAAAAGAAACAGATATCGCAGGCTTCATTGCAATTCTCAATTTGCCTTTGATGGAGGGTCTGTTGCTCATGTATAATTTGTAATGTCATGAGAATAATCGGAAAATATTATCCTCCCATGGGAATAATCGGAAATGCATCCAAAGTATGCAGCATAAGACCCCTCCTTTAAGTATCTCGTGAGATATTTGTAATCGGGATTCATTGTCCCTGTTTCTCTATGTAGATAATATCCACATTACATAGCACGGCTAGGAATGACGTTCTGACATGGGTCCATCAATCATTTGCTACTTTCTTGCCCCAAGCCCTTTCCAATGCCTAATTGTCTAATGTCCCTTTGATTCTGCCTTTCCCTTTACTTTGCTTGCAATATTTTCATTCCTGACATTGACTCAAAAGAGAAGACAGATTCTTACATTATTGGTACAGATATCAATGTATCTTGAGTTAAAAAGTCTAATTGTGATATAGTTTTGCTGATTGGTTTACTGTCGATTAAAATATAGTGCTTTAAATTCATGATCCGCTTAAGATCTTCCATCAATTCCTTCTTTCAAAAGATAAGTTATCTTATGTAACTATGAACGGTATCAAAGCTTTTTTACCTATAAGAGGATAGTAATATTTAATATAAAAATGATTGTAACATGATCAAGATATATTTGCGTGTAAGCTTGCGATTTTTATAAACTTGACTAATTATTAGATTATCATCTTGATATTTGTTCTGAATAATATTAGGCCTATGAAAATATTATTGATTTATATGGTAGACCGATATTCGTCCTTGTCCATTTTATGTGTGGTACATCGGTTCAAACAACTATCAATATCAAATATCATCACTTTTAATCATGTCTTACATCAACCATGTTCTTATACTAATAGGTTTCAAGTTATACAATTTGCAAAAGGTGAAACGTTAGAAACTACATTCATTATTTGAACTGAAGGACGCATTTTATGTATGTGTGATGTAGGTACTTACAACCCGGTTATAGCAAAATTAATCTCTTCTTTTGAAGCTGTGCTGGTTTGCCTTGTTGTGCTGGTAATGCTTGCCAGCACTATTGCTCTACTTCTGATACGCGAGCGGAAGCGGAAGGACAACCATCAAACTGCTCCCCCTGACGAGGAGGAGGGCCTAATAGAAATGGTTGCCACCACGACAGAGGAGGAAGGAAATCTGGGAGGAGAACCTCTGTTGGAAGGGGATCCGTTGGATGACGGGCTTGGCTGGGTGCAGAGAGGGGGAAGGAAAATCAAACAACCTGCCATACGAACAGAAATTAATGATGATGAAAATGAAGGTATTATTCTTTACTAGCGCTTCATCTGTGTCCTTGATAGTCCGCGGAAAGAATTAAAAACATTGGGAGTATTCACAAAATCGGTATCATGTTTTTTTAAAAAGTATGTATCTGTCCTTTGTGTTTTCAAACGAGTAGTTTTTAGCAAAAGTTATTAGATTTGACGTTTTCGCTTGTAGAAACACCGATGTTATCCAGCATGGAAGAGACGGGACTGTCCCGCCCACCAGGTGGCGACGTGGATTACATGCAGATGGTCAAATCTCTGGTATGATACATATCGTCAATATTTATAGCAAGATGCATGACAATATATTTTCAAATCAACGTTAGAAAGCTTCGAATCCAATCTCTTGAAACAGCGTGTAAGCTTTGTTTTTATTTGTTTTTATTTTTTTGATTTATCAATCAACGCCCAAGACGATAGGTAGAGAATCAAGATTAAAACAAACCATATTACCCGATGTCTGCTCATTAAACGATTACGGGAACCTCAAGTTACAAATCGATTTCCGCAACATTCTATTTCTTCCAACAATTTATAACTATCGTCGGTCTCCATGTAAATGATATACACCTCCCTAGTATCACAGTGTAACATTTCATAATGTCTATGGTGCTATAATTGTATTATAATTCCAAGTTGGCGACTTTCATGTCAATAAATGAAGTATCAATGAAATATTTGTCATCAAGTACATACGGATATCTGTCATTCATTTACAAGCCTCAGGGAAGTTACATGCAGGTATGTAAACTGAAACACAACATGTTTTTTACGTGGAAGATGCCGCTTAATTATAGATTTACTCAATGGGAAACTGTGCTCATTCTATAGCACCGTCAATATAATTATAGAAGTGCGATATATTTTCGTACAAGTCCATGTTAGTGAAATGCTATTATTTCTACATTTCTAGACATATATCAGTTATTCCTTTCAGCCAATGATCGATGAAGAAGAGGAACAGGAGGACGAGGGAGACCAGGTGGCCCACCAAAGATCGACTTCACCCGATGAAATTAAAAGAGAAAAAGGTCAAAGCCGCATTCCATTTCGTTTAATTTATTGGTGCTTAAATCAAAATACAGTGGTTGAACTAGTGGGACGACAGACATGATAAAAGTGTTGTTTAATTAATATAGGGACTTTATTTTATCCAACCTTTCTTCCATTTTCAGAATCAACGCAAAAGAGGGAAGACAATAATTCACAAATGGATTGGGAACCTCACATAGAAATGAGACTAGCACAGCCCCTAATGGTAGGTTAGCATTATAATGTTCAGTTCATTTGATCCGTATTCCTCTAACCGTAGGTCATTTGCAAGTGCAATTATTTAAATCGAATATTCTGAAATCAGTTTTTATATCATTCTCAATGTAAATCTATGGGACAATTTAGAAGGCAAAAGTTATAACTATTTCTTTCATGCATCTATATAGGCTTTATTCTAAAACGAGTTTCTTTCTAGTCCTTAAATATTATCAGGTCAACATCAATAGAGGACAGCAATAAGTAATGAAGAAGATTGAGAAATACCCTCCCTTGAACAGATGAGAACTAAGATTTATACTTAGAAGATCGAGGAATAATGAGACTATACCATCTACATAGAACAATTCCTGTTCCTTAAGGAGGCTGTAAATGTTCTTAATAACGTGATAGACGATACTCAAATCATCTTAAGTCTTTATCAAGAAGATGAAAAGGCCCCATCCAATACTGGGAATCATATTTATGAAATGACAGAAGATCGCTAAAGCCCCAATGCTTAGGAAACTCTATGACATTTGATGGGGATCTGATATAGTGTTCAACCTTGGGATATTTTCGGTGCGTGATTCTAGGCACCCTGTTCCAAAGGGGGTCGAATGTGTTATATAATTATTTGTTAATTGTGTGTGATATTAGAAAGGGAAATCGAAAAAACGTAAATATAGAAAACAAATCGAAAAAGAATGTAAATATAGATAACATTTATTATGAAAGAAGGAATACTTCAATCTGGATTGATGTGAACCAAGGTCTCTTGGACGATTACTCTCATAGCCATTGAGGGTAATATAATTCAGAAACTCTAATCTAAGGCTAAGCATTAAAGAGCATGACTGTTCTTCAAATGTTTAGCTCTTGATCGAATGATGTTTCCAGGAATCTCCACCTTCAGACGTGGACCATCTGACATCATGTAACTCTTTAGCATATGTCAGTTGCGTGAGCAAGTTGTCCACACCTTATTCAAGTGTACAAAGTCTAGAGTGGGACCATACTGGCACTGAGCCGCCCGTGAGTTGTATAGCTGTAAGAACATAGAGTTATGGGGATATGTTATTATACACAATGCTCTGTGAACAACGTATCTAGAGTGAATTATGCACAATGCGTATTTCACTCCTGAGTTACGTGTTGTTGTCATGACAACGAATGCGTTTTTACCAAGTTTACTACCAAAATTCAATTTGATGACTAAAGAAATATATTCTATTCGTATTATTAAAAGCATATACAATAAAACAGCCCCTGTTTATATATAGATAATATTATGTGATAGAGACAGGCATATGGATACAATGTAATTAAGTGCAATAATCGAAACAAATTAAAGCAGATGACGATATTATAAGCTTACGAGCGCTGTCTCCTTAAGGCATACCATAACTGCACGAAGTTGACACCTGGTAGCTAGAGGATTGTGACATGTTTTGTCAATTTTGTCCAAATGCGGATATTTATTCAAAAATAAGATTACATATCCAAGATAGCCGTGTATATTATATAACTATTCATTCAAACCCTGCCATTTAGTATTAAAACTTCCTGGGCATCCCTGCATAAGCACAGCTTTTTCCATAGAATTTCGTACAAGCTGTAAAACCTGTATCTCCTGCTGTCGCATTGAGAAGTCTTATCAGCTTCCCTCTGCATATAAATCTGTATGATGATCGGATAAATGTAATTAACTGTATTTATCTTAAGAGAATAGAATTAAAGCTGATCACAATATATTAGCTTACGAGCGCTATGTTCTATAAGGCAAACCATAAATGCACGAAATTGTCACCCGCTAAATAGAGGATTGTGACATGTTCTTTGGATCTTCGAAAGATGACATCAACAATGACAACCCAATACGACTGTAATACATGCAATGTAGGTTTCTAAAGAAAACAGTTCTCGTTGATGCATGTACACTGGTTACTACACACATCAACCCAAAGTACGGGGGCCTTTTTTCAGCGGTAGCATAAAATAAATCAACCAGGTAGTTTATTGACTAACGTGCGCTGTATTTAGTTTAAGAAGATCTCTTTTTCTGTGCACAATCAATCAGGATTCAAAATGTCTGTAATGTACTTTTCATATTGGCGCTATTCACAATAATTATCTGTTTTTTTGGTTGCAGCCATTTGTTGATCTAGTGAGTCCAATTTCAACAGTTAGCCATGATCAGAACTTGACCCCGACGAGTAATGGGACGTGGTCTGACTCCAAGGTAGGTTTTTTAAACATTGAATGGCGATTTTACACATTCAATTCAATTCAAAAATCCTTTTATTGCAGCTGTTATTACAATGCGGTTGCTCAAATCTAGACACTAGTTCTCCCAGAGGGTGCTGCATTCGGGATTGAATCTTTAAAATAACATAAATTGTTACAACATCAGTTTAACATGAATTGTCACAAAATCAGTTTTCATAAGACATTTAGACATTCATGAGATGATATGGAGAATGATTATTTACATATGAATTATTGGTACTAAATGGCAGTAGACACATAAAAGTGTGGCAAAAATCACGAATCTAATTTTGTGAGATTTTAAATCATCTATGGCTCCCATCGCACTATGTAATGCATATCCTAAATTTTTTCAAACATTGTCCAATTTTGCATTTTCAGAGCGAAAGAAATTCTGTCTGGGATACTCCTGTTGATTTGTTCATGGACGCGGTTGATGATTTTGAACAAGGGTCATCGACATCATCTCTCAGTCTGACCTCTTCACAACATAACCCCGGAGTACTTGACCCTCAGGCAATGGCCTGGACGCCTACTGACTCTGCAAGCATGAATTCTGGGATAATTCTGGGTGTTTGTCACAATCCTAAAGGTTCTGATTCATCCTCTTCGTCCTCACCATTATCATTATCTAGACAGAGGCATGCTCTAGCACATGTTTCCCATTCAAATCATGAGGGATCACTTAGCAACGTAACACAACCTACACCTAGCCCCACTCTGGTTACATCTGAGGAAGACAGGGTCCCACATTTAGACCCTGATCTCCCTCGTGTTTCCTCTCAAATAGATTTGACTGGTTCTGACAAGCGCAGTCCCATTGTGGTCCCTGATTGGCCGAACACAAGCGGAAACACTGACCCAGATAAAAGTGATTGGTCCAGTGGGGATATCGAGAGGCATCTTTCGGACAACCAGAGCGTTAGTAGTACCCACAGTTTGGACTCGTCACATGGCCAGGTCCTAGAGCCAAACGCTGTTCTTACGTCACCAGAACCTGTGGGGACACAACATCCACTGGCGCCCACGGGAAAACCAGACGGTAATGCTGCCTCTGTAACAGGAAGTGCCTACTTTGAGCCGGAAGTGATAGTCATGGAAGGTGAATCAGAGAGTGATGAGGACAGTGCATTTAATGGCCAGGAAATTGATCTCAGGGGTACACCATTAAACGGAGAATCTAATCAAACATTTTGTTTAACTTCTGATGGCTACCCTAAAGACATTGGCATTTCTACATGTCCTCTGGGGGCTGACCTGAACACTAGTTCCTCTGAGGGAAGCTGTTCGAGTAATTCCTCTCTTGGTGGTGCTTTAAAAACGGCACAAACTCTTCTCCCTAAAGGAACAACTCCTTTAAAACCCCCAGACGGTGTTTCTCCTGGGCTACCCCAAAGAAGGGGAATCAAGCTGAGACGAACAAGAGTCAAATCACAATAACTATTGCTGTGTGGTGTATCTATCTATAAAGATAGGATAATTATATGAACATAACGATCTCAGCATTTTTGACACTGGAATATTTCTATATTGTATCAATAGGGTCTACCACTAATACGTTTGCAATATCAAACACTAAATTAACATTGTCAATCAATTCATGTTTCTCTTAATTGCAAATTTGTGTAGGCGAGCATATATTATATATATATATAGCACCTACCACTCCACATCGGAAATTTCTTTAAACAATTTCTTCCAAATGTTATTTGCGAGGATGTATAAAGCTTGCTAAAATATGTATGATGATGCGTTCTTTGAGAGGTATTGCTATTCTATAACGTACGTCTAAGACTACGGTCTTACAAGCTGTGGTCCTAATGTATACATCATTGTTTTCTGGGTATGATATTTTGGGAGGTATTTGAACGATATATATATTCGAAAGAATATGGAACACGGCCATTATCTGAATATGTTCTTCAACTACTAATGGTTACAGGATGATTATTTAATGAGATGTATTTTATTTCTGACAGGCGAGTTTGCATAAATAAATGCTATACTGCAAAGAAAAAAAGGTGGGCCGTTCATTCCACTTGCATCTTACACATTCCTACGTATTAAACTACAACACCACGTTTCAAATTATGCATGTAATATCTAAGAATGATTATTCAGTGAGGTATAATTAAAACAAGTCATCTATCATATCGATATCCAAGCTAAATATTAATTTCTAAATGGACAAACAGTATATGTAGTCAATAGGAACAATAACTTGTTATACATAAGGGACCATACAAAACCATATCTAAAATTCAATATTGCTCATGGTTCTAGAATTTTGAAAGACACGTCGTAATGGGTAGTAATGGAACTGAATATCTTAAATATCTTGACAGTGATGGATGTGAATGCAGATTTTCAGAGTCGATTTCATTGTTCCTATACTTTCCTTTTGAGTGAATGTTTTCTAAACAAAGAACGCTGTTCACGCGCTGTTCATGTACTATACTCACACACGCCGACACGATGACTGTATGGAAGGTTTTTTAAAAAAGAAACTTGTGTAATTTAGTTATTTGAGTCGAGGAGAAAATCCCACCATTTCTGCACGATGAGGAAGGAAGGAACATTGACCGACAACTTAGGTGGAACTGATTCACTGACTCTGAACTTCAGAGATTTTGAAGGTTTTTTCTAAACATTTATTTTCCAAGTACATATGATTTCTTCAAAAAGGATCGAGTCATTTTAAGAAACTTAAACGGGGATTGCAATGCGAACCAGACACCGTTTAGCTGCGCGGTGAAACTGTAGTGCCACCTAGTGAAAGTGAGCATTAATCAGTGTCCTGAGCTTATTGGATTGGTTCAAGAAAATCCCAGGAACACCAAGTCTGGCAGAGAGATGGCCGTTTACGTAAGGGTCAATGATCGACATTTCTGGCCTGTTGGTGTACCAGCTGTGCATAAAAAATGGAGGTGATTAATCCTTTTAGTCTCTGCCTAAGGTGGTTATAGGACCGTTCGTGGTAGAGACTAATAATTCATGATTGATTTATTATTCATTACATATGAAGCTCAATTTTAAAATGTATGAAAGCATGTTATTGTGCCTATACTATCTACGATCTTACATACATGTATACTATATGTTTCTTTGGCTTTACAGAAAGCGTTTCAGGGATTTTTATACAACCTGTGTAACTATCCGTTAATGACTGTACATTAGTTGAGTGTGGTAGTTTATATAACTGATGAAATCATCGTGTACTTTCAGATTGAAATCATTCCAGAGGAATAAAATATGTCTTGTATGTCTAATTTGCACTTCCCACATGCTGTGTTTTTCCTCAATGGCAACGAAATGCGCTGAGTCGTAATAGTTTCGCTACAATTGACGTATCTGTATTTTTCGCACAAAATAGGAATATCACAAATAAAAGGTTGGGTCGGATTTGGTCCAGATCGTGGTCCAGACAGCAAACTAATCTAAAAGATTTAAATCGTTATTTTCATGTAGACCCTCTTCAATCCAAGAACTTCTATTCGTTTGAAAGAGAACTTTGTGCATTTCCTTTGGACGTACCATTCTGACTAAAATACACTGATCTTCTCTTGATTAAATTCATTTAATAGATTTTAATGAATCTCCATAACAAAATCTTCTCGAATGAGTAATTTCTTCATTAATTTTGAACGCCCTGAGCCAATCAAAGATACATTATACGGTAAAAGACGATATGCGATGGTGTGAAATCTAACTTTTATCTCAAGAAAACTCCTACCTGGAATCATAGTGATATGTCATCATGTCAGTCAAGGAGTGTGGGGGCGTAGCCGTCAGTGCAACCAGCCATTGGGGAAGGGTTCATGTTATCATAATAAGGTTTCAGTTTAGTAAGAACTACGGACCCATGTGGATGTGTTATTCCTTAGATTGCATAGACTTTATGGAGAGACCCATCTAAATACTTCGATCTACTGAAATATTAATGACTTTGCCATGACTTTGACCTTGGTCAAGGTCACTGACTCGGCGTCTGCACGTAACCCTTATACATATCATCATTGACCCCAACTTTGGTCACATTCCTCATACCACTATAGAAATGGGACACTAAACTATATTTTCTAGTCTGCTACATTTTATTATGATATTGTATCTGTGTTATGAAAATACAAATCTATTATCATTATTATTATTAACCCCCAATTAAAAAGAAATTCCTTTGACAGTTATTAAAGAAATTAACCAAAAATATGAGAAAACGCCTAAACCTCTGCTGAAAAATGGACTCGTATGGATGGGTGCCTTCTTAATTTCCCTTTTTCTATCAATAAATAAGCAAAAAACAATCCTAAAAATAATCAAGAAAAAAACATTAATTGATGCAAAACTCAGGAAATTTGAGGCAATATAACTTTTTCTTTATTTTCTTTATTTGAATCTTCCATTCTACTACAGTACTCAGGAAAAAGGAAAGAAAAAAAACGAGAAAGGTTTTTCGCTTAACCCAGCATCATCAGGGGGACATATATTTGGCTAGTGGCATAACTGTATAGACCTACAAAATATACATCAACACACTCAGATAAGAATTACTTAGACATGCTACTCTTGCCATTTGAGTTACTAAATTGGAGTACAGGAGTATAGGAGTGCAGTCTTGTTCATTAGGAATATACATTGATAATTATAGTAATGAGCTATGTTCGGATATAGAGATAGTAGCGGTATAACAGTAATACCAAGGAGATTTAAAAATTTGGTGCATTGTTTGGTTTGGGTTGACATGATTCTAAATAATCTCCCTATAAAGCTGTATGTATAAAGGTAATTATAACACAACTACCATGTGTAATGGTGAAACTACCTTGTTCTGCTGTCCCTCCCAATATTGTTTACAGGCCTCTGAGTGATTAGAAAAAGCCTTCACATCAATGCATAGCACATCGCTTTGCAGAAAACACATGTATTTTCTTAAAACAAAATGCAATGTGCTGATCTGCAGGTAAAGTGATTAGAAAAAGCCTCCACATCAATGCATAGCACATCGCTTTGCAGAAAACACATGTATTTTCTTCAAACAAAATGCACTGTGCTGATCTGCAGGTAGCAGGCGTCGTTGCAAGCAAAGTTGTGATATAATAGACCTTATGTCTAACTACAAGGTGATTCCTCATCTTCAGAATAATATTATATTGTATAACAACTATATGCATATGTATCGCAGGAGTGCTTCTTTATCCCATGAAGCCTTCAGCAAGATCCAGTTTGGGAATTACATTAAGATAATGTACATGGTCAGCCAGATCATTCTCAATAGGGTAGAGAATATCAATATCAATACGTCCCTACATCCAGCTATTTAGGCCATCGCAGCTTCAGTGTGTATTGGATTGGAATCGTCCATGGGCACTATTTCCAAGCATCTTTTAGTTAAGATTATTTTGAAAAGATTGCTTCAAATGAAAGCACAGTACTGATAATATCCCTTTGCTTTATTAATCCGATGTGGTCAAGGCCAATCATAACAACATCAGGTTTTCAAACGGTTCCATTTAATTTTAAATTCCTGAATCTCCTTTGAGTCCTCATTTTACACTAATTGGTTGCTTTCATCTGTCTGAGGATATATATGCTCTGTACAAATTCTGAATGAAAAACCTTTTGTGTTGAGCTAACACCGATCCGTGACCTCTCAAACTGAAACGAAAAACTTCAAGTATCATTGAATGACAAGAAATTATTTACTAGTATGCTTTCAATTATTCAGAAGATAACTTTATCGGATGATGGATATGTTGGATACAATTGTGGATATTAACGCTTCAATACATTTGTGTAGGCGTGCAACCGCTTCAAAAGAGATGATTGATAGTCTTTGATCATATATGATTAAACCATGTATAACAAGTCAACCATTATAATATTGTTGTAGCAGGTGACCTTAACATAAATATGTTTGATGTTGAATGTAGACATGTAACCTCACTTACTGACATAGCTCATGAATTTGGCCTTACTCAACTTATAAAAGATACTACACGTTTTGATATAAGAAGAGATAGAGATTATACCTCTGAATCTTGTATAGACCTTATACTCAGTAAAGAAGATTATGTAAGCTCAAGTGGTGTGATTGATATCTGGGTAGCCGACCATCTAATGACCTTTGTAACACTCAAAAAGCAAAAACCAGAAAAGAAAGGGTGTAAAATTGTTGAATATAGAAACTATAAAAATTATAGTACACAGGATTTTACTGCTGCTGTTAGATACATGAATTGGGACTGTATAACTGAAATGAATGACCCCCAACAAGCATGGGAAAAATTGTTATCTATGCTAGGTGATATTCTAGACAACATGTGCCCTGTTGTAAAAAGAAAGATTACCCCACCAAGAGAGAAGTGGTTAACAGATGAGCTGTTGATAATGATTAAAGATAAAGATAAAGCCCTACAAAAAGCCAAAAAATCAAAAAAACATGAAGACTGGCTAAAAGCCAAAAGAATTAGAAATAATCTTACTAAACTTTGTAGAAAAGCAAAGAAGAAATATATAACTCAATTGAGTAATGAATGTATTGATGATGATAAGAAATTCTGGAAGCTAGTAGACAATTTGTTACCGAAAAAATCAAAAAACAAAGACCAAGAAATAAATATTATTGACAGTACCTCAAATGTACCTGTACCTGTCACTGAAGTAGCCTCTAAATTCAATGAATTTTTTGCATCTATAGGAGAATCACTAGCCGATAAGATCAATGCTCAGTGGACCTTCATTGGCCATGAATGCATTAATTCCTTGGAAGATATAATTACTTCACCAGAAGAAATACAAAAAATTGCCAGAGAAATCAATTTAAGTAAGTCCAGCAATATAAAGCATATCAAATCTCTAGTGTTCAAGGATGTCTTTATGACAATACCTACTGTATTGTGTCATATATTAAATTTAGTATTCTCCTCTAAATTAATACCAGATTCTTTGAAGACTGGAAGTGTTACTCCTCTACCCAAGGGTGGAGACCAATCTGTGATGTCTAACTATAGACCTATTACACAACTGCCACTACAAGCCAAACTGATGGAAAAGATTATACACAGTAGACTAATTGCATTTTTTGATAACAACAATGTGATTTCTGACAAACAAAATGGGTATAGAAAAGGGAAATCTACAATAGAAACAATAGCTGATTTAACCGACGATATACTCAATAATAGGAACATTGGTGAGACCTCATTTGCAGTATTTTTTGACCTGAAAAAAGCGTTTGATACTGTGAACCATAATATTCTACTGTCCAAACTAAGCAAATATGGTATCAAAGGAAATCTGTTAGCCCTGTTGGAAAATTACTTAGCCAACAGGACCCAAGTCACTGTTTGCAATAATGTTATCTCCACCGTCAGAAAGATCAGTTATGGTGTACCCCAAGGCTCTATACTTGGCCCTCTACTATTTTTGATATATATAAATGACGCAGAGCATAGTCTCAGACATTGTAAAATTAAGCTATTTGCTGATGATACCGTCATATATTGTCATGACAAAAATATTATTGATCTTAATAGGAAGGTTCAAGAGGATACAATGAATTTCTGGAGTTGGTGTCAAAGTAACAAACTGACTCTAAATGTAACCAAAACAAAATGCATGCACCTTAGGGGACAAAGGTCAAGAGTGGGACATATTCAACCTAATATTAATATAAATGATACCATGCTAGAAAATGTAGAAGAATATAAGTACCTAGGAATAACCCTAGACTCACATCTAAAATTCTCAGCCCAGGTTAGACAAACCCACAGGTCCGTAAGCCATAAACTATACCTTTTAAGAAGAATATCAAGGCTAGTGCCACAATGTTTTACTTAGAATTTTTAAAAGTCATATCTTACCATTATTTGACTATGGTGATATTACTTATAGTGGTTGTAATGCAAATGAATTGAATGCTCTCCAGGTCCTTCAAAACAAGTGTATAAAAGTAGCTTTAAAGCTTCCCATCCTCACTGACACCCTGTTAATTCATAGATTAGCCAATGTACCCAAGCTAGAAGATAGAAGAACAGCTCACGTCTTAAATTTTGCCTTTAGGAGGAGCAAAAAAGATATATATTTAAACAATAATAGAAGAAATACAAGACAATGGGATGGACCAGTCCTTTTATCCCAGAAACCGAACACTGTGAATTATGATTTAAATTGTATACAGCGTAAAACAGCTAAACTGTGGAATAATTTAGATGCTGAAACAAGAAATATTGACTCATATGAACGTTTTAATTAAGGCCCTAACCAAGGCCGAAAGCTTGTTACCCCTATATATTTAAATGTATTCAATGTGCTCCTATTCCTCATCTATCATCCTTCATCTTAGCCATCTCCTAGTTCTTTTAGATAGTCTCTTTCACTATTCAGCTACATGAAAAAAGTCAAGAATTTGTAAGGTAATAGCCATCTTACCAGACTTAGCTAGACTAAGACTGAGGCTGTTTCCCACTTGTCCAACACATTATCTTGTCATGTTTATATATGTTTGAATGTTTGTGATGAAATGTTATCTTATGTGTATTGGCTGATAAACACTCCGAATAAAATTTAAAAAAAATAAACTTCATCTCCCCCAGGCTTCCTTTTTATGACCCATCCCATGGATCAAAAGTGCTTGAGCAATTAATGGTTGCTATATGATAATACAATAATAAAAGGAGTGAAGAATTGCCTTTGGCGGCCTAGTACGTCCGTTTCTAAAACATCTACCTTCAATATCGGACAGGAATACAGGAAAACAGAGCCAGAAAGGACCACAAGTTCTAGACCTTTTAAAATATGTTTTCACCTTCGTAATTAAAAATGCTAGTACAATTTTCCATTATTGTGTATCTTCCAAATTGTAAAAGGCAATGTGGACTATCTAGCAGCCCTGAAGCTTTAAGCTACAGATTGTAAAACAAAAAAAAACATCTCGGTCCTGAAAATAGGTTATAACCTAGTCCATCCGATGGTCATCCATTCATGTTGGTATTGATAGTTGGCTCCACAGCACATCTATTGCAGCCTGTTAGGGAAAACAACAATAGGAATTAAATTCAACTCACAGAATTACAAAGGTGATATAAGTATTTTATATTATTAATGTTCTTTCAAGTTGAGGGTTCAAACATAATATGTTTCCATGGCCCTGGGTTAACAGCTACCTGGATCCCCAACTCCCACCACACATGCACACATACATTACCACCACTCTTAGAATTTATTTTATTTCAATATTTCAGGATTCTTACATAGTTAGTATATCAAGAAAAAGAACATCAGAATTGAAATACCTCTAGTTGAAATATAATTGAAATATAGATCAATATACAATCGAGTCTCTAAAAAGTAATAAGTGTGGTTTGTGTGCTCCAATGTTCTGGTACCAACTTTCGCCCCAACGAGTGAAACGATGAACAGTGCCCATACTTCAGTTCATACTCACATTGACATCAGCAAATCTGCTGTCAGCACTGAACACATTGGACTCCATGTCAGCAAAAGCTACAACATAGCCACCAGAACCCCAGGTGCAGACTTTAGTGAAACGATTATAGTTGTAGACCTCACAGTCATCCGCGAAGCACTGAATCATACACTCAATCATATTCCGCTCTGTTGTCTTTCTCCCTAAGGTTGGTACAAGAAATTCTACCCGATAGTTCTTCCATCCTCTCATTTCTCTATCAACTCCTACAAGGTTTCTTTGGTCCTCCAATGTCTCCCATACCCAGGATTCTGAGAAATTCAGTTTTAAATATGATGTAGAATGTTTGATAATGTAACCTGAATATGTGTATGGATCAACATCAAAGTTAAATTTCCATGGGAGAACAGAGCAGTTGGACCGTTCTTATCTCATTAAATTAAATGATGCATTGTGTATTATTTCTAAATCCAAAATTAAAACAGTGTCCAATAAAAATCTATTACCTGTATGAATTACATATGAGTGTGAGGTAGGACCAATGGATGCAAATGATAAGTGCTTTATTACAAAAGGATTGCTATCCATCCATGCCATGAACAGGTTCTCAGACACAACACTTCCTCTACCAACTGCGATGTTACTGCCAGTCCAGCTGATCCATAAATAGCGCATTTCTGTGCCATCCACATATGGTCCATCGGAAACTACAACCTCTGCTGTACATCCCGTACATTTGTAGATTCCTGCTCCAATATAGCTACCACCGTCTGTAAATGAAAGATATGAAAGAGAGCTAGAACATGCCTGAGCATCTGCATGTAGATTAACACCCTCCACCCAATAGGTAACAAGTCACAATACCTAAGAACTCATTGTACCAGGGGGCGGGGGTTGTATTACCAGTTGTTACACTGTAAAATACCAAATTTTTAAATTGAACAATTTCCATGAATTTCATCCAATTCCCCCGCTACTACATCGTTATCTTCAATATTTTAATCACACAACTTTTTTCTTCGATCAAAATATCTTCAAATATGAAGTTACTACTCACACATTTGTTAACTACAAAGTTACCGAAGAAAAAACAGTTTTCTTTGATAATGTTTCATGCTCAGTCTAAATACAACTATACTATACCTCTGGTATGTAGATGACAAAAGACTTTCTACTTTCCACACCCATACACTATTCATTGTAATATTCTTCAAATACAATTCAATGGTAAATGCACCATAGCCAGCTTTTCTCGTCATGAAGCAATAACAATGTTCACTCACCAATATATATACTGTACGCCAGATCTGTTGAGTCCACATTGGTGCTGAGTGCAATCCAAACACCTCTTGGACCCTGCACTTGGAATACAATGCTTTCTTTACCAGTCAGGTCCACTTCACTGACATGATTATAGTGACTGTCCTCATCAGTTGATGCAGTTATTTGCACCACTGAAACATAGTAGAGTCATTTTCGTCAGTGTTTGTTCACTGAATTCTAAAATTGTAAACATTGTATACATGATGACATATGTATATATATATATATACGTATATAACTGGTGGAGGTGAGGTCACATGACACAACCGCCACTGGCCTCAATAGCCCACGCACATTCAAACCCACTTGCAAGGCTGACTCTGACATGTTCACATCAGGAAAACAATTGGAAAAATTTTTTCTGGACTTTAGTTACCTGTCATGTCCGATGCCAGCCAAGGGCAGATACTCTAAATGCCGATTTCTTCACGCTGCCCCATTTGGTTCTAGATGCAAGTACACTGTCGTTACCGTCGGTAAACCGACTAATTTATCTCCAAAATCCAGTGACATTTCCTTGCCTCCCACTGCAATGGCGCTTGCCAGCTATACAGATCGGCCGATCCTAAATACCTGGAATTTTTGGAGAAGAGTTTTACCGATAACGCTGCTAAATCACCCAATGTCGAACCAGTTCCACAGGATGCTTTGTCCAAGATATTGGCCTGTTTGGATAAAATTGAGAGTTTGGTTTGTCTAGTGGTGCTTCTTCCTCCAAGATGGGCCATTCTACGTCGTTCGGTGCAGACAGTTTTGTTGAGCTAACTGACAGCATTACTCAACTATCGCTAAATGTCAATGAGGGCCTTCCACCGAAAAAAGGTATAGAATTCCGTCCTGAATATTATGTGCAAGTTGAAAGTCAACAAATGACCATGAAGCAGGTAGACCACTGTAAGATGTCTGCTACAGAACTGCTATATGGGATGCTTTGTGTGTTTGACCACCTTGCCGAGGAAGGCTCTGACAGTCGTGGTTACTTACAACACATGTTATATGTTGGTAGACATGCCATTGAACCGGGCTTTTCCACCATAGGATGTGTTTTATATGACCCCAAGGTTGTAGACCAAGTTGTAGCGGACCGTAGTCAGTTTGGTGACCCTGATACTTTCACTGCTGGCATTTATTTGAGTGGATTTTACTCAAGAAAGAAACGGGAAGAGAAGGTGACGCCATCTTTGCCTGCAAATCAAGTAGGCTGGAAGTCTTCACACAACTTTGGTGGGACTTGGGCCGAGTTAGGCTTTGGGTCGATGCCGGAGTTGTGGGATCAGGATTTATGCTACAATTTTAACTCAAAGGGTTGTCAGCTTTTTTTTTTTTTTGTTCTAAAATCTTTATTCAGGAATTAATAATTGTTAAATGTGCAAAATTACACATCTGTGGCCGTTGTAGGTATAGGCATTCTATGCAAAACTGCCGCTTCAAGGGTCAGAAGGAAGAAAAGTCAGCATGAGATCTTGTTCAGCCGAGACTTCCGGTCAAAATACCAAAGATGGCCGCCATGATCAGGAAAGTGACAAGTTCTGTTTAGCCCCTATCACGCCTGATACATAGAGAGAATGGAACTTGTGTTATCTTGCGGAGTGGCCAGATACAGCAACACATACAAACTAGCCCAATCACCCATGCATTGTATGTCTGAAAGAGGAACTCCCAGCGAATGGAGATGCTGAGCCCCTCCTCGACATAGTGAATGCATCCCAACAAGAGTCGGATCCAAACCGAATAACCCAGATAATTTTTTTAAAAAATCAAGCACATGGGTATATAGCAAGGGCGAGCCATTGCACTTGAAAATTGGTTTGTCATCGGAAGCAGGTTGACATCTCATATGCGACAACAGCATAGTATGGGCACAGATCCGGAGGTTGGATTTTAGAGGAAAAATAGGCATGTCAAGAAACCTATTTTTATATTTCAATGTTTTTGTCGACCTCACACGAAGAATTACGTGATGGTTCTTCATCAAAACATCACCACGTTGAAGTACATGACAACTAGGAGAAGATAAATCAGCAAGCGATTCTGGCAGCAAGTTAGACTTCCAAAGCAATGAGGAGAAGCTCAGGAGGATAGCAGTCCAGCAAGCAGACTGCCAATTGTCAGAAAACTTCACAAAACCTGACATTTTCAACAGCTGAGTCGGAGATAAAGGGCTCTTCTGGATCACTGCAGTACCCAGTGTCTTGCGGAGACCTTCCAGGACCATTTTGACGAGGAATGATTGGCGAAATGAAGCTTCAAACCCGTAGAATTTGTGTAGTAGTACAATGGCAGATAAATAATTATTCACTGTGGAAAAGGCTGAACTCTGTCCCTTGAAGACCAGGAAACGAGCAACTGTATTCTCAGATGCAGGTAGAGGTGCCAAACCATAATCTTTGCAAAAAGCAAAATAATTCGACCACTGAGAAGATCTGGTGGATATGGTATGTTTCACCCAGGCAGCAGATACTACTGAAGAGACTTTTTCATCCAGGGCCGACAGGTCTGCAACACAGTGAAGCAGATACAGGGTCATCAAAAATGAAACCAGATGCATTAATTCGAGATAAATGATCAGGCACAAAATTTTCCACCCCTGAAATATGTCTGGCAGTAATGTAAATGTTAAAGGTTGCACTAAGCCAGAACAGATATCGAAGCAGCTTCATACACAAAGGGTTCGAGTTCACACCCTTATTCAAAAGGCCCACTGTTTGTGTATTGTCTGAGAGGACTATTATATGTTGATTTTGCAAGCCTTCTTTAAATCGGTCCGCAGCCACAACAATGGGGATCGTTTCAAGGACATTGATATTAGATGAATGATCAAGTTCCACATCAACATTGATCCAGTGGTCATGCTCATCAGAGCAAAAGGCAAAGTCAGCAGGGATATGGTCACTGTTATAAAATCCTGCCACCCAGTCATCATAAGTGTTACACCAGTGAGTTGCTCGGCACTCAGGTAGGCCTGGGGGGCGTGACTACGTCCTCACAGGCAGCACTACGTTGTGAATAAAGATTGCTGAGCTACCGGCACTGGTAGTCATATTATACTCAGCCACCGCGTCTGTTACTTCTACCCTCTACCATCAAACCTATTCAAAATTTAAGCTATAGTACAGTCTTAGGACTATTACATTTATTAGAAGTATATTAATAGAGACAACACTCTATTATATCATTGGTGGAGAACAAAATAAGATCTTGGTTAATTGTGTTTTAATACACAAATTATCCCCATCTTAAGGGGTGGAAGAGTTGCTGACTCTCAGCAAACTTTTCTGCTACCTGAGTGAGTAGAGGAACTCTAATCAGGGGAGCTATTTATAGCCCGCCTGGGAGAGGCAGGCCAGCCTTCTGTGGGTGAGCAAGGTTTACCTGAATGGAGTAAGGAGCAGCCTTATAAGGAACCACTCCAAAACCTCCCAGAAGGGCGTCAGAGGAGATGGGAAGCCTAGGAGATGAGTGCCTGGTGATAATACACGAAGTGCCATTGAATTGATGAATGAAGGATTGCCACCATTCCAGGTCGAGCGTGAAACTGGGAGACAAATGAATTCTCACATTATGATCCGGCAACCCTTTGAGCAGCTCAATAATTTGATGACTGAAGGTCCTGTCGCCTCTCACCACCATGGAGCCATGGCATAAGATCCCACATAATCTCTGAAGCTGATGTTTAGTAGCACGAGATCTGCCATTGAAAAATTCAATTTCATGTAATAATTTGGCTAATTTCTCAGGGGGAAGAGACAAGGTCAGCAGGGGAAGAGCATTTCTTCCAGCTAACTTTGAAGCCAAGATCGCCTAATAATACTATCAGTTCCAGTTGTATTTCCTGACATTCATGGAAGGATGCACCGATTACCAGAAAATCATCTAGGTAATTAACTACCCTGTAGTGACCTCATTGATTCATTATTCTGACGACAAAATAACTCAAGGAAGAAAAAATAAATGGTGCACATTTCAACCCGAAACACAGGCGAGTGTCATAATAGTAACTTTCGTCCCATTTAATGCTTTGATATGTCCAATTAGCAGGTGAAATACAAACGGTTCTGTAGGCAGCCTTTAAATCAGTGTAGGCCATGAAATCACCAGGTTGAATCAAATCGCTAGCTACATCCACTGTATTAAAGGAGAAAGGCTGGGCAGTGACATCCATGAAATTATTTATGGATTTCCCAAGAGGCTGTTGACAGTCAGTTATTGGTCGAAACTGGCCAACTTTTGGGGGAATAGCTCCTAGAGAGTGGACATAATCATGCGTGTTAGGGGCTAAACAGAATTTGTCATCACCCGACTCATCTTGGATCAGCCCATCGACGAAAGAGTAGGCAGGATCGGTCAACACAGATTTATAGTTCCTACACTTGTAAGGGACGATATTAGCTCCTGGGTCTACTATGTCAAAGCCAAAAAATACACCATTGGCTAGGTATCAACGATAGTAAATATCTGGCTCCAACATTAGCTTGTTGAACCAGCACATAGGTTTAAGCTGAGAGCATAAACCACCGATATAATGCACATCTTGAATTCTCTTGGTGAGGGACCAACGAGAATAAGGAACATCGAAGACAGGGACATCTTGAAGAGAACTAAAAACCGAAAAATCCGGCAGCAAACGTGAGCCAGGTCTAGGGACATAGTCGAGGAGATTGGTTTTAACATCCAAGTAGCATGGGTCGTTGGATAAACCCACGTAAGTCGGAGAATAAGAAGAAACAGTCCGAGAATTAACTTGCAAAACACCACTTTCCTGATAATGGTGGCCATCTTTGGTATTTTGACCGGAAGTCTCGGGCTGAACAAGATCTCATGCTGACTTTTCTTCCTTTTGACCCTTGAAGCGGCAGTTTTGCATAGAATGCTTATACCTACAATGGCCACAGACATGTAATTTTGCACATTTAACAAGCTGACAACCCTTTGAGTTAAAATTGTAGCATAAATCCTGATCCCACAACTCCGGCATCGGCCGAAGCCCGACTCGGCCCGAGTCCCACCGAAGTTGCATGAAGACTTCCGACCTCCTTGATTTGCATGCAAAGATAGCATCACCTTCTCTTCCCGTTTCTTTCTTGAGTAAAATCCACTCAAATAAATGCCAGCAGTGAAAGTATCAGGGTCACCAAACTGACTACGGTCTGCTACAACTTGGTCTACAACCTCATGGTCATATAAAACACATCCTATGGTGGAAAAGCCCTGTTCAATGGCGTGTCTACCAACATATAACATGTGTCGTAAGTAACCACAACTGTCAGAGCCTTCCTCTGCGAGGTGTTCGAACACACAAAGCATCCCATATAGCAGTTCAGTAGCGAACATCTTACAGTGGTCTACCTGCTTCATGGTCATTTGTTGACTTTTAACTTGCACATAATATTCAGGACGGTATTCTATACCTTTTTTCGGTGGAAGGCCCTCGTTGACATTTAGCGATAGTTGAGTAATGCTGTCAGTTAGCTCAACAAAACCGTCTGCACCGAACGACGTAGAATAGCTCATCTTGGAGGAAGAAGCACCACTAGACAAACCAAACTCTCAATTTTATCCAAACGAGCCAATATCTTGGACAAAGCATCCTGTGGAACTGGTTTGACATTGGGTGATTTAGCAGCGTTATCAGTAAAACTCTTCTCCAAAAATTCCAGGTATTCAGGATCGGAGGATCTGTATAGCCGGCAAGCGCCATTGCAGTGGAAGGCGAGGAAATGTCACTGGATTTTGGAGATAAATTAGTCAGTTTACCAACAGTAACAACAGTGTACTTGCATCTAGAACCAAATGGGAGCAGTGTGAAGAAATCGGCATTTAGAGCATCTGCCCTTGGCTGGCATCGGACATGACTTGTAACTAAAGTCCAGAAAAAATTTTCCAATTGTTTTCCTGATGTGAACATGTCAGAGTCAGCCTTGCAAGTGGGTTTGAATGTTTGCAGGCTATTAAGGCCAGTGGTGGTTGTGTCATGTGACCCCACCTCCACCAGTTATATACGTATATATATATATAAAATTCAAAGTTGCAAATGAAGTGGTTGAGCCTCTTACCCCGACAAAAAAAGTATATATATATACGTTGTATACATAGAGAGAATGGAACATGCTGGCAATAATCAAAAATTTATTGGACCAGATTTGTCCGCATAAGCACAATGCTGTAGGCAGAGTGCTTATGCAGACGAATCAAGTCCAATATATTTATTATATGGGCATAAAACTTGATGTGTAATCACAAATGTATCATGAGTAAATCTGAAAAAAGTAGCTGACTTGGTGACAAAGTAGTTCATATAGTATGCAAACTATATTCAGGAATATTTTTATAGCAACCCACTTATAGCACCTCTCATATGGAATGCGCATAATAATAAATATATATATATAGACAACTAATATTTGCATTCACAGTGCCCTCAAATACTCTATTTCACTGGAAAAGCACTGAGTACCAAATAAGAGCCAGGACAGAAAGAGTTGGTGGGGGAGAGAGGGAAAGAATGAATCTCTATTCTGCCCTATATATGTTATATAAAAAGAATCTGTTCTAATTAATGGCAGAAGTTCCTTGACTGCTACCTTTTGGTACCATGCAACATCTAATGCTCTAAGTCAAAGTCACTAATATGAGGTTGTTAGATGGGTTATAAATAATAGCTAGATTTCGTTAGGTGCCTGAGTGAATTATGGTCATTCATTTCAATTCTAAAGACATTAAAGATAAATATACACGTTACTTTTATTTCTACCCATATTTGTCATATATGAAGCTAGTCACTTTCCAAATAATTTACCCTTTGTGTCTGCAAACACATTCTTTATTATATGTGCATGCTATATGAGAGGTGCTATAAGTGGGATGCTATGAAAATATTCATATAGGACGTGTCCTATAAAAATGTAGTTGTCTAAAAATAGCTCTGTTGATATGCTTCGCGGAGTTTTGGTTCTCCACGAAGCATGGAAACAAATCCCCACGATCGGTAATCCACCCGTGATTCTGGTACTATGATTATAGAAATACATAATAAAAACCATATCATTAAATAGAGCATTAAATTCTCTATCGAATGATATATGTTTTATTAATGTAGCTCAAGAACTGGCCTGTGATGCCAACCTTTTTTAACGCTACCTTTCTTTTGTATAAGGAAAAGAGGGAAAGAAAACTTTTGCTCCTACGTATTTTTATTGTTTCGTATTTTCATATTTTCTTTGTTTTATGCACTTATGATGATGAAATGTGATTATAAGAGTCCTCTATAATATGTAAAAACCTTCTGATACAATTTTGTTTTCTGCTATAACAATGTAAAAATGTCTTTAAAACTGATAAGCTTGGATGACGCGAGAAGGGACCTGATTGTAAAAACGTTGTGTTATCGATCCTTGGATGGCAGATGTGTTGACATATTGAATAAACATCCGATGTTGGACAAAAGAAAAAAATGTAGCTCAAGAAATGGCCACAATATGAACGTTTTAATTCAACAATATAAGTAGGCCTACTAACGAGGCTGGCAGCGGGGCTGTCAGTGGGGCTGTCAGCGGGCAGCGGGGCTCTCTGTGCTTCTTTAATATTTTTTCAGTGATATCTGATGACATGATCAAATTTTATGCACATATAATAAATATGGAACTCGCCGGCAATAATCGAAAATTTATTGGACTTGATTCGTCCAATAAATCTTCGATTATTGCCGGCTCGTCCCATTCTCTCTCTATATATATACTTCCCTGTCTATTATTTTAGCGTTTGGAAATAGTCTGTGTGATTACTAATTTAAGGGCAGTATTGGAAATGAGGAAAAAGTGTTTACAAACAGCAGAGGGAAAGATTTAAACATTTTCAAAACGTGTTGTCAAAATGTCATTTAGGATTGAGTTTAGCTCAAATCCAAATTAGTCAGCATGATAATTTATACTAACTTAAAAAGATATCTGATGAACAAACCGAAATGAAACAAACTCTTACCACTTGCAAGTGTTGGTACAATGCAGGCCAACAATAGTAACAAACCATGCCATCCCATGTTGAGTTGATATCAATGAGTAATCCAAGAGCTTCAAGCGTGTATATCCAGGTTTATGAAATATATATCACCTGATGACATGCCATTTTTTGTGACAGCAGAGTCTGAGAGCGTTACGGATATCCAATGGAAGATCCATCAGTGGATGAAAAGCCATTTACTGTGTACCTTTCACTGGAAGTGCGCTATGTGTAAATTCATTAATTATTTACAATTTTCATTTTATTTTCAACAGCTATGAAAGGGAGTGTTCACAAAGGATAATTTATTATCTACAAATATGGAAAAAGAACATTTTACTGGGTAGATATCTATGAATAATAGAGAATATTGTCGCAATAATAAAATGTAACCAGTTAAAAACATGCAAAGCCCATATGTGATGTGTCACATGAAAATGAGTCACAAGTCGCCAAAAAATAGATTTTGAGATATCATCATATTTGAAAAGATAAGATCAAGCTGATTGCAATGATCGCAAACATTTGGACATCCAATGTCCTAGTAATATTTTTGTATGCATTAAATGTTTGCAAATGTTTTGCAGGGCAAAACGAAAATCACATGAATTTGTGAGATTGTAACTGATGCTTTACCTGAATAAAAAAACTATCTGTGGAAAAAAATATTTGTTGGTCAATCACTAGTAACTATCTGTGGGAAAAAATAATTGTTGGTCAATCACTAGTAAAGTAGTTTATTATACCTTTGGTGGAGTTGGTATGATACTCCCATAGGCTTAAGCACTGAGCCTCGTATTGAAAAATGCGGGCAATACAGAGTCTATACTCCTTTGTATAACTACAGATATGCATAGATATATTGAATATATTATACGCACACATATAGGGTTAGGTGCATAAAAAAGTCATGTTGTAACTTCATGTCTTAACTTTTTTTCAGTTGTGAGTGCCACAAAAGTTATGATGCCCTGGGGCCCGTTGCATGAGGTATCGTTAAGTGAAAATCGTGTCCTTAAAATATCCTTAACTCTTACTGTTGCACCAGCCAATATCGTGTCCTTAAATCATGTTTTGTGTCCTTAAATGGGGGTGTTTTAACGACGTGCCTTTGAGCATGGGATATCCTTATCGTAGGGCTAAGTGACCTCCGTTGTCTGCTCGTTCTACTTCTGAGCGAGAATTTGAGAATGAGAATGGGAGGATCAGGAAGTATTTTCAAAAGTATTTTTTTCCAGAAATGGTGATGATACATATGATAAGTATATTTCATGATTTAAAATAATTTTCTTATGTACAAAAAATTATTGTAAAAATATGACACAATGTACGGGTATGTTGCTACCAGTTGCAACGCACCACTTTCACCATTATGGCCGCCTCTGGTTAAGGATAGGACAGATCTCATGCAACACTAGAACAATCGTATTGTTAATAATACTTAACATAATGTTAACGCTACGATATCACCAAAAAGTGGTGCAACGGGCCCCAGGGTGGGCATCATAAGGACTTACAACATGATCATAAATCCTAAAAGTGTTGTATGTGGCGTTATTGTAATTGTAATTGATGTAATTCTCCCAAATTAATTGGTATTTCTAAGATTTTCAGAAAATGTACAATTCGCCTTCAGCAATCTTCTCAAATAACTCACATTTAAGACAAAAATGAGCTTCAAAATGCAGTTTGAATTAACAGAACTGATACTTTAAATCAATGTGATCCCAAATATATTCAGATATACCCGATATACATGATTTTTCAGCCAAATTTATCCGAGTTTCCTAAATGTGTAGAGCTGCCAATTGTACATTTGCTGAAAATCTGAACCATATTCCATAATGTCAGACACAGAAGAGAATATAATATTAACACAGAAATGTATTTTCCTAACACTTTGTATCGGTAAATCTAATTCGTCAACCCTGAATAGAAATATTTCCAACAACAACTAATAGAAGCCACATGTGGCCTTTGTAAATTCTAGGAAAATTTCAGGGTTTAATACGGGCCTTTCAGCATTTCAACCAACTGGAGTTCCAAAGAGTTCCAAAGTACACCAAATGATGTGATTCAACTATATATAAACGTGAACATGCAAAGAGCTGGCAGCATTCTAGGAAAGACAAATGGCTAATTTTATTCATTTGTTGTGCTATTTGCTGCATTTAAGAAAATATCATCCAAATTAATATTAAAAGTAATCATACCAACTGTACTATAGGCCACATTAGTTAAACTGCTCCAGTCCCATTCTATACTTGTTTATTGAGTTTCCCCCTCTTTGAGATGTTTTCACGTGAATGGACTGGCAGGCAGATAAAATAAGATTTTGAAAAATAAGTAAGCTTTACCAAATTGCGCGTGAATAATAGAGACAATAATTGTGATACATCATTAGTCTTGCACTGACAGCGTGCGCACGCATAACACAAGCTCTCACAAGTTGCGCATAAACTATGCGCGTATTCAGTTAAAGACAAAGTTAGCGAAGTAGTAGTATAGGAAAATTGGGGTTACGCGCATGGCACCACATAATGAAGTATTTTTTAAAACTTTGTTCCAGCTATGGAATAGCTGGGAAGAGTTGGATTTTTCCACTAATATGTATCTGTATAATGCGTTCTTGTTGTATATTCCTAACTAATCACAATGCATTGTAAAAGTCCAGTAGGAAGACCTGCAGGTTGCAGACGCTGTAGAAACTTTGTTTTCAATGTACTTGTACAAAAGGAAATAAAATCTATTTATATATATATATATACGAAAGAAACTCCCTCCGCCACCTGAATGAAAGTGATATTGTGGCGGGCATTCAACATTAAATAAACCAAACCTTCATTCATGCAAAAAGACTAAATCACTCGCTAATCACATTCGCCCCCATCACAAGACATTTTATTTCTAAAGATCTTGTATGTTTAATATATAAAACTTATATCCTCCCAGTTTTAGAATTTAGAAATTTCACTATAGACCTGCCTTCCAAACAACATGCTCGTCGGTTACAAGTAGTGATTCAAAATAATTCTTTAAGAAGTAAGTATGGATTTTTTTCAATTTCGCATTCCTGAGTTAGAACCCAGACAGATTCATGACCTATTCCTCTTTATGATGTTGATCGTGTTTTTACGCGTTTCCTCGTCACTAACGGCGAGATAGATATCTAAGTTAAGTAGTTATATTGTGTTACCTGTTCCATTTCAAGTGATTATTTTTTACATTGCAATGAGTAGAGCAAATACGATCCTCTCCCTCCCCTTCGGGGTTTATTTTACAGGGAAAGAAGTCAAGGAGGGGGAGTAAAATGTAGTGCAAATGAACCCCTTCCCCTCCCACTCCCCTTCGCTTCGTAGATCTTAAATTGACTTGCAAACAATTATTTGGTTGTTGCATATTTATTTCTATAAATGAATCACGATAATACAGACGTACATCTAAATTGAGCTCAAATAAAATACTTTAAAAAAATTGTGTGGGGGGAAATAACTTGCAATATATGTATAAAAAAAAAGAAAAAAAGTCCTATGAAGGGAAAAGGGATGTAGTCCTTCAGAATTCCTTTGGGGCAGCAATCTAGGCAAACATTGATGTAGCTACATAACAACGTAAGTTCTCTTGATACTATAGTTGATCCTGAAGTTAGCTCTAGGATACTAGTAATTTAAACACACAACACATCAAGACGCACCAATTGAAATTAAGGCACTAAAGGGTACCTTTTCATTGGCCTGGTTTGTGGTGCGAATTTGAAAAGAAACGTTGAAGACTTAATAAATAACTACTTGCAAGAACAACAAATTTAATTATAATGAATAAAATTTATTTTCTTCCTGACTTTAATGTATCACAGCTTTATCACTGTCACAAAAGTTTCATTCAGAGCCGGTGGTTCGCTGACACAAAAAATAAGCATTTTTTCCCACACAGGTTGCCTCTTCCATCAAATCCCATTTGAACAATATCTCCTGATTTTCATCGAGTTTTCACCAACATTTTATATCAACTGGTACAATTTGAACAGAACTAGCACGCAAAGAGGAATTCACATGAATTCTCATCATTCAAGAAACATGCTTCAATCAATCATTTCTTTCCACTATGAAAGTAGAGACGAGAACACAGTTATGTCATAAACAAGATACCCTACCGGATAACTTTAAAAATGAAAACACATTTTATAATATCCAAAAGTAAAAATTGCCTAGAAATATAAAATTATATTTGTGACACGCATGTATAGCCCATGTACTTTAACAGTTTCTTGCCTAGAAATAGTCCATGATCAAACCCACTAATCCAATATGACCTCTCCTCAGATGACAAAAAAAGAAGCATGTGCCAAGTATCGCATAGGAACAGTCCGTGAAAAGAAATGAAAACCATTCAAATTGACTATAGTTCTTCTCAACCTTAGACGACACCAACATGTCGGACAATAACAGGAACTTCAATTAGAGCGTGCATTCCTCCAGGGTGCCCTCCAGGGTATCCTCCAGTTCTATAGTAATGTATTAAAACATACTGGAATCCATAATAACAAACCATACTAAAATTCAAGTATGTGTCCCTTCACTTCAGTTTCAACAACTGAAGTGAAGGGACACATACTTGGATTTTCAACCACTAACCCTATATAATAACTCATCTACAAAATATTCAAATCAATGTAGCTCAATATATACACATCATGATAATGCTTTTAAATATATATACTTTTACACATTAACCGTAAAAAATCGGATTCAGCCAGTTAACAATATATTGATGATGACATGCAGATAGGTTTTCATCATGTGTTTTAATAGTATTTAGTTATAACAGAAAGGTATGTACACTTTAGAAATGTAAGTAAGAAATCATATTCATAAATCATATGAATACTGTCAACTAAAAATAATAGTACATGTACATAACAAAAATTAGGAAGTGCGCTTCGACTTTCAACCACTGTAATTGTCAAAAATACTAGGCAAAAAGATTATACACAGCAAAATAAATTTGACAAATAGATTATAATTAAAATACAATTATAGCTAGAAATGCAGAATCCTCGTGCGCGTAATTTGGCCTCACGGGAAAATTGACATCAGGTTTACTGGCCCATGTATACCTTGTGATTAAATTATTAATACATATTTATTTAAACCGCCGCCCTGTGTGTTGTTTGTATAGAGAAGTGAAATATGTGGGGTTAGATCGCCCCGCCCATTGTCTGAAAGACGCATCCTCCCGTTGCAGACGGAATCAATGTAACATAATATATGAAGTAAAGGTACTGAAAATCGGTAATCTCCTATTGAAATTGTCAACTTTTGATAAACACATCGCGCAAATAAACAAATCTGATACCATATGATAAATTGGTACCTAGCTTGTATTGTATAAACAAAAATCAAAACAAGAAGTAACTGCTCATGAACCGAAGGTTTTTTTTATCGACCCATTCATCCTTTTTCAAAATTTGTAGACATCTGTCTGATGATGATTCAGCAAGTTTTTTTCCACTAACAAGTATATAATGACCACGATTCGTCTAGGACCCAAATTCAACCGTGTCGGGTGTGATAGGTTTGAATTCAAATGAGCCCCTGCCGTCCATAGACAAATAGTACTGAAAGAAATAGGATGATATTTAAATCAAGAAGCCAATTATTCTATCCACATGCCTCGAAGGTTAATAGGTAGAAAAGATAAGTTTAAAGCTCTCAAAATACAGCCTTCATTTAATAATTATTTAATAATTATTGATAGTGGCAAATTTTGTACAAAGTTAATAATACTAATATCTGGAAAATATTCCTGTTCATTCTCATTAAAAATACTTCATTCAACCGCCAGCATCATCATTATGATAAATATATAAAGACAAAACAATTATCGATTTGATATACAACAGGACAAACAGCAGTGCGATTGCCAAGACCACATAATAAAACATAACACCCACCTCGTGGTGCTTCCAGAGAGACTTGCGGTGGGAGACAGTGAATAAGGTGATGCCGACTTCCCTGCAATGCTGGTACATGTAGCCTTCCACATCCACACTCACAGCACTAGTGCACTCATCCAGAATGGCGAACTGAGGCTTGTGATAAAACAACCTGGCCATCTGTACACAAGGTAGAACAAGTTGGTTTGTTTTAATATGTCTTTAGTTATTCATAATAAAGGTATGCCTTTATTCAGTATTCATAGACACAAGATCTAAAAGGGTAATAGTGATTAGGATAATCTCATTTCTATTAGTATGGTGCTACATCGAGTGTTAAGTATGAGAACAAGAATTCGATTCAATATATTTCAATGTGTTTTTTTGGTAAAATCTTTTTGTATTGATGCAATTGTCTACACATTAAATTATAGCCAATAAGTGAAATGGTGGGTGAGACTGAGGGCTATGGAAATGATGGTGTAACAATGGTATTGGTTGAGATCACAACAGCTTCATGGCCTCATTATAAACAAACAAGAAAATCTTTAAAAAATATTGTCATTTTTTCATAAAAAAATAGTCATTTTTTTTCATTTTCCCTTGATAATGATTGATAAAGATAATCACTGTTGTTCAACACATTTTACAAGCTTTAATACTTTGAAGTTAAACTTACGGCAATCCTCTGTTTCTCTCCTCCACTAAGAACATCCATCCAATCCTACAAATTAACAGATTAAAACATTAAACATAGTCATTTGTTACTGCGGTCGAAACCTGATTTATGAAGAATTCAAAATAATTAGTAGATGCGTGATAATATTGGAAGAGACCGCCACAGGTGGTGGTGCACAGGAGATCGGACAGCTCTTCTCACGGCAGCCCTTTAACCGGGGATGTAGCGACAGAGGGGAATTGCATTAAGAAGATCCAGAAGATGTAATCGATGGATTGTGATATTGGAACAACTGGAGACAGCCGCCCTGAACTATAGGGATGGTTCGGGCAGGCCTGTGCACAACCACCTGCGACTGTCTCCTCCAATAATCACGAATCTACGTCACCGTAACATATGAGGTTAGTAGATTCTGCTTATTATTGTGCGTCAACTAATTATTGTGGCAGCACACATGAGACTCTAACAAGCAATTCCCCGCAGACACTTACTCCGTGTACACATGACTATAGGCTCATTATGCAGATATTGTTGATCCTGTAGAGGGATGATGCAGATTAACAAGTTCAAGTTAACAAGTAAAAACTACATACACAAGTTCTAATGTGCACAACTATCCTATTGTGAAGATAAATGTGGATGCTTGGGGGAAAATCTGGCACAACTGATTTTCCCAACAATTGAACATATATATATACACGATCAAGGTGAGGGACTCCAATGACTTATCCTTTTTATTCTGCTTCTGCTTTGAGTGGGAGGAAAGCAGCCGTTTGGGCGTCGATGGACGACATTAATCAGCTTTTGATAGAAGCGCTCCATAGCGCCCTATCCATGATTTGTATCTATTGATGGGTACAAGCAGCCAACTTAGAAGCAAAACTTTGCTGTGAATAGTAACTCTGGTAGTGCTTCATCGGCAACATTCTACTATCTAGAGTCACAAATTTCCCAAACATCTTGTCCTTACAAGACTGAAAACTTTTCATCAAATTTCTAGAGTCGGAGCAACAAACGGAGGCGGTGGAGGAGCACTCCTAGCTTTGAGGTTAGCGAAACGAGCTGTCCCATCTCATGTGTGCTATGGCGACGCACAATAATTAACACGTAAATCTATGGCCTGAAACTGGCTATGAACTAAGCATCGAGCTTCAATTCATTTTCATGATTAATTCTACATACCTGAACGGAATTCCAACCCCCTTCACGCTCCAAGATGTATTCGAGCTGAACCTGCGATAAAAGAAATATATGATGAAATGGATTCCATCACTACACGAAAACAAAAGTTATTCAAACACAAAAGGTCGATAAGTTAATGAATACAAAATAACCACATCTTAAGAGGGAATATAAGATTTCAATATGTAGGATATATTCAGAAACATGTCAATCTAGATCAGGTGAGGACTATATAGGTTAAAATAAAGCTATAGCCACACATTACAAGGGAAACATCTCACTCAGCTACTAGGCTACCATTCAGTGCGTAATATAGACCTACCTTGTCCAAAATATCCAAAAGCTGAGCATCAGAGAAACCCTTCTTCAGCATCTCGTCTTTACCATGGGGATAGATAACCTGGTCTCTCAATGTCCCTAATGTCATGTAAGGCCTCTGTTACAATGGAAAGATAAATGAATATAATATATTATACATTCGTGCACCATGGTTAATTCCATTGAGGAGATAACCGCCGACGGGATTGCTAGTCTACTATTTCACATCACATCACCTGATGAAGCCAAAACCAGGGCGAAAGCTTGTGCTTCAATAAAACCATGATAAAATCATAACACAAGGGTTTTATTCCATCCCAAGAAGGAAACCATCAAATAATAAATAAATCCGGCTCCCTAGTATACAACGATCACCCCTCACCTTAGAAAAGACTAGTCTACTATTTACCATTCACTTTAACTAGTAAGAACATTCTCTTTCAATACCATTCAACATGTTCAACCTGTTCTCGCCTTCAATCGACCAGTGACAAGTCTTTGTATATATAGAGTGGTGGATGTGCTTGTTAATTTTACAATGCATATATAAATAATTATCCTATATTCATGATGAGTTAATAAACTACAGAGCTACGGGGAATCACAATTATATTCAGTGAGTGCGTGTTGATTACTACTTTATTTTTAGCCTTCCGCGCTACTTGGTATGCAGGTGGACCAGTGAGTAGCGGCTGCGAGTTGCGTCTTGGGGTGACGATTATGATTGCTGTTCAACATTATTATGGATATTTTGTTTTTCAAATGACCAGTATTCCCTGATCTGACCCATTGCAAAAGCCACCCATCGTCCCGTCCCCCCACCCGTCCCGTCCCGGCCGTGTAGGCTGACTGTACAGCTCTACACGGCACAACAAGTAGAGGATGAAAAAATAAAAATTAGGGCACACTACGAGCCTTGAACTCCCAACCCTTAGGTCTGGAGGCGAGACCTCTGCCACTGAGCTAGCTGCCTTAGTTAGGAGTGTAGGGCTTGATTGTAGGAGTCATACGCCTAGGGTGACTCATGCCGAGTGAGTCTTAAATAGAAAATTCACTACAGCTAATAGAATTTGTAAGTTAGCTAAGATTTTTCTTCATAATCGTGTCTAGGGGATCCATATCTATGAGAATCAGTCACTGGTTTGGGGCCTGCAACTTGTTTTCTATGCAAACAGGTCGATATTGCCTGACTCCCATACATGGTCCTTGCTGAACCTGATGGGCCTGATGTCACTCCTGAAAGGTTAAAAAGTAGGCCACGGCCTCGGCCGCGGGATTGTGACGCTTCGTCTAGTGCCTCCCTCTAGTATGTTTATCACTGAACCTCGTGACATAACAGGGCCTTGGGCTGGAAGTGTGTGTGTGTGAGCTGGTTGCATTACGCCCTTAGCACATTGTAGGTTATATCAAGGGCGGTGAAAGATGATATAAGAGGGAGGCAGTTTATGGTCTTACCCAGGACTGGAAGGGCAATATGAGAACAATCTCAACTAACCTGTGGTACATAGAAAAGCTCCTTGGCGTCGGGTTTCGTCATGGTTCCTCCAAATGTTGGCCACAACTAAAAATAAAACATATTATTATTGAAGACACCTCGTAACAATAAACATAAAACATACAGAGACAGATCACTTGATCCCTATATTTTTATTTTAGAAGAATCAATTAAAAGCTTACTTCTCCGAGAATCCTAAAGAGGGAACTCTTGCCACATCCATTTGGTCCACATACAAGCACGTTCTTCCCGGATTCGACTTCGAAATTCAATTCTTTGACCAGAATATCACCGTTAGGAGTAACTAATGGTACATGCTCAAACCTATGGAAAATAAAACACAAATTGTACTTGGTATCAGCTTCGTCGGATATAAAATAAATGTGTGATTTTACATTATAATTTAAGAGTTATTACTTTTAATTACTTTAACAAGTCAAAATATATACAATATGTTTAATTTGGTACACCATGACATATTACTGTGTAGCTTCACACTTCAATTTGTATGTATGTAAGCAAATTATACCCTGTCCCTCTCTTATAATTGTATAAGTGTAATCTATGTTGAATCTTTTAAATTGTACCACCTTCAAAAACAATTAAAATTATTAAAGCTCTAATCCACCTTAAATGACAATATGATCAGGACACAACGAAAACCACTCAAAAGAGTGAGAGTGTTTTGTATGATTTATATCCTGAATAAAGATACGTGTATACAAATTTATACAAAATGGGAGAAAATGGATCTCACAAGTCAGATATATTTTAGTATTCAGATATCTCCCTAAAATCGAACGAGAAAATCTTCTAAAAAGCTGGTGGATTCATGACATGAGTAAAGGCATAAATACTATAGTAAACAAGATAGACGAAATCTACCTACCGGATTATATGGTCCTGCTTAATAATTATCCCGGACCCGGGTTTAGGAGAAACTTTACTACTGTCTGGAATATGAATAAAGCATTGTCGATGGGTATTTATATAAAAAATAATTACATTCAATGACATCATTTTTGCCGCTCTTTTAGAGTGTATATCAAAACCGGAGAAAATGCTATCAATTAAGTCATCAATCACGATTCACGTACGGTATACATTTAAAATTCATCGCTACACCCTGAAAGAATTTTCTAAATTAGGATAATAACATTTTTACCGGGACTAGATCAGCTCCTACAACTGGTCTCCCACTAGTACACAATAACAATAAGATCTTCACCCTCGTTCTTTCCAGATATCAACGCATGACTTAATACGAAGATATTGTTCTTTTAAACCCATTCTCCAAGTTCATAAACCTTTCATTTGTCAAAACATACAAGTGATTCGTGCACGGCAGTAAAAAGTGATTAAACTTACTAGAAATAGCGGCCGTCCTTTCATTGTTCACCATAGTACGAGTGTACTTGCCACTGTTCAAGTCATCCAGCACTTTCATGAACTCAGTCACACGAGCAGTGAATCTATATGTAAAGTACAAAAGGAAAGTATGGGATTATCGACTTCACGGAATTTTAAGTCCTGTCAAGCATGAATACAAATATTTTCAACAAAAACAACAAAGAAGAAAATGTTGAATAATTAACTTCAGATGCCGCCAAGCGTGTGGCGACGACAGTAACCTCATGGCTGTTTATTCCAAAAATAAGATGCAAATAGAGATAGCATGAGGATATCAGCTGGTGAATATTTTGGTGGTGGTGATAATATACTTGAAGCGTGGAAAAGGAAATGAATGACAAGAAACAGATTAGCAGAGGATAGGGAAACGTGCATTACATCTGAACACGTCTCCTCTTATCGATGGTGAAAATACTATACTGTGGAATCTGTCTCAAATTCATATCTACATAAACAAAAAAGAACATTGTACATTTATCCGATTTCAAACCTGGCACAAGTGTTAATTTAAAACGAAACGGGGTGCTTCTGAAATTGGACGAAGAGAGACTTTAAGTACTATTCAAGACATTGCGGAGAAGATACTAAGATTTATTTTTAGAGTAACATTTAAAACCGACCAGAAGCACTTACCCAGCAAGCCTGGTCATCTCTCGTCCAGCGAGGACAACCCTGCCAATAGCTTCAGCCATACGCACTAACATCCTGCCACTCTGGTAGTAGTCCTCCAGCAGCTCACTGGAGGTGCTGTGTAGATGGCGAGTATTAGAAAGGTCCAGGAATGGTCGACTCACGACCAGGTAACCTACGACTGTAGCCCAGTCTATAAAATAAAATGAATGACTTGAGTCATGAATATTATTGCAAAGACGTTGGACTTGAAGTCCATTCTAAAGTGATCTCACCTATAAATGTGAAAGAGATAATTGTATCTGTAGCCATTCAGCAAAACGTTAATATACCTAGAATCCTTTACCGTTTGTATAAGTGACTGTGTATTTTATAAAATGATGTTATTTTAAATAACTGTATGCTATATATGCGCTTGTATGAGTTTGATCAACCCGAAAGAAAATTGCCAGTACTAGAGAATTATCATCGACATTAAGAATAAAACTTGTAGGGCTCACTTTACGTCGCCAACAATATGATTGGATGCACACTAACTTACATTTTGCTAGGATATTGTCAACAATACCCATGTTAAATCTGAACCGGATGAACTTCCGAAGATGAGCGACCTGTCAGGGAAAATAAAGATTATGGTGTTTTACAGTGTTACTGTTTAAGTCTGTCAATTATTTGTCAAGCTATGTCATTCGAAATTTTAACACGCCAAGCACAGTAGCAACATTCGTCGATCTTAGTAAATTAGTAAAATTCTTAAATCTGCTTACCAATCTTGTAAACGTTGATTGGATGATTTCTTTCTCCTTAGCATTACCTTGGTAAAATGCAATTTCTTCACTGAAAAGCGCAAAGATAATGGTTAAGAAACTAAGTACTTTCCCAGCATATTATTGGCAGAACTGATATCGTTATAATAATAATAATTATATAATAAATAGGCAAAGCTTAGATATTTTAAGGGCTAATACAAAATAGAGACCTGTTAGTAATAAGCCTGGAGTTGACGTATCTGTAGTCTCCTTCCAACTTCTGTTCTGCCACAGTCATACGGCCAATAGGGCGACGTAACCTAATGAAGGTTGAGAAATTCTGGTAAGATTGTGTTCATTTCAAGATGAATAGACATGTATAGACTTAGACTATATAGACTTGGACTATATAGACTACATTTGGGGGACTTAAAACAAAAAACCCAAATAATGGCAGACATTATGAAGTAAAGTACAGTTAATTAAAGATAGATTCGTGTACATTAGAACATAATCTGAGGTTACATGCAATATTATGTTTTGTTTTATTTCATCAATTAAAGACCAATACAATACAATGATTGTGATGATATAATGATATATAACATTTTTTGAACCAATAGTTGTTATTCCTGTATAGCTAGGTACGGTTTGGTACAGCGATACCAGAGGCCAAGAAGATATATAGAAATGATCGATGTTTGAGACCAGCCCACACACCTTTAAACCTGGAATTTTTCTTCGCGCCGATCAACACGGTATGTACATAGGTGCACATAGACTGAACGTACAATTTTGTTATAGACCTATATAAAATGGGTTTTAAAAATGCATTTGGGTTTTAAAAATGTGAATAAAGCAAACATACCTCGTTAGTATCAGTCCAGAAAACACTAAATAAAGAATCATCTTTGTCGGTCCCTTGAGAAAAATAGAATACGTAAAGTCAGAATTGTTTACGTTTCATGCAAATTCTTCATGTCTGAATGATAAATTAATCAACAGTTGAAAAGTCCATAATTAGAGGAAACGTGGAACCCGAGTTACGAATGTTTTCATTGACTTACCTGAAATCCGATAGCACTAGCAAGCTTTACTGAGTACAAAATGATGTCTAGAATTGGCTGCAAAGAATAAACATAATAAAGATAAGGAATGTCAAATAGAACACCGACCAGATTTCATGACATAATTAAGAGAAACGCCGTCAAACCAGCTATCATAATTAATTTAAGACGACAGATTCTATCTGCCCAGTAATAAAATACTCCACAAGAGAAAGGAAGATTTTTAACATTTATTACCTTGCTAAGGTTAGAATAGAGATCCCCCACACTATTACAGAATTTCTCAACGTCTTGTGTAAGGAGTTGATCAGCATTGGAAATACGGTTGTCAAGGTTACTCATTTTATAGTAAGTAAAGGTCCTGTAAAAGTAAACAAAAATCAATGAACCATATAACCCCGTATATATGAAAGGACACTTTTCCTGCGGTATATATTCTAAGTATACAGGGTAACAAACAGAGCAAACTTTGGGAAGAAAGCGGGATGTAATCATATTGCTACTCCTAGCTTTTTAAAATAGATCTGTAAGAATGTCCCACTATTCGTGCGCGGTAAAAAGATTGATTCTAATTGGGGGTTTTTGTGCTGGAGAGACAACTTGGCGTAGTTAAGATTCATTGTAACCAAGATTTCGATTTCCCATCTTAAGATGACAACCTCCCCTAATATAAAATACAATATACAGTGCTAACAAATGAGGACATCAAGTAAGTACAACAGATTGCTCCATTACGTATTTTGGACTTGGGATTTGTGGTTTAGAAGTGTTTTTAGGTGAGTCCCAACCCAAAGTTGTGGCACTGGCAAACATTAACTTACGAGAGATATTTTGTGTACAGGTGATTGCTGAGCCGTGTTCGGAACCTCAGTTTCAGCTCGTCCAAACCGTACTTGAAAGTTAAAGCAAACAAGTCTAGAGTCAACATGTGACAGCATTTGTCAGTCCCAGGGGGCCATAGTCGGCAACCGAAGCCACTGGAAAATAGCACTTCTAGCACCATCATCAGTAAAACAGGTAGTTTAATATTTAAATCAGCCACTTCTAGCACTATTATTAGTAAAACAGGTAGTTTAATATTTAAATTTGCCGCGTGAAAAACGGTACTTTTGTTGTTGTGATTAGACGTGCCGATTGTTTCTCGTGTATGTAGTCCCCTTTTTACACATTATATCAGAAGGGGCAAATTGACGGCCCAAAGTATGGCCCCTAATGAACACCATTATATTACAGTGCGGAGACCTCGTATCATTTCAGGTGAACTGTCGATATGCCATAATGTCTAACAGAATTTTACATCTACCCGATTGCGGTAAGTATCTTCAAGGAAAATAAGGTTAATTTGCAAATTAGCCACACCCATCATGCATTAGGAACAGACCAAATGTATGAGCATTATTCTTGGTAAAACAATGTTACAATCACGTAGGAGTTAGACCCAAGTAAGAGATCCACAAACAAATAATTAAAAGATAATAATGTAGCATAAAAAAACAACTGCCGTACATCATAATGTAAACCTACCTTCATTGTCTGGTTGACCAAGGAAATCTGTGCAAAAGAAATAATCATTTATTTAAGTATTGGTTCATGGTGTATTGAACTACATTACAGTTAAAATGATAGATATGATAGGAACATCATCATAAAGTCTTAATAAATGATCTATGTTCGTGTTGACCATAGAAAATACAAATCGAACAAAACTCACCATTGGCATGGCATAGATGAATTTCATGAGATACTTCTTGAAAAGCGACACATCACGACCAATAATTGCACTGAAAACAACATTTCCATATTTATTAAATAGAGCATATAAAAATCGATTTCTTCCATTAAACACTGTTGGAAAGAAATAATAATAAATCAATTAAAAAATCTCTACATATGGTATTAAAGGTTAGAATACGTCAACACTGTTCAATTCCACGTAAGTGATCATAAGTTCAATAAATGGTAGAATCTAAGATTTCTTCCCCAATAAGAAGGGCGTCTTAAAATAATGCAAGTTTAATATGGAAACCTGAATATGCAGATTTTTTATGAGATTTATTCCCAGGACTCTCGTCTGACATTACCTTTCAATCAGCGTTCCATTTTGGATCATCCAAACATCACATATTGTTCTCGTAGCCAAGGCTATTGCGATGAGTATAATGTAACTCATCTGAAAATAAAGTATTAAAATCTTTAAATTCTGAATCACCCATAGCAATATACTATAAAAGAAACTATCTTTCTTTTCCTACTTTGGATAACCACAAACATGTACATGTATAACTAATTCATGTATAAGTATACCTTTTTTATCATAAGGAGATAGTTATAGTTATCATCATGGGCAGGTTACGGGTGCATCATCGCAATACAGGGATGGGAAAATATGGTTAATAAGTGAATGGTATAGTAGGTAACGGCGGAAGACCATCGCAAGGTGGTTATTACACAATTTGTATTTAAAGATTTTTATTCAGCAAGAACATTATATACACTAATCTCAGCCGCGCTGAAGCTACTTATATATGACAAAATAAAGGTATCTGGAACCTATTAGAGTTATCATCATATCAATCATGGCCTTTTTCAACATTCCCGGGCTGTTTGTGGGCTCGAGCTTGTTGTTAGATAAAACTGCATTATATGAATCTGATGTACATCTGCGACCATACCTGAAAATAAGATTTTGAGCAAAAAGAAATATAATCTACACTACGTCATGACATGTATGTCACCGATACCCTGAGACGGCACCCAACCCTTACCTCAGAAGAGAAGACGCCTGGTATCAAAATTTTCATGATTTTCGACATGCGGCTGGAAGTGAAAACAATGGAAATGAATAAGAGATCATGGGTATTATTTCAGAATATTGGCATTGCGACTGAGAAAACATTAGTATTTTTAGAGGATACGTGGGATTGAGACAGTCCATTCCATCTACCTAACATCTGAGCAGATTCGACATTTATTTTCACAAATCTCGCTACATTCTATCACCTATTCACATTTCTTTTGGTCGCTATGCGCTGACTCTTTTTTCAATCAACGTAAACGGGTATCACTAATCACTTTTATATTATACTAGTAGTTGCAAACATAGCTATCCTTCTTTACGCAAACGTTTAGTAACAACAACTAACTTGATCGCCCTAGTTACTTTACGTAATGTTATACAGATATCATAGTTGGGTCGCTAGATGGACTTCTTATAACCTCCTCACATTAAAAGCTTACTCTATAAGGTACCTCAGTACAGAGATTTGCTTATATTATATAAATCCTCATTTCATCAACAATTTGTATACTCTATTGTCTTGAACACAATATGGATATTTGTATATAGTCGAAGACCTGAACCTGTGCGTCTCCCTTTTTTCATACATCTTGATAAAAAAGACTTATATTAATGATATTTATTATCCATATTGTTATTATTATAATTCAGAATGAAGGAAAATACCTGAAAAAAACAGCATCCACGGCAGCCTTTTCTTTCTTTTCGTGTTTCTGAAAACATATAATTATGACATTTATACTGCTCGTCAAGAGACCCGCACAATAAAAGGGTGGCAGCATTTACATAAAAATAAAAGTAAAAATGGTTCATTCATTTAAGAATTAAAAAAAACTAACCTGTTGAACGATGATTTGGACATCTTGCCTGAAAGAAAAGGGAAACCTCATTATTGATCGTTGATCATCCGTTATCTAATCATTGGAAACCTGGGAGTCTTTTAGTATAAGCGCAAGTGGCGGGATCCAACTAAATGTACTGTTTGCAGGAGTTTAGAAATGAGCAAAATTAAATCTTCTATTTGATGTGTAATACATAAGAAAAACTAAAACTCTGAAATATAAGACTGCAAATTAGTATGTTATCAAATGTAATTGCACTGCCACAGGACACAACGAAACACACTATTAAAAGTGCGTGCATCTGCTGATTAATCCTGAATAAAAACCTGTTTTTAAAAAAAAATGTGGCAGCTTATTCGTGAGTATGTATAATAGTGTCGGATAAAAAGATAAATAGTGTCACAGTATTCCATAATGGTTTTGTCATTTTTGTTCTAAAAGGCTCATTTTCAGGACCACAGGAAATCACATACATTAATCAGGTACAGGCTAAAGAATAAAAGAAAAAGTAAGATGGTGACTGTAGACTTTTAAAAAGCTTATGATTCGATTAGCTGGGACTTTTTAGTGAAGGGTTTAGAAGCCTTTAATTTTCCTTGTTTTATAGTCGACTGGGTTAAAATTTTACTGCAAGGGTCAAGAGCATGTTTCACCACCAATGGTCATCTTTCTGAGTATTTTAGCCTCCAAAAAGGGGTAAAGCAGAGAGACCCAATTTCACCTTACCTGTTCATGATAGCAGTGGAATTTTTAGCAAATAAAATAACAAAAGCTGAAGATATTAAAGGTATTGCGACTGGTCTGATAGGGCACAAAATTGAACAATACGCCGACGACACAGCCTTATTAACGGCAGATGATGAGTCCATGCAGAAGGCAATGGATATAAATAAGGAATTTGGCAAAGCAAATATAGAAAATACCAAGTCCACCGGTACTGAGGACAGTGAGATTCCTTGGGAAAATTGGGTGAATATTCATGGAATTTATATTTTTAACCGTTATCACGGGGACACAGAGAATTCAACAAATCATAATATTGCACAGTCGAAGATGAGGAGTGTCGTTGGTGTATGGAGCTCTAGAAACGTGTCCCTAAAAGGGAAAGCTGATATAAATAATACTCTTATACTTCCAATTGTTCAGCATATTTTATCATATGTCCAGCTTGACCAAGGTTTTATAAAAGAGATAAAAAGTCTTGCAAAAAGGATAATGTGGGGACCAAGAAATGAATATTGACAGAAAAATCAAATCGGCAAATGAGTTACTAATGAATTTTAAAATCAAATGTACGGTAACGTGAGAGATAGGCACTCATAGCATCGATTATTAGAGCATTTGTTATTGAATGTGAGAGACCCCAGGTTATATGGTTAATTTCAAACAGTGAGTCAAGAATAGTACCGTGCTGACTAAAATGAATTAAAAGGAATTAAACAGAAGTAACATCTCACTGGGATATAGCGGAGAGAGTAAGCAAAAAGATTTCACTAATTGGCTTATATTAGCAGCGAAGTGTTATATCTATAGACAAAGAATCTTCCAGTCTGGTGTTTGTTATCTAAAAACGCAAAGTACCTGTCACAATGTTTACCCGGTTGAATTAATAATGTGATGTACGGTACATCAGAGTGACCCAAGCATGAGGAACAGCAAATGGAAACAAACAGGTGTAGTCGATTGGTATTTAATTATGTGCGCATCCATGCACACTACCGGTGACTATTTTTAATAAAGAATAGGAGTGAATACAGGCACACATATGGAGCAGTAGATTCGCCCCGTGAGGCTATGAATTAATCTTAACACATTGCAAAGTCGCAAACATCAAGGATGTCCATAATCAAAAAACACACTTCACACATTTATTTCCTGACCCACCTTTGTTTTTGTAATTCTTGACCATTGTTTCTGTAAATATATTGTAAAGGAGACCGAAATATTTATTAAATGAAACAATAAAGAGTTACTAAAATAAAGATATTAATGATGGCTATGGATCCCATATCAAATGATTCAAATATAATATACGACTGTCAATTCAATGGAGAACTTGGGTGGATGATTCCTGCTTCATGAAAGGACACACAGATTTATCTGCATAGGGCTGTAACTGTAGGACTTTCTGCTGGAAGACCTCTCCGGAGTAAGGTATCCCTACTACAGTACAGGCAGTATGTGGCAATACACATAACTTAAGATAAGCAAGAGTAGAACTGACCTAGAATATCGGATCATTTTTGTCAGCCGATGCGCCAACTGTCAAATCATTATCTGTATGGTATGCTTGACAGCACAAGTTGGTAGTCCTTCTTATGACTCCCATTAATGCTCAAGTCAATGCTCGAGTCTCAAAATCAGCATGATGCTGGGATACAAAAAAATACAGTACCTTTGAGATGTGTCTGGACTGTACAAAGGGATGGCAATGCATTAATTATTCCGTGCTTTATTTTTTTGCGATTAATGAGAATAGATGGTTGAATGGCACCACCCCACCCATCAAAGTTCAAACTACGAGTCTACGCCACGGTATATTATTTAGTTGGATCAACTTTAGAAGTTTAGTCTTAGAATGGAGGTATATACTTCTGCATACATATCCCTCTCAGTCTCAGCGTCTCAGGTCACTTGTCCCCATCCTTAAATTCACTTCACTTTCAGACTCAGTATGGTAGTACTATACTAGGTACTACTACTAAGAGTCTAATCCGGGAGTATAACTATAAAAGTAAGACTAAGTTAAAGTTAGATTAGAAAGTATGGAGACTTTGGAATCGGGATTGCCGATTGGAAGTTTGGAACATGAAAAAGTCACATGTATATTATAAAACGAGCAGATCTACTGTATATACTTCGAGTTAACGACCAGGTAACTCAGGAGAGGCATCTTATATATCTAAGCTTATGTCGTCAATGATATCATACAGTCACACCTAATGAACTTAACGTACGCCTGTGCCAAGTTCCAACACATTGACATTGCCTCAGTTGGAGTTTGGACGGAGCGCTAGCCCTGAATTTAACAGAGCCTTTGAAACTTTAATATAACGGGTAGAAACTTTTTTGAAAGTGAACCCACCTTGCACTTTGTTGTCGACTTAATTTCTGGGAAGCTAACCACAAGGCACCCACACCTAGGGCAGCAATAGCAGAATTTTTAGGCGTGATCGCCGTGGTCAACTTGCTGAAGGCCGCCATGTTGTTGAGCGGATCACGTGATGAGAACTTCAGTTATTGACTCTAGTTGGAGAGAGTTCCACTTCGGGGAGAGTTCCGCTGTGGACAGTAGACTGCAGCAGGTACAACGTGGGACGTATCTTCTAAAATAGCGATGGAAGAAGTAATCACCATAGAATCATCGAGAGATGAGGATCACCATGAATACGAACCTCCAGTCAAGGTTCCCAATGTTGAGAGAAACAAGGAGAAATATGCCAGGCGCATGGTAAGAACCCTCCCTATCTCCCGGCTCCAACTTCAAGCCAAAGCCGGGTTGATCAGTCGATCCCCAGTACCGTGTGAATTAGCATTGACCAGTCTGCCTTAAACTTTGGGTAGATCGAATACCACCTGACTTTTATTTTAGGTATCTTTTTTAATAACACCTACCATTACAAAGTTTGTCTAAATGGGCCTGCCTTCCGCGGTCTATCGTGGTAGCTGCAACTACTTTACGCCAGGGGACGGCACCTGTGGATAGTAGGATACAAAATTGCTAGTATGAGTACGGCACTGGGATGCTAGGGTGGGGCATCATGATAATTAAGAAATAGGGTAATGGGTAAGGCCAGTGAAGGGCCCCAACACTCACCTACTTAAACCAATACAATGATAATAAAAGCAGACAGTACTAAGAAACATCTGAGTTGTGTTGAGTAAATGAGTTGTATTATTATGCATGTTAGGGGCCTATATATAATATAGGCCTACTTGAACAGAGACATTTAGGGTCTCCGACCTGAATCACCCCCTGTGATAAGATATATAAGAGCAACTCGTAACAATCCTATGTCTATAGTCAACTCTAGATATATGCATGTCTACTATCAAATTTACTATGGCTAGAACAGTGGCGGATCCATGGATTTCATTTGGGGGACTGGGAGGAGGGGAGGGGCACAAGCAAGTTCATGTACCGGTAGTCGTAAACATGTAGACAGTAGGCCTATTGATGTCTATACTGTCCTAGGAAGGGCCGGTTATACTACCTGGCTAGTAAAATGTCTTTCAGGGAGTGTGTGTGTGGTCGGGGGGGGGGGGGGGGCTGTGTGTTCCCTAGGATGTGATTTTGAGTTCCTCAAATCCTAGGTAACCCTACCAGCCCTTAAGTTCTCAATTTCTTTCTTTTGCAGGCATTCTCACAGTTTGTGTCTAGACTGTGTACCGGTACCTCAAAGACATCGCACCCTTTGTGTTGCTCCTTGACATTCGCTGACCGCCGAGACTTACATCGCCATATTAACCGAGAACATGAGGAAGACATAGCCCAAGCAGCGGAGATTATCCTTAAACAGGTAACGCCTTTAGCTAACTCAGTTGTTTTTTTATACAGATATAGTAATACTACTTCGAGGAAAATGGTTATAGTTGTGTACTGCCGTTTGTTAATTTGCCTGAGTATGAACATTTTTTTTTTCAGGGTTCCACTGAAGCAAAATGGAATTTAATGAAAAAGGACTCTGAAACTGATACTGCCTCGGCTGATGCTGATGCTGATGCCTTGCCCCTCAACTTCACCCCTGAAGACAACCTTACATGGTTACCTATTGTGGATGATCAGAAATTAAAACATGCATCAGGAAAAGGAAATGATAAAATCCTCCTGTTCTACAAATACAGGTACAATTGACATTACATTACAATACAATTGATATCCTTGGCTATGAATTTGATGTTTTACAAGTCGAACAGAAAATGTATAGTATTTTTCATGATTCTTTCTCTTTTTATCCAGTGATATTAAGAATACACAGCACGTACGGAGCTGGCAAGAAACCTTGTGCCAGCGTCTTGGTCTGACGGGAAAGGTAAAGATTAGTTCTGACACAAGCTCATTAATATTCACATATAATAACCAGATCCTGTGGTTGGTAAATGGAAATCCATTGCCCCTCCCCTTCCTGTCGATTTTTATCTAAAGATTGTACAACATTGGCGCCTAACGGTTGTAGCATACAGCCAAATGAGTTTACTATTGTTAGAAATGATGGAAATGTATTTTTTGTCACAGGTGCGGGTATCTAGGGAAGGACTTAATGCAACTGTTGGTGGTACAAAGTATGCAACAGATGTTTATATTTCGGCCGTTCAGGCACATCCCTTGTTCTCACATATCAGTAGGGAAGAATTCAAAGTAAGTCAAGCTTTAATACACACATTACTTGATCGAGTTTCTATTTGCATGTAGTTTGCTGATTTAGATCTTGATTTTGATCTAGAATTGCACACTGTGTTCTGTGATCTCTCATTCTGACATAGCTCTTCATGAATTGTGCATTTCTAAAAAATAACTGGAGGGGTCTTGTAGTGTAGTCAATCAAATAACAGATCCTGATATACGCCAATAATAGCCGACTGTTTATGGAGCCTTTATCATGGCTAGTATTTCCTATGCTACTCCCATACAGAGCAGTGAAGGTGGGGTACACCATTTTCCCGATGGCCTACGAGTCGGCGTGTATGAGGAGGCAGTTCCTATGGGGATAAAGCCAGAAGAAGTTTCCTATAAGGACACAGGTTTGTTATGCAGCCATCTACTAAGTATGTGGTGTGGGGGAAGGACGTTCTCTGCCCGACCAACAGGGAGCCATCTCACCTCCACCTCACCTGATATATTAGTACTAGTATTAGTTATCTTTATTTCCACGTCATATAACAGTTACATCAATACATAATATTGTATAATGAACACTTCTGCCTGAGGGAGGATACAAGCTAGTTGACTTATTAACTACTCAAAAATATACCAATTTACTCTTCTATATAACCTGTATAAGATAAGATAAGATGTTTTTTATTCGTCAAAAAATCACAGTTACACTGAGGTAAATGAGAAAAATATGGAAAATTGACAAATAGGTCTACATGCCTTTATGGTACAACGAGGTAGCATCTCTTCCGGCAGTTACCATATAACACATCTAACTTAAGGATATATCAGGTTGAACTTTTGTGTAGTTGAAAATATTGCATTTGTTATATGATTTCAAGCATATTCAGTAAAATATTTCTTTTTAAAATCTAATGACTACTTTAAGCCGTCTATTTTCTGTAGGTGGAGCGCATTTTAAGATATTAAATCCTGTCTATTCCAGGGGTTCATTTGACACCAGAAGAGTTCCACAAAGCTATGTTAAAACTGCTTAACCAAGATACCAACACAGATAAGGATAATGTTCTCATTGATTGTAGAAACTTCTATGAAAGCCGGATAGTAAGTGAATTTGTTAGCATGCATGATAACCCCTCCCTTGCCACTCCTTGTATACTTTGCAAAGTAATTCTAAATAAGCTTCAATGGGTCTTGGAAGTTATATATATAAGTAATTTTATTTCCATTCTCTTCATGTGTACTTGATAATAATATCGTTATAATATGGAAATAGGGCGGTCCCATCTGTGAACGACAGGTCAGTCCTCATGGGTGCCCGTCAGAAATATTAACGTTTCTCCTATTTATTCACCAGTCTTTCTCAAAATTTCCCTGGGTAACTGAAACTTGACAATTTATGTCATAGGGTCGGTTCGATGGAGCTTTGGCACCAGATATCCGCAAATTCAGCTACTGGCCAGAATATGTAGATCAGAACCCTGACATCTTCAAAGACAAGAATGTCTATATGTATTGTACTGGTGGAATACGGTGTGAACGAGGGTCTGCATATATCAAAGCTAAGGTAAGGCCTGTTCTTTTATGAAGGAAAATATTCTTGCCTTTCTAAACTTCTACTTGGAACAAAATAAAACCTAACTCGAATTGATTGACAATAATGTGAGTTTGCTTTAACTTGATAGGATTACTATGGCGAAAGTGGATGCTAATAGAAACGGTATTTCCATTTGTGGACAGGAATTACTAAAAATCAAACTTGTATGTTTCTCTTTCTCTAGTAAGTTAAGCTATTTATTGCCTTTCAGGGCCTGTCTAAAGAGGTGTTTCAGTTGGAAGGTGGAATACATAAGTACATAGAAAAGTATCCTGATGGATTCTTCAAAGGAAAGCTGTTTGTCTTTGATGACAGATATGCCATACCTGCCAATGACACTGTTATATCAGGTATTGTTTAAACCTCACCACTCCTGTGTTGCTACAAGCATTACTATTTTGAATATTATTGGTTTTTAAGACATGATTGAATTACTTGTACAAAACTGATATTATAATACTCTACATGCCAACGTGTGTACATTAATCAAATGCTTGCTTATATTTTAGCCTGCACCTACTGCCAGGCACCTTGGGACAACTATGCACCATGTTCCAGTCCTCATTGTCACCAACTTGTGCTTATATGTCCGTTATGTCGGGTCAAAAAACATACAGCCTGTTGCCCAACATGTCAGAAGAGCAAAGAACAAAAGACAGCTCCAGAGCAGTGTGAGTGTACAGCCAGAAGAGCAAGGATCCCGGTGGAGAAATAATTTGATCCTGCAAAAAAATCTTGAACCGTCCTTGTGCAAAGACTTATCAACATCTTTTGTATCTTGCATGTTCTCACATGACTTCTTATAATAAATATCTATCGGTTTTAGCCTCTATTACACTATTGAAGTTATTATTACTGTACCCGGATCCCAATATCATTGACAGTAACAACGTTTGTTTTAATGATTGATGTTTATTAGTTGTACGAAATTTCACCCAGTGATACCGTGAAAACTGTAAATGAGAAATAATGTGCCATACTATAGTAGTAAGATTACTACAGTGTCAAGTACATGGCGGACATTATATTGTCCACCGAGGATTGGACACTGATAATCTAAATTTTATTCCATATAAAATTACTCAAAAAATTAAATCATATCTGGGCTAGTACACCCTTGATTATATTCTTCAGTCCGTGAGCGGCAAGTATTGTCATTATACTGTTCACGGCCTAATCATGGAATACAGTTATTACATGTATTACGGTACAACCAAACCTGCTATAGCTGACTGTTGGGAAAGGCTGACTGACGACTAGGAATAGGCTAGTTGACAACTGGGAAAGACTAGTGACACCGGGAGAGACTGGATTCATATTGTGCAACTTTTGCCGGTGGGCTCTGCGGGCCTGAAACACAGTCCGGAACACCCATGGGGCTGCACAGGAGGTTAAGTTGTGGAATGCAGTCCAGAAATGGATGCGAGACAGCACAGGAGACAAGCCTATGCTGAAAAAAGATAACTGGATAACTGTAATGGAATTATTAGTTACATTGTGGATGTGTTTCAGGCCCCGACATCCATAGAGCATGACTCTCTTGAATAAACTTTAATATCCCTACCTTATATGTTCTGGATATGATCTCTTGATTTATTGCATGTTGTATTTTCACTACAATCATTATGAACATCGCAGTAAATATATAAATCATTTAGCATTTAACTTAAAGCACACAAACTTCAGGTGCCAAGGTTGTTGGAAGTCCAGACATAGAGTACATGTATGTATATACATCCATAAATGCAAATGGCTTTCATGTGCCCTTTTCCACCGACTGACTCATGAACAAACTGTTGTAAAGAGTGTATGAGATGAACTATTACACTAGAATAACTGTGCTGCTGCAGTAATAATAATTTGAAATAAACCAGTCCAACTAATTTCATCGTCTTGTGGACACTATAATAACATGTTTCAACTGTGCTAAATATCTTCTAAGTGTTTTGGCTTGTTTTTCAAATACTATTTGAGATACTTTCAAAATTTAAATTGTATTATATAGCCCCATATGTCTGTTCATATCTGTAAAGATTTCATCATTATAAAATTAATTTTTCTACCTTTTTTCTTGATCGTCGCGTGGACACTATAGTAACATGTTTCAACGGTGCTAAATATCTTCCACGGAAATAATTTGTCTAAGCGTTTCGGTTTGTCATTCAAATACTATTTGAGATATTTTCAAAATTTAAACTGTATTACATAGCCCCATATGTCTGTTCATATCTGTAAAGATTTCATCATTATAAAGTTAATTCTTCTACCTTTTTTCTTGATCGTTGCGTGGACACTATAGTAACATGTTTCAATGGAGCTAAATATCTTCCGCGGAAATAATTGGGATGATTTACTGGCAAATAAGTCACAAAAATGATATTTTTCACAGTGATTTATTCACAAGATCTCTTTTTTGAAATATTCTGATTTTTGGGTGATTTAGCACTTAGCACAAACACACCTATTCAGTAAGTACACCATATTTTGACAGGCCTGAACATCTTGCAGGGAAACAATTTCCCTAATTGTTTATGTTATTTTCACGAGAACTATTTGATACTTTTTCACACTTTAAAGTGAATTAGATACCTGAACATATTCAGATCTGCTAAGATTTTGTTTTAAATATATTATTCATCATGACATTATGCATATTACACTGTTCTCAGTTCATAATGATCATCAATTCATAGAAAAAAAGAGAAAATATTATATCAAGAACTAACAGTAGCCATAACTATATAAAGAAATCACATTTCTGTTTGAATCTTCTGTGATATACTGAGTGAGAAATACAAATCAAGTTGGAATAATGATAGAATAAACATAAAATACCTCCGTCTGCACCCTTTCTATTTAAACTATATTCATATTTTATATCATCTTCTAGCACTACGAGGATGACACAAGGGGATTATATCAACTGTAAGAATCCACATCAAGTCATTACTAGTATACTAGTGTTTTACTCGCAACCCATATTTTGATTCTACTGTCTCTACCTTTCTGTGTAATCATTGCAAGTACAATATTGTATTCCGACAGGCCTGTAAAAAATCCACCCTTCTCTCTCTCCCACCTGCCCCTGAAAGTAATATAAATAAATGTCATTATATTATTAATATATTACTAGCAAATACCCGTGCTTCGCACGGGATTTGCTAGTGGGAGAGTGGGGCCCACATCTTCCCCCTCTCCTTCTTTCCTCTCCAACCATCTTTTTCTTTCAACTTGTCTCTGTAAATTAGTATCTGTATTAACATTCATACCTCAAATGGAACCCTGTTAAGATGGTTTTTTTTGACACTGTTGTATTGTTGTTGCCTCCCATTCCCTCCCTCCCCCCCCCCCCCCAAACAGTGGGGCCCACATCTTCCCACTCTCCTTCCCTTCCCCCACCTGCCCCCCCCCCCGCTACCCCCAGTGGGACAGTGGGGCCCACATCTGCCCCCTCTCCTTCCCTGCCCTCCCCCTTCCCCCCCCCCCCCCCCCCCTGCACCCCTCTATTGCATTAGACATGTTCCTCCGATTCCATTCTCGCTCCCGGTCCCGATCCCGATCCCAAGAGAGAGTGAGGGAGAGAGAGCCTGTTAAGACATTTTTTTTGTCACTGTTGTATTGTTGTTGCCTCTCATTCCCTCCCTCCCTCCCCCCCCCCCCCCCCCGGACAGTGGGGCACACATCTTCCCACTCTCCTTCCCTTCCCCCCACCTGGCCCCCCCTCCCCCAGTGGGACAGTTGGGCCCACATCTTCCCACTCTCCTTCCCTGCCCTCCTTCCCCTTGAAAGAAAGTAAGAGGGAGACAGGAAAGGGGAGAGATATGGAGGGAGAGAGGAGAGAGAAAGACAGGTGAAAATATGGTGAAATATATCAACTCCTGTCCTGAAGTGAACAACAATGTGCAAAGTTTCACTCCGCTTCACCCTGGTGTGGATGAGCGGTCATCTGGGTGCTGCTTAGCAAGAAACAACATTGCGTAATGACCTCAATCCAACCAATATGCAAATTGCCTCTTTCTGGTGTAGGGGCACTGATAGGGGATTGTTTTCAGGCATCACTGGGGACCCTGGATGGGGGTGTTCAATTTCAACCCATTTTGAACCCATTTATAACCCTGATGTCCTCCAAAACTGTTAATGAAACATAGTGGAATGGTTCGGCACCATTTTTGGCAATGTGCATGGGAAATATAATGGAGATCTGGCCAGCGGTTTCAGAGAAGATAGCCGTTTTAGGCTCCAAACCCTTATTTTATCAAGATAGAGATTAATCACACATTCATTAAGGTATGCACACATACATTAAGGTATGCTATATGTGAACACATCGCAGTCTTATATTTGCATCATATGTAAACAAACATTGCAAGAATAGCAGCCTAATAATATGACCTAGTTTAGCATTGGAAATAAACATTTATGACGCTGCACATTATAAGGCCAACAAAAGTATATTTCTCAGGTTTAAAAGAAATAATTATTATTATGAAATGGAAACTCCTTTCAAGTTCCTGGAAGTTGTATTTCTTAAAATTATTAAACGTGTTGACGCCTCGATCACACTACCACAACTGAGGCTGTGCCTCTATCAAATGTTCTACCTGTTCTCTCTCTGTGGCAACGTTTATTGTTGCTTGGAGAACTTGGTAACCCCTATTGTTACATCATCAGGCAATCCCTTCTGGGATGCCTTGGCGCTCCGGGATTCCTGGGGGGAATCCCTCAGATTTCTGAACTAGTCAGAAATCACATAATAGATGAAACTGATGTGAACTAATAAAATTTGTCCAATCTTTTCCACCAAATGGGGGTATGTGAATGGTTTCGACCATCGCGTCTCATCAGGCGCGAGTTTGGCCACATTGGTTATAAATAATTGTAACTCTGGGCCATTTTAGATTAGGTGTATCCTCAGCTAGGGATTTGTTAAGCTGATAACTCATGTTGATTCTTTCAAGTCTTTAGATTGAGTTATTAAGAGCTTTCAACTGTTTAAAGGTTGAAACCCCATGTGATTGTAGTGATCACTGAATATCTGCTCCCATGTTTATATGGGTGTGACATTACTTGGGGAAGGTAGAAATGTGGTAGGACCTCGGTCCAAACTAGAAGAGTTCTAGTTGTAGCCTTATTACTGACTTTTCTGGGATAATCAATTGTGAACGTGTTAGGAAAATTCTCGATTTATTGGTAAATCAGTCCAAAATGTTCAGTCCCATAGGTACCAGGGTTTTGAGTCTGGAAATCCATCTCTTTTCTTCCTGATTTCTCGCTTCTCTGGCAGTATCGCTTAGTGCGTCTGCCTTGATTAGAGTGAGTATAGAAATAGAGATGTCGTTTCCTTTCTCTTCTGTATCAGGGTGTGCCTGATTTTGATGTCGGGCTACCGTGGTGTCATTGTTTTTCTCAATGTCGAAGAGATGGGCGCCAAATCTGGACACTATGTTGTTCTTAGTTTGTCCAACGTATTGTATTTGGCAGGTTTTACAGGTGATAATGTAGATCAGGTTGTTTGTTCTACAATTCACATACTTGTGACTGGGTATGTTTCTTTGTAGTGTTTTGACCCAAAGTGTGCCTGTAGTGTTTAGCAGAGGGCAATATCTACAGTTGTTAGGGCGTTTGCATTTGTGTTCTTCTGTCACATGCGTTACTCTCGGAGGTATTGTAGATGCCTTTACTAGTATGTCTCTCAGATTTTGATTCTTCCTGTGACCAAAGACTAGTTTGCAGTCTTTCAGGAATCTGGACGTTTTCGTGCGTTCGACTAGGGCCCAGTTTTCTCGGATTTTGTCCACGATGTCTGGGTTGCTGGGGTTGAAAGTGCTGATAAAGAAGAATCTCTTCTCAGCTTCTTCAGCCCTAGGTTCTGGAGCGGTTTTACTCTTCAGGAGGTCATCTCTGTTGAGTGCTTCCACTTTGGCTAGAGCTTACTCTAGTAGATCTCTGGGGTAATGCCTCCTTTTGAAGGGGAGGGCAAGGGTCATTGCGTGTTTCCTGAACTCATCTGGTCTTGAGCAAATCCGTTTCACTCTTAGAAATTGTGAGAACGGCATGCCCTTCATGCAATGTGTTGGGTGACATGATTCGTACAGGAGGTAGTTGTGACTGTCGGTGGGTTTGCAAAACAGGGTTGTTTCGATTTCGTCCCCGTTTAACCCATTCAAGGCGGGGGCAGTTTACACATAACTTGCCTGGCTGACGGGGGCCCTTTTCCCCCTTTTTGGGCTTCAGGACGGGTGTTTAACATGAGGTTTAGGGTTTAAAAACACTTTAAGAATATTTTCTTCAATTAATATGTGTCATATGTACATCATTTAATAGGTGTAAACAGTTATTGATCATATTTTTTAATAATTTCCAGAATTTGGTCTTCAATAATTAAAATAATGGGTCTCAATTGGGTGCAATATAGTGGCAACCATGCTCCAAATTCACTTTCCAGCATTTACATATGTTAGTTATGACGTCATCATTATTGTCTCCGTGACAACATACCTATAAAATTATTCTAGTGTGTTTGTATACATATATTTCAAATTTCATCAAAATCCATTCATTTTTTATTAAGTTATGCCCCCTTCAATTTCTATAAAAAAAAACTGATGCCTTGAGGCATCACCCCGTCCCCTGAGCCAAATTATGTGTGATGCCTTGAGGCATCAGCCCGTCCCCTGAGCCAGTTTGATGTTGATGCCTTGAGGCATCAGCCCGCCCTCAATGGGTTAAGTAAACTGTGGTGTCAAGAAAATCTACCGAAGTGGGGGAGATTTCTGACGTGAATTGCAGGTTTTTGGTGGTGCTGTTAAGATGTTTTACAAATGCATCAAGCTCGGTCGCGCCATGTGGCCACACCATTATTATGTCATTGATATATCGTTTCCATAGCAATGGTTGTAGTCTGTATGTGTATACATGTGAGTCTTTGAATCTTCCCATGTATATGTTTGCTAATGAGGGGGCTACTCATGTGCCCATAGCAGTCCCACCAATCTGAAGATAGTGTTTGCCATTGAACTGGAAATTGTTCGATGTCAACACTATTCTCAGAAGTTTGACCAGAGAGACGTTGGTGGGATTGTTATGAGCCGGTCTGTGTTTGAGTAGCGCCTGCCCTACTGCCATGCATCCCTCCATTTGGGGGATGTTGTATTTCTTAAAACTAATAATAATATTAGTGTGACGCTCCGCTGAAGTAGTTTTTAGCTACTCCAAATCTAACCCAAATAATTAAAGAAATTGAATTAAAGAAATTGCGTTGATATTCACAAAATAAGCAGTTTGTCTTAGACATAGATTATAGGGGAGATAACTAATGTCTGTTAGTATTTCCAGGTATCACAATCAAATACTCAGTGGATTTTAAATCGATGAAATAGGATTTTATTTCTGAAGCTTTCTGACAACCATGTGCATGCTGCTTGCCATTTATGATGTTGTTTACTATTGTTTCCATGCGGGAGATTTGCAGTTCAGTTCTGGCTATATCATCTGTTTTCAAATTATTTTTCCAGGTTCTACACTTAATACTGTGTCTCCTCTTAGTAATCCTGTAGTTTAAGCACTATGTATTTGATGATAAAGCCAGGAGATAAGAAACAAAAAATAATGTTATGTTTATGTTATGTTAGGCTTTATGCGTGCGCTTAGCCCTTGCAATTACCGGTGGAGCACTGTTCGTCTTTTTCAACGGAGAAATAGGAACATGTCAAAAATTTTCCATTGGCCTCCCCCTCCCTCTTTTCAAGGGCTTAGCAGAATCCGCCAAAACTACAGGGACTGGTTGCTTTTTTACAACTGTATTCGCTTTAGTTCTCTTGGGTCTGCCAACTCTTTTTAGAAGGGACCACGACTGGAGAAATTTTTAATTTCTTTTTCCTTTTCTGAGACTTCTTCTTGCCAACCTGGATAACAGCAGGACCAACATCTACTGTCTGTTTCTTGTTGGAAGAAGGAAGTTTCACTCCAGTTGTTACCTCTTTTTTCTGGTGTACAGCAGCAACTCCAAGATTTGATCTGACAAACTGATGTCCAGTTCTCAATGACTGTCTCAAATTCTCCATGTATGCCAACCGATAAGGAAAATCCAGCCCTCCTGGTTCCACTCCATGGATTAAATCCACAGGAGTCACAAGCTCAGTTCCAAAGACTACTGAATTCGGCGTACACGTACAACATACTAGCATGCACCATACCCCTGTAAGCATGTGCTATACATGGAGCGAGCAAGTCCCAATTCGAATCTGAGTAGTCCGTCAAACAAGAGAGCTGCTCAAACAAAACTCGGTTAAACCTCTCCACCTGACCATTCGACTGAGGCCTGTACAGAAGAGTGATTAGCTTTTCTACCCCCAACATATCTAACAAACTCTGTAACAGCTGAGACCTGAATTCCGGTGCCCGTCCGTTTGCAACAAAACCAGACAGCCGAATCTCAGAACCCATTCTCTAAATAGAACTGCAGCACATCTTTCCGCCGTGTGGTCCGGCATAGGATATGCTTCTGCCCTTTTGAGAAATGGTCTGTAATCACCATCACGTAGTTGTTACCTCTAGGTGTAGTCTTAAATGGACCTATATCCAAAGCTATCCTACTCATACAAGTCATACCGCATTCCAGGCCAAAAATATTTCATTTTTGCCTTCCAGCTAGTCTTGAAATCACCATAATGACCCTCCAACTGGGAACCATGCAAGCAATGGAAAATATCTTTCCTCATAGAGGCAGGAATAGGGGCGGTGATTGTGTGTGTTTTCTCCATCATGCCATTCATGGCTGTCAGTCCCGTCGCCGAAGCATAAAGGACAATGTTTTCACGAAGTTTATTATTGGATTTCTCACCAGAAAACAGTGAAACGACTAGGAAAACAACAGGAAATATCAATTCCCAAAGCCTAGCATAACTGTATAATGTCTGACAGTGGTCAGCGTAGAACTAGGCCTATGGACAAAGACAATGCATGTAAGGCAGGATTTTTCTATCGTTTGGCATAAATTTTGAAGTCAACATGACTTATTTATGCAGATTATACAGATATTATTGAATATTGTGTCATCGCCCATCGGTGAATGTGTATGCTATGAACAAAGTATTATGTAAAACAATATGAAATACAATGTACCTGACTGACAGATATACTTATTGGTTTGATATTTTCTTTACCTCATTATGTTATCTATTTCTTGTCACACACAATCAACGATAGGTTTTATTTTGTTTTAGCAACTGTCTGCATGGAAAACATTTTCTAGCAAGTCATTCAGAAGTATTTAGGCTAGTGCGGGTGGAATAGAGTTGTATTTTAGCAAATCTGAATATAATTCTTCAATCAAAGAAGTATAAAACTCTTTATCGTAATGTTCTTTCCGTTTACAGAATTATACTTAATATTGCTAAAGATTTTCATAAGTTACAAGGTATACCTTCAGACCAGTCAGGCCACTCATTGGCAATGGCCGCCATTATGGTCAGTGTGGCCAGCATGAATATTTTCAGTGTTTTATGGCATAAATGATGACAAAATTACCAGACTTTCCTTGGAAACATGTTGACTAATTTCTAATTCATATATAAATTCCCTAGATGTATATCCAAATCTAATTCAAATCGTTGATTTTTAGCTGAGTTATAACATTTTTTGTCATTACTGACCAAATGCTGGCAGCCTCCCGCCCCCAATGCCAACTTGAGTAGGCTACCTGGAGGCAGCCTCCCGCCCCCAATGGGTTCAAATTCAGGAGCCACCGAAGTGAAGCATGATCAGTTCTCACATAAAAATTATGATTGCCAAGGAGATATAGTGTCTAAACTTATGCAAGTAAGATAGCACTGCTAACAGCTCACGTTTCATAGCACAGTAATTTTTCTGTGGCTTGGTGAGGCTGTTACTAGCATACCCCAATACGACTTCCTTGCCGTCCTGCATCTGTGACAACACTCCGGCCATTACAAAGCCACTGGCATCTGTATCCAAGATGAAGTAACCTTCTTTTCTAGGATACCCAAGAACTGGAGCTGAAGTTAATAAAGCTTTAGCTGTCTTAAAATCTTCATCACACTTCTTGGTCCACACTATAGGTTTACTATAGCGTTTCTCCTTCCCAGCATCCATCACTATCTGTTGCAGAGGAGCCACATTTCCACCAAAGTTTGGTTGAAACTCCCTATAATAGGAAGCAAAACCAAGGAATTGTCTCACTTCTTTGGCAGTTTTGGGGACATGCCATTCCTGGACTAGCTGGCGAAAATGGCATAATTAAATAATTATGTAACACATAACGCCAAAGCAAGAACATTCGCCATTACTCCTTCGGAGATGCAATTGTACTGTACAACTTCCTCCATGATCGGGAAACCCCCTCTATTTCTCATTGTCCAAGACCCAAAACTTAGCTGAGTGCCTAAGTTAGAGCCTTAGGGAGAGATTTGACCAAAAAAATTTAGCTCTTAATGGTATAATTAAGGCGTGACAGACCTCTCGCGTTGACCCTTTATCTGCATGGAGAACTCAAAGTCAGACATTAGTGGCTTCACTCTTGTGGTGTACACCTCGTGGTAATGTGGTAAACTAACAGGAAGTCAGAAAAATGGTTTCACACCCTCCCACGAGGTAGCGCCACCAGCAGGCCAGCCAAACACCCAGAAACAAAGCTATAGGCCTATATATGTGTGAGAAGCATCGCTTATATGGGCGATGATTCTCGCACGATAAAAAGCTAAAAAACGAACGGATTTCAATGCGTCGGGAGACGCCATGGGGGGGAGGGAAGTAGGTGGGGTGTTGATAGTGTTAATCGACAAAAACAATCTTTATTTATTTATTTATTTATGAACGTATATAACCCAACGCTTTGCGCCCCCAGCGCCCACCTGGTGCCGTCATACCCTCTGGACCAGCAGCGACCGACCCGCCCTCTGAGAAGAGGGGGATTCCCACGGAACTAAAAAATTGAAGCTGTTGCAGGATATCTCGGTCATTTCCCAGTAATGTCTAGGTCATATGGATCGTCCAATCAAGCAACTTTAACAACCCGTACGGCAAACTTGTTGGTGTCAATTGAAAGCTATAATTGTATATTACATTTTTTACTGGAGGAATACATATGTTTATGGTACACAAACATCAGGATCAGCACTTCTTTTGGTCCTATGGCTATTCCATTCAAACTTTTGCACACGGCACCACTGGCCACTACCACCATGCTCATGCTTCCCTCCCTGCTTCCCCAGCAGGTATTACTATGGAAAGGCATTTGTATCCATATAGATTCCCCCCTCAATTCGGAGATGTAGAGTGCAAGTTTGCAAAAAAACCTTCGAAATGGTCATAGGAATTGCATACGAAATAGGAAATTTTTTTCCTAATCTGCATCAAAATAGGTCCTCACATGTTCTGTATTTTGAAAACATTTTAGAACTTTCCCAATTCTCACCAATTTTACATTCAGTCCATTCCTAACTTGCATTTTGCTTCTGCAAACTTGCATTTTTCTTTTCCTACTTCTCTTCCATCTAGGCCCCACTTCATCAGACTGACTGCCTACTTTGCAAGACATCATGCCAGTCTGCATTTCATCACTTCCCAGTTCGACACACTTACTGCTAACTTGCAATGCATTCAAATGTTTACACTCCTTTTTCCAATCACAACAAACACTCATTACAATATTAGCCCCACCCTCCCCACCCATATATAGACATCTCCTTCCAACCTCACCCCTTCCCTGTGTGTACATTTAAGGGGTGGGACACCTTGTTAGTGTTATATAAGTCTGTGACTTTGATGAAAGGCAATAAAACAATTTGTATCGAGGTGGGTAAATATCGTATTTATACCAAGGGGTCCGGTGGTTATTGGTAGTTGAACTGATGTGAGGTTGGAAATAAAACCCTTGTGTTATGGTTTTAATGATTTTATTCCACAAGCTTTCGGGCTGGTTTGCCCTTCTTCAGGTGATTAGGTATACATACAGGTATGCTTAAGTGTAAAAAGATGTAGTGACAGGTATGGTGATTTACATGGTTCTGTCCGCACAGAATGTCATGGGTGGGTTCTGGCCGCAGTGAATGTAAAAAATTTTGTTTACATATACAATATGATAGAATAACAAGGATACGATGTTAGTATAGAGCAAGTGGTTTTCAATAATTTTCTATGTTTAAATTTATGTGATAATTACCAGAAAGTATTGGTAAGTTATTCGGGGGAATACTGGTGCCCCTTAGATATGAGAAGCTGGTTAAATTCAGTAGCAAGTGTTGGGTCAATGCAATGAATTAGATGATAGATATGGAATAATTGTTCAGCTTGTTTCAATACACTGTTGTCTGGGAGTGTCATGGTGCTTTTCTCCACTGTTACGGTCTTGTAATCATTGTTTATAAGTGACTCAAGCTGTGCGTTCATCTCAGAAGAGCTGCTACTGTCTGAGATAGAGAGGTCACCGTTCGAGATGGTGTCAATTGAGATATCAGTTGGCGGTATTATCTCGTCCTGGCATGGGGTGCTACTACGATCTATGTTTCTAAATGTTATATCAGTGATGACAGAGCTAATTGATGGGATTGGCTCTATAATTGGGTTTTGGATAGGTATGATTCCCCTGAGTGCCTCGGTGAAGGTAGTGGTTTTCTGAGGCAGAGTGAGGCCAACTGGCTTCACTTTGGGTGGAATAGGCGATTCTGAGGTAGATGGTCTTTTGGTTGGCGTACTCGGCGTGTGGTTCTTGGGAGGGCTCTCATGGCGAGGGGCTCTCTTTTCGGGAGTTGGTGGTGCGTGTTGTTGGCGTGGGCGTCTAATGGTTGGGTCCCAGTTGCTCTCATGGACACGGCTGGTGGATGGTATGGGGTCTTGTTGCTTCTGAATCCGATCGGCCGGTCTTACTACCGGGAAGCAAGGTGGGTGTTGCATTTTGGTGGTGGTGCTGGTTTTATTCTTGTTCGGGAGGCGGCCTGAAACGTATGGGGAGTTATTACCCTCTATGATACGAAACAGTGCGGGTGGTTTTTTAGTGGTGAAAGTTTTGATAATTCTCAGTTCTTTTTCGGGTGGCTTAGGTTTTACAATCGCTTCAGAGCATAAGATCGGTCTGGGCAGAGGGATTCCGCCATCGTGTACTCGATCTACATGTGTATGGAACTCTTGTTTCCGTGTAAACAACTTGGAGCAAACTGGACATGGGTACTTACCCCTATCATTGGGGCCTGCGTGTACTCGATTTAAGTGTTTGATGAGATTCCCACCTCTGTTGGCCATCCAGGTATTACATAGATGGCACTGGATTGGTTTATCCTCCTTGCTTTGGTTCATTTTTGATGAAGATTTACGGTGTACGCACCTTCCGAGTGATCGCGTGGCTCTTGTTATTGTTGACGTTGGAATCTAATTTGAATTTAGGTCGGTCGTGGTGGGCCGACCAATCAGCGCGCGTTGTCAAGCGGCGTTGTTAGGAGCGCTCTATTGTGGGCGGGGCTGTGTCAGGGGAGCGGTTCTTGTTTCTTGACGCGTGGTGGGATTTCCCACCACTTGTCTAGTATTGGAGATTTAGGCCGCTCGGTGTGAGCGTGTCCATCATGATTATCCACGCCTCTTCTAGGCGTTTCCTGTCGTTGGTATTGCATGGGGATGAATCAATTATAGTGACTATCAGGTCTTTTGCCTGTAGATCGTGATTTATATAGTGTTTGGCCACAGGTTTGTCCCTTCTCCTGTGGGTGATGTCGCCCATGTGTTCTTTGATTCTGGCCCTGATGTTGCGGCCAGTTTCCCCTATGTACTGCTTGCGGCAGGTGGTGAGGGGACAGGTGATGCAGTATACAGTGTTGATGGTATCGCATGTGTTGTGTCCACTGATGTTGAAGGTGCGTTTGTTCGCAGTGGAGGTAACTTTTTTGGCTTTGATCATATGTTCACAGATTGTGCAGCTGAAGCGCATGCATGGCCTGCATGTACTGGATCTCTGATTTGTTGGATATGAGGAGTGGACCAGAAGGTCTCTGAAGTTAGGTGCCCGGCGGTAGGCGACCATACAACGGTACTGAAGGAATTTGTGATTGGCTGGGTTAGGTCTGAGGAAGGAACATGCTTCCTTCAGGATTTTTTCCGCCCGTTGGTTACTGGGGGTGTACTGGATGGTGAACGGGATCATTTTCTTTTTTGTCTTGTCGTTGGGATGTAGTAGGCTGTTTCTGTCCATATTTCTGACCAGTAATATGGTATCCCTTGTGCGTTTATGATCATGGCCTCGTAGTGTGAGCAATTTCAGGAGGCGTTCAGTTGCTCGATCATATTGATCCATGGTTGAGTTGATGAGCCGGAGGCGTATGGCCTGGCTGTATGCTATGGATCGAATAGTATGTTTTGGGTGAAACGAATGAGCATGTAGGTACTGACCCTTGTCAGTAGGCTTGGTGTAGAGTTTCGTTTGTAGCGTGTTGTTTTGACCTCTGTAGACTGTGACATCTAGGAAGTCAACTGAGAGACGACTAGAGGTGGTGGTGAATTTTATTGTCGGGTAGAAAGTGTTGATTTCTGTCAAGAATTGGTCTAATTCATCCTGTGAGCATCGGAAGATCGCAAAGATATCATCGATATATCTTTTCCATAGGGATGGATGTATGCTTGTTCTGGATAATAGGTCAGTTTCAATTTCGTGCATGTAGATGTTGGCGTAGCTTGGTGCCATTTTTGTGCCCATGGCTGTTCCTTGTATTTGTAGATATTGGTGATTGTTGAAAGACATAGTATTAGTGGTGAGAACCATTCTGATGAGTTCGCTGACTATGTTTGGCTCGATTGTGTTGTTTGGTCGGCTATAGAGGGCATTCTCTACCGCAGCTATGCCACCGTTGTGGGGTATGGATGTGTACAAGGCTGTAACATCTATGGTTGTCATTATCTCATCATCGTGTAGTGGTCCGTATTCCTCCAGTGTTTGGAGAAAGTGTCTTGTGTCTTGGATGTATGATGGTACTTTTCTGACGAGTGGGCGTAGTATTTGATCTACTACTTGTGATATGTTGTCTGTGGGGCAACCAATGCCTGCCACTATTGGTCTGCCTGGGTTACCAGTTTTGTGTATTTTTGGTAAGGTATAGAAGGGGGCAGTTCTGATTTCTTTGGGTATCAGTGATGCGGGGGCCTCCTGTGGTAAGTGGCCGTGTTGTGTCATTTCTGTGATGCGGTTTGCGATTCTATGGTAGTTGTTGCTCGTGGTGTCCAAGGGGACTCGTTTGTAGTGGTCAGTATTGTGTAGCTGTCTCTCAGCTTCTTTTATGTAATCAGTTGTGTCCTGTATCACTATCGCACCGCCCTTATCGGCCGGTTTGATGATGATTTCTGGATTGTTTTTTAGCTCTTTCATGGCTAAGATCTCGTCGGGTGATAGATTGGGTTTATTTTTTGCCTTTGGTGGGAAGATTTTCATTTTTTGAGTGGTGTAAGAGGTGAACGCATCGATGTCTGGGTCAAGTCCCTTTGGGGGGACCCAACCTTTGGGTTCTTTGGGAAATAGCTGTTGTTGGGTGGAGGGGTCGGGGTAGCTTTGCCAAAAATGTTTTAGTTTGACACGTCTGTTGAACATGAGAGTGTCTTTGAGACTGTGTATTTGATTGATACCTCTGGGCGTAGGGATGAAATTTAGCCCTTTATTTAAGAGGTTTTTGTGGTTCTCATTTAAAGAGAAGGACGAGAGGTTGACGATGTTGTCGCCCTCTGTTGGTTGGTACCTCTTGAACCTTCGGTTCTTCTTCTTGGCGCTTTGCGAGTGCGTCTCGTCTCCAGTTCTTGTCTCATTGTCGTCTCCATTTCGCGTAGGAGGCGGGTTATGTACTCGAATATTTCCTCTTGGCATTCTGTTTTCAGTTTTTCTCTGACTTTGGTAATTTCACTTTTCAGGTGTTCGTCTCTTTGAATGTAGTAGTCTTTGAGGTGTGTGGTGAGTTCAGTGGCGAATCTCTGATGTGAGGTCTCCCATTTCAGAGAGAACTCGAAGTCTTGGTCGGGTACTTGTGATAGTACCCGTGCTTGTAATCCTCTTGGGGTTAGTCGTTGATCCAGGCACATTTGTAAAAATGTGTGGTGATGGTCCGCCCGAATTTTCGATTGGACCATTTTTCTGACGATCCTAAAGTAAGGAAGAATGTTGTCAGGGATGCGCGGGTTGGCGGGAGCCTGTGTCTCGATTGAAACACTAGGCGCTCCCTGCTCCGCTACGTTCTGTTGGTTTGCGACAGGTGGCGTGTCAGTTTGCGTCGGTGTCGTGGCCTGTTCTTCCCCTGTAGTGTTTTCCGTCGTGTTGTTCGTCGCCATTGTGGTTAGATAGAAGTGTGGAGTTCGATTCGGGATAGATAATCCGCTTAGATGGATTGGATCAGTGCTGATGCCGAGACTTTTTGCCTGGGTTAGCGTCTAGATAGTTTAGGGGAAGTCTCCTACAATCCTTGGGCTCCTTCTCCGGGTCTCGGTAGATCTCATGAAGATACTACGATACGGTTGTCAAGATGTATCGAGGTGGGTAAATATCGTATTTATACCAAGGGGTCCGGTGGTTATTGGTAGTTGAACTGATGTGAGGTTGGAAATAAAACCCTTGTGTTATGGTTTTAATGATTTTATTCCACAAGCTTTCGGGCTGGTTTGCCCTTCTTCAGGTGATTAGGTATACATACAGGTATGCTTAAGTGTAAAAAGATGTAGTGACAGGTATGGTGATTTACATGGTTCTGTCCGCACAGAATGTCATGGGTGGGTTCTGGCCGCAGTGAATGTAAAAAATTTCTGGCCGCAGTGAATGTAAAACAATTTGTCTGGGAGTGTTTAGGGAATCAATAGATGTGTGGATTGGATAGTATTTGTGGATAAGGTTTACAGATTAGTCATTTGAATTGCATACGAAATAGGAATAATGTTTATTAGTCATTGGAATTGCATACGAAATAGGGATAATAATGCAGAGCAGTCTAGCCATTGAGGTTGCATACGAAATGGGAAAATGGACGGGGCGGGGCAGCTTCCAGAGAGTGCAGGTTGCAAGTTTGCATGCAGTGGTCCTAGTCTGCAGCGATGTAGCGCTAGTTTGTGTGCACTAGGGTGCTACTTCGAAAAGTCAAATTGCAGATTGGGGTTTGAAGAATGCAAGTTAGCAATATAGCAGGACCTAATATGCGACTGTATCTATATGGATACAAATGCCTTTCCATATATTACACTTTAACACTAACAAGGAAGAGAGAGTGGTGGAAGGAGGGCGGGGTGGTGGGCAGTCATTAAAAGTGAGAAAAACGACAACTATAAGAACAAAACAGAAAATGAAATAATATCCTCTAGCGGGTTAAATTTCTGGACTTTTACTATCTTTCCAAATATTTCACTTCTTTTTGTTTTTTTTGTTTTTGCGACATCGTTTTATTCCTTTAAACATGAGCAGTTATCTTGTTATTACATCTAGGATAAAACCATAAAGAAGTTTGTTCGCTTTCATCTGCAATCGTGGAGGGCTATGCCTTGGTTACATATGGGGTAAACCTTACTTTTGGAATGCCCTTCAACGGAAGAGCTTGCATTTCTTAGGCTTAAGCTTAAAGGGGGGACACTGGACGGTCGGCACCCTCCGCTTCTTCCTTGGAAGAAGTCAGAATGACTCTATTTACAATTTCGCATGGTGCACAGACTACTAGTGTCCAACGATATATACTCTTATTCCATGTGGTTACTTCTCTGCCTGCATTCAATAATTTCCCCGCTGAGAATGTCTATTGATGCATGGAATACTTAGTTTAGGCCTATACCTACAACCTAGCGTACTTACATTGTCGATTCAGGCACTCACACTTCCACAATCCATTTTCGTTTCAACCTCCACACTCAACCCACACAGCTACATCCACGCCATTGACCATTCCGATCCCTTGTTCCATTCCGTACGAGCCGGAAGTCACTTCAACGTAATCAATGTAACCGGCAAATGGGATTCGAAATGGATAGCGGACAGCTCAAAGCAAAACGTTTGCAGACGAAAACGGCCGAAGCCTTGCCTTCAAGGCTTCGGCAAGTCTCCCGGGACGGGCACTGATGGGGGGGGGGGACGGGGGGCATATTCACGGGACGGTTGGGTGGACGGGGTTTCGTCGGCAACTGTTTTTCTTTATTTATACAAGCAATAAGCCTAAAAGTCAGACCCCCACACAACCCAATCCAGCGGTATGCTTCTGGACGAACGGTGACCGACCCGCCCTCTTGAGGGCGGAAAGCCCCTCTCGGAAATCCCTTCTGTCACCCCAGCCATCAGTGTCAACTCCCCACTAAGAGACGACCGGGATTTCTGGCTCAATTTTCAGTGTTCTCCCATGTAAGTGGCAACCCGCTGATCGTTTCAAATGAAACTTGTGTTAGGTAGGATGGCCTTTTGTGGGAGGACTTATAGATTATAAGGTACACGAAACTTGTTATTTTAAATATAAAATTTGGCGCTAACCTGGGTTGAGACCTCTTTTTGCACACGTTACTACTACTGCACCCCTGCGGTACCTCACAGCGCCTCGCTCAACTAGGCTCATGCTTCCCCACGGTTGTGGCATCGGTCACGACCGTGGGGAGCAGGTAGAGAGAGGGGGGGGGGGGGGGGGGGGGGGGGTTGATAACAAACATAATTTAACTAAACTAACCTGGTAAAACGCTCCCTATACTCCTTGTGCGGGTCATTTTCTGGACTGACTATATCCTCTGTTCAGACATTGAGGAAAACTAAGATATTATGTTATGCACACTATAATGAATAATCCACTAATGTGTGTGGCTGTTAAATACTAAGGCGCCTCTGTACTAGTGTTATAAATTGATACTGTATTCATGTGTACGACTATTTTATTTCTTTATTGGGAGTATAGGCCTACATGACTCCTCAGGTTGGTCAGTCTCTGGTGTGCGAGTGGCGCCCTCTGACAGTTTAAGCCCGTGACAGGCGCTTTCGGCGCGGCGACGTTGGGGTAACAATGTGCATAGCCGTTTTATTTCAACTTCCTGTCATGTGACCGACTACTGTGTATTCTCACCGAAAACGTAGCTCACACTCATTTTGGGAGTATATCTTTCGTCATTTTCTACGAGTATTTCATTCGCAATGGCCTCTCAGGCCACATTATGGATGGGTGACGTAAGTTTTCCCTGTTTACCTAGTTTACACTGTGAATATGTGTACCATTGTCTTTCAAATGGATTTGTTTGCCGCCTCATTTTTGTTGTTCTCGCCAATTCTTCTATTTTCGCTCATGACTCCACGCTACGTCCCTTCGTGAAATGGTATTCTACGATCAACTTCTATGCAATTTAGAAGTTCATTCTTGGATTGTGGGCGCTGCAAAAGATAGTTTTGGTAATTTTAAGTGGTTAGGTCGAGGAGCAATTGCCGAGACGCGAATGTTTATGTGTCACTAACTCTGATATCAGCTACCCGGTACTATCTCTAACTCTATCAGTATCAAGTCCCAAGTATCATTTTAATTTCTATGGGTCCCCTAGTACCGTACTAGTAGTTTACTAGTAGGCCTACTACTACTAGCTCTAATTTGTTTGGGGGACAGATAAGTCGGACCGGTGCCAGCTCGGCCCACATAGATGCCATCTTGGCCACACCTGATACCAACTCGTTTTTGTTTTAAAGTCAAAGACACATGTGTCGTTCATAACGCACCTCCCCGTGATAGGCTTGAACAAGCAGAAAATGTACACTACCTGCCATCTACCGGTACTGGTGAATTTTAAAAGCTTAGAAATCCTATGTAAATTGTTAATTTCACTAAATGTTATTATATAGGCCTACGACTACGTTAGTTTCAACTTACAACATTGACAACATGGACACCAAAGTTACAACATTGATTTGGAAACCGATTCCCGTGAATGTATTGATGTATAAATAAGTTATGAAACATAGTTCGATCAATTATGAAAATATTAATGTAGATCTTACTGAGCTTGAATGGTGAGTGACTGGGAGTAAGTGAGATTGGTTGCTTTACGCCCTTATCAACACATTTAATATGGTTATATCAAGGGCGGGAGAGCTGAGAGGGAGGCAGTTTATGATCATACCCAGGAAATAGAGATAGAGAAGAAGCCTTAGAAGGGAGAGAGAGACAGAGAAAAGAGACAGAAAGGCACTTTATGGTCATACCCAGGACCAATGTCCTATTAATGTGCTTGAATGGCCTTGAATCTTGATGACACAATATGACACTGGATTTCCAAAGAAATCACTGAAGTATTTTTGTCACCTTAGGTGGACACCAAACGTTACGACCAAAACGCTTTGAATAACTATTAAATATGTGCATTATTAAATGTTCTATCGGTTCTATATCAGTTTAAATTTTGCTGTTGATTTGACTTCCGCTATGATGTCACAATTTGACTTCCGCTATGATGTCACAATAAGCGAAGTAGGCTGACATACCATTCTTATCTGATCTGAGGGTTTGAACCTAGAGTGTACATCACTGTTTTGATAACACAGTACTAGGCTAGCAACTTCCTTGTATATGAACCTCTTTATTTGTCACTAGATGGCAGCGTACTATTTCTGCATGCAGTGTTAGTTATAGATTCAATATGATTTGCAATTGTTCCATTTGTTTCACTAAAGTGAATCAATTTATGATCGATGAGTATCAGAAAAGAATCCATGCAGGCCTACATGATTGTTACAGTGAAAATATAAGATATAAAAAAATGTTTTGATTAATCTAAGAACTAAGGGTCTGTGAAAGAAGAGGGGAAAACATATTACCTTCAAGTTCAGAATGGTGTTTCGGGGGGATTCCATATGGCTAATATTCTACTAAATATTAAGAGTCTTTACCTTTGATGCCATGATATGCTTTTACGCTGTCCATTGCATCTCAGTATAGTTATGGTCACTGGTGTGCAACCCCCAATAATGTCATAATATATATATATATACACTATACCTTGTTGTTTGAAGTCTCGGGGAACTATTTGTTCAACCTAATTTTAGCTCTCGTCATTTTCCCTGTATGAATGATCATAACCGTAACCATGAACCTGTATAAAACCAGGCTTCAATCAGTCCTGGCCAGCCCGTTCAAAAGCCAAGATTTTTCTTTTTCTTTTTCACCAGTTTTTCCCTAGGGGAGGGCATTAATCCACCCTTTTACCTGATAGGAATATACGTTGTAGAACGTTCTAATAATTGAAGAGACAACTTAACACGATAATGGCATACATACATGTAATCAGAGTTATACATATACATGTATATGTATAACTCTGATGTAATATATCGAGTGCCCTTGCTCTATTAATTCTCATATTTATTTAAATCCGTATGCATATATAGCCTGCTGTATAAATCTTGTTGCATGTTCGGATCGCCTGGCCAGCCTTCTGTGAAGCAATCCATCGGTCAATTAAAAAAAAAATCTATTCTACTCCAATAATGTGACCGATATAGGCCCCTGGGAGTGGGCGGTCTTTCCTCTGTGAAGTAGTGTGGATCTATTATTCCCATGTACATATGTATACATACACGAGACGCAAATGATTCCCTTCAGTTTTTTGGCACAGACTGTGGTTATACTGAACTAATAGTACTAAATAGAGCAAATACGAATCCAAGGTTATAGCTAGTATTCTGCATGACGTTTCCAGTGTCCCCATCCTAACAGCTTTAGATTCTCTCTATGACCGTCAGTGGCCTTATGTGAACCACGCCGAAGATTTTCTGCATGAATGAGATTACTCATTAGGACATTCTCAACATAATGTTTGCCCGTCACTTAAGATGTAACGAATACTTTTCCGTGAAACTGTTCGATGTGAAGGGAAGATGTATTGAACTAATGCATTTGACCTTCATTTTTATGTTTGTTTTTTAACCAAAACATGCGATGTATACATTTCTTCGATAAATTCTAGTGATCTTATGATTTCATCTTTTCTGAAATTCTGAAGTGCATGTATAGATGTTTGCAAAAAGGGAAGATATATATATGCAAATGCGCTAGTTTACCAAAAATGTAATGAACTATTATATTATATAGAGCCAAAAAAAAAATTAAGTGTCGAATGTATAATGAACTAGTCCCACAAGTTTTTTTTAGAATTTTGAATAAAATCACTTACACTATAGTATTTCGAGCACCATTAAATGTTTGTGTTAAAAGAAAGTACAGAAAATGATGGCTTTGGTCGGGGGGGAAATAGGCAGAATTTCACAACAAGCTATATCACCATAATTAGTGTACGTACGTCAGGATAAATACAATATTTTCTTTTTAACTCAATTAAGTGATTGCTCCTGTATCCACTTAGTATGCCCCGACTTAGACACCATATAATTTTAACTTCTCTCCTGTTATTTTTAAACAAGTCAAATTCGGTATACATAAATCGGCACTACACACCCAATAAAATAGAATATTTTTTAATTGAAGGGGCTACACTATAGTAGGTCCTTCAGAGTCACTCAGTGTCTTTCGTTCTGATTACGTGATATGTCGTGTTCGTGTCCGGCAGGGCTTGAAATCCTCCCTAAATGTTGGGAGCTTAGACCCGCCGAGATTATCGTATGATAAATAAAAGTACCAACAACAACAATATGAGAACGTCACATATGGATATGACGTTTCCTTTCATAACAGTTCCGCCGGTTGTCTTGATAAGACATCAGTCATGGCGAGAGTTTAATTCTTAACGTTACGACACCCTAAAACAACCTCAGAGGGAAATTACCTTCACTGTTAATTTTAAAATAGAAAAAAAATCCCTTTAGAATCATATTTCTTTGTTGTTTGATAAGACCTAGAATAGCTAGTTTCAAAAAGATTATTTTTTTCTTCCGCAGTTGGAGCCCTATATGGACGAGAAGTTCATAGAAGCTGGGTTTAAGGCAATGGGAGAGAACGTGCAGCATGTCAAACTCATCAAAAACAAGAGGACGGGGTAAGATGATTTTTTGCATCGTTTCGCATTTGATAAACTTCTATCGGGGATTTTCCTTCATCCTCCCTCTACAGATATGGTTGGATGTGTTATGTAATGTGTCTGGAAGTACTACCGAATATGATCTTAGAACTTTCGACTTTGGAAGAAAATGGGGAATTTTGGCTCTGGGTGAAGCTTCAGCCGGAGGGTAATGCCTGCCTCACACTGTACGCATCCGACTGGTCGTACGACTTACAACTTACAACTGAAGACTTATTACATCTCACACTAGCCGACTCGAATCGGGAGCCCCCCGCTAAAAAAGGCAAATAAAGTGTTTTTTTAAGGACGTCACCGTTACAACATGCGTTGTAACGGATAGCCCAACGCATTTTTTTCTGTTTTTTTGAGTTGTAAGTCTCACGACTCACTGTGACCGAGTTGTAAGCCTCACAACTGGCACTCACACTGTACGATCCGATTCAACATTTGAATCTTGAGTTTTGTCGTGAACAACAGCTCAAAAACGGGCCTTACAACTGGAAAACTAGTTGTGAGGAGTTGTAAGGCTTACAACTCGTCGGATGCGTATAGTGTGAGGGGGGCATAAGAATACTCTCTGCTACACTCGGTCGTGAAAACTATTACAATCTTGATGTATTATGTAAAAAGTGACACGTTTCTTAATTAGAAGTCCTTGTAATAGTCCCTGAAGAAGGACGATATGTCCGAAACGGCGGACATTTTGTTACTGAAATAAAAATAATATTCAATAACATGCGTGTCTTCATTGAGACTTCTACCTAAACTACAGAAGAGTGATACAACCAGTTGGTATTCCTTCCACCTAACTAGATTAATAGAAATGATTAAGGAAAGATGCAATTTACTTTTTTAAGTTAGAAAAAGCCTCCTGAGGACTGAACCATTTTTTCTATCTTGGAGATATATATATGTACGTCTCAAACCAGCTTGCCTCAAAACCTCTCGATATATCGTGCCGGACGGTGCTTATTTGAACTGGAATTGCCTTTAGTAAATAGTAGTGAGATGTGTATCTGAGTAACTAAGTGCTCGTTTAGATAGACATAAAATCTTGCTCTGTCATCATAAGTTGGTGTTGGTTAAAAGATGTCCTGACAAAAAAAATTGACATTGGGATCAGCCATGGTCATATTCACGATAAGATAATGAATTAACAGTTTTAGTTGATATAGTAATTATCGCATTGCATTAACATTTTATTTATAATAGCCCAGATGCACTGACTCAAAACAATACAATTCGAGGATTTACTGTATAATTGTATGAGAGACAAACCATGTGCCAAGGATTATTGATAGATAATATTGGAAGGCGTATATTAAATATCGCTGCATATATGTTCAACTAAACCATTTTATTGGACAAAATGCCATTAAATACTATTTAGTAACAATACACAACTGTCAACAAGCTGAAGACAAACCATTTCCCAGTATGCCTGGACCCTGGATCCATATATACAGGAGGCAGGAGCACCTCTTTGTGTGGTCACTATCAACATCACCAGGGGAACTGGGGAGGTATTGTTACTTCGCCTGAGTAACATTTCAATATCCTCAGTAGCATGGGTAGCACTCGAAGGGAGAACGTCACTGCAACTCCGTTCACCATGCAGTAGTATCATTGACTTCATTTGAAACAATTGCCAGGAAGCAAAATGGGCAAACTGATTGCAGGTTCATTGATTCACTTCAAAGAGTAATATAGCATTGTTGCATGCACCAAGGTAATGAAGTTAGGAGTGAGAGGCGAGCTTGGGAAATTCAAATTTTATTTTTGGTATAAGTTTTATATAAAGATTGAATGAATATGTATAAAATTGGTAAAGTTGAGTAAAGCTGAATTGGTATGAATGAACTGACGTAAGTGATCATGAGATTTATGATTAAATATTTTATGGTAAATAATTAGTGATGTGCGTTAGTGATGATGGAGATTAGGTGTTGGTGGGTGGGAAAATTGAGGTGCGGTGGCAAATGGTGAAGTGAGGGTTTGGAGCCAAACGAGCGGCGAGTGTGGCCTTAGAGGGGGAGGGATTAAAGTATGTCTGTTATGATTGGCTAACAACAATGCCACGGCATTCCTTAAAATGCCATCGATATTGAAGCTTCTTGATGCATATCGTACACATGTAGGCATTATCCTTGCCACAGAAGTTCAGTGACCACCAGGCAATCGGCTCCATCTTTTGATGGTCGATGAAGTGCCTTGCACATAATTGAATATTCCTTAACAAATACCATGTTGTACGATGGCACCTACTAGTTCTAGGAATTTCTTTAGACATAATAAGAGCTGTAATGCTAGATATTAAAGTAAACAATTTAACACAATGCTCTGATGTTATCGATGGAACTGACTTGTTTTCCTCTACCTGGGATAGAGTTGGGAGTTTGAAATAAAATGTAAGATTAACAAGAATCAGTCGTTGTCTCAAATGGCTGTCATTTTATCAACCATCTGTTAACATTTGAAACTCATAACACGTCAATAGTGGTCATTTATTTCCCATTGTTTTCCAAAACATTTCATAACCAAAGTCGTTAATACACCTTTAGTTTACCATGCATGACATGTCATAAGATCATGTATCAATTTTTTAAAGAAAAGAAAATATTTTCTACAGACAGTTTGGTTTTTGACATTTCTCTTCTGACAGCCAGCTTTCCCGATTTTATTACTTGCTTGCTTCAGAGTTGAAAAAATTGCGGTTGTCCGGCATATATCTAACAAATTAAGGTGTCTTATCTTATTGAATTTCGTCGAACTTGATTAAGGAGTAATATCTGACTAACTTGGCAATGCATGGAATTTTAAATTAAAAAACTATGTGTTAGTCCGCTCACACCAAAGATAGGTAAAAGCTGATTAATCAGTACTTCCATTCCCTCCTATCATATATGTCAGTCTTTGTAGATAATCTCTCCTATGTTCAGGTGTTGTGAAGGCGATTCATGATCAATTTAAGGTCATACATTGTCCAACAAAGAAAACATATTCGTCCGATAACTTACTCGTATTACAAACACCTATACACCTATTTTACATCCAACCAATACTGCGAATAAAACATTATCAATATTGCACTCAGATCTGACCATTACCCAAATATTTATATTGAGTGTTTAGGGACTGTTCATTTTTAACCACTTGGGGAGGGAGGGGCACCTTTTTTTCTGCACACTCTTAAAGCAATGGGGGCATCTTTTGGGGCACAGACTCAGAACTACAATATGGTGGGGGGGTGGGGGGGGGATCATGACATTTTGCACAAACTTTCAAGGGGGGAGGGGACAAGAAATTTTGCACAAATATATCCGTATCGTCAATGTTTGAGAGGGGGGTCTTACAATTTTGCACAATAATTTTTTGCAAATTCTCAAACTATACCCCTCCCCTCGTGGTTAGTTATAAACAGTCCCTTATAACAATACTTTACATTTGCCATGCTATCTTCATCTACAATCTATTTCTATAATATAGTATGCCAATGCGGGACCGCCTAACTAGCTCCGCACACTCCTGGATTGTTTTAGCGCAGTAAACATTAACAATGAACATCCTAGATGGACAGCTGATTCCCCGTCCTATTTTCTCATAATTATCTGGGTTTTTTAATGTTACTGGTCCGTGCGCTGTTAACTCTTGTTACGTGCCGACCTCAATGTATTCAGTCTTAGTTTTCTACGTGTACATGTATGCGTTTCCCTAGCTGCCCCTAATTTCATGTAGACTTAGTTCGGTGTAATGCACTTGCACCCCCCTCCTCCTCCCCCCCCCCCCGGGGGGGATGTCCAAGAAAATATGCCACCACTGCAGTATCAAGGACATTCTTCAGGGGGTGGGGAGGGGGCGGAGGAGGTTGCAATTGACAAGTGCATAATAATATCGTCTTGGGCTTCTTGATGTTCCCTTATCAGCATACATTAGCGCCATCTTACCATGACCACCCACATTATTAGAAAAGGGTGAACGTTTTCCTTTTTCCATTCCGACAATCACATTTTTCATTAAAGGGGTTGGTGGCGTGGGCGACCTGCAGGAATTTCATTAGTGTCAAGTGTGTGTCCTTTTATTGTGTTAGGTCAGTTGTTCACCCACCATAACGTTGGATGATAATAATTAAGGGAATTTTGTCTTTTTTCGCCCACTTTCGTCCCTGTTATAATTCTTTTAATATACGTCACCGTCCCGATAAAACTTCCTCATTGTAATTCTCTCAGATTCTTGAAAGATCGATCATCTCGATGCGTGCCCCGTTTTGTTCGGTGACCTTCTAAAGAGAAAATATTTAAGGGTTACTATTAAACCCTTTTCCCAGTTGTGCAATACTGAAATTGAACACTAACATGCTATATCACCGTTGTTTTAACTGCCTTGTAAGGCGAAAGAGAAACACTGTTTACCTATTCCACCAATGGAAATATGTTCTTAAGTAAACTCATTCTGATTCAGATTGCGGCTTCTCTCTCTAATACGTATTTTTCCAGTTTATTTTTTTTTAATAATTTTTATCTTATACTTGCTCTAGAGAAGTTTCGAAAGCGCTACTTATCAATATATAACCCATATTGAAAAAATATATATTCTAACAATAATGGTAAGGATGATGTAAGGGAATCTAAATAAAAGTGATAGGGAGGGGGAATGTGTGGGTTTAATTATGGGTTGTATGTATGTTATTTGCAGTGGGAAAGTAATTGGATTTGAATGGTCGATGAACGGGGAAAAGGACAATGTAAGGGGGAGCTGAAGGGGGAACAAATGTGTGAAGGAAAAAAACAAATACCTAGTATCTGACTTATTTACACCCCATATATAATATGTATGATTCAGATTACATATTAATTGCGTTTAAATAGCTGGTACACCATGATTTTAAAACCTCAGGGACATGCAATTGTGTGCAGGGTCCTGTATGAATTAATAATGTATGTTCACCGGTTACGTTAGTTTAGATGCATTTAATACCTATGTTTATGGATGGCTGTATTGTATGTACAAAATGCGATACTTGTCTCTGTTCTGAGAATGTTCATCAACCTGTATATATTAATCTATAATTAATCAATGTGACTGCTACATTAGCTGTTTAGTGTTCCAGATAGCCGCCCTGTATACATGCCATTACATGGTGTGTGTTCAGCTTGTTGGGGCCTACCCACATCTGTCCCATTCACACCCACACACCCGCACACATGCAGTGCATACTTGATATGCCACTCTGACAAAAGCTATGTGATAAGGCCACACCATTATCTTTAACTATTAAGTTCTTCCCTGCCCTTTCTCCACCTACATATATATATAAATATATATATATCATTTTGGTAGTTTTTGATGACCTGTTAATTCATAAAAAGTTCCAGTTTGGCCAGATATTTTGATTGATTAATGACCACTAAAATTGACACATAACTAAATAACACATAAAATCAATAATTGTTTTTAATAGTGTCAATATCCTCCCCGTTGTTATACTATTGTTGTCATCATTTCTGTATGATAATACGTTACGTAATAAAATCAGTTTCCTTAGGGGTATCCGTATCGTCAACTCTGCGATTAATTTTGTTTATTCTGTTCATGTTTATTTTACATAATCTCTGGCGGTGCACATCCTCGTACACTCCACTTCTATATCATGTCAATTCTTTTTTGTATTTCCTGAAATCAAAAGGCATATTACGTTCTACGTTTTATTTTGTTTTTATTCCCATCCATCCCTTCTAACATGTTCGAAACAAATTGTTGGTATGTCTACCTAAACTAAACATGTCTTTCTCCTGCTTCTCTTCCTCTTAATTATTTGCCTTCTGATTGTCGAGGAACACCATATTTTAGATTAATTTTTCGATTTCGATTATTATATATTTCTCCGTTATGCACCGGTATTATCGAAAGAAGTTATTAATGTATTCTATGCTGCGAGTGTCAGCATTGTAGATCGGTCATGTAACCACAACTGCCACCACCGCACACTCTCTCCCTTACCTCTAGTCTGTCTGTCCCTCAGCCAGTCAGTCAGTCAATCCGTCAGTCCGTCAGTAGCACCCAGTCGGCCTAGACCCAGGCTTATGCTAGAGCTCCAGCCTTCCTCTTCAACACCATCAACTTCGCCTCCACGCCTCAGTCTCGAGGAATAGGTCACACATCGAGTACACCAACCCCGGCTTATAATACCCTGCCATTTATTCATTCATTCATTCATACTTCCATACAGCCGTGCTTGGATATCCTCCTACTCAATGGACAGTCAAGGGCAGGTTCTGCCAGCGATGCTATAATATAATTTTTCTAGCCAGTATTCTGGAGTATTTGTTGGATATAGCTAGGTATATTCAGATTGAAGAGAGTGAAAGAGAGAGCCAAGGAAAAAGTGGCTCGCCTGGTGATATTGTATGCTACTCACTCCCTCTCAGCCAGAGCTGGATCACCAGGACACAGCTGTATATGGACGTACACATCCACCACCACTACCACCACCACCACCACCACTGCCGTCACCACCACCTCCTGGTGCACATCATGTCACAATCAAGTAAGTACAGCATCATTAATTCCCTATTTATTACATTCCACAATTATTTCTCCTCCTCTAAACCCGGTATTTACCATGGGAAATTATTCGGGTGCACGTGGGTGGGTTCATGAGCAAATAGATGCCCATTTTCATTGACACTCTACGTGCCATATGTTACAAATTCACCTATCTTTCCATGTTCTATATTATCTGGTTATATACATGATCCATTTTGGACAACTAATATAACTCCATATGGATCGCGCCTCTCCTCCTCCATCCCTGTCATTATGCATTATTAAGAGTTATCCAGATATGCTGAAATGGCTAATTGCTTTATCAATGTGTTTGGCTTGTCCCACATGGAAATAATTTCTCCAGTATTCTTGCTTCCTAAAATAACCGCTGTAACTATTGTTATACATTGTTTTTCAAATGTACACCTCTCCGTTAAATTTTGATTGATTTCCCAGGGTGATGATTATTGTTTGGGTTTTGACAACCTGGAATTCATTTCAATATAATTAACGCTCGTTTCTGAAGGCACGTGAATAACATTAAAAATTAGCCTGGGGCTTTTTCACTTGTCAGTACAAGGACCAACATCCGACTATTCCCAGAATTACTGAATATTTCGTATTTTTCTCATTTCTGTCTCTAATTAGGGCATGGTTTTTATATGTGTAAATCTTATGCTTTATATAAGTTCCTAACTAAATGTATTCATTAGACCGGTCCCTGTTGCCCAATCAACCATTTTGATCATTAGTCACTGAAATGTATGTTAGCTGAACACATGCTCAGGAGCTACTGTATTTCGGAATTTTATCTGGGGTAGTTCGTTTTATGTACGTATACATATATGTTTTCGTTTTTAAATGTAATTCATGTGATTAGATTCACATTTTGAATTCTGAAAAAAGTTGTAGAATGGAAATATGGAAACTTTATATAAACTTAAGTCATTTCCACATTGATAATTCACGTTCCTTAATAAACATTACACAAACTGGACCTTTGACTTGTACAACATCATGTACCGGGAAGAGAAAACAATACATGATTGAGTGAAAGCAAACCGTTTGAGTAATGTATGAATGACAGGAAATGGACTTGATTATAAATGATATTTTGAGCCCCTAGGTTCTAATTAAATAAACTCATTTTCTGAAACAGTGGGCCCAGAAGTGGTGTTGGGGTCGGTTATGCCCATAACAATATCTTTCCCGCCTGCGGATAGAATAATGTTTCATCCCACTAACACCTGACGTATTGGCATTCTCAATTCAGACCTAAGGGGCTTTTCATGAAAGTTCTACTAGATTTGGAGGAGCAGGCCATATTCCTCTTCAGTTGATTTTTGGTCAAGCGCTCCTCCTCCTATCTTTATGATATAAACGAGTGGCCTTTCAATGCTTGTTTGTCTTAATTCGATCTACCCCTGTAATGTTATAGGAACTAAGTTATATCATGTTAGGATTTGGTTTCTTATAAATTTGACTCTTCCCACTAGATATATTGGGTTTTCTCGATTTAGACCCCCTCGGATTTTCCATCATTAAGATCATTCTTGAACATTTGACCCCAAAGCAGAAGCCTTGGGGAAGTTGTCGATATTGTCGAAAATGGAAATACATGCCATTTTTTCGGAAACTTTAGTATAGGATTCTTGGAAGTGATTCTGATCATGAAAAGCAAAATCATGGGCTTGCGTGCTTCTTTTTAAGATACAACACCTTAAAACGGGTCATACCATACAAAGTAAAAGTTTAGAAAAAAAACATGAATCATTGAGGTGCTTGAGGTCTTTGAGGTGCTTGAACCAGTTTATATTGCAAAAGTTCATATTCGTGATGGGAATATTTTGAAAACCGTAACAATTCTTACAGAGGTACGAGGGGTTTTTTTGAGTCCATGATTCATTGCATGAGTGGTACAAATTTAATTGTATAGATACGGTCTGACAGAACAAGTCCAGAATGGAAAGTTTCCAATGTTGTTTCACCATAAATCTTTTTTGTTGAATTCTAGAGCTCAAAGGCACTCATGTTTTCACAAAATCAGATATTACACAAAAGTTGAAGTAATGGTTGAGCATAGTAAAGTTTGCCTTTAAAACTTTTATGATGCTATAAATATATTTAAATTGGATTATATTGCGGATATACGATAGCTTTGCTTTGGAAAAAATGCTCTGTTATTGCCAGTCCACAGCCATGCCTGATATGGATCTAATACACGTCATTCATCCATGCGATGAAACCGCTCTTAATTATTCTTTTATCAAAAATGCATTGCCCAATGCTTAATGTATTCCATGAATTATATGCACTGCTGAATGCACCTTTTGATTGCTACCAAGGAGTTTCTTTTATTGTGTCTTTATGTTATAAGGTTTTCGATTGGAATTTTGATTGAACCTGGACTAGCCAGTAAAAGTGATTTGTTTGTTTGAAGGCTTCGTATTTTCATTGTCCGTTACCCAACTCAGAAATGAATTTGATTTTTACTGAAATGTGTAGCGGAATTCTGTGTTCTAAAGAATGAACTATGGAAAATGCCCATTAGAGGCAAATGTTTTCTTTTCCCAATACACACTTTACAAAGTGAATCGTTTTAAAAAGAATTATCTAACTATCAGAATATAGATAAATAAATTTCTCAAATATTCTGTACCGTAGCACCCCATTTCTGTGTTATTCCTCCACTTTTCTATTTAAAATGACCATTAGAGGCTCCACCTTTCTATTTAAGAGCGGACTTTTAAAATAGTCGCCTGTATCTAATCAAGTTTATATGTTGACTTTTCAGGGTGCTGAGTCACATGTACATTAAGGGCGGCGCTCTCTCTCAGTGTGAATGTCGAGTGTTGTGGACAATGCGGCTGCATCCTTGGGCGGAAGTAAGGATGCTGTGCTAAATGTAAAGAAACCAACTCCAGAATCTAATATATGGGACCAAGTGTTTGACTGTGAGGTGGACAACACCTCTGCTAATGACCTTTCCTCAAGCAAAGGCCTTATCAATGGAAATAGTTCAGCCAGCCAACTTGATGGAAGTCATCTCAGTAGATCCAACTCACTCCTGTCGGACAAGAAAGAAAATGGGGACCAAGAGGCAGGAGGAGATGAAGACGAGGAAAAGGAGTCTGATCATTCATGGCTTGTGAGTCAGTTATATGGAGATGAGAATGGAGAGGGTGAGGTGGGTGATTCCCTGCGTTCCCAGGCAGAAGATATCGCTGAAGAGGATGGGGAGAATGGGGCAAGAGAACCTGGAGAGCTATTCACTTATAACAATAACCATTATGACCAGCACGGACTAAGGACAAAGAATTTACAAGTGGGACAACATGAAAACAATCACTCTCTGGCCAGTAGTCAACTTGAGCTTCCTAATACTACTATACATGGGCATTGTAAGGATGGACCGACGGCCATCGATCGAATGACCAGCGGTCCACCACACCTTGACCATTCCAGCTGGTGGAGTGCAAGCAATGGTGGTCAGTGGCCTGGACCATGGTTACCTGGGGGAGGCACTGGAGCAGGGTGGGCACGTATGGTGGCTAACCCCCCTGGCTATGGGGCCCCACCCCCAGGAGGAGATGCTGTACCTATGTATAACAACAGTGGTGTATGGGGTGCTGAGTACATGCGCACCCACCCTCATCACCCTTATTGGAGGCAAAGCAGTCGGGAGGAGCCTCCCTCTGCCTGGAATAGAAGGTATAGCGACAGGAGCATGGATAGAAGCAGGGACAGGAGCAGGTATACCAGAGACAGAAGCAGGTCTCCATCCGACCGGGACAGGAGAGAATACAGGAAGAAAATGGATTCAGGTGATAAAGAAAGGAAAAGGGATAATGGACGCAGCTCGAGGGATAGTGAAAGGGACCGGAAAGATGACCGTAGATCTTCCGCAGGAAGAGCCCTTGAAAGAAATTCGAGGTCTAGTTCCAGCTCCCAACGAACAGGAAATTCTGGGTTGGAGAGGAGGAGAGATGGCAAGCGTCCTAGAAGTGATTACCACACAAAGGAAAGTCGGAGAGAGACTAATAGTTATGAGAAAGATGAGCGGAAAGAGCGAGAGCGGTCATCCAGACATGGAGACAGATACACTTCCAGAAGTAATGTGGACAGGGAAGGGAGACAGAGAGAAAGAGATAGAGATAGGGACACTGTGGAGTCTAGGCCTAGGCAGGAATCAAGAACAAGAAGTAAAACCCGCGAACAAAGAGACAAAAGCAGAACAAGGAGGAGATCAGGGGAGCAACATGATGGTGAAAGACGTAATTCAAGAAATGATTCTGTAGAGCAAGTGGAACATGGACCATTGGAAACTGAAGAAACTTACAAAAGGAATGCTAAATCAGATAGGAAAGTTTCACCAAGAAAATCACCAGATCGCCCTCTCGATGATATAATTAATGAGGAGGTGGAAAATGTACAAAAGCTGTTAGAAGATGAGAATGCTTTTTCAAATCAAACCCCTAATAAAGGCCTGTCGGAAATATCTAATAAGCAGTCAGGTGAATCAGTATTAGTTTGCAGGAAATCCAAAAGAACTAAATCTAAGAGCACATCAGAATCAAATTCTGACTCTGACTCTAGTTCCTCCTCTTCTGGATCGGGTTCAAGTTCTAGTTCCAGCTCTAGTTCTAGTTCTGGGTCATCGGATTCCTCTAGTTCTGATTCAAGCTCCAGCGATGAAGATGAAAATGTAAATGAAATGAAGAATAACATCCAAGAATCTAAGGAGGCAGAGACAAGCTATATTAGTGAACCTGCAATGAAAAGTTGTGGAGATCAACCCGTTGCTCCAAGTTTAAAATTGGTTATGAAGTTGCCCGACCATTCAGAGAACAACAGCTCAAACTTGAATCGTGTAGGTCCTGATGTAAAAACCGATGTTGGAGAGGCAAAGAATAAAAGAGAAGTGGATGCCAAAAAGAAAATGTTTTCAGGTGGTCCGGCTATTCCGCGCCAGGTAGGCATAAAAGAAAAGATAAAAATCAAATTAAAGCCGAGGCCGCGGATACAACAGCTACACATGAAACCTGTAGAACTGTTACCCAATGACGATCTGACTACCGGCTCCCCTCACCCTCATGGTGGTACTGAAGTCACAAATGAAAAAGTGGCCGAAGAAATGAAAGATAGAATCAAGGAAGAATGTAAGGATGAACCAAATGTTATGACTGAGAGACAAGAGGTCAAAGCTGGTGAATCCATGGAGAAAGGAGCGGGTGTTGGGGAAATAGAGGGAAAGGAATTTGGATCTAATGTTGAAGAGGAACCTGTGGCCGAAAATCCAGACATACTTGCTCAATTAGAATATTGTTTAAATGAAGTGCAGACATCCCTAGAAGGTTCCTTTGAAGTAAATCTTTCCTCTTGTTCCGAAGACAATGATATGGATGTGTGCAAGAGTGCAGATGTAGGCGTAGAGAAAGAAGAAAAATGTGATAGTCAGGGAAGGGAAGAGATATTTGCGAACCATCAAAATAAAGGATATGGATGGGAGGAAGGGCCTAAATCGAATACGATGTTTGACAATAGAGATGTAACTGCAATAGAAGAGAAACGACCAAGTCTGGAGAACTCCTACATAGAATCAGTGGGAAAAGACGCAGAAATAAGTGCTAAAGTGGAAAGGACAGATGAGATCTGTTTTGATCTTAATGAGATCCCCATCCCAGGCTTCGGGGGCCTTTCATCAACCAACATTCTAACTGAAACCCCTCTCTGTAATGATAACTCAAATGATATAGAGAAAGGGTTTTCTCAGCTGGAGAAAACGAATAAACATGATTGTAATCCTAAGAAGGATATTTCACCGCCTCGAGACACAACGAATCATAACAATGCGGCTGTTTTAGATGATAGGTCTTGTGAAAACATCTCTTTGGGGACAACTAGTATGGGCATAGATGAAGCTCCTACTATATTGTTCCCTACGGGCAATCTCCCTGCTATAAGCATTCACGGTGAACCTATCAAGGATGCAGAGGCAAAGGAAATAGGTCCCGTCCAGCTAGAGTTTCCCCAAGACGACTTGCATAAACTTCTTGACTTCAATGAGATAGGTGCTACAGTGAAAATTGATGGTGCTGTTGAAAATGTTCCTGGCGATAGTGGAACTTTCCAGGTGCTTGACAAAGTGAGTGGTGCTTTAGTTAAAATAACGGACATTACTGGAAAGGCTAGTCCAGAAATTGTAGTAGACAAGAATGTGATGAATAATGTATGCTCACCAGAAAAGGACCATTTCCCTGAAGGCAAAATCATTACAATAAATGACAGCACTGACGAGAGTGATAATGAAAGTAATGTGAATTTAGATGATCCCCAAGTGCCTAAAAACTGCAGTGCCACTATAGATTCTGCCTCAGAGGAAGGTGACTTCCATCAGCAAGCTTCAGAGTCTACTGAGTATGTAGAGAAAAACAATGAAGATCAAAGAGATGTGATATCGCCCAAACCCATTCAGCCATCACCAAGGGAACCAATGGATCTTCCCATGCCAGCTTTTGCCAAATTCTACTGGCGTTCTTCAAAAATATCAAACAAAGAAATGGTCCCCAATCTCTCCTGCTCCACTCCATCTGCTTCTCCATTTTCATTTCCATCTCCTAATGTGAGAAATAAGGAAGGGAAGGACATAACATCTAGAAACATCTGTAACAGTGGAACTATCCTCTCCCCCAATGACTATACACTGCCTGCTATGCGGGCCTCTACACCAACAGCTCCTTGTAGTGGGAGCAGTGTGGCCCTGAATACTAAAACTAATCTAGATTCAGATAATCAGAGTAATGAAGCAAACAAAGTTGCCTGTTGTAATAAGTCTCCTTCCAATTTCCCGTCAGTTATGGACCCTAGGCTAACCGTCAGAGCTGATCGAGTCAACGGTAAAAATGGACCTAAAGATGGTATTTATCCATCTCCTCCTAAAAAGATCCTGCAGGCCCCTCTTACGAATCAAGAGTCAAAGCAACACCGACCTCAACTACTCTTACCTCTTCCAGAAACCAAGCAATCAAGGGAAAAGTCAATTTCTCCTGATGTGGAAAATATATTTGACCTAATCAAAAAGTCTTTCAATACTCCAAACCAAGCAAATGACAAGTCCAGAGTTGCGGTAGATTTGGTTAGAGTGAGAAGTCCTCCAAAAAGTCAAGATAAAACCAAGTTTATTGAGGATAGGAAAAAACATGCAAAATCATCCCCAGAAATCCGAAAACCCGAGGTAGGAAAATTAAATGAGAGTGACAAAGGGGAAGGATCGATTGAGATAGAAACAAAAACTGGGATGACAGCCAATCCTGATAAACCGAGTCAGAGTACTTTCACCCCTCGCAAACACACCAAGTGGTCACAGTGGAAAGCTTCCCATTCTCTAGGGGAACTGTATAAAGGCAAAACCAATGGGCTGACTGTCCTTCCTCAGGGAAAAAAAGTAGATCAGTCCCTTCTTCCTGAAGCGAAACTCCTGAGGTCTACAAGAAATAATGTCTTGAATGAGGGTAATGCGGTTAATAAAGAGAGGGAAAAAGTCAGTTTGGTGAGAAATATTGTCCAAAAAGACTGTATAGCAGACTCTGCAATCAATAAAGTGAACAATATGAAAATTTCAAAGCAAAATGATACATATGCCAATCCTACACCAGCTGCTGCAATTATTATGGACACAAACAAGAAGCAATACCATAATGCTTCCTCTAAGTTGCATGTTTCAGATGACGGAAATACCAAACAATACCTTCCTCTTGCTGTAGCAATGAAAAATATGGGTAAAATGGTAAATACCAATAAATCTCCACTTGAAGAGAATAAACCTGCCGAATTTAAGTCGGGCTCAATAGAGAGGAGACAGGATGAAAACAATTATTTGGTCCCAGGGCCGTATTCGGATCTAAATGACTTGCATAAAGAGAATGGAAATGATACTGTGGATCTATCAGACACTTATCAGAGGAGTGTAACCCCAGGAGATAATGCTCACGCCATTGTTAACACTAAGGGTAAATCTGATTCAGTGAATGATTCAGTTATCCACCTTGCACATGAACCAGTGGTAACGAAACAAAGACTTGCTTCTCAGATTTCGTCTGAAGATGGCGTTCTTGAAGAGGGAGAAACTTCATCTGGGCGAGAGCTTGGAAGTCATAGCAGTGATTACAACAGAACCGCAATGTCTAATGACTTTAATTCTGGTGCATCTGAGGTGTCAAGGACAATTAATGAGACGCTGTCTTCAGGCCCAGTTGAAGGGACCGATGGTGGAAGTCAGGAAGCTCAGTCTTTAGGTCTCTCTTCTAGCAATCATGAAAACAAGGAGAGCTATGGTTCTGAAGTCCAATCTTATTTAAGTTCAGAACATGGGAAAACAGATCCCAGTGATTCCTGTGAAATGAATGAAGTGGATGTGATAGATCATGTTGAAAATGTCGATAGCCCGAATCACAAAGAAGTTAAAGAGGCTAATTCTAATGGACATAATGAGTTGGATTTGATTGATGTCGTTGCAAAATATAATTATTCACTTATCCATGAACTGAACCATACACAACCATTTGCCTCCTTTTCTCGGTCCGATTGGGAAGACCTCCTAAAAATTAAAGTTAACGGTTTATTGAGTGGAAGAAAGGCAGATGGAAAGAAAGGAGGCAATTTGAGGAGAGACCATACCCACAACAGCTCAGGCGAGACTCTGTCCTCAAACTCTGATTCCACAGCACGGAATCGGGAAACATGTCGAGTAAATAAGAGGCCATTAAGTGCCAGTGTGGCTAATGCTATCAGTTCCAGGAGTCCTTTATCCCTAATGGACATTAGCACCCCCAGACAATACAACCTGCTCTTATCTCCCAGAATAAGCACCGGGTTATCACCTCAAGTTGACTTGTCTTCAAATGCTACCTCTGAATCAGAAGAGTGTCTAAACCAGGAAGAAGAGACGGAACGGGAGAACGAGGAGAGAAGCAGAGAAATTGAGGGAACTATTAGTTTGACTGAAAATGATGAAAGTGTGCGCTCAAAAACTATGTCAAGTTGCATGGAATATTCTTCTTGTAATAGTGAAAAAGCTGACAGTATGACAAATCAGAACGTGAATGATAATTCCGACGTGAATGAGAATAGTCAAGATTCCAGTCAGGCCGCGGAAGTAGAGGGAGAAGAGATGCAAGAGCAGAGAGAAGGAGAAGGGTCAGATAGTGATGAAACCTTAAATAGATCAGACAGAGAGAGCATAGGTTCTGCCAGTGACATGGATGAAAAAGCAGAACTCAGGCGTATATTTGGGACTGATAGTGAAGACAGCGGGGAAGAGCCTGAGGAAGAAAATGTCGCAGAATCCTTGCAACGTGAAACAAATGAAGAACAGATAGTCCTGGAAAAAGATATAATAAACCTGGTGGAAGAGATAGAAATACAAATCGAAGAGGAAACAACCGACCAAAATGAGGAGACAATAGGGCAAAAGCAGGAAGAGGAGAAAATAGAAGATACCAAGGAAGAAAGGAGAACCAATACAGAATTGATTCTCAGCCAAAGAAAGCCGGTCTATCACCCAACAATAATTCACATTGATAGTGATATGGAGAGTAAGGCCTCGAGCAGTGTAGGAAAGGGCTCTTTAGTCTCAGTGGAGGTTGATAAACCTAAAGGGTCTGGTCACCCTATTGCCAATAATAAGTCTCATTTAGGCAATACCCGCAAGTGTCATAGTGACCCATCAGTGTATGACTCATGCATAGATGATAGCAGAACAACAGGACAACTGAGTTATTCGTCCCCATCCCCTTACAGCAAGTCAGTGGAAAATATCTCTTTGGTGACTGAAGCTAAACACATTGGGCCCATTGAAAAGGGTAATTTGAAACCATATGCTACAGAGAAAGCCTGTTTAGATCCTAAAGATGCTATAACATATGCCAATGATTATTCCCCTTCAAAGGCAGAGGATGGACCCATTAGTAAAGATCTGTGTAACTCTTCAGAGGAGAAAGATTGTATATATGTACATAGAGCTACGCCCGTTAATGTTCAAATCGATGGTCACTGCAATCGTCCCCTTGATTCAGAAAAGGAGTTGGTGTATCGCTCTGACAGGGAGGATGAAGAGGATGAAGACCGGGATCAAATTAATAATCTAGCAATCGCTATCCCTGCAAGGAAACGCCTAGAAAGCAGTGATACTGTAAATAGTGGACAATATATATCTTCTGATGAGTCTGGAGACGTAGAAAAGGCCGAATACAGGTGTGAAGAGAGATGCCCTATCTTTCAAGCTGAATCTGACAAACCCATAGCTCCCAAGTTGTACATAAGAAAGGTGGCATTGACGAAAAAAGAACCCAACGATGACACTTCCGCCAAGAAATCTGCTGATAACCCAATTACTAAAGCCAATCAGACTGCATCTAATGACATTCCAGAGGCAGTGGTGGTTACTAACATTCCCCATGTATTGAACTCGCATTACTCTAAAGGAAATACAAAAAAAATGACAATTATTGATTCCAAGGCAGAGGATACTGTTCATTCCTCTTTTCCGAAGAAACTGTCCGATAGCAGTTCAACATCAACGATTCCTAATAAGCAAAAGTGTGATATCATAACAAAACCTGATAGCAACGTGGCCTTTATTTCTGAGCATAACGTGGACTCACGGAATATTAAGAGTAGCTCTGATGGTGATAGATTAAAACCCCTTAGACACATTGCCTGTGTGTCTCCTAAGGCTGACTGTGATAACCATAATTTACCATTAATTTCAAATGTTAACGAATCGAATAGCCATGTACATAGGCTAGCTGTGCATACAGCTTCAAATACCAGATCAACTCCCAAGGAGAACGGTCTGGATGTAAGAGGTAATAGCAACGACTTAATTCCCCCTGGAACTACTCCCCCTAGACCTACTATAGATGAATTTAAAGACGCTGGAAAACGTCAGGCTTCCAGTGAGAAAAGAGTACCTCCAATAAGAATTGCCCTCAAAAGATTATCGGGGACATTAACTGATGGAGGTGATATGAAAAACATTTCAATGTCATTTTCTGACGGTCCTCCTGGTATTGAACCTGTGCTCCTCCCTGAGAAAACATCAGGTAGAACATCTGGGAGGGGCAATGGTGATGATGTCCCATTGAAGGTCAATACGGCAATTGCTAAAGGCCCTAACCGTCCGGAAATTAGGGGCAATGTTGAGGACAGAGTCAATGCCAGGTCAATAGCGGAAAACTCGACTACAAATTCCCCCAATGTTATACATTGGAGGCCAAGGTGTCGAAGTGACGGTGATGAGTCCGAACGGCGACAGGTTGCCAAGAAACACAGTCACAAATCTCGTGGCCACGAGGGTTCTGGACATTCTGTGACCAAGAAGGCTAGATCATCTCGTTCACGCAGCAAGTCTCATCATGAACGGCAAAAAACGAGAAGGCATAGGACCTCGCCTTCTTCTTCGCGTCACAGAGGGGAGAGTAGAGGGGGTAGTGTAAGATCAAGAGGGAGGAAGGTGAGGAGGAGCAGGAGGAAGAAGAGAAGAAGGAAGAATAGAAATGGAAAAAAGAGGAGCAGGGGGTATGAAACAAGGTCGTCCAGTTCCTCCTCTTCCTCTTCTTCTTCATCGTCGTACTCATCCGAGATCAGTCTTAAGAAAAGAAGAAAGAGACGGAAGAAGAACTCTTTGTATAAAGACCGTCCTTGCAAGAGGTCCCACTCATCTGATCATGAAGCAGAGCCTTGCCATTGTGTTAAAAGGAGTTCTTGTTTCATGCGCTCACCTTGTTCTGCTAAGAAGAGATGGAAGGACCTTAATTTGGATGAGGTCTTTTACAAAAGGTATTTACCATAAAGGGTGATGCACGTACAGATAGTCAATCGCCTTTGCTTAATTTGGTAATTGGGAGTTAATTTTTGCTTGTCATTTTGCCATAGGTTCCGAATATTCACCTTAGACCTTTCCTTATTGCCTTCCTTTCTGGCTTCCTATGTAAAGGGCCTAGTCCACTAAGCCGATTCCCATGCTGTTTTGCACCGCAGAGGACTCTTTTCCACTAAATTTTGAGAATCGGCTTAATGGACAAGGGCCTTTATACCAACAAGAACAAATCCGCTGGCCATAAGTTAACCCCCTTTGTCCTAAGAGGATGTAGGTTCGGAAAGTACCTTTCATTGCAATGTGAGTTCGTTAGTACTAGCTATATAGAAATGTGTATTGTGTGTGTTTATGTGTAAACTGCTATTTGGAAATCCTGAGGGTGGTACACATTGATGTATTAAATTGTAGAAATATAGGTCCTCGAGATATGCCTGAACCTTATGCGTTGCCATGCACAACGCAACATATATTTAGTACTACCATACTGTTGTGAACTGCTTGCTACCCTATTAGAACGTGCGTGGGGAGGGAGTGGGGTTATTTTCTCTGCGTGAAGGCATTAATAATTGTGTTGCCCTTTCATAGCGCTATGATAGTGCGTGGGTGGCTGATGACCCAAGAAAAACATGAGTGGGTTGGTGACCTTTGTGACTGGTTCTTCATGGCCTATGCCATAAATATCCCGACTCATCAGTTCCTCTCCTTTTCCTACCTGTTCACCTCTTGATTCGGATCCATGGGCTTGAAATAATAATCAGTTTAAGGGTGGTGAACCTTTCTTTAGGCTTTGGTCTCTTTCAGCCTCAATACATAGAAGGATGGAGGCGGAAAGGAGCGTACAAGTCAAGGTGCAAGGAAGGATACCAAATGCGCATATATATATCCTCCTTTCATTGTTGTAGGGTTACTGTGTGCTGGATTATAGTGTTAATATTAATATGATCGGTGACCAACCATTATACAGTGTAGACTAATTAGTTGCTTTTGTGTTTTCAGGGCGCTTGCTGGATACTGCTTCGTGGAGTTCCCATCCCAGGAGGCTGCCCACCATGCTATGCTCAGGCTAAGTGGGAAAGTGGTACCTACCAGTAATCCGGTAAGGACATGTTTGGATTTTATTGAGTTTGGTTGGGATTACTTATTGGTGGTGTTTTCCTCTCGAACCTTAGAATGGGATTGATCAGGATCTACTCAAATTCTATCCAGTTCATCCATATTACTGTGGCTGTTCTCATAATAAATATGTCCGTTAACCTTTACTTGGACCACTCCAGTGCCCCATCCAGCCACATGATTTTTCAATGATTTCCTTTAAAACGCCTACATTCGCTGCAGTTAAACCATGGTTGTGAATATCGCACTCCATGTTTAGTTTGTATTCTTATCTATCTTGGTTGCAAATATTTCTGATCTTGAAAGAGATCACCCTACTCTTTTCGATCTTTATGTCTTACTAGGGCCTTAATGCAACAGCCTCCCCCTTTTTTTCCAAGGTCTAGTTTTTCTTAGCATTTAGGCAACCTTATGTAATATCTGACCATGATGGATGCGTCGCTTTTCAAATAAACCTGGTTGTGCTTGGATGACATTTTTTTAATTATCTCCACGGTTTGATACCCACATCTATTTTTCTAGGTTGCCCCATTTTTCCTGTTATAAATTCCCGAGTAAATATTGGCTCTAATGCGTGACCTTTTGTCTCTCAATGGGAGCAATGTATATATTGTATATTTTAGTCTATTCGCGTCTCTTTTTTTTAATTTCCCTTTTTGGACTAGTTGAGATTATCCATTGCCCTCCCTACTTCATTAAGCATGAAGAGAGTACAAACTTATGTAAGCTTCTGTATCTTGTTTCTATTGCTCCCGTTGTTCATAGATTTATTGTCCCTGTTTTCGACGGTCTGTTTAGCATGTTTCACAAAAACTTGTCATAGATGAGCGAGTAATGTAAAAGATCCCGTTTTTTTCCCTGATTTATTGGCAATCGTTAATTGTCTAGTGGTAAATCGGACTTGGTTCAGTTCATCGTTTCCATACATTCGGTTTAATTCCAGTGATCTCTCCTGTCTGACTCTATATCTTTTTAAACAGGATGGAAGTCTTCAGTATTTCCAATGAAATCAGTATTTTTGAAACTTAATAATCGTCGAATTTCACCCTAATTTCACCTTTTTTAACCAAAATTTTCACAAAAAGAATTCTCAAATGTTCAGAAACATTTCACAAAAATCGATTTACCAGATCTCGTCGAAACTTGCAAAGATTATTGTCAAAATAATTTTCCCTTTTCCCCTTGTCAGAAATATTTCAGATTTTTGCCATCTCCCGACTTTCATCCCTGCTTTTAACATCCCTCAGTTTAGATGGCGGGTCTTAATATAAGTAACCACGTCTGGAGTCAGTCTAAATATTAGCATTATACTTTCCTGACATTATATACATGCATTTCACGTTGACAGTTATGCCTTTAGGCCCTACGTATCATAACCACCGTAATAATAACCGCTTTTATTCTACATGCATTTCTAAGAATGTCACTGTCCTCCAACTCTTCCCCTCGGCTACCATCCAGGCCTCATCCGGCAGAACTAATGAGTTATAAACCATTCCAAGTTTGCGGCTTGTGTAATAATATCCTATTTTTTGTGAAATAAATTTTGTTTAATAACTGGCCTTAAACTGTAGGGCGGTGGTTTATTGATATGAAATGTGAGGGTGATTGTTTAATAATTTATTGATGCTATATACTTTAGTGGGTGGTTTTCTGCCGAGGTTCAGTTACTTCGAAGCTGTCGACATGGGTTGTATTTGCTGAATCAGTCTATAAATACCTTTCCACTTTTTTCTCAGGACCTGTAATTTCCCAACTGTGGTTTATTGCCGTCAGAGTGATATGTCTGTGTATAAAACCCTCAACGATAAAAGTGCACGTAATAATGACGAGTGGTGATGCTTCATTATGCAACCATTAACGAGTAGTAAGAGAGAGTAACGAGTAGTTGTCACTCTCTTGATACCAGGGAATTCATTCTGGAAATAGACGCCTACTAAACCTATTATAGTTACCATGTTCTTGTGCCTTGTCAAACCATTCGTAGAATTTTCCTCCGTTTTGAGACTATTAATTGTTTAATTGACTATTAATACTGGCCTAAATATTTGATTAATTAACTTGGCATAAAGGGATGGAACCAGATGACTTCCAAAACAAGTGTAAAATATATCCTTCCCTCAATCTACATTATTCGACCTAAACCTATAATTACCACGTACTTGTATCTTGTCAAACCATTCTTAGAATTTTCCTCCGTTTTGAGACTATTAATTGTTTAATTGACTATTAATACTGGCCTAAATATTTGATGTAATTAGCTTGGCATAAAGGGATGAAACCAGATAACTTCTAAAACAAGTGTAAAAGATATTCACCTTCCCTCAATCTACATTATTCGACACAAATGTATCCATACATTTATGTATACATGCGTATTTTACCTGTTAACATGAACCTATGAATATACTAATAGTTATATACGTATGGCGGTCTTAGACTCTATTGTTGAAGACATTGTCGTATGTCTAACCTTGATGATTTGTCCTCATCAATGTATAATGTAGCTAGATGAAAGTTGAATACATGTATGGAATTGAAGCTTTTGTAAGGACCGGAATTTGACTGCTGATATTTGAGGATACAATATATTATTTAAGATAATTTATCCCCCTTCCTTAATTATAGCATGCTATCCCCAGTCAAATAATTTAACTTTGATGTCACAGTAATAAATACAAAATGTTGGTTTGTCATAAGGGAACTTTTTTTTTATTATTTCGTGATTGCTTCGAAAATAGGAGATAAAACGGATACATCTAAAATGTATGATACCTAGGAAAGACAGCTGTTGGCAGATGTAGGTTTCTGACCGTCCCATATGGTGTTAGTATTCCATTTCATCCCATTGTTTTGATTTGATATATCAACTATTAAACTGAAGAGGCGCTAAAACTCACTCGATGAGCGAATAATTCATCACTTTAGACCACTTAATCTTTATTGGAGAACCTCTTTTTATTATTTCTCTTTATGTTGTGACTGCTTCGAAAGATAATCCAAGTTCCCATCTATAAAGCATGGATCTTTTGGGTTCATAGCTGTATTTAATGCGGAAGGTCTATAGTAATGATGAAAGAAAAGTGATCTTCCAGTCTTTGATCTATATATCCTATTGTTTATGTACGGTTTGTCTTCCATGACTCAGGTGGACCTCTGTATAATGTATGCCTTTGTCTTATGTACACATTTGTGATATATGAAGTACACTACTTTATATTACTCTGGTTAGGCGTAGTGTTCTATTGAGGCTTCTATTTGACATGCTAATTTTTACAATTACTTTTTTTTAAAACGACAGAAAGTCGTGAATTCTTCTTGCTGCCGTCATTTTCCTAGCTGTTGTCATTGCAAATATGCCAATCATTGTCAACCATTTCATTTGTTTTTCCTCAACAGGCTTTAAAAGTTTGTGCGGTTTTATGCCTTAAATCGAAGTAAAAAATAAATTCACGTATCTCCGTGAATATGACATTGGCTGGCTGTCAACGCCTGCTTATTGCTCACTTACTCACTCTTCGTTGTATTCCGCCGAAAATTCTCTGTGGCGTCTCAGTGCCATGAATTGTCTACATTCTTATCTCTTTGTTACACGACTAGAGAGGATTATCTACCCTTTATTTAAAACATCAAAAAGCCTATGATTTGTCCAAGCTCTGGGTCTCATTCCTCCCCATGTTGACCTATACTTGGACAAGTGTCTGTGTACACGATGCAAGGATATGTGAAGACATACACCGTCTGTTTGTTCAGTTTATGTTTGTTCCATGGATATTAAACTTGGGGAGTAGGCATGAGTTGGGTGGGGGACGGTATGGCCGCAGTGAGGAAGGGTTGGGTGGGTGGGAGGAAAGTAGGTGAATGTATGATCCCGTTATACCTGGTGTTAGAGAACAAAGTGCCTCCTCCTTTGTCTTAGCGTTTGTGTGACAAATGCTCCTCCTGATTGTCACGCGATTGTCCGTGTATCAGATGGTCATACACAGACGCTTTCATCGGTAATGTTGTTCGTACCCTATCTATGCAAGGGTATTTGCAGGTAAATTCTTCAAGGCCTGCACCTCCTCCCTCACCCACACCTTACTCCAAATCCATTTTATTTTTAATTCATGTCGATGCTGGCCTTCATCATCTCTCTGGGAAAGATTCTTGTGAAGAATTGAAGAATCTTTTGCCGAAGTTTTGTATAGATTTATGTGCAAAATTAACGTGACCGGTATTGGCCTGGAATTTCCCTTGATTGTTTATACTTTCCGTTTTATCAAGTCCTACCCTCCCCTATTTATCTTCTCTGTCTTGGTTGCTTACCTCCGAGTCCCCCGGGACCTCTCGTTGGCCCCAATGATCAAGTGTTTTTGTAGTCCACCCTTAACGCTTCACTTGGGAAGGAAGTCTTATGTATCTTGTTTATCTACTGTTCCCTATAATAGCCAAGATGTATATAAATGCTTTCTTTATTATAGTCAAAGAAATGTATCTTATTACATTATCTAACAAGTCATTGCTGATGATGCCCTTCAAATTGGGACTACGTGCTCTGTAACGCTCCAATAGCCTATAACATTACCCCATGAGCGTTCTAATGTTGAACCTCCCCCTCATAGGATTTCATTCACTGCAATTATACACATGTATACATAATAGATGTATTTTTGTATTGCAGCCCAAACGGTTTAAGCTGAACCATGCAAGTTACGGCAAAGAACATCTTCTAGTGTAAGTATTATGAACATTGCTGGGATCTCTGAAATGCATTATCATTATGATGCCACTCTTTTGTCTACTAAAGCATTCTTTTGTCCCATTAAAAAATGTCTGCCTCCAGTGACATTCTGCCTTAAGATGAGCAATGTCGATGGTATTTAGACAAGTTTCTGGCATGAGAATATAATTAATTAATTTAGTCAAATATTGAAACGATGAACTCCTTTATAAAACAATACATAATAGGCACATTGTGACTGCCTTGCCTCGCTACGGTTCAATGAATACCTCCAGGCATTTGTTAACTTTGCAAAAACAAATCAATACATGCGTTGTGTTACAGGTGCTATGTGCACCTGCACAATAAAACTAGGATCATCTAGTAGCAATAGGCGATTTGCAGTTGCCGTATTTGTCGCTGTATTGCATGGTATTGTGGGAGTTGCTTCTAGAAAGGAAAGAGCTATGTGGAACCTATCCGACTTATGCTATTGTGCCTTATCGTTTGACATTTGAAAGTTATGAAAATCCCCTTTCTGTTAGATATAAATATCCCGTGTAATCAAATTTAAAGGTACAATATGCTATCGTTCTCATTAATTTGTAATGCTCAAGGTCAGGGGAAAATGAGCCCCTATTACACTGTACATAAAATCAATCGATTAACACCTCCTTTAAATAATGTTAGTTTCGATTTTCATGTCCTCGTCAATCATCTTTTGGCCAGATGTTGCATTCCAATTGTCCGTTATTTCTTTTGTTTTCTCTCTTTTCTAACATCTCTCAATTATTATTTTTACAGAGGGTAAGGATCCCTGTCCACTGAGCTGATTATGTTGACGGGGGGCTGTCGGAGAAGGAGGAGGAGGAGAGGAGGGGGAGAAACAGTGGGCAGTCAGACCAGTGGAGATGCATGAAAGATGACGGTAGCTGACTGCCAGCCGTCAGCCGAGTGCCTCCCGTCATGATTGGATGAATCCAATCGTCAGGCCGTTTTCCATCCGTCGGCCGACTGCCCCCCGTGAGATAATCGGCACAGTGGAGACCTGGCTTCCATATTCCTTCAATAATGATAGAACTGTGTTTGATACCATTTACATACTTTGATATAATATCAGTTGTCATATTCGTATACAGGGGTTCAGGCTAACTCAAAATTCCCACTAGTCCGGCGGACTAGTGACCTTAATTTCTCACTAGTCCTCCTTGGTTTTCACTCGTCCTCACAAAATATGGTGCAAACAAAGTCACATGAAATGCAGTCGGATAACTATAAAATGTATACACTTTATTCCAATAATGACTACTATTAATACTTATAATACTACTAGTTAGCAGAAAGTGGTCTAATCTTTGCAACGTTAAATACAAGACTAACTATTTGAGATATTGAAGGTACGCTCTGAGAAGTATGTTTTCCGCTTTTCTGTTAATAAGTGAATTCAAATATCTGTAATTTATTTATTGTCCTTTTTGCAGACCAGAGTATTCTATATTTGTTGGAGACCTTTCTGAGGATGTGGATGACTTGGAACTCTTCCAAGCTTTCTCCAAAAGATACCCCTCTTGCAGAGCAGCCAAAGGTAAGAAGAAATATCATGGTCCTTGCCCCAGAACCACAGTACTCTTCATCAGTTGTGTTCTCTCTAGAGGTCCTATTCCTGATGCATTTGTTTTGGTTCACTCATTTTAAAACTTTTTTAATTGTGTGATAATACTTACTAAAATCGTTCAGAAGATTCCTCCTAGGCGTAAGAATCATTCTCGTCTTTATTTCATTAATGTGTGACGTCTAGGCGGGAAAAAAACTAAATTTTGGTTATATATTAAAAGTATTTAATGGCATATTGTTATTATTGTTGGAATATTGTTCAATATGTGATTCGATACACGGGTAAGGTGGTAGAAGTTTCTCCGCCCTTCTCTTTCCGTTGCATCAAAAATCCTATTTGCTTAAAAGCAGTGGCTTGTTTGATCATTATTTACCGTCAGTTAACGTCTCTCAACCCTCTGACTTGGCAAAAGCAAGCGCCTCGAAATTTGCGTTAGTAAAAAGACGTCACTGATTGCCTAAACTAAATTGACGTAACCAATCAAAATAGCGTCGTAATTTTGCGGCATTCGGAAAGCGGATTCCGCTTGTGAAAAAATGCTAAGGCATATGCAATGGGACTAATCTAATAATAAATATTCAAAAATATCCTACAGTACACGAACCATGCTCTAATAATTTCAAGGAAAAATTATTTGTTGGTGTACGTTGGGATTTTTTAAACTCAGAACTGAATGAGCTGTGATCCTTGAACCTGGCCTTGAACCATTCCCGGAGTTTACCTCTCAGTAAATTGTCGTTAAACTTTTTTTCGAAAATAATGTATTGCAATACATCAAATGTTTCTATGAACGGCGAGCGAGGATGAAATCCTATAACTAATGTAAAGCGAGAATACAGTTATTGTAAAGCGAGAATACAGTTATTTGTGTGTTGTTTCAAACAGTTTAATTGACAAAACAATAGAAAATTTACTTGGGAGTGTTTTGCTTGTTCTTGTGGGATTTGAATCCAAGACAAGTACCACCTTGTCCAACGCTTTAACTATTGGGCCAATAAATTTGGTCAGACTACATCCAGATAAGTAGAAAAAGAACGGAACAAAATATAAAAAATTATACACATTGATACCAGCTGAGAATTTAGCTTAACGTTTAATTATCTGTTTTCTTTTGTAGTTGTGCACGACAACGACTGCCGGAGTAGAGGTTATGGGTTTGTGCGCTTTACCAGTGAGGAGGAACAGCAGAGGGCGCTGACAGAGATGCAGAACTCTACCGGTGTAGGAAGCAAACCCATCCGCGTCAGTCCTGCCACTCCCAAGCGGTACGTGTGCCTAGACTGACGGAAATTTAGATATTAACGAAGTTATGATGGAGTAACTTAACCTGAGTTAATTCTGGAATTTTTTAATGAATTTCGAAACCAAATCAACTTCAAAATACATAGACATGACTAAGATTTTAAATGAGAGGACAAACATGTTCCGCACAAGGGGAAAGACGTGTGGTGAATTAAAATATCAACAACTCCATGCATATCAAAGTGTGCCCGTTAAAATAAATATTTTCCAATGCCATCCACTTACATTATCCATTTATTCTGACATGTTTCCAGGCCCTCCTACGCTGGCGGAGGTGCGCCACCCCACATGAATTACAATGACAATTACTGGAACCAGGGTTACTATGGTGGCGGTGGGCACGGAGGTGGTTGGAACCAAGGCGGAGGCTGGAACCAAGGAGGCTGGGGTGGCTGGGGAGGACCCCCACACTACGGAAACCAGGGGCCGTGGGGAGGTTATGATAACTACCAACACCACCAAGGCTACCAAGACCAACAGCAACAGCAACAACAACAGTCCACGTCTTCTACCTCCCAGGTAAGGCCGCCAGAATGTTCAGTCCAAGGGTTGGATTGGTACTCCTAGCGCCTCTTTTACCTACAGATGTTATTGCCATATATTATGTACTTAAAATGTCTTTTAAAAACATTGATTGGAAGAAATCAGCTGCAAATGCTTCCTGTTGGAGTATAATGCTAAACTATTTGGAATTAATAGGTATTGGTGAGCGTTTACCTGGTTGGCATTTTTTTAGGTCAACCACGCACATTAAAAAAACTGAATTACATACATTTTGTAGTAAACGTACACGGTCTATGTATTTACCCCTACTTTTTAAGTTTAGCCTAGAAATCTACGAACAAAATATTATACATGTCTTTACATAGATAACCAGTTTCCAACGTCTGTATTCTCTCAGTTAGTAGTTAGTCAATTGATTTATCTTCTTTTTTCTCCCCAGTCTACAGGCGAAAGCTACAAAAATGACCAGACAGAATCGGTGAACGAGGACGAAATCCTTGATGGTAACAAACCATTTCACTTTCACTTTCATTTTTATATATATACATGCGTTGTAGAAAAATCACATATTTAAGGATACGCTCTAGGGAGTGTTTATTATGTTCTTTTTATTAGATTGTGAATCGCCTGATTGAAGCCATAAGACCTATTAAAAAGTACCTACCGGTATTTATTCATAGATCAATTGATTGAAATTCCAGTTGGGCGGGTGTCGCATGTTGAATATTTGGGTTACGTATTGCAACCTGGTTTAACAGTTATTCAAATAATATCAGATTTGCCGAACTTATTTATGATTAGTTGGATAAGCTTAATCAATATGTCAGAATATATTATGGACTTCCTTAGCCCGCTCCATATTCTGCGCAGCCTCATATTACTGAGGAATTGCTTTCAAATCTAAATTTAGTTACACAAGTATGTAGATTTTGGTAGCGTGATGAAGTCGGCCTTTTTATTCGTAGATCCAATGGTGCCCATCGACCTCGAACAAGAAAATAAGGAATACATGGACAAAAGCGAGGTGAGTGTAAAATAGACGTTATTATCTTATCTCTTTTAACAATTCTTTTTCTATCATTAATTATATAGCGGTCATTTATTGTCACTATGTACATCTATATATTTTTTCTGTAAGAGCAAAGTGATTAACTGTATCTCCTCTGAAACCGCTGGAGGAATTGCAGCGATCCAGGTGGACATGACTTGGTATAGTGGGATGCCATTTCACTATGTTTTATGAGTGATTTACTAGAATACAAGGGTTAAAAAGGGTTTTAATTGCCGTTTACACCCGATTTTCCATAAAGACGTAACTGGACAACCAGCCAACGTGAGTCAAAGAGGTTCAATGGCCAGTGCACCCAACGTCAGGAAAGGAGGTTCAACGCTCTGTCGTAAGAATGAACGAGTTGTCATAGTAACAGGCAGTAACATAATGATCTGCGGTTGGGCGGAAGGGAGAGAGTATAGTGAAGTATTAGGCGATGCATAGATACAAAGTGGAGGGAGGAACTATATGACACATACCTGTGTTACATGTGTAGTGACTGAGTGTCAGTAATGTCTAGCCATATTACACCTGTCTGACCTGACATAATGTTTACGGTACTCTACATCCTCCATCTGTACATAGATCAACAGGTGGGAAAGAGGAATAGCGAGAGAACAGAAGGGAGAGGGAGAGACGACTGAGAGGTAGAGATTGGGGAGAAAAGAACCAAGAGAGGGCGTGGGAGAAAGAAAGAAAAGGAAAATCAGTAAAGGAAATGTAGAAACAGGGAGAGAAAAGGCCAGAGATAGAAAGAGAGAAGCAGGGGAATGAGAGCTCAGAGAGCGAGAGGGGGATAGAGGAAAGTCAGAGAGGGAGATTGGGGGAAGAGATAGATCCTTCCCAGCTCTCCCTCAGTGCTTTAGGATAGTGGAAAATGTTGGGGAACCCTCGATCCTCCTATTGTAAAAAGACTTTCCTCAAGTTTGCCATTTTTCACACATAATATTGTACAATTCCAATCCCATCATTTTATTATATTGCCTACTATTAATCTCTCCATTCCTTTGCCTCGGTCTCAATCACACTGTATCTATCTCACATTGCCTCTGAATCAAAAAACAGCATCTTAAAAGGTTCCATTTGTGGTATGATAATAAGGGTAGGTCAGCTAAGTTACAGAGAGAAATTAAAGAGAAAGATGGTAGAAGAGGGAAGGAGGAGAGATGAAGGTGTGGGGCCAAACAACCCACTAGCAAATCCAGTGCATAGCACAGGTGGTATCTGCTAGTTGTAATTAAATATTGCTCGTTAGATGGTTTACGCAATGTCACTATCTAAGAGCACCTTCTGATTTCTAATGTGTGGTTATTTATTTCCAGGAGCTGTACATAGCGCTGGATGGGTCTCGATGGCACCCGCTAGATAACGTTATGTCTCGCATTACCACGAAAGAACAGTGATTCCAGTGTTAACATAATATAGAGAGCTGATACCTCTTCTTCAATGCAGAGTCATAGGCCGGGATTCCTGCTCAGGCGAAATCTGTGTATTTCCACCCGCTCGTTTGCTCTTTTGGGTTTTGCCCGGGAGTGATAAGATCCTTGATAAAAGGAATATTAATTAATGTTAATTATATTAGTTTCATTATTTTTTGCTATTTCACTTTGTCCTTGGACTAAGGGAGTTGCGGCCTTTTTGAAAAAAAAAATATTTCTCACCAATATTATACAACATGTTAAATGGTTTAACACCGAAACCTGGGCAGGAATCCGGGACTCTCTGAAGTTACGTTCACCCTTCAAGTGCATCATGTTTCATTTGTCATCCTTATCTTCCTGGGACCTAGGCAGTAATAGGGACCTGCACATCACATGAAGTTATACTGCGATATATTCATCTCGCCATTCTCCATACGAGTCATTTATCTACTCAATCATTCTGTTCATGGAACCCGTATTAACGTGATCATAAGTTGACGATCCTTCATCACAAACGAACATTTATTCCTATACTTTGGCGCAGAAAAAATAAATATGTGAAAAAAAATAAAAGATATTCAAAGGACTTTAATTAATCTTTTCTTCCTATTGGTTGTGGGGTATGAATAGTTTGATCCATTTTTTGTATTGATGGATCATGTGTCGCATTCCTTCGATTGTTTGTATTTGGGATCCTGGTTGTATTTGAAGCAAGAATAAATAATTCCTCTAATCTGCAAGTGTATTTTCTTCTTTTACGTTTTATTGTGTGAAGTCTCCATTCTTTTAGCTAGCACGTGATCCTGAAAGGAAACAATCTTCAAAGCGGCATATTTTGATTTTGTTTCTTTTTAAATAGTTTTACTGAGATGGCCTTTCTTTAAACCAACATAAATTATTTTATACTCGTTTAAACTTTAAAGTAGTAAATCCTTTACTGGGATAATGTCCTTTCTTTATACTAGTGTGTGATTGAAGTCGTAACCAGAGATGTCATCTCTCTAGTTGCAAGCTGAATTCCAAACCGTGCATGGGTGTGTCACCAAGAGTAAGATCATGTAAGATCTGCCTTTGTGCCTCAATTCGGTCTTGTCATTTGTGAAGCAACTGCAAGCTCTTCCGAAAACGCAATTTATGTGCCTCATGCTTACATAAATGTCCTGCGCCCATTTTACTTGATTAAATGGCATCACTAATTTTAACCATTGACTCGATGTTAATTTTCGAGAAGGATGTGAAATTAGCGCCTTTCTCTGTTGAGGTGAACCATATGAGAACATAATAATAGCATGAGTAAAACACAAGAGTTATCACATAATCAAACATTTCAATTTTAGTGGTGTCATAAACACTTTCATCTGCCAAGTATTGTATCGCATGAATTGCCTTGAATTGAATAATCGTGAGCTAAACAACAGTCACAGAGTCATTTATAATAAGCCCCCTAATCCACCGCTTATAACAACAGGTTCCCCTGGGCCTTTATTCCCTGATTAAGCCGTGAGCGGAGCGTAAAATGACAATACTTGCCGCTCACGGACTGGCGATTATAATCGAGGCAGTACGTACTAGCATATAGGCCCAGATCTGAATTGTTTTAGGAATTTTACATGGTAGCCTATCATGGAATAAATTTAGATGACCACCGTGTCAAGCGTCCAGTCCTCGGTGGGCTACGGCCTCTTTTCTTCTGGGCTTACTCGGCGAATATAACCCACCTCGTACTTGACATAATGTTCATGATAATCCTACTGTATAGTAATTGGCCAATAGTAGTCGTCTAATTGTGAAGTCGCGGGTTAATGCGGGCCTCTGAAAAGACTCCCATATGCCACCGGTCCAACATGCATTTCTAGGAGTTTATTGGAACTGTAACGGGCCCGGGTAATTGCCATTTATTGTGAATGTAGGTATTATTCTCATTAGGTCGACGGGGGTCAATGGCGGAGCAAAACTTCCATGCAGTATTTGCCTTGCAAAAAAAAAGTATATTTGCCTTGCAACATGATCTTTCATTTGTAGCTATTTTTAGGATAACATTAAGTGAACATGTGAATTTCGGTGCTCTGAGGTCATTTATTATTATATCTTTGTCAATAATCGATATGCACAGATAATTGAAATCAATTGTAACGATAATTGAGAGCAAAATATTTTATAAAAAAAAAGAGCGAGGCGAACGTCGATGAATTTCCTCTGACAGATTCTATCAATACCCCTTCCTGGCAATAGTCGCTGTAGGAAAAGCCCATGCCTTGCAACTGCAAGTCATGTACCACATAATTTACTCTTAACCATCAAAATAAGAGCCGATAAAACATGCATGGGGGTATTAAAAAAGTGTTAATCGCCTTCTATATCCAAATGTTATCAGGCATGGGCCGAAACAGATGTGAAATGCACAAGGCCGCTATCATACATGATACGACACCTGCTGATAAGCTCAGGAATCACACGTCTCTACAGAGGCAGATTAACCTGCAGCGGATAACATACATGGAGTAAACAAAGACTCACCTTCACAGACGTACACCAGCTAGGTTCGATCCCAGTATCGGTCTTGTTGATACTCTGATGAACTTGTATATCTATGTCCTAGCAAGAACGCATCTTAAGTGAAGGTGAATCGTAAAATATTGTATAAATAAAATGATTGATAAGCAGATTATATATTAATACTTACGGTATTGGGGTCGATTGGAACAAAAGACGATCGGGACATAAATTGCTGGGACGATTGGGACAGAATGTAACAATGAACCCATGTTGTTTTAACCAGTGCCTGACAACGTCCAAAATATATATGCTGTTTTAACAATAATAATTAGGAAATCAGTGGTCATTTGTCGACCAACTTTCTGTCCCAATCGACCCACTTTTTGGCCCAGCAGAACTGTAACACCTATCACCAACTGAAGAGTAGGCCTACTATTCTAGGTGCGAGGTATGTGTGAATGCCAGAAAATAATTCCAACTGTATATTTTGTGTCTTTCGGTATCAATTCCCTAACCCCTTTTTATTGGAAGTCGGCTACTTAATTTGCAATAATAATCCAAGAAGTGAGTTGAATAACATTCATAAAAAATGGTATATATCGAGATTACTTAATAATGGTATTTAAAGAGGGGGATGTGAAGTGTTAGAGGAAAATGAGTCATAAGTCGAACAATTGTAGTTTGAGACCTCATATTTGAAAATAGAAATATTAACGATATTTGAAAATATGAAAACAAGCAGGTTTCAATGATGATAAACATAAGTAGTTAAATTTACTCCTGGTGATAACCTCAGATATTCATACCATCTATAGATGGTCGATTCAATTACCAATTTCTGGCCTTCATTGGATTATTCCGTATTATGTAAGTCAATATACATTTTACTTTTTGTTTTTGGTTTAGATCTCATTCCGAGCTTTAATTTAATACGCAGACTCTATACATGAGTACAGTGAATAGGATAGAATCATTTTCAAACTTTGTATTTCTGGACGGGCCTATGTAAAGGTTTGTTTTGGGGGATTGAGTTTTCCGCCGGGTTGTCCGCCAGTGTTATGATGCTATTATATCAGATGCTATTATATTAGTGGAGAGAGGAACTCAAAGGCACTTGTGATCTGTTTAAGATCAAGAGCTCGACTGGCTTTATTAGGCTTGAACATGCACATCTCCGAATGGGATGTGATGAGTGAAAAGGGGTGTTGCCCTGTTGCTTTATATCCCGACATAGCTAGGGGAGTCTAGTGGATCGCTAATCCCTAATATAGAGGAGAAGAAGAAACAACAAAGAGGGAACAAAGCCTTATATTTTCTCTCTAATTTTATTATAATATTCCGAAACCAAATGAAGGAATACACAAAATACCTTACCATGCACACATCTTTTCACTCTACCTTTATATTATACACAACTCAATAAGCGTGCAAAAGCAACATAATATAAAATATGATAGGTAAAATATACCAGCGTTGTATCATAATACAGATCCAAATAATACAAAAAAATAACTAAATATGATATGTTCAATCCCATTGTGATTAGGTTTTGGTAAGTTTGGTGGGGTTTTGATTATTATATATGCCTTATTGTTTCACGTGGCTTTTGATGTAGCTCCTCTTCTGCTGCGCTAATTTCCCAGGTGAATTAAACTGGCCAATAAATAGATAATATATCCGATTTGATACCCTTGGCTTACAACAAGAACCCCAAGGTATATTGGGTTACATGTAACATGGATAAATATAGTCTATGACTTCGATGCACATCGAAGCTATCAATTTCAAATAATTTTGGGGCAAATATTCTTGTGGTAACTTTGTTACCTTTGGCGTGGTTTTGATTATATTTTGCGCAACTGTTTCACGTGCCCTTTCGAGTAGTTCCTCTTCTGCTGCCGAAGCAATACTTTGTTTAACATCCATTTTCTTCTCTAGTGTAGTGGCAAGGCCTTCACTTTTTGCTACATACCGAGGAACAACATGGGCATGACCAAGTCGCCAGAGATGTAGGGTTTTAACAAGTTCTTCCTTGGCTTGCCATATAGGATCAATGTCTTTGTCTAATCCAAGGAAATTATCAAATCTTTCTAAATGATCAGCAGCTTCCATTGCATAAAGTGTCTCACGTACACTTGCAGCCATGTGTTCCCGACGAAGAGATTTGCTTGTGAACATGAGACATTTACCTGGGATGTATAGAAACTCATCAAGTAACTGAAACATAAATGTCTCCCCTCCACTAGCTCCGCCTTTGCCATCTATGCCCCAGGTAGCAGGGACTTGCACAAATCGTGCCCAATCCTCCGTGCTGACCATAGTGCCCATTGTGAATTTACGAAATACTTTGCTAGCCTGGGTCATTATCTCGCGTATGTGTCTCAAGAGAAGAAGCCTTTGGGAAAAATGTTCACTTGCCACATCTCTCGATTGCTTGGCCTTTTCCGTAAGCTCGAGGTATGCCTTTATGTCACAGACTGCAGCTTTGAATATATTCTCCATAGTAACGAACGATAAGAAGAAATTGTCTTCGCTTTTGATGATGTCTGGATTGGAGTTGAAATGGAACCGCATCCGCACTGGTTCATCATCCTCGTAGATAGTATTTGCCACGGCAATGCTGAATATCGTTCCATATGGGGCAGTGCCATGTAGTTTTGAAACCTATAGAATACACGAATTAATGCTATTATTAAGGCTATTTTCATTAATTTTCTTATATTATAACCACTACTGAAACCACCCACATAATAACTTGATATGACTTTATATTATTACAAATACTTCGGATAAAACGAAATAACCAACCGTTTCGCTATTTATGACTAACTACACGCGTGCGCTGTATTCTATTAAAGATTATCAGCTATGCATGCACAAATCTGGGCAATTTATCTAAAGCCATTAAAAGCATGTAAATAGCTAAAGAAGTGGCCAATTGTTTCTCCAGAACATAGGATAGCTTTAGCTAGGTCTTTATCTCAAGGATAGTCATTACATTTCAGGATCTTCCACAGCTGATAGTGTATCTTTAACTTGATTTTAACCATATTACATATAAGTAAAATAGTGTAACAAGTATAGGCCTACTATACTAACCTCACGCATTGGCATATCAATAATGTCTGGGAAATCAAGAAATTTCCGCTGGTGCTCCTCTTTATCCGCTGGAAGTTTTCCCCATCTATATGCATTTTTGAGAAACGTTAGACATCCGAAGAATCCTAACAGCCGTCTGTCATCTTTAGTATAATGCAGTCTTATTTCCCTCATTGCTTCATCTAGGTTGACCTGGATACAATAAATTAATTATTTTTATTTGAAGCCGGTGATATATGAAATATAACAATATGTTTGATTAAATTGTAATACATGCATACTGTACACGCCGATGGTCAGGGAGCGAGGGCAGCCAATGACGTTGGCAGTGTTGTGGAGGGGTGGACGTCATGCAGCCCTTCTCCCCCTTCTCCCCTCCCCTCCCTCACTACCCCCCCCCCCCCCCCCCCCCATCCCGATAAGGCTTATCGCCATTGTGGGCAGTGGGGAATGTGTAGTCGCTGGTAGGTGCCTTATAACCCTGTTAATGACATTATATGAGGGATTGTCACGCTACTCGATAAAGCCGTGATGAGTTATCCATCAGGAGATGATAGTGTTAATGACACTCTTCCCCTTCCCCTCTTCCCCTTTTAAAAGTGCTGAAGTCGCGGAATGGAATGCACATTTATAATAACTTCTCCCTATACGAACGCGCTAATCCCAAAGGGCAGTGTGCCTTGCACAAACCCACATTGCCACCGTCTCATTCTCTATAACTAACATAAGCAATTTAATGATGATTACTTGTTAACCCAGAATGATGCGGTTCCGCCTTCTCGACTTTATTCTGCGCTGTATATAGCCCCTGCGAAATTTCCCATGCAGAGGGTAAGAACCGACTACGTGATCATAAGTACATGGCTTATTATCTCCCGCTATCTATACCTCAGTATACCTGGCATACATCTAACGATTTCTTCGATAATAATGGAAATGAAACGAACGACTGCAACAATATTAATGTATTGACTTGCTGTATAAACATTCTAATTATAATAGAAATATATATATCACAACGTTTGCTCATCAACTGTACATACCTTGGCCTCCAATTCGCATGTTAGCCAGTTTCTGAATTCCGCGGGCGATCGGGCTTCACATAAATGTTTGGGCATTTCATCACACATTTCTTGGTAAGTTTTCCAGGAATTTGGCCATTCTGAGAAAGTTGGTCTGGGAGGCCAGTGGCACTGGTATTCTTGCCACATATTGTCAATGGCTTGGACTGGTGCTGAAAATGGGAAAAATCACAACGTCAATGCCGATATATCAATTACCTATAATCTGGTTGGTGCACTTGTTTGAATACAGGATCAATGCCTATAACTAAACACGTGTTGTAAAACAGGACGAAATTCAGTGGTAATTCATGCACCTTGATAAGATTGCTTCATTAAGAAAATGGCGCAATGTTGGGATTTGCTTTCCCTTCTCGGTATATTATCAAAATATCATCAGCTGCCTAAACTCCGGAACGACCTCCCCAAAGAGGGGATTTTATGTCCAACTATAGAAGATTTTAAATCTTTTCTAACTCAAAAAAAAGTACAATACAGAGTACAAAAATAGAAATGGGACCAGAGAAGGAAATGTTACATTTAATGACATTTTCGAAACAGATTCCTTATTCCTCAAACATTGTATTATCATTATTATAGAACTTTTATTTCTCATTAAGCATGCAGTTACATAAAGGAGAAAAAGGGGATAGCATATGATCTGTCAGCACTACTCTTTTCTAAAATTATTTCCAACGTAATTTTGAGAATATGTGTAAACTTTTTTAACCTTTTGTAATCTAGCCGACAGCCTTGACTGAGAAAAATTCATAATGTCTTTGCTGAATAAAAATCTTTAAATACAAATTGTGTGACATACTTGCCGTGTACTTCATGTTGCCCCGTTGTCTCGATCGTCCTGACTAAAATACTTTCCACAAATTCCCTTTCAACAAGGAATTGCACCTGCTGCCTCACTTGTTGCCTCGCAGAATCGGTTTGGTTTTCTCCCTGGCGACGAGCCATTTATAGGCGATGCGATCGTGCTGTACAGAGTGTCCGGAGGGGATAGGTGTGGTGACGAGGTCTCCTAATTTTTTGCGGCGATTTACGGAACTTAATTGTGCGGCTCACGCACGAGTTTTGCTAGGTAGGCTATGTGTAATATCCTTTTCGCTTAGGAAGGATGAATCGTTATCACTAGTTCGGTTTAGGAAGTGTAACCATTAAAATCGACCTACTTGTTGACCTTAAACTAAAACTGAGGTTTCTAAAATCATTCCCATCCAAAATAACAAAAAGTCTATCTAAACTTTAAAAAGGCTTTTTTAAAGAAAACGAAGTAAAGGTATTGGTAGAGGCAGAAATAATGCGATTAAATTATGAAAACCCCTGACATAATTAAGTTTTGCGTTTTTGTTATAGTTTCTTAAAAATTCTTGGCTTTTATCCCGTTCTATAATATTGCGAGATAGTTCTCTATTTTACAATGATATAGCCTATAATTAATATCGTATTCATCAACAGTCGTAAATATCTATTGAACATTTAAATAATCGATGGTTAGATATTAAGGGAGCGAGATTTATATCATAATAAAATATGATTATGATTTATGGGAAAATACCCGAAAATTCTTTTTCCGCAAACCTCACCTGTTGAGGATTTCATTGAGAAGTAATTTGTGGGCGGGTAAGCTTCTTTCCTATCTTTCCTTTCTCTCCTCCCTTTCCTCTCTCTTTCTCCCTCACGTTCCCGCTCTTCCCTCTTTCTCTCAGAGGGATAGAGGACATTTATGGAACTCGATCATCTAAGATATTATAAGACAAAAGCTCTACCTTGTTTTGGTACAAAGAAAGGGTGATTTCATAATTCGATTGTTTAACTGCGGGTAAATCCCTGTGTCTGCTGGTAAATCTCTGATTTCACCCGCCAAGTTTGCGGATGAAGAAAAAAGTTAATTTCACATACTGATTCATGTTTTAAAAAAGTTAAGTTCACGTACTTATTCATGCTTTAGTTTTTCCAACTTCCTAGTACTAGTTAATAAAATAGTCTAGACCTCGTGAGAATGGGGAGATTAAGCGCACCCTACAAAATAATGTATTACAAATGCTAATTAAATGCTAACGTATGTTTCATGAGGACTAGGTCATCTCTTGGTGTGCTATTATTCCTGCCTTCCTGAGATACGAGCGTCAATTACGCTAAGAGGTGGCTCAATACGTTTCAATGTATGTCCATTTCACGCCGATATAATGATCAGTTGTAATTGTGTGACTGCATGTTCCCGTCGTGCATGGTTGCGTTCGTGCATCAGCTAAAACGTGCATCAGCTAAAACTAAATGACTTCTACCAGAACGAATGTACCACCACATCGCAAGCCAAGTAGCTAAAGGATGCGTTAGTGTTGCGTTGGTGCGTTGTGGTTGCTAAAATCAGCCTAATCTTTTTTACACAAATACAGCTTGTATTTCTCTATTCATTCAGTTTGCATGTACAGTTGTATGTATTCCATTTTAATACATGTTTCTAACCTATTATTAGTCATTATTATTGTTAATGGAGATTTTTTAAATTCCAAATCTTCTGCATACATGAACTACTACGCTTTCACTCTCTACTGGGGAGCAGCTATTAAAATAAGTTGCCAATATCATTAGGCTACATAACCGATTTTATAACTTTTGTAGGCTGCTAAAGTGCCTGCAAAATCGGATTATGGTGTTCTCAGCGCTGAATCGAAGACAACGTTGCCAAAACTAAAAACAGCTTTAAGAAGTTTTTCTTAAGGTACATTAGGACGGGAGAACTGATTTAAGTGTCTATAATTATCAGTCAGTCCATGGTTGTGAAACTAAAAACAAATTAAAGATGACAATTGAGTACTTAGTACAGTTCATTATGTTACGTTTATATTTGTTTTTATTTTCTCAGGAATGAGAAAATAATTGAGTCGCTATGAAAAGTGCCAATCATTGATAAGCATCGTCATCAGTTCAGAGAAATATGCAGTTATAATCAGATGTGAAATCAGATGATATCAGATCGGCATCACTTATCCACTTGTCCTGCCTATACATTTCGCACCTAGACACCAACTGCTTTGATTGACAGTGATTCACTCCTAGGTCACCAACTGGTTCCTCCACTAAACAGTGTACACCCAACCATGACCGGGCGAAGGTGGAATGGACTGGACATGTGTGTTTGTCTTATTACATAATAACTGTAACAGCAGGGGTTTTGGTCAAAGCATCCTACTGTCAAAAAGTCTGATGGTCAAAGCGTCCTGTGCCTAGTCAAAGCGTCCTGCCCTATTCTATAGTCAAAGCATACAAGTCTAAGGGATGTTGTTTATATGGTATTATATTATTTAATTGTGTAAGGCATATGAATATAGCCTAGCGAGATATGGCGAAACATTTTATTGAATATCATATTTAATTAAACTGCTACAGTCCCGCCCATCCTCAAGGTCAAGGGGAGGCGGCAGGGGTAATTAGGGGGGGAGGGATTGAAATATTTAAGCAATATTTGATATGTTCAGGAACATTACCTTCCACAGCTCGTTTCTATCACCAAATACAATTATTTAGTTGAAGTGTTCAATACATTTCACCCTCATTTTCGGCCTAACTACAAGTGTTTCTTTCTTGAATATAATAACAAGGAATTGTTAACTATCACCTTTCCCTTCAATGATAATCATAATGTTACCCATTTCTATCCTTTCTATTGCTCTAAGCATAGACCAGGACGCTTTGTCTCATATTCAATAGCAGACAGGGAGGCGCCATGGGCTGATAGGGATAGAGAGTACATAACAGTGATGTCGGAAGCGGGGGGCCACAGGGGCCATGGCCCCCCCCCCCCACCAATGAATGTGGGGGGGGGGGGCAGAGTATACTTTGGCGGCCCCCCCCCCCCCCCCCACACTATTTCCTGTATAAAGATTTTTAAAATGCAGAAAAATGAACCTTTTTTCCCACTTCGCAAATGCCAGTTAAATTCTGTGCAAGATATGTTAAAACTCAACAGTCTCTTGAATTAAAGTCAAAGGCAGGAAAGACTCCTATCTTATGAAACTGAAACTAAGACACGCTGATGCAACTGTTTTACCCATTTTCATTGGAACATTCATCAGATCAATGTGGCTGGTTTGCAGTAAGTTTTGCTTGTTCATTATCAAAAGAATCGAGGGTCTTGGTTAGATTTCTGACTAAACATGATTGATGGTAGCATGTCCCAACGCATGTTATCTATTTTTGGAGGCAGGTAATTTATAGTGAAGTACAAAAACTTAGATGAAATAGAAGGGAAAATTATAATATAATGTTCTTTTTCTGAAAATGACAGAAATAAATATCTAAAGTTGCAGTTCCTTCACTTTGCCATTTTTCCAATAGACTTCCATATATAAGTACTGTTATTTTCAAGTGACTGTAGAAGAAAGAACTTGTTTTATTTGATCAATTGTTCTGGCATAAGGAATAATTCATGAAAGTTTTGTGAAAATCTAAGTGCACATTCTTTTTTTCATTGAACCCACACTCTTGAAAATACAGGTTTCATTAAAAAAAGTGTGGCATTCTTATTTAGTAGCAGACATGAGAAGGCAGATGAGGTTGTACTTGTGTAGTTTAAATGCTCAGATACTGGTATGGCAATATGTGTTCTGACACAGTAAGAACTATATAGCCAGATGACTAGCTGAGGCATGATACTTAAGGAATGACACAAGCACAAGATAGGCTGACCCATCAGGTCTAGAGGAACTCCCTTAAAATTTACGAGGAAAGTTACTAGGAAGCTAGGCTCATACATCATATCCTTATTTATGAAAGTATGCAGGTGTGCACAAAATAAGTATTTTCATAGTATAATCAGAACAATCAGTATTTTTGTTAATGCATTCAGTAGAAGAAATCTATATGACACCAGTGTTAAGTCTTTTCAAAAGAAAATATTTTATAAGCAAATTCTGTACATTTTATGTCAGATCTAAGAATGGATTTGGACAGGTATGGTTTTAATTTCAGTAATGTGTTCCTGTTTCAATCATGCATCCTTGCAATCTCAAAAAAATCTGAACAATGCAATGCAGTGAAAGATTACATGGGGATCGCCTTGTTCTTGTGAAAGTGGCATCTTCATTTATAAATTTAAATGAACAAGAACAGAAGTACTTTAGGACCTTTTAATAATTTTCTCATGAAAGTCTGAACATTTGAAGAATTTGTTGAGTTATTTCTGTACTGCTTCACATTTCAAAGACATAGAAGGAATTCCAGGAATTTCTGATTGACCTTTAATGTGATTTTTCACTAAGGCACTTTACCTTCAAAAGTGTTCATATGAATGTTAGCAAATGTGGGAAATCCTTTAATACATATTTGCTAATTTTGACACTATCAGCACCCTAAAAAACTGTTGTTTATATTAGTGACTGATAAAAAACACAGACCTTCACAATCACACAGAGGTAAGAATCAGTCTTTTTTTTCTTCTTTTTTTTTAAGAGTCAGTCTTTATATTGTATAGACTTTCCCTTTTGAGTTTTGGGACAGAGTTGACCCCCCCAAGTTCAAATTGCTTCCGACATCACTGTCATGAATACAGAACTCTCTTTTTGTATTTATTGATTTTCCCTAGTGTTTCTTACACATTATAACGCTTACATAAATTAATTTAGGCTATTATTAATGCATTTATTAATGAAAGCTAGGCCCCAGACATTTCTACTTTTGTATTCCCACCCACATTTCTTAGGAACATTAATCCTACTGTAGAGCTGGGAAGAATTAGCTGGTGATTTCTCCATGGATGTAGGCTACTAGTCATGCAAAATATTATAATTAACTTTGGTTTGATTTCAAATTATTCTAGGCCTATATATTCCAAAAGCCTGAGATTTTCTGTGTCCAAGTATGAAGGCATTGAGAAAACATTGGCAAAATGACAGCTATTTTAGGGCATTCTGGTGATTTTTCACCCAAAGGTTATCGCAATATTTGCAGTCATATTTTAGCAGTATGTTAATATTAAATATTTGCAGATTTCTCTCATATAGCGGGAGATTTCCATACCATATCGGGAGAATTAATTAGAAGGCCCAAAATAATGGGAGATCTCCCACAATATCAGGAGATATGGAGCCTCTGGTATTGGTAGGATGCAATTCCCACCATTGAGTTTAAATTCTTATACTCTCCAAATCCACTCCTATGCGAAAAGTATTCCAACAGATTCGGAAGCTTAACGGGGACCCTCCACCTGCAGTATGTCATCTTCAGGATGGACCTGTAAAGGTGGAGACCCCTAAGGAAATTGCAGACAACATGGCTGAGCAATTCAGGAAGGTGTCATCTAGTGACAACTGCTCAGACCAGTTCCTGAGTCATAAAACAAAATGTGAGAGACAGAAGCTCAACTTTGAATCCCGTAATGAGGAAAGCTACAACAAGCCTTTCACCAAGGATGAGTTGCAGCATGCGCTCTCACAGGCAAAAGACTCCTGCCCTGGACCAGATGACATCCATTACCAGATGTTGAAACACTTACAGGAGGAAACCATGCACCTTCTTCTGGAGGTGTACAACGACATCTGGGTGACCGGAAATTATCCACCATCGTGGTCAGAGGCAATAGTTGTGCCAATTCCTAAACCAGGAAAAAACCCAACCCATCTAGCTAACGTCCAATAGCCATGACCAGTTGTATGGCCAAAACAATGGAAAGATTGGTGAACAACAGGCTAGTCTACTTTCTTGAATCGAAAGGGCACCTTTCAGTTCATCAATCCGGATTTCGTCGAGGACGCAGCACAACAGATCACCTAGTGAGCCTGGAGAGCTGGATCCGAGATGAGAGACATACACAAGCTGGGTTTGAGAGGAAGACTGACTGGATTTATTGGAAACTTCCTGACGGATAGATCTTTCTAAGTCTGCCTAGGGTCAGTCCTCTCCGAGAGTGAAGAGCAGGAAATGGGTGTACCCCAAGGCTGTATCCTCTCGGTGACCCTCTTCAGTGTTAAGATCAACAGCATCACTAAACAACTTCAACCTAGTGTTGAATGCTGCTTGTATGTGGATGATTTTGTCATCTGCTACAAGGGCACCCACATGCGAACAATTGAACGCATACTACAGCAGACTCTGACAAGACTAGCTGAGTGGAGCACCAACAACGGCTTCAAATTCTCAGCAGAGAAAACTTGTGTTGTGCATTTCTACCGAAGGCGAGGGTGCAAAGAAGAGCCAACACTATATCTCCATGAAAAAAATCCGGTAGTCCAGGAGGAGGTAAAATTCCTTGGTATTTGACAGGATTCTTTCCTTCAAACCACACATTGAATACCTCCGGAGGAAATGCCAGAAAGCAATGAACCTGCTGAAGGTCCTCAGTCACCCCAACTGGGGTTGTAACAAAGAGACCCTGCTGACATTGTACAAAATGTATATCCAATCAAGGTTAGACTATGGATCTATGCCTCTATGATCTATGCCTCTGCTCCAAGGTCTTACCTGGACAGACTTAAGCCCATTCAGAACCAGGGACTGAGACTTTGTCTTGGCGCCTTACGTACAACTCCTGCACCAAGCCTTCATATTGAAGCTGGTATACTACCTCTGTAGTTTCGCCGGGAAAAGCTCACACTGCAATACACTATACATGTCAGAGCTAACCCCAAAAATCCAGCCCACAAACTCATATTTGACAACAAGAACACTGTGTATCGGGAGAAGCCAAATGCCATCAAGCCAATGGCAGTGACTGCAAGGACTTTATTCCGAGAAGCTGGTGTACCAATGAAAAGAGTAATGACTGAAAAACCACCAGAGACTCCACCATGGGAGCAAAAAATACCCCTGGTTATCCTGGACCTTGACACAAACAAGAAAACTGAGACTCCTGTGCATGTATTTGAAAAACAATACAGTGAAATCCGGACACAGTTTGAGAGCCATACAGCCATTTTCACTGATGGTTCCAAAGATGGTAGTCGTGTTGGATTTGCCGTGCATACACCATTTGGGAACTTGAAGAAGGCTGTCCACAAGGAAAGCAGCATCTACACTGCTGAAGGAAAAGCACTGCTTCAGGCACTTGAATGGGTACAGGTCTCACAGATGAAGAAATTCATCATATTCTCAGACTCGCACCCATGTCTAGAAGCTGTGACCTACCTTTATCCTAAGAACCCAATCATACAAGCAATTCAAGAGACATACACTGAAAACAAAAGACTGGACAAAGAAGTGGTGTTGTGCTGGGTGCCAAGCCACATTGGAATAGAAGGAAATGAGGCAGCAGACATTGCAGCCAAAAATGCATTGAGGCGCCCTGTTGGGGCTGACCAAATGCCATACACAGACATTGTACCTGTGGCGCAGGCACATGTCAAACGTAGCTGGCAGCGCACATGGAATGGTGTTAATAGTAACAAGCTGCGAGCAATCACACCATCAATCACACCAAAATTCAAAGATGATAACCTGACAAGACCCGTACAGGTGATACTGACCCGTCTTCGTACTGGTCACACCAAACTGACTCACAGGCACCTTCTAAAAGGTGAAGTGGCTCCTGTATGTCAGACATGCAACACTCAACTGAGTGTAGAGCATCTCTTAATACATTGTCAGGCAACCAAGAGAAGCAGAATAAAATTCCTGCAAAATTGCAGGACACTGCAGAGTATTTTCCGGGAATCTGGGAACAAAAATATTCTTGATTTCCTACGGGAAACCAAATTGTACGACAAAATTTAGGTAACCTAGATGAAGCCTGACTTTGTCAGGCCAAACCCCCTGTTTCATGAAATAGGAAATTTCACAGAATAAAATAATAAAACCACAGTATATCTGCTAACTTTTAATTACTATTAGCGGAGGTGAAACTAACCAAACCAAACTAAAGTTGTTAGATAATAAAATGGAAAATAAAATATAACCCTAGTATAACTGATATATTAATTTTACTAATATAAGACTAGCAAAGATGATTCCTGAATATTCTGAGTAAATATGTGAAGTAGCCTAGAAGATATGGCCCTGGGAGCCTAAATGGATTCAAATACCCCCAACTGCACTCTTCAATTTCAATTATCCATTCGAACAAACATCTAAATGGTCGATTCCATAAAATCTGTGACACTGCCCCAAAAAAACTCAAAATTTAGAATTTGTCAAAAATTATTTATTTTTTGTTTACATGTACTCTACCTTTACAGTGATAAATTGTATGATTTGGGAACACTAATCTTCATAACTCTTTCTGCTATGCTCTTTTGAAGTTAAGGGGCACCAAATACAGGTGTCCCCGTGGGTGGGTACATAGGATTTACTAACACCAAGAGCTTTAAAACATAAAAATAAGTTCATGCATTAGTATTACTATTACATCCTTATACAAACATGCATGAAAAATCAAAAAAACATAAGAGTTTCATTTCCCATTGTGCTAATATGCATGTATATCTATATGTACCCACCCACGGGGACTGTACCCACCCACTGGGACTGTACCCACCCACGGTAATAAATAAATAAATAAATACAAGAGTTTTATTTTCCATTACACTAGTATTCAAGCATATATTCATAATATGTACCCACCCACGGGGACTGTACCCATCCACGGGGACATGACATTATTACATGAAGATGCCGAATCTTTTATTCTTGTAGGCCCCTGCCCATAACCATGAGTATCATCACAATTTGATAGGAAAGAAGGGAAGTCTTGGGCTATTTACTTTCATAAATATGGATTCTTTTTGTAGATTTAGACTGCCCACCACCCTCCCGATGCTGTCCTTCCCTCCTCCTGTGGTCAGTTGCATTAAAATTATTGCGTTTTACTGTTAAATTCATGTGCACACCATTGCTGATGTAGGCAATGGTATTGCACATTATACGCTCTATGATGGTGCTACTGGTGGTGCTACTGGTGAGAGAGTGAGAAACCATTACTCAGAGATCGACAAAATATCAAACCGAAAAAATGATTTTAGTTTTACCATGGTTACGAGGCCCTAAGAGCTGAAAAGTCGTCAAATTGGTGGAATTAGCCATATCTAAATATCAATAAAATAGTCTTTGGGGCCATAAAGAACCTATCTTCCCAGAAACTGCTGGCCAGATCTCTGTTATATTTCACATGCGCATTGCCAAAAATAGTGCCGAGCCATTCCGCTATGTTTCATTAACACTTTTGGAAGATATCAGGGTTATAAATGGGTTGAAATTGAACACCCCCATCCAGGGTCCCCATCGGTGCCTGAAAACAATCCCCTATCAGTGCCCCTACACCAGAATGAGGCAATTTGCATATTGTGTGTGTATATAGGTCAGTGCATGCTTAGGTGTCATAGCATGGACATTTTTTAAAATGTGGCTTACTACACTTTACTGCGGATTTTGTTAGTTATTTTTGGTATTGTTACTTATAATTTCAGAGCTAAAAATGGTTGTCAGCTCTAGGAAAAATAAAAAGATACCTGCTAGAGAGATCGGCGGGTGATGAGATCATCGGGTGATGAGATTGGCCACCCGGAATACATCAACTCTGCCGACCATCACCAACTACCAACCAGGCTACGACAGCGGGGGCACTTCTACTGGAGCCGGAGACGACCACCAGTTCCGGCCGCTTCCGTCAGAGGGCGACATACATCATCGTGCTGACAGCACTGCAGACACCCTCCGACGGACGGTAGGTGGAGGATACTACTACCTCCGCTGCGGACCGAGATACTTCTGTTGTTCAAATTAAACACCCTTTGTTCAGCGACAATACCTTTGTAACTGTGCACCTTTGGGTAATAAAACACGTTTCAAACGAATTTCCTCATATTTGTGATTCTTTCCCAAATTTTGTAAAACTCGTGCCCACGAATCTGTGGTTCACTACATATATATTTACTAGTGTGTATTGACTGACCCAGCATGAATACACATATATTCACTAGTGTGTATTGACTAACCTAGCATGAATACACATATATATTCACTAGTGTGTATTGACTGACCTAGCATGAATACACAGCTTTTGCCGGTGGGCTCTGCGGGCATGAAACACGGTCCGGAACACCCATGGGGCTGCACAGGAGGTTAAGTTGTGGAATGCAGTCCAGAAATGGATGTGAGACAGCATAGGAGACAAGCCTGGACACACACCATAGCGCTTATAGCCTATACCACAACTTCAAAAGAACGGCATTGCCTTGGAGGATAACATCTGGAATGGCCATGACTGTAGGTGGAAGGGGGTTCACTTACGGCGTGGCCCCTGGAAACCTGCAGTCGCTAAGTGGAGCCTGATCAGCTCTGCTGGGGCACCTCTTGAAGAACACCAGGTAGTCTAAGCCCCGAAACCTGGCAAGAGGAAGACTGCTGATGAAGCAGACAAGGCAACGAGAAGCATGCACAGCATGTATTAGAACAACCAATATATTCACTAGTGTGTATTGACTGACCTAGCATGAATACACATATATTCACTAGTGTTGTGTAGGCTATTGACTGACCCAGAATGAATACACACATATTCACATATATCTGTCCAAAAGCCGGGGCCCAAACGTCCAAAGGCCGGGGCCCAAACGTCCAAGGCCCAGTGGGGCCCAAACGTCTAAGGCCCAAACGTCTTTTAGCTCGGGCCCAAACGTCCAAGGCTGGGGCCCAATGATCCGGGCCCAATGTTCCCAGGGCCCACATTGTAGATATAGACACCTAAATGGCATGATGGAGGTTTGTAATCGTCTTGATCGATTACAAACCGAACAGAGTGCTATTAGATATTTATTACATACCGTACTAAATCAACAAGAGAACTGATTTTAATAGTACCGGTATTTTACCTTATTTCCCATCAATCTTATGGGTATTCGGCTCAAATAGCACATAGGTGCTATTTGACTTTTCAAATAGCACCCCTGAAATCACATATGATATGTATGTAATAAAGTGCCATATGGTACGATACGGTAATTTAATAAATAAGACAAGCCTTTAATTGGCTTTGCCTTTGTATATGATGTTTTGGAAAGAATGAAATTTTAAATTTAGATTGATCGCTTCCCAAACCCAGACCAATTCGTTTGACAAGTCACAAAAGGCCGAAATTTTGCCCCGCTATTTCATAGGTCAGTTAACAGTAATGGGTAGCCTATTTTCAAATTTTAGAATCACATATATGATATTCCAATCAATCAATGACAGGTCTCAAATGCCGAGGATGCTAAATGTTAATGTGTCACGCCCACTTCAGAGTTGAACTGGGTCAACTTGTTGACGAGAACAACAAAACGGTTGAAATAAACCGGCTTTTTAAGTTTCAAATTATAAACATTAAGAAACAAATGTGATGTACTGAGGGAAGACGGTGAGCATCATGAACACATTAGAATGCTTCTTTCCCGGAGTAAGTGGCAGTGGTCAAGTGAAAGCGTCAACTCCGAGAGTTTTGACACTTGTGACCTACTTTCACGCATGCCTCCATGTTGTTAGTCAAAGACAAGTTTACGTCCGGGGTTTACGTGCAGGATCAGACCGGTCGCATATATCAGAATATTACAACCTCCTTGAACGAATTCCATATACAAAAACAAAATAGGGTGTAATGTTTTTGATAAAGCATTTCAAATTTAACCACAGTAATCCGAAGTTTACTCGCTGAATACCGACAGATGTTTTAAGGAGAATCTTGGCAAACTTTCTAAGTCGGCCATGTTGCTTTATTATTCATGAGAATAAGGACATGATTGGCCCAGGGAATGCTGAAACTCCATTGGTCAAGACGCACTCAATGAATACGGACTGCATAGACTCAGAGGGATGGCCGCTATGTGTAGCCATTAAAGAACTGGCTACAGCTCTTTAAGTCAATGCATAGATGACAGTTCATTTTTTAAAAAAACCTTTACTATCATAATTAGTATCAGATGATTGGGGTTTTCAAGTGTGATAGAAGAATTACTCTAAAATGCATCCGAATGTTTTGACAGTTAGGAAGGCCCACCCTCCCTATCGGAAGTGGACTGTACCTAATTTATGCATAAACTAGACACGTGGCCTCTGAATGTCAAACAGCCAACAACTCCGAGTTGCTTTGAATTTTCGAAACTCCCCAAGTTTTCCTCCTGTGTATTCGGAGTGGATTTTACGATATTTCATCTTTGACAGGACTCAGTGTGGATATCTTAGAAGACAGGATGATGCGGCCGAAGAGAAGTAAGTAATTCCTTAATTCTTTCAATTACTGGACAAAAATGACAGTTAGGATGCCATATCAATGGCGATGGGACCGATGGGGACTGTCACCATCTTTCGCAACAAGTGGTTGTTCCAAACTAAAACTTTTGTAATTGTTGGATACACTTTCCCCCCAATTCTTGTACATGATAAATCCTGTGAACTCTCTCTTTCATCTAAAAATTTGAGCGGTGGGGATATTTGAAAACTGATAACTCCCATTTTTCGAAGCGTCCAATGTTGACATCCGAAAGTAGGGCAGCTGGCCACCGAAGCATATCGTTGGCGTACCTTTAAATTGTTTGGTGGTAGTTTGACTTTAAACCGACCAGATACATTCATATTTCGTGCTTTTCTTCTTTACTCCACTTTTTAAAACATTATATTTCGATGAACGTGCATGTGGTCGATTGTTTATGTTGTGCTTGATGTCTGTTGTTTGGTTTCGAGTTGGTGCCAGCTGGCCGTTGCGGCGTTGAGTTTGGGGATGGGCCTGGGTCACCCAAACATGTCTGACGCCAGTCTGACGTTTGAACTCAACACTCGGCACCTCCTTTCTTCTCCGGTCTTTCAAACTTAAACCATCTTTTTATTATCCCACACTCATTATGTGCGTTGGATCTTTTATTGTTTTAAAGTTAACATTCGTTTTTGCTCTATTTCACCCTTTTTGTGAGCATTACCGATGTGCTTACTAAGCCAATGGCAATGTCTGCTGACCTCCCCTTTCCCATTGACTTGGCTTGGTCGATTGGGGCCTGAGGGTTTCCCTTCAACCATGTGTCTGGGGTCTGGATTTTTCGTATATCATATTCCAAGATAGTAGGAAGTATACAAAAGCGGTAACATAAGTATCATATAAACCTATTCATAGCACACTCATCGTTCATTTACCCAGGGGTGATTTGACCATTTTGAATGATTTGCTCCCACAACTTAACAAATGTAATCGGGACTATGATTTTTAGCGACATCTCCCTACGACCTCCCCATGTTATTAGCACAGTTTAATCTCCCTACTTATTTCCTACGTGTTTTAATCCTTACCCAACGAACGTGTGTTCGTGGGGTAAGGATATTGACTCAGTCACTAATTTTTCTAACTTTTCTCTTGATTTCAACACTGCCTAAATATGTACCTAATTATGTCATTGTTTTTTTTAGTCCGGGAGAAGTCCCATCGCTGGTTCGAGGACTTCGAGGATGGTGACGACCGTTCTGGCTCCGGGGATGGCGGCACTCCCGGGGGCCATGGCAAGAAACGCCGAGGAAACCTGCCCAAGGAGGCTGTGAGGATCCTTAAAGCCTGGCTTTATGAGCATCGCTACAACGCTTATCCAACTGACCAGGAGAAACTTGATCTCTCCAGAGAAGCTGATCTGACCGTCCTTCAGGTTTGCAACTGGTTCATCAATGCCCGGCGCAGGATCCTCCCAGAAATGATCAAACGGGAAGGTGAAGATCCTCTGCGTTACACCATAACTAGGAAACCAAAGCAGGAAGATATGATGATGGAGAAACCTGCCAAGCGTCTTTACCCATCTGGGGGGTTCTCTCCCTCCCAGGATTCCTCCGGTGGGGGGTCACCCGCAACCATGGACACAGATTCTGACAGTGACTCCAGAGTTGGAGGGTACCAGCGAGAGGACGAATTTGATGACGGAGACGACAGTGATTCCCTCAGTGATGGATCCACCACCACCTCCTCTACAAACCACACTCACCAAGTCCAAGCATCTAGCATTGCCAAAGTCTACATGCAGGGGAAACAGATTGAACTGCATGCTTCTGAGTCTGTCAAAGCCCTACCCCATTCTATCAGTATTGACAGTAGTAACCCCCTTGTAACTACCCCCTCCCGATACCCCAGTGTCATGGTGAAGAAAGATGGAGAGGCACAAAATAACATCTTCAGCTGTTTCCATATGCTTGTCGATGTGGCAATCGCTGAGTTAAGGGAACTCAAACAACAGCAAGAGAACTCTGCAGATACCCTGCAAACTTTCCACCGACCGGACAGTCAGAAAGCCAGCACATGAGTCATGAAAAGTTTAAAAAGACACATGAGAAAACCAATCTGTTTTTTAAATCTATGTTGTTTAAATGAGTCAAAAACAAAAACACTGTCTCTTTCACGACGGACTGAGACGCAACGGTATTTGATTTTAAATATGTTTTATGTAACGTCGTGACGAAAAGTGTGTTTCGTTATTTGTGAATGAGGTCAGGATTCCACTGACATGCACTGTGAAAGAACAACACACCACCATGCAAGCACTGAGCATTAATAATGCAATGCCAGCTCTGTCATGTGCAATTATATCTTATTGAATACTGTATTATATGCACTAATGATAGTTAAACGGCATGGCAAGCGATTCGGGGAATGATGTGTGCATTCTGACAGTTTTATTGTCACACTAATAGATTGAGATGTCAAACCCAGCCCAGCCCACACCAGTCCATGTCAGATGACCGCCTAACAAAGACAGTTTGTGGTCAGTATGGGATGGACGGAACTGACCCCCCTGAGGCCAAATCTTCGCCTCCCCCGCTCCCCCACTGCCTGGCTTCACCGCCTGCCTGCCTGGCTTCACCGCCTTGTTCAACACTAACTTTCCTAACGCAAGCATCCAGCCAAACTTCTCTTCCCCTTCCCAGCAGTTTTCGCCCTCAAGATAATACAAAGGACTCGCAAAGAACAATTGACTGGAACAAGGGACTTTGAACCTGCCAACAATGGATGCTCTTCCACTGGGCCGCTCCAAGCTGGCCTGCAAATGCCAGCACAAACACAAGCACTTGTTGCTTTGTGTCTTAATCCCTTGCTACTTCTAGGCTACGCTGTGCCTATATGCTGGGCATCGCCTTCTACCATCCTTCAAAGCGACGATAGTATTACATAACAGTTGATTAATGCTCCCCTATCTCTTTGCACATGTCACCGCTCAATGTGTCTTCCTCTTTAGAAGACACTTTAATTAGTATTGATGCAGTATTTATGTATTGTTGATGACATTTCTCATTCTTTAGCCAAATAATTCCAAAAGTATTTCTTCTATTTCTCTGTGATTATGAATGCTCTTTGGTAGGTATTGTAAGTCATATCAATTCATGCAGTGTCCAGTGTACTATCTTATTTTATGGTGCAGATTATTGGATTAGTATCTGACCCAAATTAACCCGAAATACAATGGTTCCTGTTTAGTTCATTATCACATGTTTGTATACGTCCTTATTTTATCCCCTCTGATAACCGGCCAAGTCCTCCGAACATGGGTGTAAATATGGACTTTTGCTTTGTATGTATACACAAGACTTCGCATAATTACATATTGTACGGTACTCGGACCTTCACTAAAAACCCTGTTACGAAAGTATGCAGTCTCATGGTATCTAGCCTAACGTCTGCTTTGTAGCCGTTTATGTACAGAACACGATTTTATCATACAGATGGGAGGGAATGAGTACTGTTTTGTCAGTTTATATTTATTGATATGTATGCAATTGAGCTAGAATTGTCAATCGATCAATCATGATTATGATACATACATATGCCTTGGGACCTTTATACATGCCTAGAACTCTAATTGGATTATCATTGGAAGTGCCTTATTAACATACACGTATTTCGTATAATATTGTATTTTGTCCCCGGGGAACATACTAGTATTCAACTCCAAATGTACATGTACTCGCATATAATAAGTTACCGCTGGTGGTGTTTGGGGGAAGCTGAACATATGCACTGAGGTCGTTTCTACCTCCTTCTCTTAGCTTCTACATTATTTGCTTTATAATAATATCTAGTATAGATGAAACTTGAAGCATATCCCACCTTTGCGTATGGTTGGGAAACAAGATAATTCGTGTCAAGTGTCAAATGTACAGAAAATTAGCTCTCTAGAGGTTGTTGATCCGTCGGTTTTAACAATGAATTGATTGTCATAATCTTTCAATGGTATTGTATGTACTATATAATATGCTAATCCCGGGAATATTGTTCGAAGCAGTCACTCGCCATAAACGGCGCATATAAATCAAATCCGTAATCGTTGAAGTGTATCATTAGGCTTACAGGAATAACGGGATGTGTGCACATATTTGTGGCATGATGAATTTAGAAGGGGAAAGGGAGTAGATGCTCAGCTGATGTAGTGATGATGCGTCAAACTCCCAGATTGACAGTTGCGGAGATGATGTTTGTGTTCCACTGTCTTTTTTTCGGGCCGGATTTCCCGGGTTACAGAGCAGTTAATTATAGCAACAGGCATCAGTGCTTGCACCATTGTTAGATGCGAATACCCGGTCATGCAGCACGACTGTCGCGATTACATGTGTGTGGTGGTAGGCGGACAGGGGCATGGTATCTGGGTCACCAATGATACTTACATTGCATGCATGCATACATGCGCGCTGCTATGGTGACCACTGCGGCGGCTTAACAAGGCCAGCCTGCGGGTCAAGGGATAGCATGTCCCCTGTCTCCCTTTGACTGACCTACTTCCCACCCTTGGCCAAGTCAGGCAGAAGTTAACGCGTAAGAAATGTGGACTGGGCAGGACTCGGATGAGAGGGGTGGGCGGATGCTTTATTTATAGGGGTACGGCAGGTGCAAACTTGTAAGGGTGACTCGGGGGAGGGGAAAAGGCTGTTCTCTAAAAGGTGGGAGGGAAGTGGACAGTTTACCAACATAGCATGTTTAAATGCACGCGCTGGCTTTATGCTATGGGGTGGACTGAGTGAGGGCAGGTTAACGCGCTGGCTTCATGGACTGAGGGTACGTTAGAGTACCAAGGACGCATTACCACGCTTCATTGATCTAGCACCCATGTCGCCGATTTCTCACATGTGATGGAGTGCTGGATTGTGTAGTGGTTGGTTGTGGAATGACTGAGTGTATGCATATGTTTGTATGCTCGTGTGGCGCGTATTCCCCAGTCTGTCGGTACAGCGGCGGATATGTATTCGTTCTGTGGTTTTTTATCCTACTTGGAAATCGTGACTGTGAATGAGATTCAAGTGTCATTCTTTTAAGTATATTTAGCATCATATGTGGTGACGTACCCTTGTGTACATTCATATTCATAACCCGCGGAACAGCGTGCACATTCTTTAATGCATTTGTCCTTGACCGTGGGCTTATCAGATATTTTTTATTACAGAAAAAAGCCCGCGTTATTTTGATATAAAAAACAAACTATTTTACGATTCTGAAATGTTTTACAACCAGTCACCCAGTGCCTTGTCGGTGATAGCACATTGATGATTTGATTGATATCCCGATTGATTGTTAGTACTTGTTGTATTATGATGGGATGAGTGGATGCCCCTCTGTCATGAGCACATGAATGATAAAGTGTTACTTTGTATGTAAATGTCACTGACAAGTATATATGTGTGTGTGAGTGAGGACAGTAGCTGTTTCTAGTTAGAAAGTAGCTTAAAGGAAATGTCATAATTTGAGACATTATTATGAATATGACATTTATAGATCATATGAGCAGGACACATTTAAACCATGCAATTTATATCATCATTATATATAGAAAACATTTTTTTGCTGAGTTGGTGGCATGTCCTGTTGTGTACTTGAAATGGGGTTTATTTTTATATAGGATGATGTCGTATTGACTGTTCTACTATGTTGGACGTTGTAAAGAGTACCATTACTTATGTAGGGCAAACCAGGCGTTCAGCGTTTTACCGCACCAGTTTAATCTCTTGGTATTTAGTGTTTTTATGCGATGCCTATCATGAAAATACTGAAGAAGAAAAAAACATGAAAGGATTTTGAGTCAGCTGATTTTTAAAAAAGTTCTTCCATTTCAAGATACACTTGGGCGATTATTAGTTCTGAACTGGATTTCAGTGTTTATTTTTCCTGACTTGAGAGAACCATCCAGATGAAGAAAAAATGATATTGATTACAGATATTCATTGCATTTGTAATATTTAGTGTACATATACATCACCGTAGTCCTTTGTATGGTGTCGGGTGTTAAGCTGATAAGACGATAGGATATTTTAGGGAAAAAGCCACGGTGTGACATAAAATGTCTAGCAGCGCACAGATACCGTGGTTATTCTACTTGTTTGTTAATAATAAGAGTTGTTACAATGATTAAACCCCCCACCCTTCCCATGGCTGATGGGTAACGGTGTACACATGCTGGCGTGTTCATATCATACCAGATTGTTAATTGTAAATGATCACATCTATGCATATCTCCTCGTGCTTCCACTTTGTAATAAAGGTGTAAGATTCATCTCACACGGTCATGATCTTAAACAGTTATATCTGAAGGGACAATTGTATCGATACACCCGCTTATAAACGTGGTTGGTCTTGGTTCTTCATTACAGTATAATGTATCAAATCTCAGATTTTATATTTTATTATGGCATTCATGCGTTTAATGTTGTGAGCCAGGTTAACAGGCCCCACCCTCCTCCCCCAAATTGCTGGAAAATGATACGTTCTTTCCCAAAGATATTTGATACTCATTTTTAACTAGAAGGCGTTGTATGTTCGGCTCGGGTGTCTCTATATATTATATGATGGGGCCCATTCTTGGTTGTATAATATTTGACCGCTACTGAATTTTCAAATCCTGGGTTAAATATAATATTTGTAACCTCAAAACATTTATGCAGCTGCGTGTTTATATTTGCGCACAAACACTAAACATTAAATAAGACCATGTTTCCATAACCGTTGTTGCTTTGTAATCAAGCTATGCTTTGATTCTCATCTTATAGTCTCCGAAATAAGTACATATATCTGTTATGCGTATATCATCTCATTAAATCATATCATTACTCAAAAGCACTGTACATAAAAGCATACATGATTATCATGTGAAAAGTATTAGTTTATAGTTCTGATGCAATATATATTTATTACCATAACTATTAAACCGCTATAATTTTAATACTGGGTTAAATCTTCGATTTCCTTTTTATATAATTTTAATTGCCAGATTTTCCAGTAGGTATCTTGCGTATATTGACATTCCTCTTGTGGACAGATGGTAGATAATTGATTTACCGAGGTTTGAAGGACTTGTTAAGGTGATGGAAGTTATTGTGAAAGATTGAAAATCATTACTACTTAAATCGTGTGAAAAACTTATCATTATTCGTGTCAAATTTTTGTCTGGAAATCATTGCATGTAAGTCATGTATTTGATTGAACTCATTTGACAAATCGTAATCATAATTTCTGACTAAAGAGTATTTGTACATTGTTGGGTTGAAAAGAAGCTCTATGACGGATATATATATTTAGAAAGCTGCCTTATGTTAAAGCAAAGAACTTGGTGCTGTCACTTTATTGTGAGGCTGACAAAATGTACAAAAAGCAAATACAAATATTACACCATTTACACTTATAACCAATCTATCAAGTATTTAATAAATAAAGCCCAGATATGGGATATACTTTTAATAATGTGTTGTATCTTTCCTCCAGCGACCCAGTTGCCGTTTAAATAATTAATATCCAAGTCAAGCATTACTTTCTTTCTCTCCAGATGTACTTCATCGGAAGTGGAATAAATTTCATGTAATGATTGGTTTGAATATGAACACCTTTAATGAAGAGAACGTGATTTCTATGTGTAATATCCTTAATCCCAAAGTAAATTATGATGGCCATGTTACATAATTGCTTGCACCAAAGCCCTACGCACAGGGTCTTCGCGGGGCCTGGAAAAGCCTTGAATCTGAAAAAAATAGATAAAAGCATGGGAAATGGGAATTTCGGTCGAAGGGCCTGGAGAATCATTATATGGGCCTTGAATTCTGTTGGGATCTATTAAATGGCCTTGAATTTTTTTTTAAAAGATTCTGTTACTTGCACTTCCCCTGATTCGTCTCCTCTCACTCCTTCCCAGAGTCACTCATAAAGTGAAAGTTGAAAAACTGTGATTAATATAAAATATGAATATAAAACTTGTTAAATTAAATAATTAAACTTGTTGGTGGTAACTGCCGGAAGAAATGGTACCTCGCAGTATCATAAAGGTGTGTCGACCATTTTGTCTATTCAATTATTACTCGACTGTACTCACTTTGTACTCCTCGTCAATGACAAATAAAAAACATCTTATCTTATCTTATCTTAAATATATAATTGGCCTATGAAAAACAATAACTACAACTCCCAGGTCCCGTCCTCAAGGTTCTGAAAAATCATTGATATCGAATTTGAAAATCACTAAAATGGGCCTGGAATAGCCAAAGGCGCGGAGACTGCCGGTGTAGGAGACATAGGTTATTATGAGTTGCGACTACACCCTTTAATATGTATATTTCTTGGCTAAATCATCATAATTATTAATACACGTATGCAAAGAGCTCTCCTCAGTCTATATACATCCCTACATGAGCGTAGGTAGGTCTGTCACAGTCTACAACGAAAAAAGTACTATTTCCACTATTGCTGACTGACGATAAAAATAGTTGGCCAATAAAAAGGTGGAGTCAATGACTAGCATTTCCTTGGCTAACTCATGAAGTGTATTATAACTGGAAAGAAGGCATTCGGCTCAGGGGCACCCTCTAATGTTTACGGTTGGAATTAATGTCACAGTCGCTGATCCAGATTCCCATGGCTAATAGGACAGATGGGGAGTGGTGTCACTGGTTCCACTCTATAGCGCAATTTAAATAAACAATACCTGCTTTTTAGTTGCTAATATCTAATTTGTATCTATTTATTATGGCCTATCATATGCATAATTATGTGCACAACAGTGTGGGTTAATATCCTGATTATATAATTACAATTAATATTAGTAGTGATCGTTCCCCATTTATCCCCCACTACTATTCAAGGTGAAGAACAACTTAACTTTGGTTGAATTAAATAATTCTATTGATGGAAGATATTATCACTCAAACCACCTTTCCTTTCGGTTTTAATTTCGCACATGACAGGTGTTGTCACAGATGGTCTACTTTTTTAATTTCATGATATACTAAAGTAACTTGTAGCCAACTGAGTAACTTCCACTTTTCTTGTACTGAGATGTAGGTAGAAACGCAAGAATGACACCAGCTTGTAAGAGGAGCTGACTGCTATTGTTCAATATTAAAAACTAGTCGAATATCGCTCCACCAGGTGGCGCCATAGGTAAACGATGTGTACGCGACAATTTATTCAAGAAATTAAAACGTTATTTAAAAACGCTGTCTCAAAGAAGTATTTTATTATTCATAAATTGTATATTTAACTAGTATGATAGACAAAGTAAAATGCGTATAGAAAAAGGTAAAAGTCATCAAATATCCCACCTGGCACGTATCACACAATGTAAGTAGTATAGCAAAATGTTCCATTGCATCGGGAAGCAACTGACTTCTCACAACCCTTCTCACATACATTGTATATTACTTATTATGATATAACTGACCTTCCGGTCTCTGTAATATATGCGCATTGAACTATTCTGATTATTAGTTAATGGAACCATTCTGATTATTATTTTTTTTTACAGGGGGGGGGGGGGGGTCGAAAAATAGCTCCCAAATATGGAAAAAATGCTAAAAATAGCATGTCTCTTGCCGTCGGATTATGTGAATAAGAACATTAAATGCAAGTAAAGTTAATATTTGTATTTTATTTGCCACCAAAAAAATTATATGAAATGAATCATGACAGTAAATGTGTCCATCACTAATCGAGCTGGGGAACAGGTATATATTTTCTTCACTTCTGTTCGTTGCCTAACAAAGTAAGAAAATAAATGGGGATTTAAATTAGAAATAAATAAACAAAATATGCACATACTGTATTGAACTACTTTGTGCCTGATAGGGCTCGACATAAGGGTGATAATGTTTTTTAGTTTGTAAAAATATTCTAACTAGAAGAAAAGTTACAGCCAAATAACATTTTGTAATGGAAATCTGAGGGAAAAAACGGCAGAAGACGGCAAGAGACAGCAAAGGAGACGGCAAGAGACAGCACATCTAGAAAGCATTTTCCTGTATGAATCATGTAAAAACTACTCGGAAATTATGAATTTTGATCTACATAGACTGATATTAAGCAAAGTCAATAATAAATGTCAAATTTTATGTCTATTATTAAAGTAATGCCTTATAAGACTCTGAAAACCCTTCAATGCAGGAGACGGCAAGAGACAAAGTCTCCTGTTCCAGTGACTTTAGCTGCCATGTTATTTCTTGCCTAGGAGTCAAGAAAAACTCAAATCAATACATCTGATGTTCTATACATATATAAATAACCCCATGCATTTTATCATTATTCAACATATTTGGATAATCTTCATTTTTTTTAGTTTTCTCCACCTTAAGCAACAAGGCCGACAGCAAGAGACAGGGGGGTACCCACTTTTTTTTGCGCTTCGATCCAAGGGCGCTTCGATCCAAGGCCGGGGCGCTAGCGTCCAGGCCGGGGCGCTAGGATCTTGGGACGCTACAGTCCCGGGGCGCTACAGTCCTGTGATCCCCCTGGAGGCTTCACAGCAGGGTCGCGTGTATGATGGATTGCTGCATTACACTATGGCACCATACATTACAGATGAGATCAATAGTTAACCAAGCATTGCATACATCTCTGGACGGTACTGGCCAGGAATCACAAACAAACTCTATGCATGTACAGTTGTGTAGAAATCCTTACAAACTAATGGCAAAAGATTAAGTATTAATAGTTAATAAAAAATAAATTTCAATATATTGTTGCCATTGTAGAAGTCTGGTAGATTACATCTACATCTACATCTACATCTACATAGACTGATATTAAGCAAAGTCAATAATAAATGTCAAATTTTATGTCTATTATTAAAGTAATGCCTTATAAGACTCTGAAAACCCTTCAATGCAGGAGACGGCAAGAGACAAAGTCTCCTGTTCCAGTGACTTTAGCTGCCATGTTATTTCTTGCCTAGGAGTCAAGAAAAACTCAAATCAATACATCTGATGTTCTATACATATATAAATAACCCCATGCATTTTATCATTATTCAACATATTTGGATAATCTTCATTTTTTTTAGTTTTCTCCACCTTAAGCAACAAGGCCGACAGCAAGAGACAGGGGGGTACCCACTTTTTTTTGTAATTTTTTATGGCTTTCACCCTAAACATTTTTTTAATTTTTTTTTTAACACAAATATTCTACAGGTAACCTACTATCATGAAAAATAAAGAAAATAATTTAATTTAAATGAATTCGGCAATTCCACGGTACAATGAGAGTAAAAAAATAGATTTTTTCCCCAAGAATGGGATTTTAAAAAAATGGGGTAAAAAGGCCAAAAATGTTGGTCGCAGGTTGGTTGAACCATCCAAGCACAAAAAAAAAAATCAAATTTATCGTAATTAATTGGTATTAACCCCATTTAATCACTTTCCACATTAGAAGACCAAATGTTGTCAAATTGGCGGAATTGACCATAATAATAAATTAATATTTAGTAATTGATTACATCATGTTGCGTCATAATCATATTAAAGAACATTAATCGGGTAATTATGAGTATGACAGTGTGGATCAGCATCCTCCTCTTGATCCATGGAGTCCACTGGTTAGGACGGCCCCCTGGAGGAGGTGGGACTCAAATGCCCCAGGATCGTAGTGCCCAGACCCTAGCATCTAGTGCCCGGACTCAAGCGCCCCGGCCTTGGATCGAAGCGCCCATGGCTTGGATCGAAGCGCCCAGACTGTTTACTAGTCAATTAATTACTTTTATTAGTCTATTTTTACTCAGGACAGTCCACTACCCCCTTTACTGACTTAGGACCACCAATTTAAGGTTAGGTTTAGGGTTAGTTTTGGTATTATTTGGTGTTAACTGTCTGGGCGCTTCGATCCAAGGCCGGGGCGCTAGCGTCCAGGCCGGGGCGCTAGGATCTTGGGACGCTACAGTCCCGGGGCGCTACAGTCCTGTGATCCCCCTGGAGGCTTCACAGCAGGGTCGCGTGTATGATGGATTGCTGCATTACACTATGGCACCATACATTACAGATGAGATCAATAGTTAACCAAGCATTGCATACATCTCTGGACGGTACTGGCCAGGAATCACAAACAAACTCTATGCATGTACAGTTGTGTAGAAATCCTTACAAACTAATGGCAAAAGATTAAGTATTAATAGTTAATAAAAAATAAATTTCAATATATTGTTGCCATTGTAGAAGTCTGGTAGATGGAGTATTGTTGTCTGCATATTTGTCTTCTTCGTTGTCTGTTGGCATATCATAGAGATAAGACCAATCTGGGGAATTGTTACCATTCATTGCCATAGTGATGCTAAGTCGTATTATGAAAATGGGCCATGGAGGTAATTTCGTCATAAGGCTACAGATAACTCATCAACAACACTTAGAATGAAGGACAGTTCAAATACGGTTTGATGTTTATAGTTCACTGACCAAATCAAGACTGGCAGGATGTGCAGGTCCTCTGCTATTTATACAAAAGCCTCCCCCTGGAGGTATGATGTCATAGTTCAAATGTATTGTTCGGCCGAACCCGAAGCAAGCACTGAGTCTGACACTTACAATACAATTCCAGCAGTATTTACAAGTATAAAAGGCATGTAATAGGTAAGTAAACATGCACACTGTAACAATATATATGTAGGTATTATTGGCCACGTTGAAGAACATGATAAATGAATCAAAAAATAGATTTTTGACTCTGAAAGGTAGAATATTAATATGCAATGTCTTTCTTCTTCCCATATTTCAACACGCGTTGTCATGTATCCACCTAGGAGAACCGCTACTGTTAATGTCTAAAGGTTTTTATGTGTTTTGAGTTAATGAGTTAATTTATTGTCTTATTGTTTAAAGTGATTAAGGTGCATAAATAAAGTATTTGATTGTATTAATTGTATTTGGCCATAGTCAGTCAGTATGTTATCCGTTATCACAATAGGGCGCGGTACTGAGGCATTGCCCCTCATGATGACATGAGTCAGGGTGTTGCGCCAGACCGGCCCCTCCATAGATTTAAGGTACATTGCATCAGGGATGAGTCACTCACGAGCTCGTCTCTGAACTTCTGGAATGATGCAATCCTTCCATTCTTTCCATACTAAGTAATTCTCATGCAATGGTACCAGGGGCTTGCTAGAATGTCCTAGAACATTGCTGCAAGACCCAGTTAAGATGATGAAACTCTAATAATATATAAAGACCCCAGGTCCTGTCAAAGTCACACTCTCAACTCTACTACTCCTGAACGACTACAACTATCCTACTGCTCAAATACACTTACGGTATGAAGACCTAGAGAGACTGTTCTGACTTGACTGAATGGACTGGACTTATACGTTCACTGACTAGACTGACTTAGACTGCGTGATCTGACTATGGTCTAGCTTTGCACCTAAGATATTGACTGATTGACATGTTTCGAGATTGGACCCAATAAAAGCTATATTCAGCTCTCCAAACGTGGACCTACGCTCTACTTGAGTTATTATTACACAAGCTAGCGAGATCAACTAGACCAAACGGCGAAATGGCATAATTTAAATTATGCACCTGCATAACAACATAAACTAGCAAATTCGCCTCTCCCGTACAGGGGATACTATAGGGGACAGATCTGGTGAGATTTAAAAAAAACCCTATGTTTCCCATTGCCCAACACCCCTCAATTATCACAGTGTCTAAGTTAGACCCACACGACCAGATTTCACCTAGAAATTTTAACTCTTACTAGTATAGTTACTGCGTAACAGACCTCTCGCATTGACGCCTCTAGGGCTCTAGTTCTGATGCCATTGCTCCATGCTCGATCTGTCTCTCACGCTCGGCATACGTTCGGCAATACATTCGGGAATACTCGGAGAATGGTTTCTGACCCTCCCACCAGGTAGCGCCACCGTATGATGTGTAAAACATCGCTGCGTCGGCGATCGTTTTGCACGTTGACTTAACACTAAAATTAAACGATTTTGGAGGAGGGTGGGCGGGATGGTGGGCAATGTCAATGTATAAAAACAATCTATATTTTGAAAGTAAAGAGCCCAAGACTTCCCATCAAGTTGTGACGATAGACCTGCTCTGCCCCTGGTGCCATATATTCTCTAGACGAAACAGCGACATGGTATAATTTAAATTATGCACCTGCATAACAAATACAAATTAATAAACAGTACAAATTAATACATGGAGCAATAGCTTGCAATGGATTCCTTTCACAAATCCAGGTTAGGAGAAACGACATACGTTCCTACTGCCCGGGCAGTGATAATGTTGTTCATTTTTTTTGTCAAATGCCCAAAAGTCAAGCTACTATGGGAAAAATTGTTTGAATGGATATAGCTCTGGTTATTTAAACATGGGCTCAAAAAATGAGTTGATATTTGTTAAGAGAAATGGTACCTTGATAGTGAAGCCTAAAGATATTATTTTTGGGGTTGAACAGTCGAATGCATGTACCAAAATCATTAACTGGGTGATTTTATAAATCAAAGCGTTTATTTATAGACAGAAGCTTTTTTGCAAATGGTGACATAGACCCGTTATCTTCCATGTATGAACTAAAAATGAGATGTAGGGTCGTATTATATTCTTTCAGCTTCAAAAATGGTGAAAAATCAGGAAAAGGCTATATGGAGAAGGCTATACGGCGATATCCAAGAACTTATCGTCTCTATTAAGTAATATCTATTGTTCACGCAACACCTAATATGCCTTCCACCGACCCTCAATAGGGTTACTCTATTGTGTGAAAATGCTTCTCAACAAAGGGTTGCATATTAGCGAAGGTAATTTGTGTATTTTTTAAGATGGTACGCAAACGTATTGTTCAGGATAATTACACATTCACCTCTTTCGTATTTTTAACCATGTATTAGAAATGTATAAGCCAAGAAGGCATGCAGGTATCTGAATAAAGTCAGTTGCAAAAACAAAAAAAAACAGAACTACATGTATATACATGTGTATGAAAAAGAGTTTGTATGGTACATCCAAGAACAACATTTTCACATTTTCTTTAGTTTTGACTTTTCTTTTGTAAACGACCTCCATACTAATTTTCTTATTTTTAATTAAAATCCGATTTTGTTTCGATGATAATTCAAATTCATGTTTCATACACCAAAACTTGTCCGAAAATCAATATGCTTGATGATAATAAATCTAGAGTTAACTTAGCGATTGAGCTTAAGAGCTAACAACCCGCAGATTTCGCAACGCAGAGGTATTATTTGGTCACAAATATACCCCAAGCCCCGGAAGGGCGCGGGGTATATATGAAACTGACCGATACCCGTTGCGTTTTTGTAGCTGTCCTGTACTAGTTCCAGCTACGAATTACAGATTCAAATTATGTGTCAAACCTACATCTTGTGTTACTTTTCCTAATCTTCGTGTATGTATGGGAGTCTATGTATCCTCATACTCAATATTAGAACTCATAAACTAAATGTATGTTTGTGTGCATGTCTAGCATGTATACATGCGTGTATATAATTCTTAAGAGTTAATGGTATGGTTTATTTGTCAACTTCCTACCAAAATATTTAAAATGATTACCTCGTTCTATGTATGTATGAATAGTTTTCTTTATTCATTTAGAGACAAATAATTATTTAACAATTACAAGAAATAACGTTCTATCCTTCAAGAATGTTTTCAGAAGTCTCCTAAATTAAAACTAAATAACTCTTCTTTTACTCATACAAAATTATACTCGATACTATAATACTAGATCTCACATTATATAAACAAACATTTTGACGAAAGACAATGAAATATATAATGATATAATATAATCCCTTTATTTCAATTAAAAAACCCCAACAACTTGTAATAATTACAGTTATGTAGCCGTTAATTGATTGCTGATTAGTATTCAAAGAGGTCAATTTACAAACACACGCGTCAACTAAAGTAGTTCCCTGTCGATAACAAGCGCGGGAAATACTGCGTAGTATCTGCAGCGGCGCCTCGCGGATGAAATGAAAAACACTCATTTTTCTCCTCTACCTCGGGGAAAAGAAATCTGCGACACCGCCCTGGGGTTAAGAGAAAATTTAAAATTCGGGAGGGTAGGGCAAGTACATCGGTGAATTCAAACACTCGAAGATGAATTCATCGGGTAGCATGGACGGTTCACAATCTGATGGTAGTTACAGAGAAGATGAGTATCGATCAAGCGACACAGAGAGTCTAAATGGCGAAAGGAACGGGAGAAACTGTGGCCATTTCTCAGCTGTTGGTGACCGCTGCATCAGCACAGACCCTCTGCCCGGCTCCTTGGATGCTGCTCGCAAGGAATTTAACAAAAACAGGAAAATAATCATCAAGAACATACCACCTGTAAGATACGAAGTAAGTTTGGGGGACATCACTCTTGTATTTCTTGCAAAGGGACTAGTTGGGGCGAGCTGGTCGCTATGTTACCGATCATGTTTTAAACGGGGAGGAATTGAGGGGGAAAATGAAGCTACATTCCCACACAGTCACAGCCACTGCAGACACCTGCTGCTATCTTGTTTTCTTTGTATCTTTTTCGAGACTCCTGTGATTCGCACTGGCCTTTTGTATGGACTGTACACAGTATGCCATTGAGAAATGCAATATATGCACGCCATTAATCATTAATGGCATTATCTACGTACATGCGTTTCCCTCGTGTATTTTCTTGTTTGTTTGGCTATCATTATTATTTTTGGGACTGGATATGATTAAAAATTATGGTACCTAGAACTGACTAATTTTACTGATTGACAAGTGTAAAGTATATAGGCCTATATATTATTATCAAAGAAACAGTCGGCTGTCTAGTCAATCAAATAGAGCCTCCTCGTTCCTCGCACATGCATGACGGCAATATATTTGTTTTTATTTTAACGGTTCACTTAGGAAAAGTTAAATTAGAATACATTTATCGTTGCCCAGATGACGTGCCGGTATCCCCTGTATTTCTGTCACTTACAGATTAGACTTTACACTTGTCTTAAAGTGAAAGTAGGCCAATAAAAGTCTAATCTTCAAATCAAGATATGTGGTAAGATACAGCTAGAGCTAGCTAGCCCGATACACATCGACATGTCAAAACATTCGGCCGCTGAACTACTTTACCAGACCTGTCAATGTCATGTTTGATTAGTGACAAACGTGTGTGTTTATTTGTACGCAATATAAATAATATTGTATATCGCTCATGAGACATAACATGCGCTGTGGAAATCACCCAATTACGACCAAAACTATTTTATTGTTATAGATCTATGATATTTATAAATTATTTGTTATAGAAAAACGTTCAAAATAACCCAAATTGACATTGTACAGAGACAAAGAGTCTTCAAGAAAGTGCAAGTTATTTGTAGCCAGTGCCAGCAGCTTCACCCACCCCACAGTTGTGATTAATTTTGCATAATGTGACCTAGGTCCTAGACAAAGTATCCGTCCCCTTGCCCCCAGAGGCAGAGCATTGGGGATCAAGGCCAGCAACGTGGGCTAAATGTGACCATACATGAATTGTGCATAAGTGCTTAGAATTTAATAGACAAAGTTTATATTCTAGGAACGTAAGGGCTTAGGGCCTACCCCCCAAAGATGAGGGGGACCACCTTAGTACTAGTAGAGGTGCAGGGGCGCTTTGTGTGCACATGATAGTTACTATTCAAATCAAACAGATAGTCACATCTCAGGTCCAGCCATCTTCAGAAGCTCATTTTTTCAATTCCAATTATTTTTGGTTTGTAATGGTGAGGGGCACCACGCTGGTACGGTAGACGTAGTGTCCAGATAAGAGCTAATCACCCTGCTGGGCGGTCACGGGTGGAGATGAGGGGACCTCACAACTCAGGGCATCGGCCCGCATGCATCCTCTCAGTCTTTCCTCTCTTTCTTTAAGATTGGTGGGGTTATTTTTCTTACTAGTTACACTCAGTATTTACCCATGTATTTGTTCCCTGATCGTATTACTTTTAGTGAGAGCCTTAGCTTTTTTCAAGTTCTTCTAATCTGAGCGTTGATAATATCAGAGAAATATATACGGTACCATGGCTCTGGTTATAGGCCTACTGGTTATGATGTTACATATCTTATAGTTTTGTGGTCCTTATATAGACAGGTATACATATACGATATTATGATCTGAAAAAAGGATCTATTTATCTCCATTATACATGTATTACGAATGATTCATCTTTATACATGTCATTAAAATTCAACCTTCCTTCCTCTCTGGAATATGTGATCCTAATTCTCTTTTATATTTGTTATTTCCCAGGAAGTGAAAGCGTTTTTGGGTTCATATTCCGTGAGCAATATATCCATAAGCAAACGAGCTCGACATGGTAAGTGTGTTAATCTATATCTTTAAAATATTGTTATTTATATACCAGATACATATATGGGAGTGGGAAAGTAGGAGCCCTGTATTTCATAATCAGTATCTCTCACTCCCCTATTTTTTGGTATGGTTACATTCCTAATCAGAGTACTTGCGTTCCGCTCGATATTTCTTTAGTTAACTTTAATTTCAATTATCTCGCTGTCTTGCTTGAAACCTTAACTAATTTAATAAAAAAATATTCATCAGAACAGTTGGGATCGCTTAAAAATATAAAGTACTGCTTATAAATATAAATATCTTCAGAGCTAAGGAATCTTTTTAATCATGATATTGTTTTCAAATGGTACCCCCAAACGACTTCATCATTTCCCATCATTTTTCACCACAAAAATGCCATAGTATGTTGATTGTCAGTCAGAATATTCAGATTGTGATAAAATATACTATATAATGAACTAAGGAATATATATGCAAATGAAAATCGTACTTCGTAATTGCAGCTGTTGCGACCTTGACTGATGGAGGCCAGGCAGAAGAAGCAGTTTGTGAGTTACATAACAACCTTCTGATGGACACACCCGTCTCAGTGGCTGTCTACCCTAATGAATGCCTGCTCTGTATCGCTCACCTCCCTCTTAACCTGGATGATGCCGACTTCAGGAATATGGTGAGCGAATACGGCGCCATTGAGAGAGTTTTCCTTATGCGAAGCATAGAAGGTAAGTTCCTTTGATCTATCGTGATATCAGACGGGCTATTAGTTGAATAAAATATCAAAAATGAAATACATGATTTTTCTTCTTCGATAACTAATCAGGGATTAATACAACCAATCAAGTGTTCAACCAGTTGGTAGTTACTTGGTAGTTGGTAAACATCTATTTTCGTGAAAGATATGTGAGGACAGCGAAGTGATCTAAATATTATTATTATGAGCTTTACATTACATCCATATTAGAATACATGCTATCTTGCTGAAACAGAAAAAACTTGTGATATATTATCTTGAAGACAGATACACTGTCATATCAGATTTAATCCGCATATCTAGTCTATATTCTGAAAATGTGTATGTGTTGACCTGCGTGTACGTCCAGTAAAACACAATGTATCTGACTAGGGAGTTGGATTAGACACCCCTGCTCTAACTATATGTAACACATTCCTCCCCTCAGGGCGCAGTAAAGGCTATGGCTTTGTGGAGTTCTCACACAACAAGGAGCTCTCCACCCAGGCGCGTAACATGCTGGACGGCAAGCGGGTTGGCTCCTGTATCCTCCACTGTGACTTCCTCGACACTTCCATCGTCTCGTTTGAGCATCTCCAGTCTAAATGTCTCTTCATCGACCACCTCCCCACCGGCTATGAGAATGAAATGGAACTGAGAAACATTTTTAGTTTTGTCAAAACTCCTACATTCTTCCGAGTAAGTTTTGTTTATTCAACTTTATATCTGCAGCGACTTGCAGTTTTTCTTTTGTCCCCCCAAATGGTCTGAAATCATATATGAAATATTATTCCATGAAAATTAACCCCAAATTCTCCTTGATAAAGGGATAATGTGCTCAAAACGTCAGAACCCCAGTAAAACAAACCTCTACAAACTAAAGCGCCCCTTCCCTCCTCCGTTCCGGGGTTGACTCCATCTATCTATATTTGTTTTTTTCCCGTCAGCTCCGATGCTTTGAATATCAAATTTGATATTGATCAACGTCCCTACACGCATGTAAAACAACCGTTGCTCAAGACCGAACAGAGTATGGTATCGCATCCCACTAACCTGTATCCTCTCGCCCTGATATGAGCAGAGCACCCATTTGGTTTACTTCGAGTGCAAAGCCGACTTGACTATATTCGAGATTATATGATCCTTTAACAAAAAACCCTAATCAATTTTTATCATGATTGTATTTCATTACTTTAAAGTGTGTAAATATTATTAACATTAAACTCACCCAGGCCTTTAGGCCTTGCTAAATCAGGCGTTGTTTGATCTCTTATTTTGCTATTACATTTAGCAAATCAACTCATCTATAGGTAGTATTTGAGTACAAAATTCGAGAGCATGAATATGTCATTGGTTTCGAAGCCCATCTCTATTGCACATCTCCATCATCTTTGGCGATTGTGTCTCTAGATATTTGACTGGTCTAACGCACACATATATAATCTCTCCATACAGCTACATACTGCTGAAAATGCGGCGAATGGCAAGAGTTGTGGATCATTTGCTGTTGTCGAATATGAAAGCGCTGAGGCTGCAGAGGAGACACAGCGACAGGGCAGTGGCCTCACCTTACGTCACCAGCGTATTCGCGTCACCTTCTGTCTGCCTGGCAGATCAGGATTGGACCTGTTTAGCACTTTACTTGCCGCTCATGTAAGCCACTTGTTTGTCTTAGACCTTGTTCTTATTGAAATGTACCATTACGAAGTTGTATGGTGGAGTTATTGGAATGTTGGAGTATGGATGTACAATGTAAATTTTGCCATTTTCTTGCACTGTAAAGATGAAAATGAAGAGTAAGCAGTGAGCCACCTTTAGTCAATTGCGATGGGGGTATTGTTCATCTGCTTTAAATTTATTGCAAGATCAAGGAAGGGGAGCGTGAAAACCTTCTATATAAAGGAGAGTTGCCCCTTCCTCGCCCATCTCAATAAAATGTTTATCAAATCAAGTCAATGTTTTAAAACGGATTTTAGGAAATAAGGAACTGTAGTACGTCTGTCTCTGCATAGAGGGACATACAACCAGTATTCAGCTTTGCAATCACAGTAACTAGTCACTCAGGGAAGTCTAGTCCTGTCTCAATACGACTTACTTGTTTTAGATGTTTAAGTTTTTAAATGTAAAATAAAATTACCTGCGCTTGACCCCTATTTTCCCGGAAATTACTTGTCTAGAGGCTTTTCTGTTGTATATGCTTTTATGTGAATTTAGCTTCGCCTGCACCAACGCATATCTTCGTCTCGCCAAATGTTATAACATTGTTTAGAATCCTTTCATCAAAGGAAAAGCACTAAGTTTAGATTTTGAAATATGCGATTTAAGCTGGTATTTTGTAATGGTTAAATGTCAGTGTTTCCATAAAGATATATAATAAGATATGAGCGTTTCGGTACAATGGCTACCGCTTATACACTCATTACTCATTCAACAAAGCTGTGCATTATTCATTCCACTTAAACCAGCCAGACAAGATTCGTTTTTTAAACAGGAAGCGTGACCATGACCCAAGTATTATCGGATGGAAATATGATCGTTTCATTTGCATTGATATACTATGAAACATTCGTTATGTCTATGCAAGTACAAACGTATTGCGGTAATATCATATATTATGGATGCATTTGACTAACCAGAACATTCTATTGATAAAGTCACCAACCTATGTTTACTGAGAAACCTTACTGATATTTAATCACCAAACTCTGTGTTCTGGAATATCTATAATTGTTATCGTATATTGTACCTCCCTATTCAGATTAATGAACTCAACGCCATGTCTTATTCAATAACCCAACGGTTATGCAGGCTAGGATTATTACAGTTCTGCTTTCTTTGACGAGACTATTAAAATCAATATATGGACACATTTGTTTATTAGTGGGGCCGTGCATACACTTTTATATAGGCGTTGTCATTGTGAAGCTGTCACTAGTACATACCTACATTCTATATTGAGTAAAATATCACCCTTCGTAATTCCCTTCATACATTTTGCTATTACAGGGTAATACCTCTAAACAAGCGTTGCTTCCTAACCCTGGAATCTTGCCTGGGCCATCCAATGATTCCATCACCAACCCTCTCATGATGGTATTGCTAGGACAATCTCCTCAATGTAAGTGACATTCTTTATCGATGAGGTTCTATGCAACTAACATTGTCTTAAATTAAGTTCTTGTACTTGACCAGTTATTTCACCAACCATGAACACTGTATGTCTGTATTTTTCGTCATATATATTTCTATCCCCCCAAAAATATTGTGATAAGATCTATCGGTTGAAGAGTAAAAATTTGTCCGCTATTGGCCGAAATTGTTCTATCAAACTGTTTTTCGTTGATGGTGTATATTTTCCCTTTTTGTACAGTACTCCGAAGCTTCCAGAAGATTTTGCAGCAACTCCAGTCTAACCAGCCCCCGAATCAAAAACCTGGTAAGTGGTGGTATACTCGAATATTTAGATAATTAAATAATTTCTATACATTCTTGTCAATATTGGAAATCTTTGCGAAACAAATTTTGAATTTGCATCTATTTGCATTACCTTTTTCGATAATTGAATCGATAAAACCATTTGAATATGTTTATGGTGACTATGAAAATGAATTTAGATGGCCCTTAAAATCAGTAGAATGCACGCAAACAACACTCATTTTACTATTTTTTCCCCAGGGGGAGCATGCCCCGAGATCCCCCTATATGGTGGCTTGCTCTCTGCTGCCAAATATTTCTTGAGAGAATCCTCAACAGAGGTCTATCCTTTTAATTTATTGGTACTCTTTGTAATCATCTCTAAAATCTTCAATTTTAACAAGGGAGATCTTGTCCAAGTTATTCCTTTAAAATGATTAGCTTTTTGTTTTAGCGGGATAGCCTTCTAACGACTTTATTTTGTCAATGAAAGTTGGGCTAATTAGTCAGTAAAAATCAGTAATTTTGATGTTGGCTGGGCCGTCTGAACCATGCCCACGTTAAGCGTTCGAATCTACCTACAAATAATACTCCTGAATTCTTACCTACTTTAAATCGGCCATGCGGCATCCCTCTTTAGTTTGACTTCAAAACTTCTTGGACCTGAGCAATGAATGAAATCAAAGTATTTTGTTAAAGTCTGATTTGTTGAATTTGTGTATTAATCAACTTGAAGTTGATATACCGGAGACTTTGTCATTGCAGGCCTGCTGGGAATGGCCCCCAACATGCCTCCGAACCCTCTCATGAACCCAAATCTCCAGGTGGCGCTCCTGGCAGTCTTGCTAGCTCAGCAGCTCCAGCAGGTAAGGACATCTAGTGGATATTTTACTCACTATAACTACTAGCACTTTACTGTTAGTAGAATGTACACCAGGATTCCTCTCACGCTGGTATATAGTCTTGTTTGTGATCAAACAAAATTAAATGTCACTCACCTTGTCATGTGAATGTTTTTTGAATTTCTCCGCATTGTATTGGATATATTACACTTTGTACATACACTACCATGCCTTGAACTACGGTTTAGAGATTTTTGTCGGGGACTCCACTTAGAGTGGCAGCCTCGTGAATATAATCTCTGTTTGTTCAATAGCGAAGTCCTGCTCTGGGCGACATTGTATTTAATGGTAAACTGACTATCTACTGTCTTATGAAATATCTTTCAAATCTCGATGTCATCCCTTAGAGAATGATCATACTGAAATCACTTTATTCATGCATAAAAGTAAATTAGCATCGGATCCATGTCATCGTTCAAAAGTTATTTAATTTGTATTCAACTTTCAGCGAGAGCCTTCACTGATGACAAACAGTCAACTCCAGGCTATGCTGACAGCTAACCTTCGCAACGAGCAGGCTGAGGCAGTGAGTATCATTTGTTAATTTTTAATTTGTAACTTTAATTCTTAGGTAGGACGTGTGTCTGTCCTGAAAGCACTACCACAACTTAGGCTCAGGCCTCCGATGGAACGATCTACCTGAACTCACCTTGTTGTTGTTGAGACATTTATTTTGCCAATGTGACAATGTCGACGGGTCTAAACTCCCGACATAGGGAGGATTTCAAGCCCTCTCGGACATTACAATTTTAATTGTAAGGGTAACAAAGCACCTTTGCGTCGGCCCTTACTATTAATGGTCTCTCAGTGTCACCTGGGCAACGTTTATCGTTGCTATGCTAATAACCTTAATTCCTATGAAAATTCCAAATGGGGCTTTCTCACAGATTTAGATATCGAAGTCTTCTCGGTCTTTTTCTACAGATTTTTAAAATAGTTTTATTGGCCAGATGGTATGTATAGATATCCCCCTAAAAAGGGATCAAAACTTTTCCCCCCCAACTAGAGTCTTGTTATGGAGCAGAACTATTTGATTCTAGTCTCAAAACAATTTGTATTTTTTCAAAAGGAATGTATCAAGTTAAAATATAATTGATCAGTTTCCATATCCATGCTTTATTGAATAACTTTTCACATGACGTTCCATCACTGTTCCATTTGTTATCAGGGTGGTACAACGAGGCCCTCTCTGCTGGGAAACCCTATGATTGCTCAGGCCAACGCTCTGCTCCAGAATCTCTCCATGCAAAATCGTGAACTCTTCCCAAACCAGCCAAACACCAGTCCCTCACACCAACCTTCCAATGGGAACAACTCAAGCAATATCAATGTGAACCAGCTGTACAACTGGAACCACTTAATCAACCTTGTCCAGGGAAGCTCGCCTGGTAGCCACAACAGCAATAATTCTGGTAGCTGTAGCAGTAACAATAACAACAATGACAGTCCAACTCATGCCGGTGGAGCAGGAGGGGAGGACATGTCCTCGTCTGGTGGTCAAGGACTTCTGGGTGATGCGCCTAACAGCCAACCCCCCTCTAGGAAATCTCCACTCCTGGGTGCAGGTCCGGGCATGGGGCCGAGAACTGGGCTGCTTGGGGACGCTCCGCCCCACGGGAGGCCCATCCTGGGCGGCGGCGGTGGGACACAGTGTGGTGGCAGTGCTACCATGGACTTTGAGAAGCGGACACTTCTAGGCAATGGGCCACCACCCCCTGGTAATCCTCAACACCCATCTAGTATGTTCCCTGATTCAAAGGAAAATATCAATATGGGCCCGGCTAACCCATTATTGGCACTTTTCTTAGAGGGGCAGATTAGACAACAGTTAGACACACTGAGAGCTGGAGGAGGTGGCTTTGGCAATATTCCTCTTCCACACCAAGGCCCTCCTCCCCCTCCCATGCCTGCAGCGAGACCTCCCATGCCACCTGGAGGTCCTCTTCCACCTCGACCTCCATTGCTCGGCCCTCAGATTGGACATCGCCCTTTGGCTAACCGTCGGCCGCCACGACCCAATGGGCCAGTACTAGGACCAAGGGGACCTATGCCTGGTCTTCCATTCCCACCCCCTAATGGCCGACCACCTCTGCCCCCGCCCAACAATACAGACATGAGACCACCCCGGCCTCCCCCTCCCATGCCTCCACAACAGATGAACAATATGCCACCCACAGGCAAACCATACAAACCATTACTACCCAACCCAGGTACAGGAAGCCTGCCTCCTCCCCCTCAGGTCCGCAAGCCTGGACTGCTGGGAGAACACCCTGGTGCTATACCTTTAGGCAGGCCCTGGTCTTCACCAGCTACAGAAGAGAACAGCATGCATCAACAACAACAACAGCACCACCACCACCACCAGCAACAACAACAACAACAGCAACAGCAACAGCAACAACAACGGAGCATCATGAGCTGTCGAGAAAACTTCCCAAGGTCAGGCAGCAAACCTGAGAAAGTCGGATTGCTTGGTGATGCCCCACCTCAGGTACGTGTTAGAACTTTGATGATATATGCTTTATAACTTCCACTTCAACTATCAACCTCACGCCCGACCAATGGTATGCAGTATCTTCGCGCTACCAAAACCAAACCATACAGATAAAATATTGACTTAGTACTGTGCGGACTTTATTTTTATTTTATTTTTTATCTTTGATGTTGATTTCGAGTAGTTTTTGAGCCTAATGTAGCTAGACACAGCTGTGAGCGGAAGACCATTTTTACTCTGTATTGAGTTATTGCCCGTGAGCCCTTTTTTAAATGTTTTTATTTCGAGACAATTTCACAAATTATGAAATATGAATAAAAATGTTTCCGAACCAAACAATATGATAACACATTTACCATAGGCTATTTGCCTATGTCCATCAAACGTTTTTTTTTAAGCCCTTTGAAAAATGTTTATATTTCTTGTGTCTTTCTTTAGTTCTCTGGACACAACAAATTATCAGACACATCAGAAGACAACAGTTTATCATCATGGAACTCAAAAGGTAGCCAGAGTCAGGGTATGATGATGAATGACGATTGGGGCACCGGCCTTTCATGGCAAAAGCCCAAGCATCACCAACCCAACTTTTCCCAGCCTAGCTCAGCACTCCCTCTAAGACCTAACACTTCAGAGAACTTTTCCATGCAAAATAAGGACCCTTTACAAAGGAAACCTGAGGTAAGTACATCCTACACTATCATTTCTTGATTCGAATGATACCTCATAAGCTCATCAGTCATGGCAGCCAGGAACATTTGATGTGTTTCCTAGTCGAATCTTTGTCCAAATTTTTGCTAACCACCACTGCTGTCCACACTGCTGTCATGTCCTTATGCTTTCAGAACTTTGCCCAGTATATGAGAGTGATGCAGGCACAAAATGGCTCCAATCTACCTTCCGTAAGTTTTTATTCCTAAAGTGTCATGGTAATAGAATATAAGGAAATGATTCAAAGATAGATTCCCAGAACAGCACTCAGAAATGTTTTAGTCAAGTCTATTCAGTGGAAAATAAGCTTGGAGGAAGAAAGAGAAACGTAGTAATGGACTTTCTTATTGAGTCGCCAGAACTAGCATAAGAAGCCTCTGAGGTAAATGTTAAAAGTTGGTCTCATCTCATTAACCCATCATTACTGTATTGTTGATTATGTTATCCCAATTTAACACTCAATTTGTTGATATGTAGTTGAACATCACCAAACTCAGGACCTGACGGGAAACAGGGGCAACCCTAGTCAGTGTAACGTCTAATAGATGGCACATGCCACTGTTCTACTCCTGAATAAAGAAATGTTCAAAAAAAAAAAAAATGGTTTGTCTGGTGGTCGCACAGACCAGACCTTAGAAATGGGAGAACGTTAAAGGTCTGATAAAACCACCTCTGTCGGAGCTCTAACAGTTAATTGGTTTCCCAGTATCTAGTCAGTGCAATATTTTAGTTGTTTTATGATCATACAATCTTTACCATTGTTTGCCTAACCTTGGTTATCACCCCTAGGATTATTTTACTGATTAATTGCTTTGTACAAACAAACACATTGGAGAAGTTGGAAAGAATTTCTTATAACATAAATAATTTTGGAAAATTGCCAATTGGCGTAGTAAGCTTGTTGTGATTCAGTTTCAGTACTAGCAAATTCTCGCATTCCTCAAAACCATCACAAGTATATAATGCATTCCCTAAGTATTCAACCGAACCTCCGTTATTAGTATTTATGATTCTGTGAAATCGCTTCATTCCCAGAGACAATTATTGAAAATGTTGCCTATTTTGTTTCATAGGAAGCTGTAGATCATACGACATATCTACATCAGTACCAGCAGCTCTACCAACAGTATCTCTCACAGTATTCACAGGTGAGATTCTTCACACTTTTTTTCTATTTTGACAACTCTCTCAATGACCTTGTTTACTATAATTAATAATGTTGTTTACCATAACACGCAGGTCTGATCCTTTGCTCCGGTGGTTTTACTTATTAATCGGTCACTGGCACTAGTTTTCTCTCGGGCGGTTGACTTAAAATTCTTGTATAAATTATTATAACAGCAGCAAAATAATGATATCTTGTAGGAATGAACTTCAGTCCTATAGGTCAAGCAATTGATGTTGCGTTTATATGGAACTCCGTCTTTCATTCCAAGATTTTTACTCTAAAATGATTTGGATAATTTGAATGAGGAATGTCACAGCAATGTGGCTATTGGCAATATAGGCTATTTATTTTGCAAATGTGGATAGATTTTTTAATTTTTTATTTCCTTTACGGCCAAGACATTTAATAAAGTTCGAATGTAAATGCACTATGGATACGTTCAAGTGTTGCCTGTTTATACAAATGTGATTTAATGTGATCGAATTTTAGACATACCATTCATCAAAAAGACCTCATTCACTGTTTTCGTCGGTCCTGGGTAAGACCATAAAGTGCCTGTCTGTCTCTTTTTCTGCCTCTCTCTCCCTTCTTTTCTATCTCTAAGATCATAAACTGCCTCCCTCTCAGCTCTCCCGCCCTTGATAGAACCTTCAATGTGTTGATAAGGGCGTAAAGCAACCTATCTCACTCACTCACTGTTTTCGGTCATTATAAACAAAATACAGGTATAAGTAAACATTCCCAAAACCCCGTATCTTCAAAACATACATTTTCTTTGCACTCATCCTTTCCATCAAATGGTATGTCCAATAGATTATGATAGTTGTTAATAATGTTACTATTACTATTCACAATGCAGGCTGTGGCTAACATCTATGGACCGGGCGGTGCTGCCATTCTACCCAGCGAACCACGTGGTATGCCTGACTCTCTACTCGGAGCACCCTTCCCCATGGTAAGAGCTCCCGCCTCTCCCTTATTCTTCATTTCCATTATATTGTATTCTCCTGAATTATTAGCGGATGCTTCTTACTATGACATCATCTTACTAAGGGCTTACATATACGGACTGAAGCCCTCCCAAGACACACACATACAGCCTTTTCGCTTATATCTCAGCTTTCCCCTAAACCAATCACTGATTTTTTCGCTCAAGGTGTAGAAAAAGCTGAGTTTTAGGTGTTGGGACCACGCCTACTCCAGTGCCAGGATGGCCATTAACGCAGTAGGCATCCTAATTAACCTCTCCACGAGCATCGAAGGTCCACCCACCTTACATAACCGATAGCCAGTCAGCGCGCTTGAAACCATAAACACATGTGGCGCACATGGGTTGTTTAGCGCACACTGCATGTTTACAAGTTCAACCTCAGACACAGACGTCAACACGGCCCTATACTTTAACATAGAAACGTACCATGTTTTGCCCCAAATATAGCATTTTTCATTGGATTTTGAGTGTTTTGGACTATTGTTTTGGGTGGTATGGACCCACCAATACCCCCAACCATCACCAGGACGGCTGGTTTTAAGAAACATAAAGAAACCATCAACATAACAGATCAAACTTGAAGAAAGAGACAGATCCCTTCTAAATAAATCTTATTCAGGATACAAATTAATGTAGGTAACTAAGATCTATCTTATCTTACATATGCAATAATCTCTCTATATCTCCCTCAATCCCTCTTTTCAAAATTCAACTATTGATCATTTCAATATTCCACTAAATATATTTATATTTGCTGTTAAATATGGTATTATTCATCATGGAGTATTATCTTATTTCAATTAGGGCCAAAAATTCAAAGACAAACAATTAGTATTGTTACATTAAGTTAAACAGTTGTTTTTTATGTGTTCCCTTGATATCAATCTTCTAGTATTCAGTAGGTAGCCTAGCGTTTTTTATCTGAAAATATTTAACATTAATCATACCATTTTATGCAAAATAATAATACAATATGCTTGAATACTGACCCACTCAATCTCCACAATGGATGTTAATTTCAATTTCTAATAAGCCATGTCATGCCAGTACTGATCTAGTTAGCTTACTGCCTAAACTAATCACATACCTTTCCCCAAGGTAAAAGTTTTGCCTCTTTCTCTATATCTTATAAAACATATTTTCCGTTGCCCATAGGACTTAGTATATAATCATATCTTAAATGTAGATGTCTATGTTGTACGTTGAGAAAACATCAGACATATTTAGTATATGGGTCCAAATTAAGATCAAAACAGGCCTCTATATAGGCAGGTTTAATGCTGGACAGTGGCCGTCGTGGGTTTGTTTGTCTGAGGTGGCACCGCATGGAGTCCCGGGAGACAGTGGGCGGAGCATAGCCCCTCTCGTGGAGAGGTTAATGGGATTCTGATAACATGGGACTGTACGGTTTGGTGCGAGAGTCTTACCTTGTTTGGAAGGACTCACTCAGGTTTCAAAATTTGAATCATTTGCCTGCGGATCCTCACGCACTTTCGACGCACTGACCCAGTAAGGGCTACCATTTGTGAGTGATGTCCGTGCGTGAGAAGCCATTATAAACGCATGCGTGAGGACAAATCCCCACGCACGGACATCAGTGTGGGTCTGCCTTTAACCGTATAACAAATATCTGGAAGGTGTACAAATAATTGTACAATACTTGTTAATAAATAACAGTTGAGACGAATGTAAGAAAACCCCACAGAAAAAAACTACAGTATCAGGCACTAGTACAACATTCGAACTAAATCATTATAAAAGAAAACCTATACTTGTTCTTTTGGATGGAAATCAACCCAACCCCACGCGAACGACTATCACCCGGTTAGCTGTAATTCAACCCTATTAAATAATTATGATTTGCGATTAATGGTTTCACTCTTGTTGTCCATTATCTGGGCCACGCTCACCACCAGGAATGTCTTTGCTCCCCTGCCTTAGATTGTTTTTCCTCCCGTACTTCAGCCACTGTACTCGTGTGCACTCATTTGGGACGACGTGTATTATTGGGGTCACGAACTACACTAGTGTCTTCTTTTGCGGACGGGTGTCTTCTTTTGAGATCACCAGTGTAATCGATGGTGTTGCACCCTATCTACTCTGGGTCTGGTCCCTACTCCTCCTGTGCCAATTTCTGGACAAGTGTCCATTTCCTGGTATCCTACCTACATACAAGGATATGACGGGTGCAATCTATACACATGCATTTGTCGAGATCTTGTCCGCAAACTGGGTGTATTCATTGGCATTTCAGTTTTGATCATATGTTACTGTAAACAGAGTATACATAATGGTTTTCTTGATTCAGTTTATTCATATATAATATAAATGATGATGGGAGCTTCTCGCAGCTTGAATGCTACCCTGTGTATGATGAGATGTCACCTCTCTAAAGAAATGACTTCACCAAATAATGCCAATAAAAGTATAACAAACAAACGACAAACAAATAATAATAATGCCTAATGCCTCTTTCCTTCCTCATTGTCCTGTGAAGCATGACACCTTGTTTATTCCTCCCCATAATAATTCATATGGCACAACTATTTACTGTACACTTATAGCGACTAATTGCCTTGTCTTTGAAACTATTAATAGCCATACGACGATTTTCCACTTCAGGGAACTTCGCCAAAGACACCCGTGGGAAACAAGCGGCCTCGTCCTCACCTCCTCCCGTCACCAGAGCCCAGCCCAGAAGGTAATTACGTCGGTCAGCATTCCCAGGGCATCGGTGGCCACTACGCCTCCTCCTACTCCAAAAAGCGCAAACTCCTTTAAAAGGACACATACTGATAATTATGTTATTAATATGTGTTATTTGACTTTTACCTTTTTCTATACGCATTTTACTTTGTCTACTATCATCTTCCTTGGTATTATACCGATATCTTCAATGATTCAGAACAGATTTTGTGTGCAATTACCAACTTGTAGATTACTTTTTAATGTATTTATAGTAGAGTAGACAGAAAATTGTCAACCAACAGTATTGATGATTGATATTTCTATAGTGTCTTCTCAGCCTATTGTCAAAGGCCAGAAAGACATTTCAAAACGACTGGTATTAATAACTTAGAGGGATGTTCGAGGATGGGATGAAACAGAGCCTATTGTTCATATTTTATGATCAAGTTTCATGTCCTATGCTGGGTTGGAAATTCAAGAGTTCCTAAGGTAAAAAGCCATGAGAGTTTCTTAAGGTTCTAATTGATACATATCTTTTATTCCTTCCCAGCGTAAGGAATGGTTTTAAATAGAACAGTCTGTATACGGTGCTTTTAGTACTGAAATTAAAGTTTATATCGGCCTATGTGAGGCTAAGGGTGAATTTAACAAGTAGGATGCTTGCCTTTCTTATCATGTTCAAGATGCCAAAATGAAGCCACCCTTATTATCGACAAGTCCCTATCCCTTTTAACTTTGCCAAAACAGTTTTATATATGTATTGCAACTAGTATACACTATTCATTGAATATTTGGATTTTTTCTAGATTATGTATATTAGAAATTAATCAACATCTCGCCGAGTCTAGTGTGGTACTTTTGCGTCCTGAGACATTGGGACATTGCAAAATAAACGCACGTTGGATTATCTTATCAGTTCTCACTGCAGTAATAATGTCCATATCCATCGAATTTTTCACTTTAGATAATTTATCAGACAACGTGAACCACTGTAGGTTAACATACAATTTGGTGGATACATTTTTATTGTATGCTTCACATTGATGTTGGATGTTATTTATATAATTGTCAGTATCCTTTATCCGAGTTATTAAGAGCCTTACTATGATTACGATAGGGAACCGACTGACATTAGACCTAGACTACCAAATTGAAACACAGCCTCTGGTCTTTCTTTCTTTCAAGGTAATTTCATATAAAACAATAACCTTATATCCTTGGTAGGCCAAGTGCTATTTTATCCATGGTGTCTCGCATTCCTTTAAAGTAGATTTTGCTTACGGATTATAATTCAAAATAGTCAGTGCAGTGTAACAGTGTCTTGCTACTCGGTAGAGATAACCACGGTTTTATATTTGAGTCAGGCTCTTTTTATCTCGGATGGGCTTTAGCTTAGCACGTATACATGTATTATATAGTTCCAAGTCATAGATTTCTGTGAATGGGTTTTTAAAACTTACATGCATCTTTTCTGTCCTAACCATATTGACAACTCAATTGTTCGCGGTTCACCGTCAGCATTATTTGACACTAGATATTAAGATAAGAAAATCCCATGTGTTCCTTGCAAAATGAACAAAAGAGCAAATCGTATAACGTTGATGAAGTTGTCTAGAGACTGCATTGATTAGGTAGAGGAACTTGTGGACACAAGTCAAGGGAATGACCAATATATAAACTGCTGGTAATGTGAAAGATGAGATAGTTAAAAAAAAAAGACTTTTATTCAGCTTTTTCTAATCTTGAAACGTGGAAGCCTTTCAGGGAACTTGTTCTTTTTTTACCAGAAAATCGAAGTATCTGAAAAAAAACAAGAGGGTTTTCTTCTTGTAACCATATCGTGAATTTCTTGCCGGGTGTGGTATGTCTGCTTGATCGACATCAACTATTTTGGTGAGGTCTGATGTTCCAATTTTCCTAGAAATTGTCTTTCCGTTCACTTGTTTTATTGTTCACTAGCAAATGAACATTGTAAATACATGATCGAAACAAGTGACTTCACTGGTGTGAGGCAATGTTTAAGAACATAGTGTTGTAGCCTTTGGAAATTAACATCTGAAATGCAATATGTTTGGCAATGCATTTTCCATTGTTATTAACCATGAACTCGACTTGGATATGTATTGGTATTCTCATAGCAAGAGGATTGGTTGTATTATGTCCCATCATCAGTGTAAGCAACATGTCTTTTATTATAAGGGTGTTTTGTACTGAGACGATCCCAGTGGGCTTGTTTTTAATGTCTGGTTGACACCCGGTCACAGATTTCGGTACCTAGAGCTGAGCATGACGTATTAAATCATATCAATTATAGCCTGGTAAAAAGTGGACCCCTCTATCGTTCCAAAGATGAGGCTAAACATGTCGTGTGTTATGATAGTTGGGGACAGAAGCAATGGCATGGAGTGTGTACCTTGTTACCTCGTGCAAAGCACGCCATCAGATTTTAACCAAATTTATTGTGTTATTCTGACACAGAAAACATACCTTTCTGATGCTATTAGCCATCAGAACGTTCACATTTATCTTATATCCGGTGTTGTTTGGCCTAGAATATATATCAATAGCGTATATATATATAAATACTTTTTAGTGTCAGTGATCACGAAATATAGTGTTGCATCAGGTACTTTAAAATAATACCACCGAATATTCTTTTGAAGGCCCAGCTTTTAGAAGGATCCGACTTTTGAATTATGACTCGGCTCGTTGAATCAAATGATATCATGTCCAAGATGAAATATTGAATCGGGATTTCAATGTGGATTGTCGTCGATCTCAGAAATCAGTGTAGTCAATCCGTCAACTACTGAATACATTAAGCTATATACTTCTGCAGAACAGTGCACCCTAAGATGCACGAGACTGAAAGGAGTTTATGAAAAGGCATATTAGAGTAGCAATAATATACTTAACCATATTAAATTTTATTCCAAATGTGTGGAATTATGTACTGCACATGATAAATACATATCAAGAAGAAATACTTAACATTTCCAAGTGTAAAACAATGTAAAGACATAACGATATCCCTGGTCTGAAGAATCATTGAGTATGGACAGAAGTTTTCACTGTTTATTATTACGTATTGTAATTCTCAGTCATGTTTCTCGTGACATAACTAACATTGAAGGGACCACTATTCTTAACGTATATTGTATTGAATGCCACGGGGTATATCTACCAAACTTAAATTGCCCACATGTTTTTCTGATTGAATACAATGCAACCACACTCGTATAGGTAGTAGATATGTCACTCCAAGAAGAAAAATCAATCTATAACTTATGCATTGTGGCATTTTTAAAAAATTCTTTTCTGACACCCAGTTATGCCTGCGTGTATCAAACTGAATGATAACAAATCGTCTGTAAAGGTATTATGTCAGTAGAAACGGATAAAAAAAACCCTTGATTTCTTTGGACACAAAGCTTCTCTCTGAAAACATCTTGGTAGATATACCCCATGAGGGTGGAGATTTTACTGCGGGGTCCTCTGGACTGATGTTGTATGTCTTTGTTCCTTATAAATACTGTTAATATCTTCTCCCCTGCTTTTTTACATCTTCAGAATATCGGTCCTGATTGAATTAAGTCAAAATCGATAGCAGTACATGTCTTAGTAGCAAACCTTTTAGGTTCATATCTTACAAAGTGTCTGAAAGTTAATAATCATAAATGCTTTAGGCAGTTTTTATCGAAGGATGTCATTCAAAGCACACATGGGAGAATCGTTGGTGAACTCTATTGTACGTTACACTCTTGAGACTTTTTCTCAGACAGTCCCTGTAAATATCTACATTCTACCTTTGAAGGGTAACTGATACCCAAGGCGAATCTGCCTGAAGCTATTGGTGAGTTGGGGTTTCTCACTTACTATTAAAGGGTTTCTTAGCTCCTCAAAGATAGCACTTCTTAAGAGATATATCATCCCTTCTGCAATCTTTTACGGCCATACTTTCTAGGAAAGTGACATTTGTTTTGTTCTATCGTTCATTATACGTATATAAATCTTCTGGTCTGCCATTTTCTCTAGTCTCTAATTCCCTCGCTCTGGTGTTCAGGCCTCTTAATCTTAGTGTTTGGGATAGATATCTGGAGAATTTACCTATGTGCTTATTTAAGAAGTCACTAACAGTCTTCGTCATTAGCCCTTGGTTCTTAATTTTTCGACGTTCCCTTTTGCTTTTATCATAAGGCTTGTGTATATGGTTGATCCAAAATTAGTTAAACTATAAGTAAATGTGCAATCCCTCATTATATCAATGGACAACTAGATAATTGATCTCTTGGTTTGTGTGAAAGAGTCGGAGGTGCTTAACACATACTCTTCGGACAATAATATGTTTGAAATTATGCGATAAATACTTAAACGTAAGATAACATGGAAGAAGCAATATAGATATACTTAAGTGGTTGTGGCTTTTGTTTGAGCTTATAGTCACAGAATACTATTCAATGCACAATATGAACTAACTTCTGTCGCATGATAAAATATCATTTGAGGATTTGCAGTTATCAGTTAAATACATGTATATGGACTTGTCAGCAATGATGATGAAACTTAAGAAATATTTAATGAACAGTGCGGACAAAGCAAAGTTAGAATTATGAGGTGTGGTATAAATATGTGTATTTGGGAGTAGGAAACAGCAATAACAGAGTGATCGTCCTGAAGATCAGACGTTGATAGTTACCATTTTTGGTGTGTTAAAATATGAGCTAACTTGCCATGGTGCTCCGCATCGTTATCTCTGAACATATCGCTTTATGAGTAATTATGGGTCACATTCTCTATAATTGTACAATTGATGGATGCAAAAACGAATATTTGAAAGGAATCGGAGGGGCAGAGTATCGGTCCTTATCTTTTTAATGAAATTACTTTTCACCATTTTTCTCTGAGTAAATCATGTAAGCTGGTCTTGTTGTTTATATCAAGGCTGCTGTTGCTTTTGAAGAACAGTGAACTGAATTTCTTACCTCAATGCACACGACCACCAAGGGCTTTATTGTTTCTCCTTGGAAACCTGTGTGTACGCCTAGGTATTTGTCAAAGGGCCATCTTAAAGTCCTGAGGTAGAAACAGTTGGTAAATATTCAAGAGAAAATGTTTAGCTATCGAGAAAGTAGCTGCTTCCCAATTGTACATTTGCAGAGAAATTGACTCGTAATTTCCCCCTGCAAACAGTGTATAGATATACGTGTATACCTATACATATTTATCTGGTCTTTCCACGTATAAATGTGATTGAGGGAATTTCTATCAGAGTATTTTCAAAGTGTTAAATATTATAAAGGATCCTCTTAATGTACGGTATTTTAGGAATGTTAATAAGATAACAAGATGAAAAGACTTGTTCTTATGCAAGGTATCTTGATACCTACCTTACTGCTATTCCAAGCTGTTCAATATGTAAGAACAACCTAGATTTTGATAATTGATGTTCGCCTCGGAAATTACTTATTAGTGTGGTATATTGTTATATGTATGAACAACCCAATCGCTAATTTTAAAATTGTCTTCTGTTGTCATCCTTAATGCAAGCTTTAGAAATACGTTACTCTAGGTAAAACTGCTAGCATAGGAATGGTATGTTTTGTTATGAGGAATGATTCTTAGGTTACATAGTCCCTATTAGTGTCTGTGACCACTTCTAACACCGCTGTATATGTCTTTATATCAATATGTATCATTGCACTATCCTCAGGTCATCTTGGAGATATACTAAGCTTGGTGGAATACTAAATACTTTTTTGACACCAACTCTTTATGAATCAGGATTATTAGAAAGGTTAAAATAGGGACGTTTACGTAATGTAACGTGGCTGGATAAGGACCGGTGTACTTGGACACAACTAACACCATCTATAACGTGGTGTTGGTATGTTTGTACAGGTTCGTGTTATAATAACTTATATCTAATCATCTAGGGTTCATGTACACGTCATGTATTGAATGATCCAGCCTATCCTGATTACGTAACATGCGCGTTTGACTCAAGTGTTAACCTCTCTACAATGGTTAAATATTTGTTAAATACAAAAGTGGATCTCACCGATACAAAGCGAAGGTGATTGTGTGTAATATGTACTGGAGATATTCCCATATTGTCATTCCTTTAGTATAGTAAGATGTTTTGTGCGTGTAAGCCCAGAAATGTTAGGAGGATGCTAATGGGTACATATCGTAGGTCTTAGTCTCAGTTATCCTCTGTTTTAAAAGAACAAGGTTAAACCATTTAATGATTAATGTTGCAGTTATTTAACAAAGAATGTTGTTATTGTGCAAACGATTAGCTGTGGTGACCTGTGATTTTCATAGAGGGTTTTTAATTAAGGTTGTCAGAGTGTTGTTAGGTCAATATTCATCATGATGAAAAAGCTATATTTAATCGACTTTATCATGTCTTGTGAATATGGATTTCATGCTTGTTGTTTGTGTTGGCTGGAACAATTTTAATTCCCTCGTCCACCTCCAACTTCTCTTTGATTTTGATCTGTGAATCCATTCTACTAGTTCGACATTGGGTCCTATTTTTCCCCAGGTTTTAAGATTATTGATCATAATACTTCATATACTTTATAAATATCAGACCGTGACCAACCATCGAGTTGCAGTTGAAACAAAGGGATTTACAATTTAAAGAGTTATCATAGAAAAGGGAACGGATGCAACACATATCATTTCTTCTTTTTATTCACTGTCTGTATGTTCCGTAAATCCTTTAATGAATGGGTCTTAGCTTGGGGGTGAGTTTTTATGGAGAATTTAAATGATAATAGCTACAAGACCAGTACACACCATGTAAGCAAATATAACGTAGTAAGACATGGGGCACACTACCTGTCCCATTTTGTACGCGGGGTGGCTGGGTTGGGGGAGCGGTCCTGTTGGCCAGGGCCTTGTTTTGCACTTCCCCTGTTAATAAGGGACTTGTATGTGTCAATGCACGTGTCAGTTAATCTGCATGCTGGGATAGATTCATTTCGAATTCGACATACAAGTATTGAGCAACACGTTTAATTGAAACACAGATACGCGGACCCTATAGATATTCCATGGCAAATATAGAATGTTTTTAATAACATTCGGCCGGCGTACAACTCCCATAAAACCCCGGGAATCCGACTCAAAATAGCGAACATACAAGTGCCCTATTGGGTCGTTCAAAAACGTACCACCTTACCAGTATCTCGGGTGCACCACACGAACCGTTTCGATTTGGAGGAATTAGTAGGATTAAAACTGTTGGCGCAAGTAATCAGGAACACATGCTATCTAATGCCCATGTTCACCTCATGTATATTCATCTTCGGATTCCTAAGTCGATAACAAGTATAAATCTAATCTACCCTTTAACCTTATAGTATTAAAACAATCATCACTAATTCCCAGGTGTGGCCAGCCGCTTCATTAATTATCGGTTTTATGTCATCGCCTAGTTAAGCTGGGAGACCCTCCCTGATCTTTTTGAACGAGGGCGTAAACCAACCAGCCCCCACCCGATGTGTATCCCTGTACTGGATGGGGCAAAAGGAACCTGATTTAAAGACTGGTCATAACAGGGTCAGGATTCAGGTAAAACTAAGTGACAGTGAGGCAAATAATGAATGGGATAAAGATGTTATATCAGAGTTATCATAGGCATGTCTAGGATTTTGTTGGTAGTAAAATTCAATTGACATCTGGAGGATTGCTAAAATACAACTGGCGATTCTGTATGGGTGAAGTGATTCTGAGTTTGGGATTCGGACCTGAATTTGACCGGATTTGACCAGTTCATTCTTACGCTCTCCTGTTCCCCTTGTTTTAAGTTGTCTCCGAACTAGTTCACTTCATATCCAGTTGATAAATGTGTAAGCCTTCCTTACTTTCAGTGGCTGTGGGTGGTTGGGATTAGGGTAAGCCTAAGTCAAGAGATGCAGGAAGAGGGTTATATTGTTGATAGGGGATATATGGCTATCAGAAAAGCAATGATTTAATTCTATTTTGTTCTTGAACTTTTATTAATTATATTATATTTTCCCAGTGTTTTAACTTTTAAGATCAAGGTTCCTATCTGATTGTGTCCTTTAATTGCCCTCTCCTAATGCTATTTTAAATATAAATAATGTGTCTAATAGTTCAACATTGATTATATCGTGTATTCAGTTTTATTACTACTCGCCATATGGTTCTTTTATATATTTTGATTGTCTATTGCCAGTGTTTATCCGACCGCTTTTGTTCGTATTATACTATACCCCAATCTAAAGATTTTTCACTATTCTACTCTGAGGATGAGGTCATTTGCATTCCTATCAGTATTAACGTTTGGAAGAGTCTTACCAGCCGTGTATAGATTATTGCACACCAACACTTTTTTGTCATTGTAAATTACTGATAAAATACGAAGATCGTCTGTTGGTTACTTTTTGCCGCCATTTTTAAGGATACAACGACTACATGTTGTAGCATATTATTTTCAATAAGCATTGTTTATGTACATCACTGGTATTTTTCTTCGTTGTGTGAATTGCACGCATTCTTATATATTTGTTGGTATCGTTCTGGTTTTATACCTATTTCTTCCAATGTATATAATTATTCTATAGGGTGGTGCGTTCAGAAGTAGTTACAACAGCTATGTTTTCAAGATTCATAATTAATTGTTTATTCAAACAGGTTTTTCTTGTGAATGGATTGTCAGTGTTTAGGGAATATAATTGTACAGTTGCCTAAAATGGATGAATGTGAATGTGAATGTGAAAATGAACCACAATTGAATGATTTTTCCCTATGTATTAACATCTAAGAAAGAATGTTTAATTTAACGTGATTTTTGTTATTTCATCTTATACTGACTAGGTAATATAACTTTTTAATAAAGTTTTTCAATCACAGTTTATTACAATTAGTAAGTGATTTTTTCATTTATTGTACTATAAATTTGTCATTTCTTTGGAAATAAAGATACGGTTAGTTCACCTCTTAATGATTGTGTCCTGTTAAACTATTCGTTGTGTTATTAGAAGAAATAAGACCTGGACGTCTTCGGGGGGCGGGGTTTAGAATAATCATCACTTGTGTACTAGCTCTCAAAATGATCTGAAACCGCTGGAGATGTTTAAAGAACAAGATCTCTGGGGGTTTTTTCTCTCAACATATCCAAGTTATCTTATCCCAAGTAATACAGACTTAAAGCTAAAGGAAGTAGGCCGTCAGGATTAAATATTATAATGAGCTGGAGAATATGAAGCTAATCATGAATACTGCAACAAACCTTCAAGGTCCCAACAGATCTAACAACAGACAGCCAATCAGTAGAGGAACCAACCAGACGGGTATTATTCGTTGTGAGGAACATCGAAACATTATTTTGATATGCATGAGGGTATTGATTGGAAATTGATTGACTTGTTTTTTATGGAAATAATACGATGGGCCTAACATGATAGATATATTCCAATTATCCCAGACCTTGTAATGCACTTGTCAGTTGCATTCGACAAGTGCATAATAATCGTCGCCGTAAATGTTCTTGCCTTGAGAAATCCTAGTTTCAGAAATCTTACAGCCAGTTCATGCTTGAGAACAAGAATTGTTTTTCTCCGGAGTTAATTTCACAAATATTTTATAGATACATATTAGATGGGAAGCATGATCTTTAGAACTGAGATAGAGAAAGATAAGAATCTTATTTTTAAAAATCTCAAATTCAAGCCACAAATGCTCTTTTTCACATTTTTTTTTAATTAATAGCTTGTCTCAATGGTAAACACAGTCCGTCACACTAACATGGTATCAACAGACATGACACTTGACATGGCGCCCTTTGCCATCGCCAGGATAGTAAGTTATCAACAAAGTGTGTGCAGAAACCACACCAAACGAAAATCAATATATTAACAAATTGACAGTTCATATACAATTATGTGAAGCGTTGTACCAGTTGAGAATGAACTGGAATGTGCGATTGTTTACATTTGGATTATGACACAGTGAGAGCACCGTTGTGCTTGGCTGAACTGTAGCGATATTTGGCCAACTGTCTCAACAGCTCTTTAAAAAATCAGTAATTGGAAGGAAGCATAATGTTTATGACCATGTATGTAAAATTGTGTATGTGTAGAAAACAGGAGATCGGAGAGGTACAGAATATTGAAGACAAGACAATGAATTACTTTTGCAAAATTTCCATTTGTTTATATTATTATTCTTTTGTTATTCAGAGAAAAAAGAATCTTCTGGCTAATATATTATTCATAGAACATCAACCAAGTGACCTGGTTGAAGGAAAATACTGATAAAAATACTCACTTTCATATGCAACAGAGTATGAGTTAAAAATAAATTCTAACGTAAACAAATATTAGTTCTACTCTCATCAATTAAAGCAGAGGATTGTTACTTTAATCTCCTCTATGTTGCACAGGGCCATAAGGACCTCAGTCAGACTTTGACCTCATTGCATCTTGGGCAAAAATATTGTGTACAGGTAAAAGTCCCAAAGATGGAGGCGTACCTGGTGATAACCTTATTCACTGGGATTATTTCAGCTCTTCTGTTGTTTAAATTCTTTTTTGATCGCATATTCATATCTGATAAACTCAAGGATTTTAAAGGTCCGAAACAGTGGCCTTTTGTTGGAAATGCTCTCCAGATTGACCCAAAATGTACACACGGAACCCTGTGCCAATGGAGTAAACAATATGGGGACATGTTTAGAATCAAGATATTTTCAGATAATGCAGTTGTCCTGAATGATTTTGAGTCAATCCAGGAAATGCTGAATACAGAGGCTTGTTCCTACAGGCCCTATAGCTTCAGATGGATCGAAATAATGCTGAATGGGCGGAAGGATCTTGCTGGTACTCCAGAATATTCAGAGGAATGGCTGGAGACAAAAAAGGCATTCACACGATTCCTAAATTCCTATGGTGAAGGATTGGACAAAATTGCTTTGGTTTCTGACAGTTACATAGACAGGATGATTCACAGAATGGAGGAGGACATGAAGAAGAATGACAACTGTAGTAACATAAAAGATCACGTTTTGTATGGGCTAGCCGGCATAACTTCTTATCTTTTCTATGGAAGAGAGTTAGATGACCAGAGTGTGGATACTCTGCTTGTGTATGAGCATGCTGTATCTAAACTTGTTGAGGGTGGAGGTGCACTGGCAATGCTCGACCAATTCCCATTTTTGCGACACATCCCATTTCAGACCATCCAGGAACCAATCAAGTGTTGCAAGGCGTATGCAGAATGGCTGGAAAAGAATCTAACTGAGCATGAGGTCCTGATAACTAATGGTGAAGAATTATCCTGTGTTCTCTCCTCCCTGGCGAATTTTCAAAACAGAATTACTGGGCAGCATCTTGAAAGGTCTCACGTGCTTGGCATTTCTTTCAATTTCAGTTCAGGAGGCATTCTTACTTCTAGTGCTAACATATTAGCCTTGATATTGGTGCTGATGAACAAGAAAGATATTGAAGCAAAGATTAATGATGAAATAGAGGATGTATTGCATGGAAGAAGACCAGTTTTGCCAGATAAACACAAGATGCCTTATGTCAGGGCTGTAATGGAGGAACTATTTCGAAACATTTCTATCCTGCCATTGTCAGTACCCCATCGTGCTGGGGAGGATACAAACATCAAAGGAAAGTTCATTCCAAAAGGAACGATTCTGTTCCCAAACCTCTGGAACCTGCATCATGATGAGAGATATTTTGATGACCCTTGGCAATTCAAACCAGAGAGATACTTGACTGAGGATGAAAAAGAATTGCTGCCAAGATCAAATCCCATTTGGAAGCACAGTCTTGCATTCTCTGCAGGAAGAAGGATTTGTCCAGGTGAAAGTTTGGCCAGAAACCGGATGTTCCTCATCATTGTTAACCTCTGCCAGAAGTTTGAGTTTCGTGCAGTAGATGAAAAGAACCCTCCGTCTTGTGACCCAAGGGATTTCTTCAGTGGTGGTGTAGTAACACCATATCCTTACAACGTGAGACTAGTGAAAAGATATTGAACACCCAGAAGAACTACTTTTCATTTTAAGTGACACACTAAGACATTGTTTATCTCCTGAAGACTCCTTAGCTGTTACATCTTTATACAAGAAGATGAATCAGTTGAAAGAAAAAAAGTGTGCATGATTGCTAATAAGTGAAACTTCTGCAGGATAAGGAATTTTACATGCCACCAAAAGTTAAATTTGGTCGTTCATGAGGCCGGTCAGACAAACAAAAGATCGTAATCCATCATAATTTCAGTCCAATAACTTACAGATGTGTAGGAAAAGAATGGAACAAAAATTGGAAAGTCTTTAGTTTTTGATCGATGTGAGCTGAGAGTGCAACTTTAATCACAGCAAATTGACATGTCAGATGGAAGGCATCCCAAATAGTGTATATATGATGCAACATAGTTATCATAATTATAATCCTATATTCACAATAAAAGGGGTTCTTTTAAATTGTAGTTAGTATATATGTAACAAGTATCAAGTATATAGAGAGATGCAAACTTGTACATTCAGTGTATGGCTCCCACTTATGATTTATAATTGTAACTATATATAGTAGACAAAGTAAGTACTCGGACCTCTTTTTTGGCTTGATATCTGACTTGACATCTGACCTTTACTCTCACCATGATTCTGATTCTCTGATTGTCACCAAGACACTGACTCCCCCTCTCTGAGTCAACGTTGATATTTATTTGACATCTAATCCTGGATTATATCAATCTACTGAAATAAAGACAATGAGAAGTACAAGGCAGACTCTCTTTCAATCATTTGCTGTGCCACATAGAACAGTCCTGGTAATTTGAAGAACAACAGATGAATGATATAATTGTATTGGTCACATTTGTAGTAATCTATTCGTTAGGTCGTCAGAAAATGTACAGTCAACAGCTCTACATATTTTAGTAAACTAGAAAATGGATTAATTTCAAAAGATGTACCAGATTTATAATATATTTATAAGCATTTTCAAATCAAATTAATGAAAATCTCTGATATTCTGGACCATTATATCTGCCTGGTATATGTATAGAATATCTCGAGTATTTAAAGTATCTAGGAATCAGAATTGATGTTAATTAATCGAAGGTTCTACTTCTTTGTAAATAAGCTGTACGTGTACATGTCAGCTCAAAATGAAATGCATAAGTTGTGTATAATCAGACAATACATCAATTCGTATATTGCGTTCAGAATATACAAAAAATTTATGGTGTCAATACTTGAATTTTCTATGTATTGTTCTGATATCGGCTCTAAAAATGAAGGTCTAAGGATATAAAAACCTCAGAATAAAGCTCTGAGTGTAGTTTATAGGCACACAATAATAAACCACTGCAAATGAGGAGGGAAATTAGAAGCTTGAGTCTTATCTTTAAAGTAAGTAATTTTGTACCCATTAGAGAACTGTATAACACTAGACATAATGCAGGGAAACGATGAGGTTGACAAAAGAACTAGTATCAAACTTTACACTAGCTAAATCGAGTCCGCTCTGGAACAATTTGAATAGAGAAACCAGGGACATTTAGAATATAAACTCCTTCAAACAGGCTCTGGTAAAAATGATATTGGAATAGATGTGATAATAATGATATTGGAGATCGGTGATTGTACCAACTGATTCAGAATGTATTCTGACTACAGCTATGTATTGTACTATTATAACTATTAGGTTATAGCATGTGCTTATGCCATGGGTGGAAGTTTTACTTGTGAGCGTTAGGATACCATAATCTATCTACAGCTGAGTAATATTACATGTATAGTGTAAACCTGAATAAAATTGATTAAAAGAAAAAAATCACAATTTTGTCTTTTTAAGTAGAGATGGCATGATTTATGTTTGGGGCAGCCTTTTGTCGCCTAACGGGTACCCTCTGTATCAAAGAGCAATCAAGATCTAAATTATTAAAGTTATCAATGCAGTATTTGGTTAAAATGAAGAAATGTATGCTATTCAATATAGCCTATAACCACCATTTAAAATGAAAAGATTCTGATTATTTCTGTTATTAATAATGTAAAATGCCTTAGCCTAATTCGAACTGTTCCTTCATTATACTTTATAAAATATGGGAATAAATTGCCCTCACATCAGTGTATTCTTATGACTACAAAATGATTCTCCTTGCATTAAATATTTACGTCACGGTCAGTACATTTAAGATATATGCTAAACAATAATATATTATATCTTATGAGGTATCATTTTAATAAGAGGTAACATAATGTTAACATTTAATATGTGCATATCCATGCAGGGCCATTCTCACAAAAGTCTTGCAAATGGTGTCTTTGCTCTTTACGGGTCTCTGAAGCTGAGGAAAATATAGTAATTGATTTTCTGTGATTAAATATTAATTTTACGAGTCATGAGCATGAGATTGAACAAATCCTTGAAAAAAATTCTTCAAAAAAATGAGGAATTTTTTACTTGATATTTAAATTCCGCTGGAATAAACCAAAACCCATTGTTCGCCGATTGTATGTCACGATACGCGACGGCGATCTTCAGGTGATCGGTCCTCAGTATTTGATAATATATATCAATACAAAATATGGGAATTAATTGCCCTCACATCAGTGTATTCTTATGACTCCAAAATGATCCTCCTTGCATTATCATAGGCCTGGTAGTAACTTGAAGGCGAGACAGAACTATTTTTAAGCATGTCACGATACGCGACGGCCCTCCAAGGCTTATTATCAAACATGGAATTATTTCAGTTATGTGGTTATTTAGGCCTATCAAGGCCTTGATAAAATAGGTATAAACATTAACTCTTCTTTTATTATTTTCCCTGGCATATCAAGTAACAGGTGAAAATGTCGCGATACGCGACGAAATTTTCGGAAATTTTACGCGGCGTGTATCGTTCGTAGATGGGAGGTTCTTTAAGATAGTAAGTAATATTTCCATTAAAAAAAACACGAATTTGCCAGCATCATGGAGAATTTTGATTTACCCAATCTGTTTAGATCTCGCAAGACTATAGATATTTTCCTATCACTATGTTTATTATTATTACATGTTAATTTGTGAGAAGAACATCTATAGTGAATGCGATATACGTTATGCTATGTTATTCCTGAGCAAAAATTGCAAACATGACCTTGCCTCACGTTTTGTGCTCTGGATTCCTTAATATTTGAGCCCCAGTTTAATTTATCTCAGGACTATGTAGAGGAGAATATATATTTTCAGGAAATATACCCCAAAAACCTGTCATCTTAATTCCCTTCTTTTCGATTTTCAACCCTGAAATGCAAGACTTTTCTGAGAATGGCCCTGCAAATGAAAATATATATTTTTACATTATTTATTTTTCGAAAATCAAAATATATTGAACTTAAATAATATTTATTTCTTCAGGTAAACTCATTAATCGCAGATTATCATTATGTTATTTTATCAATTGAATGTGTTTGAGGCTATCCTTGGTCACTTGTGTTTTGTAATAATAGAAGAGTTGACTAGAAAATGTGTTCCTATTCCCAATGCGATCTCCGATGAATAAAAAGTTTTGTACCTATTTTTAAGTTAACTATCCGATGTTTTTCATTTCGAGGCAAATACAATACAGATGATGTATTTATTTGGTGATTGTATCATCACGTCTTGATGTCCCCGTTAGGCGACAGGCCATCTTTCACTATTTTTCCAGAATTTACACTATTATTTCGAGCCCTTGTACACAGAAAGGTACTGATACAAATAGTTCCATACTTCAGATTTTGATTCCCCCTGATATGAATGTATACAAAAACGTAGAAAGAGCTGAGTGGTCCTAAATCTTTTTTGACGGTTCTGACCCGGGGCAAGGGCCAAACGATGTAAAAAAAATGGATATGGTCATCTACAGTACTGATCTCTTTCTGCATCATTATCATTACATCATTACTATTACCTAATTATAGGTCATAAAGTGGTTATCCATTGTGACGTCATTATTGCGTAACATGATGTAACAATTGACATTATGCATTCTACAAGAATCGCCATAGCCCTAAGCGCTTTTTATTTATTACATACAATATCATACGGGACCGATAAAAATGACCATTTACGTATAATTCAAGCTTGCAATCAGCATCCAAATCTGCAAACCTATTCCAATAAAATTCCACAGCCTCTTCATATTGATCTCTCTTAGAGAATATCTATTTCAATATTTAGCAATATCCCTTCTCCATTTCAATGGTGAAATGCGATATATATATATCTGCGTTTTCATCAAATCTGGACAGTCGGATTCGAACCTGGGGACGACTGCAGTTTCAGCCCCCATACACTCCCTGGTGCTAGAGGAAGACCACAAGTGAGATTAACGTCCTGGTAAAAAATATAGAAGAAACCCATTTGAAAAATGATCTAACAACCAGTGTAATTTCTATACCTAGCTGGGAAATGTGGATCACCCGATCGTCTCAGAGGTCATTTTGGTCCTCCCTGTTGAGATGCACCAAGGAAACGTATACCGGTAGGTGCCTCAATAACCAGGCAACAATCCGGAAACCAACTTGGCGCAATTCCCTAAGCTTCTCATGTATCTTTCGCGCCACTGGTAGGCCCAAGTCATGTACATTTTTTTTCTCTACCACCCCCCCACCCGCCCTCTATCCCCATCCCCGCAAAAAATAGACATTCCACCAGCTTCACTTTCCTATATTTCCTTCACTATAATTATAGGACGGAATCCCCGAGCAGAACTGATTAATTATCGACTTTAATTTGGGACTGCTATGATTATACACCTCCATGTTACATACCGGTATCTAGGGATGGCCATATATAAAATATAGGGTTAGAATTAGATGTTTCATCTATATACATGCACATACAATATTATATTATACGTGACAGCGATCATGGATCGAGGTAGACTGCAGGGACGCCTCAAATAGGGCGGAACTCTGACTACACAGCAATTCCAAGAAGTCATGGTCATAGATTTTCTTGGTAATCTTTGAAAATAATTGTACCAGAACAACGGCAAGTTTTATTTTGGCTAATAAATATTTTGGAAAGCGTGCCATGTGACAGCCAGGTTTGGGGGGGGGGGGAGTAGAGGGAGCTGGGTAAATTAATGGTGAACTTGGTGGAGTTTACTCTGCCTCCATGCTTGCGGAGACGGACATCTCATCTCACAAACAATGTAGAGCGAACAATCAGACACAAACATTATTATTTTATATGAAAGTTTCAACACAGACTAAGCAAAATGATGTGTTTTTTTTAATCAATCCGAGTTGTCCGATATATCTAGTCTCATCATCAAACCGTCTTCAGAGATTGGCTTGAAAACATTCCTGCGAATCACTTGTCTGTGGTTGCCAAACTTTTCAGGAGTATAGGTAATCAGGTTGGTTGGTGATAGCATTATTTTCTTTATTCAAATAGAATATCTGTAAAGTATTCTCCAGACTACATGCTTCCTCCAGACTACATGCGTATGCCACCCAAGGTAGATGGAGCTTGTCATGAGTTGGGAATCGCTGGGAGAATCTTGTCTATTTGAATTTAATGCGATATAAAGCTATATAATTCCATGTGTTTGGTTTGAAAAGTGATTTCCAAAAGGAAGTGGTCTTTAACAATTCACAGGCTCTTACGTGCTGACGAGGTGTATGCAACGACAGAGTATCGTAAACCAGGACACTCAAGATTATATGCCTTGTCAGCATAATACATTTAGGACTCGTTGATTATAATACAATACTTTTGTAAAGAATTTATAAATATGTATTGGTGGTAATATCGATTGGTCATTTGCCTAATCATGTTTCTGCATCATATTGAACACAATCATTTTGGCTGGAAATGAGTTGGACGATGTGAACGTTATCCAGTGCCTATCTCCGATATACTCAAAGTCCATATACAGTATAATATGTCGAATTTTGACGCGTTTTCAGAGAATAAATCCTTCCGACGTTATGTTAATATATGAATCACTGTCCATCCTGAACAATGTTCCTATATTGTCTATAATCTCTTGGTACAATAAATCTGCGCAAAATGTTATCAATCCATGATTTAACGTAAAAGGTATGTTGCATAATATTAATGGTTACGATTACTCGCTGGAGCTTGCCGCAGATAAGTTGGATAAGTGTTTCAGTAATTTCTACATTATTTAATAAAGGTATTTTACTGACTCGTCGGATATGTCAAAGACTGAACAAAAATGATACGTTTTCCGCTAATTGTTAAATGGCAGTATGTGACCTCTCTACTCTATGATTTTATTGAAGAACAAGCAGTACATAAAATATTGGTATATCGGATATAAAACCATTTCATTGCACACGCTAACTCCTTATATTCTTTTTATATTTGTAAAGTCAATATTCCAATATCAGATCCGGATAACATAAACACTAGATTTAGTAGGAAATTCCTGGAAATATTTCAATGTATACAAACACGATTATTTTTGCCCTATGATGGATTCGTGAAATCAGTTGAAGTAAAAAATAATGTCCTATCATTCGATCTTCTAAATTCACGCCGGAGTGAATGCAACTTCTAAGCTAGTGGCATTGTTAGCAAAATCCCAAAGTTTCTCCTGTAAGGCGATGTCCTTAGCTTCGTCTGATGGCTCTGCCTGTTTATTATCTGTGTAATATTTACCGCTCACATCTAGATAAGCAAAGGAACGATTTGTTATTTTTTTTCATTCGACCAGAAATAAGTCGTCATACAATTCATTCAAAGTGTAGGTATACATACCGGTAGCTCTCATTTCTACTTAATTCACTATTTTCTTGTTTAATATAATTATTAGATTTATCTAGGAAAATTGATTATTAAGTAAAAAGTTCGCTATATTTATGTATTGTTTAGTTGTTGTCCCCTATAAGCATTTGTAATAATTTTGTTGCAAATGAAGGTGTCCCTAATTACTTAATGGAAATTACTGCTTAAGCCCAATGTTTGGGATATTTATTTGCATTGGTATGGATAAGGCCTACTCTCAATAAAACATATATGATAACCCACTTTTGAACAATACAATAGCTACTCATATGTATATGTTATCAAAGGATTATGTAAAGTTATAACATTACCGTGTCTGTTGCATAATAATAGTAATAACAATAATGACGCACCATGTTGAATCAGGCACATGATCTTTGAACATTGACTACGCACATTTAAGCACAGATTTTCCTCCAGTGCTCACATTAGGAGCTGACACACATATATTACTAACCATGGTCCATCCCTAATCGAAGTTAAATGTGGTAAAAAATAATCACCAATTATTACCAATCAACTAAGCATAAAGATCCCGGCTTCAACTTATTACCTCGTCTATTGGTGCATTATACTTACTGTTTAGTTCAGGATCCAAGGCGAGTTTATGGACAGCCTGTCCTCCTTCCATAGGACTTTTGGTGATTTTAACGAATAATTTCATAAAACCATCAAGGATATATCGTGTGAGAAATTTGTTCCACAATCCGCTTTCCCGGCCGAGTTCAGTCCCGGGTATGAATCCTATGATATGAAATGAATTACAAAAATGATTAGGCTATTATTGCAGATTATCTCACGACTTCACTTATAATGCAAATAAAGGATAGTGCGCGGCGAGCATAATAAAAATTGACAAAGTGTACCAAATATGACCGAAAAATGACTACCAATGACTACCTGGACATAAAGAATTGATCGTGACACCCGTTCCTTTAAGTGACCTCGCCATAGCTTGTGCAAACATGACATTTGCGGCTTTGGAGTTCTTGTAGGCCTGGTATCCATTATAGGCTTCCGGTTTCTTCAGTTCTAAATCCCCAGCATCCAATGGTACCACTTCTGCAATGGGAGATAACCAATATGAAAAAAAAACCCAATAACATTAAAATGTTACCGAATCGAACCTTCATGTGCTAGGTTTACTATTCATTATAATTTCATACATATCATTATCGTATCAACCTATATTGGGGGCAATCCCTCAAGATTTTTATTCCCGCTCTTATAGGATGGCCAAAGAGAGAAAGATAGAGACAATCATGTGATATGATAGAGCCTAATAAAGATCAGTAATCAGTAATTTGGGTTGAATACGAATTTATATAATGTTATCTAACTTCGTATTAATAAAAGGGTATACCTAGTAAATGGAACATGCAAGTTATTGATAATGACGCGCATGGGGTCATTTATGCATGGTAACGCGAGGAGGAGAGGAGGAGGAGGAGGAGAGAGAGACAGACCGAGAGAGAGAGAGAGACCGACAGAGAGAGACAGGGGGAGATTTAAATGAATGGGGAAAAAGTTATTCAGAGGAAGGGATTTGTGCAAATCAAAGACACAAAACCGTGATATGCTGCAACCAATTAGGAAGCTGGAAGGGTTAAAACCATAAGGTACACAATACATGATATGCAGTGAGAAGGTTAGACAAACATGACACTATAGGAGCTAGTGTAATTAGTATTAGTAATATCTTTATGTTTAAGCTATTATTCCTTTCTCTCTTTCATCTTTATCTAATCTGTCCACGTTAATATAGTTCTATGTTACTTCAACTGTACTTAGAGGTGTTTAAACATGGCCATCAATTATTAATTTCTTATGAGTTTCACTTATCACTCTAAGGATATGGTGTACGGGTGAGGAGGTGTTAATTCAGCCATGATATGTGCGTTCTATGCATAAATATAATAATATATTCTTGAATGTCACTTACTTCTGCGACCTCCCATGCTCGCAACTTTGGTATCATGAAGAATAGACGCAACAACTACTATTCTTGCTTCGCCTTTTATACTGACTGTTTTCTTCAACTCACTCAGTAATAGGTTAGTTAGCAGGTAATGTCCTACAGGAAGATCCAGATAAACTTTACTCTCTCAATTTATATAACTACAATATAATGAAATATGAGTTTATGCAACTTAAAGCAACAATATATACTTTTTCTCCCGCACGTGTGTGATTAAAGCAGGAATACATAGAGCCAGACGGATTTGGGAATACAATTAATATATATTATGTGGATATATTGCGGATTTGATCGGTTGAGTCAATGCTCATTTTTAATTTCTATTATTAGATGGAAAAGGTAGACATGTCTCAATAAATACAACTCCGAGGGGACATTTGGGTTTTGTTTTATTGTAGTGATGTTACATGTCCTATATATAATTTCTATTATTAATGAATGGAATGGATTGCAGGTAGAGACACTCTGGGATATATAGAATAGAACGCACCGACATAATTAGTCCCCATGGTCAATTCCAGTCCATCTTTTGTAGTAAGTCTGTCAGGCTTGTGTAGGAAAACTCCAGCATTGTTCACTAGCACATCCAATGTTCGTTCTGAGCGAATAAACGCATCTGCGAAGGTTCTGACCGATTCCATGTTTGACAAATCAAGCTATACATCGAACAAAATTAGCCAGAAATATTAATAGATGGGAAAAAGGTGTGAAAGTCATATTAACATTTATTACACCCTTGTGATGTAGTTGCCTATACCTTCAACAGTGTATTCCCACTTCGCCAGGGTGGTACATAACATCTCGATTGCGGAGGAAGACCTCATGACTACACTAGTGGCTAACTCTTGGAGAATACACCCACCGTGCATTCTATCTATATGACAATCTATCTGGGTTTTTTTTATTACAATCAAAGGCCAGTACATCAAAACTCATCCCCCATAAGACTGCTATTCGGGTGATAGAATTTCTTTGCATATTTATAAGTTCATGATTTGCGATGCATATAGCAAAGAGATTAAGAATTTAAACCACCCTGGCATTTAGCGTATAAAAGAAATAACCATGGCATTTAGCGTAGAATTAAATAAAGACTTACTTCCATGAATTCAACTTTTGCATTAGGTATCTCGATCTTTAAACTTTTAATTGCATCTTCAGCGCGTTGCTTACTCCGGCACGCCATGATGATATTGTGCCCCTCTTTGCAAAACAATTTAGTGACTTCATACCCGATACCACAGTTTGATCCGGTAACAATAATAGTCTTATGTCCAGACATGTTTGTTCACTTCTGCAATGAAAAACAATTATATTATGTTGATAATAAACAGGTCCAAAGTAGTTTCCTGTTTTGTGATGCTTATATAAATAAATAATCCTTATCTGCGGTGGCACATACATGTATTTTATTATTCTAAAAGAACTTCTACGAGTAATGGGCATTATTACCCTAGCCTAACACTGCAGGAGAAATTATCGAATAAAAAGCCAGACAATTATAATCTGAAGTATTCGATGGACGATACACGCCTTATAACTCATAAGTACCTCGACTAAATTATTGTTAAGGTATGATCTGGTAATAAAGGAACAAACTCGGCCTCTTTGCTTACTGTCCGCCATGTATCTTGCTATATCATTTGACTGGTTTGGACCCCTCGCTTTATTTAGTTATATATTCAGAGGCTATCTGTTTAAAACAGTGCTATTTCTTTAAAAAAAATCACTAGACATGAAATGATTTATGTACGTATTCTTACCTCGAGAAACCAACGGAAGGCAGTAGAAGGCGTCTCTAGTAGTATGCGGCGGTGGATAACCAAATGTGAATTACGAATATGATTACGATAACAACGTTAGGTGTGGAGATACGAATTGTTATCGACCCAACCAAAGATTGTGAAATGTATCAAAGGCAAACGACATATATATACCGGTACTCAATACGACCACCTCATGAACTAGGGTGGAAAACTGAAATTGCTGTCATGGAATGTGTTGCAAACTTTTTACAGCATTAGTTCAAGTATTTCTAATTAAAAACAAAAAAATACTCTTAAGATTTGTGACTAATTTCTTGGCTGATACTTGGTTTGTGACCCAAATTTAAGGTCTCATATCTTGGAACAAACACAGGATCCTATTAATTTGTCTACATTTATTCAAACACTTCAAGAACCATCTACCAGGAGCTAAGCAAAATTATACTTATTCTTACCATTAGTAAAATATTTAGAAATCAAGATGGTATAGAATTGACACAATACCCAATAAGACACTGAGAGATGAAGTTTTTTCAGTTGTTGTTTATTTAAGGTTGACCAAACATGTTTCGAGGATTGGTTGTCCTCTTCATCTGTGGTAGATATAAAGTAAATGTTTAGAAGACAAGGCAGAACGGAATACATATCTGATATATAAATAAAACACATAACTTTAGTTCTGTGACATAAAGGTAGTTACCCAACATATTATGTTATAGCATATAGTTTTAATATGACATACTGTCACAACCATTAATCAGATTTAATACATTAATTATGATGGCTTCTAGACAACTCCCCTATTCAATCCACAACTATCCTATTAGGTAAGGATAGTAGAGTCATCCATCGGACGTTTACCTGCAATAATGTGTGATATATTAACAGCGATAAGGTAGTGATAACACAACTTATTCCACGAATATACAGGGGAAAGTCCACCCCCCCCGCGTCAATAGAGTATGCCTATAGTTGCCTGACAGTCTCTCTCAAAAGAATTTTACTTCGATGTTATTGTTTTTCACCCTTTTATGTCCTGTTGGTAATAAAACTGATTTGCAAAAACAAAAACCGATCGATTTTTAAAAATAATTGAAGAAAAGGTTTATTAATGTGAACAATTTAGAAATATTATATATTAAGAATAAAGATGAAAATAATTTTGTTTGTATGGAGTTTTATATTATGCCAATCCTCCAGAGCAGAGATTGAATCATAGCGGTTGGCGGTGGAATGAAAAAGTTATGAAGAACTGTATAGATAGTTTGAGATCTATGATAACAATTTTGAAAAAAAGCAAAAAAGGTAAGGCATGTTATACTGCTATAATGATAAAACAGACCAAGGCCGTTCCGGAGAGTTGTGATATCCATCTTTATGACACCTGTCGACCTTGCTGACCCAATGTATATACATTAATTATCACTTGACCTCAAATGGTTAGCATTACAGAGAAAGGGGGTCTGGACGCTAAATCGCAGGTATAAGAGTTTTGTTGTTTTTATGATTCTTATCACTTACAATCACCAGAACAAGGAGAAAACATTAGTAAAATAATAATTCTGAATTAATGTAAGAACAAAATTTGTTGTGGTGATTTATTTATTTCAGATTAAATACACTTCCTATCTTTAATCGCACGTAGAGAGTCTCAGATCTGAGGCTTGGTCCTGTGGTTTAGAAGGTCCCCCTTCTCCAGTCATTTGGTGGCATGCTTTTATCTGCCCCCCAGATCGGGGTGTTCAGAATCGGAACGGGCGCCTGTATATCTCATCGATTTTATAAGAATTATTTCATTTGTGTACTTGGTGCTAATGACTAACCTCTTATGAGATATGTCCTCATGCAATACATGAAATGATGTCCAAGACAAGCCGGTCAGGAATATGAGAACCCATGCTTTGTTCAAGCTCATCTTGGGTTCAAGGCGGGCTCATATCCCCATCTAAAGCTTCTTAAATTACATGATTAAGAGGGTAATGAGTATGTAATGTGCAAACCAGTGGAACCCAGCCTTTAATTGTCTTAGTGCTCATATGAGATTCCCGAGTAAATACCATTTTGAAGTCATCCTGATCCACTTGTCTATCAGGTCATGTAGGTTAGGCGGCTGGTGATCGAGTATGCCACCCTCATTAAGATTCTTCTCTCCATGTTCCTCATTGGAGGTAGAAACTCTTTCTCTCGCCCATTTATTTTTATTCGAGAATTACGTAATCAAAGATTATGTAATTGTTCGAATCAATGAATTGCTCAGAAAGTTGTCAATCATTGATAATCATCTGCCTGTTGTAGAGCATATTTGTCAATTGATAGGACCTAATTTGTGTTGTTTTATCAGATCGAATCCTTTGGCATGCAGGGGTGAGGCATGGGTGAGATCGGAGATAGCAGATAATATGATCTATCTGTGTGTTATACTGTATTGGTCACCCTCTATGGCTTGCTGGTTCAATAGGGGAACTTGCATAGCCAGTGATTGTGAACCTATTGCTTTAGGCAATAACAAGTTAACTGATTGTTCATTGGAATCACAAGGAGGAGTAGTAAGGTGTGGGGGTGGGACTAGACTGCAACACCCACACACCCACACACACCATTTCATTTCATTGACCAAATTGGTCCAAACTGCAAATGTCATAAAAATCCCATCAGGACAGATTTTTTTTTCCGACCCAACTTTTTTCAACCCACTTTTTTTTCGACAGGCCTATGTGGGCTCAAGAGGCAAAGCCTCTTGTATCAATATAAATACTCCCACCCCTTCCCCTCTTATGTTCTGGGTTGACTTCCCTCCTTTGATAATTAGCCATTTCGAAATCAGTAATATATATTTCAGGTCTGTGTCATTTATACATAAGAAACATGTGTTCGAAATATGAATAAATAATAATTATAATAATCAGACCATCATAGAACATACCATTCAGTATGCAGATCATTAACGCAAGTACAACATAAAATGAGGTTATGTAATGGGTGCATGATTGTGTGTGAGTGTGTGTGTAGTGGAGCGTGTATTTGTTTTGTTTGTGTAAGGGCAGCCAGTGCAATGCCAATGCATTGGCCAATGATCATTAAACGCAACTGCCTCCCTCCCCACTCCTCCTCTCTGAATTCGAGAAAATTAGCTAGATTAAGTTCACACTAATTGTAAAGTTGAAAACATCAAAAGATTCATATAATAATTTTTTACTATTTTCTTGTTCAATTAGAAATGGCTTGACCATACACAGTTGGCCGGTTGACGCTGGGATAACAATTTGCTGGCAGCTGAGGAGCAGTCTCCGTGTAGAGTTAATGAATCCAAATGTCAGATCCTTTAATATCATCATAAATTAAATTTTATATAGAACATGCCAGGTTCAGGTTCAATGCCACTGATATCGTCCCTCTTCCTTATGTTGGTGTTGTCACTCATTTGAACAAGCCATATGTTGAATAGGATAATGATACACGATCGATGATTCCAAGAATCCATTCAAAGGAGGAAAACCATTGCCTCATATATACTATAGGCCTACATAAACATGTCTTGAAAGTAGGCGACCCTCATAATGCCCATGCATACCCATCCGTCTATTTCACCCATCCCAGCCAACTCACTGATATACCATGGTGTGTATAAGGTTCACATCACGGTTTTTAACGCATAGATAGCATTCCTTTTGATAGGGAGGCTTTTTTCACTCCAAGAGATCGGAAAGATTCTCACAACCAGATCAATAGCGACAAGACATTTCAATTATGACCACCAGAACCTTTAAACCTATTAGGCTAGTAATTGACCTAATTGACCTGATGACCAGCAGGGGCCGCATCAGGGTGATTATTTACCATCTTTCATTATATTTTTAATTGATCATAGTAACTTGAGACTACTCAAGATGCGCCCTAGAGGTGGGGCATATCGAGGGAGGCATAAGCAGGGCAAGGGAGACCCTAGATGCGCTCTCCTCCACGTATTGGCATCCTCCCTAGGCAGGCCCTGTACTCCGCAACCAGTTTAGATAGAACTACGTCCTAGTATGGAGCAACTCATTGCGGAATAGAGGGCCTGCCTAGGGAGGATGCGTATTGGCGAAATATAAAATTGAACAATAGGTTTCGGTGTGGCAGAGTGGTCTAAAGCGCTGGGTCGGCCCGTGGCATGCGAGTGTCACGGGTTCAAACCCTGGCGCTGCCGCGCTATCGCTCTCCTCATTCCAGGCACTAGTGGAAGACCAGCAAACGCTGAACTAGCCCTGGTAAAAAAGTTGAAAAAAAAACAAACAAAAAATTCCGCGAATATGAGGTTTATATTTGGAAGAGTTTGACGGTAAATAACTGTCAAAATTGTGAACACCTCCCGAGATAACAGAATTCCTTATAACTACACATTTGCAAGTAAATATTTCAGACAGTAGGGCTCACCCTTTCTCGGACGCTGTAGACTATACCTGGGTCGATATGTTGAAAAAGATCCTGACTATTCAAAACAGTGGTTAGAATAATTCTAAAACTATATAAATGTGGGATAATAAACTAAGATAAAAAACGGAACAAAGATATAACACAAAGGATAATGTAACATGAAAATGTTTTATTATTTTCCACGAAATACTTTTCACTGTGGGGGTTTTTCAAATTGTTCCTAAATATACCCAATGGTCAGCAAAGCTCGACTCTTATTTGTATGACCCTTCCAAATGAACAACAGCGCAGGGTTTCGTTGATTTACAATAGAGAGATGTAGTATATTATAATAGAAGACAATTTGGCAAGTTCCAATTAACAATGTATTATAAAAGTCTCTATTTAAAAACTACAAGTTCTCTAGGTAATATATTGATTGATCTCTAATGCCTTAATGTTAGAGTTCCACTAATTTGTTTATTTAAATTCGTGTTTCATTATAGAAGTAACTTGTTGATTTGCTATCATCTAGAAATCAAGCGCTTCCTTTCTTGTCTCCATCTGCATGGCATCCACGCCTTCTCCTTTTGAGTTCCGGAACCACAGGCCCTCAGGTTTGGAGCTGGATTGTTCCTCTCCAGGCACCACTTCTACGTCCTGCCAACAACGGTAGAAACACAGAACAACACAGAATAAATTGAATTTTGCCATTTAATTGTTTTGCTGTGTAGGGTAATACTTTGAGATTAAAAATTAATAATTCCATCTAAGATTTGTGAATGTGTTCTCAGTGATTTACAGAGAGCAGAATAACGGCAATTCCTATAACATTAACTTCCATAAACCCTGAAAATTATAAAAGAAAATATATATCTAAACGTATAACTCAGTCTCGTACATAATTATAGGTTTCAATTCAATATAGAGGGGCAAGTTAGCATTTTTGTTCCTGTTTCGATGTTTTTCTATCATTAAAAGTAGGTTTGACTCCCTTTCTACCATTTATCCCTAAAAAGGTATACCTTTAAGGTAGCCTATATATGTGATATATTTTGTTGTTTAGAAAGAAATATTTGCCGAAAGTGCCAACAAGTTTATCTTAAAATCAATCATACGTACGGTCACAGCCCCATAACTTGCGACCACAAGCTTTAAAAACACAAGTTAATCGTTTAGAAATTCCACCAGACAATGAATCAAGGCAAGTTTCCAGTTTAAGGTAACATATTGTAAGATGCATTTGTTTTTCAAAATGAGACATTAAAAAAATAAGACAGAAATATAAGCCAAATACTCCCTGAATTAAGACCAGCTTTGTCCCACCCATCCTGAGGTGACACAAAATGAACCCACATTGACAGAAAAGATAGGCTGTCAAAATATACCATCCAATTACCAAAACACACCATCCAATAGTTCCCCTTGTTGTTTAAAAACATTAAAATTTGTATCATTTCCATTTGTTCATTTTCTATTTTCGTCTTTTGAAATTCTCGAATTCACATTGTACATATTAAATGAGAAGCATCCAGCTGGTCTGAGACACACCGACATTTCTTGGATGTGTTTGCGTCTTGACCATGTTTTATTCATAAGGGATAATGTCGGTGTTTACCTGTGAAGCGTTCTCCTCGGCTGGGTTGGCGAGGATAGCGCAGAACCAGTAGAGGACCACAGTACCAGTCAGGCCGACCAAAAACCAGGACACGATGTCAAGGTGATCTCCAAGGTCTAGAGCTAGAGTGTCCGGCATCGAGATCAGGACGCCCACTAACTGGACAAGTAGAATGGCCAAGTTCGACACGACCTGAAATAAAACAGATTCTATAAATACATGTTAAGAACTCTCGGGCCATGGTATACGTCGCCTACTGACTTGTTGACGGTCGAACAAATGGGACCAGAATCCTTACACAGGATGGGGGGGGGGGGGGGGGCACTAACGTATACACGCTTAAGTTAGTGACTGAAGTATGCAAATGAAGAAAAATATTTAACTACAACTAAAACATCATGAAAATCAACTGTTTCCTAGCATGGCACCTTCTCCCAGCTAAATGGGGTTGTAATGCTGCGGCCCTTGCTGATCATATGATATCTAATTTAGCAAACTTTTGGTATGGTACATATGTCACCTTTGTAACCTCATAACATTAGAAATGACAGTTTGAGGAATTGAAAGTCGAATATGTCCGATTTGACATTTATCCCTTCAAACCATATAATCGCTCATTGATGTATGCCCTAATATGATATTTTGTAGTGAATATATACTATAATTTTAAGTAAATAAATATCATTGAGGGCGGGAGGCTGCATGAATGCAGCCCACAATCTCTCCATTGGGGACGGGAGGCTGCATTTTTGCAGTCTAGGCATTGCTGTCTGATATTGTTTGATATTGATAGAAGGGACCATAACTTAATAAAAAATGAACAGCTCTTCCTGGAATTTGAAACATCAGCATGTATACATAAATGCTGGAAAGTGAATTTGGAGCAAAGAAACCCGTCCTGAAGCCCCAAAAAGTGTGTAAACTGCCCCGTCCTGAATGGGTTGCAGTTGATGTAGCTAGGCATGTTGATATTGAAGGTGGCGCAGGTATCGTGGACAATGTTATATGTGTTCTTATTGGACCAAAACGTATCATTTGGCCTGTCCTAGCGATGGACACACATTGGCGATTTTGCGAATCGTACGATTTCGGGTCCAGACCCACACATCCCAGATTTCATAGAGTTTACCTACGATTTAAAATTAAATCCTACATCTCGTCGGGAGTACCAAATCGGCCTTGAAATCTGTCATGTGTTGGCACCACTTCAGCGAAAGAAGACTCCACACAACGCCGATAATATTTACCAACATTGTTTCAAATAGATTTTAAGCATAGATACGATGATCGATTATTAATCAATACTTTTTTTGGAAATGAAAAAAAAAAAACGTATTGCAATAAAATGATACTATGGAAAGCGGTTTGAAAGTACCGCCTTAGCGACGATTTTATCGGCCGATTATCCGTGAAAGTTGGTATATTCATCCCAAAGTAAACCTAGTCGGCCGATTATTTCGGCAATTGTCCGATCTTTACTTTAGTACACCGACATCATCGGTAAGAGGAAAACTAAGCGTCGGGAAATACCGACCACTTCCCCAATCCCTCGGACCAGTAGGCGGCCATCAATTGATAAAAGTCGGCCGATTTGTCGGCGATTTATTGTCGGCCGATTTTTGGTACTTGCAATGCAAAGTTAAAATCAAAATTGAAATTAAATACTGCACAATCAGCCTGCCATTCAGCATTGTTTCATGCAGTAGGAATCGAATACTGTAAACGTCATTTCCCACAACCTACGTCCAGGGGGACCTAACTGGCCAATTCCACCAATTTGACAACATTTGGCCCCCAATGGAAAGTGATTAAATGGGCTTAATGCAAATAAATTACCATTAATAAAATGATTACATGAATATTACGGCAAAATGGGTTGTGTAGACTAACGACATAAGTAAAGATTAACGACATCTAGCAGATCAGAAATGAATGAAATTTAATGCATGAGCAAATCCATCATTTGGTCGTCATTTGACCCTAAAATCCCTAAAGATTTTGACTCTAATTACTTAAACATAACTCACATACATCCTTCATGAACAAGGTGCAGGTATTCATCTTTATAGTCAACTTAAGAAAACGAAGCGGAATAAATATTACATATTTGTGTAAATATTTCAAACATAATCGTTTATATATAATGTATATAGGCAGGGTCAATAAACTGTCACCCTTGCCGCTGCCATTATCATTACCATTACTGGAATGGTTATTTGGCTATAACTTTCCTTCGAATGCGGATATTTTCACAAGCTAAAAAGTCCTGTCACCCTTATTTCGAGGCCTATCAAGCACAAAATAGTTTAAAACATTATGTGCATATTTGTTTTATTCATTTTTAATTCAAATCCTCATTTATGTACAAATATGTACCATTATTCGACATGCTATTTTTGGTTTTGTTTTTCATATTTGGGATCTATTTTTCGACCCCACTCTGTAAAAGATTTATTGATAATCAGAAAAGATAATAATAATCATGAAAGACAGAGAAAGGGGGGATGAGGGAAAAGAGGAAGGGGCGGCAGTATGGGGAGAGAGGGTGCCCGTCCTACATGCAGAGGGGAGAAGAGGGTGTAGGAATAGGAGAGGGGAAGGGGGAGGGAAAGAAGAGGGGGGAAAGAGAGAAGGGAGAAGATGTAGGGTAAGGGAGAGAGGAGAGGGGCCTGCCCCCCCCTCCCCCAATAATTTGGTTAGATGTGAAAAATTATTTTGCCAAAGAATGAACTGCCATTCACTTATAAAATGTCTTCCTGTTTTCTATCATTGGAATCGTCTTGGTGTTGGCCCTAGATTCCTTATTATTTTAGAAAGATTTCATTATAAAAAAAATGTACAAATCAACGACATGTCTGTTGCTTAGAAATGTCAGCCGACATTAACGGCAAAAATTGAGAAGTAAGTCTGAGAATGCCGACATGCAACCCGATATGGTGGACAACAAGGCGGCGAAATGTCCGACATCCTGGCAGCGTTGGCCGCTAAAAAGTAAAGGTCACCGACATGTTCGGAAAGTTACTGCTACTAGAAAATGAGGACCGACAATCTGCACTTTGTAAAAAAAATGTCGGCCGACTTTTTAGAACCTCGGCTAATATGTCGCAAAATTTTCCGCTCATTTTACCGACATGTCTAATATCGCTATGTTAAGTCTATGGAGTTTACCGATATTGTCGGCGCTAAAGCGGTACTTTCAAACCGCTTTCCATATGATTCACCCAAACAAAATATTTCAACTGAATGAAATAAAATCCCAAGTTAAGGTGACCATGTTAGAGGAAATCCATTAGTTTGAAATCTTTTCAATCAAAATTACAATTATGGTTAACATTTGGAAACATCGATATATTTTCGACTTCAATATTGATGTCCTACGAAAGGTCCGCGCCGTTAAAGCTGAGCGATGCGCCGAGGTTTTGAAGCTCCAACTGCACTAACCTCGGCAGCCATCATACTTTCTCACCGCGCGAATCTCGGTCTTCTAACTTATATACTTCTTTACCATTTATGTTGCACCAGTCATAACAAGTAGACGTATGCTCGTATATAGTCTCATGAAGATGTTCGGTGTTCATAATCGTGTTGCCGGTTTTGGATCGTTAAATTCCAATACGAATATGCAACAACAAAAAAAGGTGATTATTTCAGCAATGACTGTTACGCCCCAACTGTGATGCTGGTGGACAGATAGGTATACGTTTTATTAGAGACGGGTTAATGCCGTAGTACACTCTGTGGACGTGTTCCTTCGTGAGACTTCCAGGCCGTCATCCTTGCATATTGTACCCAGTTTTATGGTCCCCCATGGCATGCACTATAGATTTGTTTTGTTTTTACAATTGCCATTTATATGGATAATCCTAATCAAACAATAATTACCCTATCCATTATGTTACATTCGAAATAGCTCGTCATTGCCGTTATTGTCCTTGGGGTAAAAAAAGACGACGGATTTAATCGCCCAATTCAAGAGAGTGAATTCGAGTAGGAATTATCTCAGCTTCATATTATTGGTGACGCTGCAAGTAGTTTTCTATTGCACCTAAAAACTTGATAGAAATTATCGTAATATGTGATATTGTATTTTAAACCAATAAAAATGTATTGTGTCGATGCTTGATCCGGATGATGCAGTTCTACACATGCAGTTGTGGTAAACTGAATGTCCCTGTGATTATATAACTTTAGTCCATACGTTTCGTGCTATTGTAGAATAGCTATGGAGATTCTATTTTGCAGGGAGTTAATTATGGAAAACAAAAAGGAAAAAAACTGCGTCAGTAATCGTTTTATATATTTTATTTCTTCAAATTCTAAGTACAAAAGTGTAATATATATCACAGTGTTCGTTATGACGCCACACGTCAATACTTCATGCAAATGAAAAACCTCATTCAACCTTCCGGATGGCAGTTCAGTAGGAATTGTTCCAATATAAATTATAAAAAGCATTGACTCATATATGTACACATTGTGCAGATACGTACAATAGTGTTCGTATGTAACATTAGATTGGCTGTGAGAATATGAAATATTATTTAATCAACAAATGATACTTTATAAAATTCTCTCTATGCTAACGCATTCCACAAGGAATTGTACCCACATCCATCCATCCATCAATACATACATAATATTATGTATACATACTCACATGTATATGACCAAATTCGCCCCAATGTGTGGGAATAATGATCAGATATATACAATCAATTCATCGTCATTGACGTGAATTTATTACGTTTTTTCGCATTTGCACCTGTTTCGTTGATCGACAACACAAGTAGGATATGATATTATTGAAGTGATACAAGATTCATGAGAAAGTTATAGTTTTCATTCTTGATTTCTAGAACTATATATGGTTGCGATTGGTCGAAGATACAGTGCGAGCGTCCTGGTAGGGGAGGTTTACATGTATACTAGCAAGTAATTGAAATCATTACCAAAGAATACTTCGTTCTGAAGTGACTGAACGACATTTGAATGGAAACATTCCTCAATAGCACCCGTATACCTAGCTGTCGAACAATTACTGCATTCTGGACATCCTTGGTTCCATACATGCTTTTCATATTGTAATTTAAGCATAAAAACAGTGATTCACCGAGTTTTCAAAAATTCTATTCATGGTAGAATCGCAAATAGCATATATATATATTCATCTCTGAAGAATGTAAACTGAATTTAATTAAAATTTGGTTGACTAAACCTACAAAACTTTCTCTCTTCGATACAAGAATTTTAGTGTATACTTAATAAAGGCAGAGGAAAACATGGCAGCCAATTTAATCAACACTAGAAGAGTTACTAAAATTACAATTAAAACATCCAAACAGAAATATTGCACCCAATTCAAGTTATGTGCCTGGGACTTAAGATGGAATGCCCCACCATGTCTTATCACATAATTAATCCAAAATAGGATCCTATCAACTGGAGTTACCATCTGATCCCTAAACCTTTTTGACATTTTCTCCGCATTATTCTGATAACTAGGATCAGATAACACCTCAATTATACTGTTGTAAATCAGTTCACTATTAACATTGAAGAGATCAACTTCGACACCCATACCCGCATGTTTGATTAGTTTCCCCGATTGACTGAACTGGTCAGCGAACATAGGGAGAGCGATAACCGGCTTACCAAAATATGTTGCTTCCATTGCACTATTGAGTCCGCAATGGGTTAGGAAGAGTTTTACCTGTGGGTGAGCGAGTAGGTCTGTCTGCGGCATCCAATCTACCAAGAGGACATTCTCTGGAACCACAAGGCCAGAAGGCATTGATGCTCTCTTGAATCTCCATATAACTCTCTGTGGGATCTTTGCAAAAGCGTCCAAGAACATGTTGCACCATTTTTCATCGAACGACTTGACAACAGTTCCCATAGAGAATATGATTGTCCCGTGAGTTCCAGAGCCTTCCACGAATCTTCTTATCTCCCCAGACAATGGTTGGGCATTTTTGATGGCGAAGCCTCCCACAAGGACAGTGTCCGGCTCAACTGGAGCCACATATTCAAAAGTAAAATCTGAGTTTACCAGTTTGACAGATGCCCGCTTGAATGTATTGGCAATGGAGAGAGAGCTGTTGATGTTGTAGACACGCTTGAGTTCTTCAAACTTCGCATCGAAGCCCATAATAACGGGGATACTCTCGTACATTAGCTTCATGAAAAAGTTCCCAACGCGCTGAAGAAAGTTCATGTCGGGTGTGAATGGAGAGATAGGAGCAGGAATATAAGATGGGGGTCTTGGGTTGCCATCCCAATGTCCTAAACCGGTGGTAATGAGGGGTATGAAAGGTATATCGAGATAATCAGCGAGGATGCGTCCGCATGGGTCGATTGCCTCGACTATGAATAAATCATACCTCTCTGCCTTGAGCTTTTTCATGAGGACTTCATCGGAAACGATCTGTTCGCAGTATTTGGCCGAGGTTTCCATGAAGAAATTGAAGCGCTCCTGAACCGGAGAGTACAGAGAATAGTCAATGGTATCATAGTCACATACAGTGGTGTAATTGGCGGGTGCTTGGAATTCCACTAGAGTCATGGGGGAAAGAGCTTCTTCTTCTTGGGAAGGCCTGAACTCCTGGTACCTGGAATTGATCAGCATATGCATTGAGTGGTTGCCCTTTTCATATAAAATAGCTCCTAGGCGTTCCACGACTAGTAGATGGGAATTCATACAATGTCCATAAGGGTAGAGCAGAATCTTCGCAGGTCCCTGTGGAGAACTTGGGATAGGAGAAGAATGGGAAGATTGTTGAGATGTTGAGGAAGGTATCACCAATAGCAATGTCAGGAATATTACTAGGATCGTTGGTGGTAATGCGGATGGATTGAACGAATTGCCAGCCATGGTTGTGATCGTAACACCAATGCGTACAATGCTGTGGAATACAATATCGTGTACAACTGGTTGTATTTGGGCTCGGGATCCCTATACCAGCAACTCTTGCAGGATATTTACTTGCAGGAATGCACTGATGAATTTGTTCAAAGTAATGAATAGTTCAAGAGGGAATTTTCAATCTTGAAGATCGTCTCGATCAAGACCTCTTTTCTTTGAAACTCAGGAAGAGCGCTTCTCTGAAGTTGGAGAACTTATCTGTGGATCTCTCTATACCTTGCGGTTGCCGCAATACCTGGATGTTGCAATTGTTGAGAAGCAACAGGAGGATGGAGCCTTATATATGTGTGTGTTCCTATTCCAAGGCTTCACCCCCCCCCCATCCTCATTACGAGGACGGGATATTTGGACGTTAAGTGTAGTGTAGGCCTTACTCCGTGAGTGTGGTTGGGGGTTGAGTGGGTTGAGATATTGCTACTGCCCAATTGGCGAAGATTAGGAAAATGTATACTTGTGGATATATAATGTGTCTCTTTGCGGGGTCAGTGGGGGTAATTCTGGAGGAACGTTAAAAAGGGATGGTGGGAGGGTGTAATGGTAAGGGTTGGATGGGATGTTCAGGGGACCTCTAGGAGGTCTTGCGGTAGTACCGCCTTCAATACCTTGATCGGAACCATGTCCAACCTTGCTCTGACGGTATGAGTGTGTGCAAAACAGAGAATTCGGCTTTGGGGCGGAATTGAGACCAGCTCGATAGGCTCCCAAATTTGGATGGGGGCATACAAGAATAAGTAATTATAATTAAGTTATGTGTGTAAAGTATCATTGGAAGGGTTGGAGGAGGAGGGGCGATACAAAGGGGAGGGGGTTATTTGTCAATGAAAGTCGAGATGAAATGTGTCAATTTGCATTTGGGGAGGAGGGAAGGAAAGCATAGAGAAGAGAGGGAGGGTATTCTAGGGTGAGGGATACGGGAGGGAGGGGTGGGGGTAACCTTTGGTGGGATGTGTGTGTGTGTGTGTGGGGGGGGGGGGTTAAGGCAAGTCTTCAGTATTCAGTATAGTACAGTGGTTCATACTAGTATACCTGTAGTTATAATTCTTCTTGACATATGCCCTCAGTATAAAATACTGAAAACAAACGCAAATTCGTATGGATAGGTGTATGGTATACATACATTTAAAAGCCGAATTTTGCTGCAGTCAACAAACGCTGTCATGAACTATAAATTTAGAAACGGTATTTCCTCTCAGAATACATCGTATGTAAGGCAGAAAGAGCACGCCTTCCTATTCCCAAATGTGCAGTTTTATGAATATTCTTTCCTTGATCAGAAAGATGAGAGAAACTTTACCGCTGCATTAGTAAACAGTAGTTCTGTGAAATCTTCGGTAACATCAAACATTAGCTAACATTTTAACATTAAAAGATGAGTCAAATTGCGCCGATTGAGCGGATCGGCAGACATAGGGTATAAAGCGGTATTTCACCACAGAAGGTATACATATCTGTGTATTTATGCATGTATACACATGATTATGTATGTAGGTATCAATAACTTTATGTTTTGATCCGTAAAATACACTATAGCATGCTTCCCGAACTGTATGAGTTGGTTGTTAATTAGTTATCCTTGTGGTATACACGAATCCATGCCGCTAGTCTAGCTTAGTCTCTGTATGGTATGAAGTCTTACGGAAGCTGTGTATGGTTATTATGTTATCATATATTATGATATATAATACCTGCGACTGGAGCATGTCTAATATTTGGGTGGTGTCCTAATGTCAGTTTACTTAATTTACGTATGGGAAGCCTGTCCCCGTACACGTGTACTGCGTCTGCACATGGTGTAAGGGCAACTATTTGTGTACGGCTGTATGGATGGTATTATACACCTGAGTATAGGCGAACATGTCCTTAAATGTATTTTAACTAATGGGAAGGTTGGGTTTGCGTATTTTTCATGGCTTTACCTTACGACTAATGTCAATGAGATTAAGCATCCTTTAGAGAGCCAGTGAATCGGCGCGAATGGAACAGTGGTTCTGGTCTGATTGAGTTCTCAGAAAACTGTTTTGGAAATTATAGCCACAGTTCATACATACATATATATATCCGTATATACATTCACACATGTGCTTCCTAGGGGACGAGGATTCATTCAAATTATACTAAACTATGGTTAAAGCTCTGTGTTTTTATGGTTGAAAATGGTTTCTTTGAGCTAATCAATTGTTCACTCGATTAAGTATTTCAGGACTTGAAATAAAATGTAAAATGTAATACTCTACCGATTTACAGAAGAAATCCACTTTTGTAACTATGCAATATCAGTATAGTTGTGAGATTGTTATGTTGCTATCAAGCAGTTTTACTCCAGACCATCAACATATATACAGATCGTTGACTTATTCACTCATCGTGTATATCTTTAATTCAGTATATACTAGTATACACAATAGTATATCAAGATTAAGAGCCTTATTCTTGAGCAAACGAAAAATTGGAAAGAGCCCTATTCCAGTGTTTCCAAATTTGAGAAAACCATATCAATCCAAAAAGTACCATAGGAGTTAGGCCTTCGGGCATTGCCCTGTGTCCCTTTTCCAGGTCTTGTTTAGTACGGGGTGACACCTGGAAGGTCTCAAACGGGCCAAGTAAAGTCTCGGATAAAAAGTTGTGACCTTAATACAGACAAAAAATGTCGTATGTTATGTCAAAATAGGTTAATGATTGTCAACATATTTCACGTCATTCCAGCTGTCTGCCTCCCCCATCCCCACGGTATCAGACTGTTACAAGGAAAAATTCGGATTTTAAAATAAGACCGTCCTGAAACCATTTCACTCTCCCAAGACATCGACTGGGTCGACAATAGTACCATACAATCTTGTATGGCAATTGCTGGGGCGTATACTTTGCTGGTTAACCTTTCTCAAAAGGAATTTTAAATGGTTTATATCAATCCTTAAATACTTGCTTACCTAATACTTAAGGCCATGTAATAATAATAATTACTTACAGGCCATGTAATAATATTCAAGGTAGATTTGAGTTTTGAGCGGTGGAAGTACTGACCACATAATTTATCTTCATTTTCTTTAGTTACATATATATATATGTGATGGCTTTAGGGCCATAATTTATACTAAAATTACGTATACTATATTGAGCAAGTTGCACCTGAAGTAGATTCCTATTTGTGGTACAGATCAGGTACAGAATGATAGATGCGAAGTATATAACCTGACCCCGACAAATACATACATGTACACACTTACATACATGCACATATATATAAAGCTTACATGAGACTAGTAGAAATATATCTAGTAAACGTCCCCATATTTACTTAATAAGCTTAATAATTAATTCTTACAATGACCAAATATTTCTATTACAAATAAAAATATAGTTTATTTAACAAATACATCCGTATATTTCCTTGATAAAATAAATAATTAACTCTAACAATGATAACCAAAAGTTGGAACTGGAATACAAACTTAATGATAAAAAAGTTAACTTAAAAACCTCATAGATAGTTTCTTAAAAGTACTTATCAATTACTGTGTTATTATAAACATGAACTCTAAAAGTGCTTTGTCCTCGTCTTGCAAATACAGTAGTGGACTGCACAGCTATAGCCGGCCCCACCATCAGGAGGATCAACCCTTCTTCAACCATTTCGGTGATTTCAACTATACGGCCTCCTGAGGTGCGCCCACTGAGTTGATCCAGAAAATGACCACACAAGGATAGGATCTCTGACATAGGTTTTGCATGGTTAGTTCAGTAAGATTAAGAAGGAAATAATAATGGCCTGCAACCCATCCACCCACCCTGTCTCTACCCCTCCTACCTACAATATCCATTTGATTTAGTGTTAAATACCACACACCACCAATGTGGTGAGTAGGCTACCCCACCCGCTCTATAAACAGCCTACATGTTGTGAACAAGCCTGTGAGCGCAGGATGATGAGGCAAACGTGTCAAGCTATGAAGGCTAAGTAGGGTTTATGAGAGTGCATGAATGTTTTCAAAACAGCATTGCTGGACCAAAAGTGCAATACTTTTTCCAGACAAAAGGGCAGCTAACTAAGTCAAGTTTCTTTCAGACGAGTTACAGGTTGCAACTTACATGGGAAAACATTGAAAACAGGGCCATAAATCTGGGTAGTTTATAGATAGGGAGTGGACACTGATGGGTTGGGTGACGTAACAAATTTCGGAAGTAGGCTTATCCCGCCTCTTCACAGAGGGCGGGTCAGTCACTTCTCGTCAAGCACATCCTGAAGCCAACTAGCTCTTCCATGGCTCCTCCTTCTTTTGCCATATCCAGTAGGATGCTTCTACGGCCTTTTGGCTCATATGCCTCACCAGATCTTTCCTAGGTCTTCCTAGTATATTCTTTTTTTATTCAACATTTTTATACAGCAAGACATGATTATTTGTTAAGACTAATAGGGGGCCCACACTGACGGTGATGGGCTTCGTGATAAGCTTTGCAATAAGGTTTGCGATTAAATGGAACATTTTCTATCACAAACATAATCCTGTCGCAGCAGTTTGGGCTACTTCCCGATAGGTTTTGCGATGGGTTTTGCGACAGAAAAAGTCGCAGAGTTTATCACAAAATTATTTGACATGTTTAATATTTGTTTGCGATATGAAGTCTATCGGGAGAAATTAACATGCTTTGTGATTGATCACAAAAGTGTGTTCTGCTTTGCGATGGGTTTTGTGATAGCCTTTTGCGATTTTAATGTGAATATATGAATTGAAAATAACCTTTGGGGTTGACACAAAAATAACCTTTGTCGACGTTTCATGAGAATCGCCCAAGTATTTCCTTACTGTCTGGATCATCTTTTGGAGCTAAGAAAAATGTGTGGTGTTGAGCTGAATCGTTTCACCTCTCCACTTTTTCTCCAAAATTCTTTTTTTTGCTTGTCTCTCCCATGTTTTTTCTTAAAGTTTCTGTTTTCTGGTCTGTGCTGGCATTTCCGCATACATGCATACTTGAATGTACACTGCAAGTAGAGCAACACAGTCAAGATCCATCTTCTTTACGTCTGCTAAAATCATGCAAGGTCAAGGTCAGGGTTGCATATTGCAAATCTCCATCGCAAGCCATGTCATCACAAAAGTCTATTGCGATGCCCTTTGCAACGCACTTTTGCAATAACTTATTTCCATACCCATCGCAAAGGTTTATCACAAAAGTCTATCACGAAACCAATCGCCATCAGTGTGGGCCCCCTATAAAGCTCACAGGATAAATACCATGCTATTCTGCTTCGTGGTGTGTCTAGGGTGGGTTTAACTATCTAGGGACTTGACTTTATAATGTAACTAAAACAAGAGCTAATAACATCGAAAAGTATCTATCAACGTTATACATACACCAGTTATGTGGAAGTTGCATTGTGCCTCTTTTTGTTATTGTGATAATGCGAAAACAGCCTCTTAAGTTTGGCCTGGATGGTTTTGGGTCTATATGGATAATAGGCACAGTTATATTCAAGAATGGGTTGGATGTTTGTTTTGTAGATGAGAAGGGCTACTTCTGGGGAGATAAGTTGTCGTATGTGGGCTGGAGTTGTTAATTTGGCATTAACAGATCTAATGTGTTTTTCGGGGGCCTCACAATTGAGTTTAGAATCTATTATTGTGCTGAGGTATCTAAAGCTTTCAACTTTGCAATGGGACTGGGCCTAGATTGTAGGTGGAGTGGTGGTCATGGGATTTTTGCTGCGGTTCCTAAAGGTCACATACTTTGTTTTGGAGGCATTGACAGTGAGTTTGTATTTTGCACAGGGAATGAAGGGAGACCTGGAGTGCAGAGTAAGTGTGAGCAGGGGACTTCAGCATTGTGTCATCAGCATAGAGTTGAACTGAGACATGCCATACATGAAGAGGGAGGTCATTGAGAAACAGGAGAGGGCCTAGAATTGAACCTTGTGGGACTCTCATGGAGAGGGTCAGTGTACTGGAGGTGAGGCTATTTGTTAGTACTTTTGGCCCCTGGTTTCTTGAAAGCTCTCAAACCAGCTCAGTGGCTTATGGGTAAGACCAGTTTTAGTTAGTTTTTGAGAAGGATGTTCTGGTCTAGTGTATTAAAAACTTTCTTTAAGTCAATGAATATTGCCAAAGTATATAGGGCCCTATCCATAGCAAGGGAGATATTGTCTAATAGATCACGGAGTGCTAGATGTGTAGACTTGTTTTTCCTGAAACCGTGGTGGTTGTTGTGTATATATCCTGACATAAGGTATGCATTCGTTGAATGTCATAAAAATGTATTATATCCTTTCATAAAGTATAGATTGATACATATTCAGTAACTGTCTGTACTAAACATGCTATATTCGTCATGTGTTAATCAATATATAGCTATATTATATATGTGTAGGGAGGTATAAATACTAACTAGAATATTATCCATCCTTCGGACAGTTAGGAGCAGGTAGGTTCTCTATGACAGGTATGGTCAAGAATGGGTAGGAACTGTTAGATAGAAATATCTCCCCATCTTCCTCTCACTCTCTCTCCCCTCCTCTCTCCCTCCCTCCCCCTCTTCTCTCGTTAAGAACAGGTAGGTTCTGTAATGTAAGGTATGGTCAAGAATGGACAGGAACCTTTTTTTAAAGCTTTTATTTTAACTGGGTTTCCCGACATCCCCGGGTAAGGTTTTTCATTCGCCCCAGCTGCACAAACAAACAGCATACTGCCCAAAGTAGGAAAATATAGTGGATTATACAAGTAAACTTTCAATATAATATCTATATCAGTAATCCACATTGAAATCTGAAAGACATCACATATCACTGTGATTACCTGAAAGACCTGTGTTTTCTTTAAGCTTTCTACATGTATACACACTTTATTCGTGGATTTTAACCATAATTTTTGTTTTGACTTGAAACATTCAACTGTTCCAATGTTCCTTAACCTGGGACTAAGCTCATTTCATTTGTGTGCACATATATACTCGACAGAACGTTCCCATATTTTGGTTGTAGCCCTGATTGTTTTTAGGACTGGGGCAGCATTATGCCTGGTTTCTCTGTTTATAATAACCACATAGTCAGGATCTAGTATAACCCATGATTCTTAGATCACTTTAGCACATGTCTAATGATAGTGGAAGATTTGCACGTCTTTGCATGCCAGTTGTATGGGCATCTTGTAGTGCATTTAATATTATTCTAAGGGCTCTACTCTGGAGGTGTTGTAATTTCCGAATTGATTGTGTATGGATATTGTGGTAGACAATATCCCCATAATCAAAGTAAGGAATGATTCTGCTCTTGAAAATTTGGAGGGCAGCTTTTTCATTTAAGTAACAGTGAATTCTCTGTAGTAGAGTAATTCTGTAAGAGATTACTTTGATTGAGTTTGTAAATTGCTTTTGTGAATTTAGGCGATCATCTATTTCATACCCAAGGTATTTCCAGTGATCTACTCTGGATATAGGTTTGTTGTCAAAAGTCAAAGATTTGCAGGTTCTGTATGAAAGGTATGGCCACATATGGGTAGGATCTGTTAGATAGAAATCTTTCACCCTCTTCCCCTCCCTCCCTTCCCTCTTTGCCCTCTTCTTCTGTTGCACTTTCTCCCTCTCTCTTCCTCCCTCCTGTCCCCCACCCTTCCTTTTCTCTCTCCCCTCCCCACTTCTCTCTCTCCCTTTCTCTTCTCCCTCCCCTCCCCTCTCCGATTCTCCCACTCTATCCCTCCCCTCTTTTCTCTCCCCCCCTCCTCTGCTCTCTCTCCCCTTCCTCTCTCCCTCCGCTCCTCTCTGAACCTCTTTCTCTCTTTCCCTCTTCCTCCCCTCCCCCTTCCTCTTCTTTCTGTCACTCTCCCCTCCCTGCCCTCTTCTTCTCTCTCGCCTCTTCCTCTTCTCCCCTCTCCCCCACACCCTCTCCTCTTTTTTCTTCCCTCTCCTCTCCCACCCTCCCCTCCCCTCTCCCCTTCTCCTCCCTTCCTCTCCCTCCCCTCTCCTATTGTTCCACCCTCTCCCTCCCCTCTTCTCTCTCTCTCCCGTCTCTTTTTCACTTTCTTCCTCTGCACACGCTCTCCCTCTCCTCCTCCCACTCCCTCTCCCTCCACACCTCCCCTCTCTCCCCTCCTCTCAATGTGGTTCACTTTCTCTCCAAGTATCAGTATCAGTTGTCGTGGGCACGGGACACATTGTCAGGGACACTCTTCTTTTCCCTCGAATCCCTTCACCTGTGCCCTACTCTTCTCTCTTCCCTCCCTCTCTTCTCTCTCTCTACCCCCTCCGATTCCCCCACCCTCTCCCTTCTCTCTTCTTCTCTCTCCCCCTTCCCCTCTGCTCTCTTTCCGCCTTCTCTCCCTTGTCCCCATCATTTTCATTTCTTCCTCTCCCTCTTTTCTCTCACCCTCCCCTCTCCCGCTCCCCTCTCCCCACCCTCTCCTCTTGATCCATTTATGTTTGTCAACAAAATTTCTGGGTGGGCACTTCCAAGTAAAGTAATTAAATGTACTCCATTGGACAACCTTTGACACACAAGGACATATTTAATACTGTCTTAAAAGTTGGTACATGTAGTCATATGACTTGAAGCACTCCAAAACTTAGAACTAATAGGGTCCACTGCCATGTATAGCCCCTAAATATATCCCTTGGTACTTCTCCCTCGTTCTTTCATGGGCTTCTTCTAGTCTTGTCTCCCATGGTACTGTTAACTCTACTAGAACCACTTGCCTAGTACTTGGAGACCACAGCACTATGTCAGGTCGCTGTGTTGTTATTACAACTTCTCTCGGGAATGTTGATCTCCCTGAGACATTGGCTTGCATCTTCCAGTCGTTGGCTGTTGCCAGGATGCCGCTTGGTGGTCTGTTAGAGCTACCTTTTGTTCCACCTCTTACAAAGTTGATAAATTTGGGCCCTTTCTTGATGTTTCTTTTCTTCCTCCGGTGTAAATCTAGGGTTGTGCAGATCTCCCTTAGTACCTGGGCGATAAGCGACCTCAGTGGCGGCACCTATGTTGCTGTCTCGGGAACTCCCCTGAGATTTGGTGCAGTCGCACCGACCTTTCACGGTTGGGACAAGGTAGGAGAGAGCTTGCCGGTATATTGCATCTAACTTTTAAAAAACCCATGTGACGAACAATTCCAGTCCCGCCATCCCCTCCCCCCGACTATTCTCCTACTCCTAATGTAGGTCCCTTCTCCACACCAACCTAGAATAAGCTATTTCGGCCACTTTCCACACATTACCAACCGGCAGCCCACTCTTATATCACTCCAGAAATTGGCCTAGGCCTCTCACCGAACAGCCGTGGCTCAGTGGCAGAGGCTTCGCCTTCGGACCTGAGCGTAGCAAGCTCGAGTCCTGCACCAGCCTTACTCATTTCTTTTTTTCATCCTATACTTGGTTGGCCGTGTAGTGCCGTCAATACACGGCGGGGATGGGACGGAGGCGGGGACGGAGGGTGGCTTTTGCACTGGGTGCTGGGGGACGGGGAAGGCTGGCGATTTGAAAAACAAAATATCGATAATAATGTTTCACTGCCTAAAACGGCCTAAATATATCTAAATTACATTCGCAGAGCGCCGACTAGCAGCCACCTACTCTTCTGGTCATGGCGCCATGTGTAGTGCCCACCTGTTAGTGCGACATTGCATGATGACAGCACATGCTCCAGATTAGCTAGCCTTCCACACAACTTGCAGTTTGGATCCTCAGCTAATCCCCAGACCCTGAGATTACTTGGTGAAGGCAGCACGTCGTAGACAGATTGGAGTAGGAATGATAGTCTATACCCGTCTATCTTCCAGATGTCCTTCCAGGACATGCTCCTTGGTCTGGCTTGCTCCCATCTGGTTGATTGTCCCTGCTGGCTCATACCTACTGCCCTAGTAAGTCAAGCCTCTTCCTCTGTCAGTCGCACTTCTTTCAGGATGATGCTCTCTCTAGCCCTGTTTGCTTGCTGTTGTCCATGAGGCTCTGGGTATTGAACCCAAACCCAATCTACCTGTTGCCACCATGCCAATAATCTCTTTATGGTGCAGTCAACTCTTGGCGTCCTCGATGGCTGTGCTTGCTTTCCAGTTTTGTCCTGTTTTGACATCGATCCTGGCTTCTCATACCATGATGTCCATGCTATCCCAGAACATCAATGCCTGCCGTGCTTTGGTCACTTTGAATTCCTCTGTGATTGACATGAGGGGTAGTTGCAGTTTGGAGCTCCTGCTGTACAGTCTGATGCTGCCTCACTTGGTGGTTGAAATGGAAGTTTTTCACTTGTGGCCTGTGGCAACTCAACTGAAAACATCTCACAGTATTTTTTGTTCAGCTGTTTATTGAACGCGACCCAAAGCGTTTCGCCATTAGTTTGGCTTCATCAGGGGTGCCGACTTGGTGATATATTAGACCTTACATTAAAAAAGGAGCAAAATTGTACAATATACAGAGTTAGACGTATTTACATTAGTTTGGTATTTACCATGCAGAGTTAGCAGTAAGTCGATTGTTGTCCAATTTGGTTTAGTACAAAAATTCAAAAATCATCAATTTCGTTAATAAATACAATTCAGGGCAGATTAAAAAATTTTCATTTGCATACGATGTATGAGAGAGATTGTATGTTTTAATGTTTGCGAGGGGCTACAAAGCCTCTATGCACCATCATGTCGTACATGGCTCTGCCGACAAATCGATCGATTTTGTCGACCATGCGGTGTAAGTCTATGAGAATTTCACTCGTTCTTACAGAACGGAGGCGCGAATTGTCTCGGTTCTCTCTCCGATTATCCATCCTGGTCTCATTCAAATGGTTATTGGGGGTTGGTTTGTACTCGGGGTGTTTCTGGTCTTTTCCTTCCTTGGTTTCCGGTATGTATTCTTCAATCTTCTGTTTCGTCTTGTGATCCAGATTTACTGTTTCTGGGTCTTGTTTCCTTTCTATAGGCTCTGGTTGTGCGGTTTCTTTCTTGGTTGGTGGTTTAGATGCACAGGTAGAGGTAGAGTAACAGCTTCCTGATGCAGAGGTATTACTGCTACTGGAGCTGTCAGTGGGGCTGCTTTTGTTACTGTCTTTGTCAGCGTTTGAGTTGCTCGGAGTAGGTGTTGGTGCAGCTGGTGCTTGATCTTCTGCGATGGAATCATTGGAGATATTCAAGTCTATGTGGTTGTATCAGTGCCTCCGTGTGTGTCTTCTTTGGTGGGCACGGGTTCTTCGTTAACGGATGGTTTTATGTTGCTGGTTACTTTGGCAAGTTTCTTCTTAATAATCCGATTCAGGGGGTGTGTCCGACGTGGTTTCTTTTGGATCGTGGGGTCTAAATCTGGTGTGGGTACTTCGATTAGTTGGCGTTTGACCCCACCTACCTTTTGTGTAGTGGGGCCAGGGCTTGGGTTCTTCCTGTTCTTCTCAGGAGTTTTAATCGGTGAAATCAATTTCGGTAGTGGTGTGATATTCAAGTTGAGGCTCCCCAGAGGTGAGTTGCCCTTGGTTGGTGTTGACTGATTGGTGGGCGTCGGCACTGGTACTCTCCTAGATGCGCTGGGTTTGGAGCTGCAAAAAGGAGGGCCTTTATATACAATACGGAACCGTATGCCATGTGGGCCGTGTTTCTCCCACTTTTCTAGATCGTAATAATCACTATCGAACTTGGAGGGTTTTTTCTCAGGTTTTTTAACTGGAATTTTAGCTGGAGTGGCCGTTGTGAATTGATGTGAATTTGATTGATGTCGTTTTAAGTTATAGTGGCTACTGTAGGTTTTCCCACAAATATTGCATGGGAACCTACCTGTTTCGTTTTCTTCATAGTCCATGTGTTTCTGATTTAGATGTCTCAGTAGTGCTTTCTGGTTATTCCACCAGCCTCGGCAGATGTGGCATCTTACTAGACTGCTCATATTGAAGGTACCGCTAACATGGAAAATGGCCGCGTGCTACTGTTGTTGTTTACACAGAGATGTGTCCTGGTTGGCTGCTCAAGATAGAGTGGGAGGAGCGAGCGTTATCGCGCTCCTTATATAGCGCGCGCTGTATTCGGGTTGCTATGATGACGTATTGCGCTCTACGTCACCACTTTCTGTTGAGTCCTTGTGGCGTGATGGTTGCTGCGATTCGGATCCATGCTTCTTCGAGCCGGAGCCGTGTATTCTTATTGTGAGAGGAGGAGTCCAAGATGGTCACTAAGATATCTTTGTCTTGGACATCATGATCGATTAGATGTTGGGGAACTGGTAGGTCCCTCTTCCTGTAGCGGATATCGTATTTATGATCCCGAATCCGCTCGTGGAGTGTCCGGCCAGTCTCCCCGATGTACTGCATATTACAGACAGGGCAGGTTATGGCGTAGACAACCGATCGGGTCATGCAGGTATTGTTGCCACTAATTCTGAATCTTTCATTCGTAGAAAACTTGAAACTTGGTTGTGACAATGTTTGGGCATGTAGAACATGTAAATCTCATACATGGTCTGCTGCCATTGCTGGTATGGGGGCGGGGGAAGGTGGAACATGTTAAAATATCCCTTAGGTTGGGGGCCTGCTTGTAGGCCATCATCATTCGGTTCTTATTAAACCTCTCTAGCTTTATTTTGTTTCTCAATATTGGGGTGCCAAATAATGTAAGGGGGGATGTACATATCCTTGAAAGCGCACACTATTTCGCACAAACTATTTCAAATTTAGATCAAAGAAAATTACCCACCAGAAGCCATTCGATAAAAAGAAGAAACCTAAAAATTGACTGTCCAAAATTATCATTATACCAAAATAGTTTCTTATACAAAGCAAAAGTGGCCTGGAATTCATTACCAACCCGAATCCAGGCACTAGAATCAAAAAAACATTTCAAACAAGAGGTAGAAAAGACTCAAAGAAACAAAAGTGATCTCGAAAATAGAGAAAAACAATAAATATGTACACCCCTCAGATGTGAAAACAATTGGGTGCTAACCATATCTTATCTGTACTACTTTGTATAGGGCTGTACTTGTACTGGCTCGCTTATATTGTTTATATTATATTATATTATATTATATTATATTATATTATGTTGCTTTTATTCTGTCTTGCCATTTTAACACTCTAGTTGCCTATGTAGATATCTGTCCTTTAGTAAAGGTAACGGCTGGAAGAGCTGGGACCTTCCCAGAGGACTGTAGACCTGTTCGTCTATCTCTTGTATTACTTAGACAAATAAAAGATTATTCAATTCAATTCAATTCAATTCAATAAATTCAAGTGTTAATGGAACCATGCCACGGCCTTGCTGTGTTTCTCTCGCAGCAAGTTTCCGTAATTAAAAGCAATCTAATATGTTTAAAATTGTTTGGAAGAGGTCAAATAAATCTCGAACTAACCTTATTTATGTATTTACCATTCATTCTTCACCTTGTTTCCGGCAGGGGGAATCCCTCAGTGCTACACTACGCTCTGCACCTCGGGATTCCCTTGCCCCCAACTCGGCCTATGTATACATGTAGGCCTGTGTATACAACCATGTAAGCCTACATATACAACCATGAAGGCCTATGCATACAACCAAGTAGGCCTTGTATTAATGTAGGCTTGTATACAACCATGTAGGCCTGTGTATACAATCATGGAGGCCTATGTATACATGTAGGCCTATTTATAGACGTAGGCCTATGTATACAGTTATGGGACCTATGTATACATATAGGCCTATGTATACATGTAGGTCTATGTATACATATAGCCCTATTTATACATATAATATTATGCCTGTGTATGCAGTCATGGGGGCCTATGTATACATAGATGGAACCTAGCAAGGGGGAAGTCTGTACACTTGTTATTGACCGAGGGAGCGCGGGAAGATAGAGGGCGTTAGCCCGAGATCTTCTGTGCTCCCGAGGTCACTAACAAGTGTACAGACTTCACCCGAGCTTTGTTCCATATTTATTACACCCCATTAATAAATAAAAAATATAATTAATTGAAAATCAAAGAAGTAATTTAAGTTTTTGGTGGACCTACTTGTTGTATGTCCCCAGGGTGACATAACTCACATGTTATGCACCACTTTGACCAAGTGTGACATACAATGCTGAAGGTATAGGAAGCAACATCACAGGGGTGTAATAAATTCTATATATACATGTAGGCCTGTGTATTGAACCATGTTGGTCTATTCATACAACCATGTAGGCCTATGTATACAACCAAGTAGGCCTATGTATACAACCAAGTAGGCCTATGCATACAACCAAGTAGGCCTTGTATACATGTAGGCCTTGTATACAACCATGTAGGCATTTGTTTACAATCATGCAAGTCTGTGTATACAATCATGTAGGCCTGTGTATGAAACCAAGTAGTGTGCTTATGTATATAGATGGAACAAACTTGCTGGGGCATATGTGCAGTCGTTATGCACCGAGAGACTACGGCGAAAGAATCGAGGGCTTTAGCCCGAGATTCTTTCGCCGTAGGCTCGAGGTACAACCCAGCAAGTTCGTTCCATATTTATTACATCTCGTTCATAAATAAAAAATATAGTCCCTAGCTTTATTATTTTGAGAGAAAATCGGGAAAACGATTGACGGTTTACCAACGGTTTACCGAGTGGGCGATAATTGAGCTTTGCAAAATCAAAACAACAGCTGGGTACACGCGCACCCTGGCACTGCCTAGGTTAACTTTAGAATCTGTGTTCAGCTTGGAAATCAATACAATATAATCTATATTCAAGCTGATGTTACCATGAATTTGTTACCATAAATCAGAGTTAATTATTTCTTTATTCTTTACCGACGGCGAATCGGATACGCCACACTCGGCTCACTGCCACACGGCGTCAAGTGGCGTATTCGATTCGCTACCCGATTCGCTATAGGATCTTTGTTTATGGTGGGCCTACATTGATATACTTTAGCAAAATAACATTTTTTAATGCTATTATATGGTAGAACTGTTCATTTTGAAACTTTATATTTATTATTTCAAGAGAAATTAGGGTAAACTATCGGTGGTGCATTAATACACAATTTGACTTCCGGTGATCAGGCTTAGCTGCCGGACCTACTTTCGTTATGCACCTGGAGGTGCATAATTTACATGTTATGCACCTGCTTGTCTAGGTGGTGCATACAATGCTGAAGGTATAGGCAACTACAGCACAGGGATGTAATAAAGACCTGTGTTAACATGTTGGCCTGTGTATACATATATTGACCTGTGTGTACATGTAGGTCTGTGTGCACATGTTGGCCTGTGTATGTAGGAGGCCTGTGGTCTACAACAGCCGCTAGTACTGCCGTCACCCATTGCCTGTATTTTGTATTTCTGAGTAGGGAAATACTTCTAACAAAAATAAATTAAAAAAAATCAACAGATCGACCCGAGATAAGGGTTATTAAACCTTTGCACTATAGACTATACACTGTCGCTTGTTATTATGAAAGGCCCTACAGGCCCCTCTGTACACATTGGTAGCCAAGGTAGGCTTGATTTCCCTTTCCAAGCCTGTATTTAGATAGTTTTGAACTTGTTAGTATTGGTTATTTGTGTGTGTGTGTGTGTGTGTATGTGTGTGTGCGGGGGGGGGGGAGGTAGTTGGGGGACCTGATTGAGTGAAAACAATGATGTGTGGAGTAGGAAGTATGTTTTGAGTTGATCACTGGTTAAACATTACAGTATTTGCTCACAACACCCCAAAAGTGATTTATTTACATGGGAGGTAGTTAAAACCCCCAGATACAATATAGCAATATTTATATAAAACTAGACTGAAATATCAAGTCATTAGTGGAAGAAAAAAGGGTGATTTTTAAATACCGCAAATACCTCACTGCATGTCACTGTTGTAACCACTTTTCTGACACGACCCAATACACAAAAATTATCAAGTATTTGGCTCTTCACAAAAGTGATTTGCTGAAGTAGATAGGGGTTAAAAACAACTAAATACAATAGTCGTATCTATATAATACTAGACTGAAATATCAAGTCATTTATAGAAGGTAAAATGGTTGGTTTTAAATTGCAAAATATAGCTCGAAAGTTCGGAAATATACACAAGGGCATGCAACAAACGGTGGGGGAGACACAGGTGAACTACGAGTCCACTCCCTATTATATACCTCTCTGATATGTGGAACGCCAACACTTGACACAATTCATTTAATCCATTTCATCTCAATTTACTATGTACATGTTAGCTTTAAGTTTAAACATTCTCTGTAACATCATTTCAAAGATTCGAAGTCGGCAGTCACGGGAAGACGTGTTGGCTCGATACAGATTTGACCGACCCTTGTAATTTCAACAGCAATAAAGAATTTTTTAAAATTGAATTGAATTCCTCCAATCAGTCAGTATGTATGTGTTAATCAATCTGTGAAATGTTGAAACTTGTCACAACATATAAAAATGTCATCTCAAAAGGTTATATTATATCACAACTTAGCTTGTTATCAACCCCGCAACTACCTGATCCGGACCATGTGTTTTGTTTAGAGAAAAAAACACATGTAGATCTCTGCAGACTGGCGATTATGAAAAGCTGAAGACCCCCCAGAAAGGGACGGTAGTAACGGATCAAGTATATAATCAATGATGAAATTATTTAAAAACAAATATAATAGCAGCAACATATTGATAATCTCAGTCATATAGTTCGAATTTGGAGTGAATTTGGAAAGGGAATTTTATTAGGTGAACACGGACAGGCAGCAATATTTCGTGCTTGGTAAAATTATTTAAAACTTTATCAAGCAGGTAGGTTGGCATATGCCAAGGGATATAACCTATATTGGATTGGGTAATCTGGTCTTCCGCTACCCCCTGCTGAAAATTGAAATAAAATAGGATTTATTTTGATGAAAAGTGATTGTGTAAGAAAATTATAAGTGAGATGAAATTGAGGAGCCAGTAACAATATATAATACAGTAGTGTGCTTCAGTATACAAAGCTAATATAAGGCTGATTGGTGATACCGGGTGGGTAATCACCTCCTACAAGGGTTGTTCTGACTTTGTGTAATACATGATTTCTTGGATTATTTCAGCCCAGTACTATCGACTATCGGACTGTTTAATTTATAGTAGATAATGGGATGAATCATTAATCCTGAATCCAATCCTCAATTAAGTTAACATTACTTACTTATTTAAGATTTAAGTCAATTAAGAACCTATAATGCGAACCAAATCTAACGCTAATGTAAATGTGAAAATCTACAATAATAATGTCAATGAAATGAAGTGATATATTAGATCCACCCTGTGTAATATTCAAAGTTTTCCTACGCTATTTATAGATTGATTTGAGAACAATGTCACAATATGCAAACATGCAAGGAGTCCCTTTGTGCAGTAGCAGTGTAACTATGTTCCAGAGATTACTAGTTAATATTCGACATATTTATACTTTACTTCATTCTTATTTAAGGCCCTGGTAAGAATCACTTTAAGAATGATCTAGACAATTATAATTTCGGTATATCAGAATGACATGACATTTACATATAAGTTATAATAACATAAATGTATATTATATACTTTGTAATATTTTAAAATGCAGATATGTATACATGTTTTTTGACAAAATAAAATGTTTTCAAACCGAATCAAGTGGACTCAAAATCCTTCCCATTACCTAATCTTCATTTTTAATTAACCTTTTATTGTTTAATCAATATTGAAAGTATTATCTCAAGTAGTATTTTTTTAGGGTTTCAAATAATCTCAGAACAAGAGATATAAACCCCCTCTAGCGTCAAGGGAATCTCTGATAAGAACCATGAGGAATTGTTGTCCCTCTGGTGGGACAAAATCCGTTGTGCAATAGACAAGAGGCAAGTCCCCAAGTGGAAACATCCTCAATCACTTGTATTTTCCTTTGTTGTCACAATTCTGACCGTCTTCAGGGCATGTTTCGTGCAGTGAGGTAAGGATTTCAATAGCACGCTATCAATGCTCATTTGTGATGTGTTAAAGGAAAATGAGTCACAAGTAGCAAAAATGATGTTTTGCAAAGTGATTTATTCACAAGATCTCTTTATTGGAATGTTCTGATTTTTAAGTGCTTAGCACTTTTAGTCTGTATTTCAGGAGATTGTTTTAAATATATCCTAGCGTTTTGAAGGTCATCCTATGGAGTATATAGTTAGTTACTTTACTAGTAATTGCCCACCAAGAGATTTTGCATTTTTCTTTAAACGAAAATATATCAAACATAAAATATAGAAACCCTTTTTAGATGTCCTTAATGTTTACCACTATTAGAATCGGATTGATCTCATCTTTTCAAATGGGTCAGATTTCCAGAAAATGTACAATTCACCTTCACCAATCCTCTCAAATAACCCACATTTTAGACAAAAATGAGCTTCAAAACGCAGTTTAACATAACAGAACTGATACTTTAAATCAATGCGATCCCAAATATACTCAAATATACTAAGTATTCATAATATTTCAGCCAAATTTAGCAGAAATTCCCAACTGTGTAGAGCTGCCAGTTGTACATTTTCTGAAAATCTGACCCAAATATGATCTATCTCAAAATCCATTGTTAGCGACTTGTGACTCATTTTCCTGTAACACATCACATTAAATTTTGTAAGATCCAGAGCGTTAAAGTCATCATTTGACAGACAACTCTTCACAAATCATATTGAGAAATGAAATATGAATAGGTTTATGTTGTTTATTTAAGGTATAAATGGTGCCTGTCATTTCAGTCATATTTTACGACATACATAATGGTTTAAATCCCAAGCTAAATATCGCACTACTTTGTTGACAACTTGCCGCGGCCTAGTGTTTCAGGGTAAAACATGGAAGTGTCTGTTGAAATCAATATGTAAAAGACTTGTAGAATCTATCAGAAAAGTATTATCTAGGCCTAGCTTATCTAACTTAGAGTTGACACCAGTAGTTCTGGCATATAATAAATTGCCTATTCTGAATAAATTGCCTATTCTGACAAAAATAGAAATATCAAACTGACAATATAGAAATACTTATTAGATATACTCCTGTTTACTATCATTGGAATCCGCTTGATCTCATCTTTTCAAATATGATGGTATCTCAAAATCCATGTTTTGCTACTTGTGACTCATTTCTCTGTAACACATCACATTTGACCTTGTCAATCACGACATACTAATTGAGAAAATGAACCATATTGGCATCAGCGGAAACTTTCTCAGATGGTGTAAATCATATGTAAGCTGCCGAAAGCAAGGAGCAATTGTAAATAATGTAATATCACGTGAAGAAACTATCAACACAGGGGTACCTCTAGGATCCATCCTAGGACCTTTGATGTTCATTATATTCATTAATTACATCGCACAACCTGTAAATACATGCAGTCTATCCTTATATGCAGATGACACCATTTTGTACACTCATGGGGTAAATATAGATGAATCCTACACAAGAATGCAATCTGCAGTCAATGACCTCCATGGCTGGTGTCAGAACAATCTTTTTCTTGTAAACACAGCAAAATCTAATAAGATGTTTATCACCAGGTCATAAAAAACTGCAGTAACCAAATGCATTCAATTCAGCAACAATGAACTGAAACCTGTCCAACAATATAAATATCTAGCCTTTATCCTCGATGATAAACAAAATCACTACTAAGCCCATATCAACCACCCTGTCAAAACCATATCCCATAAAATAACCAACTTCACCCTATATATCAATGTAGCTACAGCCCTAAAGATATTAAAAAAAACTAATCCCCTTTTTTTTATTATGGCGGCATATAAAAACATTATACCGACCAACCACACTGTTAGATAAACTACAGAGATTACAAAACTGCGCACTCAAAATAGCTCTAAAACTTCCACTTAGCACACCTACGAATGAATTGCACAGCAGAACAAAAATTCCACTGTTGAAAAATTGCAGAATAACTCATCTTAAAATACTTGCTTTTAAAAGATCAATAAATCCCAAATATGCCCAACAACCAAATAGACAGACAAATTTTGACGCTCCTGTTTTAAAAATACCTCGTTTTAGAACGAAAATTGGCCAAGACACCCACATTGTAAATACTGCCCAGTCATGGAATGAGTTGACTGCCAGACAGAGAAATATAGGAAACATAGAAGGCTTTCAAAACAAATAAAAGATTTGGCTTAATACTTTACTTGTTGATATTCCATAAGGGTTATATGATTATAGATACCGTATATACCCGTGTATAAGCCCCGGCTTATATTAATTTCAAATGGTGAATTGACCCGGGTTATATTCGGGGTGGGCTTATATTCGGGGCCCGGCTTATATTACAATAATTGAAAACCAGTAGATAAGATATTATTATCTTCATTCATTACTCTGGTTTTCGTGTTTTAAAGTCCAATTTAACAAAAAAAGACTACCAGAATTGTTGTAAGTTTACAATCAACCAAAGACAACTGAGTTCTATATTCAAACTATCATTCATGATACACTAAAAGCTCGTTCTGGACAATTTATTCAGCATTTTACATTAATTAACTCTATTATTGGTACATGGCAGTACAGGTACCCGGCTTATATTAACGTAAGGAAGTGCTGAACCCCCGGCTTATAAACGGGGTGGGCGAATACACGGGGTCCGGCTTATACACGGGTATATACGGTATATTACCTCAAAAATGAGTAATTTCTTTGTCTTTTCTTTTTCATTATCTGTCATTTGTACTTCAGATAAAACCCCCCAAAACAACGATGTAAACAGTCAAATTGACGGCAAACACGACCTCCAATATATTTGACTGTTTTGTAATCTAAATTGTTAATTGTTATGAGAATATGATATGTGAATTTGAAATAAATCTGATGACTTTTTCCTGGTGAAATATGCGAAAATGTCTTGAATTGTGATATTTTCCCATAGCTGCCTATATGTAAAGCCTCCTGCAGGAGATCGACTCGACAGTGGGGAAATAAATATGGAAAGATCATTAATAAATGGCATTTTCGAATTCAGGATACTTGAAACTACAACTGGAGTAATTTTGGGGAAAATCTGATGACTTTTCGAAATTGTGACCAGCCTCATTAATTGATGACCAACAATTTTACAGCAAGGAATGTTGGGATTTTGTATGAAACAGCCCCAGCATGATATCTCACATTCCTGGGCCTGCCTATCTCAGATGTAACTATTCATGGTGAAGCCTATCTTGGTGCCAACCTCCAACTTTAGCGGGCAATATAAGTTGTAGCAGACCAGTTGAATCTAGCAAGTACTTATCTAGTTTATAAATATATATTTAGGTAAACATCATAGCCTTTCATATAAGGTTTTGTAGCTTGGTGGCGGTATACACAATTCCAGTTCATTATTAGTATAACAATTGGAAGCCCCTAGTAGGTACATATATGTTAGGATAATTGTTACAAATGGTTGACTACAATGAATTAATTGGGGTTTAATTTTCCCCTGACATCGGGACTCTATATCACTCCCCTATATACAAAAACTTGAAACATATATAATATATCTTATATATAGAACCAACGTGTTTGCCATCTATACTAACCTTTTCATTGGCAGAAAAAGAAAGCCGAGTACATACCAAACACCAATTCTCAGAAAAGTAACTGGTTGTAAATGGTGTCAGACGAATAAAGCATACCACAATTGATAGATTTGAAAATAAATTGGCGGCATCAGTCCCAGGTGTCTCCTTGCATAAACACCATCGAAAGTGAATAAAGTGACCTGAAGTAAAATAACTGTTTCAGTTTGGCCAGAGTCCAATGATCTATAAGGTCAATGAACTATTTTAAAATGTTCCATCTATTACACCCTACCACTATTGAAGAGTGGAAAAGGTGGGGTATCTAGGAATGAGTGGAAATAGATAGAACTCACTGAGTTGCAGGCAGCACACTTAAAAGTTGCAATCTAAAAGTACTAGTGAGCTAGTAAGGAAAATGCTAAGAAAAAGTATATAGATAGTTTGGATCCCATACAGAAATAAAATGTTAATCCACATCTAATGCATCTAATGGATCTGACCATTGGACCTGTGCATTACTTGGCCATTTAAAACTCCTAACCAGCGTTGATGTATCCCAACTTTCATAACCTGTGCATATTGCATGTGTGTTGGCTGTCTATTACTTGTCCATTGAACTTACCTTAATCTCAAACATGGCTGTTAGTTGTCCATTGAACTTGACACCAAACAATTTCATGTATGGTATTCTTTTAGACTAATAAAGCAGCTAGCTCTCTCAGAAGAATAATTGCTAGGAGGAGAGTTAGCGATTGTATTTGGCCATGCTTCATGAACCCCTTTCCATCCATAGTGAAATCCATTGTGGACAACATGGATGGTACAGTATCTAACATCTGCAAGGGTTCTAGGTCATTCCCCCGCCAACAACCTCCCTGCCGCCATTCTCCCCGCCGCAATCTCCCCTCCATACATTCTCCCCGCCAAACGACCTCCCCGCCAACATTTTCCCCGCCAACATTTTTCCCACCAATAAATGATAAATACATGATAAAAATGTGTATAGGTTGAGTGGGAATCGACCTTAAAAATCATGATGTGAAACGCAGCAAAGTGACTAAAGTAAAAGAATAGTGGACCCTTTTCACACAATAATTATTGCGCAATGATCGGCGAGATGGTCACATTAGGGTATAACGCAATATAATTGCAAAAATGAGCAAATTCTTATGGCATTTTGAGCGGGATATTTGTATACTACTGATTCCTTATATCAGTAGCATCTGAAATAAATGTGAAAGGTTTGAAGGGTATCATTATTCCCTAAATGTTTTGAGTAGAATTTGAGCTGAAATTGGTTGAGTAACACATCTTTAATGATAATGTTTCAATTCCAAACAAAAAATAATTCCTTATAACGAGTAAATGTTCCTTTACAAGTGTACCAATCCATAACTATGTGTTATGAAAGGTTAGCATGACCTACGAATATGTATACTAATATGTACATTTTCGTAAAGCTTAGGATGTCTGCTTTCCAATGATACCAAGCCCATTAGGATTGATTGATTGGTGTTCAATACCCATTCAGTATAATGTGCATAGGTTGCAAATTTCGCAATTGTACATTCTAAAAACATTTGACCCATATACGGTCAATATGTACAGTACAGCATTCTGTAATAATCACATGGTAGGTTGCGATTTATTTACTCTCCCTCCCCTCGTCGAATAATAATTTCTAATCGTCTGCATGATATACTTATATATCCAGACACATAACATAAGATCCCTACTCCTGTAGGAAAAAGAAATAGGCGGGGGAAATGTCGGCGGGGGAAATGTCGGCGGGGGAAATGTCGGTGGGGGAAATGTCGGCGGGGAGGCAATCTGGCGGGGAGAATGACGGGCGGGGAAAGTGTAAGGCGGGGAAATGGTTGCGGGGAGATTGCGGCGGGGAGATGGTCGGCGGGGAGAATGTTGGCGGGGGAAACACCGGACACCATCTGCAAGACCACTCATGTAAAATGCATTAATCTCAAGACTATCGGAAACAAGCTCATTTTCAAAGTATGGGCCATGTAGGAAACCTTGCTTGGGGATATTTTCATTTTTGCAGCAATGTCAGTATCAGGGAACAGGTATGCTTTGTGTTCATCGCTCTTGGAAAATGCTTTGTTCTTTTTCCTTATTAATAGAGTCAACTATTTCCTTTCCTTTCTAATTTTCCCTTTCTGAATACTGAAGGACCTTTTAGGACACAATTTGTCGTGTATTTATGAAATTGGCGACCATCTGTTCACACAATACATCAATAACGGCATCCATGTTTAAATTGTTACTCATGTTGTCTTATTAACTGGGCAAAAGGAAACATTCACTTATAATGTGAAGCCTTAGATGAATTGAACGCAGTTTATATGCTTTTGGGCATACCCAGTAGGGAGAGTCCCTGTACTTCGTTGAATTACATTCTACTATTCGCCAGATTTGATATCTATAGAAACAAACTGTTCAAGAAAAGTCACTTATGTACCTCCGAATTCTTAAGAGAGTTAAATTCAAATTCAAAACTCTAAAACTCTGCAAGGTTTAATGTCACTTATAACAAATACTGGAAAATTCACGCCCTCACAAATTATCTCCGTTCATAGAGCATTCATGAAGCTCTGACTTTGGTCTGGGACTTCTTCAACTGGGACATTAATATGAATAGCCAGAACATTGACTTTTCACCGACCTTGAAATCAAAGATTATCAAATGAAAATTATTCCCCACTACGAAATAAAATATATAAATAAAATGTCAGACTTCCCGTCTTATAATGATCTGGGAATTGTCCGTATGGATAATTCCTGGTTATTATGGTGGGAGCCATGGGTTTCTCTACGTCAACTCCAACGTCATCGACGTCAGACTCTCACGTCCATCCAGACGTCCTCTCTCACTTAACACATTCCCATTGAGATTGGGAAAAATTGTGCTCCTGCCCACCTCCCTATTTACATCTAATCATAAAGGAACATTCTTCAACCGGGACATTAATATGAATATCCAGAATATTGACTTTTCACCGACCTTGAAATCAAAGATTACCAAATGAAAATTATTCCCCACTACGAAATAAAATATATAAATAAAATCTCAGACTTCCGTCTTATAATGATGATTTTTTTTGTATGGATCAGTTATAGGAAAGTTGAACGGACCCAACAGGTATTGGCTTGGCATGTATTAAGACGGGATGGGAAAAGGCAGTGATAGGTATATATACTGCGTATTTTAGCAGTTCTGGCTCTCCACCACCAGACGTCAGGTAAATCGTGTGGGATTAGTGATTCCAGACCTGGTTCGGTCAGTAAGTTAACATGGCGCGCATAGCTATGTAAGGACACGCATTTTAACCAGTACTTTCCGTTTAAGGAGTTAGTTACCTTGTCGATTCTCCGAACTCCTTCATAATAGACTTCCATTAATAGGTTATGAGGTCTTCTTCTTGGAAGTCTGTAAGTTTGACATCTCATCAGGACCTGCCTCCTCCCCTCTCATCAACTGGATCATGAGAGGGGGTGGGGTGACAGACGACAGAGGAGGGTGCTTGGTAGCGAGGGAGGGGTGAGATATCGCCAGATGAAAAGTGTATATACTTCCAACTCTTTCTCTCCATTTGCTTGTCTGTAAAATGTTCATTTTATTCACATTCCGAGCAAGAAAATATGAAAAATATGCATCCTCCTATTTGACCTGGAGATCCCAATTCAAGACACGCCATTGTGATTTGGATTTCCTGCCAGTAGTTCGCAGCTGGTTCTTGAGTCAGGTTTTATTCGTCCAGGTAATGGGATGAATTTGAAAATCTAATCCAAACGACCGAAATGACAGCTCCAACAAAATTGTCAGTGTTGATTTTATTACTACAATATATGTATTGCAAACCAGTGGTAACATAGATTTGTGAGTGAGGCCTACGAATCCATGTTGCCACTACTTTGCAATCCATTACAATTTAGCAAAAATCAAATCAAAACAGCCGTTTTGTTGTAGCCGTCATTTTGTTGTGTACATTTACAGTTGATTAGAAACAATAGAAAGCATAATCTATCTATCTATCTCTCTTCCTCTCTTACCCAAACCACTCTCTCCCTTTCTCTCTATCCCCGCTCTCTCTATCCTTTATCCCTATGTTCTCTCTGTCGCTCTCTTTCTAGCCCATGCCCCACTCTCATCAATACCTTCTCTGGCGCTTGCTATCCCTCGCTCTGTCTACGCCTGTTATTTGCTTTCCTCTCTCCCTCTCTCTCCTTCTGTACTTGGCTGTAACACGGTGTTAATTATCGTAGGCATTATTAATTGATAAATATGATGGAATTGAAGACATAAACTATAATTATAGCTTGCTTTTATCCATATACTATATGCTTAAATATAAATAGAATTTATCATGGAAAATATGATGAAGAGCCCAACATGAATTTAATAACGATATCATTGCATCTATCCGGACGTTATCGGAGACATTATAGACTTTAGCAGTTTCGACAAAGTCACTTTTCGATATGACACAGACTCGCCCCCCTGAGCACTATACAACTGTATTAAACTGTCCAGTGTGTTTTCACTGAGAGGTGGGAAGATGAGAGGGGTGAATGTGCATAATGTCTTTTACTATCCAATTGAAAACTCTAGAATGCAACAATAACTGTAATGTGATACTGTGATACAGACATTAGTCATTAGTAAAATAGCGGATCATATAACATTTCTGGACAACTTACCTCGAAGAAAACGTTGGTATCAAACTTCAATTTGCACTTTTCATATTTGCAGGGACTAATGGAAAATAATAGAGAATTCATGTAACTGAAAGTTTGATCGTCATGCCATGCGAATTGATCTTTCTTCATTATTTCTAAGTTTATTCTCAGATTAATTAATTCTGCATCTATTATTTATAACAGGGAATGTTTCGTTTCATTGAAATGTATCACAAATGTGAAATGTGTCTCGAAATAAATCTGTTTAAAAAAAGAAGTTTTGGATAATACAAAATAGGGCCCTTTTTGGTACTATGTGCAGAACATACCACTTTCTACCAAGTTGCGAGCATTTCCCCATTTTAAATGGCCTGGATCCAACTCCTTTCCCCTCCTTGTGATTGTGCGTGACTGAAACACTCTCAATTTCATTTGATTCAGATATTTGTACCAATCGCATGATGATAATGCTCATCTATATTTACATTCATATAGGCAAAGTAACTTCTTTACAAATTACCGTACATTGCTTGCTCCATACTGCTGACAGCACCGACACTCCATCATAAATGCTTTGAGTGGCAAGTAGTTATCAAGCAACTAATTTAATATTTTGAATCTGTTTTAAAATTTACTTTTTTCCTATATATATATTGATGTCAGAGAGTGCACAAAGCAACCTGAAGTTTCACTCACATCATGCCTTACACTAATGTATCATATAGTGTATTATATAATCTGAAACTTTTGTATAAATTCAATTCTTTCTGTACATAACCAATACTTTGGGCAGATGAAAAGCCCCCAAAATGGTGATCTGTATACCAAGTCTAAAACCTTTAAAATAAACCCCAAAACAATTATATGTCCGTTGTAATTTCATCTTAGCAATCTACATTTATTTATAAGTGAATAAAACGCTGTTGCACGTGCGTAAACTTTCATATATGATTATTTGAATCCGGTCACCTCATGTGGAAACCAAATGTTAGGTTCTAGTTTTTTAGCCTACTATTGTGGGTTCAATATCTTTTCGAAACAAAAATATTCCCTGAGTCGCACTGATTTTCTGTAAACTCAATGTTATTTAATAGGATCCTTCAAGATAATTCAGCATCCTTCCAAGCCTAATGAAGCAATGTTGCAATTAGGACTAAGTTCGCTACATAGTTGAACAAGATAAGGAGAAAAACTATCACTATCGACCTGAAATTGCATGATAAAATCCCTATGTACAGGAGCAGTATAGTTTCAAACCCGGCATATTTATCACCTTTGGTTTAAAAGTCTCGCCAGTTCTAGCTCATTATTTGAGAGTCATCAACTGTTGTAATGTCATAGGGTCAATCAGGGAGAACCTTGGAATCTTATTATTATTGAACATTTCTGATTGTAAGGATTCCTATAGTCGGATTACATTGTGGATTTTGGAAACAAAATAAAGAATACATTTGATTAATTCCTCTCTTTTGCTTCAGTATGGGGATATGTCGATCCCTTAGCTAGGAGAATTTTTTTTTAAAAGAATACAATCAATCAATCAATCAATATCTGGTAATGATTAGTCAACGCACAATCCACTTGGTGGATATGCACTTTTTCTTTAATAACAACGTAAAATGTATTGGCGCTGGTGCAGCTCGCTAAAAACCTCACTCTCCTTACGGAGGCGCTCGTACTCTAGAGGCTGCGTCTTATGGGAACTATAGAATCACGTATCTTTAGCCCATGAGCATTAGTTATAGCATGATCGAGTGGCATGTTGTGGGTTCGAACCCGGGTGCGGCTACACCAGGTACTAGGGTAAGGTGAACTAGTCCTGGTAATAATTAAAAGAATAATAATATCATGTCTTTCTCTCTGTCTGTACATATGTTCACAGAAGAATTGGTCAGATTTTCTGGAAATATACAATGGCTGGTTATTGGACATGAATTTTGAAGAACTTCTGAAGTAAATTATGTAACGAGGTAATTTAAATATACAGTCTCAGGTTCCCTATAGCTAGCTGCGAAGTCAATTATACTTTTATTAATTATGTCGATTATGCTGTCAATTATACTTGTTTTGTGTCAGGGGTTTGGTTTTTATCGCCGGTCAAAATTAATGTTATATTGTGTGTAACGTCCTCATTTTGGCATCAGTACAATCCCATATGTATGTACAGTACAGGTGACACGAATGCTCGCAACTATTAGTACCATGGTACACTTACTGTGTCCTGGTTTTACACTAAATGGATGGCCTAGGAATGCGGCTCTCTCAAAGCAACGTCGGTCAAGCTCCAACGGATCCCAATATAATTATATCAATTATGGGTCATATTATGGATGAATGTCAATGTCAAGGGCAATGGTTTCTCCCTTTCGGTGTACAACTCAAACGAGTTTTTATATCTGTAACTTGGTAAATAAGCATGTGATAAGATGCATTGCCAATTAGTCAGTTAACATGTTTACGTTATATATCAGAATGGAAGGTTGAATGTCCATTTTTGCGATTGGGTGCACCCACACCTAGATGAAAACCTCACTCACCGGAAAGGCCGGATGATTGCAAACAACAACAGGTAGGCCAAAGTAAGGGCAGCCATGCAAAGAATCTGCACAAAACCTCTGTAAAAAAAGGACACTTTCATGAATTATGTGGTGCCTGATAATAATTTCAAGCGTGTTGAATTGATAGATATAATGGGCCTTTTTTTTAGACCAAAAGGGAGAATGGTGTATGGGAAAAGTATTTGATGAAGAGGATGGGCAAATTCCTGTTCAGCGATTCCGGAAATTGCTTAGTTTGAGACGAATCTATTAGTTGAGTACATTACAGGGGTGTATACAAGGACATAGAGTAAGTCTTACCCCAGAGGATATATTTCTGTTAGAAGAAGGTAGATGAGACTGCGGAAGAGGAGAATCGTCTCCCAAAAGCATCCACGTCTATTGAGTGATTCATAGAGTCCTCTGAAAGCGAGGAAAACATTACCTAACATCAACATTGATGATTCAAATTGCATATCAGTCGGAAGCAAATTCAAAGAGGTTTCTGTGACATTTAAAGAAATGAATATTGGGAACAGCGACTGGAAATGACTGACAACATATATGAGGTTATATCACCTAAAGTCGGATGTCCATTTATGAATGCATGTATGATTTAAAATGAAACCTCCAATTTCATAATCTGAGACTTTTTATTTTATCATATATAATTTTAACCAACTGAGACCCTCAGCTCGGCTCACCCATAGAATGGCTTGTTCTTCTGAAGAAGGTCCCACTTGCGGAACCTTAGAGTGACAAAGAGAAGGAACGGAGGCGCCAATACGACTAGAGGAAGGAGGCATATCATGGAGACGAAGTTAAACGCCTGGAAATTATAGGGCAGAATGCAGCATATTATACTTACAAATTCGAAATAAAAAGGAACAATATCTATACAGATGTAGATCTCTGTCTTTATCAGTTAATTTCGCCAAAATGCAAAAAGAATGAGGGATCATTAGGCAACGTCTGAAAACATCCATGATGGATGGAACGTCTTTTTGTAATTGTTAAATATGTAATTAGCCTTAAATGAATAATAAAAAAAATCATTGCTGCCTCCCTTGGAACACTGCCTTCAGTGATAACACCCACCCTCTCTCTACACCTCACCACCTACTAACATCTAGCTCACTCCTGCTCAGACATCAAGTCAATACACTAATCAAACTACTTCATTTAAGCCGTCCCATCTACTTTCTCTTACAACTGCATACACATTGTATATAAATTTTAATTAATAATTTTTGCTTCGTGAGGATGAATCATTCAAGCTTCATTCTTAGATATATGATTGTTTCAATATTATTAGGATCATATATATGGATTCCTCAGCTAAAAAAAGTTAGTTCTCGGCTAGCCTAGGAGCTCTTATCATATGTAAAGATTAAATTGACATTCTGCACCAGTCTAAATTGCTACAACATTGCCACTTCATTGGAATGTACCCGAGTCTCTATTCATTATCTTCGTCACGCCCAACATATATATGCTTAATTACACTGCATGCACAATCTGTATAATACTAAAGAGCTGTATCTGACATAGGTCATAGGACTATAGCTGTCATGATAAAGAAACAGTTCAATGGTCTTTTTCTAATTCATCCTTCACTGCAAACAGTACCTGGCCCGATTCGACTTATATCCAGATCAAATCATTCATACTTTTCTTAGAACTCGCTGCTTTTGCCATCAATTCAAGAGGTCGAGCAAAATGACGTCACTGAACATGGGTGATTTACCTCCTGCTTCTCTGTCCTCGTTTTACACCTACCTTGCTCTTTGACTCCTAACCCCCCCCCCCGTCCCTCCCCCTTCTCCCCCTCCCCCCTACCTCTTTTTCTGTCTCTCTCCCCTTTGGCGAGCAAGAGCTGTAGGACATAACATTAAACTGCCATGATTCATTCTATGGGCGTGATAAGATAAGATAAGACACTACTTTATTTATCGAACTCACATTACAAGAATAATCACATATGAAATAGACAAATAGGTATAGTCATCTAGATTAGATCCAGTTCTCCCAGACGTTACCATCTCGTACGAGAATTTTGAAATTTTGATGCTTCTTTCGCTTTTAAAGATCAAAAGATGGAAAGATGGACAGTGAATAACAAGAGGAAATTGATTATTTGAAAAAAGGTTTAGGGATAAGGCAATACCTAAAAGGCTAAAAGAAAACTGGTGACAACAATAAAATTGTGCATCACCAAATACATGTGCCAATACATATTAAGTTAAATTCACAAGTAAATTAAATTAACTCCAGTGAATTTCCTGGAAGATAGCCGGGAATATCCGAAAAGCGTTAGCAATAAATTTAGAAATAGTTAATTTACTGAATAAAGCACTACTTTCTAAGTAAGAACATCAATTTAATTTCCATAATTTATTAACCGCATTCTGGCAGCGACGTTTATCGTTGATGGAGACATATTTCTTAGTCCCTAGTCTCCCAATACCTTTTTTTTTGCATTCATTTAAGGCAGAAGCTAATTTAGTTACATCAAAAGGGAAAATACGCGATATCCAGCTTTCTAACACGAATGACTGTCTGAAGACGAGCACAACATAAAATAAATATTTTATCTTTACCTGGAAGCCCAAGTCGTCACAATTATATCTCTGGTCATACAGGAAGACATCAACATCAAGAGAATAGGAGAGAACCTGTAAACATATTCATTCATCAAACCTATGGTTGACATGTATATAATTGAAATTATATATACGTTATCAAAATACATGTTACGATGATGTATGCTTCCTTATCATGGCTTCTGACTGTCTACACTTTTAATTAATTGCCCGCCCAGCTGCACTTGTCAAAATGACGCGTCACTTCGCGTATTTTTGGCGGCCAGTTGGCTTTATCTTAAAGAAGCCAAGAAAGGGGTAGTGTGTGTGTGGTGGGGGAGGGGGGGGGCAGTGATGTCACTCGACTAAAGAGTAGCATTCCAACATTACTCCCGAGCGCGCGATATCATATTTTAATCTTGAAACATTAAAGGTGGTCTCCACTGGCTGCGGTGAGCTCTGCGTTAAGCCTTGTGATGGTTTGTGCTGGTTCTGTAGGTGGAGAGGAATGACGAGGTCCTGCCTACATGGTTCACTGGCCATGTAGGCAGGACCTCACCACTTCTCACCAACACAGCACCATCGCAAGGCTTGCCGCAGAGCTTACTGCAGAGCTTACCACAGCCAGTGGAGACCACCCTTTACAGTGGCACAACCTACATCGAGATTGAAGCTCACGTTAAAGATGTATTGTTTATTGGCACTAGCAACTTTGCATACTTAACAAGTACAGCCTATTGAAGAAAGACTTTTGTCAATTTTTGAGATTGAATGAAGTATCGTTTCAATAACTGACGTTTCAGTTGCGTTTCCTCTTTCCACGGAGTAGCGACGGCTAAAACGTTTGTCCTCCATGAAAATCGATGAGGTTAATCTGAACTTTGGATTTTTTTATTTGGATTTTTTCCATACTGCTACTGATGAATACAGATATGGCCATCTCATCAGTCGATTAGTGGGACGATGGAGCTTAAGTTCTGGCCATTCTTCTGACTGATCAATCAATCAATTACCCAGCATTCCAAAAATATGTTGAGTGTAAACAACTGCTGATGATTGTGAGCATTATAAACATGTGAGACCAAGAAATCAAAGTGACATGTTTTCAAATTTCACTAGAAAAGTTAAATGTATTTTTTTAAAACAGTTTTATTTCGTGACAAATTTCACTAGGTGTTACATTTCATTGTACGAAACATCGCTGATATAAATACCAATACATTTATATTAATATTAATAAAGAGAATTTTCGATCTAATTTAACTCGATTTTTTGGTTGTAATAAGGCAACTTTAACATTAATCACATCGATGTAGTTGGTATATGTGGTCTTGTGAGATATAACATATGTTAACGATCACTATAAAGAGGAAATATTTTTTTTGATTTTTAGCCGATTAAAATACATGCTAAAAGTATCTATTCAGCAACTTATATAAAACAAGGAGAGTCGATAGACAGAATTCACCCAGGGGGTGGAAACTAGTTCTTAACGTAAAGTTAATGAGATACAGATTTTTCACATGAAGAATTTTGTATTGAACGTATTAAACAGGTGTATGGCGAATGGGTTAGAGTAACTTGCTGGGATATACCACATATATCATGCATATACATATGTATAACTCGTATGAGTATCAGTCCAAGAATGATGAAGCCACATTCTGTTTGAGTCCTGCTGGGAGTAAACATCAAAGCGGGCATTGGTTAAACCAAAGAGCGTAAATATCTTTACGCTCTTTGGTTAAACCTATGGGGTGCCGCTCCCAACAGGACTCATCCAGAGCTAGTGTACATAGGTTCGTGGAGAGGCTTTAGAGGTAATGGGTAAATTTACGGTTGATACTCCCAAGGTACCAACACGCTGAACCTTCCATACGTAACCTTGTCTGCGAACGAGGACAGGAAAGATATTCCTACATATGTAAACAAAGTCTCTCTCCTAACCTCCCCACCCCCAACCCCCACCCCACTAATACCTTGAATGAACTCGTTTTTGCAAGGTCAAACAAATGTTGCCATGAATAGGAATGTCCTTGGACCTCGATCTCATTCTGGGACATATGACATCGCCATGTCTAAAGAGGTAAATGTAAAATTCACATAAAGGTGTCTTCTATTAAGCAATGTTGCCCCTTCTAAAGATTTGAAAAAAGGGCATGACCGACCGATGCCCTTTTCTATACAGCTTTAGCCCATTATCTCAATAAGCTAGCATCTACCTCTTGGGAATTTAGAACCAGTTATAATATTTTTATCTTTAAATCACCATACACCATTTATATCTGCCAATTTATATCTGCCAATTCGAATTGACCACAAGTACTTGACGTTGTTTTTTCCCCCATTGGATATACATCGATTCACAGCTTGTCCAAATGTCACTGTACTTTGGGCATATTTATAAGAGGACAACGGCAGGGACTATAGACATTGTCATCCTCATTATCCAGCGGAACCTTGACTTAATTCGTGTTTGTAACAGGGGAACATACATCGAGGCAGTGACCAGAAAAGGGCAGAAAGGAACTGGTTTCCACTGGGAAAGAGTTGTGGGAGCAACATATGAAGTGCCTATTAATAGCTAGCTAAGCTAATAGGTCTCAATGCCCGGTTCAACGATCGCTATAGCTGTCTTCTAGACATACACTTCACCCAAGATAACACTGTATAGTTGTTTACTGGATGTAGGGAGGATATTTAAACTTGGAAACGTATAATTTGTATGCTAGCATGTCGTGTGTGTGGTGGTGGTGGTGGTGGTGGTGGTGGGGTGGGGGGGTATCTTTAAATGGTGTTGTTTGTATCATTCTCTTAAACCATACAATTAAAGGAAAGGTGAGATAGAAAGACACCTTGATTATCATCACTTTAGTTTACACAAATCCCAAATAATATATTGAATTTAAATATTTAGTATAACAACTCAAAAGCCATTACCAACACTCTGGTAAGACATATTGTATGTTTGCTTTATTTTTCACAACACTGAAATCCATGTTCGCTTGTTTTCATGTTGAGAATTAAAACAAAATATCAATTTGATTTTCCTTAATTTGACTTTCCTAAGATCAGCTCTTACTACAGTTATTGAGTTAATAGTCACCTTGGGTACGCTTGAAACACAAGCGTTGGCGCGAAGTGCACTCCTGGCGACAGGGGCGTACCAAGTGACCAGGAAGAGGAAGAACACACGACGCCACCTGGCGAGGCCTTTGTACAGCTCCGTCATGCGGGAACGGACAGGATTCTTGTCCAGCCTCCAGCGCTGAAATAAAAAAAAATGAGAAAAGCGCCTTGAATAAAAAGTATATATTGTGTCATATATACGCGGGCGGGGGGCGGGGGGGGGGGGGGGGAGTACTTATCATCATTTCATGATACCTATTGCCAAGAAAGCCAATACATTTATTGGTTTTATTTCGCTACCATGCACCAGAAGTTTTTGTTTTGAATATGAATTATCTTAAGAGAATGACTTAATATTGCGTTGAGTAAACAACGTAAGTAGACACATATACGCAACAACAACAAAATATGTCTGATTCTATGAGTATTTTTCCATGAGCGCCAAAAAGAACAGCCACCCCACCTACTGTGTAAACCGGAACTTAAATAGATGTATTATTATCAGCGGGGACGGAGCACCTACAGTGGCGACACCTCGCTCTCGTGCGGTAAACTGCACGAAGCTGGCACTAATTATAAATAGTAAGCTCTTGGTGTGCTCGCCTTCATATTCGGTTACGTCTATTGAGCTTATCATCAGCTGGACTTATAGATCTATACATTGTGTCATCCTATCATAGACATGAATGACATTTTTGTGTACTAGGCGTTTATAACCCATTCGAGGGTTACAGGAATTTATCGGGTGCTGCATGTGTGTACAGCTTCATTCCCCATGTAAGAATGACAAATATGAATAAATAGTGATAATTTCAATTTTAATAAATCGAGTATTAAAAACTCTAACACTGACACTGTTCAGTAGAGGACACCATAGAGCATAATATTTAATTTTGAAGAGGAATACCCATGAAATAGTTCTGAGATCACAACCCAAGGTACGATTAATATTTCCATTCCCTAGGCCCTCTAATCGGGACGCCATAATGCAAACATGTTCAAACTTAATAGGGCACACAAAGAAGGTTGAAGAACAGTGTATTTAATAGGGGAAAGAGATTGTGGAACAGTCTACCTGGAGAGCTGCGAGAAGAGGAGGATAGGGAAACTTTCATAAACAATTTAAAAATCGAATGGTCAAAGAGATTCCATGAACGAGGGGTAGAATAGTTGTATGTTAATTTGTTTTAGATTGTAAATTAAATCAACTTCAGCTCCAGATCTCTGATTTCTCCACGATGTGAAGTTCGACTGTTTTCTTCCCTCGAAATGTATAGAGGACAATGAATAACCTTTCAGCTGATTATGTATTGTATTGATTTCTAGTACAGTGAGTTTTTTCTTTCTAGTGTGCATGACGATCTATGGTCTCGTGATAAAAAGATAGTGTTAATATTGTCAATATGTATATAAGTCCAAAGAAAGTGCGTGGTAATTAATGAGATAATGATCTTAAGGTCATGAAGGGGTCGGACTTTAATCCACATAATAGCGGGAGGCTGTAATTCAGTACATGCGTGATGGCAGTACATGTATATGTTCTCTTTTTTTGTTGTTCCTTTATTATTTTCTTTTTTCTTGTACTGCAAGATAGGAGGTGATGTAACTCCAATAATGGTATGGATATTTTATAGGGCAGCGCATGAAACACGTCGTTGAACGACAATTGCGTTTTTTGATAACTATTGATGTTATTTAATGACTTGGCCTGTAAATGAATAAAAAAAAAAGTTTCCCACGAGATATAATTTTGAAAAGAAAGAGGCGTGAAAGATTTCTGCGACAACAACCCAATGTTCGCTTTACTGAGCCCTGAAATCGGGGAATGCAATGCTATGCCAGTTATTTGTTTTATATAATGTGGGTTCAAAATACAAATCTATCTACTCGCTACTTCTAATACCCCTTTTACCACTAGAAGCGCTGCTCTACGCTGAGTTGTATCTTTCTAAGCAGCTGGTTTATGTTACCGTTCTATTACTCTCTATTATATAATTATGCCTCTTTCATGTGCCACTCTGTACATTTTACTTCTTCCGTTTCATGTTTATACTACTTTACTCATGTCTTTTATAACGGGATTGCATTGTCCGGCTCATGTCCGGCTCACACCTTGTTCTTGTGATGCCTGGGATGCCTGGGAGTGCTGGGCACCAGAGACTATTGACCGCTTGCGGAGTGTTTGTGAGAAAATGGAGATTGATTAAACCGTCTGCATGCCTTATTTCTTTGTCCTGAGACCGGACCACGGATTGGGAGTAGTTCACTACATATGGGTCAGATTTTCGGAAAATGTATAATTGGCAACTCTACAAATTTAGGGAAGTTTGCTGAGTATATTTGGTGTTGTGTCGATTTATAGTATCTGTTTTGCTATGTTGAACTCCATTTTGAAGCTCAATTCTGTCTTAAATGTGGGTTATTGGAGAGAATTAGTGAAGGCGAATTGTACATTTTCTGAAGATCTGACCCATAATCATATACATACATATATAAATATGTTATGTGCTTCAATCAATATCCAATGAGATGCTGGTACATTATTTAGAATACATATAACAACTACCTAGAGCAATCAATATGCACAATAATTATCTAAAATAATGTGGAGGGATATTCGGAAAATTTGAGAGCAATCGCGTATGCATGGGCAAATGCTTCATTGTATGACATGGTATTCTCATCACTCACAACTATAACGTTGGTATAACTATATATTAATACATACCATGATCCTGCGGTGGATAGATATTATGCCAAGGCAGAGTAGAGGTAAAGTTATGCAGGTTCCCCACTCGACATAGTGATGGTAGAAGTCAAAAACAGAGTGACACTCTGTAACAGAGAGGACATTCTGGATCAGAATCATTTGTACAGAGGGCAACAGATTATAAAATGGAAAAACTGAATTCAACTTAAACATCATCATATATATGTATATATGAAATTCAAATATTAATATTAGACAGAGCTTGGTGTCGAAATGTTTTAAACCTTTGGGGCGTACGAAAGTGTTACACCACAATCTACCTAGCAGTTACACATAACTTTGTGCAGTTAGGTCCACAATTCTAGATAGACACGTTACAATAGCGTTCCCAATTATATTTAATTCGCACTTCGTTCCTACTAACGCTAATGGTAGTATGTATACATGTGTTAGTCAATTGGTCAGATGAGATTCCAGGCTTTTCAAGGCCTTTCCATGACCCATTTCAGTGATTTCCCAGGCCCATTTCAGTGATTTTTTTCAGAGTCCTAATGACGGGGCCATTGGGGGTTATAGATATTGTTGTTCGTAGACCACTGATGTATTTAACCAGTTTTAGCTTCACAATTGAAACCAATAGCCGCTTTTCACGTTTACTTTGCGAGTCATTTACTGTAAGGTGTAATAGGGGCCAGTCGGGGAAAATGTACAGGGAGAAACAGAGTAAATCGTCGAAAATCCTAAGGCCATTTAATAAATTCCAACAATTCAAGGCCCATAAAATGATTTTCCAGGCCCTTCGACCCAAATGCCCATTTTCTAGGCTTTGAATTCATTTTTCCAATTTTTAAAAAAATAATAATAGATGTATACAATGTCATAATTCTTCTTTTTCATATACATCATGAGTTTAAGGTCGAATTGGTATGCTAATAAAATTGATTTTATATATAACAATACTTGGGCATATTATATATGCACATCAACAACACAGACATATATACTTCTATATATAACACATACTTAATAATTATCAGTCACTATGCATACAAACTATTTAATGAAATAATAGCAGCTAATATGCATTTTTTCATGAATACAATTATTAATAATGTTTTGAGCAGACTCTTCTAACTAGTCCATTTGCACTAATGTTATTGGGCTGTATATGTCTGTGTTTTTTAATCGTGAAGTTAATTAATATTGATATTAATATTATTATTAATATAATAACCCTTGCAATGTTTTGACAGATTCACCCGGTGGTCGTCATTCTATACAGGTGGAATGGACAGAGTACCAACAATACTAAGGCCTGATTGACATGTATGATTGGAGTAAAGCCTGATTGGCTACGCGAAAGTACCACATTAAAGTCGGTTGGTCGGAGCTAGATCCTCATTACAGCCCAATCAGGTAGAAGGTGAGGAGCTTGAGCTCCCTCTCCTTCACTCACTTCTCACTTTTATACTCACTCGATGCAGGTCAGGCGCAGCAAGTAAGTCACTATCAATTTTCATCGGTCTTATTCATTTCATGGAGCCTTCTGGCTGCCGTTTATTAATCCAGAATACAATATCATATAAAAGAAATGGTAAAGATATATGATAAATATGTTGATAGGTCAAACGAACAATTAACTTTTGGTTTTTAACACGTTGATATGTCCTTTAGTTAAATGTGTTATACAGATTATTTATGTTTATGTTTATGTGTTTTATTGGTTGCATTTTATCGTACAGATAGTACAGGATCTCGGCATTCCAAAAGAATTTACAAAGTTAATGTTTTTCAGGTTTCACAAATATGTTGAATGAGTTGGAATATTCCTGAGTTAGTAATAAGTCAACTAGCTTGTATTATCCCTCAACGTGTAGTGCCTGTCAATTAACACAAGACTCAAAAAACAAAACCATAAAAATGGAGATTGTCTATTCATATTCACTTTTATTTTTAAAATTTGATTGAACAAGAGAGTCTATTAGAAATGTGCTGAAATAAAATCAAGTCATATAATGTTATGAGCCAATGTAAAGTAATAGGAACTCAAAGGAAACTGGTTATGCTACCCTTGGTGCGCCTTAAGCAGGTGTTGTTCTATGAGAAAATGAAGAAAATACCAAAAAAAATACAAAATATGAAGGGAGACATGGAAAATTGCCTTAGAAGTGTATTAGCCCCGATGGGAGGATTCGTTGAATTCGTTTTTTTTTTACATACATCCGAATTATTTGGCTTTATTTCAGACATGAATACACGAACAACATCACATTAAATTCTACTCAATTGAAATATCAATACAGAACATTATAAAAGCTTGCACCAAGGTGGTGTACGCTCACGTATGCTGTAGGCCATCTAATCTACCTCACTTTAGATACAAATACTAGTCTGACGAGCTAATCACTAATGTATATAATATTGGTATATATAGACTCATTCTGTAGTCTAATAAGAAATCCCGTGTTTTCTACATAGCAACTCCTCAAAGGAAAGTTGTGTAAAGAAAAAGGCAGAGACAGGTAAAAGTTAATAGGAAAATAATAGGAGTTGTTGAGGTCTAGTGTCTTATTGACCTTGATGGAATGCGAGTTGTGGCCCCCGAAGGTGCCGCAGGTTGTGTCCGGTGTTTTCCCCGCCGACAATCTCCCCGCAGCAATTTCCCTGCCAACATTCTCCCCGCCGAATGACCTCCACGCCGACATTTTCCCCCCTATTTCTGTTTAATTATCATCCAAAACTTGGCAATAAATGATACCTTTTAATCTTGCAAGTATACACTTTCTTAACGTTTTGTTATATACTACATGGGATACCTGTGTTACAGAGCATGAACATGAAATTCTCAAAATGGATAGCTGGAACATTTGTGCATCTATAGGAACATTCAGTCTTTAAAAATATATTTTATATATATCATGAAATCGATCTGATATATAATTTACATACATGTGATGATAACAATCAGTTCCACCCAATACTATTCTTTTCATTCATGCACATAATAGAACTATATGCCTGCGTTTGACATGATGAAGTTCATGATGAAGTTTATGGTCAATTCCCACTCAACTGGTACAAATAATTTCAATGGTGAGATCATCTGTGTATATATGAGAATTGCAGCAATTTTTCATCATTCTTTGGCGTCTAGATGAATTCCAATTTTAATGATTTATTGGCGGGGAAAATGTCAGCGGGGAGGTCGTTTGGTGGGGAGAATGTTTGGCGGGGAGAATGTCAGCGGAGAGAATTTTAGCAGGGAAATTGCGGCGGGGAGATTGTTGGCGGGGGAATGACCTAGAACCCCGCAGGTACCCATCAATTCCCGTAAGGTGTCGCGCCACTCTCTCTATTCAGAGAAAGGATACATGCCCAAAACGGCACCCAAACACCTTTTTACAGTCAACTCCTATATTTGGACATCTCTAGATGTTTTAAAGTATCACAGTCATCATAGCATGAATAAAGGAGTAATGGACGTTTTTCCTTCCTCTGCCATGCCAGCCAGGTCATAGATAAACCTAATATATGACAAAACATGCATACAATTTTTCTGCTGCGTTTTAATTAAAACTTATTTCTTTTTTCATAATATAAGAATTTGCTGACCTTGGATTTAGTTACATATAGAACATTTGTTTCTGATACATTTTGCTTCATGTCAGAGTTACAAGGCGCACCTAAGTGATTGGTCGAGGTTACATAATGTTGATGATAAATAATATTGATGATAAAAGTGTAAACATTTCGTATACCAAGCCATTGTTTGTAATGACTTTTCCCGCCAACCTTATACATATATATATATATATATATATACGAATTTCAGTTAACACCCACGTAGTATGTATTGGCCCCCTTTGCCTCCCTCCCCAACAACACACACCTACACACCTCCAGCTGAGGAGACAGCTAAGCAGGCTACCTACCATTGAGTAACAACTCATTACTGGACAGGTACTACAAAGATATAATTGCGCAGAATTATGGCCACGCCATCCCTTGATAAGAGTAGATTGTTCTGATGAAACCCAAGATCCGTATTGTTCAGCCCTGGACTGCTGCGCAAAAGCAAGATAGGGTATTTAATGTCACCTTATTAGCTGCGTATTGATTTGACCAAATAGTGTTCATCAACATTCATTTCTAGCCATATATTCATTATAGTTCTAAGCATCGCGTTCAAAGAACGCTAAGCGCGATCATTAATGGCAGGAAAGATTAAACACCCACAATTCTTCCGCTACTACCCACCCACATACCTATTTATCATCATTTCATCATCTTATTCTTCAATTTTACCCATAAAGGGTTAACTTATTCATCTTACAAACAAATTTATCTTATCTCTTATCTTACTTCATCAACTTTTATATAAAATCAAATTTACAAAAATCAATTCAATTTACAAACCAATTTTTACAAATAAAAATTATCCCAAAAGGAGCCACCTATTCTTCATCTTCTCTTTCCGCGAAATGTTCATGTCCATGAGTCATTTCTTTCAAGGGCCAGAATGACTTTCGGAACAATAGCATAGATAAATGGTCAGTATAATTAAAATTGGCAGAGTTTTCATTAACTCCCAGTTACACATGTTTTGTAATTAATAATTTTGAGTCTTCGTCTAATATGAATATCGCTTTTCATATCATATTGCGCTAGGGTGTACAGCTTTAGCTGCTTATATGTTTTTTATTTACATGACTAGCCATTTCGGATCTCTTAAACCATTACCTGGGATGAGCAATGTACACATGCGCATTATTATTAGTGGTTATTATTGACATCTTTAAGTGTACTGGAAACGATCTACGTCTAACATAGGATAAAATTTCATTGCGCAAAAATATAAATGATACTAAATTATCAGATTTTACCTTAATTTTGGTCATGATACTGAGATTAATTATTAAAATTAAAAATACTATTATTTTACATGACACATTTCAAGTATTTAATAAAGAAAAAGCAAGTTGAAAAATAAATGATGAATTAACCGGACGATTTCCTCGCTGTGTTTGTTAACCATAATAATTGACTTTTATTCTTTGAGACGTAAATCCGGGCATTTGCAGGTGGCGCTGCGGTCGTGTGACCGGATGATAAGCGCGTTGATTATTAGAAACTACCCGCGGGAAAAGGTTCGCACGTACCCCATGCAGTGGTGTACACCCTTGGGTGGTAGCCTGCTATAACGGGACAAAGACAACAGTATACTACATGTATACTACATACTACTGTGTCGTCCCCATGCAAATTACTTCATTCTAGGCCTTGTTTCATGCAGAGTTGGTTCACACCTGCAGTTTCCCTGTTTTCCCTGGCCAGGGTTACATCTTGCCTGCTACAATTTACCTCTTTCTTACACCACGTTTCATGCAGTGTTGCTATGGATATAGGACACTCTTATTATTTGGCATCAGTGAGCAGGGCAACATATTGTTTAATGCGAGCAGATATGACCATATAGGTCATCAGAGATTTTCCTGCGAAAGGAATTCCTGCGATCAAGAAGGGAGACCGTTTACATTGATTAATTTAAAGCCTTTAAACCACTGACTATACATATGGAATACTTCATTATTGATAATAAACATTATTCTGCTTGGATATATTATGTGGGGCCAATAATGGCTATCTGTTAACTGATGGCAATCAACCAAATAAGAGTTTCTAAATCTCTCCACCGCAAAAATAGACCAACTCATAACCTCATCTAAAATAAATTTCTTCTTTGGTATAGCAAGAACGGGAATGTGAACCTTAACTTGTTTGTCTCCTTATTCCGGCATCTGCATGTTTTATTTCCATCCAAATTATACCATGCTCTGCCGGGACGCTAACAGAAAACAAGTCTATATTATTCCCTGTATTGGTTTTTAATGACTATGCTTGTAACAGCACATAGAAGTACGAGAATGCCATTACCTAATGACCTCACGAGACCTGAAGGCGAAATGATTTGCATTGTTCTATAACTATCTTCATATCAGCCTTTGCTTCCGCACCACACAAGCGTCATAATTTATATGCTGATAATTGCTTCATTGTATTTATGTGGTCACGAATACAGTATGTTCAGGTTGTATGACACTCATATAATGATGGATTCCTCACTCATTAATTCCTATCAGATTGGTCCAATACCGTATTCAGATTTCAGAATTTGCATTAATGTTAGCCTTTTTTTTTAAAAAAAAATTATATTCTTTATTTATCCATTATTATTATGTTTATTACAAGTTAACCCGTTCTAAGATCTTTCCTTAGCCTCTTCAAAAATCATTTCTAAACGTGGGAAAAAGCATTGTGAAGGATGCGTTGCTAACATAGCATAAATTAGGAGACATTGCGTCTTACCTTAGGGCCCATATTGCGTCCTCGCCTGCATCAAAGAGAAATGAATTGAAAAGTTTGCTGGTTGTTTTCCCTTTTAATTCAACTTCTACCAACTAGATTTACCAAATGAAATAACATTTAAAGAGGAAAGTGTTCTATCTATAGGTCGGGTCGTTTTTATAATTCTACAAAGGTTATTTCACTTTGATTCACCCTTTCGGACACGGCTGAAAAGCTACGTCGAGGTCAATCTTGCTGACAATTTGGTGCTTTCTCATACTCATAGATTTCTCAGTCTACAAATAAATAGTTATATCCTTCGCTTATTAGCAAATGAATTTTTCTCAGCTTGCCAATGGTATAAATGAAATATTTATGTGAATAAGCTTTAACTGGGTAAAGATTATCGTAATTATGCGTAACAATGTTTTGTCAAAATCAAAATAAATGTTGATCAGTTAATAATTAACACGCTTTCTAGTTTGGGTTTTAAACGGATTTAGTTTTCCAAATAACTTCTTTACTTATCACTTTTTTAACAACTTAATTATTATTCTATACCTCGACGTTGACTTGTTGATTTTACTTATTCAGATGTTTTCAGGATTATATAATCTTGAAGTTGGTTCCGGGACACGCAGGGATTAATATGGCCATGACTAATTGGCTTTGGTAATAGGGATAATCATTCCAATCAGGGTGTCAAATTGCGACCTGATGATTACCAGCTCAATCAAATGAAGCCAAACCACCTATTGTCAGACATGTCGTCTCGGGGGATTGGGCAACATAAAGACTGAGAGGAAGGAGCAGGAGAGAGAGAGAGAGAGAATTGTAGCTGACACACACAGTGGTGAATACAAACCCCACTATTGTAACTGACACACACAGTGGGGAATACAAACCCCCTATTCTGGGACGCTGCACGCAGGTTTGGTGAGAGAGGGACAACCCACCCCACCCAAACACACTCAACTCTTTGGATTTTAGTGGAGTTTAATTTGGCAGGCGGGTTTTGGAATGGGTGGGTCGTTACTGGCAGGGTTATTGCATGGTGGGGTTCTGGCTAGCGGGGTTCTGGCTAGGGGGGTTTCGGCTGGCAGGGTTACACAATTGGCAGAGAGGGAGGTGAGAAGGTACATATTATGGAATACAGGCATGTTTCAGATGGAAATATTTTACATTGCATAATAGACGTGATTCTCCAACAATAGCACTGTGACCACACCAATCAAGAAAACGGCTTTGCCTATTTTTAAACCGCTTTACCTCATCTTTGGGCACATTGTTTACATATTTGTGTTTCAGTATTTATATAGCTCTGACATGTATGGAAATGATCATCAGAGATCATCATCAATATTAGATCATGCGGAATTCATCAATAATGTTATCATGACAGTGGTTTCTTTGGGAAACCAAGTTTCCAATTCTGATAGTGATGAGGTAATGTCAAGGTAATGATGACTGTAAAGCGACTGAATGATTTCTGTACCACACAATCACGTTACGGTCATCTTCCCTAAATATAATAATAGCATTTCCTCATGTGTTGCTTTCATATAGCCTAACGTTAAACTTATTACAGTATTCCTGGATGCTTTATGCCTCTACAGACACATAAATAAACAGTCCATATGAATGAAAAAGGTGATAAACCTAGCAAAGGTTTATGAACTGAAACATCGGGATCCCACTTTACCTCATCATGTATAAGTAGGTGTGGGCACATCACAATCCCGCCAGTCAGAACGGCCCTGCCCTTAACCCGCCATTCAATAACCCCGCCAGAATATGTATTTCGTGGCAAATACATTAACAATACATTGCAAGATTCCTCAAGGGATTTCTTGTTTCGTTGGCATTTTTAATTCATAATTATATTCTGAAGGTTTTACTATCCCGAATGAAAACCTGTAATGGTATACATAAATATTTGGTAAATAAGATGTCATATCAAGCATAAAGTGTCTGTTGAAACTATATCATACAGAGGGAGGTGAGAAGGTACATATTATGGAATCATGAGCCATCGGCTCTTGCTGCGTAAGAACCAAGGTCAATTTGGGAAATGAATTGTCAGTGATACAGACATAACCTAATCGATGCGGCCGATGCTTCTTTACCACCGGTCTGGCCTGGCAGCAGCCATATAATGAATACCCCGGCCAGCATTTGTTTGGGTTTTTGACCATGATCCTTTGGGAATTAGATAAGGCAGTATAGTATAGCCATTCGTGGCAGGTCAAGGTTTATTTTGTTGCTAGCCCTGACTCCCAGAGAAAGGATGGTTGGAATGATGGTGTATGCGTTGATATATGTTATAGTCCACCGGACATCTTTTATGGATTTGTATGTGGACCTTAATTCTTCATTCCTGGGAGCACTGTACAATGGATATATAAATTTGAAACAACTCGGAATAATAGAGAGAACTAGGTTCAACAACTCATTGGAATAATCTTGGTACAGTGTCCACCTGACACGATAATACTTTTGACACATGTGCATGATTAATCACTTGCAATTAAAAGATGGAAACAATTATGCACCGCCATGTACTATTTTTACTACGGGTAGCCTTGGAATATGAGAGCCAGGAGTGCGCCAACTAAAGTAACAACGATTCTCTACATCGTGTTAGAATAACCATTATGTTTGGGCCTTTTTGGACACCATATATACCTGTCACTAATTATTGATCGACGACCTGTCTGTGATTGGTTGGCGGAAGAGAAGCAATAGTGACCAGTTTGCTAAAAAGACAGGTAAACTATTGACTTTGTCAATCAAAATGTGACGGGACCACTTTATTAATCATGTTAAATGAATGTCAATGGGAAAGTTTCCTTTCTATGCATGAAGTAGAAGTGTGAGAAATTGAAGAGATTAAAGTGCCTAGACGAATCGTGGCCCGTGCGAAAACCATTTTCGCCGAAAATAAACACAAGCTTATGACCGCCACCCATATACCTCTATAACAGAGAACCTATATATGACCAAACCCCATCCAACGCACTTTTCTCGCTCAATTCGATCTTAGCTCCTCTATATATAATTCTTTGACAAATCGAAAGGGAATTGCATATGAAACTATATGTGTGAGTTTAAAAGAAAACTGAGCTCCAGATGTGAAGATATAAGTGAAATTAAATCGTTTATTACACAATCGTTTAACGTTATGCTTCTGCGTACTGATTTAAGTCTTGCAGACCCTCCCTCAGACCAAGAGACTCAGACTGAGAGTTGGGGGTTTTATCTGCACATTTTCTGCATAATACTTGATGAACATTACGCATTGACACTTTTTAGCCCACTTTTCTGGTAATAAGATTTTAGTCAGCAAATCGCCCCCCCCCCCCCCGGCTACTGCCAAGTCTTAATGCCCTATACGGGGGCAGTGACCGATATGTTTTTACACTCAGCGTTAGCAGGGGGAGAGTACCAATGTATCTTGCGTTGGGTTAAGCGAAAAACAACATAATATTTCAAGACTTAAAGGTATAGAGGTGCGTCCGAAAATACGACCCTATGCGGCTCCTGGTTGAACTATTAGCCAGTGGTCGTTCTCATATGAATCTATCAGCAGTGATCCCCCTAGTGTCTAGTGTCTACATCAAAATTCATTTTGATCATTTTCGCATAGATTCTAGGGATTGCCATGGCAAATAAACATTCTTCACCGTGGGAAGTATAATCACAATCATATTGATGCAAAACCCCTTCAGCTGATGATAACACTCCATGTAAATGAGTTAAAAGTCTGTGCAATGACGAATATCAATGTGAAATGAATGGCATCAGCCAGACCAGCCACAAAAAGTAGACTACATGGTCAACTTTAGAGGTCTCCACCTTTTTTTCGATCGGGGTATTTTTTTTGTGGGATATGACCTTAAATAAAAGTGTAGCAAATCTAAACTAATTTGGACTGGACATTTTTTTATTATTCCATAAAACGTGAAAAAAACCCACATTTTCTCATAGACTTCCATAGTAAACCACAGTTTTTTTAAGTGACTCTACCAAAAAAACTAACGGGGTAACATGTCTTTTTTTTCATTTATTTGTTTCTTCTGTAGTGAGGGACAATCCCTGAACGTTTTATGGCAATTGGACTGGGCAATTTTTTTTCCATTGAACTGTCCATTTAATTCACCTAATCAAAACTATTAAGGTCGGGTCAAATTTCAGTGTTATAGGTTCTGAACTTCTTTTTTTGATCCACGGTTCTCAACCTGACCATTTTCATGAGACAAATTGTGTGAGATGACATGTGGAATACAGATATTGTGGTATTCAGCATCATGTAATGACGCAAGTCACCACAAGGATTAATATCAATAATGTATTAGTACTTTGCGTGTCACAAATTAACACAGCACTATAATGTTATGATTTTCTAGAATAATCTTAACATTTTTCTTATTTTTCATAGATCAAGATGATGTATAATGGTAGCTACGCTAACACGTCCCTCTACCAGGGACAGTATTGGAGTCAGCACGAGCCCCTGTCTCCATTTTTCTACATATTTGTTGGTTCCACAATCACGCTATTTGGAATAGTGGGTCTGGTTAGCAACGCTTTAGTCATTCTGTCTTTCTGCAGGTTGGTGTGCATTCTTTGATATTTTTATCACTTATTCTACCATTGAGAGGTGTTGATACACACGACTATTGACATATATTATGTTTAGGTAACAGAAAGTATATAATTTATATGCGACGAAGCTAGACACCTCTGCTCCCTTCAGTACTGCTACCATGTAATGAGAGAAGGAACTGTCACTTGGCGACAGTCTCTTACACCTCGCTACGGCCTATGACGTCATAGACTGGTTCACTCGTTACCAGATGTGATGTCAGAGCACACCTGGAAATTACACCCATTTTTTTTAAAAAAAAGAAGAAAATATATAATTGATGAGAGATTGTAGCAGTAGGCAGAGAGTTTGTGTACATTCTGAATTGGTAGGGATAACCACTAGCATGAGTGACACCCACCGTACTAGAATAAGCAGAGAATGGCTAATTGTAAACAAATACAGGTAGGGATAACCACAAACATGAGTGAGACCCATCGTACTAGAACAAGTAGAGAATGACTAATTGTAGACAGAAGTCAATATATTAATAGATTAATTCTTACTACAGTATGGGACCTATAATGCTGCCTTTTAGTGCCAACAGGCATGCAGCATTAGGCTCCATTTTCAATAAGCCCTTATTTTCCCCACCGTTCCGGTCGCTACTAATTGGAAGAAAACAGTCGTCGCAGACAGAACAGTAAGGTTGGCTGAAAAACCCCAAAATGCACTTCCCATTGTACTTTAATAGTATCCGTAAATAATGCTCTAATCTAATCTAATCTAATCTAACAGAACTATTCTAGTCAACCAGACAGGGATCAGCCAGCCTGGTCATTTATATCATTTTATGATAATAAACACCATCCACCACCCATCATTATAACAGGGTGGGCCAGAATGTTTAGACATCCACGCAGTAACATAATACATTCGACACGGCACCACCAGTGCAGCTGTAGAAACATTATATTGATTGCTTATCAAAATGATCACTTCCAACTAGCATCTCCGTGTGTGCAGTCATCTCTAATACTTGCTCGCCAGTTAAAGCATTTTTCATGTCAACAAGAAAAGAATGCAGAATTACGCAGAAACATGTCGTCAAATTAGTAAATTGTCTCCAATGATTATCACTATTCACAATGTTTAGGTAAATATGGCCAGATTTGTCAAGCGGTTTAATATACCTTTCACCGCTTCTTACAGTCCAATAGGGACTTAAATCAAACCGAGAAAAAGCCCGCGAACAGCCCAACCAGGGTCCAAACGTATTTAACAGTACTTAAAAGGGAAGACGTCATCTGACGTATAGAGCTGTCAATTCCAGCAGAATACTATGTTTAATATGTTACTATGTTAATACTTTCATTTAAGGCCAATATCCTACTTAAATACATACATGTTTATCGACAAAAAAACGCAGTATCCTACATGGATGTTCTCACGTGTTGCCACATGCGTCACGTTGTCCTTGAAAGAAATTAAAAATATTAAGACCAGGTGTTCTTGATCTTATCTAATTAACGGTTGATTTATGAGGCAAATAGATTAACAAATGTCCTAAACCCTCCAAAAGGTCAAACAGTCCACACGAGAGATCTTGTGAATAAATCACTTTGGAAAATATCATTTTTGCGAATTGCGACTCATTTCCCTGGAACACATCACATATTCATCATGATCATGCTTTTTCTTATAAAAATAAATATATGCTATATTGATAGGAGTTATGTCATCTTTATCATGTCGGTTGTGTTGCATATAACAACCCTTATATTTTATTCATTTTTAAACCTTCGAAATAAATACCTTCTAATTATTACGTTAATCATTATAGACAAATATCAAACATACCAATTCCCAACCCTGCTTCATCATATGGGATCTCTTTTCAGAAGCAACAAATTGCGGACCATTTCCAACTATTTTCTGGCCAATCTGGCTGTTGCAGACCTGTCCATTTCTATATTTGGTTTTCCGTTGATGGCCGTAGCATGCTTCAATGGAGACTGGCCCGTAGGTCCCTTTGGTAGGTACTTTTATTTCACGGTATTTAGACAGAATAATGTTTCTGATTTACTTGATAGATAAGACTTGGCGATATGCTAGACCATTCATTATATATATTCCAACATTTAAAAGCAAGTAGAGGTTCTAATGGCCACTGTAGTTGTGGCAGTTTAGTAGAAAATGTTGTGGTAAATATTTTTGTATGAAATCTTCAATGAAATACGTGAAGTATAAATGGTTATATTGCAGCTTGTTATTGGTATGCTGTCCTGATGGGGACGTGTGCCTTTGCCTCAATCTGCTCTATGGCACTGATTGCATTGGACCGCTGCATTGCCATCTCCCTGTCATGCACTAGTTCATCGAACTTTTCCAAAGTTGTTGGTTCTAAGATCCCCCCTAAAACGGCCAGGTAAATGTCTCTACTATCAATAAAATCTTTCCCTTTAATTTGCAGATTGACATTTAAGGAACATTTTGATTGATATGAGAAATCAGCGTAATAATTTTAATCGCGATCCTCCAATACATGGTTTGTGTGTGATTAAAACAGATTTGATATTAGCAGGGTCATGATATTAACTCAGGATCCCTGGGTGAAAGCTAAGTAACATCATAGAAGGACATGCAGTAATCCCTATCTTAGTATCTAAAAACACATTAACTGAACAATAACATTCATGTCCATCCAGGTTTTCGTCCTCCCTCTCCTTCATGACAGATTCCTACTAAGGTCCAGATAATCTTTTAATGGACGATTACTCACAAAGAAAACAGAAGAAACCCAAATATTAGTAATATGTTAGTTTCATCTAAACTCAGTTGAAGTTTAATAGGTTTATAGCATAGTTGTCTCCTACTGCACGAAACAATGCAGAACTGCCAGCCGATTGTGCAGTTTTGCGGTTTGTGAGAAAAACTCAAAATCGGTTCTCCGATAAACTAAAAAGGTATTATATTTCAACATCCCCCAAGAAATAATGAGTTGAACCTGTTGCCAGTGCAAACATATACATATTCCCCATAGAAATGCCATATCTCTGTATGTGTTATCCCTTTTGATGCGTCATAAGCTTAAGCTATAGTTCTTCCATCAGGAAGGTTTATACAGAGGAATAGTCATGCCACACTACTTCAAGCAGCAGATGCGTGTTCGTCATATGGTCTAGCCACTGCATGCCAGGTGACTCTGCAGTGCTGTTGTCAGGACTAGTACCACCTATAGCCCAGGTAGCTTTGATTGCCCTTTTCCAGCAACAACATACTACTGACACATTTATAAATAGTTAGTGCTAGTAGTAGTAGTGGCATTACTCCCAACTATTTGGTGGACACACATCAATCCCGTGACCACTCCCTCTGTATATACCTCCCTGTTTCCATGCAGCAAAATTCTGAGGCTCAGGGACCTGTTGGATAAGATTTAGGAATAGATAGGAACGGGTGTTATTACTTAATCACAGCCAAAAAATGTACTGTGGTAATGGTATCTAACTATTTACACATGTAATTATTGTTGAATACTTGACATAACTAGCTATATATCCTTTGTGTTTGCAGATATGCTATCTTTGTAGTTTGGACTTACTCCTGTCTCCTATCCATTCCACCTCTCGTCGGTTGGAATAGCTATGTTCTAGACGCCATGGCAGTTTCCTGTACCTTTGACTACACCTCCCAAGATATACAAGCACAGATGTACATTGTGTTTATATTCTGCATGGGGTTTGCCATCCCTCTCACAATCCTCATCACCAGCTATATTGTTGCTTACTGCTACCTCAAATCACATGAGTATCTCATCTCTCAGCACAGCGCTCTATCAAAACAGAACCTTCGTAGAGACTTGCGCATGGCCAAGTTTGCTCTATATGCAGTTTTCTTCTTCAGTCTGAGCTGGATGCCATATGCTGTGATTGCACTAGCTGCATCCTTTGGCAATTACCATGTAACACCTTTTGCACAGGCCATGACAGCCATTTTTGCAAAAGCTTCAGCAATTTACAACCCATTGATATATTCTATGTCACACCCCTCCTTCCAGAAGGAAATGTTGGCCATGCTCTATACGACCTGCCCCCAGGGATTTACGTCAGTGCTCAATTGCATTGGTCCCATTTTAAGACCTATTACTCGTTGCTGCAGCGAAATAAGAAGGGAGTCTGTGGGTGGGAATTACAACCTGGAGATGACGAGGATACACATAGCAGTGAACGTAAATGTATGTGACGGTGGACAGCACAGTGCTGAAACCATCATCAATGAGAAGACTGAGCACCACAGTGTTGAAACTATCATCGATACGAAGACTGAGACTCGCAGTAAGGATGTGAACATCAGAGTAAGTCATGAGAGGCCATGAAGATTCTGCCACAGGAAGGGTTCAAATGATCAAGAAGAACTTAGAATGATCAAAAAGAACTTAGAAGTAAAGGACTCTGGAGATAGCAAAAGGAGATTGTCACAGGCTTAATTGTGTTCCTTATTATATTCGTTCAAAGCCTAGAAAGGTATATTATATCTGACCCATCCTCACAAAATGGGATCATACCCCCCTCCTTTAGGATTAAAAAATGTTTACTTTGTTTACATTGTCATATATCATCAAAAGTACTTCTATTTCCTAGATCTCCTCAAGTTCTATTTTGCCATAATACAGTCTTGCATACTTAACAATAATATCGCTAGAGATATTCATGATAAAACCTAAATTTTTCGTCAATTTTTGCCAAATTCTATTACAGATAATTTAGTTACATCAATACCATTACAAAGATAGATCATTCAGTGAGCATTTGGATGTCTAATATGATTGAACAGTCAAAATCAGAATTTGAACAGAAGGTACTGCTGAAATTAGTTGAAAATATAAAAATACTAGCAAAGTACCCGTCCTCTGTACGGTCCCCCTCTCTCCCCACACTTCCCCCTCTCCCTCTTTTCCCTTGATAAGTCGGCATAAGCACTCTGCCTACAGCATGGTGCTTATAATGTGGACGAATCGCGTCCAATAAATTTTCGATTACTGACGGCGCGTTCCATTCTCTCTATATATGCAGATAGTAATGATTGTTGATGATGGTCTATACTATCATAAATATGATAGTAAAAAAACCTTCAAGGCATGGCACAAAGCCTGAGATTGCTAGAAATGTAGAATTTCCCAGGAAATACAAGTTCACACATTCAGAAATTATATTGGTACCTATTGAACCTATTCTGAGGTGTGCGTGTGTGTGAGTGTTAGGGGTGAGGGATCGAGAAATGAGATCCCGATTGCCGAGGGAGACTATTTATTTATCTATTTATTTATATAGAATGTATTTATTGTACGAGGAGGCGTAGAGACGGAGAGGTTAGTATACATAATGGAATAAATGAACTTTTCATTCCAAACTGTCTCATGCATTGATACATTGATTAGAGCAAATTTGTATGCGAAATCTACATACCTAGCGAAAATGGGATGGTTGTTGCCATAGTAACACTGAGATATTGGAGATAAGTGACTGCTTTCCTCGGCCATGCTACCCTTGCCCCGAACGTGATAAACAACAACTGGCCAAACGTTATGAACTGCCGGACCTGTATCAAATAGAAAGTGCAAAAGTTAACTGTAAAATAAACATGGTAGAAGGGGAGAATATCGCTGTATATCGGTTAGGGCCGGGGTGGAAATGATGAATCGATGTAGATATCATTAAAAGTTGTTGATTTTGATTTTATTGATTACACAAGCTTTCGGGGGCTATGGACGCCCTTCTTCAGGTGTAAAATAAACAGTTTTTATGAACAAAGTTTTTAACAGTATCAGAGAAGAGTGAGTTATAACTTTGCTGAGCCGCAAAGACTATGAGTACTGATTGTGAATTATACTGTGTATCTAGATGTTTGTGATTTGTGTAGTTACAGTATATAGAATATCGGGAACTCCCGAAACTGTACGCAAATAAAATATTTTCAAAAAAAAATTGTGAGCCTCAAACTCTCAACGCACTGAAGATTTTTTGCTGTTGAAATAAATACATAATTATATATAGTTTTCAAATACAAAAAGGTCAATGCATTAAAAAGTAACCATGCAGCAAGGCTTATTCGAAATCCAGAATAAATACCACGATTTGCATGGTTATCTTAGCATGAATATTTATTAAGAATTATTCGTGTGCTCTATTTTGTAAAGGCTTCATGTAAATAAATTAAATGACGGATAGTATTTGTCCGAAAATTTGTCTGAGAGTTATTTTCATAGACAATGCAGGAAAACAATTTGTAAATTAATTTGTTTAATTATATGTTAAATTGCTGAGACCTACAACAAAAAACATGTTTTGGGTTTCAAAAGACAATTAGAAGTGTGGCTTCTACCAATGGTTTAGTGATATCAACCATGCCTTAGTGGGAAACTAAGGGGAACATAAGAAATAATGAAATCCATGACTAAACATTTCAGAGTTTTTGTTTTGTTTTTGCAACGTATTTATTTATTCCTATCCTGCCTTCTTGGCGCAATGAGCTACAATGCTAAGACATATATACACATTAGATTTTCAAAAAGTCCTCGGATTCGAGCGTTTGGGCACAAGAACAGGAAATAAACCGCGTTGGACGCTTTGCCTCCGGCAGGCGAGATTTCATAGTTTTAACAAATACATTCCATGAAGATGACTACATCGGGCGATTATATAGTGTAGATGCTACTAGGTGTCAGCACTAAGTGGTGTCTTAAATATAATCACATTGAGTTACTTTTAGTCAGGATGCAGTTTCTAATAGGGTGTATTATGGCGAGCCATAGGGTCATTTATTAAATTATTAGAGATATCTCTATTACAATAGAGATATCTCTAATATGATATATCTAATGTGTATGAGCGATAATGTGAATGTAATGGAGATATCTCTAATCCGAATAGAGTAATAAAGATATCTCTGAATATTTAATAAATGACCCTATGGCTCGCCATATCCATAATGCAACGAGTGCATGGGAGCTTGATTTAAAAATACTGAAAATAAAAGACAATAGTGTTACCTTGAGGCAGACGGAGGGGCTGACCCTGCTGATAAGAAGACAGAGGAGGACGAACAGCCAGAAGAATAATGCAACTATTGGCCCAACTGGAAGACTGTCGCACTTCAAGCACAGACTGCCCAACTCGTGATAATCTATGCAAGAAACAAAAAAAATGTTTTTTATGTGGTATATTTGTGTGACATAAATATAGTTATAAATATATTGATCTGCCCCCTGAATTGACTGTTTGCTCGTTGCTGACGACAACCAAGGCGTCAGAAAGACCCGGGTCGTCGCACTGATTGGACGCAAAAATTTTTTTATGTTGGGATTTTCTAGGGAAAGTGTTGCAATCTCAAAATGTTGATCAGGTCTATATGCACATCCTTATCATGTGCAATCGAGCAATCACAGAAATGCAATCAACCCTTTTTTATGGTGACCTTCCAACATTAACATTTAACAAACTTGAAGTGTATTCCGGCGCGATAATACACACAGTAAAACGCCTTTAGTATAGGGACGCCCAGTCCATTGTACTTGCACCCAGGAGTCGGCACTCAAATAGATATTACAGTCTTAGAGTAAGAGGAAAGAGACTGGAACATATTGGTCCGGGGTGTTCGCAAGTAGATGTATAAATTATATATGATGGTGAAAACAGTATGCATATTATATGCTCGTACCTTGGGAATTATATATGATGGTGAAAACAGTATGCATATTATATGCTCGTACCTTGGGTCTGGATGCATCTCTCACACGTCATTCCAGTTGATCCTTCATCACAAGTGTTGTTAGGCTGACAACGGTTCTCAAAAAAGCACTGTACGCACGTGGCAACTGAAGAAAAATGGAGTTGAAATAGATTATATCCCTCAAAATATTCGCATTCTTTTTGTTTTTTGTCACTTAATATATGGACGATTTTGTGTAAGGACTAGTTAGGTCTATGTCGATTTTGTCAGGCTAAGAATGTGTTTTTGTCAATTGTCACTGGCTGCCTTTGTCGATCTAAGAAAAGGCCATGAGAATTTTTTTTAATTAAGGCCTCAGGAGCCCATAGCTAGTTTTCTATTTACTGGCGGTGTGAAGTTGGTATAGTACCAGCCCTGGTGCTGCCCCCTGTACCCAACTAATCTTACTTATTACAACAGAGATATTTTGGAAATAGCCTCCAGATAGCAGCATACAAATAAGTTGGCCTCTAAACTGGCCGCCACAAGCTAAAGATACGGAAAAAGTAAGGGGCCTTTAAAAGAGGGAAAATGTGTTGGAACTTTTATTGCTATTTATGTTAATGCCCTGTTAACCTTTTGCCCTGTGAGTTGCTCGAGTTGCTTCTTGAGATCGACCATGAAAGAAACCAGCTGTTTCACTTATGCACACCACCCCACTCGTCCCTTTCTCTATTTTCTAAAATACATGTCTTGTCTGCCACCTATGGAACAGAGATACAAAACAGCTGCATGTATACATGGATCATTGCAGGGAGCGACTGGCGGAGCAAAAGGTTGACATGGCATTACGATAAACAGTATTAGAATTTCACTGCTTTAAACTGGGTGTTAAAGGCAACCTACTATTCAGGTATTGTGGCGACCAGTTCATACATGAGAAGGTGCTGCGCCTCTTGTGATTCATGACATGTCATGTGTAATTTTTCTTATCGTGGTGTCCGTTTTGAAATAGGATACAGTGTTATACCTTATTGCGTCATACGTATACATCCCTAAAATTGTAATTCAATAGCTCTTACCTGTATGACAGATACAATTGTGATATTTGCGGGGTTTTTAATATACAAAAAATACAATGGCAAATGTATTCAGGAACAGCATCCGTCCCTTGAAGTAATTCATTTCAGCGTGAGTATACGTATAGATATGGGGATTCCGACGGACATAATTATTAGACAAGAGTAATTGAAAAAGCTGAACAAATTCAAGGAAACGTCAACCATGGGCGATTAATGTCCGAAACTTAGAGTATATATATGTTTATAAACGCACATAATATATGAACCTACAGTATCTAATCAAATTAAATTAAAACTCGTCTCATTTAAAAACTGATTGGGTAACATAGTGAATGTGCCAGGTAACGGCTTCATGCATAAAGGCACTTTCATTGCCAGAATGCTTGAAAGCTCTGATCTTCTTTTGCAGGACGGACGGCCTTTCTCGTGTAAAATCTTGCATAGATAGACGAAATAGATCCCGGAATTCCCATGCCAGACTGTAAATCCCAAAACAAGCGATTTTTCTTTTTAATTAACCGCCCAAGGATATTGGCCCCCTGTTAACAAAAACACTGATTGGAATATCTTCTGGGGGTAGGTGACGGACGAGTAGCCTACCTTCCGTGGCGAGTGTGGTGGTGAGTGTGGAAACATCGCAGACCTGACCGAGGAGTTCATCGAGCGTGGAGGCCGAGTTGTTGCACCTGTAGCCCTGTCCAACTGCACACACCATCTGAAAAGGAATTCGCAAAGGATACGGAGATAATTGTCATTCATCGGAGTCGATTTGAATATGATAAAGCAAACGAGTGGCTGAGGCATAAGAAGCAAAATTTAGGTATGGCTGCTCCTGCTCTACCCCAATTTAAACCCTTAATCAGCAGATGACGGAAAATCTCTTACTTACCAAATTGCTCAATATTGGAATAATCTCCAAGTTAACTTTAGAAATTTGGACCAACACACTGTCAAGCTTGATCAACACACTTTCAAGCTTATGGACATTGACCAAATACCAACAGATACCAACGACAATACCGAAGCTTACTATTATAGAGTAAAATGATGTAGCGAACTGAGCGCTGTAAAATTGGTTATTGTTGCTGAATGTAATACCATTTTATTTATTTTTCATTGTTGTCAAATGTAGTATTATTTATTCCATATCTTTTCTGGGCTTGCCGAAAGACTTATGTAGAGGTTAAGGTCCATTTCTGTCACTTTTCTAGCAGAATAAAAAATGAATATATACCGTATACGGTAAGCATAATATAGGTTGAGATCAAACGAATTCTTACTTGAAAGCAACTCCACACTCGCTCTGTCTCTATCTCTGTGCCGAATGTGGCTTTGATCAATACCGATTGACTGGTGAAATTCTTATCAAATGAACATTAAAGGTCACTCTACAGTGACTTCACCAACTACTTTTTTCACATGAATGTTTTAATTACTTCCTGCTGAGAAACAAACGTGGGCAGGACAGCAGGAAGACCACCAACCTTGGCGAATGTATCTACAGTGACTTCACCAACTACTTTTTTCAAATGAATGTTTTAATTACTTCCTGCTGAGAAATAAACGTGGGCAGGACAGCAGGAAGACCACCAACCTTGGCGAATGTGATATTGTACCGTTTTGTCATATACATCATATTTATCATTAGCCCGAGAAATTCTGACTGGCTCCGCTCCGCTACACACGTAGGTTAGGGTCTGGGAGCCCGGGCTAATTTATCATGTACAAATCGCCTGTAATAAAAACTGTTGCAAAAATGATTATACCGGTACGTAAGTCGTAACACAAGACGGAGGAGTATCCATCTCTACTGAGTACTGTCCCAGGTTGTAGGAAGATGGTCATTCGAAACTAAACACGAGAGAGCTACTTGATAAAGCCCATGAAGGCTTAACGAATCAATTTGATAAATGTTAGTCTGACAGAAACAGAGATAATCTAGGCTTGAATCACTGCTGCACACGGTGACAGTGCCACGCCATCTGAAAACAGTTGTGTAACTTGAAGCCTACATTGGCATTGGCCATTGCTTTAGTTTAGTTCCCCGAATAATACTTTAAAATATCCTCATATTACAAATATAATAATCGTATCAGATTTAACTACTTTGCACCCTCCGGTTTTCATAGTGAGACTACAGATTATAGAATAGCCAGATAATAGGCACGTCTACGTCTACGACTAACGTTACCGGTACGTAAAACGTTTCAGCATTATTTTGTTTCTAACTGCAAAACGCGGCAAAATATGAGCGTTAAAAAATAGAAAATCTTGATATGTGTAATAGCGTATACATCTATGTCGTTTTGGTTATGACTGCTTACTCCAAGTTATTGAAGTACCTGAAAGACTTAAGGGGTCATTCAAAAATTATGTAACGCTCGAGGGGGGGGGGGGGGGTGACAGACGGTCCCATACTATAACATTGCGGGGCGTAACGCAGGGGGGGGGGGGGGTGTCAATTTTGAGGGAAAAAAGCGTTACGTAATTTTTGAATGACCCCTAAGGCCTACATTTCTAAACTCACTTTCCTTGCTGTTTTGCGGCGACTGCTCGTGACGTTTCCAAGGTCTTACGTCTGAAACAACTCAATGACGCCGTGCACGTTCATGCCTGATATTTGTAAGCTTTCTTATTCCGTTCACGGGATGACCACCGCAATGCGCAGGGTTGACGTGGGTTGGCGTACCATCTCATTTAGGCTATCATGTATTAGCCTAGCCTAGTTTGATATCGGAATAACTGTAATCAAATTAAAGGTGAATATCCAGATCAATTTATTTTAAAAACAATTTTGTGGTTCTATTGAAGTAACGTTAGACAACGTAGGCTGCCTTTCCATTGACGCGGTTTTTCATGCCGCGCGCGGCGCGCGGCACGCGGCAAATAATCGCTCACATGCATTTCTATGGAAGACCGGAATGGGTAGTATACTTCTCGGTATTCCGATACCGGGTCAACCTCGGGTCGGGACCGGTACCGGACCGGTACCGGACCGGGGCTTAAATTACCGGGGCTCCGATGACCGAGGCTCCGATGACCGGAGCTCCGATGACCGGTCAACTAATGTCTAAAATTATGTCCGAATACTTATGCTCATTACTCAAAAACTATTTAAGCCTTTTACACAATTTAAATTGTATTAAATACCCCAACATATCTATTCGACTTTCCCAATTTTATATGATTTTTGCGCAATTATTTCTACCTCTATTTCCAATCGTTGGTAAAGTAGCTATAAAATACACTCTATAGGATGAGCTATTCGCCGACATAATGTCTAAAATTATGTCCGAATACTTCTGCTCATTACTCAAAAACTATTTAAGCTTTTTACACAATTTAAATTGTATTAAATACCCCAACATATCTATTCGACTTTCCCAATTTTATATGATTTTTGCGCAATTATTTCTACCTCTATTTCCAATCGTTGGTAAAGTAGCTATAAAATACACTCTATAGGATGAGCTATTCGCCGACATAATGTCCAAAATTATGTCCGAATACTTCTGCTCATTACTCAAAAACTATTTAAGCTTTTTACACAATTTAAATTGTATTAAATACCCCAACATATCTATTCGACTTTCCCAATTTTATATGATTTTTGCGCAATTATTTCTACCTCTATTTCCAATCGTTGGTAAAGTAGTTATAAAAATACTCTATACCCACGCAGGCCCGTAACCAGGGGGTGTCAGGGGTGTTCGAACGAACAGCCCCCCCCCCCCCCTGCCACTCCTGGGTCAGTGGTCCCCCCAATAGCAATTAATTAATATCTAAAAAAACGAAAGAAAAAAGAAATTCCTTAAAGGCCTATATAGGCCTACTCCAAAATCAATGCAATATCAGATGTTCCCACTCAGTAGATTGTCTTTGAAATGGGGTAGAACAAATGCATGTGTATGGGTGTGTGGGGGTTTAACCCCACCCCACCCCCACTTGATGGGGCAATGGTGGATTTGATGGATTGGTGGATTGGTGGATTTGATGGATTGATGGATCAATGGTGGATTTGAGATGAACAAAATTACTTTTTAGTGCCTGTAATTAAGGATATTTATACAGAATCAAGCTCTAAATCTACCAATGTCTGTCATGATAAAATTCAAAGATTTCTAGACCTAAAGTCTTCAGTCCTTATTACACATATATTTAAATCGGGGGGGGGGGTCCCTCCCTCCCCTTCCCCACTATCTCTAGGCCTATCCCTCCTTCCCCCTCTCTCTCTGTACGTCCCTCTCTCCCCCTCTTCCTCTGTCCCTCCCTCCCTTTAGTCGGGAGAGGGGGGGGAGGAGAAGGAAAATTAATAGATGTATAGGAGTGCTTTTATTCTTTTGTTGGAAAACCTATTATAATCTTTGGAAGGATTTAGACTCTCTCTCTCTCTCTCTTTCTGAAATTCTCTCAGAGAAACAATGTCACTGGATTGGGTGAACTCTTCCTCCAAGAGAGGGGGAGGACGGAAGTTGTAGCATACTCATTTAACTTAATATTTCTTTAATTAATAAATATAATGAGTATAGGTTTCCTCCTGTCTCTCTCATCTTTCCTCTCCCTCTCCTTACTCTTTCCCTCTGCCCTACCCTCAATCCTGCTTTTTCTCTCTCTCCCCCTCCCTCTCTCCTTTATTTCGAACATTTTAGAATCAATATTAAATTATTTCTGTTTTCAAATAGATTTCCAGTCTTAAATTTTGCAATTGTAAGATCCAAAATAATGAAGATATCGTTCCTTTTTTTTTCTCAGGATATACCCAGAGAAAGAGGGGGAGGGGAGAGGGAAAAGAGAGAAGGAGAATTAAAACCTGCTCTATCCCAAGTGCCGAAGGCACTTGTAATACTGAAATCAGTCTCCGGAACGCTGGGTAGTACCTCCAGACGCCACTTGGGGTCTACATTGCAACCCATGACAATATTTGTAATTCATATTATGCGATTAATTTATTGTTAATTAACCATTCATATTATTTAATCCGGACTTTAACCATGATGTTTATTACATATTTTACTATTTACGTTCAAGTTTGTACTTATTTCATTATTATATTTATTTAGATATTCCTGTTTTGTATTGCAAACATAATGTTTTCTTGTCTTGAAAATCATTCATATACCTCATGTCGGTTGGGTTCCGATGACCGGGCCCCCGATGACCGGGCCTCCGAGGAAATTTTCTCCCGGTTATCGGCCGAGGACCGGGGGGACCCGACCCGATATTGTACCGATATCGGTAAATCTTGACCGGGCCGGTCATCGGAGCACGGGGAAATTTATCTCGGACCGGGAGCTAAGTTCCCGATGGCAGGCCGGTCCGGTACCGATGTATTAGTAACCCGATTTTTATATTTTTGAGGTGTTGCTATAGTAATTGTATGGGAAAATAAAGTTTCTTAATATACCGGGTCTGGTGTTGACCGGGACCGGACCGGGCCGGTACCGGGCAGGTCCGTTATCGGAATACCGAGAATTATAGTACCCATTACGGTCTTCCATACATTTCTATGGAAGACCGTAATGGGTAGTATACTTCTCGGCATTCCGATAACGGCCCGGCCCGGCCCGGCCCGGCCCCGGTCAAGACCAGACCCGGTATATTAAGAAACTATACATCGTCATACTTAAAGCATAGCGACACCTTAAAATTAAAAAAATCGGGTAACTTAACATCGGGACCGGACCGGCCGGTCACCGGCCCGGTCCGGCTGAAAATCCCCGGTCCCCGATCCCCGGCCCGGTTGTGAATTACCGATATCGGTACAATATCGGGCCGGGTCCCCCCGGTTATCGGCCGATAACCGGGGGGAAATTTTCTCGGAGGCCCCGTCATCGGGGGCCCGATCATCGGAACTCAACCCACATAAGGTATATGAATGATTTTCAACACAAGAGAACATTATGTTTGCAATACAAAACAGGAATAACTAAATAAATATAATAATGAAATAAGTACAAACTTGAACATAAATAGCAAAATATGTAATAACCATCATGGTTAAAGTCCGGATTGAATAATATGAATGGTTAATTAACAATAAATTAATCGCATAATATAAATTACAAATATCTTCATGAGTTGCAATGTAGACCCCAAGTGGCGTCTGGAGGTACTACCCAGAGGTATCCGCAGAAGGTGTCCAGATCCTGAGCTACCCGGAGCTCGATGGAAATGTTCATATAATGGCAGGGCTGATAGGGTTGCATATATATATATATGATACCACAACGCCCCCCCCCCCCCCCCCACCACACACACACACTCAGGAGTTTGATTTATTGGGGCAGTCCCTGATTTTGGTGAATAGTGTGGAGTTAATTTGTACATTTATTTGTATCATTTCTATTATTCATTATAATTATCTATTGGTAATTTTTATGTTTATTTCGACATAATCATACAGTTTGTTACACCACATTGTAGCATACCTATTTAACCTATAATATTTCTTTAATTAGATATACCGAATAGGCTAGAGGTTTTACTATTTCCACACATGCTCTTTGCGTATGATATAATAATGTGGATATTGTTAAACTATTCTTGGTAGAAATAAGCTATAACAAGTGTCTGAATGATTTTATAGTGATATATTTGAGCTATGGAATTGATTCTATTGATTCTAAAACGTGCAGAAGTGAAAACCGAATTTTTGAGTAATAATTAATAAATATATTCAAGTTGGAAGAAAACACATAGCCAGAGCATGGTGGGAGTTATTGAAGCCAGATGGAGGAATAATGTCATGTCGAGAAATAAGAAATAAAATGCTATAGGTTAAGGTGGTCATTTTTATACAGAGCTAGACTGAGCTAGAAAGAATTCCTTTGCTTGGAGGCGTTTTAAATAAGATCTCGTGGAGAAAATCAAAATTGTTGCTTCTCAGACCTACCAGCCCCCCCCCCCCCCCCAAAAAAAAGGGGTCAGATTTTCAAAAAATGTACAATTGGCAGATCTACATATTCAGGAAATACTGGACTGGATGACTGGAAAATGATGAATACCGGGTATATCTGAGTATATTTGGTATCACATTGATTTAAAGTATCAGTTCTGTTATGTTAAACTGCATTTAGCTCAATTTTTGTTTTAAATGTGGGTTATTTGAGAGGATTGGTGAAGGCGACCCATATAGGTACTGCATTCAGGCTATTGCATCTCCACTTCTGTGACGAAACTGGATTTATTTGTGAGACTTTTCTTATATTGTTGCTATTATTCCTGATGGATCTCCACATTATATTATGCACTTCTGTATAGAATCCGCTCAGAGATTTCTGGGGCATGCATTTAATCGTCAGTACATGTCTTATTTTTTCACCATAAAAAGCCTCTAAAATTCCTACCAATTTGGGTTGGTTGAGGATATGGGTGAGGATATATATGTCATATTTCGTGAAAAAGTATATCTCCTTGAAACTAATTATGTCGGCGAATAGCTCATCCTATAGAAAATATTTTATAGCTACTTTTCCAACGATTGGAAATAGAGGTAGAAATAATTGCGCAATAATCATATAAAATTAGGAAAGTCAAATAGATATGTTGGGGTATTCAATGAAATTTAAATTGTGTAAAAAGCTTAAATAGTTTTTGAGTAATGAGCAGAAGTATTCGGACATAATTTTAGACATTATGTCGGCGAATAGCTCATCCTATAGAATATATTTTATAGCTACTTTACCAACGATTGGAAATAGAGGTACAAATAATTGCGCAATAATCATATAAAATTAGGAAAGTCAAATAGATATGTTGGGGTATTTAATACAATTTAAATTGTGTAAAAGGCTTAAATAGTTTATGAGTAATGAGCATAAGTATTCGGACATAATTTTAGATATTAGTTGACCGGTCATCGGAGCCCCGGTCATCGGAGCCCCGATCATCGGAGCCCCGGTAATTTAAGCCCCGGTCCGGTGCCGGTCCGGTGCCGGTCCCGACCCGAGGTTGACCCGGTATCGGAAGCCCGAGTTCTTTACTACCCATTCCGGTCTTCCATACATTTCTATTGAGCCCTTTCCATGGGCGCGGCTACCCGCGCGGGTCGTTGCCGCGCGGTAAAACGAATCGCTCACTGCTCGATTTTTTTTCTCTTGCCGCGCGGTAGCCAATGGTCTCTGGGTTGAGAATCAAATCCGCTCGCGGTTTCCTCATGTTTTAAAAATAGTTTAGCCGCGCGGCAAGCCGCCTAGCGGGTTGCCGCGCGGTAAAAATCCTCGTCAATGGAAACCCAGCCTAGTATCCGTCCCCTTGCCCCCAGTCCCAGAAGCAGAGCATTGATAGATACGGTACCGTATTGATCGGGGATTCAAGGCCAGCAACGTGGGCTACTATTGAAGCAACTAGTGCAAGGAAAGAAAAGACAGTTGGGGTGGATCTATAAAGCGCAAGTACCGGTACCGTAGGCGTAGCTACGGTAGGCCTACAGCAAGTGTAGATCTAACAATACATGAACATCGAAGATCATAAGAATGAGACAATAATGTTTCGTCGTTGTACATAGTCCTACATGGAAGGTCATGAACGTGAGAGAAAGTTGAAAACATGATACAGATCCATAGACTAGGAATGCCAATATGGTAGGCCAAGCCTACGTAATCTTAGGCTACGTAGGTCATAGCCTAATTTATCAAGCTCACAAAGGTAGAACTGACACTAACGTTATACTAGTGTCAGTTGTTTAAACTTGAGCTGGATAGTTCAAAGAGGTATTAGCAATAAGCCCCAACGAAAGGAGAAAAAGAAAAACAAATCTCAATTTATTTTTTTTGCTCAACCTCATTTTTTTTGTGTTAATTATATTAATAATAAAATTTAGGTGAGTGTCGGGTTGAACGTTGCAGGCTTTGTGTAACACACGTGCCAACTTTCGTCGGGACTCTGGCCAATCGACCTATACACGGACACCTGGCTGCTTGCGCGAGGCAAAGCCCGGGGAAGTCTCCCCATGCCCACCGCTTAGCGGTCACAACGTCGCGGCTCACCTACACGATGAGTTGAAGTGCCAAGCCATAACCCGCACTGACCAAGTGCAATGGGCTGACGCAATGCCCAGCGCATAGAAGTGTCTGTATGACAGGAGAACAGCAACAAATACGGTAGGCTGCCTTATTAATACTTATCTTTAATATAGGCCTAGTAGTTTCCTATCTTTCCTCCTAGTTGATATATAAGTTGTCAACTCATGATATAAATTGTTTTCACATTTTAACATCATTTGAAACTCTCGATTTGATCAGTGCATTTGTAGGCTATTCTTTAGTTTAGGCTTACACATGATTCATTTCTATGCTTGTTGACTTCTGTTTTATCATATTGTAAACACTTCGTGCTCTTTTCTCTGTGTATATATTCTCTGCACTGCAGTTGATAGTAGCCTATATTCTCAAATAAATGAGTATTCCCTACAGAATAGTTAGGCTACCGGTACTTTAACCAAGGGCCTACTACGGTACGGTACCGTTATATGAAACATGCTTTAAGTTTAACTGTAGAGCTAGTTTTTAGAGATAACTGCACACAAGGAGATGTCGTTTGGACGTGATCTTTTAAAGGTAAATGCCAGCGTCGTCAGCAATACAGCAGGCGGGAATTCAAGAAACTAATCCATGAAAAGATATAATTCAAAATATTGTTTTCAAACTTCGTCTTGAGAAAGAACATGGTTGGGGGAATACAAAAAGCAAAAATACCAGCATGTGATCATATTATTTTGTGTTCTATGGATGACTGAAGTTTACTTCCATTCACCATTGATTTCAATGGGCGGAACTCACCGTGATACATGTTCAGCTGTATAACTTTTTTTTAGTTTAATGACCACCTATTTATTTTAATTGGGAGGGTAGAATAACATGTCAGCTATGTATATCCAGATTTTTTAAAGAAAATTGCATAATTCAATCATCTGTTATTTGTGAAATTCCGGAAATACCTGTTTTCCCATAGGCTTCTATAAGGAACAGTAGTAAATTTCAGCGGTCCTGAAACAAAATGACATATATGGTTTGTCTTTTTTTTTTTTTTATTTTATTTATTTTTGTTTGTTTGGGGAGGGGGGGGGGGGGCGCTTTTTGGGCTCCCACAACCATATTCTTTCTAAATCCAAAGTTGAAAAAAAATTCCATGATTCTTTCATTTTTCATTAAAGACTTGCAATTTACCTTAATGAGCAATCAATCTAACTTTCTACATCTGCACTGGTAGTGCCTGGTATGGACTTAGATGGTTGTGGTTTGGAGGGAAGAGTCTTATGGCATGTGATAGAGGACAAGCGATAGCGAGTTCTCTATCACCACAGACTCTATCCAGACTTATCCACGACCACAGACTCTATCTGCTGGTAGGATTGTCCGTTTGTTACAAGGGCAATTTAGGGACAAAACCGGGCCGGAGACCCCTAAATATAGTTAACACCATATATCTGCCACCCATCATACATTATCATTTAAGGGTCTCTGGTCCGGTTTTGTCCCCAAAATTGCCCTTGTAACGGACAATCCTACCAGCGGATAGAGTCTGTGGTCAACCCCTAAAGGACTTGTAAAGTTGTGGTTAGGAGGGTATAGCCTTATGGACATGTGATAAAGAACTCGCTATCGCTTGTCCTCTATCACATGCCATAAGACTCTTCCCTCCTAACCACAACCTTCTAAGTCCATAATAGGGTGGGCCACAGTGTTCACGCATCTACTCAGTAACATAACAACATCGCCTGTAGAATACATTTTTTTTTTAAACAAATTTTATTGCCAAGATTCCGCAATAGCGGTACGTTTCATTTGAATACCTTAAACCGAGACTTCTTAAATTTAAATATACCAACGAACATTTTAACAATAACTATGACCTTAAGTTAAAAACAGAACTATATAAGCCTCTCAGGCTAAATACTTCCAACTCTAGGCCTACACGTCTGGAGAGACGGAACCTACTTCTTCTGCTTGACTAATACTACTGCTGCTGCTACTCTACCCGATTATGAACTTTTCATATCAATATGTTTTTCCATGTCTATCTTTCGGTTATATTAGCCTATGTACTGCGAGGTATGATTTATTTCCTTTAAAACGGATATTTTACCCCATTTTTACCTTTATATAATCCTATAAATTTATACTTCCGACCATTTCTCATTAAGCCCCCCTTGAGGTGCTCCTTTTGGGTCTCCTTAACCTTGCAGCGTACCCCCTTGGAGCTATCTGCCTCCTTCTTCATGGTCTATTTTGTATTTGTACTTGTATAAGTTTGTACTCAGACCACTCTGCGAGCTGTTTCTGATCATTTTCTTTATTATTATGTAAATATGTTTCAGGGTTCAAAACCTGTGATTATTAGGTCAGTGGAAGCATATTTTCTCCGCCTAATGTGACGGATACTTCCATCAATATCTAGTATTCATGTTCTATTACTTCATTAAGTAGTATTACATGATTTTAGGCCTTTTTCCATTATCAGTTAATTCCAAAACCTACTTGAACACTAGACATTTTTATTTCCTATTAACATTGCAGAAGGTCCGCGCGGTAGCTCTGACTGCACTAACCTCGGCAGCTATCATACTTTCTCACCGCGCGAATCTAGGTCATCCAGCGACTGGCGACTAGAGCCTTCTAATTCATTACGGTAAACTTTTAAGACGCCTCTCACGCCTTCACACATCCTGAAGCAACCAGATGTAGACTATGGTGCATTGTTTTGGGACTGATCATGACATTATATATAATCTCTATTCCCTTTTTAATTCATGATGTTTGTTAGAGAAGAGTGTTTATTATAATATTATATCCGATGTGTTACAGAATAATGAGTCAGAAGTCGCAAAAATGATATTTTTCAAGTGTTCTTTTTCACAGGAGCATGTCCTAGAAATGTTTTAATGTTTGGAGAGTTTAACGAACTTAGGCGTAGCAATGGATGTACCAAATTTCAATATTGTATATTCAATATGCCTTGCATTTCCAAGGTCGTCATAATGAAGTAGGGTAAAGCGGGATAATATGGGCATGTGGGGAATATGGGCACCTTCAGATATTTGACCGAAATAAGCATTTCTGACACTGGCACCTAATTTCATCCTCTGCATCTACAGCTGCGTATACCATATGTTGTTTCATCATAGTTTAACAGTTGATTTAGTGTTACCATAAGGGCAATATGTACCATAAGGGGTAATACGGGTATTATTGAGGGGTAATATTGGTATTACTAAGGGGTAATATGGGCACCACATACCATTCTAGACACTAATGTTTCTATATGCATATATAAACATAAAAGAACTGTTTTACAATCACCACCACTGACTAAACCACAAAATTAAGTACTTACATAAAATGTATAAGCATTATATAGATAAGATAAATACCATTCTAAACACCAATTTTTCTATGTGCCATATGCTGTGTCATAGTTTTGTGAAAGTCCAAAACTATGACCCAGCATCTGCATATAGGAGATATAGATATGGCTAATTTTGTGCTGGGGAGCTGGGTGATTAACATTTACATCAATTACTTCTCGTTGGATTAGATTAGGCAGTTGAGTAATTATCGTTACTGGGTAATGTAGATTCTTGTGGATCGTGTTGAGTCTAGTTGATCTCGCTACCTGTGTAATAATAACTCGAGCAGAGCGTAGGTACACGTTGGAGAGCTGATATAGCTTTTATTAGGTCCATTGTCGAAACAATTCAATCAGTCAACACAGTAGGTGCAAGCATGGACCATAGTCAGAACGAGCAGTCTAAGTCAGTCTAGTCAGTAAACGTAAGTCCAGTCCATTCAGTCAAGTCAGAGTAGTCTGTCTCTAGATCTTCATATCGGCTGTTCTGTAGTCTTAACCCTATCCATACTGCACAATGCCTTGAGTCATTCCCAGGTGAAAAACGCCGCAGTGACTTGAGGCACTCCCAGGTCAAGTGCGCCACAGTGCCTTGACGCACTCCCAGGCTCACAACGCCATGATGCCTCAGGTCATTCCCCGGTGAATAAAGCCACAATGCCTTGAGGCATCTTTTTACCTGTTATCATTCAAAGCCACTTTTCTCTAGAAAATAATAATTTGTTTACATTTTTTTTTCATATATTAAATAAAGAATATTTCCCACCATATTTTTGCGACATTCAAATTCGATATCCATAGCAACGTTGACACTGTGCTATAAAACGAAGTGAGTTGCTCGATCACAATCATTCCTGTCCCGACGAAGAAGACAATACTCCAAGCAGTGAAGATGGGGCTGACGGGAGAAGATGGGTGAGGATAGACAAAGGCATTTCTAAACCTGAGAAAGTGCACGAATTTCAAGAAACACCAGGGGTAACTACCCATCTAACTGAGAAAGAGCCTAGGAGTGTGCTTGATTTCTTTAAATTGTTCTTCACGCTAGATTTCATTGGCCAAATCGTTGAAACACTTGTGAAGAAAAACAAGGCTGATGAACCTAAAGAAAATTCGTCATGACCCAGGAAGGGATTATGGATTGACACAAGCATTCAAGAAATGACAAGATTTCTTTCGTTAACATTTCTCATGGGACTGATCCGCAAACCATCCATTTTATTATATTGGTCAACACTGAATGAGATGTGCACGCCAATCTTCCATGCTGTCATGTCTCGAGATCGATTCATGCAAATACTAAGGTGAATATTATTAATTTCCGATATAAAAACCTATAATTTTCTATGGTAAATTTGATCCTATACAAGCCTGTTTCTGAGCATTTAAACTCTCCTTTTGCAGAAGAATGAAACCGTTTCCGAACTTACTTATTTATTTTACAAAAATAATAATTTAGGTACCTTTAATATTTGATTTATTGCCCAACGAGGGATGCTCTGTTTTTAGACCTATTCTATTTCGACTATAGCATTTCTTGATTTTATTCCAGATATCTCCAATTATCTCCATCAACAAATACTGACACTACTGCTCCTTCAACCTCTACTGCTTCCGCAACTTCCTCCGGAGACCCTATAGCTCTCATAAGATGGATGTTTCAACATTTTAATTCCCATTCAACCCACTTCTACACTCCTCATCAACAACTAGCCATAGACGAGTCAATGGTGAAGCACAAGGGGAGAACTCGACATCGTCAATACATGCCCAACAAGCCAAATAAATGGGGCCTGAAATGCTGGGTCCTAGCGGAAAGCATGACAGGTTAGTTGAAAATATATTATTTGTACCATAGGCCTATATATATCATCTGTCATTAGTACTAGGATTCTTATTTCCACTTATTTATGATCACTACATTTGGAATAGAAACAGATAATCAGATATTTTTCTTTATTATGAATGATCGCACAAATCATTGTTCAAAGTTTCAAGTTTTTATTTTGACTTTTGACGTTCAGGTTATGTCACACAGATATTTCCTTACTTCAGCCGACAGGATCGAACTGGCAAATTCCATCTCTATGAGGATGTCATTAGAAAGCTACTCCTTGGTGCCAAGATATTCAACAAAGGGTATCAAATATTTTTTGACAATTACTACACTTCGATGCATGTATTTTCCGAATTATTGAAACTTAAGACTTATGCTACTGGTACCTTGCGCTTAAATAGAAAAGATCTTCCTAAGTCATTAATGGTAAGAAAACATAAAGATTTGGTCAAAAAGGGTGATTCTCTGTTTTCGAAATCTGGCAATTTTCTTCTAACTCTTTGGTTAGATAAAAAAGTAATTTACATTCTTTCTACGATTAACGGATCTGAAATGTCTACAGCTGAACGTACAATGAGAAATGAAAATGGGAAATTTTGTAGAGGAGAAGTTGCATGTCCAAAGGTTGTGAGAGATTATTCACAGTTCATGGGTGGGGTTGATCTATGCAATCAGATGTATCAGTATTATTATTATTATTTGATTTCTGTATATTGTTCGCGAGAAAACATGAATGAAGCTCCTCGGAATGTAGTAATTGGATGTTGCCCAGGTGATGGTTTTTACCGCGTGACTTATTGTATAACTTCTTCTTGCTAATTTCGAACTATATTATTTTTCTTTAAATTTGTATTCTTGGAAATGTTTTTGTAAGATTTTTCTATCCATATCAGCCTCGAATGAGAATAGTGTGTAACTGCATAATTTCACTCTGCTGAATAAACATATTTAAAAACAAACATTCCTACTCACGCAAATCAAGGAAATGGACCAAAAAGTTGTTTTTCTTTCTAATGGAATTAATGAAAATTAACAGTCAAATCCTGTACAATTCAGTCACATAAAAAAAAATGAATCTCTATGATTTTACGATAACCTTGGTACATTAAGCTCTCACTTCATGTTCTATATCAATTGAAAGACCTATTGCTTCTACACATAACCGACTGACTTCATGTTGTATGCCAGGAGACCTCCTCCGAAAGAGTTTTTGTCATGTCTGTTATCATAGATTTAATAACGAATTAATTAAGGGGAGAAGACAAACAAAATACGGCTGCCAAACATGTAAAGTTCACCTATGTTTGCCCCACTGTTTTCGTGTGTACTATACTGTGAATCAATACAAAACAGCTTGTATTTCTGAGGTGCCTGAGGAATGAAAAAACATCAACTAAATCAATATAGAATGAATTGTATCTTACTTGTGTTTATTAATCTTAATTGTCTTTTTCCATGCATTTCTCATGATCATCCTAGTAGCCTAACACACAAACGATTGAGTCATTAAATTATTTCCAGTCACTAAACTTAGGCTATATCACAACGTCAATGAAAACTGCTGTCTAATGAAAAACATAATTTAATCTGTAATCGCTGGTCAATTCACTATATGGAAATGTCTAAATGATGCTGATATGATAGTCCATTCTCACATTCCAAGAAGTAATGGGTAATTTCGAGATTAATAAAGGATTAATACCGATTCCTTTATTAATCTGAATGTTCCAGTTATGAATTCCGTTCGGCGATCGATGCTGTGCGCGATGGAAATATCCAAGAATAGTCAAGTAATATCCGTCTGATTCAATAAATATCACACACAAGCAACCCTGATGTCTTCCGATAATGCACTGGGTAAAAATTATTCACTTTAAAATTAAATAAAAGTAGTTAAATCCATGATTTCTGCTCGCACCTCCAGCTAGCAAAATAACATTTCACCACGTGTCAAAAGGCCGCCGTATTTGGCGCCGTAACTTGAAATACAGCGGCCGCTTTTCAAAGCGCGTGTCTACGCAACTCTGTCGTCACTAGATACACGCCCTAGTAACAACCTCCGTGTATTTGAGCCACTGTTTTCCCGCGCGCTTGGCGTATGGATAGGGTTAAGTGGTTGTAGAAGTCTACATGTAGATAAGTAGTCAGTCGTAGGTGACTCTGACAGGACTTGGGGCCTTTATATACTATAAGAATTTCATCATCTTAACTGGGCCTTGCAGCAATGTTCTAGAACATTCTAGCAAGCTCCTGGGATCATTGCAATAGAAATACTCAGTATGGAAGGTTTGGAAGGATGACTTGCATCATTCTGGAAGTTCAGAGGTGAGCTCGCGAGCCACTCATCTCTGATGCAATGTACCTCAAATCTATGGAGGGGTGTGTCTGGCACAATACCCTGACTCATGTCATCATGAGGGGGCAATGTCTCAGAACTGCGCCCTATCGCGAAACGGATAACATACTCACTGACTATGGCCAAACACTATTAATTCAATCAAATACTTTTATTTATGCACCTTAATTACCTTAAACAATAAAACAATAAATTAACTCATTAACTCAAAAACACATTAAATAATCTTTAGACATTAACACTAATACCTGTATTTTAAGGATATTTTACAGAATCGGCCAGTTCTTAGTTTTATTTTGTTTTTTTATTATTCTAAGATGTTTTTTAAAGCCTCATTTGATTTTGTTATCTGTAGTGGGTCCGCCACCCGGAATACATCAACGCTGCCGACCATCGCCAACTACCAACCAGGCTACGACAGCGGGGCACTTCTACTGGAGCCGGAGACGACCACCAGTTCTGGCCGCTTCCGTCAGAGGGCGACATACGTCATCGTGCCAACAGCACTGCAGACACCCTCCGTCGGACGGTAGGTGGAGGATGCTACTACCTCCGCAAGGGGATCCAGACTTCGCTTAACACTATGGACTCGAGCCGCGCCGCTGACTGAGATACTTCTGTTGTTCAAATTAAGCACCCTTTGTTCAGCGACAATACCTTTGTAACTGTATATCTTTGGGTAATAAAACATGGTTCAAACGAATTTCCTCGTATTCGGGATTCTTTCCCGAATTTCGTAAACTTGTGCCCACAAATCTGCGGTTCACTACATATCAGTATTGACGTTATAACACATCTTGGAACCAGAGCACCCCTTGTTGATGTCACCATGAATCAACTGAACAACATGGATAAAAATGTAAATGGATTTGAGAAAACTTGGCCTGGCAGAACCAACCCCGAAAAGGGGAGTTGGTTAACCAAGTTGAAATAAAATCTTTAAAAAAAAAAAAAAAAAATGACATCACCAAGGTTACAAGTGAGGTCTTGATAACCCACATCTGAAGAATGTGATATTTTTCAGTCGCATGGTAGTCTTCATGGGGGAAAGTAATGTGTTGTAATAACAGTTTTAAGTTTAAACATATAGAACTTTGAAAGATCAAACATGTACGGAAGATGAGAGTGCTCACGCATGAAAAGTTTCATTTTTTAAATAGAAAATCATTTTCATTTCCAAAATCATTTTGAATTTCAAAATCATTTTCCATCTCATTTAAAAACTAAAATTCCTTTTGTTTTAAAGTATGTTTCAAAAGACACAGGCGTTTTCATTTCCGTTTTGAATTTGATTTCCGTTTTCATTTCCATCTTGAAATGGAAATGAAAATCTATGAATGAGACTTAGAACGAGATGAGATCTCACGAGATTTCGAGCACAAAATGACTTTTTTACGACCAATTTTTTTACGTCCAACTTTTTTTTACGACCAACTAAATTTACGATCAACTAAATTACGATCAACTTTTTTTACGACCAACTAAATTACGACCAACTTTTTTTTCGACCAACTTTTTTTCGACCAAACAAAAGGAATTTTAGTTTTTAAATGAGATGGAAAATGATTTTGAAATTCAAAATGATTTTGGAAACGAAAATGATTTTCGTTTTTAAAAATAAAACTGAATTTTACTTTTCATCACATGAACACTCTCGTCTTCCGTAAACATGCCTTCCAAGGCCTTGCAAAATCAAATTAAGATACACATGTACTGACATTCATATTTTTGAAGGTATCACACTTTTGGGTGCTTTCTCACATTATTTTTTTTATTGAAAACGTGTGTGCACTGATGATTGTTGACTGAAACATAATCTTGTGATTAGCTTTAAACAAGTTATTCCCTTGGACATGTATATAAGTGTTTTTATTTCCAAATTACAATACAATTACATAGAAAAAGGTCATTTCTCTTTCCTTGTGAACATAGTTCTTCCAAGAGTGCCTCAAATCGCTTTTTGTTTATCATATATTTAAGACAACTATTATTAGTTGCTTACATTAAGTACTTATTCCTCACTATATTCGATCTAATGATTCTTCAGAAAGATTACACTTTTATAAACAATTAAATCATGGTACATACCATTATCATCAATGTTACTTAAATATTTACATTCATTATAATTTACATGAAAGTTTTCTCTTTCTATATTCGTCTTCTTTGTTTTTAGCAACTAAATAGTTAGTTATAGAACGAGGAGAAACAATTTCTCTAGAAAGACAAACCAACTTCATACATCCAAACCCAGCATGGACAGTTTGTGTTTATTCAGAAATTGGCTTAGCCCTTGACCCAAATATTTCATGTGTGGTTAACTGACTTACACCAGCCTCATTACCTAAACTTTTAGCTTTTGTCAGGGTTCACTGAACACTAATGGCATACTTGTAATATGTATGGACAGGATTTCGATTCCTACATCAGTTTGTGTTTTTTTATTTTTGAAAAAAATAATTGCAATATTTCTGGGTGAACAATTATTACTGTTATAAACCAGCTCTATACAATTGCCTTAGTAATGCATCAATATATTAATATACTGGCTATGAATTTGGTAGATGTGTTTATACAATTAAAAGCGTTAAATAATCCTCTGAATAAAACACTGAAAGATTTTGCGACTTGAGACTCATTTTCCTGTAACACATCAATTATAATATAGATCTGTTCCGGGAAATCTTGTGAAATGAAACAAAACAAACTTAAATAGACGAATAGATTCATAAAGGCTATATTTACATATGTTCCAGTAAATCTAATACAACACAATAGAACAAAATAATTATAAATAGATATAAATTCATACATATACAGAACTGTTCACGGCTGGGTGTAGCTAAGAGGGCGAAACATCATCACAGAAGTTTTCAGACTCATGTGGTTGTTGTTGAAGTAGAACCACTGCATGTATTGCAAACCACTCATCTCTGCGCTGGAGAATTCCCCATTGAGGCTAGAGTAGCCACAGGCGTTGTACCACCAGGCACCACGTCTGTCCATGGCACAGTTATCTGATGCATGACTATCATTATCTTGGTCATGGGTACTGAACTTGTAGCCGTTGCTATATTCAAGGCCGTCCCCTGCAACATCAAGCATATTTGTGTTTTATTCTGTGATAAATACCAGATTTTCCCATTGACTGCCAGGGTACATCACTGATAGACTGCCAGGGTACATCACTGATAGACTGCCAGGGTACACCACTGATAGACTGCCAGGGTACATCACTGATAGACTGCCAGGGTACATCACTGATAGACTGCCAGGGTGAACCACTGTTAGACTGCCAGGGTAGACCACTGATTGACTGCCAGGGTATATCACTGATAGACTGCCAGGGTAGACCACTGATAGTCTGCCAGGGTACATCACTGATAGACTGCCAGGGTGAACCACTGATAGACTGCCAGGGTACACCACTGATAGACTGCCAGGGTACATCACTGATAGACTGCCAGGGTACACCACTGATAGTCTGCAAGGGTACATCACTGATAGACTCCCCGGGTAGACCACTGATAGTCTGCCAGGGTACATCACTGATAGACTGCCAGGGTGAACCACTGATAGTCTGCCAGGGTACATCACTGATAGACTGCCAGGGTGAACCACTGATAGACTGCCAGGGTATATCACTGATAGTCTGCCAGGGTACATCACTGATAGACTGCCAGGGTACATCACTGATAGACTGCCAGGGTAGACCACTGATAGTCTGCCAGGGTACATCACTGATAGACTGCCAGGGTGAACCACTGATAGACTGCCAGGGTACATCACTGATAGACTGCCAGGGTACATCACTGATAGACTGCCAGGGTGAACCACTGATAGACTGCCAGGGCACATCACAGATAGGCTGCCAGGGTACATCACTGATAGACTGCCAGGGTACATCACTGATAGACTGCCAGGGTGAACCACTGATAGACTGCCAGGGCATATCACAGATAGACTGCCAGGGTACATCACTGATAGATTGCCAGAGTACATCACTGATAGACTGCCAGGGTACATCACTGATAGACTGCCAGGGTACATCACTGATAGACTGCCAGAGTACATCACTGATAGACTGCCAGGGTACATCACTGATAGACTGCCAGGGTACATCACTGATAGACTGCCAGGGTAGACCACTGATAGTCTGCCAGGGTACATCACTGATAGACTGCCAGGGTGAACCACTGATAGACTGCCAGGGTACATCACTGATAGACTGCCAGGGTACATCACTGATAGACTGCCAGGGTACATCACTGATAGACTGCCAGGGTGAACCACTGATAGACTGCCAGGGCACATCACAGATAGGCTGCCAGGGTACATCACTGATAGACTGCCAGGGTACATCACTGATAGACTGCCAGGGTGAACCACTGATAGACTGCCAGGGCATATCACAGATAGACTGCCAGGGTACATCACTGATAGACTGCCAGAGTACATCACTGATAGACTGCCAGGGTACATCACTGATAGACTGCCAGGGTACATCACTGATAGACTGCCAGAGTACATCACTGATAGACTGCCAGGGTACATCACTGATAGACTGCCAGAGTACATCACTGATAGACTGCCAGGGTACATCACTGATAGACTGCCAGGGTACATCACTGATAGACTGCCAGGGTGCATCACTGATAGGCTGCCAGGGTGAACCACTGATAGACTGCCAGGGTAGACCACTGATAGACTGCCAGTGTACATCACTGATAGACTGCCAGGGTACATCACTGATAGACTGCCAGGGTACATCACTGATAGACTGCCAGGGTACATCACTGATAGACTGCCAGGGTACATCACTGATAGACTGCCAGGGTACATCACTGATAGACTGCCAGGGTACACCACTGATAGACTGCCAGGGTACATCACTGATGGACTGTCAGGGTACATCACTGATAGACTGCCAGGGTACATCACTGATAGACTGCCAAGGTACATCACTGATAGACTGCCAGGGTACATCACTGATAGACTGTGTGCACTTACTAAAATCGCTACGCCCTCGGGCAATATGCACCTCCGATATCCGCCTTGGGCACCTTTGACTAATTTTAGTAACCTGTGGATCAAGCCACATCAGGAGGCAAGTAGATACTACTACAACATGTGCCATGGTTATACTTTAGTTTAGTAACCTGTGAACTATATATCAAGCCACATCATGAGACAAGTAGATACTACTACAATATGTGCCATGGTTATACTTTAGTTTAGTAACGTGTGGATTATATCAAGCCACACCAAGAGACAAGTAGATACAACTACAACATGTGCCATTGCAATACTTTAGTTTAGTAACCTGTGGACTATATCAAGCTACGTCAGGAGTAATACTTCAGTTTAGTAACCTGTGGATTATATCAAGCTATGTCAGATGACACATCTCACCTACCTGCAGTTCCTGAGTATGATCCAACATTCAGCCGGTACTTATTGGCGCTGTTCATTACAGAGAATGTTCCATACTTGGCATACTTGTAGACATTGTTGTGGTCGGTGAGGCCAATAAACAGCTCTGAGGGAATACTCTTAGTCATGGCATGTAATGCTGCCAGCCCCAACCAGTGGTCTCCTGCCGGGTCACCAAACCCTGACTCAAACTCAGCCCAGGTCCTGTAGAAATCTACGCTACCATTCTCCTGCTTCTGCAGCACCTGCAACAAAGGATTGTATCATTAGATAGTATGTTTATAGGAGGTTGAATCCTTCGATTTTTGTCCTATTTTTGTTCTGAGGATGAATCACCATAACGTTCCTCTGTGGTATGATATATTATATCTTTGAAATATTCAGCTTTTTTTCTTTTCTGTCCAAATGCCATTAAGGTGGCCTTGTAACCATCCCCTCGACCTCCCATTTTCTCTTGCTTTTCTGAACAGCAACCTTGTTGTGATATGTTTCTCTAGTTTCAGTTTATATTTTATCCTGGGGAGAATTTACCTCAAATTTTGCTAAAGATTCAATCTTGTTGCAATACTGTTTAATTTATACCATACACAGGAAAGGTAACCCCGGGTACATCCTGAGAATTTGGGAAGCCTATTCCCATTATTAATAAACTAATTAGCCCCTGGAATTAGCACTGGAATTCCCATAAGGGAAAACTTATATATAAGTTAAAAATTAAAAATATTGAGGTATTAATTATTAGGATTTCCGATTGTTTTTAAATATTGTGTATTAAGAAAGAATGAATTTAGTAGTTCTCTTTGTTGTTTAAATTTGATTTTTCAATTTATATGACGTTTTTGAGAAAATTAATTACATCGATTTTTTCCATTATCATGATGCAGTGGATTATAATCAGTTAAAATGTATTAAAAATAACAGTGAACAGTGACATTATCAGGAATGGTGACTTTTGCATCATTTCTGAACATAGCAAAGTCATCTCCCTTAATACAAAAATGATATTGCAGTTTTTGATATGGTGTAATATAGATAATAACTATTATTATCAATTTAACATCCCAAGGAACTATAACTCCTGCGGGAAGGCACCTTTCTGCTTGGTGGGCCACATGTGTCTGGAAAAGCAGGTACCGCATATATAACTAGTTCAACACATTAACCATATATCCAGGTATACATAATTATAATGTTATCATGTTAATGATAATTAAGAAAAAAAGTTTGGAAAGCTCTAGAGGAGACCAAGTAATGTAATAGTAACAGCTCCTTGTCCCCCTGTCCTCACACTTACTCCCCTTCCCCTGTTTCACCCCCACCTTTCTCACCAACAAACATTACTGAAAGGCTTATATCTTCTATGAAGAGCACCTCATGTTCTGAGAAAATTGAGTAATGAGATCTCATTTTTTAATATTTCATTTTAAAATATAGCAAATATTTGATGTGTTGAAAATTGCAATATCTATTAACCTAAGGAAAACAATTGATACAATGAATCATGACTGTTTTGATGGAGGTGAAAGGCAAGGGATGGAGGGGAGAGAGGGCAGGAGAGTGGGTCGAGGAGGGTAGGGTGGATGGAGGGGTGGACAGTGCTGGGGAGAGGGAGGGAGAGTAGGATTGGGAGAGGAGCAGGAGATGGGAGAGTGAAGGCAGGGTGGATGGAGGGGCGGACAGTGCTGGGGGGAGGGACAGGTAGTAGGATGGGGAGAGGGGCAGGAGATGGGAGAGAGGAGGGCAGGGTGGAAGGAGGGATGGAAGGTGGTGGTGTGGGAGTGTATACAATAGGGAGAGGGAGCAGGAGAGGGAGAAAGGATAATCGAGGCAGGTATTGAAAGAGTAGTTGTTGGAGAGGGAGGGGTGGAAGGAGAGTGAGAAGAGGCAATAGGCCTAGGAGAGACTAGAAATTTTTAAAGATTACTATCCACATTATGTGCTTGATGGGCCATGCATCACTGGACCAGTTGATGCTTTGTGGACAGGTATAGTTTACAAATTCTAACAGGCACCACATCGTGGAAATAACCCTAGTGTAGTGTCCAGTTGATACTTTGTGGACAGGTATAATGTACAACTCCTTACAGGCACCACATCGTGGAAATAACCCTAGTCCTTTCACCACTCCAAGAGATCGGAAGAATTCTTGACAAGATCTCATTCTAGGGGCCAAAACATTTCAATTATAACCGCAAGAGCAATTCAACTTGTTATTGTCCATGGGTAGAGTGGATATTTATGCTGGCAATGGTAAGTCTATGGAGATTATTTATTCCTGGTGAACACATTTACTTTGAATCACAAACTGCTGCCATTTCACTTACACACCCGATTTTCTCCTGTTGTCAGAGTGGGTGGTTATTAAAATACCGTAATTGTACACTTACGGTCCAGCCTCCACCTGAGTTAGACAAGTTGCAGTAGACAGACACTCCAATGCTTGCATTCGCATAAGGGTAGATGGTGTTAACTCCCTCTGTGTTCACCTCTGTACAAGCCTTGGGCTTCTCTGTGACAAAAATATCTCCATTTAATTCAATTTAAGTTTCATTAGTGATGGTTAATTCACAATTCACCCTAAAGACAGTGTCCATATGTCTGAGTCCTTCTTTTTATTTAGAATATTTATTATTTATATCTCCCATAAAAGTACAGTTGAATTATAGACAGGCATGCACAGCCTACAAAAATGTTACAATGAATGGAAGCCAAGTACATATCAAGATAATGGACCCATGGGCAATAATTCAATAGGAAATTACTATGTTTTTCTTCCATTGTTGAGAACTTACGTGTGACCGGTCTGACCAGTGCCCATGTGTCTGAACCTTTCTGTACACATCCTCCTGGTTGACTGAGTACCTCCATGTTGTTAATGATACACCTAAAAGTAGGTCCATCTGCTTTACATGTGGCGGCACAGCTTGGGTTTGCAGTCACCTGTTTCTCCAAATAGTATTGCTTGGTTTGCCCCTGACAATTGGGTAGAAGTGCAGCCAGTAAGAGCATGGACATTACAGGTCCCATGTTCATAGTCTAAGTTACTGGAGGAGTAGGGCTGTGGGATGGTTTGTCTTGTGGTCCAATGCTTTGCTGTCACTTCCTTCTTCTTATGTGAGGATTACTTTCTCCCACTCTACCTGGTATGATGATGATTATATTGTCTGATGCAGGAATATAATAGTTGCTGCAATGTTGTGTTACACACCTGTAGTAGCACACCAATAGTTTACTGTTGCTGTCTTTCTTGATGATATGTTTGTCTTATTGATTCTGGTACATCATGAACATCATAGACCAGAGGATGGTGTAGGGGGTAGGGGGGCTCTTGGGATGCTTTCCACAGGGCATGCATACTGGATTTATTGTACCATATACTATAACAGCATTTGTGCTCATATCATGTATAACTTGAATTAAGTCACGTTTAAATATCTCAAAATCCATCTTTTGCGACTTCAATTTACTAAAACATATCACATATTTTCTGATCCTACTGAGTTTGACATACTAGAATGCCAGCTCCAAATTGATCTCATCAAACAGACATGCATAAGGTAAAATCTATGTACATTTCTATGATCTTGATGAATTCTATGTATTTGAAATGAACATATCTGTCTGAATACTCCCCTCCCATGCATAGCACAAAAGCTATGTTTGCTAATCTATAAGACAGAAGGAGAAGAGATCCCTCCCAATAAGTACCAATAACCCCGTCCCCCCAGCAATACTACTGGCCATCCCATGTTTAGTTGCTGGTCCTTTAGACAATCACCAGACATCAGAGACGTCATGCTAATTACTAATTAATGCTACCAACACTTTGATGTCTTTCACTGGTGTCTCTGCCTGGTATAACTGCATTGTCTAACACAACACAGAGTGTGGTCCTTGGCACCAGCACAGCTTATTTGCTTGATTACACTTAGTTGTCTCTCATCGACCTCTCAAAATATAGGAAGAACGTCATTCATGGAATATGAATGTTGCTTACTTTAACAGTTTGGTTAAACTAGCCTATGGTCAATTCTATTTTTTTGACGTCCATAAGGTTTTTGCATGGTGTCGTCAGGTATAGTGACGTTATACATGATTTATGTGCTTCATTAAATCCGCCATTGAAAATGCTACAATCCGAACCCTAGTTTTGGTGGTCTAAAATGAATATTGACAATACTAGCTTTAAAAAAACACCTAAAATTGGGTGGTTATACTAACAAGGCACATACAAACCTAGCTTCGTTTCCCATGTAAAAAGAAAATAATGAATGCATATAACCCATTCTCACGAAAGTAGTGCAGCCCCCCATTATTTCCATTTATTGGTCAATATCTTGGTCAATATTGATTTTAAAGGCAAACACTAATATCTAGAGGAAAATGAAAATAAATGTCGTTTTTCTGAAACTTTGGTATTTGATTCTTGAAGTGTTTCTGGTCATAAGGATGGAAAAAAATCATTGGGTCGCCGTGCTCATTTTTGAATTACAGTGCTTCAAAATTTGGTATCTCATAAGAACCAATGAGGACCAAAGGCCCATTTTGCAGTACCTCCACTTCATAGTTCATAATATGAACTATGAAGTGGAGGTACTGCAAAATGGGCCTTTGGTCCTCATTGGTTATTTGCTATTTATATTCACTCAATTTAAGTAAAATTAACAGTTTCCGAGAGAGTATTATTTGGCCAGTAATTCTATGCCTCTTTTCTATAGGGTGCATTGTTATTTTGAAAACAACAAATACACAATGTGAATTTTAAATTAAAAACTCAAAAAAAACTGACTATTTTTCACCATTTTTATAAAAACAATTTTATTTTCTTCCCAGTGAAAATAAATGTCATTTTTCTGATTCTTTAGCACATGATTTTTGAATTATGTGAGTTCTTAAAACTGAAAAAAAATTAATGGGTCACTATGCTAGTTTCTGAATTATTGGGCCTTGAAACATGGCTGACAACCCAAAAATCTGCTGCTTTCAAAGTGTTCTATGTTTCCTAAACATGTCTCTTTCAGACAGCTACAATTATTTTTTTAACAAGATGACATACATTTTTTTCCCTATATGTGGGGCGCTATATCAAAATGAGTCCCATGTCGGCAAAATCGATTTCGGAGTTAGCTATTGGATGGGTAAGCAGCAAGGAAATAGCTTTCCAATGATGTATAGAGCTTAATTTTAGGCCTATCGGGTATATTTATAGGTTTGCGGGGAGTATTTAATGGACGCCGTTACTGGAGGAGCCGGATACTGAGATATTGAAGGTCAAAGTTGTGGGACGTTTCTTCGACGTGCCAACCTTGGTTACGGGCATTTGATATCAGCCGATATTTATGAAATTTGGGACACACGTTACTATCTACCAGGGCCACAACATATACTAAATTCAGTTGATTTACTTATTAACTTTTTATTTTATCACGCGGTGAAAAATGGGTAAAATTTGGACAAAAAAAATTTCAAGGCAACTTTTGTGGGATGTATGTCGGGCGCGCCGTCATGCAAAATGACCAGTTTATATGATCAGATTATTCTCAGATTTGGGACAGGTATTATTGACTACTAGGGCTACAATACATCAAAAAAGCAGTTCATTTCAGTTAAAATTTTTTATTTTATTACCCTGATAACATGAGCATAATATTCTGTACACAAATTCTTTGGTGTGTTCGCAATTATATACATGATAACACCTTTATAATTCGTTCTAAGGAAACAAAATGTACAGCAGTAATAACAAGTAATAACCAGTAATAAAATCAGTAATAAAATCAGTAATAAAATCAGTTATAAAAAGCAGTCAGCCCCTACCCTTTCCCCTACCTTTCCCTTACCTCGACCCCTTCCCCTTCCCCTACCTCTCTTTGCTGGAGGAGGTGCAACCTCCCCATCAGAAGAAGATTCTGAAGATTCCCTTGCCCTTCCCCTAACTGTTCCTCTACCCCTACCCCTACCCCTCCCTCATGCTTGAGGCTCCCCTACAGCCTCCTCCTCCGCCTCAGAAAAAGAAGAAGATTCTTCACCACCTAATTGTAATGATTCATCAGAAGAAGATTCCCTGTCCCTTCCCCTTCCTCTACCCCTTCCTCTACCCCTTCCTCTACCCCTTCCTCTACCCATACCTCTTCCCCTCCCTCTTCCCCTCCCTCTACCTCTTACTGGGGCGACTGCAGGCTGTACAATGTATCCATCTCCCCCCTCCCTGGCCCTCCTTCGGGATCAGTTGGTTTGGGGCACATTATGTCTTTGGTTTCTTCGGTACAAAAATCATGAATAGAATTAAAAAGATACCACTGTTGGTATGCAGACAGTCCAGGAGAAGGTAAAATGGGTGGGTTGTCCTGAGGGACATCACCCACAGCAACAGTAAGCATTTTAAATGTGCCACTATCTTCAGGGCCTACAAATGGCCTGAAAGAAATAATACCAGGTTTGTCACTAGAAAATTCAAAAATGATGATACCCTTTGATACCTGGAAAAGATTTGGAGAAAGGCGACAGGAATGCTTGCCAGTCATACAATGGAACAAAAACATTACCCCTTTCATCACCTACAAGTTGGGCCTGGTTGACCCCCCTGGCGTACTGCGCTGCACACTTGCTTGCAATTGCTGAAGAGAAGAAACGTTGTCCTGATGAAACTGTTTTTTCAAGAGACCAAAGCACCTGTCGGGGGCAAACTTAGTATGCCCAGTAATCAAAAAGTTAAGTGTAATAGACTTGTGCCTTCCAGTAAGGACACGCCACATCAAATAGGCCAAAACATACCTGTTCTTATTTTGACCACTACAATTATCACAGTTAAGATCTAAATGCTTCTCCCCCAGACCATAGTTTTCAAAGTAATGATTCAGATAAGAAATAACTGCATTTGATCCCTTACTGGTGCAATGGCTCTCATCAATAAGATAATTCACTTGTCTAGGCATTCCTTCCATGCAAATACCGAACAGGCCTACCTTCCTTGGGGTCAGGAAATAAAGGGGACCTGGTTGCATCGGATAGGAAGGTAAATGCACTTGTTGTGCAAAGTCAAAACTGAGATGCACTCGAATGTCACATGAGCAAGGGGCATGTTTGCCCAGGGGGGGTTCGCCATTGTCTCTGTATGCTTCTTTTGCTCCTGTTTAGTGTTGGTGGCAAAATGGAGGCTAACCCCCACTGGATCTGGGTCAAAGTCAGAGATCATATCGGTAGAATATCTGTCAATAATATATCTGTCATAAGCGATCGGGGCCTTCTCGCCGAACTTCTTAGTTGCAAATAACTGGGTCAGATAACACATATGACGCAAATAGGAGGAGACATCCCCCCCGAAGAATCAAGGTAGCAAGCAACAGAACATTGACCATACATGAACTCAGCGAAATCCAATTTCTTGTAGTCTAGTTTTTTCTTGTCCGGCTGAACATAGAACTCAGGACGCAAGAGTTTACCTGGATCTGCTTCTTGTACCGATAACTTGGCTAGGGCCTTGGTGAGTGGATCATTGATGACATCGGAGGTAGGGGTGTTGCCCGACGAAGATTTATCGTGGATGGGGTGTGTGGTTGACGGGAACCACCGCCCTGAGCCTGGGCACGCTCCAAGGCATCGAGGCGGTCTAGCATGGCCGACATGACCAAGGCATTGGGAGCAGACTTGGTATCACTTTTCTTCCCACCAGATGCACCGGAGTCAACCTTTGCTTCCAATTCTCTGATCTTCTCTAAGAACTGGGCCTTCTCATGAACAGACTTCTCCACTAATTTCTTGGATCTGGTGAAGGCATCTTCGAGAGCAGGCACATATTTGTCGTCGTCCCGTTCAACCCTGTCGACTAAGGAGGCCATGACAGTAGTAGGACTAGACGTAGTAGTACTGGATGTGGTAGCAGTAGGATTAATAATCTTACAACGACTGCCGAAAGGTGCTTTGTGAGTTGTCTGGCATGCAGAACAACGCTTCTCCATTAATGAGGTAAGTCAGGCATATTACTAGAAAAAAAATCTTTTCGAAGAGCAATACAAAGCCCAACCGCTGTGTTTGAAATAGGAGAAGCAACTAGTTGGTAACTGGGCTGGTCGTCAAGGTACACAAACAAGCGGAGATTCAGGGGGCACCATAGCATATCGCCTTGTAAAGGAATTTAAAGGTAGCTTTGCAAATAGGCTTGTTATGCATTCTGTAGTGGCTCTTTGGGTGTTGTCTCTCTCCCTTCCATTGGCGCCCCTTCTTTGTTGGACTGCATCGATCACTGTTGTCAGTAACAGTATTGAAAACACCAAAGAGTGCCATGTCAAGCTCATCTGAAACGACAGTATAACAAAAATATAATAATGATGTTGTGACCCACCAAAATATCACTGACACAAATCTTAAATCCCCCTCGACCAGCATGATTCGCTACAGATAGCCTACGTAATTAGTTATCCTATGTAATTAGTTATCCTATGTAATAAGTTCTCTGTGTGCTCATAATTGAACAAACTGCAGCTTAAAATACTGAATGAGTATTATACATGCATGAGACAATAGAGAAAAACATTTTAAAATTACCTCGATGGATTTGATCATGTTCCGACCGATGAGCGATGCGCTGTCCCACCGTGAACTGGTTATGCACGGCCCATTGTTAAACAAATGGCAGTTACAACTGAAATGGACAAAATCCTAGATTTCAATTTGCCCAAAACTGACATGTTGATACAAGTAATACATTTTTAACCCTACATTCCACACGAGCAGTTACGGAATATCAGACATCCTAAGTAAATAGTTTACTCCCCCGATCTCGACTCGATGCTTCCAAGACCCCATGCACGAACAACACAAGGCGAGGTAAAACCTCTACCGATCAAATTTAGAACATTTAAATATGTGTAGGTGACCCATCACCGATTATATTGTCCGAGACCTTGGTGACTCGATGCGGTAACCACGCCCCCCGCATCTATTGACGTTATGTCATAATACAGATTATTCCATTCACTCCTCCATATCCCCACTCTACGCCCATCTCTCGACCTGCACGCACGTCAGAAATTTTTTCTGCTATTTTGCTGTGATTTTGTCTGAATTTTTCGGCATTATGGGTCATTGTAGTCATTGCAACACTGTGCATGACGGTAAAACTGGGAAGAATTGTACGAGGCCAAAAAACACTGACATACCTGAAGAAATGTCTGCTTCGGAGAAGGCCGATTTGTTGACGGGGCGTGTCAACGGTTTGGAAGGCATGATGAAAACTATCTTGGACACGGTCGAGAAGCTGGATAAGAAATCCAATGTGCCTGAGGCTGCTAGTTCAAGTTCATCATCGGAGGTGTTATTCAATAGTCGTACCTCTAGATCTATGTTCAAGGATGATTCTGACGACAGACATCGTGGTGAAAGTGTGGAAAGTTCCATTTATGACATTCCTGTGCGTCGAAGGAGGGCTAGTTCATCGAGGAAGAGAGTTGGTCGTTTCGACAGGGAGCAGTTTCTTGACAAGGGTGAGGTGATAGAGAACTTTGACACTTTATTATTATTGAATCTCCAATTGCTGGAAAAGATGGTTGGTGATACTCGACCTCATGATGAGCTCTTGGGTGTGTTATCTCACTGTATAACCATGACGGAGAAAAATTCGTCATCGATGTACACCCTTAAAGCTTCGTTGATGTACGATGCAGCTGTTAGGACCCGAGCGAACAAGAAGAGTCTGGCGGCATTCGGCAAGACTAAACAGGAGGAGGTCCTTCGCCATTATTCTTTTGAAAATTCTCGTTGGGCGTCTTCGACTAAAGCATCTACTTCTACAACTAAAGGCAGGAATATGAAGGATAAAGTCTGCTTTAAATTTAACGGCTTGGGATGTCCGAAGAATCCTTGTGATTTCCCTCATCGTTGTTCTTCTTGTGGTGCGTCAGATCAAGGAGCCAAGAGTTGTGTGTCGGCGAAAACAAACAAATAGGATGCGGTTGAGAATCAGGTAGGTGGTGGCGACTGTCGGATTGAATTTGAACCTCCTATTGCTTTGGAGACCTGGGTAACCTGGGATATTTCGTCGAACTCTCCTCTTAGTGAGGCTAGTAATGGTGGCAAGATGGAGACCACCGTCAGCAAGTTTGACAGTTCCGTACCTTCGACAGTTGCTTATTCTCCTGATTCTCTCCCGGTAAATGCTTTTTAACATTCTTGCCATGACAATTGTAGTTATACAAGTGTTTGTGATCGTATTGCCAATTTTTATCTTGAAGGTATTTGTGATAATGACGAGGGATTGATTTTTGTCTCTCCTACCTCTGCTAAAGGCCGTTCGGTCAGTGTGTACGATAAATGTTTTCATGGTACTTGTAACTGCATTCATGTTTTGGGCGGTTTACCCATTCAGTTGAAGCCTTGCAGAGTTGCTGCTTCATTATTTTATCAGGGTTGTGATGTATTTACAAAATATCTTGATGTTTTCTACTATACGATTGACGGTATTGATGTGGTAGATACGCCAGTAGAGGCGTACGATTTACCAAATTATTCTTCAATTTTAGAAGATTCAGCATGTATCAAAATGGATAAAATTGTTGCTAACGAAATACTGGAAGGTTATGTTTCTATAGTAGACGAGAAGCCTAAGTGCATTCACACCCTAGGGGCAGTATTTAAACCTGACGGTAGTGTCAGGCCTATAACAGACTGTTCTCGACCAGATGAGTCTTCGGTTAATTTTCACTGTTCATCCCTTATACGTGCCTTTTCATATAAAAATATTGACGATGCTACAAACATGGTGAAACAAGAAGATTATATGTGTGTTGTTGATATTAAATCGGCCTATAGAGCCGTAGCAGTTAATCCAGATCATCGTACTCTTTGTGGATTCCGCTGGACTATTGATGTGATAGGTATGAAGAAATAGAGAACTCGTGGTTGACGATTCCGTAGTTTATTGATGAAGGTATATATGAATACTGATGAACATGGGTACATGTGAAGCTTATATAGTATGGTAAGTATGCAACGTCCATGTGACGTTTGGAATGTTCCTGAAGGATCTGGGTCTATCATGTGGATCTTTCTAGTTGGAAAGATCCACGTGATAGATGATGCAATGTACATGAATGTTCTGGATCCTTGATGATGCAATGTTCTAGAGGGTTCTAGACAGTGCCAATATGTAGGTTACCTTAGGCTCACATGTTATGTTTACATTATGGAATTAATTAACTATTATCATTCTCATTAACATTATAATCATGAATCATCATATTCATAAACATATTAATTAGGTTATGCCTTATTACATAATATTATAAGGCCGGATATGACATAATACCCCCCCCCCCTCGAAAAATCTTGCGATTCGAGAAGGTGGGACACCGGAAAGAATCATCCTATATTCTGTTGTAGTATAATACCTATCTCTAACTTGACATATCTACTTTGAACTAATACTATGTTCAGGAAAAGTAGTGACTTTTCTCTTTGGAGCTAATTGCTCGTCATATCCGCCTACACTAATACACATATATATATATTTTTTTTGTTTTTGTATATGCTAACATAATGTCTACCAATTCTATGAACTTATAAGAGTCTTTGCTTGTCTGTGCACATGTACTTGTGCATTTATTTCTGTTTCCATTGTTCTGCTGCTTGGCCTTTTTAGGCCTGAGTTTGTGTCCGTTTTTTCTAGTCTTATAAAGAGAGTCATTGATTTTATCTATTCCAATTTCTGCGTCTGTTCCTTGGTGAAATGTTGTTATAATCAAATGATGCCGGTCTCCTGATGATGCGCCTTATTGGTTGGTAGCTGTCGCTTGGTGAATCGGATGTTTCCATCGAGAGTGAGTTCATAGATTCTAATGATGGAGAGTCCATGGAATCGTAACTGGTTGAGGTTACTGAGCTCATTGATGGGTAGTCCATGGAGTCCGACGATGGGGAATACATTGATTCCGTGGAAGTGTAGTCTGAAATTTCCCGAGGTGGTGGAGGTCTGTAGAATCCTACACCCTGCTTCCTGATTTGGGGTCCTCTGGGGCCCCAGCGACGAGTTCTTGGTCTGTTGTCGCATGGGAATATGGATGCTACTGGTGGTTCCGGCTTTCCTAGGGGTGCATCGCATTTCCTACACTTGAAGTCGATTCTCACCATTTTGACCAGGCAACACTGGGTTGTTTTGTCTGTAGACATGGTATGAACAAGACACATGAGTAAAACAGGGGTTGATGTTAATACTCAAGCACATATAACAGTTATAGTTTTTAACGTGGTACAGACATAACAGTCAAATCGATTCAGGCAGCTTCAATATGGTGATTATGTTAGTTGGTAACAGGTTTCATAACACAGCGTCTTATTATAGTATTTTTACACATGCGTTTTGGGTTTTAGGGGATTGGATGGAAAATAACTTCACAAGCACACACAAACTGAATGTTTTATCGATGTTTTTCGGTGAAAAACCTCGGCTTCTTAATTTAGTACACACAAAAGAAACGGCAAAAGTGGTAAAAAAATGGTAGAAAAATAAAGATAACGTAAAATATTTGCACCTTAACCGTCACGCCATTAGTTCATATGTTTCCTGACCTTCTGTCTCCACTGATCGGTCACGCTTCGTTTGGTCTGCCCAAGGGATCTGGGCAGCCCTTCCTGAGTGGTCCATAACTGAGAGTGCGTATTTGGTATCTGGGCTTTGCACGGCCTCGGCTATGTCATTTCTGTGACGCCATGGTAGGGGAATTACGGGGGGCAAATTTACTTTTTCTTCCAAACCTCCTACTGATAATTTTAGGGGACCATTCCATTGGAACAAAACATTTGTCCCTACACAACCTGTAGCTGCTGCCACTTGGCCATTTAATAGCGTGGGAGCTGTTGTCGCGGATAGAATGTTGGTCTCCCATAGGATTGGTTTTAGTTTGAGGGCAAATACGCTGTCATGATGCTGAATTTTGAGAATAATCCACGATGCTGTATTGTCTACGTGTGGTGATGTTTGGCATAAGAAACATACGTTCCTTCTTTTCACACATTTTGCTATTTTGATAAAGATCAATATTACTAAGAGAACTAATAATGTTGGGATCACATAAGCATTCCATGCAACTGCCGCCGGTTGTGCGTCATGACTCGGCCGCGGGGGCTGGGTGGGTGGGTGGGTGAAATGGTTCACCCAGTCCTCGTCCAGACTGGACTTGTCTAGTGCTACCCCCCTGACGGCATGGATTGTAGCCATCAGAGTTGCGATTGCGTGCACCCTATATAATAAATAAAAACACAATACTGTGTTACATATTGTTAAGACCATACCTAAACTAGGTAGGGTGTGTGGGCTGTATAGGATGTCCTGAAAATCAATTGTATTATTGCCTATCCTTTCCTTTTCTTCCTGATCTGCTCTAATTAGTTCATTCATAGCCTTTACTAATCTTCTCCCCTTCGTTAACCTGATAGTCTTTAGCTTAAAGTGCCTAGCTAATGTCTCTGCTGTTGGGATATGTACTCTTACTGGTCTATCATACATTGAGCTTCCCGTTATATTGGGTAACGGAACTTGAAATGCCATAGAAAAGGGTAGATTGAACCCGTATTTTATTTCAAGTTCGTTTCTCATGCATTTTGTGCCTGCTTCCAACTGAAATTGTTCTGCTATAAGGCTACATTCGCAAGGTATGGTTATCAGAAATAGGTTTGCTCTGTTGATAATTCTGTCTGTTACGTTGGTACATTTTAGTGAGAAATTTGTTTTTGCGGTTACTAGAAGATGTTTGCTATCTGAGATCTGAAGGTGGAAAAAGGATGGCTTGACGTCTAAATATGTCTTATGCTCACAAGTTTCTTGCACGACCAAAGGTCTGTCAAAGAATAGTGCTGTCATGCACTCGGTCGGGTTATCGTTCTGTTTTAAAAATACTGGTATAACCGATGTGCATAAGATGACGTCCAATTTTGTGCATGATTTTAGCTCTTGTTCTGATAATAGGCTTGATAAGTTGTATTTATTTACTGCTATATGGGTTATCCTAGACATTACTCGTGTGAATCCTGTGGCTGTTCTATTGTCATGGTGTAATGGGTTGCCGAACGGTATTATTCTAAATAGCTGGAATTCGTTGTGTTTCTGTATTAACGGTACAGGTACCCGTATATCTATGTGTGTGCCATTAAAGGCGTAGGTCACGCCTGGCTGGCTATAGTAATGTTCAGGTCGTGTGGTAAGCACGTGGTTTGTTGCGCTTGCTAATTTCTGTGTCAATTCTGCTAAACTCTCCCGTATCCTACTAATCTCTACTAGATAAGGTGGTAACTTTCCTTCTGCCAGTGTCTGTAATGCTCCTATGAGCGCTAATGACTTGGTGTGCATATTACTGATGGTTAATACTTCTAATGTTAACTCTGTGATTATCCCATTAAGACTTGCTTGCGTGTTTAGACTGTCATATAGTATATTTATTGATCTTGAAAGATTACGCTCGATTACTGATGCGTTATAAAATGTGTCTAACATTGATTGTTCCACCGCCATTGCGTTATTGTTGATAATTCTTGCGAAATTAATTTGCTGTTTAGCTAATTTCTTGATTCCCTCGTCTCTCACAACATTTGCGTTAACTGTATTAATTTTTACATACTCGAGTGAGGATACCCTCGAGTTAACATCTCTTAACTGTGGGTCTGTGGCTAAGCCAAACACTGCGTGCAGCAAGTTGCCGCCGCCCTGAAAGAAAGCCTCTCTCTTTGATCTTCTATCTGCCGTCCTATATGACAGTATCTGTTCTTTTATCCGTTCTGTGTAATTCTGAAGTGACCCGTCCAGTATCTGGAACTGCTTTCTAATGATTGTATCATTTGTTTTCTTGATGCTAAGTGCTCTCTCCGCTCTACTTGCTAATTCAAACTGATATTCTTTAGAGATATCTATACTAAATTCTAATGCCGCTCTCTCTAAGGTTACTACCAAGGGCGTATCTAGGGGTTTAAATGCTATCCCATAGTTTTGTCTGATAATCATAGTCGAGGCCTGAACAAGGAGTCCAAGCCACACATATACCCTATAAATAAGATTTTCAACGAATAGTATGAGAGAAGAAAAGCGTTGGTAAGTTGGTGATATTCCGAGATAAAATCCATTTTGTAAGTCCGTGTTGTACATATAAAACACTGATATCAATTGTAAATTCTGAGTCCATACGGTGATGGAGCTCTATAAAACTGTTTACATACCAAGTCCAAGTCATTTTGTCCAAGACAAAGTGTCGATGTCGCTTGTGGAATATAGGAGTTCTTTTGGTGTTGATTCTCCTAGAAGAGTGGTCAGCAGTGTTTAAGGACCGGTCCGGCTGAAGTATAAGTACTCCTTAGCTACGTCCCGTTTGCTATCTGCTTCTTAATTGAGTTAAGCTAATTGACCAATGGGTGGTCGTTTCGGATGATGCTTGACGAAACCATCCGTGTGGGCAGTCATCCATGCATGGTGATGCTGGACTTGTCATGTTGGGTGGGTGGGTGGCTTATTCTTAGCCGTGCTTTACCAGGTGCTAGGTGCTGTCTGCTTGCCCCCTATTTGGTCGTTCCTTGCCGGAGGGCGTGGCTTGAAAAAGCCCAGACCATCTCAGGTGTGTTTGACTGACCGAGGACAAGCCCCTCTTCACAGTTCACGTTCACGCCCAAGTGTCCTATGTACAAGTGCTTATTGACACCTTGGACCCGAAGTAATGTGTAAAGTGGGGTTAGACTCTGGTATAATTTACAGTAATCCAATTATGGGTCCAGCTTTCATGCGGGGTAATTGCAATTTGGTATTTTACCCTTATTGCCTTGATCAGGGGCCTGCTTTCTCTTGTTAATGTGCGCTTAATTCTATTATATCTAATTATACTCTTCTTATTTTGCACTTGTTAATTTCTCTCGGTTAATCCACAAGATTCATCCATCAATTCGGTCTGAGGTATAACATCTGTCAGTCCGATTGAAGTTTGTGCCAGCTAATTGTTATTAAGTTAGTATCGTTTGTTGTTCTTTTGTGTACACAATTATTCTATTCCTGATTTTGTTTCTGATTTTTCATCGATACTTATTGTCAAACTATGTTTTAGACTTCTTTTTATTTTCCAATATATATATTTTTGTTTAATTTTCCTTTCTTTTCTTGATTTTTGCACAGCTTCTTGGTTTTATTTGCCCTAGTTCACCTAGATGTTTTTAATTTTATGCTGTGATTTTTCTGTTCGGATCTTACTGTTTTGTTCCAACTGTATTTCTGATTCTCTCATTATACCATAATTCTAGACAGGAATTTGCTATTTTTAATTTCTCGCAAAGGCTTTAATCGCGAGAGATGTACTGATCTTGGTAGATCGTACCCGTCTGATAATCTTCTCAGAAATGCTGTGAATGGGGATGGCATATCAGTTATTAGGTATGGTCCTGAGAATTTGATTTGCAATTTCTTGGATGACTTTTTCGTGAGCAGATTGGGTACATCCATGTATACTATCTGCCCTGGGTGTATATCTTTATGCTTTATATTCTTATCATGGCTTAGTTTCATCGATTTCTGATTTTTCTTTAACGTTGCTTGTGCTTCTGTAATTGCTTTATTTTGCATTTTGGTAATTTCTACTAGTTGGTCCTGTATTGGTTGGAAATCTGCCGCATCTTTTAATGGGGCTTGTGCGGGCGTACATGCATATTTCCCATGTACGAGCAGATATGGGTTCCAACCGATGGACATATTATCGCTAATGTTTATTGCAAAAGCAATCGGTTGTATGTATAAATCCCAATTTGTCTGGTTTTTGTTAACAAAGTTTCTAAGGGCCTGTACAACCGTCTGGTTTTGGCGTTCTGTAATTCCTTGGCTTTCAGGATGATATGTTGAGGAAAATACTTGCTTTATGCCCAATGATTTACACATTGCCTTGAACGATGTGCTTTGGAATGATGGGCCATTATCTGTAAATAATTTTGATGGTACCCCTACCCGGCAAACCACATTGTTGAAAAATTCTGTGGCCACTGTCTTGCTGTCCAGTGTATGTGAAGGCCAGGCTATTAAATAATGTGAAAAGAAATCCATGCAACATTGAATGTAGCGATTCCCTCGACTTGTCTCATGAATGGGGCCTATCGTGTCAAGGCACAAATGTGCGAATGCTGCTGGTGCCTCGTCCCTTATTGTCAATGGGAGTTTGATCTTATTTTTATTTGTCTTTGTTTTCATGCAACTCGTACAGGTATTAACATAATCATGGATGTCTTTGATCATGGCTGGCCAATAAAACCTTGATCTCAGGGTTGAAATCATTTTGGCTGCGCCAAAGTGTCCTGCTAGCGGGCTGTCATGAAATATTTCTAATATCTTGGGCGCCAGACTCCCTGGTACCGCTAAGATCGGGGTTGGATTTTCTATCCCTTTAGTGTTATGTGGGAGTCTATACAGCAAACCCTTAAGCACAACAAATTGGTCCTGTGACAACAGGATTGTCCGTGCTATTGCATTGTCTACTGGGAGTTCTTTGCTTGCTATATATCTCATCATGGTATAACAAAATGGATCGCTATATTGATCCTTTTTGAATGATTTTAGATCGTATGGTACATCTGTGAGCGACACTAGATCAGAGAATTCTTCAGAGGTGATGGGTGTTAATTTAATTTGCTTTGGTCTTGGTCTTGGTATCGGCTTCGGTGCTTTACCGGTCCGCTTGGTCACACGGACCTTGGGTGTTCCCTTTGACTTGCGTCCCTTTGTTGTGGCCGCTGGGGATGAGGTAACACTTTTGGTCGTTGCCTTTGAAGTCTCCTTCCTAGGCTCGTCCACAGGGCTAGATTCCCTGGTGGCGGACCGTGTGACTGCGCATATACTGGGGCTTTTGATGATCGGTTTTGGCCTGAATACTCTAATTGGATTGTTCTCTACCCTTTCATCCTCATGGAATCTTTTTACAAAATCTATGCCATTAAATCTGACAGCTCTTGCTGTGATCTTTTGGGTGGCTGTGTCTGACTGATCTTTTTCTTCGCTCTGATATTCTCTTCTAGATAATGAGTCTGGGATTACGTTGAGTTTTCCTGTCAGATGTTTGATCTCGAAGTTATATGTATTGAAAAACTCTAAATACCTCGCCATTCTACCTTTGAGCTGCTTTCTTGATTTTAGTGCGGTTAATGCCGCATGATCGGTTAGTACTGTGAATTTTCTACCGATGACATAGTGCTCGAACTTCTCAATGGCATATTTAACTGCTAGTAATTCCCTGTCCGTTGTGCTGTAATTGACCTCGGATTTGTTAAGGCATCTACCTTGGAAGGCGACTGGCCTTAAATTCCCGTCCTTGTCAGCTTGATTGAGACAGGCTCCCAAGGAAAAATTACTTGCATCACAGCTTATTATGAAAGGTTTCGAATGATCTGGTTTGTGTAATACAACATCTGCCAGGATTGACTGCTTGATTGATTCGAATGCCCTTGTACATTTTTCATCCCATATGAACTTTGTTTTTGCTTTTGTTAGTTTGTACAATGGTAGCATTGTTTCTTGAAAATTTCTAATGAATGCTCTATAGTAGTTTGCTAGCCCATTGAATGCCCTTAACTGTCTCAAATTCTTTGGTACTGGATATGATTGCAATGCCGCCACCTTAGCAGGGTCTGGGGATATCCCTTCCTGATTGATGATAAAACCCAAAAATGGGATGCTCGTCATGCCAAAATGACATTTTTGTCTCTTAAATTTTATGTTTGCATTTCTAAAAGATCTGAAGATAGACTTCAGATCGGAGACATGTTGTCCCCAATTCTGAGAGGCGCAGATCACATCGTCCACGTAGTGGGCGACGTTGGGGCACTTGGCCAATATTATTTGCAGTACATTGTGAAAAGCCTTTGGGGATGTTTTCAATCCCATTGGCATGACCTTATATTGCATTGTTCCGAATGGGGTGGCGAAACTGGTTAGGATTTTGTCTTGATCTCTGATTGGAATTTGGTAAAATCCTTGATACATATCTAGCTTTGAAAAATAGGCTCCTTTCATTTCGCCTACTCTGTCTATTGTTTCATCAGCTCTTGGGAACGTTCTAGCCTGGTCCTTTATCATTTTATTTAGGAACCTATAGTCCACGACACAGCGATATTCTTGCTTATTCGTGTTTTTGGTTGATGGCTTGACCACTAGAAACGCTGGGGATGCCCATTCGCCTGGTGACTTGCAATCCTCTATTATACCCTTTTCTTTCTGATCGTCTAACATTTCTTTAAATATCCTAGTTCTTTCTGGATTGAGCCTGTAAGGTTGGCTATTCAATGGTATATAGTCACTCTTCAAATCGATTCTATGCTTATATATGTTTGTGATCCCAATACTAGGATCACCGTCATTTACAAAACAATCGTTAAATTCTTCGAGAATATTTGTGATATCCATCTTTTGCTCTTCTGACAGCTCTTTGTTTATAATTGCTTCTTTCGGCTTGTGAGGCCTGTCGTCACCTTGGACTGACAGTATCTCGGCAGTGGGTAGCGCGTCCTGTACGCTTGCCACCACTGACTCACTTGCCACAGGTGTGCATGGTGTGAGCACCGCTATCACCTCGCCTACCTGTAAGTGTATGGGGACCTTAGATGTATTGAACACGGCTATGGGGACTATGTTTGTATCTTTCTCTGGACTTACAGCTGATCTTTTGATAACATACGGAACTGGATTGGATCTAGCCAAGTTCTCTGTGACAAACGTTTGATTATGCAGTGATTCATGCGCCAATGCAGGTAGGAAAAACAGGTGTTCCGTCATTGGGGCAAGAATAACCTTCTTGTTTAATCTGACTGTATATAGGGGTCTGCCAACTCCCGAATAATCGATAACCGCCTTAGAGGCTTTCAGAAAATCTGTGCCTAGTATGGCTGACCTATGCGATTTTGGTAGTACAAGAAATGGGTGCTGAAATTCAATATCGTTTACATAGAACTTAAGGGTAACTGTCTTCCTACAAATGTGTTTTTCCCCATCCGCTGTAAAAACTCTTACGTGGCACCTATTTACTGAAACAAAAGCTGGGTTAGTTTTTAGTGCACAATAGAATTGGGGGCTGATTACACAACATGAAGCGCCTGTATCGATAAGAACTGGTATTCTGTACTCACCAAACCTAACCGTCAATGCGTTGTCTGAGAGCTTTGTCTGTATCTGTAATTCTTTAGTTGTCAGCTGCAATCGTACTTTCGTCGTGCTATCTTTCCTGCTGTCTGGGGCGTTTTCCTTTGAGAAGATTGCCGTATCGATATTGAAGATATACGGTAAGGTCTTCCCCACACTTTTAGCGTCGCAAGAAGTACGCCTTCTTTTCCTGCGACTTCCTAGTTTGGGTGATTCGATGAGTTGTTACTTTGAGATTTACTATGGGGCGATTGGCTTCTGTTATAGTTCTTATAACCTCCACGGTTATAGTTAGGGTCGTAATTATTTCCCCTGTATCGTCCTCTGCCATTTCCTCTGCCATTATACCTCTGGTTGTTCTGGTTTCCTCTATTATGTTGTCTGGAACGATTGTAATACCCACCACGATTGTTGCCATAATTGTTTTGCCTTTGTGGCTGTTGGGAAGCGATTTGATTGACTTGCTGGGTCGACTTCTCTACCTTATCATTTGTACTCTGTATTTGCGTCAAAATTGCATTGATCGCCTCTGTTTGAGCCACTATCACTTTTGAAAAATCACTTCCCTGTTTGGGTGTGATAAGCTCGGCCTTAAGGGCCAGCTTCTTTGCCGCGGATAATGACTTTGGGTTATCCGACAGGACTACTTTTGATAGGTGTGGCTGCATGTTCATGAGATATATATGCACTTTCATTGTTTCTTCCATGTCTGTTTGGTCTAACATTTTAAACAGATCTTCACTATAGGCTTTTATGCCTTCTCCCTCTGTCTGTTTTCTGAACATATATCCTGACATCATCGCATCATGAGTCAGGGCGTCAAATTCTGTGTTAAACTTCAAAATGAATTGCTTATAGTCTGGGGTTGCATTGTCTCTCATATATCTAGTATAGAATGCTTTTGCTCTACCATCTAAGAATTTTAATATTGATGTCAGATATAGTGTCTCAGGTGCTTGTAACGCGACCATATATGCTTCAAAATCTACTAAGAATTGTCTTGATGACTTATACGCGGTAGGTTCTTCGAATACCTCCGGTACAGATGCTAATGTTCTTCTTAGAGTGCTTGATACATTCTGCACCGATTGTTTCTTAATTTCTGTAAATGATTCGGCAATTTTGTTCGTGAATTCTTCCATTTTCTCTGCTGTGGGGGCCTTGTCTGCCGACCGAGTTATTTTCTCCAGCAAACCTGCTGTCCCTGTCTGGCATTCTGCCAGCTTTTCAACCAGCTCGTCTAAATTAACAGGCATTTTGGCAGGTGTGTCACCTATATGATCGTTGGTGGTATTACTTACAATCGACTCTTCGTCGTTGTTGTCTAGATCGTCCTGGTCCTCTTCTTCTCCTGATTGTGATTCGTCCCCAGATGATTCTGTCTGGGCCGACGTCCTATCTTCACTTGTATCTTGGGTGCTATCCTCGCTTATTTCTGGGCTGCTGACTCCGCTTGTTTCTGGGTTGATTGAGATGTCCTTTGGCTGTAGATTGACTTCGGGTTCTTGATTAACCGATAAGCCTGCCTCCTCTTGATGGGCAAGACCGAACTTCTCTGGTTTTTGGCTTCCTGGTGGGTTCAACAGCTGGGGCTTCTTGGATCTTGTATTCTGTTGGTTCTGCGTCGTCATAGAGGCACCTAGATCGGGCCTGTTCTCCGCCAGTGATAGGTATGAAGAAATAGAGAACTCGTGGTTGACGATTCCGTAGTTTATTGATGAAGGTATATATGAATACTGATGAACATGGGTACATGTGAAGCTTATATAGTATGGTAAGTATGCAACGTCCATGTGACGTTTGGAATGTTCCTGAAGGATCTGGGTCTATCATGTGGATCTTTCTAGTTGGAAAGATCCACGTGATAGATGATGCAATGTACATGAATGTTCTGGATCCTTGATGATGCAATGTTCTAGAGGGTTCTAGACAGTGCCAATATGTAGGTTACCTTAGGCTCACATGTTATGTTTACATTATGGAATTAATTAACTATTATCATTCTCATTAACATTATAATCATGAATCATCATATTCATAAACATATTAATTAGGTTATGCCTTATTACATAATATTATAAGGCCGGATATGACAGATGGACACGAGAAATATTTGACAGACAATCACTTATGCTTTGGATTGCGTATTGGTCCTTGTGTATTTGATAACATCTCTAATTTCATTGCTGATTCTATGTATGCATTGTACGATATGCATGTAGTAAATTATTTAGATGACTTTTTCCTGGCGTCTGATTCCCTCCACAACTGTTCCCTTGCCTGCAATACCCTTATATCCTTCTTACGGTCACTGGGGTTTTATGTAGCTTGGCACAAGGTTACCACGCCGGCTACATCATGTGTTTACCTCGGATTTGAAGTGGATTCAGTCGCCATGACAGTCAGCCTGCCTCAGAATAAAATTGACAAGCTTCGCCTTCTTCTTGACAATGTGAAGATAGCTACTTATATTTCTAAAAAGGATTTAGAAAGACTATGTGGCTATTTAGCCCACTGTGCATCGGTTTTTAATGGTGGGCGTACTTTTTGTCGTCGTATGTTTGACCTCTACAAAGTAATGCTGTGCAAAAAGCTGCACAGATAAAAAATTTCAGACGCCTTCAGGAGGGACATATACTGGTGGCACGCCTTCTGTAAGGTATTTAATGGCGTGGGTCTATTGTCCAGGCGTGAGTATCATCTCCCTATGGTATCGGACTCATCCAGTAGAGGTTTTGGCATCTTCATGGGATCCGACTGGATAGCAGGAGGCTGGGGCATACATACTGTACCTTGGACTGATTCGACATGTAATCACATTGCTAAATCCCCTTCAGAAAATTTGTGAAATGGGATAATATCAACGTGCAAGAGCTTTTTCCCATCTTATTAGGTGTGAAAAGATGGAAGCATTTGTTCAAGAATTGTAGTGTTCACTGCTTTATTGACAACACCCAGGTTGTGGCCATGCTTACCTCTGGCATCAGCATCAAACGTACATGCATGCAATGGCTATATGAACTGTACTGGGTTATGTTTATCTATGGAATTGATTTAATTCCCCATTATATTAATACAAAAAATAACATTGTAGCCGATTTCCTATCTCGGCTTCCCTATCTCAATGAACCGATAGACTATTCAATCCTGAATGAGGCTGGACTATGTTGTTTTAACGCTGAATCTCATTCTAGGGATGGACAAATGGATGACCAGGGTCAAGGAACTTCAATGTGCATCAGTGGCTCCGTCTACTCTGCGTCAGAGGGAACGCCAGTGGACAATATTTAAATCGTTTCTTCACGCCAATGGGTTGTCTCCATCCCCTATTCGGCTAGATGCTTTATGTATATACCCGCATATCTATCAGGATTTATGAAAGTTTCCTCTGTGACTACTTATTTATCGGGCGTAATCTTCGGTGCTCGTCTGAGACTTATTGACTGCCCGGCGTTGTCTCATCCAATTATTAAGTCGGTTCTCAGAGGTATCGGTAAACTTCCAGGGGCAAGTCCCACGCCTGCCGATCCTCTTCTACCGTCTCATCTTCGGAAATTATTTGCCTTTGTGAATACTTCATCAAAAACTGACATTAAACTCTGGGCCATGATCTTATTCCTATTTAGATCACTGTTACGTGTGGGCCATATTATTTCATCTCCTCATAGCTTATCAAGGCAGGATGTGACATGTCTACCATGGGGCGTGTTAATCGATGTGAAATCATCCAAGACTACGTCCACTCCTTTCAAACTGCCGTTGGTAAAGCTAGGTAAACGGCCCTTGTGTGCGGTATATTGGCTATCAAAATTCTGGGCGTCTTCACCGCTACCTGATTCATCATTATTGTTTGCCACTACAAAAGTGCCCAATCCTTCATATGAGGAGATCAAGAATTTCCTCTGTGTGTTAGTGCGTGAAGCTGGCTTGAAGGGCGTATATTCTACCCAATCACTTAGACGAGGAGGAGCCACTTATATGTCATCAATTGGCATCAACTTATCTGATATTAAAGCGAGAGGACATTGGTTATCGTCGAGTGTGGATTCTTACATGACGCCAGACTTAGACTTAAAGCTGAAGGTGGATTCCTTCACTGCGGACAAGCTATCCACATAATTTCTCTTCGGTTTGGCCTAGTTTGGATAAATAAACCCCATTTTATGTGGTTTCAGGCCATACCTGTGTTACTCTACTCATTCTCTACTTATAATAATATTCAACAAGTCAAGAGACACATATGAGTAGGTGACCCATCACCGATTATATTGTCCGAGACCTTGGTGACTCGATGCGGTAACCACGCCCCCCCGCATCTATTGACGTTACGTCATAATACAGATTATTTCATTCACTCCTCCATATCCCCACTCTACGCCCATCTCTCGACCTGCACGCACGTCAGAAATTTTTTCTTTACTTATGTATTGTATTTGGATAAATAAACCCCATTTTATGTGGTTTCAGGCCATACCTGTGTTACTCTACTCATTCTCTACTTATAATAATATTCAACAAGTCAAGAGACACATATACACACAATATATCTCTCACACATAACAGCATTGGATTATAGATTTGATTGATTTCCAGGGATGTGCATAGCATAGTTTTCAGATCGCCTCCCCCAACGCGTCAACACACACGATAGAAAACATGGCTGTAGAGCACCGACACTTACCTAAATCTGGAGCACTTTTCCCGTTCCTTGTCCAGGACTTCCTGCATGTGGTCAATAATAATAATAGGTTCTGATTCTTCCTCAGCTTCTTCCTCATTCATGTCCTGAGTTTCAGGAGGATCTGGGACGTCTGGTTCTCCATCCGAGTCAGATTCCACCGTCTCTGTTTCCTCGTTGAACACAAAATATTCCTCGATGAGGTTACGCCATTCAGAGTTGTCGACAACACCTCCCAAATTGGCTCGAGCGATGCCATTAAGAGCTTCTGCGACGGTGGCCTCAGCTTCCATGTTTAAATATTAAACCTTGGTCCATTTAAAACTTTGTTGGAGAGTAAAACACGTCTTGAATCGTCTGGAATCGAGGAATAACTGGTTGCTTCGATTCAAATCCAAGACCACGCTAGAAGATGGCGTCAGCCGGAAGTTGATCTTTCGGAGTCGCTGGACCAATCACAGAGCTGTATCAACCCCACGTGGGCTCCCTTGACCACCCTAGCAACCATTGTTTACGCCAAATGCACTTGGATAGAGCTCTGTGATTGGTTAACTTACGCGGACATTCAAAAGGGAAGACTGCCATTGGATAGAGGAGATTCGCGGCTTTCCGAGGATACCAAATGTGCTGGGGTACTCTACGCTCAAATGTCCACAGCGTACGAGTGAATTTAGTGAAAAATAGCCTCCGACTCCTTTGTTTAAACCCATCCAACCATGTTATAAAAATGTTTACCGGCCATTATGAAGCATAAATTATTGTTTATTTTACAAAATACTTTCCAGTCTCACAAAAAACATAATAAAGATTAATATTACGGGAAAAAAAGATTTCGACCGAAAAAGTCCTATACCACCTTTGGAGCCCTATATCTCAAAATGAAAGTTGCTGACATGGGACTCTATTTGATAGATCGCATCTCATATATGTGTTGAATATTACCTGCACTATATGTGTAGAAAATTTGGGGACATTTGGAGTATCCATTTTTGTTTTATTCCCAAAACCGTGAAAGGGAAATGCAGCATTTCCCAATGGACTTGCATGTTAAGTGGGTACAACTGAGAGTACCCATAGCTAGGTCTGTTTCCCCAAACATGTCTATTTCAGACAGCTATAAAAAAAAAATAACGCGATGACATATAGGCTATTTGTTTCCCTTTTCATCTGTAGGCCTAGTATATAACCTGAACTGTAGCCTATATGTAGAAAATTTTGGGACAGTAGGAGTAGCCATAATTGTTTGTTTTATTCTAGAAAATGTGAAAAATGGGCCGTTTCCTCATAGACTGTAATCAGGACTGTAATGCTTAAAATGGCTTATCCACTTACACGACAATCAACGACCGACAAAGGTGACCGACAATCCGTTCCCTACCATCGTCGGTCACCTTCGTCGATTCCCGTCAGTTCCCTGTAATTTACTTGCACGACTAAAATTGCTCATTTGGTCACCGATTGTCGGTCACCTAGGGGTGACCGATTGTCGGTCCCTGGTATCCACTTGTATGATAATCGTGTACCAGGCGGCGATTATTATATAGAAGACTTGTACAATATGATAAAACAAAATAAAACACACCCTTGCAGTATATGGAATTCGTTGTATCAAGTAAGGTGAATTATTTAACCTCAAATATCATTGCTAACGACACCTTTTTATAACTAAAAGAATAATTTATATCCATAATATATGCTCACAGTTGTCTCAGTTTATTTATGTAATAATAATGTCTCTATTATTGTCTATATCAAATAAGTTTCCAACGTATGAGTACTACCAGGGATAGCTCTGCTCAAACAGACTAAATATGTGATCTACACAGAATATAGGTTTTAATATATTTTCATAGGCCTATATAGGCCTATATTCTTTGTGTATAATGTTTTAACTAAATAAAACTGCCAAAATAACAGAGAAAATATCGGTATCTGGATCATGTAGGAAGGAAGGTGTTGGTGTAGGAATCGAAATATTGGCCCCAGCGGTCAGGAAGAGCCAAGCATACAGGGTTCACCTGAATACAAGAGTTTGTTAGAAACATGTTACTATTGTACATTGAATACATCCCTCTGTTTGAGAGTCAAAATGGTGGAAATATTAAAGGTTCATTTAAACATTATGAAGGCTGTAGAAACTAGGATAAACAGAAACTCTAGGATTTTTTCCAAGTATTTTCTTGTTAATATATATTTCTATCGCCGTGCAATATTAAATAATATGGAGATCGTCATTCAGACACCCTTTATATACTGGTATTATAAGCTTATTTCTACCAAGAAATATTTTAACAATATCCATATTATGAAATCGTTCTCAAATATTAAGGAATCTAGAGCCCAAATCAGACCAGCATTCAGGTTATACAGGCTCCTGTACTTCTGTGGCGAAATTGGATTTATTTGTGAGACTTTTCTTGTATTGTTGCTATTGTTCCTGATCGATGTCCATATTATTTATTATTGATATGTACCTTCGCCACGTGTATTAGTTAAATCATTAATCCGAATAGACCACATAGAGACTGTACTTATATTTTTTTTCGCTATTGTTCTTTGATCGATCTCCATATTATTTAACATTGATATTTACCTTCGCCATGATAATAAGTTATATCATTATACACAAAGAACATAATATGGAAATATATGAAAACCTATAACTATTCGGTATATCTAAAGAAATATTAAGTTAAATAAGTATGCTACAAGGTGGTGTAACATACTGTAAAATTGGGAGACTTTTGAAGTCGAAATAATCACCAAAAATACCAATAGATAATTATAAATCAATAGAAATGATAAAAAATAAATGTACAAATCAACGCCAAACTATTCGCCACAATCAGGGACAATCGAATCGAAATAGTCAGTAAAAATGCTAAAAACGGTGAGTTTCTGAGAAGGTAATATGGGGGGGGGGGGGGGGTCTGGTTTGGTCAACAATTTTGATTTTCTCCACGAGATAGGGAGGGAAATATTTCTATTCTGTTTGTTCAACCAATATTTCTCAGACAACATAAAGAGTGTCTGAATGACGATCTCCATATTATTTAATATTTATATAATTAGTTATATCATTATACAAAAAGAACATATGGAAATATATTAAAACCTATATTCGGTATATCTAATTAAAGAAATATTAAGTTAAATGGGTATGCTACAATGTGGTAACATACTGTACGTTTGGGAGACTTTAAATGTCGAAATAATCACAAAAAATACCAATAAATACAATAAATAATTAAAAATCAATAGAAATGATAAAAAAATTGAATGTACAAATCAACGCCAAACTATTCACCAAAATCAGGGACCCGCAAACCATGTACAAATAAAAATATTCACTAAAAATAGCAATAATTCTATATAAATCAATTTAAACGATAAAAATAAATGTCCACATATACTCTAAACTTGATCGACAGTAATAAACAGGAATGAACAGGAGGTTCATCCACATCACGAGTACCACTAATATGGTCATTTAAACAGAATAAATAAATAATTTTGAGGTCCCAACAAAAATTTAGGCTCCCGACAATCGTGACCCCTCCCGACGATTACTAAAATTTTAGTAATCGACAATCGTGTAAGTGGATAAGGCCCTAAGGAATAGTGCGTAAAATGCCCGTAGATTTGGTATATGGAAAAGGGGGGCGTGGCGTGTCCTTTCATCATGCAGCCGCGCTCGGAACAGTTCGGTAGTTTCCGGTAGTTTCTACTTGGTTCGGTGAGCGTCGCATGTCTGTAGTACATGCTGCACTGCATGTATCCGTTCATGAAATGTGGGTCACCTTCTAAGTTATGGCAGAGCCATATAAACAAGCACCGATATAGCATGGCATGGAAGAAGTTCGTGCAGAAATGGAGTCAATATAAGTACAGATTTGTGCCCTGGATCGCAGTCAATTTTAAAAACAGGTGAGAGATTGACAGTAGGCTAGCCCGAGAAATTCTGACTGACTCCGCCCTATTTTACTGCTGGTCGCTACACAGTAGGCATACCGGTATGCATAGACGGTACTACGTACAGTAATACGGTACCGTACCGTACCGTACTAATACTAGGCCTATATATATAGTAATACTATTATAATTATTAAATACTAGGCCTAATAGACTAAATAGTGGGCCTACATATATTATAATTATGGGCCCCCTAGGCCTAAATATCTTCTTAAAAACACCATATCCCTAGCTGGCTGTTGGGCCTTAGACTGGCCCATAGACTGGCCCTAGTAACCCCAATTGTAACTCCAATACTGCAAATCATAGACTTTATAGCCTATATATATTATCTTATTTATTATACATGATTATATGTGCCAATACTATTATTGGCAGCAGAAACTAGTACAGTAGGCACATAGACCTAGGCTACAATGCAATATACCGTACCGCGTACGGTACACATTAGACAGAGAATTCGTCCACAGAGGCCAGTTCAACAGGCTAGGTACACATATAGGCATAGCCTAATATTGTAAACATTAAACCAGAATCATAGAATGTACGGTACGGTACGGTACCGGTACTACTATATTGCCAGGGCCATACACCAAAGTATATATGGCTAGTGTAGTGGAAGTGCTACGCCCTGGTGTGACTTTAGTACATCTCTAAGTCCAGTGCATTTGACCCGTTTACTTACCACTAGGTGTGCTGCTCTATTCTTCTAGTCTATTATATTAGCAGCTGGTGTTTGCCACCGTTTTACTACAATATATAACCAATTCAGGCCTTATGCCATTTATGTACTACTTGTGAACACTTATGTTCCCTTTTACCCTTCAAACTGCATTTGTCAATGGTATTACGGACATGTGTTGTCCGGCTCTTTCATATTGCCACCCTTATTGTATGTACCAGACTTTGGTGTCCCTTGGAGAAAGCCAATGCTTCTGGGCCGCTACGGACACTTGTGCTAACGGGTAATAAAGTAGTATTGGTTGTAGGACAATCCTTTGTTGACTGACTTTATTGACATCCGTGAGATACGAACAATTAGTAGATTCACTACAATTGGTGCCGTGACCTCGAGCACAGACCTCCGTGTTGATCTGATCTGACGGATTGCATAATCCGTGTTTGGCTTTCTGGACACTTTTCTTGGCAAGAAAATGTCCGGTTCTGAACCTGACCCGAGTCAAGTTCAACCACTGGTTCCGGGAACAGTGGCTGTTCTGATGGAGGATGTTGGTGTAGGAGATTCAGCTCCCTCTGAATCCGAGGCCTATGAGACCGGGAAAGACGAGGTCCATAGGGGCTATGGAAACTACAGGGATTGTCCTGAGTCTGACAGTTCGGACTCTGAGGATGGTAGGAGTCAAGTACGTCTCCTCCGGTTGCAATTGCTTAATTCCAAAGCGGATTTCCATCGTGAGAGAGAGAGGTGCAGTAATTTTGCTAATCAAATGAGACAGTTGATTACCCAAAATCAAGACCTGCAGGCAACTTTGGATATGGTTTCATCGCAGTCGCAGGAATCTACCCGCAAGTTGCAAGTTGAGAATGAAAAGCTAAGAAATGAGGTGTCTAGGGTTGATGATTTGTCACGCCTTCACAATATGGGGGATGATGACTCTCCTCAGACACTTGATACATTCTTGCCGTTCCAGCAGATAATGGCGAATGCTTTGTCTCAGGCAGAGATGGCTGACTCTGAAAGGATGCCTCCTGTCTGCTCAACCTTCGCAGAGGGTGCTGTTGGATTCGGTCCGAGAGGACCCAAACCTCCCTTGAATTTCATGGCTTCTCCTGTTAATACTATGGGAGAGTCAGCGAAGAAGGTGACGTTTGATGAACGGGCTTTGTCCGGCGGATCTACTTCATCCCCTGCTGGGAGTTCTGTTACCTCTGATAAATCGATTAAAGTGCTTGTTCACTCGCCTACACAGACTGTTGTGATCCCTCCGGGAGGAGCAGGTTGTTCGGATAGTTGGTCACAGACTTTGGATGAGGAGTCCGCTTCTCCAACTGCATTGGTACTTAATCAGACATCTGTGAAAGTTGCCAAAGCTGAGGAGTTGCCGGACAAAGGTCTTGTGAGAACGGAGACTAAGAAGAATGTTTCTGTGAAGTGTCCGGGTAAAGTTGCTACCACTACTGCAAGAGGACAGGTGATTGGAGACACGTATGTCCCTACACCTGAAACACCTGAAGCACCTGAAGCACAGGAAGCTGGGGCAGTTGGTGGTAGTCCTCCTGTTGGAGCAGCTCCTGCTGGGGATCCCTCAGATCCCTCCAGTAGTTCTTCCAATTCTAGCTCTGAAGATAGAAAGAGAAAGAAGAGGAAGGACAAGAAGAAAAAGAAGAAGTCAAAGAAGTCTAGAGAAAGACGTGATATTAAAATGAAGGACCGTTCATTAGTTCAAGGCTTGAACTATGATGGCTCTGATGAATCTGATGCAGATTTTGAATATGAGTGTAGTGCTACACGAAAATCAACTTCTGCCCGCCCGCCAATCATCAAGGTGTGGGATGAGAAGGATCCTTGGCGCGTGTACCTGGCAGAAATGAAGGTACTGGCTCGCGCTTACAACTGGACTGAGGAGGAATTCCTTCAGCAATTGATTACGGGGACACGACGTCCGCTTGCAGAAATGGGCGATTTGCCAGTTGATCTGAATCTCAGAAGTTTTGTGGCACATATGGATGTCAACTTTGGAGAACGATCTAAGAGCATTAAGCAGTCCGAATTCTACAATTGCAGGCAGACACCTAAGCAGACGCCTAGGCAGTTTGCTACGGAAGTGGCCAAACGTGGTCGATATGCTTTTGGAACGAAGATGGACGGAACTCTTCGTTCAATATCCCTCCGGATTTATCTTAGGGGATTGTCGAATGTAGAAATGGCTAATTGGGTGCGCTTCAGGCAACCACACGACCTGCAGGAAGCCATCCACTGGGCAGAGACATGGGAGAGTTGTGATTTGGATGCAACTTCTACAGCCATGGTCCAGGAGGCAGCTGTGGTTCCGGACAGGAGAGAAGTTAGTCAGTTGGACACCACTAAGCGGGGAGAAAAGAAAAAGGCAAAGAGAGCAGTGACTCAGGTCGTTGAGGCGTTAGCTGCAGCTAATTCCTCGTCCGAATCTGGGAGTGAGGATGTTGGCTCTGTTATCATCCAAGCTCTCCAGACTTGGCGAGATCGCCGGAAGAACGGACAGTACGGGTCTACTAGCTCTGAGAAGAGAGAAGAAAGGCCTAGGTTTAACCCTAGATCTTCTCGTAAACCCTACAAGCCTAGGTGTTATTTCTGTGGGGATGAGGGCCATTATATTGCCGATTGCCCCAAGAGAAAGGCTGGTCAGGGACAGGCGGGTTCGACTGAAGCTAAGGCTACAGGGGAGAACTCGGAAAACACCAATCAACCCTCATAAGAAGCGAGGTGGGGGTTGAGCAAAGGACGCCGCTTCATGGTACCACAATTCAGCCAGATTTTGTGAGTAGGATAGGAATTGGTGGTGTGGCTCAGGCACCCGTTAGTATGAAGTCTGACTTGGCAAAAGTTCAGTCGCTTCAGGAAGCGGGAGATGCTAGCTCGTTGCCGGAAAGGAACACCAGTCTGGGTGAGAAGAATTCCCCGGACAGCCCGGAAGATGGTCCCTTGGTAAGATGGGGACAACCTGGGTACCAGGCTGCTGAAGGGCAGATTGTTGTTGTGGGTAAAAACCCCAACCGGACTGCCCGGATTCAGAAAGTTTCTGTCTATGAGCCGAACACGCTGAAGATTACGAACAAGATAATTGTTCGTGAGAGATGGTACGCTCCTGTTGGTTTGGGTGAAGGAATAGGTGACTTTTTGGTGGATCCGGGTGCTACAACTAGCCTGGTGACCAAAAGGTTCTATGACTCTCTCCCTCAGCCACCGCCCCTGGTTCCGACCCGGATGGTGTGTGCGATGGGGAGTGGTATACCCATAACCACGCATGGTAGCGCGCTCTGTCCTTTGGAAATTGCAGGACGGATATACATGATTACGTGTCTTGTCGTCAGTGGCTTGGTTGGCCCTGAAGATGGGTTATTGGGGGCTGATTTCTATCATGTCCACCGATGTAATCTGTTGGGTTGGTCTGGTGAACTGTATTTAGACAAGCAGGCTGTTTCAGTACAGTGTAAACTTTGGAAACATGCCCGGAAGAGTCTGAAACGAACCGTTGTTCAAGCTGTTGAGGTAAAGGAATTTATAGATGGAGGAGAAGTCAAGCTTTTGGAGCCTGTCCTCCTTCTACCCCGATCTGTAACCCTTGCCAAGATAGACTTGGGCAAAGGCTCAGTCACATCAGAAGGTCTGATGTTCGAGCCTGACCAACGATTGCTAAATGAGTTTGCCTTGGGTAGCTTGGACACTTATGTGTCCGGCGACGTTAATTCGTCCGTGGTGGCTTTTAGCAATCCGTCTCCGTCAACTGTGAAGTTGAATACGAATATGGTGGTTGGTAGAGTGAGTATGGTGTCCCTGGTGACACAAACTCCTCCACCAAGTGAGGAAGAGGATCCGTTGGTGAAGGCTGCTATTATTAATTCCATTCAGGTGGAGTGTCCAATAGCAGATGATGAACTGGTCGCCCCGGAGATAGTTGTCCCACCTGTGGTGGAAGATCCGTTGGAGAAGCTTATAAAAGATTCTCACCTGTCTACTAAGGAAGAAAGAGACTTAGCACGGAAACTCTTGTTGGATTTTCAAGACTGTTTTTCGTTGCCTGGTAACAAGCTGGGATGTACTCATTTGGTGAGTCATGCTATTGATACAGGGGATGCTAATCCCATTAAGCAATCGTACCGGCGGATACCAGTGTCCAAACGAGCAAAAGCAGAGGAGGAGATCTGGAAGATGTACCGGGAAGGCAGGATTGAGCACAGTAGTAGTCCGTGGGGGGCTCCCATAGTAATGGTTGCCAAGAAAGACGGAACACAGAGGTTCTGTGTAGACTACCGCTTGCTCAACTCGGTGACAAAGAAGGACAGCTTTCCTCTTCCTAGGATAGATGAATGTGTTGAAGCCTTGGGTGGGAACCAATGGTTTTGCACATTGGATTTGGAGAGTGGGTACTGGCAGGTAGCCATGGATGAAGAGAGCAAGCACAAGACCGCTTTCTTGTCCAGTGTTGGATTGTTTCAGTTCAAAGTTATGGCTTTTGGACTGTGCAATGCCCCTGCTACGTTTCAGCGCATGATGGACCGCATGTTGGACGGATTGCGCTGGAAATCCTGCTTAGTTTACTTGGATGATGTGGTAGTTTTTGGCAAAACTCTCACTGAATGCTTGAACAACCTGAAGTTGGTGTTGGAAAGGATAAGACAGTACGGACTGAAGCTCAAACCTAAGAAGTGCGAGTTATTCCGTAAAGAAGTTATGTATCTTGGACGGATTGTTTCTAGTAAAGGAATCCGGGCTGATCCAAAGAAGATTGAGAAAGTTCAGAATTGGCCAGTGCCGGCAAATGCTAAGGAAGTAAGACAATTTCTAGGATTCGCATCCTATTACCGGGAATTCCAGCCGAATTTCGGGGGAATTGTTGCTCCTTTGCAAAAGATTGTTACGGACGCAGGTACGCACAAACGCTATAGCAAGCCTATAGTCTGGACTCCTAAGTGTGATGAAGCATTTAAAGCTGTCAAAGCTTTATTGACTACAGCACCTGTTCTTGGATATGCTAGGGAAGTCGGTGACTTCATTCTTGATACCGATGCAAGTGGTTTTGGGATGGCCGGCGTGCTTTCTCAGGTGCAGGATGGTAAGGAAGTTGTGTTGGCTTATGCAAGCAACAGTCTCTTGAAGTCACAGAGGAATTACTGTGCTACCAAAAGGGAATTGCTGGCTGTGCTGACCTACCTGCGCAAATTCCGCCATTATCTATTGGGGAATAGAAACTACTATGTACGGACGGATCATGCTTCTTTGCGCTGGCTCTTGAATTTCAAGGACCCAGCTGATATGTTAGCTAGGTGGTTACTCACCTTGCAGGAGTATGGATTAGACCAACGGATGATACTCCACCGAGCTGGATCGAGACACACCAATGCGGACGGATTGTCCAGGATCCCTACCAGAAAATGCGGACGTCCGGATTGTTCTGACTGTGGCATTCATGATGCTGTTGTTGCAGAAATATCGGTCGTTGCAGAGACTACGGTTACTTTGGGATCCCTAGAGAATAATATCCGAGTTGCTCAGCAGGAGGACCCTCTCCTGAAACGTGTTATGGGCATACTGGATGGTACCAGTCCAGTCCCGGACAAAGAAAAGATGTCCGCGGAATCACAAGAGTTCTGTGTATATGTCCATAATCGTGAGAAAATGGAAATGATAGACGGTGTCTTATGTTTGAGATGGGTACGTAAGAATACCGGACGGACGTATGTTAGGAGGATAGTTCCTGCTTCCATCAGGAAGGAGATCTTCCTGAGTCTTCATGGTTCTCAGTTAGAAGGCCATTACGGAGAGTTCAAGACTACCTGGAAAGCAAAGATGAAATATTTCTGGCCAGGTATGCGCTATGATCTGAAGAGATGGCTGAGGGCTTGCCCTACATGCCATACCCGTAAGACAAGGAGTGGAGGGGGAGTAACACCTCTAAAGAAAGAAATCCACGGAGAACGCTGGAGTAGGTTGGCTTTGGACATCATTGGTCCTTTCAAGACTACCCCAAGAGGCAACAATTACGTAATGGTGGTTATGGACCATTTTTCTAAATGGGCTGAGGCATACCCCTTGCCGGACCATACGGCGGAGACATGTGCTTTGGTTCTGTTTCAGGAATGGATCTTGAGATTTGGGTGTCCGGTGTCTCTACAGACGGACGGAGCTCCGGAATTCAGATCACGATTGTTACGTAGCTTGCTAGATATGTTGGGGGTGGAGAAGCTAATTACTCTACCGTACAGACCCCGGTCCAATGGCCAGGCAGAACGGTTCAACAGAGTACTTGTTGAGCAGCTCTCATGCCTGACGGACTACAACGATACAGATTGGGACATGTTAGCACCCTGTATAGCTCACGCTTACAGAGGGACGGTACATGCTAGTACTTTGTGTACACCCAACTCTGTAGTTTTTGGATCTGAACTTGTCACTCCTGCGGACTTGGTCCATGGAGTGGAACCTGGAGGACTTGATTTTCCATGTCGCCTAGCATACGTCGAAAATCTAAGGCAATGGATGAGGGATGGCCATCGTTTTGTCAGAGACAATCTTGGGGTTGCAGCTGTGCACCAGAAGAAAGAATTTGACAGGCGTGCCAGACCCAGGCGCTTTGAGAAGGGGGATGTGGTCTATCGTTATTGCCCCCCTAAGGCCAACAAGAAGATCGGACCGAAGTGGGACGGGCCATTCAAAGTGCGCGGATTCATAGGGGGTACTACCTATGAATTGGAGACCACTGAAGGTATTGTGAGGTACCATGTAGATTACCTCAAATCAGCTTTTGATGATGATGGTCCTATTCAGGCTGTGAATTTGGATCGAGCTCCAGAGTTCAAGAAGTTGGAGAAAGCTGGTAGAGACGTTCTTCGGTGGGAGAGTGGCAAGGTTCTACCTGGTGTGGAATGTCCAGTGAAGAAGAAAAAAGATAAGATTACCATTGGGGTAAAACCCGCTGGTAGGCCCAAGAGGAAAGCAGGAGAGATACGCCAAGCTAAACCTGATCCGGTTCCAGTTGTTAAGCCTTTAGCTGCTGTAAAGGCTAAGCAAGGTCCGGTTAAAATGGTTTCTAAAGCTAAGAAGCTGTTAGCTCCTGTAAAAAGGCGTGTAGGCAGGCCTAGGAAGAAAAAGGTAGCAGTTTCAGTTGTTGCTGATCAGCAACCTCCGCCTGTTACAAATCTGCCAAATGCCTTGAAAAGAAAGAGGGGGAGGCCAAGGAAAATTCCGGATTCTGTCCAGAATATTCCTTGTAACCCCGGACAGACTGTGGACAGCCCGCCGAGGGTAATTGCAAGGGGAAGACGCACGCGTAATGCCCCAAACCGGTTGCAATATAAAGCCTAGACTTGATAAAGTACACCTAGAGGCTTCTGGGTAGCCTCCTTAAAAAATGACACAACGAGAAGTCGGTGGTTAATTAGTCGGATTTAATTATACCACCCCATTGCGGCATTTGAGTGATTGAATGACCGGGAAAGGACCCTAAAACCGTCTGCAAGTGTTGCTGAAAATTGTTCTGAGAATGGCTTGGCTTAGGTGTAATCCTAACTTGTAGTAAGTTAGCTCTCCTTGGAAAGCCTGAATCACCTTTGAAAGTTAGGTGAAATCGCTATGAAACTTGGAATAGTGGACAGTGGGCTTCGCGGACACAGTATCCACTTAGTCTCAGTGGAAGATCAAGGGGTTTGCAGTAATTACAGCACTGTACAACCTGTTTGTCATGAGAGGAACTGGTCTGGCGAGTCCAGTGGATGCGTGGCGGGAAGGTAGCGGTTGGCGCTGTGATCGGGTGGTGACTCGGCGGAACTACAGTTACAACGCTGGTCGTGTGTAACGCCTCCGTGTTTCACTCCTTGTCATACTGCTTCCTGCTCTGCCACGGAGAAGGCAAGTCATTGTGTAAACGGAAGAAAGAAGTGAGTAGAATGGGTTAACACTTGCTTGACATGTACCAATGAACTGTTGCCTGATAAGAGAATAGTCCTATTCAACGTGTGACAAGTTGTTTGTGGGCTTGAAATGTTTCATTTTAACGTTATAAGGCCGAGACCGCCGGTAGTGGTGTGGCCGGCCGAGCTTGTTTTGGTTAGTAATGGCTACCATTGGGGTGGAGCATGATGTCGTACGAGACCTTTACACCTCTGTGGGACATGTTTAGTTGGTTAATTCCAACCTGCTGACTCTTGTGAAGAGTTCACCTCCATTGACTGCTATTACCACTGTTTATGTTACCTGTCATTTGTTATTCGAGCTTGTGTGGCTTTGCTTATGTTGTATGAAATACAGCTAGGCTTGGTTGCCTGTACGCTCACTGTACTGTTACTTGTACTGTCCTGTTTTGTGTTGTGTGTGTGGAATGAGTGCTTACAGACGTGTGACCTGTGTTTTCAGTTTGTAAGCCAGGCTCGTTCCAACAAGATGTCGGAAGAAACCGTATGGAGTTCCGACCCGTTAAACCTCGAGGGACCGCAGGAGGATGAGGGTCCGGAGATGTCAGATGCCGAGGCAGCCCGTGTAATGACGGCAGCAGAAGACCTGCTGCACTTAGGTCGTGAAAGGAGTGCTCTGTCCGGCCGTCCGGACGATCCGGACACCTTCCCTCTTGGTGGGGAGCTGCAGCCCCTGCGCGAGCAGGTTGACAATGAAAATGAGTCCGACGAGGATCAGAATGCTAGATCCGAAGACGTCCCGATGGATGTGGAGGAGTTGCATTCTGACAAATCTCCGTCCCCTCTTCAGAGTCCTCTGCGGCGCTCCCAGCGGAAGTCCGCTTCGCCAAGGAAGTCCCTGAGGTCGACAACTACTAAGACCCGGATTGATTCCCCGTCACCCCGCCGGTCTTCCTCCAGGACGGCCTCCAGAGGGCGTAGTCCGGGAGTGAAGAGAATCGCTAGTGGAGAGATAAGGGTAGAGTCAACCAGTCCCCGTGCATCTACCTCCAGGCATGTGAGTCGGCCTGAGAGAAGTTCTATCAAAGACTCTACTGTGAAGTCCGCATCTTCCAGCGGCAATGAGAAAGTGACTGAGGCCAAGTCCGCTCTGGCTGGGTATAAAATCCCTTCCCTTGCCTCTTCTTCTAAGGTTGGACGTCCCAAGATCAAAAAGACTCATGTCCACCGGGCAGGTTGGAGGTTTGAACAGTTGTCTTTCCAGAGCGTGGAGCGACACCGGGCTGAGATGAAGGCGGCTATGGACGTGGTCCCTATTGACCCGAGATGTGATCAGCCGGGTGCATCTGTCCTCAGTTGCCCCGAGAGTGATGTGGAGGACAAAGAGATTGAGGACGGCCAAATGGAACGATACGAGACTCGTATTTGGCCAGAATTGGTGCGAGCGGATGCCATGGACGCTGGCACCTTTCAGAAAATAGAAGGTGCTCACAGGTTATGGCGGGCAGGCCATCGTTGTCCGTTTGTTGTCTGTCGCCACCTAAAATTTAACCCCTTGGGCATACGCTCTTACAGTTCTCGTGCTCGTCTGTTCAGACACCTGTGTGAGGAACACGCCCCCTACGTACAAGTGTGGATATGTCCCTCTTCTAGATGTCTACAGGTTCTGGACCGTAGAGTAGAACTCATCGGCCATTTGATGTATGGCGAGTCCGTCCAGCACCACCTGAAACGACCGGAGGCCATTGCCAAGGCCAGACTTGTCCGTCCGGTTAAGCGGCTGAATGAAGCTTTTAGCCGGACCACTTTTCTGGACGGACAGCATTTGCGTGTAATGAGAAAGGGAACTGGGAGAGGTAAAGTCTCTGCCAGTGCTGGCTCGGCTAGGAGTCTTTCTCGTTCTTCATCAAGAACAAGTTCCGTGTCCAGTTCTCCCTGGTGAGAGGTGAGACGTGAGCTAGCAGAAACAACAGAGCTGAAGGAGACCTGTAGAAATCAAGCCAGGCTCATCCGGGAACAGAGACGTGAGCTGGAAAAAAGGGACGCTGAGATCCGTGACTTGAAGGAAGCTAATTGTCGCCTCCATAGTTTGCTGGACTCCGACGCCTCCAATGATTCCGCCCTTCCGGACCAGAATCCAGCAGTCACTACCGTTACCGCATCTAGCAGTGCTGGTGTACCTGTTGCTGGTACTGGTGCTTCCACTCCTGCTTCTAATGTGATGGCTCCAGCCCTGCAGCCGGACCAACTGCCTCAACTCCTGATGCTTAGCGGACTGCTAAGAGGACTGTCTCAGATGCCCCAGCCTGCCTCTACTTCTGCCACTCCTTCTCAGGGTTTGATAATTCCCCAGTGGCTGTTTACTTCAGAGACCACGACTAACCCTACCTCTGCTGGGCCCCCTGCTCCTACCGGGATTCAGACGAACCCTGCCCAGCCTCCGTCCGGAGACAATCAGCAGCCTCCGTCCGGGGAGAAAAAGGAAGTGAAACGTAAGGAGGAGAAGATGAAACATGATTGATTAGTGGGACTGGTTATATATATTACGATTTTCGCATTAACTTTATTGCCCGGACACTCTTTGAGATAAATTTTTTATCTCCCGTGCTTCCAGAGACATTTTTCTTGTTGAGTTACCTTCGTCCGCTGAAGTCACCGTCCGGATTCCTGAAGTTTGCTGCCAGTGATATATATCTTTGTTGTACCTACTATTTCTTCTCCATGTTTTTGTATTACTGCCATTTTATATTCTTGATACTGAATATTGCATTACTTTGTGATTGTGGTTTTGGATACCTTTTTTATGACATACTGTCTTGGTACTGTTTATATCATAGGGATGTTGCGACCTGTATTATTGTTATCTAGTAGCGAGGACACTGATGCTCCTTTTTGTGAATGCTGCACAGATATATTATTTTTACTCAGGTCCGCGTTGATAATTCTCTATATATTTTTGATACCAACTGCTTATATGTATCCTTCACCTTTTTTACTCCTTATGGTACGATTTTTAAATTGGGTTTAAAACTCTTAAATAAAAGAGGGGGCATTGTAGTGGAAGTGCTACGCCCTGGTGTGACTTTAGTACATCTCTAAGTCCAGTGCATTTGACCCGTTTACTTACCACTAGGTGTGCTGCTCTATTCTTCTAGTCTATTATATTAGCAGCTGGTGTTTGCCACCGTTTTACTACAATATATAACCAATTCAGGCCTTATGCCATTTATGTACTACTTGTGAACACTTATGTTCCCTTTTACCCTTCAAACTGCATTTGTCAATGGTATTACGGACATGTGTTGTCCGGCTCTTTCATATTGCCACCCTTATTGTATGTACCAGACTTTGGTGTCCCTTGGAGAAAGCCAATGCTTCTGGGCCGCTACGGACACTTGTGCTAACGGGTAATAAAGTAGTATTGGTTGTAGGACAATCCTTTGTTGACTGACTTTATTGACATCCGTGAGATACGAACAATTAGTAGATTCACTACAGCTAGTATGTATGGCTCTGATATTGCCAACTCTACAAGGGGTATACATGGGTCCCATTTTTTATGACTGTGTCTGAGTGTCGCACGATAAGAATTTTTTCCATGTCCCATGTCACTTTTTAAAACAATTCAATGATGTCTTGTGTCACTTTTTAAACAATACATTAATTAATATTAACGGTTGATACAATGTCGTGTGTCACCTGTTAAATAAATCACTGTGTCTCATGTCGATTTTTAATACATTTCTGAATGTCTCATGTCAAATTTTATCAGCTTTTTGGAAGCTGTGTGTGTCACACGTTAAGGGGACTGTGTCGCCGTGTCGCCCATGATTTAGCGGCCGTGTCGCGTGTCAATCGTGTCGAATTTTACCCATATGTACCCATTCTACATATTTATTGCATTTTGTAATTACCGGCATGTTTTTTAATTGAAAACAAGTAGGCCTATACATACTTATAAAGTCTGTTTTTCTCTATTTTAACAGATCGATTCGGACAGTATCAAAAGGTGGAAGTGATAAGCTAGCTACAGACGAAGTTATCAACGATGCTTTGATTTCTCTTTTCTCCAGACTCCTTCTGAACCAATCCTCGATCATAGATGCCACAAGTACATCAATGCATATTCACCATGCACAGAGTCCCTCTACAACTCGTGGCCAGAATCTTAATATTGATGGAAATATCAGTTCTGGTGTCGAACACACCAAATTACAAAAACAATTTACCAACAAAAAAGAACAGTTAATTACTTCTTCCAATTCACATAGTTTTTCGAATTCGACTGATGATTGCGAAAGACCATTGAACTTGGGGAATAGGCCTAAGTTAAAAGGGGCAAACGACTTCCCAGAGCCTGTATTAATAAGTGGCATTGATACACCGATAAATTCTCATCAAGATCTGACTAGCGCTGACCTATTAGATAATACTATAGCTTTACAGAAAAAGCAGCAGTATGGTAATGAGGAGATTGCCAGGAATAATTTGGAGGTGATGGGGCGGGTATTTGGGTTTACTATTGAGAGAGCACCGAGTGTGCTAAAGACGGGAGGACGAGGGGTAAGGGTTACACGAGGCTCCATACCTAAAGGCAGCCTTCTTGCATTATATCCAGGTATGTATATTGTAGTGTCCGTTCCGTTTACCATGTTTATAATACATATAATTAGATCGATATTCATTTTCTGGTTGGTGAAACAATCATGGCTATAAGAATTGAATGTATTACGTTACTTTATATACTAATAGTGCTTGAATAATTTTTAAAACGAAACGAAGTATTGTGGGCCCAGTTTCCTATCTCGTATATACCGATATTAATGATTATAAGTCTACACAAACGGCATCTTGGATTAACTGGGATATCTGCCATTCCCCGGCCATTCGAAAACCATTAAATTTTCTCTAATATATTTTCCCAAGCATTTGTTATTTTTCAGGCACAGTATACTACCCTGCAGAGCCTATCCTATTTCAGTCGCTTGGGAATCCGTTCATATTCCGCTGCATTGACAGTATCCTTATAGACGGCAATGACAAATCTCTCTCAAAGTTTTTATTTAGGTAAGGCACTAAGCTGATTGATTACCTCTTCGGTTTAACTTTTTTGATGAAGTACTATAAATTCTAATCGGTTTTTCTCTGACAACCGTCTTACCATATCAACACTAGTTATACTATTGAACCCTAGTATTTGTTCCATTATTTTTCATTGTTAGTGTACTAATATGTGATCATTTTTCTAGGTAATGCAGGATTATTTTTGTAATTTCACCCTAATATTTTTATATAATTTTACAGGTCGTGTAGTCAGCGTGATCGTGTGGGACCTTACTTTACGTCTGATATGTCCTGGCTCACAGAACATCCTGCTAACCCATTAGCTGTTGGCCAATACATCAATAATCATAACAAAGGTACGCTTCATGTATTCATGTATCCAATAACCTTCATTTCCTGGACGAGAAAGATAATTGGGCCATACATGTATTGGCTCCTTTTTTGTCATGTCATTTAGCAATTAAGCCTTCTGTCATGTCTTGCTGAGGATAAATTTTGTGCTGATGTGCTAGATACATTTACCATGATTTTTTGGGAATGCCAAACAGGTCCTTTTGATTAATTGAAATTGTTTTGTTAGACTGAAAGAAGTTTAACATTTTACTTTTGGATTATCATAGGCTTAAGGAGGTTTCTAAATTCTTCCCATTCATTTTTTTTTTCAAAAAAATTCTCGAATATTTCACAGTTGTGATGCGTTCTCTGTGATCTGGTCCTGGTAACAAATCTTTTAAAAAAAAATTTGCTGGAGCATTTTTAACAATATTGTTTCCTTCAAGGAGAATGTATTCAGGTGAAAACGTATTTTCAGTTGTTATTGATCTATTATTTTCGCAACTTGCTTCGCCAGCCTTTCTCATATGAAAATGTCAATTATTAGAGCATACACACAATCTATCCAATGTTATTAAATCCATATCTAGTTTCTATACTGATTTTAATGATCTGATTTTTGTTCTGACCAGAATATCCAGCTAACGTAGCCTACAGCGAGTTCGACGTTCCTGAATCCTTTCCTTTCCATTTGAGACAGTATATACCCAACGTCTATTACAGCCCTACTACAACAACTGGCAGGTAAGTCATTTTCCCCTCATTCTAAAGCTTCATGATGTGAATCTAGGAATCCATCGAAATATTTGTGTACCTCTTCCTTACCGACTGTAAGATTAGAAGAACGGTCAAAATCATATTGCAGAAGCTAATAGCAGGATGGAGATTATTTAGGATATTGATTGATCGTATCGATATATTTCACTTAGGTATTATCGTCTTAATTATTTTATAAGTGATCATGTTTGAACATATTGGTTTGATGTGTGGAATAATGCCATGTGCCCAGCCTTGTATGAGCACCATAGCTCTACCCCTACTGTATTAATTGATAAAGAACGGAAGCTACCACCACATACCGTCACCAAATGTAGGAATCATTCAAGGGGTGTTCTTTCAAAGTAGCAAGGTATGGGTTGAAAGAAACCTGCTATCCCTTTGTCAGTCATCACTTTTACTTACTTCATGTTGCAGATTGATGAGAATGGTGGTGCTTATTTCTACACGAGATATCTGTCAAGGAGAAGAGTTGTTCTCTTCTTACTTCACAGTGGTTCACTGATGTGTTACGTCCAGCTTGATAATCTGCTGGGTGTTTGCAAAATTAGACCTGTATCGCTGTTGTGATTATTTCACGGAGTGCCTTCTTATCTAGTCAGTTCTCATGAAATGGGATACTATTGAATGCGTTATATTATTGTTGAAAATAAAATATCTTAAAAACCAAGTATCGTTTCACTGTTAATATTTGCAGTTCATTGTAGTTGGTAGAGTCATTATTGCAAGTTTGTAGAGTTGAGTGATTTATATATCAACGTTTTTCGTGTTCGAGGTGTACCACATGGACCATTGCTGTGTGAGAAAGGTCTAATATGGAACGTTTCTTAAAAGCGAACACAACTATCTAGTGAACAATGGAAATACATGCCATTTTGTTATAGTATTTTAGTATATGTCATGCAGGTCATGAAAATGAAAAAGATCTATGGATCTCCGTGCATTTATTTAATATAATATATATATATATTGCACGTTGAAATGGGTTATATCAAATAGTAAAGACTCAACAGAGGAATTAGTTAGGATTTATTTCATCTAAGAAAATTCATTTAACCTTTTCATTTTTTACTCCATGACTAATTACATGAATGGTAGATATTCCATTATTATAGTGTGACAAAATACCAAAATAGGAAGTTTCCAATTTAAATTGACTTAGAAATAAATACCATTTTCCCCAAATTCATACAACTTAATTGTAGATTAACATGTTAACAGGAAACTTGAAAAAAAAATCCCGGGGAAAATTTCATTTCATGACTTTCACGACTAGGGAAGAAGCAGATGACCCAGTTATCTTTTTGCATTTCCATAGGTTACTTACACAAGTATCCATGATTGATCAAATATTTTGTATCTGTCACAGATTTTATGGAATCGACTATTTATTAAATGCGGTACAGTAATGATGCGCGCATAACGCTGACAGCACCCCAACTCCTATTTTGGTACCTAGTATTCTAAAATATGAACAGATATCCGAACAGATTTATTCTTAATGTCAAGTCCATGTAGAATTAACAAAATTAGTCCATGTGTAGTACTGCTTGCAATGCCACCTAGCAAGTACGAAGGGCATCGCCGCTAGAGTCGATCAGACCTACCACCGTCAGCCAGTAATGCCAGAGGGCGCCACAGTACCCAGTTCCACCGGAGCAAGAGGCCCGTCTGCTGACAGCAGCCCAGCTGAGAAGACCATCTCGGTCTATACGACTTATTTAAACCGCTATACCAGTTCAATACTGTGACAATACTAGCCACATCGATTTACTTTCCGAGTTTCGCACTGTATAATTTTATTTGTTACTTTGGGAACTTATATTATGATGATAATCTTTAGGCTACTGTCGTTAATGTATAATTGCCATGCTGTGTAATTGTCATGTTAATGTTTAAGATGGTCAAACCGACCTATCAAGGTCAAGCGTTATGTAACCTCACGCATTCTTGTATTCATTTTTTAGGCATATTTGGAAGACCTGTGGTACCACAGAAAATATGATCCTTTTCTCACTGTGACCATGGACTATGTAACCTTGAACCTTCTCATGAATGTCAGGCATTTGGAAATTAAAACAATATGATAATAATAATATCAACACCAAAGAAATCCTTCTAATACATAGAGCCTATATGTAGTTAATCCGGGTCAGTGGACCACATTGCAAATTGTTTCGAAGATAGCGTTTTATTTTACCCTCAATTAAACATTATATATAGGCCTAGTTTGCAAACGTTACTCTCTTTATAAATATATCTAGCATTATCAAATTAAAAGTCAAATTCAAGGTTTGTAATACCACTCTGGTGTTGCTAACATGCAATAACATTGCAAATTACACAATACACTTTCACAGGGCGAACGTTTTATTATATTCCCTTTTTTATTATATACGGTATGTCCCTCTGAAGAACCCTAAGACACGGTCATAATTGTGCCTGGAAGAGTTTAATGTAGGCATATATATAATTATGCGTGTAATCATTGATTCCATTGGAAAAGAAACACGTCGTTGGTGGAGTTTATTGTTAGTATATCCAGACCATGTCCAGTCATTTTTTTTAGATTATGCAAAAAAACTATCAATAAAATAATTATCATATCTCGATAAATATCAGATATAGAATAATAAAAGTGTACCTCCCCTGAAAGCTTAAGGAGAGCCACTATGGTGGTGATTGTACATGATTAAGTTAATTTTGAGAGAATTATTTATAAGACCATTTATTCTTAATGGAAGATGGCTGATGGTTCGTGATGACCACATTTGTATTATATATATATATATATATAATAATTATTATGGATATTTTGTATTATATAGACCTGAATAGAGGATCTTCTGCTTCGACAGAAACTGCACGAACTCCAAACAAAATAACAGATTTGTTCAAATCTCCACATGGAGAACTGTTGAGAACCAGCCCTTATGTAGACGAAGACTTGGAATGATATTAAAGTTTGATATCCACATCTAGACGCCATTATTACAAAATGGACGTGTTAAATTGAATAATACTCAATGCTTTGACGTTTCAAGAGATTTCATGTCGAGTTAAGATGTTCTGCTGAAATTACATTATTTGGAATTCACATCATGCTTCTCATTGAAATCAAATATCCTTTTGGCAATGCGGAATCTGAAGTGGTTCTTACTTCTCTGAGGGCTGTAGCAATTTACACTCCTTTTTATTGTGAATTAATATGATGCGGTTTTTCCTTGGTCATTGCCATGGAGACCGCTTTGATTCGGCGAGGTTGCCAGGTGCAGGGGAAGTGGTGACAATGGTGAGAGATTATGTCTGTAGGAGCACCTTATCCGCCATTGTTAAGTGAAGTGGTGGCTCTGGGGTGGGGGATATACAGGTGGATGGCAATTCGTTGGAAGTAGATGCTACAGGTCCGACCTGTCGGGTATACGTAAAGATAGGGCAGGGGGACTGCAGGATGAAGAGGGTGTCATGCTGTGCAAAAGATATGAATTTAGGTATTTTAAATTGATATAAAATATTTAGAGGGGAGGGGGACTGGATTGCTATAGCCATATATATATAGTTCATGACCTGACATATGTTCATAAATGATACAGCATGACCCAGGTGCATGCACCATTGCACACAGAAGGAAACCCCCCTGGGCCCCATAGTGCCCTTTTTGCCCGCCCCAATAGTGCCCTTTTGCCCGCCATTAAGTACCCGCTTTGCCATATTAAATTAATTGCCAGTAGTTTTGTGAGAATCTTACTGCATGCAAAGTTCATTTGACTATATGCTCCCTTGTTGGGTTGCCATCGATGTACAGGGGAATGTATTATATGCGTATATTTGGTGAAACCCTCCTGCTCTTGTATAATAATACCCCATATGGGGCCCAGCCTACTGTGCCTGTGGAGGAGGATGTTGTGATCCTCACCGACCCCTAGACAGTGCCCAGGAGGCGGCGATGAGGATGTCACCTCCAAAATCCGAACCCCTGAAGGAGAGGGGAGAGTGCAGCAGGAGTGCCGTCCGATGGCCTTCCCCCTTCATGCTATCTAATTAGAGAAATAGGACTCTAAGATCCTGTCATACACTAGACCCTCCAGAGGTTCTCTTTTGTATTGTTCAGGGCTTTTATCCAATCCAACCCAATCCATGACAGTGTCACTTGAGGTGTCCAGATTAAATTTAAATTTAAATTTAATGAAAAATGATTTTACCACGGAAATGTAACCAGGCACGATTGGATCTAAAAAAACAGGGTATTTATATGTGGCAAGTTTGTCTGCAGCTTACAACAGGCTGTAATCCATATCATGATATGCATTTAGCATGGCTATGGTACCACAATATCGTATTCTGGTATATGTAAATAGGTACAGGTTCTGTCTAGATTTGATAGTACTGAAAAGAAATGATTAAATATTACTATTTTGACAAGTAATAATCTTTTCATCTCAAGCTCAGCCCATGTCTTCACTTCATGATATGCATGTGATCAGCAGGGAGCAAGGGAAATATGACAGCACAAAACCAATTACAGGAGTAGCTTACACTCATACATGTATGAGTTCACTCTTCCACAGGAAAGAGGAGAAAATATATTTTTATCAGCTGCATCTTTTTACTCGGTTTCTTCTGACAGGAATAAGCAAAAACCAGTCGCTGAATTGATGTCCTCACCTTTATATCCAAAATCTGGATAGGGAAAAAGGAAGAGAGACATCAAAGAATGAAATCAATTACAAATGTTTCATCGGGCATGCCTTCTTTGAGACCTCCCCCGCTTCAAGAATTGAATAAATCCATTCATAATAAGATATTGTTGGGAGTATTATAATCAGGACATGGTGGAATGTGTGAGGTGTATATGCCCACCTCATCTTCCATTACAATCCTACAATTTCCCCTGCATGCTAACGGCGCTTAACCTTGGGATTTCCATAGATGACCTTTTGCAGGTGTTTGGGGCAAGCAGCATGTTGTCGGCCTTGGTCTTCACGATTCAGTGATTTACCATTCTTATGCCATGACAATGTGCGTACATGTATATATATATATGTATCCACCCTTCTCATTGGTGGAGGTGTTAATATACCAATGTAGAGTGTTTGTGTGTGTGTGGGGGGGGGGAGTATTTAATGTGGAGGGTCATCCATTAGTTATCACCATCTTTCTAGTTTAGCTGGTATACCTTGTAAACCACAGCTGTAGGCTAATATAAATCGAATTTAACGGACTGGAAGACTTGACTTCGATGAGATGTTCGCAACCCATTTGTACAAGTAACTTAAACATATAAACGAATATTTCAATTCAATCAATTGTGAATAATCCAGGATTTAAATGCTGATGATGATTTATGGACCACACTAAATATAATTTAACATACGGTAATTACTTAGATTTTCCAACATTGTGTTAAGGGGGAAGTTTTGCCCTCCTCTTCCCCGCAAATTTCCCTTCTAGCCAAACCAAACCATCCCACCTACTCCCCTCAACTGCACCTAACACGCATTACTGGGGTAAATCTGACTGAGAATAGCGCCACATATACACATACCATTTTTACGGTGGGGTAGTGCCATACTGGTGGTTAAAATGATAAAATAATATCTCAACAAACACTTGTTTTGACGGTTCCTTATTTCTCTGTTTATTATTTAAATTCCTCTGTACTTTCTCTCATGTCTTCATTGAGGCTTAGCTGGAAACAGGTTTGGGCGCCACACTAGCATCCCACGCCACTTTAGGCTGGGGATCACTGTATACCTTAATGCATGTTAATCAATTCGCTTTAATTTAAAATTTAAGCAATGGGCACCCCACTTTTACGCATCTGCGACCAATATTTTGAGAATTATGGCCCCTATCATTTTCTATTTAAAAAAATGTAGTATGAACGAAATGAAGGTCCAAATATTTGGTTTATGCTAATTTAATGCTATTTCTCCCTTGGTGTTGCAGTATGCAGGTATCATCAACAATAATGATGGCAAAATTAATTTATCTATTCGTATATTTATTCTGGTTACCGGTATGTTGCAAAATGTGTTGGTGTAGGTAAACTGTCGCCGTTCAGCATATTTATATTTTGGTGAGGCTCAGAAATGAAAAAATATACTGAATGTAAATATTCGTCATCATAAATATATAACATAGTTTTTATTTCCAAAATTGAACAACGGGAAATAAGGTAATGACTTCTGCACACATATCTTTCCAGACATAGCAGTATAAATGAGGACTAAATTGGTATTAATGCTTCAAAACAAAGGAACCCTTTCAACAGTCTTTAAGTTTCATTTCCTGTTGTCCTAATTCCCTTCGTTTCCCTGCCTTACCGACTGCCATTTCGCGTAGTCTAGTGCAAGTCATATAACTATTTTTTTTTTTTTAAACAAAGTCTTTAAACTCTTAAAATCAGTCACATATTTGAGTATTTTCCCCACACTTCAGGAACCCTCATTGCTAAAGTCTGATGGGCCAATTGAGACTGAGGGACTCTAGTGTTGCTTATCCCAACGAGAGTCTATTTAATTCACTCTCGTTGCTTAGCCCAAATATCATTGTCTCGGCATTTTCTACGCTCCTGATGACAGTAGTTTACATGCATAGCTATGTATAGACACAGGGGCTTAAATTGGTGCAAGACTAGCTACTATCTAGCAAGTTATCACTGGGTCCAAAGTTCACATCCCTTCGTCACCTAATATTGTATCAGCGGCCTTCACACATCCTCCGAAAATACCAAACTTTAGGACAAACATGAACATCCAAACAGAATTTGAATCAACCCATTGCCAAATATACCTTCAGGATTTAGGATTTTTTAATTTATTAGAATTTAGTAAATGTGTGTAGTGCTGCCGATTTTGGATCATATTTTGAGGATCTGACCCACATCCCAACAGCAGGTGACTCATACTGGGAGATACTATAAGGACATAATTGTTCATTTTATGATACAAGCAATAAACCTTGCAGGAACATATCCTTGGGGGACTGATTAAAAAAAGCCCGTTAGCCACTAAACATTGCAAAATGGCCGCCACCGGGGGGCGCTTTTATCCACCATTGTTTACGTTCCAAAGTATGACATCCAATATATTCATAATACAGCTTAGTAGAATACTAAAACGATTCAAGGTCATACAAAGACCTTTTTAAATGATGCATCATATGATGCAATACGTTGATAAGATAATTTTCTATGATTTTTCAAAAATTAAATTCTATTGGCCAAATCCTGTTTTTCTCACATAAACTCACCAACAATCATCTGTAACTCAGAAATTGTAACCCTGACACCAAAGGGATCATTAAAAGGTTTATAGCACAGAAAATAAGCTTTCATTTGATATGCTAATATCAATATTCTATACAATATTTCTCATGGCCACCATGTATGACGATGGCCATTATAACCTGATTTTGAGGGTTGAAACTGTGCTAACTAGAGGCCTATTTTTACACTCATGGAGACAAAGAAATATTTTTCTTCAGGACAAATACCACAAACAACACTTTGGTTTTGATAAGTTCCTATATGGCCGCCATCTTGAAAAATGTGGCTGCCATCTTAAAAAACGTAACCAAACAGGGGTTATACAGTATGCTTTTTAATCTGACATCCTAAATACTCATTATACAGCTTAGTGTGTATTAAACCAATTACAGTTCATAAAAAGACCTTTCAAATGATTCATCATATGAAGAGATTACCATTTCTATGATTTTTTTCAAAAATTAAAAGTTTTCCCCCAAACCTCCAAAGTATATCGCACCTGGCTGGCATTCATAAAAAGTCTGTGCCCAATGACTAACACCGGGTAAGTGGGAGTGTCCATAAAGTTAAGATTCTCATGCCAACCAGGATTCTCATGTTAGGTGGGTGTTGGCTGGCGCGAGAATGCTAACTGGCATGAGGGTGAATGTTTTTTCTTATTTTAAATATTTGAGTAAAATATCCACTGCTTTTCAGTTTTCCTTTGGGTAAATAGTTTTTGTAGAACACTCCTTGGGCAGCAGCTACCGAATATACACCAATGCAAAGGCAATGCTTGTGATAAATCATGTTTTTAATATTGAAATACTTTGAACGAGTAAAATGACTAGAAATATAATTATTATATGCACTTTACAAGCTAGAAACGATATTTTAGTGACATGTTTAGGCTCATAAGGCCCTGCTATACTGTTTAATCCTGTTTCATACCTCTGGGAGCTGCAGACGGATTATAGTATATCAGTGAGAATGCTGGCTGGCACAAGAATGCTGGCTGGCACGAGGATTTTAGTGCTAAAACTGGGATAGCTAACACTTCACTTAGTGGAGTGTTAGCACTTTATGGACACAAATTTAACACAAGAGTTTTACAACTTTTTATGAACGCCAGCAGGCATCAGTATATCTGCCTCCTCTAGGAAATGCACACCCCTGTGACCTTGTCCTGGCGATGCCCCATCCTGCATGGTCAGGTGGCTTGCAATACATGGAGCGATCTTGCAGAGCACGTCATGAGCCCAAGGTTTGGATCCCACATTTAGCGCCTCTCTGTTGGAAAAGGTAAGATGTGAGGATTGGAAATCAAGGCCCACATCCTTTTTGAACTACATGTATTGGGCCATGTGAATGACTTTTCAGCTTTCAAGGGTTGGACTGATAAAGTGGGGTTCTTTAGTCCCAAACCGACGTGGATGATGACAAACCATGGAAACACAAGGAGCTGCATCTGCAGGATCTGATGGGACAGCATGAGGAGGAGCCACAGCCACAAAGGGCACAATCTCGTGACTACTGGGCGATTAGAACCTGTAGTTGTAGTGGGGGTTCGTTGTCTGTTTGCTTAGGGACCCCCACCGAGGCGATAGCCAAGGTGGGGTCCCGGGCAAACAGACAACGAACCCCCACTACAACTGAAGGTTCTAATTGCTTTAGTCTCGAATTGTTGGGATTCACCATCACTTTCAAATTGAAAAACAACAATAACAATTCATTCTCTAAACCCCCACACACACTCAGCGCACGCTCCCGCTCATGTTCACCAGTGCGTGACGACCACGTTACACCACCCGTCCATAGCATACCAACAAATCTCAACAATTCGAGACTAACATCACTGGGATACAAGAAAGTTGGAAGATCCACACACCCAGGGTTCTCCGCCACCCAAATGCCAGAATTAGAGAGAGTTACTCTTGCCACCATGGGAGAAAAGATCGCAGCCATGATGCTCAATGCCCAGGCGGGCTTCAAACATGTATCACAGTGGTTCTGCTCAGAGTTGGCTCTAATTATAAAGATATATAATGATGTAGACCGCATCATGGCTCAATCCAGTTTGCTTGAATGTACTCTGATGACTACTGACTGCTCGATCCACCTATGAGACAGGGGTATGTCTGCTGGAGAGGACTTGGGGCACTTTGCTGGTGCAACTGTCTGAACCAGGTTTGTGCACGCCATGCACATCGGGTGCAATGTGAGGTGCTCTGAGAAACTTGGCTGCATTGCTGTTACCCAGGACACCCCACAAACCTGCCGGGACTGTTGATGACACTCCTACAATAGGGAGACTGCCAATGTCCACCTCGCCCCTGCACTCGCCAACTAATTTCCCACGTATCGGAAGCAGCAATGCTTTCCATGAGATGTGTCACAATGGCCACCGGACGGAGGATCACCTTACCTTTCTGGTGAACTTGAATGCAGCGGACTGGGAAATGAGGGCATCAGACCGCAAACTGTAAGGAGATGGAAACGGAGGAGAATGCCAACATCAACCTCAATGAAGAAACATGCTCCATCAAGGCTCCCGAGGAGCACGGTACCGACTAAGTCTGTTGGTCCTAGAACAATAGGTAATTGCACTAAATATGGCCCATGACATGGACACTTATAGAATTATAAAAATCTACCCTTTAATTCGGAATGTGTTAATTAAAATTTGGTATATTTATAATTTTAGAGCCAAACTTGAAATCTAAATTGTTTTTTAAAAATTGAAATCACTGATATAACCATGGCAACCAACTAAGCATACCTATTCTCCATTATTGGTAATGTCATCACTCTGGTCATGTTTTGGGCTATATTCGCCATTTAACTAGTATTCCAATTGTGTTTACATTAATTTAATTTGCTTTCATTTCTTCCTAGAGCCAATTATTTGAGAATTTGATATCTACAGTACATAATATTATCAATGGAATTTGGACAACAGCCTTATAAAATAAGCTGGGTGGTCTATCATTCTGATTATAGACAAGATGTTTGCTCATCCCCAATGTCTCCCAAAACCAGAGATGAAATTAGTTTTCATTAATTATTCCTGAAATGGGAGAGATTTGATTGTCACAAGGTCCTCATGTTTTTACAATTTCGAAATTTTTCAGAAACAGTTGCCATGGCAACTTGACCAACAAACATAATTTTTAAGAAGTGACATTTGTACCAAACTGTTCCCCACATTGTAAGCTCTGATAATATGTATACTTTTTTAGAAATGGTATACAAAAATAAAAAGCTATCAGGGTTCAATTGGAGGGATATCTCGAAACATAATGTTTATGGGCCTAATTTAGCGGTTTGGGCTATCCATTGCCCCATCCAACTAGTTATTCTGACGCAAGGGCCTAGTCCACTAAACCGATTCTCATACAATTCTCACAGAATCTAGTGGAAAAGAGTCCTCTGGGTGTAAAATCGCATGAGAATCAGCTCAGTGGACTATAGGCTCTTCAGTGTAAATATTTTCATATCTAAGTTACAGTTTATGCATGGTTGGTCTTGTTATGGCCAGCAGCTACTGCTTTACCCCCTTGTAGTATATATAGGTGTTCTCTCTCTCCTTCCCTCTGTGGACTAACACTCCCAGAGTATTGTAAGAGCCACCAGGTATATATATGTGAATAAAGACAGCTTTGCTGCATTCTTGTGTATTTGTTATGCCTTCCTAAACCAAATTAAGCTATACTTGGGTTCACTACACATGTGTAAATTTAACCTTTGTGTATTTTGAATATGAAATGAATATCACTAATGAATTGTTTTCTTTACAAGTAGGTGCATCCTACCCCAACAACAACTATATAAAGGTCACACCATGTTTTTCAATTTCATTCTCCTGATGAAGGTACACTGTACCGAAACGTTGAGACACATGAAATAAAACAAGAAAGCAACTCACCGCGAGCTGGTCGTTTTGTCGGTTTTTCACCATCAATTTCTTTACAAGTTATCAATTATCGCCCCTCCCCCCTCCCTTGAATTTTGAATCTAAAATGAATATCACTAATGAATTATTTTCTGTCCTACCCATGTCTCTCCCTCCTATTACTCTCCCTTCCTCTCCCTCTCTCTTTCCCGCCCCCCCCCCCTCCCCCTCCCTCTCCCTCTCCCCCTCCCTCTCCTTCTCCCCCTCCCTCTCCCCCTCCCTCTCCCCCTCCCTCTCCCCCTCCCTCTCCCCCTCCCTCTCCCCCTCCCTCTCCCTCTCCCTCTCCCCTTCCCTCTCCCCCTCCCTCTAAGAGCATTTTCAAATAAAAATGATTCTTGATTTTGCTTGTACTTATGGGAGGATTAGCTCTACCCAGTAGAGGAAAACAAGCTTTATATGGTTGCAATAAATAAGGCTTAGTAGCAGATCAGTCGGGCTTTGTTTTAACATGATTTGGGTGATAAATATTCTTTAGGATTAAGCCTATTAGGACCTGTAAGCTTAATGGCGCCTCCCTGATTGCAGTCAACAAGGGTTGTTAGGTTAGGAGAGCTTTGTTCTAACCTGATTTTTATGCAATCGATTGATGGATATTTAAGGTGCAAAGTCTCCGAGGAATAACTATTGTTGGAAATAATGCCTAGCTTTGCCAATTTCTATTTTGATGGTTGGTAATTATTAACGGCATACATATTTTGAATATATCTTTTTATAGGGATTATAAACTTGTTATTAGGAAACAAAGCACCATAACGCCCATGCAATCAATCAATTTGAAATAGAAGAAAACTTAGAGAACAGAGATGTACACAATAATTACAAAAACGCAATAATGTCACATAATGTTACATAATGTCATTCCTATTCTCCTGGTGATAGAAATGATTGTGCCCCGCTTTTCTTATATGAGGGCTTTGAGAAAAAATAAGTAATTTGGAGTAATGTAAATATGAAGTTAAACATAATGATTTGGAAGGTGCCCAATCTTGTGAACGTCAACAAGTTCGTTGGAGAAATAAAGACATCACAAATAACTGGTTAAAAAGTATGTGGGGAAAATCGCCGGGGAACATAAAATTTGCAGTAAAAGGCTAGGGTCCTCTTTAAAAAATCGAACCTGAAAAGTTTTGTAAGGCACATGTAAGTTAATATTGAAGCTAGATATGGAAAAGGGCTAAAGGCGATTTGGTACAGGCTCCTTTATTCTCTCTATTTTACCTCCAGTTCTGCCAGTTGCTGTTGTCCAAATTAAGTTGGGAGCACTGATGATATTTTGGGGACCAAAATTGATTTTGAAAGGGGGTTGGGGTCCTGACCCCCTGGACCGCCCCTGAGATGTGATCTTCACAAGGCATTTTACTTTTCACAAGGCATTTTACTTTTCACATATCACATATTTCATATATTATATTATATTTTCACATATCCCACTTATTTCAATTAAAGTTCTATAACTTTTACCCCCCCCCCCCCCCCCCATATATATTTATTTGCATAACTTGGGTTTAAGTCACAGTATTTTCTCAACCTCTTTTGGTCTCCTCACGTAGGCCTACCCAGTCCCTTTCACCGATAAATTCCAGAACTGTCACCTACTGTCTTTTACTAAACATCCACCACACTCTGTAATGGTCCTGGGTAAGACCTTAAAGTGCCTTTCTGTCTCTTTTCTCTGTCTCTCTCTCCATTCTTCTCTATCTCTATTTCCTGGGTATGATCATAAACTGCCTCCCTCTCAGCTCTCCCGCCCTTGATAAAACACTTCAAAGTGTTGATAAGGGCGTTAAGCAACCAATCTCACTCACTCACTCCAGACTCTGTATATATACCTATGTATTAATTGAATAAAAACTGTACAATGTTGTCGCCATGAACGACCGCTAAATTCGCCCCATAGATCTACAACAAAAACCTTTTTACATCGGTCCGTCACACTTGGGCATCCTGACCTGGGAACGACTATATATATACATACATACACATTCCCCCCAACCACAACCTATTTATACACCTGCTTCTCCTGTGATGTTTCACGATCTGATTGGCCGGCGGCAAACATCAAACCTTTTGGCACGTGCCTTTGTTGACAGTGTGTAATCATTGAGACGTCGGGAACAAAAGAAGAACGACAGGAAGCTCCGCCTACTTTCGGGTCTCTAGAGCAACGGCACGCGCCAGAAGAGAAAGACCCTCACTTATCCACGCGCGGTCACCGCAGCAACAGCGTCTCAAAGATTCATTGAATAGACCTGTGCATGGTGATGGTGCTAAAGGGCATAACTCAGGTGTGGGGATACTCTACCATAAGATTAAAGAGGATTGATTAACCAGATAGGATTACCTGAAGAAGAAGAACAAGTCCAATATAGCAGATAGGACGAAGATCAAGTTGAATATTATTATGGAAGTATATTACCAAGGCAAATTACTGGATGTGAGGAATTCGGAGAAGGCATCTGTTCTAAGTCCATGGATAAAACTATATAGATCGAAGTATACTGTTATTCTATTGTTTTGTGACTGGTATGCATTATTTCCTGAAGGAGAGGAGACCTGATGTATACCAGATACTAAAGTCGACAGAGGATTGGAATTCAATGAGAATCAATTTACATTAGTGCCCTCCCCCCGAGTCTACCAAGCCTTTCTTTGTTGCTCTCCTTTTCTGATATCTCGTATTCTTCCTATTAGATGATTAGGTGATCTGACACTATCTTATTTTTTTGTTAATTCAATTTAATTCTCCCCTTTCCCCTCTCCTTTCTCTTCTCCTCTTTACTACCTCACACATGCATTGCATCTCTACACCACCTCTCCATCTAAGGCTAATCCCCCCGGGGGTGGGGGGCACTCGGAACCAAAGTCGACACCTATACTATAGTTCTTGTTTTCAGGGAGAAAGGGCTAGTTTCTACACTAGACATCAAGGGCCTTGAAATCTGAAAAAGGGGACTTTTCTGGGGAATTTCTTCTTGAAAAATGAAAAAAGGGTATTGTAAGCCCTTTTTACTAAATGTGTGGCACATTAGAGACAATGAAGTAGGCCTATATAGTTCAGTACATGTATAACTTAAGACTGGGATGTCTGGTATCGTTGGCATGGCAGTGAGATATGTTAATGAATTGATAATCTGATCGAAAGATAGTTATTGACATAAAGGGCGGAAATAAGTAGATTCCAGAAAAAGGTCTATTAATATGGTTGTGAAATCAGTTCTGTTGGTATAAGAAATATTTGTTTATATGAGATTGATTGGTGTTAATTAAGCCAATAATAGATAGTTCGATAACTATTTTGAAAGGCAATGCTATAGTACATTCACATTGTGAACAAGCGTCTTTTCTAATGAATTGTTTAAATGTTGTGGCCTGAAAGTGGAATGAAAGGAAATATAGCTAGTGTCTATATAACAACAGGGTACTAGTCTGTTGATTTGGGGTGTGAAAGCGTTGGATGAGTTTCTGGAGTTGATAGAGAATGAATACACTCTAGAGAAGTTCTACTGTTCTATTGTTCTAATCGAAAGCTGAGGTTATAGTCTCAGACAGACCCCACAGCAACGTCCATCGGCGTTTCCAAAATTGTTATCATAGAAGGGATGTCCATGCTTTCGCTGAATGGGACCCAATATTGCATACATTGGCGTTGAAGATCTTTTGGGTGGGTTGATAAACTAAGAAATGTCGCGATGTGTAGCCCCGCTGGAACCTGATAACATAGTAATGGTGGGTGACTTGGCTATTATATAGCTATCATAATGGTTGTATGAGCGATACTTGGCTCACCTTTACTGTGAACCTGCAGAGCTGTCTCCACTATGAGCAGTATAGTGTTGGAGTAGCAGCTACAGAGGCAGGACCAAGTAGTATGGCAAATGTGGCTTTCACACAGGCATCCATCCACCTGGCAAAAAATCCTTTAAATTTAGATGACATGAATCTCACAACCAGCTGGAGTCGCAAAAATCTAAAAACATTGGCCCCAAAAATAATTCAAAAATAAACTCTGACAGGAAGAGTAACATATATTTGTGATTCAGGGCACAAACATACATGACTTTACATTTTTAACATTTTTTCACTTTTACAGGCAGGCGTTATCTCATCTTTAATATTGCTATGTTTGTTCTTCATGTTCTGCATTCACTGTTATTATTATACTTCTATTAATTATCTGATATTTGAAAGACCCTTGAAAGGGATTGAGGGAAGAGGCAATGGCGTGATGTATTACTTTTCTTAGTTACCCAAATCTTCATAATTCTATAATGCACTTGTCAATTGCAACCCCCACCCCCCCACCCCCGGGTAGGTAGGGGAATGGTAGGGCAATGTCTGAGAAAATATTCCCCCACCCAGGCGGAGATTTCCCTTAGTTTACAGCAATATAGAGTGGACAGGTAGGGGAATGTCCGCCAATACTCATTTTATATCTTGGTTTGCAAGAGAGGAATAGCATTGCATAAAACATATCAGATGGTAAGATGCACTGGCTAAAGGGGGACCCACACATGAATTGACATGGGTCGATTTCAAAACAGAGCCGATTTCAGCACTCCCAATGTTTAAAAATGTGAAATTGATAGGGCAGAGGGTGGGGGCAGTAGGCTTCCTATCACCAAAAGAGAGCCTAAATAGACTCCATTGATGAAAAAACAAACTCCTAGGGGTGTGGGGGGCACGTATATACCTACAGGAGACTTGTGACATATCCCCTCCTCCATCACCCTTACCCTAACCCCCTCAACAACCCCCTCTCATGAGCCCTCCCCCCACCCCCTGGGACCCCATACGCTAACCCCTACCCTAACCCTACCTCCAACACTAAAGGATCTTGACATTTCTAGTATAGGGTACACTCAAATTAGAGTACCCCATAATGTTAAGCACGTCATGTTCAAGCCTTACACTATTGAAACACTACATGTGATGTGATTCAGGAAACGGAGTCATAAGTCGCAAAAAAAAGATTTTGAGATACCATTATATCTGAAAAGTTGAGATCAATCTGATTCCAATGATAGTAAACAGTCTAATAATCTTATAAGTATTTCTAGATGTTAAGTTTGATATTTTCGTTTTTGAAAAAAAAAAGTTTCCAGTATTTCTGGGGGTCAATAAACGGTAAAGTAATTAAATGTAGTCCATATGAGGACTTGTAAAACTAAAAGATATATTACATAGATTGTCCTGAAATTTAATACATAAATTGATATGTCTTTAAGTGATAAACTCTCCAAATATCAGAACATTCCAATAATGTGATCTTGTGAAAAAAACACTTTGAAAAATATCAATTTTGTGACTTATGACTCATTTTCCTGAAACACATCACATATAGCGGGTGGTTGCAGCCTGTATAATTCAAACATGACAGTCACTGGAATTGGGGTACCCCACTTGAAGAGTCCCACATCATGTTCAGCAAGTCGGGTCCAGGGATGACACTGTTGAAACACTATATAGAGGGTGGTTGCAGCCTGTAGATTTCAAACACGACACTTAGTGGAATATAGATTCCCATATAGTTCAGCAAGTCATCTTCAGACATGGCACACATGAAACACTATATAGGAGGTAGTTGCTGTCCACACATGTATAGATAGTGGTTGCAGTTTGTATACAGTACGCCTTTGTAGCTGCTGTCCAAAACGCTGGGGGGGCTAGTTAGGGGTTGACTCTCTTAAGGGGGCCCACACATGGCTGATTCTAAGCTGATTTGTATGTATACATGAGTATGTCATATCATATATACATATATGAATGAATACATATATGAATGAATGTATGTATGAATGAATGCATGGGTGTATGGATGTATGCATGGTATATGAATGTATGCATGGGTGTATATATGTGTATGCATGGGTGTTGATGATGTTTAGAATTCAGATCTGATTAATGAAAATTCAAAAATATTTTTTCTCTAGCTCTACAGAGCTATGTCAACCAAAAACACCATTTGCAAGACTTTTTTTTATGATGGCCCTTATATTTTTGTAATATTAATTTAAGATATAATCATTCTTTGTAACCATCTCATATATTTGCTATGTTAATTTGTCTAAAAAAAGTGTCCTCCGAAAAAATTTGCCCCAGGGGGGTCGGGGATTTACAGGAATTTCTTGCCCTGGGGGGTCGGGGATTTCCTCAAATTTCCCAAAAGACCAAGGACATTCCCCTACCTACCCGGGGGTGGGGGGGTGGGGGTTGCAATTGACAAGTGCATAACTTGGTAACTTAGCTATATTTGATTTGAAAAATGTTTATTGGGCTGAAGAGATTTAACATTAATAGCTGAATCAATATTATACAAATACGCATTTTTGACAAAACAGAAATTTTCATGTGTCGCCTCGTGGTACAAAATATAAATATAAATCTACTAAGCTTATGAGAGTAGCTATTTTAGTAGTAAAACACAATTTTCCTGAACATGAAAATACATCATCTAAGGATTTAAAACCATGATGTTAAGATAAGATTTACATTTAAAGGTATTTTCTGAACACTTCCTAGGTATTCTTATTAAATCGATTTTATTCAGATAAATGGTGCATACATTTAAGTTGCTCTGCACGAGTTCCACGTAATACCTTCTAAGCTGTCATTTCTAGGGTTTACTGTTAATCTTTACCCGTCTAGTACAGGTTAATCCTTTTGCAACCTAACTAGGGGTTTAGTTCCTTTGTACTTAATCTCTCTGCAGACTTGATGTCTACATCACTGTCTCCGGCTGAATTAAGGAGTTTTAAAGAGTCACTAAACCCCAAAATATTATGAGAAAATCAACTTCTTTATTATCGCTCAAATGTAATGGTCCCGGCCATTGGTATTTAATGCAACCTAACATTTAGTGAGTTTTGCGTATATTTAGATGAGGGGAAAAGTAGTTCCACAGTTTAACACTCAATTTGGGACGCCACTGTTAGCCTATGTCCTAATGTGGCCAAATTTTTATATCATATTACGCAATATTATGCAACCACACTATTAACCACATTATTAATAATATTCCCAATTATCATTAACACTAATTATTACTTATTAAATTAATTAATCACAGTACTATGCAAGTCTAATTAGAGGATCAGGTAACATCAGAGTTCATATAGAAATCACAAGCCAATCACCAACAACCATGACCATTCTACAACTCATGTGTATCATTCGGGTAATAGAAATATGTCAGTTGGATCCAAGGATTAAAAGCCTCCGGTCTCTATTTATTCTCCTTCTACAATAGCTTTACAATATTCGAAATATACATTCAAGCTATAAACCAAGTTATAACAAAATTTTAGAATGAAGATGCAATGTTCATAATATAAACTACTTGTCTGGAGGCACATTGTGTACATTTCAGAAGCTCCCTTCTATTGTCACACAGGACCTTAATGTCCTCTTGTATTAAACAGACCCTTTTACCACAGCCTTTTCAGTTGGCACCTGTGAGTCATAGTCAGTCATAAATGAAATCTTAAAAACTGAGACTTGGATGTTATACTTATGAATCCATAACGTTTTGCTACCCCAAAAGTGACCAATAACCCATTACACATGACATTGTTTTACTTGGGGTAGATTCTGTCAGCCATGTGAAGTGCACTTATGTCATTATTATTCAATGCAGAATTACATTTTTATGACACTTTTTCTCCCTTCCTTTCCCCCTCCACCTCTCTCATACCTCACTCTCTTTCCCTCCCTCCCTCTCTGTTTCCCTCCCTCTCTCTCCCCCTTGCTCTCTCACTCCCCGTCTTTCTCTCTCCCAATTTCTGTCCCTTCCCCTCTCTCCCTGTCTCATGTATACACATATATAAAAATGTATGCATGTATACATGTATATTGTTACAAATTGAGAAGGCTTAAGGTGTGGGGACGGATGAGCATCTATCCCAGGTACCCTTCTAGGTAGAGCTATAATCTTTATTCTTGGGGGTCACCATCCTCCCAAGGCAGGCCCTACTCCACAACCAGTTTCTACATACTAGGCCCTGCCCCATTGGTAGCGGTTTTGATGGGAATGGGTCAGTGACCTAGATCTGGACGAGAGGCGACCATAAACCGCCTTGAGAAAGGCTGGTGTAGCTGGCATACTTCGAATCATTCCGTCGCCCCAGGCTTTTAGTGTCAAGGCCCAAGTTCTTACAGAACTCAATGTGATCATGCCGTTTTCCTAGTAAACATACCGATACCGACATCCTTACCCAAAAATCGCAATGATATTATGTCCTCTCCAAGTTTTGTCCGAAGAAATAATCAATCTAGGCTTTAAAATAGATTCTCGATATTCCTATAGTAATCCTATGGGGATGCATTGGGACTTGCCGACCGCCATTTGCGCCACCACGTTGGAGCCCTAAGGGCACCCTAACGCCAGTAAGCAAACCTAATAGAAGAGCCATGTGTGCACGCAAAACGGAACAGCCAATCACACTGGCTTGTTGACAACATGTATAGGGCGGGTAGCATAGACGTACACAGTACGTCTATGGTATTTAACACTAAATCAAATGGATATTGTAGGTAGGAGGGATAGAGAGAGCTAGGGTGGGTGGATGGGTTGTATTTCCGAATCAAAACAACCAAACAAAAGCAATACCGATATGGTAGTACACTAAGTATGTACACAAATAAATCATCCCGAAGGGCCATCTAGAAGGTTTGATACTTCTGGACAACTGACCACAACTGACCAGCACCGCCTCTCAAATGCCTGATCATGTGCTATCCTCCTTTTTCTTCTTTATGTAACTGTATGCTTAATGAGAAATAAAAGTTCTATAATAATAAAAACAAAAGGCAAGCTCTCTCATTGGGTGGAGGGTGGACCTACTTAATTGACCTGCTCCCACAATTTGGGGGAGAATTGTGGCAGGGTGTAGTGGAGGGTAATGTAGCAACCACACTGCTATAGGGAGGTTGGGGTCACTAAGTCTGCCCCATCAATCACTCCACATCTTCTAAAACCTATTGTGCCGAATGGGCCAATTTGGTGGGGATGTACCTGTCAATACCTGCTGGATGGTACATGTGTATTTTATTGCCATTTTATGTATATAAGGCCCCAAGTGGGCCAGGTAAGGATGTCACTCTCTCTTGACCCCTTCCTTGGATGATGAACTGTATGGTGGAATAAACCTTGACTGAACTGGATACCATTCTCTCTGGTTGTCTTCTGATTGAGTGCAAGCCGAGCTGTCGATTCCCAAGGTCACAAAGACCCTCTATTAGTTTACTTAATCAACATACCCCTCCCCTGAGTAGGCTACCATGCTACCCAAATTACTAGCCTGACCAGAGGACTGGACTATGTCATTGATCTGACTTTAGAACACCTATGGGACGAGTCGGCCCAGAGTAGCCAAGCATCTCTCTCCTCCTTTCTCTTACTTACTTCCCCTCCCTGCCATTGTCAGGGATGTGGCACATGGTGCCACAGACTCAGGCCACAGGCCTTCCTCTTCCTTTCACTCCCCAACCTGCTTTTCTCCCTTCCTCTCTTCCTTCCTCGTGCCCTCTCCTTTCCCCGTGCCCTTCCCTTCCCATTCACTACCTGCTCTCTCCCCAGCCCCCTGCCTCTCTTGGCTATACATGTAGTTACATCTCTGGGTCACATGACCAATTGGCCCAAGAGCTCATTGATCATTGCCTCTGGGTCACATGATCATTGGTTTGGCCATACTTGCTCCCAAGGCTATAAATAGAGTGTGGATATCCCGATTTTAAAAAAGACTTCAAAATAACATTTTCACCCAGATATCTTCACAAATGACATATATTGTCCTCCGGGAAGGGTCAACGGAACTGTACAGTGCAGAAGAACGGTTGGTAATATCCCTGATTCCAAGAACATGCCTGACAAAAAACCTTGAGCTCTTTTTCAGGAATTGATACTTCATGGTCTTCACCACTGTACAGAGCGTGAGACGGTGTTGACAAACGTCTTAGGCGTCTATCTCAGGAGGTCGGATCACAAGTTTCTGCACTGGCTTCAGAACTGCTCCATGGAGGACTAGGACACACCAGATACCAGATGAACCCTTAGGTAGAAAACAAACCTGGGCAGTGGTGCACCATGGGCCGCAGATGGCTCAGCGTTCTTTCCCTGTTCTGGTTCAGGGTCAACACAGATGCAGGGGGGGCCAGTTGTTTGGCCCTGCAACGGAGGTAATGTCTCCTTTTCCTTCTTAGCTTTTTGGCGTTTCTGCCTGGCATCCAATAAGGTTTTCTCAAGCAGATAGTCCAAAGACTGCTTGCCTTCGTCAGGTGCAGACTTTGCCGATACCGTTGTTTGTGATGTATTCCATTATATCTTTCTTGAACTTTGGGAATATCTTCACCGTCCATGAGTGTTGAAACAAATGTGTTTGCGGTGCCCAGCTTATAAAGGGGTGCATCGCTCAACTGACTTGCAGATGTTGACACTACTCAGTAGTGTTTAGCAGCAGTTCTCCCAGAATCTTCTATCCTTTCTTTGAGACAAGAAGAGGACAAGAATATGTTACTCATACTGTCCACTTGTTTATGTTATCTTGAAAGATATGGACCATCGCTGTACTCCATTATTGAATCAATATTGTTACCACTATTTTTATGTATTTTTAAATCTCACCACCATGTCATCTCATCTTCTCATATTTTTTCCCGTTTCCAACCAAGTTGTATTAGTTAACATGACATGACTCCATAGACTATGGCAATACCACTAGTCCACCTTCAAGGCCTGGCGGGAGATAGGGGTCACCCTAGCCATGTATACAATATTCTTGGCATGTGCCACAATTGTCTTACCTGAATAAAGAAATGTCAAAAAAAAAAGATATAGGAGGAGACACATGTGTTACATCCTGACACCTTGTTGCTTGACTGACTGGCCTTGGGGCAAGATCTCCCCTTCATTCAATTCAGCTCAGTGACTGCTCACTAGAAGGTGCCACCGATAGATTTGCCACCAGCCAGATTTGCCTATCACTTAGTGATGTCCTGTTTTGCCAAAGTCCCTCTACAGAAAGGCAACTTAATGGGCTAGTAGTCTCCCATATCTGTAATACCTTATTTCTATTGATCTCACTTGTGAGGGGTCTCTGTGTCAGGAATGTCTGAGTTTGTTATTAGTGAATTAGTGAAGTTCAGCTAGGGTTCCTGGCTCGCCCCCAGCTCCACCAACTCTACCAGAGTCAGCCCCGGAGTGGAAGCATCAAAACTGGTTTGAGTAGTCACAGCAGCACAGGGTGCTGCATCACAACTGAACCCTTTAGCATTCACAAAGGCTGAAGCCATGAAACTTCTAATGTCATGTGTCCCGTTGGAAACATGACTGAAAGCTGAAGTAGGGTTAAGAATGGGACCTTTGTCATCATAAGAAGCAGACACGTAAGCGTTGCAACCCTCGACAAGACCATCTGCCATCATCCCAATATCTGGTTCCATGATGAATCCGACCTCATTTGGAAGTAATGTTCACAACATTGTCACCAGCTAGGCTACCCAAGACTACCAGGCAGATGGTCTGGCATAATCGTTCCATGATTTCAAAGTAAAAAAGCGCATATTGGGCATTTCAGAGTTTGGGTGCTTTGGAGTTTAGGAGTTTTAGTTTGGTTGTTTCAGTTAATGTTCAGAGGGGTGAAATGGTGTGGGGACTTTCTTAAGTCGGTACATGATTCAGACACAGAGGATGGTTCAGGGTCATGAAGGGACTAGAGCAGGCCCCTGACCACAAGAGGGTTATGGCAGAGGGAAGGAAAGTTTTGTGGCAAATGGTAAAGTAGTGGCAGGCCAAGAGCTGACTGATAGCAAAGAGCTTACAGCAGAACCGAAAGAAGAAACTAGATAACAGGCGAGGCAGGCCACCAAAGCAGTAGCAGCAGGCTTCTGACAGTATAAATACTGTTCTAGAAGACTAAACACCTCTGAGAGCTGTAGACACAAATTCTGGCATGAAAGAAAAAAGTGCCATGTGTGACCCAGGAAACTGGGTCATGTTAAGCCACCTGTTGGGCAGAGGGCACAGGAAAGCAAGTTAGCAAAAGGCCAGTCAGGACTGGGATTGACTGATTTCTAACTGCATGAGGCTTAAACGGCCAATGAAAATGTCCACTGATGGGGCCAGTATCTATGATATGTGAGTCAGTATAAAAAAAGATGAGAATGAGAATGAAAACTGATCTGCTTAAAATGCACAATATACTAGCGATAGCTGTGGTTAGTGTAGAGGTTGAAACTACTTGTGCATAGACATTGCCTAGATATGAATAACAACAATAATGACTTGTAGTAAGATGCCTAAAGCCTAGCACATCACTGAGCTGCACTGAGCCAGGGGAGAATCTGCCCTGACTCAGGCAGACCCAGTATGTACAGGATGCTTTGCAAGATTGTTTCACGGAATACCTTGTCTTACCAGAGGAGGATCCCTTGAGGATGCACAATTGCTGGTAAACCACCTGACTAAGATCGCCTGCCTCTGTGATGACTTGAATAAGTCCATGGATTGGCAGATCAAACTTCTGAAGTTCTGGGAAAGTCGACCATTGTTATGAACAAGCTTTTGGCCGTGCAACATGAAAACGTAGAGCTGAAGGGAGAGCTCATGATGTGGAGAGCTGGTAGTCTGACCAGTGGTCAGCCATCCGCCCAGCTAGTCATGACTAGACCAATGGTGCCCTGAATACCCAGCCTGTATGTATCGTTGAGTTTTGCTGGTTTACTACTATACGTTTGGAAATCTGGTCATTATAAATGGTAACTTGAATCATTTTCCTGCCTTTTTGGTTGAAGAAAGTAATGCAGTTGTGGTAGACAAACCCTGATTTGAAAACATTCATGCAGTCTTTCCCTGTTTGTAAATGCGTGCCTGTTTACATAGCTTTACACACTGCACACACTGGCCTGTTACTCACACAGCCTCCCGTAGCCTACATGCAGCCTTAGGCCTATGGCTCTGTCTGTCCTGCCTCACTAGGATGCGAAGCACAAGGCAGGCATGAGGGAGGTAGGAGGGAGGGAGAGCAGGGCAGGTGGTGGGCAGTGTCATTGAAAGTGAGAAAACGACAACTATATGAACAAAAACAGAAAATAAAATAATATCCTTTAGGCCTATCTAGCGGGCTCATTTCTGGATAGTCCACCCAGTAACTGTCAGGAGTCAAGCTGCCACAGTAAGAATTGTTGAGGAGGGCTAACTTAGTGCTAGCTCAACCAGGGTAGGGGACAGACACTCATCCATCACCTGTCCCAAACAAACCCTGGCACAACTACAGACGAGGCAACAGATATTGAGGTTAGTAGGCCTAAAGCTGCTGAGGTTGACGCTACCATCCTATTGGATGACGTGATTGGACCATCAGGGTAATCATTATGACCCTGTTGGTACCCTCAACAGGGTAACCCACCTATTCACAGGTGAGTGGAGGGTCAGTCCAACAGATGGTACAAGCCATACAGATGGCACAAGCCATTGCTTAGACTGCTGCCAGGGATATCTCAACAGAAGTTGAAAACTGAGGCTCTCATACTCATTAAGAGTCCATGAATCTTGTAGAGGTTGGCTCACAAAAGCCATCTCAGCCATGAGCCACAACTTCCTTTCTTTCTTTGTGGTTGTCATTGCTGCGGAGAGAGAGGACTCATTCTCAAAAACTGGAAAAGGAGAAGCCAGGCCTTTGCCGGCAACTTTTCCATGAAGGGGACTCTACAGAGGTAGCTCAACTGTTTCATGATGGGAGCACTGCAGATGTGGCCCATGGCCAGAAGTCAGAGGCTTCATCAGAGGGCAAGAGCCCTTTGAGTGAGGAGGATGACGATGGTCTGTTGGACTCTGACAATGATCAAACTGGGGCAGCTAGGATCAGTTTGCATCCAGACGAGCAAGACCTCTTCAACAAAGCTTTGTCCTGTGCATCTAACGATGTGGATATCATGGAGCAGGGCATGTGTCAGGTCAGACTAGAAGGGGTACAACAACCCAAGTTAAACAAGTCGAAGAGGGATAAGTACTTTTAGGAGAGTAATTGTCCACAAGGAAGTGTTTTGAAGACAGCTAGCCTCCATACAAGTAGGAGCTATAGGGTATAGGACATCACTTGGTTTCCTTGGTGCCTTGGCAGACCCTAGGGAGCTGTGTAGGGGTCTGCCTGTAATACCAGCATCGCCACAGACACCACCATGTGGTGGCAAAGGGCATCTCTGCTATAGCCAGGAGCAAAGGTGAGCAAAGTATTCAGAAGTGACTAGATACTAGGTGCCAGGCTACTAATACTGCTATATCACCATTATGCCCAAGCCAGTTCCAGTAGGTGGCGCCAACTGACAAGTGGGACCACCACACTGCAGACACCAACCTTTGGATGGCAGGCAGGCCATAACATCTCCAAAAGGAAGCCAAGACATTGCTTAAGTTAATGATCTCATGCCGTCTGCTTACACTGTTGTTAGCCATATGTGAGAACGCTGTATATTGCAGAAAAAGGGGTTAAATAAAACCCAGTGCAAACTAGTATCATTTGTTTGCCTCTCTTTTTAAATTCTACCTTATCGTGTCCCACCATGAGTCTGCAGTACACTACACATATGCATCCGGAAATTATAAATAGTCTGCAAAAGGCCAAATCCAGCAAAATATTCTTCAACATAAGTAGCAAACTATTTAGCATAATTAATGCAACCAGTAGACAGGTAATTTGACCGTGCCTATGGGGAAATGCATATAGACGATGACTCCTAGAACACAGCTAAAACTGTCAACTGTAAACCATTGTTAAAGCTGACAGTAATATGAAGGACTGTTACCAATAACTGTTACCCTTACTTGTTGTTTAAGAGTTAGCAAAGTATTATAGTCTATGTCCCTTTATGTAACACATATGTACTTGCTGCTACCCAGTGCTGCCATCTCTAATGTACAAGAAGTATATTGCTCTGTGTTCCCTCAACATCATCCATAAAAGAAAGATTTTGATTTGACAATACCAATAGTTTTTTTAATTTGATTGTTTGCCATCTTGAATTGTTTTTAAATAGAACAACATCAAATCAATTTGGCCCGTCTTTAAAGTTCTAAATCAATTATGTGATTTTCTGGCTCATGATTTCTCTTTAAAGAGATGAAACGGGTCATACGAATTTAGCATGGTTTTTCGTTCGTATATTCTAGTAACATTTACTTTCCATTTACTCCCGACTAGCTCCTATTGTCATCTGTGTGGAGTTGTCTTTTCGCTTGAAAAGACAATACGTTGATGACTGTCGCAGGAAATATGAATGAAATGTATATGCGCAGCATGACATTTATAGTAAGCTTGGATGCAAGGGGGGTTTAGTATTTGTTTACACGGAAGAGGTTCTGGGTAGGCGAAGTGAGGACATTTGATAAGAACTCCAATCTCGAAACAACAAACACAGATGTTAGCTTCATGTCTGTACACATCCGTACCTACATGTGGCTTATAAATATGCCATGCCTAATACATAGAGGACCTCAGGCGAATGTAATACCTCTCCCAGCTATATTCCGCCACGCCACGTTTCCTCTTCCCATGATTTCAACCCATATACTTGCACTATTGTATGAATATCAATTATTATTGGCTACTGGCTATTGTATGGTATAGGGTTTGGGGTTAGAGAGTTTCATTAATAGTGTATTCGTCCATGTCTGACATCAACGTGCATGTTCATAAAATGTCATCATTGGTATATCTATAAAGGCGCGTGATGGGGCAGAGCAACATTAGATTACTGATATGCATGCGTATCATTTAAGTAATATTTCTTTCCTGACAACGCATCGAATTTCAACAACATCGGGGACGCATACCTTTAAGATAATTTCTGTTGAAATAATTACATTTTTGTCATATTTCTCCAATGACAGACTGATTTTAAAGCAATAAGATGATACGATTAAGGAGAACCTAGTCTCCCAATATAAATTAAATCTTTTTTAAAAAAAGGAACAATGATAAGTATTTTTCTGTCATGACGTTAACGCTGCTATTTTTCTAATTCAAATTCCAAAACACACACACATGTACACACATAGACGCATATTATATGTTATACTATGTACATATATGATAACATATCACATACAGAATATATACACAGATACATATAATTATATATATATAATATTAAATACGCGTGAAGATCTGCCTCACACCTTGAAGCCAGACCTCTAAACTATGAGCCCACAGTTGAGGCTTATGAGGCAGGTCTGGTGAACGTTTAATATTTATTTGGTATCAAGGTTTCGTCTTGTTACAGACACTCTGGAGACAGGGTATAAACACAACAAATAATCCCTACATTCCTCTACTACCCATGCAAACTCTTGCAACTCTCACGCCTCTCCTCGGTGTGTGTGTGGTGGAAGGCTGGGAGGGGGGGGGGGGGGCGCAAGAATTCTTGGTACGGTGTTCCTCTTTTCTCAGTCTCACCATATCGTTGTCGTTATGGTATACATCACAAATCCACCCGGCATTACCACTTCACCATTTTGTTCCATTTTTCTTTTCCTCTCCCACGCTCTTTACCTAAAATTCATTTGATTCTCTTATATTTTCTCAACGGCGTTCATAGGGCTGATGTAAAATAGCAAATGAGAGACATTTATACGTCTGAGTTGGAGAACAATTTTCACAAAAATGAAAATATTTCAGTACAAATGGGGTCATCAACAAAATTGCCCATAATATATATATTGATAAGCGACACTATATTTCATTTTCTACCTATAGGGGTATCTCTGAGGGTGTGTGTACCCCCCCCCCCCCTCCCCCTCCGCCCCCCCCCCCCCCCATATCTACCAGGATCCGCAGTTGCACCTCACCCCCTCGACAAGTGTACCCACAACTTCTGTGAAACCACAACTACTATATATAACTCCCACCTCAATCCCCTCCTCCTCCCCCCGCCTCTCCCTCTCCCTCTCTCTTCTGTATTTATTTTCTTTTCACTCGGGCAGCCAAGCGCAGTCATGTCGGCGCCTAAATGTCCACACCAAAACAAGCCCAGGCCCGGGTGCCGTATGCAAATGTGCAGGTGTTCACCATGGGGGCCGCACAGCGTGCTAAAGGTGACGATTTCTAATGCAATTTATCAGCAGACTTAGGGCGGTTCTTTTGATGTGGTGGATGATTGACAGGCTGGGAGACCTGGGTGCCGCCACTCTGGCGCCAAGCTGGATCGCGCAGACATAGGCAATGAATGGAAAACGTCACCTGCACGGCGGCAACGAGACGGCGGATAGAGGATGGAGGGGGTGCAGTGATTATTATAAGACATTCTTAACAATTGATCTCGAGGGTAAATCCCAAAGAATACTTAGCACATTGAAAAACACACATCCACTGGAATACAATCATAGTTTGCTGCAGTAGACGACGAGGCGTGGGCCTGCTAGTACAGATAGTTTTATTGCTAGTACTGCACTAGTGACTATTTCATCATACATTCTTGCGTTAATGACTCAGCTGACACCTGCAATTTGGCAAAACATTTAGGACTACGCCTATTGTGTTTGTAGCGTATTTCAATTAGCATCCCATTCGGATTAACATACAATAAGCTGACAATACGTCGGGTATAGATCTGCTTGTCCGCCTTACTCCCAGCTACCACCATTCCCTTAAGTAAATAAATGCGCACCCCAAATAAACGACACGGGTTTAAATGTCGTCTGCCGCAAAAAAGCTTTTTTGGGGGAAAATGCCATGATCATAGGCCTACTGGTATATCGATCCGGGTATGTTAGGATTTTATTCATCATTTCCTTCTGAGCAACATCCATAGTATAGCCCCTTTTTTGGTTTATTTGGCTATGGTACTTTGATTGCCATAGGAAGAAAAATATGGTGCGTTTTGAGGAGACTGTCTAATGAAATCTGTTCAAGTATTTAACTGTTTTCTAAACGCTCACGTTTCAACAGGTCTCGCAATCCCTTTCCTCAACGCTTCCCCCCTCTGTATCTTCCTCCTGACACTAGTCCCGAATACTCCCCCCCCCCCCCCCTACTCCCCTACCCACCCACCCACCCCAAAACATCGGTCCCTTGAGTTTTGCCCTTGTAAGAAACTGTTATTAACCTGTTGTTTGACTCCACAGGTGCCGTCCATGGCTTGCCACTCATTCTTCGGACAGACTTCCTATTGGCAGACCCCGAGGAATCATAACAATTTCAGGCGGAGCCAACTCTGGAAAAGGGGGCGGAGTTTTGTGGATTTGTAGTGCGTCAAGCTTCCACGGCGCGGCGCCGTGCCTGGCGTGCCCCGCCCACTCTTGGCGTTGGCACAGAGTATAAACATTCGCCGCAGCACCAACATCCGCACTATTGCCACCCAGTCCCTGCCGCTCGATGCTGACCTACCTACCAACATCCGCACAAGAGCCGCACCGTCTGACAGTAGAACGCTTGCAAACGCTGGATTATTTGGTTGATTCTTACCCCTCACACATCGACACAGACGTCAATATGAAGGCCACAACTAAAGTCTGCAACGTCAGGTCGACAGATCTCGCTCTGAAGCCCGATCAATTCAGGATTAAACACAACAAGGCAGAGCCCACCATGACAGAAGCAGAGATGGTGGCTTGTTTCGCCAAGCTCAAGGATCTAGTACCCACAATTCCCGCAGACAGGAAAATCTCCAAGGTTAACCTCCTCCAGCATGTGATTGATTATATTTTGGATTTAGAGTTGACGCTGGAACATCACCCTGCAATGTCCAAGACACCTCCCCCTCACCTTTTGGCCGCCGCTGGACTGCCAGAAAGAAAACCTTTGGGAGAATCTACAACGTATAACACATTGTTACAGGTAGGCCCCTATGTTTCAGTTATGTGGTATAAACATCATGACCGTGAGAACGATTCTGACACAGCCAGCCAGTGTACGTAGTCAGGGTTTGTACGGGTTCTACTTGACTCTTGCTGCTCGCTCATTTCTCTCTCCTCTCCTCTCTGTTCTCTCTCTCTCCTCCTCTCCTCTCTTTTCCCTCTCTTCTCTCCCCCTCCTCCCCCCCTCTCTCCTTCTCCCTCTCTCTCTCCCTCCCTCTCCCTCTCTCTCTCTCTCCCTCTCCCTCTCCCTCTGTCAGTGCATGTAGGCTACACTTGTCTCACAATCCAATCCACTCTGCCCAACATTATTAGCTATTATTTGAACATAGGCCTACTCGGTCTCATCCAGTGATATCATGCCATGATGGTGCTGCACTTTCTCCTAGGAATTCCCATTATTAATATGCTAGTGTCACTGTATGGCTTGTACATCGTGACATTAATATCACAATGCCTTCCCTAATTGCATAGTTAATGATAGTGCATGTCCTCGTTAACTTCCTCACTAATGATCACCCAACTATGGCCATGGGTTCACAATGAACTTGCATGAGAAATGTCAAATGAAGTCATCAACCTACCGATAATCTTCAATGGAATCCTGACATACATACTTATTATAATAATTTTGCCACTTGAGTAGATGGATGGAAATAGGAGAATTGACCGAAAACAATTGGCCAAAATTATCTAGGTTATCAAACCTCCAACTGAGGAGAATCATACTCATGATTTAGCTCCGATTTTAAGCCTAGACAAAGCTAGCTCCATCCAGTAACTCCCTATCCAGAGTTGGATCTCAAATCTAATGTTGCTTTACAACACACTCCAGTCCTTTTAAAGCCGACAGTGTATTTGTGTCTGCTTGGACCTGGCCTCTGTCACACCACCTCTGCTTGTCAAGTTTGAACCATTCGGCAGGCCTTTCAAACCTCTTTCTCCTCCTGCTTCTACTTCACTTAGCTTCACTTACGTATTTCTCAGACCTCCATTCCCTAAACCAAATACAGGAACCAGGACTGTGTATTAGGACGAGGCAATTTAAAATAGCCTCCAACTGTGTATGTGTATTGACTTGCGATATAACTTAAACGTGCAGTAGTCCTACCATACTGTAGCAATTCTCATGTATGTCCATTTTGGTTTTTGGAAACTATTACAAATAATAGGCTACAATACACAACCATTCTGAAAAGTATTGCGCATTATATCTCATTTTTGTAGCAGCATTTTCTTTCTATCTAAATTATCCATGGGAATCAACACTTCAACTTCTACCTTTTTTGGTAATTAGAATTACAGCTCTCACATCGCCATGGCAACATCGACGCCAAACACACGCCTCTGGGAGCACTGCAAACATTTTTAATATTTTATAAACCCTGCTGCTTCAACTGTTCCTGTTTGATATGTGAATAATGATCCTAATATTTCCTACCTTTATTTTTCCAGGTATCTAGTCATCTTGAAAGACACGCAGCAGAGAAGTGCGGGGAACGACCGGCATCGTATTAATCTAGCAATGAATCATTAGGTTATCAAGTCAGATTAGATCGGGTAAGATCCTTAGCTTTCATCGATTGTCTGCATTAAATATTCATCGTAAATTCTACACGAATCCTAACAGAAAGTATATTATTGCTAATTACCTAAGTTACCCCCAAAATGGTTTATTTCTGGAATCGAAACCATTTCTCATTATGTAACATTTGTTCTAGTGTAGGTTGTGATTTGCACATGTATGTTCCAGTGTTTATTGAAGGTTCACTGGTCACATTGGGTTATGGGGAAACTGTTTTCCTCTTGAGATATAAGAATTGTATCTTATTTTTCACATAGATAGCATGAAGTTCTGGGCCCAGTTTGACTTTTTTTTATCAAATTTTACTGAACTCCCATTTGTATTTGGATGGGCATTATTAGTAGAGTGCAATCCTTCTGTATGGTCAGATTGATTGGTTCTCATAGCTTAGAGTAATAAGGGATTATTACGCTATGGTTCTAGTGATTATTGCGTCTGCTGCGGGTGGATTGTTGAAACTTGAAAGTGAATGGTTAGCAGGGGGTGGGGTCGGCGGGGTGGGGGTGGGGTTGGGGCGGAATTGATCCTGCTGACTGCAAGAGAAGCTGAGGCTTTGAAGTACAATGTATTTTTGTTTAAACCTGCCGCGTAAAAGTACACATGGTGAAGAGAGGGAAAACAGACATGCAGTGAGTTGAGATTAATGGATGAGAAATCAATACTGGGATAGTTTAAAAGACATTACCTCGATTCTATGCTTAGATCTATATTTGCTCTACATGGTCATGGATATGATGGGTTCTAAATGAAACATAATCTAATCTTTGAGTAAAACTCTTAAGGTCGAATATAGTGTATTATCGCATAGCTTTAGTGGGCAGCAAGACATAATAGAGACTTTGCACAGCGAGCCTTAATTATAACAAACGCTCGATTGATAAGTCTCTATTTAACGCCTTGTTGATGCTACTCTTGTGTTACTTCTGGGCTCTGGACTCGGGCTTTTGTGGCTGCGATGAACGGGTGGTGTTTAAACTCCCGGGCTGAAAAGGAGGGACGCAGCTGTCGTGAACACCTGGGCGCTCTTTCTCCCATGCCTCCCTGGTGCAGGTGGACTCAAGCGATTGTCAAGGTCTCCCCCTCCCCCCTCCACACCCGCCCCTTTCTTTCCCGTCTCCGCCCTTATGATGTTATTCTACTCATTCACCCCTTACACACCCTATCTAGCACTTAATACGATCAGTGATGGCATCTTCTCACCCTCCCTCCTTTCCTCTTTTAAACTCTTCGAATGTTTAGCTATTAAACAAACTGATTTTCAATATGAATAGTCCTAGGAATGAATAGTGGGGGAAGTAGCCTTTTAGGGAGGGTATATAATGAGCCTTATATATTTGGAGCCTCGTCAAGTCTTGGACCAACATATTTTAACATTGTGAGTGGAACCAGATAGTAATTGTCTGCTTATTTGTGTTTTTCAGGGCGTTCTTGAAGTCTGGTTGAAATGCCCGTACGTCGGATTCTCTACCAGCTCTGTGCTCAGATCCTGACGTCAGGTGGCGTCAACCGGAAGTAGCAGCTATGTGAGACTACCCTGGATACAATCCTCAACCAAACGGGACTCGAGTTGGGACGGACTTCCCATCTATTCTGGATTTCTCATGGAGCTGTTGGAGAAGTCCGTCCTGGATTCCGTTTAGTCCTTGTACTGAGTGCTTCCGCTGTGTAACTTGGAGGAGAAACCCAATCATCCAGGACAGAAGGAAGCCATCCGGTAGTTGTTCGATAAAAAGAGGACGTCCGGTGGCGGGATCACCGTGGCAACTTATTGTCCCTTGGCAACAGTTTAACGTTCCCACTGGCATGTTCCTCAATGGTCCGTGCACCTGTCCGGACCAACACAGGAGGAAGAACATGTGTTAGCATGTGTAAAAACATGCTTTCTTCTTCCCTGTGGCTCCAATCACCATGGAAACGTAACACTCTCTCTCGCGGAGGACAAAATTGCCCAGTTCTACATTCCTCAGCAGGTTACCCAGGAAAACCGCTAAGACATGACAAGTCCTGACCTGGGAAGGGATGTGTGAGAATGACTAATTCCTGGACAATTTTATCACCATCACAGACACACGCCTAGGGAGCATTTTACATGTTGACCGGTCACCATTATACTATTGTTTTACAGAACATTTCTCTCATCATGTGAATCACATACTTCATCGTCATTGACATTACCCTTAGTTTTGCCGTGGAATTCTCAACACTTATAAACATTCTTTTCTCCTATTATCCCCCATCATAATCTTCACTTGCCTCTTGGTTTTACCAAGGGTGTTTTCTGTTAACATGGCAAACTCATTCTTCCATTTTAAACATCCATGTATGCATGCGAACATCCTCATCCCACCTACTCACAATGCCGGAAGTCAAAAGTGACGAAGAAGATGAAATGCTGTGTATTGATACCTTGCATATTGACTGAGACTGGTGATGCGCCCTGGGGACGAAAGGACTTAGTTTGGGGGAACCCCCCTCTGGGTTTCACCCTGGAAGAATTCCCCACCCCCATGGGTAGCTCCCTGGTGTATTAAGCAGCAGCTAAAGAAATAACCCCTCGATCTCAACACCTGACAGTTTTGTACAGTCTCCTCTCTCTCGGCCACACCGCCCCTCATTCGTCTCTCTCAAACCACTGATAAACTCCCCGGGAGACGAACCAAACGCCCTCTATCCATCAACTCATGTTCTAGAAAACTTTTACTGGCTCACTCAAGCTCTCGGAAATACAGGACGAGGAAGGGAATAAGAGACTTTTCTAGCTACAACCGGTACTGGGAACTTTAACCGTTTTAGGCCCATCGTCGCCATATCCCTTTGGCAGAGTGGAGGAATGTCCTTTTTAAAAAAACAACCCAGATACAGACTTTTACACGATGAAATAAACCTCGATCTACTAATGTAAAATGGCCTCTACATCGCCTCACATTCTTTTAAGTTCTGAGTTTTAAGTAAAGTTTAATACCCGAAAGGCTGTTTGTGAAAGAATGTTATCTAAAGGGTTGAGATATCTTGGGAGTAAAAGTCACTATTGTTACATACCTCTCGGTACTTTCTCATTCATTGTTCCATTGTTCCATCAAGTATGCTAGGTATCACGTATAGATTCATTTATATAATATGGTTTCATTTCACGAAGGTGCAAAGATGTGCATGAAAACACATCCCATTATCATCAATTATTATATTTAGACTATTATTCATACATAGACATAAATTCAATACAAAGAATCATTGTCTCTTCATCCTAGCGTCAGATTGTATTGGTTCGTGATATTATGTTAATTATGAAGAACATATGAAAAAAAAAGATTTATTTGCCCTCCTCTTTTATTGTATTACGAATTTGGAGAGGCGCATGTATGATCAATAAAAGGTGTATTGTAATAAAATATGTAAATATTGTCAACAAAACTTGAAAACACTATCTTTATTTATTCTTGCTCGTGGCAACTTTACAAATAATCTTCCATTCTATCATGAATATAATTCGCGAATTTACCAAAGCTACAATAAACAGATTTTGGCGTTCCCCCTTTAAGGATCTTTAAAAGAATCGGCTATTACCTACTTGTAATTAATTAATTTTACGAATTCCCTTCCTCCTCTTTCGAACGACAGGTAATAAATAACTTACACAAGTCAACAAGCCGGAAAGCATCCCTCATTATGTTCCGTTATGGTACATGGAACTCCCCTGTACGAAATGCGACGGTGAATATATCATGCTAAGCCCAAACCAATACACTTATCTCAAAGGCTGTTTCATTCGCGAATCTCGGGAAAGTTAAGTGCTGAGTTGTGGAAGATGAAACGCGTATTTCGCCCTGTATATTCTCTCTCTCTCCCTCTCTCTTTCTCTCTTTCTTTCTCGCCCTCTCCCTCTTTCTTTCTCGCCCTCTCCCTCTCTCTCTTTCTCTCTCTTTTTCTCTCCTTCTCTCCTCTCCCATCTGTGTGTTTGTGTATTGTGTGCTGATCCTCAATCAGGTGACACCGGGTTGCGGCGTCCGTAACAATAATTATACAACATGAAGAGAGGAACAGATGGGTGTAGATTTCAGCCTGGCAGAATCTTGGCACTCATTAATAGGCAGCCTGGCGGACAGATGGAGGATTTATACGAGGGGGGTGGGGGTCGGGGGTGGCTCGGGGCTTTTGAGTATTTTCAAGCTTCATTACTATACGACCATATTAAACCGACTGTTTTAGTGTCCTATATTGTATTAATAATAAGATCATTAGATGGCTCTGTGGAGTGAGTTTTCAATAACTTTCAGATTTAAAAAAAAAAAACTGGGTTGAAAATGTCCCAATTTTGTTTTAATATATATTATATACGTTCAAGAAGGATACACTCTTCCCGAATTCCCTACATGGGGTCAGGTAAAAATATATCAATGATAATTGCACAGGATATTCGACAAATCTGCGTCTAGATCTGTAATTATCAGTGTACTTACCGGCTGTACAATAAAGCCACACCTGGGCAGCCGTTAGCGTTTGCGCTGGCTGCATCTATAACTAGCAAGCAATCTGGCAAGTTAGCTTTTGCAGTTACCGTTTTATGAGTAAGGATTAAGGGACCATGCAGTGAATGCAACAATGAGGGTTCATCCGATTATCTCTGTCCAGTCTTACGGAGATTCAAATATAAATCAAGATCACAACTGTCAATGCCATAAGCAAACATATCAATGCGTTTCATGTCGAGCTACTTAGTCCCCCCCCCCCCCCCCCCCCCCCCCCCACACACACACACACACACAGACACACAGACACACACCTGGATCCACCACTGACTCGTTAATGTATGAGTGTTGAAAGGTTGTGTGTGTATTGGGGAGGGTGTGTTACAAGGGAGTTCTGAGTGTACAGCAAATAGGAGCAAATACACTATATTATACAGGACTTCCTTAATTGTGTGAGATCTGGAGTAAGCATGCATTGGTTCGTATCTTGTGTTTTAGAGCAGGGTGGGACAGGAGCGGGAAGGCACACGAAACCATATGTTGGGCCAGCTGGTCTAGCAGAGGTTTTGTTTGTTCGTTTGTGTGTCCTTTGTGGGAGGGGGAGGGGGCAGGGACGAGACGCAGGATCATTACTTCACAAATATTCCGACAAGATTTTGTTCATATTAGGCCTATATTAAATGTTGTATTATAGTATAGTTCTGTGTGTATTTGCATGTTCAAGACAGATAAATACTAAAATAGAAGAGAAATGAAATATACATAAACCTACCTATATATAACCACTAATTATACATTACATGTACGTATTTATATATACAAAGGTCCATACAATATGGAAATGACTATTACAATAATGTTATCTCATAGTCCAATTCAAAAAGGTCAAACCGAGAAGCAAGCAATAATACAACTTAGAGAAAAGAAAAGCTATTTCCGCATCATTGCGAAATGGCCCAAAATAAGCTGTGTCCAGGGCCTGTCACATGCACACTACTTGTGCAAGTTGTGAACAAGGCTGAATGGTTCAAGCTCAGAGTAAAAGCCTCAAGCAACAAGTATAGAGTATACACATACTCGTTGGTTCAAGGAAGGTCGTGGCACCGGCCTCTCAAGCAAAACAAAGACAACAATTCCCAGACAAAGACATTCATTTGCTTCACATACATACATGTACTTAATGGTGGATTATTTCCACAAAGGAAAAAAGGACCATTTGTGCCGATATTAAATTTGTAAATTATACTCACAAATTTCAGTTTGAATTGATAATCCTATCACTTGCACTGAACTGTATTTAGATGTTGGCATGGTCAAAATACATTCATACATTCAATAAGAGAGAATTTGATTAAACCATTTTTTGATCGAGGGGCATTTTTTTAAAGACAAAATGGAATACATGTCTATACTATATCTACATAATGAAATACATGTCTATATTCACCTATTAGTGTTCATTCCTATGCGATGCTGGGATGTGATTCACAATAATTGTGTGTAAAATATTGTATGGTGTATGTAGGGGTGGGGGATAAACTACACCATTTATATACATGTATATAATATATTATACCTCATATAAATGGAACTGGAGTAATGCCAATGTGTGCAGTGGTACATAGTATTTATCCGTATCATGTAATTGTGATGTTGGTGAAGCAAATTATGTACCGAAAGTACTAGTGTTTGTCGCGAACCAAGCGTCCTTGGAGACACATTGCAATTGTTGGAAACCGAAATAACTAACCAAGAATAACAAGCACGATTATTCAATTGAAAGTGTTAAATTGTCTTCGGTGCCCATATAAGTTGGGAGAAGGCAACTACTTTTCGAGGTTTCATAGTGCTTTCCCACCTGGAATTGACCATCGAAATGTATGGAGTCCACTTGAACATGGAATTTATGTCCTTATATGAAAGGAATTGTTTGAACCAGGCATTCTTGTGAATGTGCTTACACTGAATGTCAGGTATAACCTCACAATAGTCGAAAAATTCGCAGTTCCAAACCCACGACTGACACACGGTTTAGATTCATACATTTGGCTCCTCACCAACTGCACCTGTTGTTGGTGTGTAGGACGCCCAGAATAGGTCACGTGGTCTGACCTTTGGCCTGTCCTAAAGCAGCCCAGGTGTGGGGTCAAGGTCACCTATAGATCAGGCTTAGGTTCATTTCATAATGTAGCCATGGCGACCGGCAGGACCTCCAAGATACAGATCTACCTTTTATCTTCCTTCTTCTTATGCTGTCACCCTCGTTTCATCTCTAAGCCCCTCCGGCGTCTCTTTGAAGGAACCATTCATGCTAGTTGTATATGTGATATATATAAATGTAGGCAGTTGTGTTATTCCACTGCGCATGTAAAAGAGTACGGTCACCTATCATTGGGATGTGCATACACAATGTATCGGGTTCAGGATTTTAGTAGCTCCTGAGAGGATGACAAAAATAATAAGATAAGGGTACCAGTATGCAAACTGATCATAACTTATGGCTCAAGACATTCCTTTACCCTTGCAAGCCATTCCATCCTTAAAGTCCCTTCTCAAGTCTATTTTTCCCACCGTCTGTACCGCAGAGACCCTTCCTCCAGGTGTCAAGTAGTGTGACCTATTATCACCATTATAATCTTTGTCATGGTAACTGGCACATGCACCAAAAAGTGAAGTAATTTTTGCTGTCACGGTACGTGGCATACTCTGAAGGCGGTTATGCTTGGTTTCCAGGACAACAGGTGCAAATTATCGTAATACATAGGTCCACGAAACCCGGTGCCCAACGTGCCAAAAGAATGTAATATATAAATATATAGGTATGGGCGAATGGAATGGAGTTGGAAGGGAACGGTTATGTATAGGTCTAAGGCGTTGCCATTATGATGGTCTAAGGTGTTGCAATTATGTAAATAAGCCTGTACGCAATACCTAATTGTATAATCGTCTTGTTCCACTAATTGCTATCATCTCTACCCATTCTCCAAATCTACAAGATATTGTCATCTCAACTTTCCCACAAATGCAAGGCCGCCTATCAAAACATGTACTTCTGTAGCATCATTTGGTTTACGATATCAATTCTTTGCCTGAGCAAATCATTTGTACTACGAACTAAATCTATGTCTTGCTTCTTCCTTTCTGTGTATTGATAATTTCCAACATTTTTTTTCCTTTTTCTGTTTCGTGTAATTAGACCTTTCCTCTTTCATTTCTTTCTCTTATCAACGAGACTATATTAACACGTTGCTCTTATCAACGAAAATGAAATGAAGTCGTGTATTTTTTTCACTTAATGTTCTGTTTCCTTTCTTTCCCCCTTTTTATCATCCATCCCTTTTCCGTTAGGATCAACTTATGCCAAATCCAACTAATCTATATCCCCGTGGGAAAAATCAGTATGTATACGTGCGCAAACCTATTTCCTGGTTAATAAGCACATATCTACATGTTTATAAGTGTCCTTCATTGCTACAGCGCATACTACTAAGATAGTAGTCACGTTTGGGGGTTCTCAACTATGGCATGCGTTGAATTGTTCATAAAAGCATTCGATAGCAAAGTCAACATTCAAACCAATCATTCGGGTCACGCCTTAAAGGATATGTATACTTTTTATGAAATAATATTATTGCATTGGGAAATAAATGTGGGAGGGATCGTTATATGCCACATTGCACAGGAAATTGAATTTGTATGCTATAACAAGAACCTTTGACTCTTGAGCCCACTATCAGAAACACACATGAACACAGATTGTAGCAGCAGCAGTGATCGAGTATTCGCAATCGAAAATGGTGGACCAGCTTTTGTGGTTTCGACCCACCTTTCCTTACAAAATAACTTGGATAATAACAAATGCATACGTACTGTTTCAATGTGACACGCTCTTTATTATACACCTTTGAATGTACCAGCGTCACATATTCTTTTTGTAATACTCATGCAATATTTTCATATTGGAAAGGGCATCCATATCTTATTTAACATTCATATCCATTGAATAGGAAACCAATTGCCTATCCCCGCCTATAAACATGGCACTGTGGAAGACCAAATGTGCAAACGACCCCCCAACTTCAGCCCAAAACTCCTGACATCTTGCTATGCATTGATTAGTTCAATTAATCCCATCGTGTTTACTCCCAGCCTACCAACCAGGGTAAAAATAATCAATATTTCTGACCCTCCACTAAGTGTTCGCTTCACTAATTAATCCATTTAGGTTCCCCACACCTGGATAAACAAGCAATTACCTTCATTGTTTTGCTTACTTGCCAGCTCTGTCTCACAATGGTCCCCCTGATCACGATCATGTGACCAGGGTCCCTGCTATTGTATGTATAGTGCGTGTATATATAATACAATGGCCTCTGTCGATACAGAACCTATACATAGTCCCATGTATGGGCCTCTGCTGAGAGGAGAATTAAGACGGGTGTGGGTGGGGCTCCGTGGGAAAGGAGTATTTTGTATATTGAATTCCAATAAATACATGTGATGTTACTGACAAATTTATACAATTTAAAAAAGCCAAATTTTCCCATCGGTCTGCTACGATGTTTTGGGAGATCGTTCAGAAAGATATATTATGTTCATGCATGTATATATTGTAGGCCTACGTGTTTTGAGAGATCACCCCCATGCTGTCCTCTAAAATTCATGCTCCCCATTATTCCCATGTATATATTGGGGCACGATTGTAAAGACAAGCCCATTTATCCTCCGACGATCTCTTATAGGCCTCTGTGATTTCCATAGCATTAGTTATATTTGGCTTTATCCGGAACGGGGAAATCAACACAGGTGTCCCATGTACTCCCAGTCCCACCCTCGCTTCGCTTATTCCCCCACCTGCAGGTAGATTCGGACCCTAATCCACCACAGGTGTGCAGGACAAGTTAGTATCAAGTGTCCCCTGAGGACTGGAGTGTAGGACTGACCCCTCCATTCCCAACAATAGCCAAGCCTGACCACTCAAACTCACTAAAGGGTCTCAATACACGATATATGAATGAGGGTGGGAGGGAGGTGTACTAGTTGTGGGGGGAAGCCTTATACGTGTATGCAGGTGTCCGATTTGTGCTGCTAGCACTGATTATGTTCTGAGGATTAGCCGTCCCTCATCAGCTGCTAAGGTCGTGATATTTGATTCTTTGATTTCGAGAAATTATCATATCGATCTGCTACCTGCCCATGTTATTTCCTTTGAAGTGTTTGTCATATATTATGTATACAATATTCATATTCTTTTTCTTCATGCAAAATCTAAGTTCGGATATAAGGAAATAGTTCGTGGTCAGAATCTTTTTGAGATTTCAAACTATGAAACAGGAATTTAATCACCCTCCTTGTCATTATCTCGAATATGTTTTATTCTCGACTAAATATCACAGATACAATCATTTCTGTCAGAGTCAATTTTTGCAAACCATGTCAAGTGTCCAGGAGTAGCTTCCAGGAATCGACATGAGTGAAGGGATTGGGGCTATTTGCTTCTTACAATATGACCTAGGTCATGCATCTAGGCCAGCAATATAATGAGTCGAATCTAGTACTTAGGGAAAAGCATCGCTTCTCAGATGTGTTAGTTAATATATTTTCTATTTGCCCGAGATCTGTTATTAACTTATTATTCTCAGTCCTGTACAACAACATAAATCGACAAAACATAGAAGATTTATTCATGGTACAATGTATATTATTTTCTTATGATATTCACTTCAGTAAAAAAAAACTAAACACGAAAATTATATCCATCACCCAATAACTTGCGCATCTTATGACTGTTGTTAAGAGACAATTTATCAAGTACAAAAACATATGTATGTAACTACTGGTGGTAAACAAAATAATACCCTCTACATAAAATGCTTCACATGTCCAGATAACAATGATAGAGTTGGCTTCCTATTTCATCCCAGAGTCATCTTTACATGTTTATCATACTTTATGTTGCCTGAGATATTATTGATTTAATAATGCTTTACTCATCAAAACCAGTCTTCAACATAAAGCATGGTCGTCAGTAGAAACATATTCTTCACTTGGTCATCATTTAGCAGGGGAGGTGAAGATAATTATTTGATATGGACGTAGAAATCATGAGGATTTAGATATACGCCGGCTTGTTTAGACTGGGCTATTTTCGTCAACGTTTCGTGGCTACACTTCCGGAAAATATTAACCAAACTATACTTTAGATTCTAAACCTAAATTCACAATCAACTTTGTCCATTTGACACCTCATATTTCACCAGAAATAAAAGACCTTGTTTTTTTTTTTTTTTTTTATTTCATTAAAGGTAAATTGGTGTTATTATAATGGATTCACATGGATTCACACCTCAGAGTAAAATGCTCGTTTACTCTGTCTGAGCTTAACCAGTTCTCATATCATAATTAACGAAGTCATTTATTTTTACATTGGGAAAATTGTTTGCTGATTCTAAATTTTAGCGTCAAATAAATTCTAAATTCAAAGTGATCATTTCCTAACGTATCATACATATAATAGTTTTCTTAATTTTCTCAGATACCTCCTGTACTGACGAAGATATATTTTAGCCATTGGCAACGTATACATGACCCTACCAAGGAAATCCTGAGAGAAGACTGACAACCCCCTCCAATACAAGTGTCTTTCCTTCCACATCTTTCATTTAAATGCCTTTTATTTTCTGCACGATTAGGATTATAGACACTTATATTTGTGGGTCAGACAAAATGAAGAGACCTGAAGAGAATTCCACGCGAAAAAAAACCCAACCAACCTAAAATATCATTGGCAAAATATATTGTCTTGCAAGAGCTACAACACCCTCTCGCTTCTCCTTCTTCTTCCTCCTCCTTCTGCCCACCTCTGGCCACCTGGGCCCGATAAGGCACACCTTCATATATATAATGTCTACAATAGGTATGTATGTATGGACGCTTGGCTGCTTCTCTATGGCTCTACGGTGAGGGAAAGCCCACGTGTGCGACAGACTGGCGCCAGTGTGGCGGTGTGGGACAGGTATCAGGGACCACCGGGGAGTCCGGAGAACTACTATACCCCTGTTCTCACGCCCCTACACCGCACGTGTCCATGGCCGTAAATACTAGGCCTTTCAATAACACGAACTATAAAGTCTACCAATACGGTAAACCCTCTCAAATTATTCCTTAAAGTGAGGCGCATGAGACGGTGGGATTATATGTAAAGGTGGTAATATTATGGAATTAAAAGTGGTTGGCAGAATGTTTTCGAGAGGCAAAATTTGCTTCTGTGAACATGTGAAAGAAAGAAGGGGGGCATATTGGATTGGAAGGAAAAGAGGCCAAAGAGAAGAGAAATATCAACAGAAGATTACAGTGGCGGGGGTCCTGTGGAGAAGGACAAGAACAGGTGACACTTTAGTGAGAGAAAAGCGAGAGGGAAAATTGATTGCAATGAGTATAATGTAAATATGACTTCGGTATCGGTCATATTACTCGGAATGAGATATCGATAAGAAATATGACTTAGATCTGATCGTCGATCGTTACCCGTGGTATTAAGGGATACTGGCGAGAACATTGATCAATTCCGATAGATATACACGATTTTATCATTATCAAATCAAGTTTAACACAACTCACATAGTCATTTTCATATCAGATATTTTCCAAGGCAATTCAAAATAGTAAATACCAAGGCAAGCACGATCACTGACTGAGAGACTTAGGAGAAGGTCTTGCCGACAGGAACCATGCAGTCTGCGGGGCGTGGAGTGCCTAGCCCTTCTCACAGATTAGAACTAATTAAAAAATAAATTAAAGTCTGACTGGGTGCTAGTCCCACGTGTAACCCATACTACCAAGACCTCCCACCTTATTATTCACATGACTTGCCTGGTTACAAGTACAGTTTCATACATGTTTAATAGAGGTTAACAAGAACATTTATTATGAAAACGAAATTTCAGGTCTAAACAGAGCTCTCCTGACTGCCAGGGACCCTGGTTTCCAGCAGTCAGAGAGGCGCCACCAAGCTCCTAATCCCTAAGACTAAGTCCTAATAATAAAGCTTGTGGCCATACATATGTTTCTGCCGTTTAACATTATGACGAATCCCTAAAATTACCCATATCTAAATACTTTTATTTGCTAAGTTATCCAATCATTAAAACACGATTCATAAATAGCGAAGAGAGAGGACTAGGGAGGAGGAAAGGAGAAGGGAAAGGTGGGTTTAAGAATTAGTAATCACTGCCTTGAAAGTCTTGGGATTATAACTACGTAAGTCAGAGATCAATAGGATTAAATACCACCATTTCAGAAATACAGTGCAGTGGTGTGCCCTCCCCCCCCCCTGGATTAATGACTGACATTGAGGGACTGTTGGTGCACTGTTTGGTGCATAATCCCGAGGCGACAGCGACAATGGACTAGACAAATAGTGCACAAGAGAACAGTGCACTAGCAGCTCCGAAATGGAGGTTATTACTCTTTTTAGTCTGTGATAAAGGTGGTTATAGCCCAAGGACTACGAATTCATGGCAGTGGCATATATTAAATTATTATATTGATCAAATAATATATGCGATTTCCTATGTATTGTACGGACATTTGATTTAATACTTTAGGGACATTTATGGTCTATTTAATTTTAAAATATACATTTATATGAGGGAGGGAGATCGAGATTGAGAGATCGATGACTAATGTGTGTGTGAGAGAGAGAGGAGACAGAGAGACAGAGAGACAGAGAGACAGAGGGAGACAATATATGAAAATGGGAAGCAGATTGTTCGATAAGGACTGAACATTTTGTGAGAGAGACACCTGTCAAGACTTCCAAAGCACTGATTAGAAGGGGATACACCCAATACACGGATCATGTGACCTCTCATTGGAACACGTGTTCACAACCTTAAAACATAATAAGCACAATCTCGTTCCGCACCCGACCCCCACCTCTCCTACACCTTTTATGTTCAGACTCATGACAAATCTTTCTCTCTCTTTTTGTTTCTCTTTTCCTTTTCTCTTTTTAAATGTCATTAAAGGCCAATAATATATTTAAGACATTTCAATTGAAATACGCTTATGATTTTTTTAGCGTTGCTATCCGCAAAGTCACGCGACACGCAATACTTAATTTGTGCATCGTATCTGCCCAATTATCCACGAGCACGTACATACCATTGAAATATGGGCTTCGTCGTGAAAAGGGAAAACATCTTGGATATTTAAATCTATGTCAGCGAAACTAATCTTTCTAATATATATAGATAAATGAATTTGTCTTTCCTTAAGTATGTCGCACATAGCAAATTGGCAAAATATATCCCCTGCCCCCAAAATGATTTACGAATACTTGAACATTCACTGATTCAAAATACATTTCATATCCTGTCATTTGTAGATGAAGGCATTAATAATTACGTTGACATTGGTGTATGCAATTGGTGTTCACCCAGTTAATCAGGAATTATACCAGGCAAGTCACACGGATTTCAAACTATATTCAGAATTAGATCTTTGAAAATAGTGACATTTTGATATGGAACATACGGACAAAGTGTTATGGGACATAAGGGCTTTGTGTGATCATGCCCTTGTACCTAGTTTGATCTTTCTCCACTTGCACCTGCACCGTCTTTATGGCCACCTGGATGTTACCATGACCCTCCAGGGGGTGTTTTACTTTTAGCGGTGTATGGGGTAACTGACGATGAAGCTGGGGGCGTGATGAAGGAATACGTGGATCCAACTAGGTGGGGTTTGCCAAACGTGAGATAAGGGCACTAGGTTTATAATATTCACGTATCTCCATTTATTTCACTGCCAAATACATTTTATAATATTCACGTTTCTCCGTTTATCTTCCTGCTTATTTAGATAAATACATTGTATATTGTAATATGCTTACATAATTGATGACCATCATTCTTAGTATCTGTAGAGTATATGGCTGTGTATATATATTGGCTGTCTGCATTATAAGGTAAACGCTCTCATGGTTTCATCCACATTACCTTGGTGACAGGTATGTGACTATTGTCAGGGCTCCTACACTATAAAAAACCCTACATTATAACGCAGCCAAACCACAAACCACAAGGTTGACGCTCAAACTACCCGTAGCTATACCCTCCCCTGCCACCCCTTTAAGTACCTCACCATACAGAAAACCCTACCCCACCCTTATATTAATGTCTCCATCCTCCCAAGGCATGGTGAGAGGAACGAAAGGAGGGACACTACAGGACGGTGTTAACGAACGGGAAAATGGGGTGGCTACTGGAGCACTGTTATAGGATTGTGGGACTTGGGTTGGTCTGAATTCCATTTTCAAAAATAATGGAAAAATATTATACTATTTTGACACTAAAATGATTACATACGTAGAAATAAGGGCAGGTGAATCGGTAGCTTTTCTGTCTCTTATCCTACAAAGTTCGGAGATATCATTACCATAAGTCCAAAGGCCTCATGACTGGAAGGCCTTTCTAGTAGATTTGATGAAGGTATGTGCACTAAATCATGCCTTTTAAAACAATGGGATTTGTTACTTTTCTGTTTTACTGCATGTCGGGTAGATTCAGAATAAGTCCCATACTAGTTACTCGTAGGAATCAGGTGTATTTTTAGCAGGCTGGTATTCATATCCCCGCCTTCTAATCGATAGAATACGGTAATTCCGATTCGAAAATGAAAAACAAGTCTTACCGAAAGATATTTGATGAGTATACTGGCGTGACCAATTCTTTAATTTACGATTGGGACAATACCAGACATAATCAGCGTACAAATGAGAAATATCAGAGTGTGAACATTTCGGGAAATACATTCTATGAAAAAAAAAAAAATAATGTCTATGTTTTCAATTGTTATAGAGTCTGTATGGGACCATGTGAGCCTTTGATGACTGGAGCGTCTTTGACCTTTTTAGTGATAGGATGTCCAAGCCCAAGGCCTGCAAGTTCTACTTGAATGTCATTTCTTGGATTGATTGGATCATATGACTTAGCCAACTGATATAAATTACTAGTCTGATGCAACATTCCCATGATGAACATTTTAGAAGAGCCAACCTGAAGGTCATTGAGTGTATATAATATTATTCTGACAAGGGCTTCAAGCATTTGTGGAGTGATATGCTGTTTCTGTAGCAAGCCAAGCCGTGACAGCGCTAGAACAGCAACATTTGAACGTGTGATGGTCACGATATCGCTGAACAGCATTCGGAAACTTACATACGTGTACATGTATCACAGTCGGCTAAAAATCGGTATGCATTTGGTAACACAGGGCTCTTGTAAGTTTACAACAACATTGGAAAGTTGTTGTAGCTTTACAATATACTGTTGGAAGGTTCCAACGCTATTTTGTGTATCCCCTATTTAGGCTTGGTGGCTAATAATATGGGAGATTAATGGGTATGGGGTTCATGATGATCATGGTTTCCTACACCGTTTCATTAACTTTCGAACAAATTAGTGGCCCATATCCTTTGTAACTACAACAAACCAACTTGTAACCAACTTGACTGTTTCCTCCCAACAAACTTACAAGGGTTGCACCTGACTGTTATAATATTATGCGCCGACCCGAAATTGCGTCCAGCACCGTGAGAACATTTACCTAGTCACTGCCCCATGACATGACACCCTGATTACACATTGTGCTACACAGGGTAATTGTCCACCAATTACAGGGGTCAGCCTGGAACGCTAGGTAAGCGCTGAATGGACGCTACACACTGCCCAGAACCATCACACAGGTGTGCTCTCTCCTTCCAGGCACCTTTTAACCATTCGTTCCTTAAAATTATTCCTTTCACTTTGTATTGTTAACTGAAGAACCACGATTATTCAAAAGAACTTTATATATATTATATGCTCCATATACATGTATATATTCATGTATAATTATATACTTATACATATAATATTATATTACATGTATAATATGTATGCTCCTTTACATATTTTCAAGAAAGCAGGGTCTATCAAAAGCATATTATGCTTTTGATAGACCCTGCTTTCTTGAAAATATGTAAAGGAATTTCCAGAATCTCCAGGGTCAAATAATAAGTAGCTGTACCACAACTCTTTGTTGAAATAGAGTATATTTAAATGTAGGATCTGTATTTCGAAATAGCTATTCATCATAACTGTACAAGTTTTGATCCTTGCCATGCTACACATAAATAATGATCCAAATTATAAACCATTATGTGTAAGTATCAGCAGGATTAATTAGCGAAAACCTCTGGTTAACAATCTGGAACTATACATATATAAATTCGTGCTCAATCCCTGAAGTTGTGCATGAGGTTGACACTTAGCGTAAAACTTATAATTTCCGATCTCCTCGAGTGCACTTAAATTAGCATAATATTGACATCTTATGGAGTAGCCCCTTATGACCAAGGCTAACCCTTATTTAGCAGTACACCAAGCCTTTACAACAATAAGGCTGAGCCGGCAGGGAATCCCTCTTCTAATCTGTACCTCCTACCTATTGTGTTCCCGGAGACAATACCCCTAGTACCCCTCCCGGGGACATTCTAATTTAAACTAGAGACACACCTGTGGATATAAAACCATGGGCGACGTCAATGACGTCACGGTGTCGCCGCAGGTGTAATAAACAAACCACAGGATGTGATTTACTTAAGTGGGTTTACCATCAGACTATCTTCACTATGCAAACTTCATGGGTTTAGGGGGTTTGAGTACTGAGAGTTAGTGGTTTGTGTGTGGGTTTGTTTTTCTTGTGTCAGACCTAATGTACCAATACTATTCCTGCCAAACGTCAACGTCAACCGTAACTGTGTAGGGGTAGGGGGTACGAGGCAGGGAATGATAAATAATAGTATTCCTTGATGGTATAATGGGTCTGCCTGAGCTGTTCACAGCCATAAGGTTTATCTCAATTTTTTATTTTTGAATGACATAAAACAGGTGGTCTGTGGGATGTTTTCTTTAGTGGTGACCAATCTCGAATGGATGGTTCCACCCAAGAAAACAAACCTACTTTTCTACTTTCCCTACTTTTCCAGGGAGTATTTTTGGCATGATATGACTTATAGAATTTCTACAGCTGGGGGTGTCCAGTGCGTAGATTGTAGTTTAAAACCTATGGTTGAGTACGGCAAATTATGTGATTATTTTCACGGGTAACATCCTACAGCAATATCATATGTCGCAATAACGAGAGAGAGAGAAAGGGGGCGGGGCGGGGTGGGGGCAGAGGTAGAGACAGAGAGAGAGACAGAGAAAGAGAGACAGAGAGAAAGAGGGACAGAGGGAATGGACATGGACATGAAATGTAGAAGTTCATCGGAGAAAAAATCCTTTAAACCCAATAGTTTGTCCTATATATATATGTATTCCCAAAAATTCAAACATATGAATTAAGATATACATAACTTGCGTGACTGTGTGGCTACGTTGTCTACGGTCAGATACAAAGAGGGTATTAAGTGTTAAAGATGAGCGATGGTTACGGTAACGTGAATGATACCGCATGTAAACAGACAAATATTGTGGTCTCAGTCGACACTCATGTCACCCAAGCTTTTCTGTCTGCCATGTATGTAATTATTTGTTTAGGAACGCCAGAATATACATCGCACATACATACAGATCTAGTTCTATCGTATGCCTAAGCGTTATACGTGTTATTGTACCAGAGTATTTCATATAGACATACTTCTAGTTATTTAATGTGAGCCTAGGTTAACGTTACCACAGAATTTGCTGGGTGGGCAGTATGTGATGCGTTATTCAAGAGTCACAAGTCACAAGAACTTTGAGATACCATCATATTTGAAAAAAAAATGAGATCAAGACGATTCCAATGATGGCACACATTAGGAAATCTAATAAGTACTTTTATATCATTGTATGCATGAACGACAAGTTAGGGATATTTTAATGGGCCAATCATGCATTAGTAAATTAGTTAAATATACTGCTCAGGATGACCTCGGAAAGGCATAGATACTTGTATCACACAGTCTTGGAATGGAATTTGATACATGTATACAGTATACTACTAAGAATACTAGACTCTCAAGAAATGAAAAAACATTCCAATAAGGAGTTCTTCCGATAACGATATTTGAAAAATACAATACCTGTGACTTGTGACTCATTTCCCTGGAACACATAACAATTATGAGGCAGAACGTTTATTATTTAGTTCCTTTTCGTTATTCTCAATTTCAATGCAATGTGTCATGATAATGGAGATTCCTTAATGTACAAATTCTACTTTTGATGAATCACAATCGATGCTAGACCAATAGTTATTGTTCACAGAATAGACAAAGAACTGAGGTAACAATAGTGTAATAATATTAAGAGAAGTTACGAAATCTAAATTTAAATTGGGATCATTTTCTTTGGTAACCTGGTCCATTGTTTCGTTCGAGCGTTCAAATGGTATGCTTCCTCATATTTAATAAATGTCTGGAAGTGAAATAAAGCATTTCCTCTGTCTACCTTCTGAACGTTTCATTTATTCCTCTGCATTTTCAGGCATACCGGTTAACTTGAAAAGTGATCTTTGGTAATTGTCTTACATGCTGTTTTGAAAAAAAAGCGAAATTCCAACACCGACACCCAAAGAACATACCAACAATGGTGGCCCACGGGATCTTTAACTGTGGTGAACTTGTTCATTACTTGTGGAGGAGGAGACAACCCAATCCTTGCGCACAGACATTCAGTGACAAGTTGCAATGATAAAACAGAGATAACAGACTCCATGTGACTCCATGCACTGATAACATCTCGCTATTCACTTGGACAGGTTTGAGGTCTCCCTGATCAATGCAAGTGGAAAATTGGAATACTAGCAAAGTACCCGTCCTCTGGACGGTCCCCCTCTTTCCGTACACTTTCCCCTCTCCCCTTTTCCCTCCCCCTCTTGTCTGTCTCTCATATACCTGTTTTCCCTTTTCTTCACTCTCCCCCTCCTACACCCTCTCCCCCCCTCCCCCTCTCCAATACCCCTCCCCTCTCCCTCCCCTCTTCTTCACTCTCCCACTCCTCTGCATGTAGTCGGGTCCCCCTGGAAGTGATGTAGTAGCTTGTAGGAAATGACTATTAATTATTTCACCTTTGAGTGTGGTCAATACATACAACCCATTGAGTTAACACTGAGAGCGCAACTCAGTCCTGAGGCCGATACGACGGCCATATCAGGCTGATATGGAATGAATATAGTTCTCCAACCATAATAGTATTAGTGCATATGAATGAGTTACAAAATTAAAAAAAATAATTGAATACATTTATTAGAGTAATTTACTGCAAAACAGTAAGCAAAATAAATGAACATGACAGTGCAGAATTAAATAATTTTGCGTTCTAAAATATAGTCCTGACCCACGCGGGTCGGAAAAAATGGTGCGTAGAAATACACAGATGCGTCATGATGGGCGTCATGACAGGCATCATGATGTGAACAAAGACGTGGCTGTCGACCAAAATGAAAGCAAGTTTAAGTTTATCACTAAATCTGTTATGTTAATTACATGTTAAAGAGTGACCATGAAATAAATACAAAAAAATCTGTGAGACATAGCAGGAAATCCGTATCGTCCCTTGGCTTCGGTATCTGACCGTGGGTGCTACGTGCCCTTGGTCGGATACCTCCGCCGCGGGATGATACAGCTTCCCGCTATGTCCCTTGGGCATTTTTGTCTTAGTATCTCACAGGGGCTTTCCCCGGCTATCAATAGAGTGTGGAGATCCCAATTTAAAAAAGGCTTCAAAATCACATTTTCACCCCATATACCTTCACAAACCACATATAATGTCCTTCCAGACAGGGTCGACGGGTCTGTACAGACCAGAAAATGAGATGGGGGGGATCACAGATTCCCAAAACATGCCTGACAAAAAAAACCTTCTTGAGCTTTATGTTTTAGATTTTTACATCACATTGTAGCGTACTTGTCACTGTAATATGGTATTTGACCAAAATCATGTACATAAAGTTAGTAACAAACTGTTGACACTGTAAATGTCACAATATTCCATGTAAGTAATTATCGCAATGCAAATGTTAATATAAACTGGTTGCTTGAGTCTTATCTCTCCCAATTGGATATCAATTTCAAAGAAAGTACTCTTCATTCATCATCACCTCTTGTCATAAAATCACCTTTTTACCATGCTCACCAATTATATTGTAATTATGATTATGTACAAAGACTGGAATTTCACCGACCTATACATGAGTCCTGCTACAGGCAATATAAGGCACAGGGCACAACGAAAATCACTTGCGTGAGAGTGTACTGTCATTGTATTTTCCTGAATAAAAATGTGTTAAAGAAAATGATTGTATACGTAATGTACTTAATATTTCTCATCATTTTCAATACATATTCATCATGTAATATTTAATGAGCGTGTCCAGGCTTGTGACTTGACCTCGCCTGTCTTTGCTCTTATAATACCTTGGACCTCACAAGAATATAGATGTATTTCTAAATTGAGTCAAAATAAAATCATTTAAAAAAAATTAAAATGTCTGACTTAACAATCACAGTAACATTGGAATGAAAATCATTTAGGTAATACAAGCAACTGGGTGTTACAGGTAAAACATATGAGAAGGTGTTATATGGAAACAGGTTATAGGCTACAGCATAAAATATGGCTAGCAGGATGGTATGGAAGGTCAACACAACAACACGCAACATTTTGGTTGAATAGTGTTGAAGATAAAAGTAACATATAAAGTGGAATAATAGAAGAATTATAGAAACTATTTTGAAAGCAGCTCAAACCTACAGCCCAGGTGAGTATTACCATTACTACATGCTTAAAAGTGTATCACATGGGAATGTGGCATTGGTCATGCGTTGTTAGGTGCTAGATCCAATGCGTGAAATCTGATGGTAGTCTGACTTCCGGTTTCTTTCATAAAAAAAATGTCCCGGTCATTTTCACTTATTACTCAGCTTTTATTGATTACATTTATGAAATGATTTCAGATTCTGAAAGGGAAGAGTTGAATCCATGAGATGTGCAAGTAGTTGTAGTTCTGTTGAGATTATTTCTGTTTAATATAACTGGTCAAACACTGCCCAAAAGTTCCGGCGAAGTTACAGCGTTTCCGACCTGCTTGCTGACAGTAGGCCTAAGTTACTGTTGATTTTGCAAGAAAAAGTTATAATTTTTCGATTATTATTCCTTTATTTAGGTAGCAGCTCTGTAGTTTATGTAGAACCACAATTCAGAGGTGGTAAATGAACATGTTTTTCTCATAGGTGTTTGAAAAATCCTGCCTTCTTAACACACTTGCTGTTGCTTGTGTGTCAAATTTGATTTTTCTCGCACCTATGAGAAAAACATATTCATACCACTTCCTCATGTGGTTCTATCATACTTCTACATAAGAGGTAAACAGTCTAAAAGCAATCACAATATCCATGTTCACTACAATACCCCTCCATGATTTAAAGATGTTTACCGAAAGCAAACAATCTTATACAGGGGTTTTGATTAAAATAACAAGTGGACACAGCATAGTAAAATACAATTTTAAGAAGTAAACAAAGAGAATACAAAATGAGACCAAGTCAAGCAAAATACATAAAAGTGGATATGGTGTCCTCACAACACATAACAAATAACATAACAAATGAAATACTCTATAAGTAGAATATGAATATTTAGCACCAGGCTTTGTATAGTACTTTAACCATCCAGCAGTATCACAACAAGGAGATTCATGTGCATCACAATTTCATATGTACAGGTTAAATACAAATTTTCTTTCATTTCTATAAAGTATGGAATACAAAATTCTGTCATCAGGACCGTCTTCCGAGGGTCATTCAAGGTTATCAACAGTTCACACATCTCAAATGCACGTTCAGTCATTCATCATGGGCGTTCTGAGGGGTAGGCTAGAGATAGCGGTCCAGGCTCATCTGTCTGGGTCTCACCAAACTTCCGCATCAAGACAGTCCATCCAAGCAGTCCAAGTCTAAAGGTGGCCTTCCATTTGTCCGGTTGCGGCTGCGGCTGCGGCTGCGGAAAAAATGTCTCATATTAATTGTATAAGGGCCCCATCCATTCATACGGAAACGGTTGCGGAATTGGGTGCGGTTGCGGAAACAGAAAATGCTCCCGCTACATGTAGCGATTCCTTCCGCATCCGCACAGATTCCATGGATGGAATTCCTATAAAAATGACGTCACATCCTCTGGAGGTTGGAGCAATCCCAGGAAACCCTCTACGTTCATACACCCAAGGAAGAAACATTCAGGTAAAGAAACTGAAAAGTTAATGGGAAGTGGGTCTCTTCTCATAAAAGTTGCCACTTTCACCACAGCTATTGATAATAAAATAAAATAGTAGGCTAGTCTCTTTCAAGACTTTGTCATCAATTAATTAATATCAAGTTCGAAATTTGTTGTGAAAAAGATGATGGGCCTATCAATCAACATTTGATTTATCCAATATTGATGTTCTCTGATGCCCCTCTTTCTCTTGTTTCAATTCTTTATAAAGAACAAGAATAAACTTCATCAGTAATTCCTGCTGATCATGAATAACCGCACTCTATTTTCCACATAAATGGATGGACACTTTCCGCATTCCGCATCCATATTCCGCATCCGCATTCCGCATCCGGACAAACGGAAGGCCACCTTAAGGGTATTCTGGGTCGTCATGTTAGTCTCTACCCTCCAGGGGAGGACTATGGTCTGCATCTTGCACAGTAGGAACCGGGTGATGCAGTTGGCACCCAAGTGGTCAAATCTGTGGACTCAACATCACTCAGGGATTGATACCAGGTGATACAAAGCTATTATATCCACCAACTCTTGGCATTTGCATGGGCAGAGGTTGGCTCATAAATGAAGCCATCATCGGACCCATCCACAAAAATCTCTCATTCTCGGTCATCTGAGAAGGAGCCAGTGTGGCAGAAGGAAACATTACCCGACTAGTATTCACTGCTCCTGTCACAATGATGGTGTGGAGCTTGATTGCTTCCATCTTGGGTGAAGTCAAGCCATTGTCCTCCATCACCTCTCTGAGACTACTGATGGTCTCTTTGTGAGCATGAATCCTTAGATCACTCTGACAGAATTTCTTTCTCAGATCTTGGAACTCTCATTGACTACGAAGGTATAGTTGTTGCTGTGTTGGCCTCATGAATGCTTTTGGAATGGCTTCTCATGCATGGATGGCATTGAAAAAAGTAGCACACACCGGTCAGTGCATTAAAACATGTGTGAGGCCATTTACTTTCAGAATACATCAAAATAGAATAGAAAATCAACGAAAGGACAAGTTCCTCCTGCTAGCTTTAATTAATTTCATCAATGATGGTTGAGAAAAATGGGAGATGGGACTCAGGGGCTGTTCATTATTCCACCGAAAGGGGAGGGGAGTGTTTAAATAAAAACACACAACACACCCACACACACACACTTTAAATCTTGGGCAAATTTCTTAACCCCTCCTGCTCCCGTCCCCCCTCCCTCAAAGTTTGGGCAAACTTGTATGATCCCCTCTTAGATACACTGTATTGCTACTGATCCACATCAGAAATTTGAGGATGAATCAGGGATGAATATAATCAATTCACAATACACCTCAAAGGGCTTCCAAAGGTTATTTACTGCTAGTGTGAGCAGAACCGAGGCAAACCAAATCGTTTTGGGCAGAAATCTACAGGGGAATTATACAGGGTGTAGTGTGACCAGAAGTGGATTCTTCAAAGCGCAACAATGCGCATTCTGTAGTAGTGTGAACAGAACCTTTCAAGAAATCAGTCGGCAACGATCCGACTTTGGTTTATGTTTCAATGGGAATTTTCCTACAAACTTTCCTTCCCAGCATACAGGGGAAAACACATAGGAAATTACTAATACCTTTCTCTCCCTGAATCAATTAATATTGCCTGCCTAACAAGGAACAATTTAAACAATCGGTCCTCCAGGTACATGGTAAATCAAATATTGTACCTAGTTCTCACTAGAATTCAATCCTATTGACACACAAACAATTAAGACAAAATCGATCTGATTCTGGATTAGAGAAATGTTCAAGTATATGGATTTATTGGTATATGTAAGGTGTGCGAATATTTGTATCATATCATGTTCAAAACAACAAGCATGGATTAATGGTCAGGCAAGGGGATTAGCTTATTGCTAACCCTCACTTTATTTGCCCCCTGTCATGTTTCCCCAGGGAAACGGTCATGGAAGAAAAAAACCTTAAACCAAATTGATGTAACTGATAAATGTCACCGGATACGTGTTATCCATCGCCTACTAGCTTATTGCCACTTGCCCTCTTCTCTTATATAATTTCTCAATCGTGACACAGCCGCGACACTCATACACACATGCATGTAAACATACAGAACAGATTCAAACTCTGTCGGTCATTCCTGTGCTTTAACTCCTCACTTCAACTTTGATCATGTGATTCATCCTTTTCTTCCTCTCTTGTTTTCACCTTACCATGACAACGGGCAAGTTACCTTTCACACACCCAACTAACCTACCCACTTTCTCTCATACACACACCTCTAATACACCCAGACAGACATGTATATATGGGAGACATAGGGACACCTGTGTGTACCTTTTGGCGCCGGCCCCCCGCTCTTTCTCCCCTACATATCTCTCTCATAATACGTCCCGCACTAAACATACCTTTATGGTGCGCACCTGTGAGTCCCCCCAGACCCTACCTCAAAGCAGAGATGACCATTAGGCCAATAGCTATGTCTTATCTACTACCCTTGTTTCTTATCTCGTTGTTTATTTCGGGGTTTATTTATTGAAAATCATGGTTTAATGGTGAACGAGCAACACGACCAATACTCTCAAGAAATGTTTAGTTGCCTTTAAAATGCATTTGATTATTACTTTCTTCACATAGGTCATTGTTAATTGCTGAAATGTTTTATCAACATTAATAGCAACACATTTTGCCCCCTGTTCTATGCTGATCCCAATATTAAATCATTAATTCTGTGCTGCCGGGCAAACTGTACTATTAACGGAATTTTTGTATAGGAATTTCACGGGGAGGGATTTCTGATCAATTATAGTATTAAGTACCGTAGTTGGAGGAGCTATCGCTTGTATAGTGGGGATCCCGATAGTTATAGTTGAAGTGGTTCTAATAGTGAGGAAAAATCCCAAAGGTATTTGTTTTTTGGGTAATATTTATTATCACTAGCTTGCGAGCGTTATATACTCTTCATCAGGTATTATGAATTATCATAGTATTAGTCTAAGCTTCGTACTGCCATTAACGATACACTAATTTTAAGCCTTTAAATCATAGCAAAAACATGCTATATTCTGTTCAGTTATATGGAATATATTTGTCCCATTCATGATCAATGGCTACCTTTGAAATGTGGTGGAACGGTAAGGACAATTCATTTCCTGCATTTATGATTATGACCTAGAACACCACGAGTTGTTATTACAGACGGGATTGCGTGGGTCCAAGTTAAGATTTTTACATGGCACAACAAGTGCAATATGGGGTAACTGGTGTAGCATATGGTGTTGCACCATTTAATGTTATTATATTGATTTTTTTGTTATCTTGTGTACTCATTATATTATACCTCATTAATTACAAGACTATGACGCAGAGTGCACTTACATATCTGTAATATTTAGTAATTATATAATAGGGTAAACTTAGCGTTATAATCCTTATATGTTTGTAATTGTGTGCAGTGCTTATCCACATAGAAGATACACCGTAGAGTGTTGATGTACAGTCAAGAACACAAATAAAGAATTCTCTAATTTAATCTTATTCTAATTTGACCAAAATAAGCAGTGACAAACTGTATCAATGATGTTGTATTATATTGATATGAAAGAGAATGAAATGGCTTCTGCCAACATGATACAAGCATATGATTCAGTTCTATCTAAGTATCAGTAAATTACATGTATATATAAAGCTGACAATGTAACACCTTACGAAAAATGCCAAATTCGGGCTAATGCTAGCCCTAGCCTATAGCTCATGCATGTTTTTGGATTTCGTGGGGGTGGCAATTATCCCCTTTATACTCCCGGGCTTTCTTTGGAACATTTTTTTAGGTAAAGCCACTAAAAAGCCATTGTTGCCAGTATTACGTCACAGCACCGAATACACTCCTCTGAGTCCAAATAGTGACATTGGGGTGTGACACTTTGATGGTATCATTTCTCACGTGATTCTGTTAAAAAGATATCAGAAACGTGCCCCAATTGCAATAGGCAGCGACTAAGCCATGCCAAAAAGAATACATTGGTATGGTATAACAAAATCATCTTCGAGATTCTATCTAGTATCCTTAATACTTTCCAACACAGAGGTCTCGTTAAACCTTCCTTTGCAGCGATTTCGAATTTACATTCTTGGCCTAACAAGCGTCTAGAGAGCTCTCAGCAGTGTGGGAAGATGTCCTTACAGGCGCCACCATGTCTCCATGACGACACAGCACCCGTGTGAGGTACTGGCGTCTACCACAAGACGCTGGTATCCGAAACAAGAGTCCCATTCACTTACCTACCTCCCCTAATGTATCATTAATACAGAAGTCAACCCCACTACAAATGATATCATAATTGTATATTCTTGCATTCCTCCCCACATACAGCATACGTAGACCGACTTTGATCTATAAGAATGATTTGTTACTGATTTCATGTTTTGCCCATAAAGGAATAGTTAAGGCAATCGTAAATCCTTTTATTTATTTAATAAGTGAGTGTCTTGTTTCATTGGAATAAGGTGGACGGGATTTTCTCCCTGTGTAGAACAGTACAAAATATCCTGTGAAACGTGAATATTTTGTTTTCACGAGGGAAAAGTGTGTGTGCATCGCTGTTCACATCATGCTGTTTACATTATGCTGTCTCTATTGTAAAACCCATAACAGAAACAGACAATATTAAAGATATGAATGAATACATGAGTTTATTCTTTTTAAATTATATTTTATATTCAAATTTATGAAAATAACAAGTATCTGTGACCGTTAGTGGACAAAATTGATCATAAATGTTAGCAGTTTTCAGTCATGTACTCTCTACAGTTCTACACTTCACAGTTTTCGGTTATTTGCGTTTCCCAAAGGAAACGATGGCAGGGTCCACTTTAATCTTATATGACTGGCAATAAGTGAGGATTTTACATTCATTTACTTTATGCATTGTAAGGGCTCTTGAGGCCTTAAATCAACAAATCAACATCGCCTTTTCTTGGATCGACAAATCGACAAAGGCATGCCAGTGACAAATGACAGAAACACTATCTTAGCCTAACAAATAGAACTTACTGGTCCTTAGGGAGAAACATTTTGCCGTTTTACAAAAATTAAAACGACAAAAGAATTTTCTTAGTGACAAATGACAATTGCTGTTTCTTGACCGTAGTGACAAGAAGAATAAAGACACCCCCCTAAGGAGCCCTACATTGGGGTTTGAGTCTCACTCACACTCTCTCCAACTCTCTCTCCTCTCCGCCTCTCTCCTTCCCCCACAGTGCACTCCCTCTCCTCTTACTCTCTGCTACAGCTGCAAAAGCGGCCTTTGAGATAAGATGTTTATCCGATGTTTATCATTTCACATGTTCATATTACACGTTTGAGAGCAATGTTTATCTTGACCCTGTCATGGAAATCTTTAAAAAAAATAGCATACATGTGATAGAATTTAGAATATTTGGGGGAATATAGGCCTATCCAATAATTTGCAGAGCAATGTTTATCTTGACCCTGTCATAGAAATCTTTAAAAAAAACCCAGCATACATGTACATGTGATAGAATTTAGAATATTTGGGGGGATATAGGCCTATCCAATAATTTGCAGGGGAATGAGGTATTATTGAATAAAGTCTTAATTAGATGGATATTTATGGAGTAGAGGAGGGTAAACACTTGTCCCCCGCCCCCCCCCCCCCCCCGCAGGCATTCAAGTACCTGTTAATGGTGCACCCCCTACAGTCACACCGCCTCTAATTAAGGTCTCACAGCAGTCTTTTATTAATTTACACCATCGCTGATGAGCTACTGACGCCAGTGAGCCAGACGGTTCTAAACCACAGACATATTTATCCCTCCCCTTCCACCTCTTCTCTCGTCTCTTCCCTCCCTCCCCCGCACTAACATACGTACACAGACACTTGCCTTCTGTTTTTTTGTTTCTTCACCTTAATAATCTTTCCGACAAGATCAACACCTCTCTCCCCGTTGAATCGCAATATTTCATTTTCAAAATTAGGAAATTTAAAGATAAAAAAACTAGCAGATAACATTTTCAGACGCGGAGATCTTGTTAACCTTTTTATAACTTTAAGAAAAACATGCAATAATTGTGGCAAAAAGTCTTTCTAATCCATGCCTTACTTTTGAACACTAAAATGGAGTGGCTATACGGTATATCCATAGTTCACTTTATTCCATAGACGATATCTCTAATCGTTGACCATGCATCATATCAATAATTTCCGAAAATGACTTTCTTTTGAGTACCGTTAATGCTGATATTCATGTATCATACTAAACATCCCAGGGAATAAGAACGATTTTGGAGCTTTGATAGAAAATATTCCCCTGCCCCCAAAACAGCCCATTCCTGAGAGATTCCAATCATAAGGAATTTGGAGTGAATTACTTGAAGCAGATTTCACAGCAGACTACATCTTTGAAGAAGTGATGTTTAGCCCCACCTGGTGGCCTGCCCCAGTGACAGTAGCTCCTCCCCTGGCGCCCGCCCACTGAGGCAGATCTGTTAACATGCTAAACAGGGGTTTACTTTCACCTTTATATGCATGGCGATCTTGTTTTTGGTGCTAATAATAAGATGTTAGACATATCTCGAGATGTGACTCGTCGTAGCTAATAATGTTAGTAAAATGACATAATATATAATGAATAATTCCCCTTTCTGTCTTAATTTGACAAACCTCTGAGGAAAAGAGCATTGGATACTTTATCATCACAAATCAAATTATTGTAGTCGCAAATTACTATTTAAGCAACTTTGAAACAGAGTTGGTACATTAAATATTATCATATTGGAATATTCTCCTGCCCTAAGAAATCCTTTACACATCCAGTATGTGATGGAATCTCTTATTCCTCGAAGTAGGCAGAAGAGGGAGGGGTGAAAGATAGACATGAAGGGAGGGGTGAAGGGAAGAGCCCGGGGGGATGAGTAGAACTGACGGCACTGTCTCGCTGTGGGTGCCGGGACACCTGCACGGTATGGGTGATGTTCTGGCGCCGGAGAGACTGGGGTCTGTCCCGTCAAACAGCAGGTCCTGGCGCCCGCCCGCATTCCCCTGTAATCTACCCCACATACCAGTAACACGGCCAGCGTCTTAGATCACCCCTTATATTCCACCTGATACTCTCTTGTTGCCTAGGGGGTAGCTCCCGTACGTGACCCCATCCCTTCACTACACTTATCCACCCCCACCCCACCCCAACACCTGCAAGAGGGGAAACGGTTACTCCAACACCTGTGTTGTCATCCACAATTTCTTCTTACTCATCCCCCTATCTATTTATCCCCTCCCCTGTCGCTTCAACTCATCTCCAGCCCCTTAGCTACCCTTGCAACAAAGTAATAGGTGTCAACATTGCACTAACAATTATGTACATGTCTTGTCTAGTGGAACGAAATGATTAATTAATTTGGAATGATATACACTTTTTCGATAATTTAAATCTACCACTTCCTTTATATAATTTAGTCATTAAATATCTATACTATTTAATCATTTTGTACGGTAGACATTATCGCGTATTTCTGGATGATTATTTCACTCCTCTATTAAAGATATACAGGACAATCTAAACACACGCCCCTATGTGGCCCCTGGTTGTGTGATACTGACCACTACATGTATATATAAAGGTAGCATCGGTGGTCCCCCCTAGTGTCTATTGTCTCATTCACTATTTCCATCATCATTTCCATAATTTCCGCACTTACCAACACAAATGAAATCTTTCACTGTGAGAAGTATAATCAGGATCATATTGATGCAAAACCACACTAAATGTAAACCAGTTAGAAGTCTGTGCAATGGCAAATATGAATGTGAAATCAACCATGTGGCATCAACCCGACCTAGGCCTACCACTTAAAGTGGGCAATATGGTCAACTTTAGTGGTCTCCAACTTTTAAGCCATATAAGCATGGCCAGATATGTGTTTTGCTAATCTATAGGATATGACCTCAACTAAAGGCGTAGCAAATCTAACCAAAATCGCACTGGTCATTCTTTTATTCGGTAAAACGTGAACAAATATCACAATTTCCCATAGACTCCTATAGTATACACCCGTTGTCTTCGAGTGATTCTAGAAACAAATCTTTTTCTTTTCATTTATTTGTTTCTTATGTAGGTCAAAGGTCATTTTTTAGATCTTTTGCAAACAACTCTGGAAATACGGCACTATATAATCCCACTAAATAATCCCTTCGATGGTCTCGAGATTGTGGCCCTGGAGCATGTTCCTAACATAGCCAATATCAATGAAACTGTATTTTCAGAAGTCAGAATAACACCATGAAACACAGAGTCCAGAGTTAAAGGCTAGGAAAAGGTATTGGTGAAGTATAGCAGCAGCCAGTTCTGTGGCCAGAGCAGGTCTGCCTAACTTCACCAAGTATCCTTATATACCCGGATAAAGAGCCTGGAAACATGCCCCGAACATGCTCTCCTCAAGAGATTAAATCAGGTTGCTACCCCAGACGGGTAGGCATGCACCTCAAAGCTTTAGCAAGAGAATTAATCTTACCAAGCGCTAATCCCTTGGTTAATAAATTACACATTATAACGAATATACCCTGTTCTAAGTTCATAAAATATAAAATGACATGATGAAACTAAAACATTGTTTTATCACATGCAGTCGAATACTGATTTCATTGCATTTTGATATGTTGGTTGTGCCCGACCGAGAAAGGCTAAAGGAGGGACGGCCTCCTGTGCATACAATATCATGTATACAACAAAGAGTAACTGCTATTTATTATCCAGTCTAGGCCAAAAGATGAGAGAGTCCCTTCAAACGGAGGCAAAGTGGCATTATAGGTCCATTAGAACGCCTAGTCCAAGGCCAGGGAACCGATTAGCGAAGTAGGCGTCCAATCACTGACATACCATTCTTATCTGATCTGCGGGTTTGGACCTAGATTTAGATTGTACCCATGCACATTGCTGCCACAAGTAAGAACCGTAATTAAACATTATGGGTTCGATACATTTATCTGAAGCAGCCCAATCTTTATTGATGAGACTTTGCACGGGGCGGGGCACGCAAGTATGCTGACCACAAAAATGTACTATAATGATGCACGCATATGAATATATTGCATATTTAAAACGAATCAAAGAGAACCCATGCATGGACAGCCTATTTATCGACTCATGGTCAATAAATAGCCGTCTGCCAAGTCTGCATTGCATTTTATTTCTCAGGTACAATATGCACAGATTCTTACCACAATAATGCCAAAAAATACGTTCGTTTAATATGAATAAAGATATTCACACTTGCGCATCCATTGTTTAATGTCATCAAATATTTATCAAATAGCTTGATTGTGTTCTATGGTCAGAAATGACAGTTGTGCAAATGAAGGGCGAAACACATAATAAATGTTTGAGTTACCAAGTGGATTGATTAACCTTTCTGCACTTATTAATCTTCCATATGCAGCGTTCCATTGGCGCAGCTGTGACGTTACGGAGGCATAGCCTACATGTGCATCTGTTCCCCTCCTCCCAACATGGCCTAAGGTTTATCCTGAATACCCGCGTCCTCCGCATCTGACATGATCATCCAATTAATGACTTAATCCCCATAATGAAGATCCAACACTAATACCCTTAGCCCTCTCGCTATTGCAGTATAAGAAACGGAAGAGTCTCCTTACAAATGTTCGGAACCCGCCATATATAGGCCTAATCGGGGCCTAATATTTGTTACCAAAGATATATCTATTTATTTCCTCATTCTAAGTCACATCATGGGAATCTATTCATGTATAGATTTAATATTCATCGGAAATTATAATTTGTTAACCAGTCACCACGCCTATAGTGGCAAGTAGTGCTCTACATCTCCAAGTGGAGTATGAGGCAGCATGCATATTTACTCACAACTGTTTGGGAACTTCCATGTCGTGTATGATTAATACGATTGGGGATATGGTCAATGAATTATCATATATAGGAATAATGAAGGCATCTTTCATTCATTAAATATTTCCCTTTTTAAGAGTGGACAGACGATTAATTTTGCCCCTTTCTCTCCCTTAGCAACATATACAGCTGTGAGTCCATGTGTCCATGTGCAGGGTTGCGCCCCACATCTGCCGCCATCCCATAATAATATTGTGAGGGTTCTGGCATGTCGTCTGCTCCACCACCCACGGGGTTTCCCATTCCATCTGGATAGGCTCCGGGCTCCATCTGCCCTCCCGCGCTTACATAACTCTTCAATGGATCCGACTCAAGAACTTTAGTCTGCAGCGACGAGACGCGATTTGCGATACAGGAATTCGTGTAAAAAAACTTGAGGGATCCTCGATTGATTTCAGTCAGATTTATTTTTATAGCATATTGTATTCTTATTATATTATATTTTTATATTGGTAAAACGGATTAATTCATTTTCACGGGGATCTTAGAAGTCCTTGATCATGCCGTGTGCACATGTCAACCATAGTCGAATTTATAAGACTTCTTCCTCATGACAAATCTGTCTCATTTGTGGAATTATCAATGTATCCGTTTTACCAATATAAAACTAAAAATAAAACTGACTGAAATCATTCGAGGATGCCTCAAGTTTCTTGACGCAAATTCCTGTATCGCAAATGGGTCTATTCTTATTTTCTGAAAAACAGCAAATGCATTAAAATAGGATCTCGTAGGTAAAACTGTGATTTAGTTCTTTAAAATAGCAAGGGGTAGCCTAAGAGGTGCAATTTAAAAAATGACAGGCTTATAGGCATTACAATCGACCCGTCTCCTTTGACCATGTGGAGGAAGATGGTCAATGGCGGGGGTATGTTGACACAGTAAAAAAATCGTTGTCAATATTGTAGATAAGAACAAGATGTATCACTACCTAATTTAGATTGAGGGACTGTAAGTAGTATGTGGAAAGGGCGATATAATATGGCTCACCTGGGGAGGAGAGCAATGCAGAAGAGGTCATCATTAAACTACATGTATTATATATGCGTTTGTTTACAAATTACCCTATGTATATAACAAGATTTCTCATTTTCATCAAAGAGTTGCCCATTGAGGCGGGATGATTGGGGAAGTAGACAACTTATGATCCAAGGTAGATGGGGGCATGCCGAATGGAAAAGGTAGTGAAATGACATTAATCAACAAAATCTATTAAGGAAATATACACTCTAGGTCCAAGCCCTCAGATCAGATAAGAATGGTATGTCCGCCTACTTCGCTAATCGGTATCCTGCCAAGAACTCGGCGTTTCAATGGGAATATAATGACATTTTGCGGTCTTAATGGAATTATAATGGCACTTTGCGGTTTGAGGCGAGAGGTTATCCCTTCACTGGAAGGGACTTTCTCAACTTTGGGCCTAGACTGTACAGTTATACTCACTTCGGATTGCAGACGATAGATGGAATAGAATAGAGGCAATTCTGATCAGTCAGTCAGTGACGAGGAACCATCAGAGTATTTATAAGTGTGACACAATATGACATCCTGAGATACATTACAGACTGGAGCACGCAATGGAATGGAAGCAGCTTGAAGAGCATGGATGAGCAGAAGGGGTGAGTCATTAACTCCAAGGTGCCCTATGAGGATCAAGCTCTAATTATGTTTAGTGTGCGTCTGTGGCACGTCTGTCACTGGCGGAAGTGACGACATGACACCAGATCGGCGTCTCAGGGCGCAGGTGGTAGGACCCAAGGCGTAAACAAGGGAGTAGAAATATGTGATTAGGCAATCTGCTCTTCAATCCAACTTCTGGAGGAAAACAGATGTGTACAAAAACTTTGGCTTAACTACTCAAATCGGCACTATTGTCCAACATCTTGTGAACATAAAAAACGGTTGTTTCATTTCTGACTTAATATAAACATTAAACTATAAAATTATACTATTTTTAGATACATATACATGTATGCTAATTGTTAATTATACTTGTTTGCTACCTAATAATATGCATGGCTTTGAGTTGAATATGGAAAATGCTATTCATTTTAGCAGTAAGGAATTTCATTTTTACAGCATATTGATTTTCAAGTAAAATAAAGCTTATCCATTTTCAATCGCTCCAAACCGTTCATGAGACTAGGTGGTGAGTAGAAGGGAGCAGATGAGTGGAGGAGGAGAAAGAAGGCAGAGAATGAGGTCAGATGACCAGCTGGTGTCCTTGTGAGTACCCCCACAGTGACTTGCGTTGGCACTAACATGATTATCTCGTCTTGTCAGTCCTCTTTTCATGACGAGACCTGACGAGACTTTTCAACAAATTAACCCCGCCATGTGAATGTGTGGAGATACAGTTTACCGCCACACCCTCTATTGTACTTCCGGTCGATGCTTTCTATTAGGTTCGTTTACACAGGATGTAAGTGAGCCTCACTGAAGAGTTACATTACATTCACTCTGGCTTCACACCAACACAATTGAGAGATTAACAATCGCATGGTCTGAATGGGATATAATGATTCATGATAATGAAACCAGTATTCTATACCCAAACCTCTGTTTTTTGTTATTTGTATCTAAAATAAGGGTCCTCTCCCAGAGCCCTCTCCCTGAGTGGAGAGCTACGAGTAAAGTGCAATAAAACAGGTTGGCGACGGGGTGGGGACAGAAGGAGATGCACATGGCAAATTGCTTTGCTTTGTATCATATTGTATGTGGGACCTTACGAGTAAAGGTGTATGCAGGTGTCAACACACGCGCCACCTAACGGTTCCGCCTTGTTATATAATAATACAAGGCAGGATATGACAGTATGATACCGACAAGAAAAGCCTGTATAACAAATGCTAACTTCGCTTACTATTTCTTAAGTAATTGTTGCCGAAATTGGTCCAGAAATGGCATAATGTAAAAGTTTAGTCATTAATTGAAGTAGCCCTGAGTGGATTTTAGTTCAATTTCTTTGGAATCGGTAGTTTCGGCGAGTCGGGTGTTACGTAGGCAATTTAATTAAGATATTAACGCCCATCCTCTTTATGGTGAAACCTAAAGCTAGTGACCAACGCATCGACTCACGATAGGTTTACGTTAAAGCAGTGCGCGCTGTCTGCTCATCCTTGCTATTGCTATTGTCTCCGCTCATGGCCCAAACAGGGAATAATTTTTTTTGTTTTGTTTTTACGACAACTTCTTTTATTCAATATGTCAACAAATATCTTCCATCTTCTAGGACAGTTCTACATCGAGAAGTACATATGTCCCTCTTCTGCATCATGTTTTAATTGACAATTTATATTTTACTCTCTTCTCATGCAGTCACTACGATAATATAATTCGAATACAACTGCTGAACAATTCACTCATACATATGCTGCAATACAGTTCCCCTTATATATCAACCTACTCGTTGGTTTAACCGATTTAGAATGGGTAGCATATCAATAGGTTATTTATTCTGATCTTTTAGATCTGACAGATCCGAGAATAATTTTCTCCATTTTCCACCCTCTTCCCTGTCTACAGTCGTGAGCTTATTTTGGTATAGAATGATCGAGATCTTCGATCTCAATTCATAACAAAACACGAACCACTCTATCATGCCATTATGGAAGAGTTTCTGGCGATGTATAAAGGCTTTTGTTACGAGAACAATCCAATTTATGATCTTACTGTTTGTACCTTTCTTGTCAAACAGGGAATAATTAAGAATCATAAGTTAATCGACGTTATCTGGGCTAGTCAGGGGTAATTAGGCTACAAGGTAGGATGATCGTCTTAGAGATTTCTTTAGGAGTAAATTTTGAAAGTAACTCAACGGGATTTTATTCAAACTCTTGCCAATTCAAAGCTGAAAAGTTGACCATGTCTGTTTTTGTTGGCCAAAGACTTGTCATTTGCCCCTGGTGTTAAATTCACGCATTACCCCTAACCGGTGTCGCGAGAATTCAAGCGCATGGGCTGTGGTTTCGTTTACCTACAGAAGAAAAAATCCGATTTTGGTAAAACCTTAAATTCTTCTTGATAAATAATGTTCGTTGGCTGAAATTGGCAACATGTCCTTGAGTGTATATGGCACTTTTTTTGCGTCGCCAAGAAATCCAATATCACGATATTAATTACTTTTCCAACCAAGCAGATCTCTATAGGACTCCGCTGATACAATCTATAATAGACAATAGCTTCATTCTAAACTATATGGCCCCAAGGAATACTTTTTAATCAATTTAAGGAACATTTTACATGCGATGTAAAATTATTGTCAATAAAGTGAACTGTCTACAATAACACAAAACTGGGATGTGATTGGGATGTTTTACACTAAATAACAACTCTTGGGACTGAGGTCTGTAAATGTGTTACTGAGATCACTTAAAGCAGAAATGATGGCATCTAATTTTAATTGGCATTGTCTAGAGAAGAAGCCTTTATAATTGTAGAATACCGAACCAGACCTGGGTGGGTAATCGCCCCAGCATGTTGTGGAAGCTCCAGACAGAGAACTTTCCACTCATCTGGGGAGTCAGGACATTTTTCAACTGTGCTTCACAAGTTCAGAGATCTATAATGGTGGACATAATATTGGCTGCAACTCGACATCCATACTGCAATGACCTGTAGGGATCACTGATCGCCAGGTAAAGAAGGGTTATGGCCAGCCTCAATCAAGGTTCTAATGGACACCTTTAGAAAGGCTCTTGCTTCTCAATTAAATGTCCCACTTCGTGCAGAACTTCTTGAAATAGTTGTGATGACACCCATAAGAAGTTGTAGTGTCCAGTTTGATCCTCAGCTGCGAGCTCAGACATCAGAGCATCATAATTTTATTGACCCAACAACGTTGATTTGATCACCTATTTTCTTCACTTGCCTATTTGCCTAGTGTTCTTCTCTATTCATCCTCTTCTTCCTGTTCCATACCTTACAACAGGGCTGTAGAATGCTCACCCCTGCAGCCAGTGTATGCTGTATGTCATCCCCTGTAGAAACCATGGTGACGAATGGCGTTATCCTGTGCCAAATCCCTCTTTATATATCCTGCTTGCCTTCTTCAAGCCAATATAGGGTTATAGACCTCATTGCTATAACTTTGCTATACTCCTCAGTCTAATCAAACTTTGTGAGAGCGACTCGCCATAGCAAGCACTAATCTAGATGTGGGTGATAAATCTAAAATAATCGTGATTACCCCATTCCCCACCGGGGGGATTTGTGCGAGCATAAAACAGATAGAAGTACAGAATTAATCATGCCCAGACCCGGAGACGCTGGGATGTGCTAGGATAAGGGGATAGGCACAGTGGTGGAATCGAGGACAGTGAATTATGTGATGGTGGACTACTGTCAGCTCAAAGATTGGATGAGAGAATTGCGAGAGATTGGGCGGGGCAACGAGATGGATGATGAGGGATTTCCTGTAATAATGATTCTTATTAACTAGGGGAGAAGAAGGCAAACCGTAAAGGGAAATGATAACATTATATTTCATGCATGAAATATAATGTTATCACATGTGAGTATTAGGAACAGCAACTTTACAAGAGCCTACATTTTATCCAAGCTTTAGATCAAATATATGTATCGGTGTGAGTTACATCTAATCATTCGTCTGATCTGGGGGGGGGGGGCAAGCAAGTGCCTCCTGCCATACTCCCTGGGATTGAGTGAGGTAGTATCCAAGTATAAGAGGGAGAGCAGGGAGGAGTACACTGTGTGGAGGGATACAGCATGAGAGGAGAGAAAGAGAGATAGGAAGTAGGAAGAGAGAGAAAGAGAAAGAGAGAGAGAGAGAGAGAGAGAGGAAGAGAGAGAAAGTGAGTGTCAGTGAGTGAGTGAGGCCGTATACAGTATAATTCACATTAAAGGGTGCAGGAGGCGAGGTAAGGGGAGAAGGAGAAAGAGAAAGAGGCAAATCGGCAAGGATATCTATGTGAATTAGGAAATATCCAAAATATCCAACACTATATTTTTTGGAACAGTATTTTCTTTTTCTGAGATATTCCCTCTCATTATCAAAAGGACTAATGGATATTTTAAAAATCCTCACATTCCCCCTCTCCCTCTGCTCTCTCTCACCTGCTGTTGCAATGACGTTCGCGCCGGTTCGCAACCTAGTGGAAGACCCCTACCACTAGTGATTTATAATATATGATTTATTATAATTATGCTTTATATGAGGTAGAGCAAATTATATTTTGCAGTAGAAAATATTACTTTGTGACTGGCATTATCTACTTGCTCCTACCACTCTTAGTATGCACAGTGCATTCTATTGGGCAAAGTTGAAAGAAAAATAGCTCGCATTGTCAAAATAATTTAAATTTCTTTCTTTCATTTGCCGTTCTACCTGCGTTGATAGCTATGAGGTCAACAACCTACTGATATCTGTGTTGTCAGCTACCTACAGCTACTCATGCTGCTCATGTTGCAAGTGTAACTGATCTATACACTGAGATCTACTTGGAGCGGTTCGCCGTAGGGTTACCATTGGGTCGCTTTGATGTTTACTCTAAGTAGGTCTCAAACAGAGTGTAGGTGAGCTACGTCTATTACAGCCATGCTGTCATAGGTGCCTTCGGAGAGTGATTTCCAGCAAACATTCCACTAAGCATAGTTCGCTTGGAAATATATACTGCATAAATTGTGTTTCATCCCTTTTTGACAATACGGTAGCACATGTAAGTAAGTGTCACACTCCCCGACCCCATGGCCCTATACAACGTATAATAAATATGTTTATGATAAATGCAGCCTTTTTGTTATGCCAGTCCACTCTATGGACATAAGTACATGCATTAAGGCCTAGGCAATCAGGAGCATCCATTGATCATGCCATTTACATAACGACAACAGGGGCAGAAGCTTGGCTCAGGTGGTTATATTTCTTCATGTCCTGGCCCTCAGGTCCTGAGTTCGTAACAACCAGGGTCAGGCTATGTCAAGGATGATTCACTGTGCATTTATTTATAAGCTCACACGTGATTGCCTCTTTCTGATTGGTTATTAGTTCTATCTCATCATGCAGTGTGTCCCCAGATGTTTCTGCAGGCAGTCATGAAATTCAATTGTGTGTTTGGCTCTGAATAATTCTAATGATTATTTGTTGGGTTAGGAACCCTCTTGATGCAGCAATATATTGGAATCCTCGCCTGGGGAGTGTTTGGTGTTTCATTGTTACCACGAATAAAAAGTTTGATATATATAGGGCCTACTCTGGGAAAACAGGTCTTCTGGGCTTAAAAATGGTTCAACGTAATAATTATCAAATTGGAACCTATTTGCTGCAAAAATGAGGAAAATAAGATTTTTTTGAGATGTGGATATTGAACATGGACGAGATAGTTCTTATCAATATCGGGGCTTTTCTTTTTATTGTGTATTCCAGAATTATTTAATAAATAGTAAAAGTGATATCCTGTAATCAGAATATTTATTGATTGATAATTGACCAAGACTTTTTTGGACAACATGATTTCTGGACACTTCTTAAACCTTAATATTGCTGTGAGAATAAAGCCAAACACGTTCAGTGATTTAAGAAAGTTATCATGCCACAATCTATGGAAAGATTATCCTAGACAGAGGGTAGGCAACGGACATTCTGCAGTGATCTGATGAGGACACCTTTCTGCTGACAGTAGCGAGATGAGCCGACGGTAGTTGACATTATACTGTTATTTCCTGAGGGGAAAGAAAACGCTATAAAGGATAATCTTTGTTTGGATCTTCTGTCCTGTATAACAGCATACCCCGATCTGGCAACCAAAAATCGAAAACATCCTCAATTTCAGTAGTTACAGTTTCCCCTTTGGTTGCTATGGTAACAGCCTTAAGAAAGTGTTGTGAAATGACACTGACAGTCGTTACAACGTAAAGCACTAATCACTCACTCACCTGATCATATCTTTTGAGGCTTTACGTAATTTAACCCGCGAATCATTTAGACTGACTTGAGCATAACAACAAAAATAAGGATCCACATTAAATAGTCAAAATTAATTATAAAAGTCAATCCTGGAGTATCTATTCCCATATTTCTGCATGATGGTATACCAGTAAGTCCTGCAGAGGTGCTTAGAAGCACATGACGTTTCCAAGGCAACATTTATAGAACACCTGAAGTGTTTGATATCAAAATGTTCCAGATGAGAAGGCCAATCTTGAGCTATACCTATTTAGATGACCTATCAAATCTACATGTTCATATTAGTATGAAAATAAAAAACTAAATTTCAAAGAACACAGTGCACATAAAATTATGGTAACCGAAAATGTGTACATCGCCAATTCAGAATTGGAACATCTATCCAAAATGCTTTAAGGTGGTATATCGGTTTTATGTCCCATAAAAGGTGTTAAATGGTTGTTTCGTCTAAGATATCGGCGTAGGAATAATTGAAAAAATGAACCCAAAATTCCTTGCAGAGGCCGGGCTCGAAAGAGTTATATCATTTAAGAGCCTCGAGGGAAATCAGGATCTCATAAAAAAAAGAGGTTACGGCACGCTGCGAGACGATGCGGCCAGAGGGTATGATGGTCACCACTAATTCCTATGAATTATTGACGATAAGGATCATTGCCTGATAGTTTTGCATCTTCTCGGCATACGCAATCTTATATCAGGCTGTATAGGGGATTTATTTTGCTGCCTCTTTACTTAAATACGTATCTGACCAATACTTATGTAGAATAATAATGAAGCCTAAAAATCGTGGCGGCGTCTTTTTTATCATGTCATTGAACATGGATTGGACAATATGGACACTTTTTTTTACGCTGCTTTATTTCTCCTATTCAGGCCAATCTATCTGAGTCACAGCTCTCAGTATCCCTTTAAGTGTGATCAGTTTTCTATTCACAAAGGATACGTTTTTCATAAAGGAATGCCTATTAATTAAAGCCATGTGGATTGCAATGCCCGCGTCAATGACAGCAGTGTGCCTTCAATGTTCCAAAATCTTTCATTCTACTATACCCTATGTATTTAAAAGCATTTGATCATCGAATTATGAGTATGACACTTCGTAAACAATTCTAACTTATTACATTGGTCTCTGTATACATTTAATTTGAATATTGTAATTTCTTACACAGCTAAACCAAGTGGACAAACTTTTTTATTCTTATCACCACCATGCCTTATAGGTAAACATCCATCTATAAAGGTACATGCCCCTAGTAAGAAACAGTTATACAATGAGACACATATTCTAGGAATACTAATCACAATAGTCAATGCAAATAAAAGTCTACCATCTACCATTTTTGATCGACAAATACACTTTTCATTTACAAGTGCACGATTTAAACACAATGACAAACCACAAAACCCGGTCTCAACAATGAACTCTGGAAGGCTGGTAAGTGCAGGGTCTGGCATGGGTGTGCTGTGCCGAGTTATGAAATGATAGTGCCCAGTGGTGAATAGTAGGGGGTGGGGTGGGTAACAGCATGGTCTATAGGACTAAATATTGGTTCATTCAGTCATAATTCATTTTTCTAGGGACCCCCCTGCCCCATAGCCCTCGCGCAGCCCTCTTTTTCAGAGCCCTTATTAAATTTAGGACAGGCGTTTGGCCTATCGTGTTACACGCAATAACATAACGTCGTAACGAAATCTGGGCGTCTGACGTGCCATGGGCGGAGCCGTTTGAATTTGTCTCGCTCGGAATTGGATGACAAAAACTAGAGGAAGAGTCATAATTATACCCTGAATGTAACTCTAGGCGGGATCATAAGAGATGGCAAAGATCACCTTTAATACTAGCGTCTCTTGATAGTGGAGACACGCAATATTAAAGCAAGATTTTCTCACCTTCATGCACCTGCTAATAATGAGTTACGAATGCCTGAAGACCTTGCAAGAATACTATCCTCCGGCAATCCTTGATATTACAACCGATAAGATGTGTGGAATCTCCACAGTTTTGAATAGGTTTATCATTATCTATCATTATGTTTTACGCACTATTTAGTTCCCGTCGGCGATGATCCAATTAGATAGATTAGAGGCGTTTGAAGATTTTTCTTCAAATGATCAAAGGAACTAATACCCTTCCTCTGATCTTTATTTTCTCTAGAGGCTTACAATAATGAAGCAGGGAAAGCTGGAAGCTGGAAAGTAACTCAATTACCACTTTAATATGCTAGTTCCGGGGCCAGTCATTACACTGCGCCCGTTGCATTTCGATCCTGATAGAGGATCAGTTCCTCTCTGGTTGGTCCCGGGGTAGTCGTATAATTCGGCACAGGGGAGGAGGGCCTCAGACAAGATTTTCTGAATTAAAACATTCTTTGTGGAAATACAACTAACAAATAGAGGTTTGAAATTCTAAGTTTGCCACTAAATTGGATTATTTCTCGTTGTGTACTTGCCATGCAAAGTGTGTACCCAAATATCACCGCAACCACGCCGCACAACCCTAAAATATTCAATATAATACAGTTTTCATAAGTATAATCTAAACATATTTGGTTTTCTTGGTTGATTTCTCGAAATACGGAAGTTGATGCTTACGTCTGGCAGAAAGTCTCTTTTCCTTTTTTAAGTTGTATGAGACTTAGCAAATAAAACAAATTTTATTTTATTTTACCTTTTTCCATATTGCAGCAGTAGCCTACCTCATGAATAGCATGATCTTCCTAATTGGTGTATAGGCCTATGTTCTAATGCAGACAGACATCATCAACCTTGCTTCCCAGATTAGTTTGATCTTGATTATTTGACATTGTTATGCACAAACGTTAATTGAAACTGTGCGACGTGGTGCCACCCCTTTTACATTCTGAGACGGCTTTGTTGTCACAGCCATTAGGGAAAATAATCCTATTATGTCCTTTGTATATATATAAAAAACTATAGTCTCTAACGGTGCTCACTGTCACCAACCTATCACGGATCCCCCCTTTTCAATTATTTATGAACTAAAGAAAAGGCAAGTGTAATAGGTTCTCTCGCCCCCTCTCCCGCACTCTTCATTTCTCTCTTAAAAATCGCTTCTATATATATTGATTTAATTTTGTTCCTACATAGGCTAGACATAGTGCTCCTAATATAGATGGAATTGAGAATGTTAATGATAAAAAGGGCAGCTTGGCTTATAATCTTACCTGTATTTTGACGGTAAAGACACAGGGGGAAGATACGTGTACACATATTTCAACATAAAGGAGGATTCAAATTAGAAATGAATATAAATGTGTGCTAACAATGTTTTAAGTTAGTTTGTATGTCATATGTCTCGAAATAAGAGCCAGTCATAACGTTTTCTAGTTTGTGAAAATATTCCAAGTAGAATATTCCAAAAGTTACTTATTAGGATAGTTACAGCCAAATAACCTTTCAATAATGGTAATGACAGAGATAAAGGTCATAGGTTATTGACCCTCTGCCCATATACACATATGACCCATTATAATTTAGAATATATGCATATATTCTTTCTTCCTCTTTTTCTTGTTAAGTTGACTCGAATACTTATATCGGTTGTTTATGAAGGTAAATATTCATAAGTTTAATTATTTAAAGGAAAAATTATTATAAAAGGTTATAAAAGAACTAGTTTCCACATCCACATCAAGCCCCTCCCCCTCCAGACCCCCGTTACGGCGAGGTACTGTTTATGCTTGTGGCTCCTATCCCAAGTAGTACAACAAATATTTTATATATAAATTTATATTTCCTGTGTTTCTTACGTATTTTAACACTTACAGAAACTGATTCATGCGAATATTAATTTATTTCTCAATGAAAAGCTAGTCCTCTGTTAGCAAGAATTAGTGGAACAAATTTCTATGGATACAATGAATGTACTAACCATTGAATATGATACATGTATATGGAATTGATCATACTTATTTGCACAAAAATACCAAGTAAATAGGGTGGGTGGGGTGAGAGCATGAAATAGGGAGAGAAGGAAGAGAGGGAGCAAGGAAGGAGAGAGAGGGAGTTTGATAGATATTAGGGAGCAAGGAGAGAGAGAGAGGGGGGGGGGGAGAGAGATAGAAGAGGGGAAGCAAGGGGATAGAAGAGAAGGGTGAAGGGAGAGAGAAGAGAGGGGAGAAAAAAGGGTAGAGTGAATAGTGAGAGAGGGGAAATAGCGAGAGACATAGAAGAGAGTGAGGGAGAGAGAGATACATTTGCCCTGTTTTCTCCACAAATATTCATCCTGGGTACGTCAAGGTACATATGACAGGAATCGTCTTGAGACGGATTCATCTGTATAGATATCCCATATCCACTCTTAAAAACAACAAATGTATGAATAACTAAACATGAAGAAATGAAAATTTGTCTATTTCGTGAGAATGGGCCATACATATTTAATATATATTGGATGAAAGGAAGAGTGATTCTAATGATTCAGATGAAGCATTATTATGTCGAAGTAAATTCCTTTGGCTTTCTGTATGATTATAGTGGTCAACTCCAGCCAGGCAATCTATAGGTCCAGTCCATCAATGTTGTTACACAAATAAACATCAATTACAAAGAATGAAAGAATGAAAGAAAGAACAGAAAATCTCTCGTAGCCGACTATTTAGGATTCAGTTGAAAGGTCTCTTCAGTGATGCGACTATTGTGATGTGAAATATTGAGTAGATGGCGAACCATACAGCGGATGCCTATAGTTCTCTAATGAGCACAATGGTTTCTGCTGTTGGGATCCATTCTGATGAATAGAAGCCGGCGTCTAATGGTCATAAATTGACCTCCCCTATTACTTCCCCACCATTAGGAATACAAGCATGACCAAGGCATCCCTGACTACCGCTATGCTGTGCTGCACAACCACTTCCTGCTTGTAGCCCTCGCTAAGCCACAGGAAGCCACATCCCAAACCAGGGTCTGCGAGGTTAGGGTAATGAGGCAGAGAGGGAGATAACCACATCGAACACGAGGGTTTGCGAGGTTATGGTAATGAGGCAGAGAGGGAGAATACTATTGTCTCAGAGAGAAAACGCAATGATGCAATTTAGGTCAGGTAAAAATCTCTACGAATGTCCCACACAGAATGTTTCATTGGTCTAGACTAGCTGCTATTTCTTTTTGGACAAGTGAGGTAGTATTTTTCTGATGAACATATTACCATGCATGTCATTTCCAGTAATGATGTCTGTGTAAAGACCGTCGGTGGAATTCCACTCAAACTGAACAAAGCTATTCCCTATTATATAAATATATGCCTTTCCGCTGGCTGCACTCCTCCACTCAATTCCCATCTCCCTATACTACTTACGATAGCCAAAGTCAAGGACAGCATTCGAAGGAATTGATGGTTGTGCTGGGAATAACAGAATGGAACATATATATTAGATGGAACGTTGGAATCGACCTCTCTTGGTCCCTGAGATATTACTTTTGGGATATCCCTTTGATGTCATTTTATCACGTTTTTTATTATTAATATATTTCACTTGTGGGGTCGATGGTTTTGATTCTATTCTTTGCATATCCTATGGCAACTAATAGCCAGCCTGCGCTAATCTTCACTAATAATCTCTATGTAATTGACTGTTATACCCTATAGAGAAGTGCACATCTGTTTATTATATAACACTGAATATATTATGCTTGATCTTGTAGCAGATATCGGCCCTGAGTACAACAATGAGGTTTCAGCTTGATGTACATCAGAGCTTTTCCAGTTGTCACACTTTACATCCGAAACCATTATGTATCTCTTAATATTTCTGCATATATTTGCTCTGGCACTGATTTGTAAGCATTTTGAAACCGATTGTGGGGTGTGGATATTGCGGCATTTGTTCTTCGGCCAAATATAGTTCCTCTGTGAGTACAGACGCTTGGCTACTTAGTTATTCATTCTGTCATAGTTGTATAGGATTGTGGAGGATGAATAATGATGGGCCAAGTAGGAGAGTGACGGGAATGTAAATAGAAGTGATCTATATAAAGGGGAGTACATGCATTATAGGGAATACTTCAGCAACTATCTAATCAGTCATACGGGTGCATCTAATAATAGGTTGTTATACTATAGGTGGGTAAGGGTGTCCGCCACAAACGTAAAAAAGGTGAGAATCCAAAAGCAGTGGAAGGTCATCGAGTAAAAATTTTATTCGCCCATTTGCGAGAACTAGGGTTAGACTACGTATACCTGCCACCACTTAAATGGGTTAGAGCTAATTCTTATCAAAGATGCCAAATTTGGGAGAGGGGTCTTCCTAACAACCTCTCTGGATCCACTAGGTTTGGGTAATTCTGGGACATAACGTACAGCTTTGGTCTGTAGTTACGTGGAGATAAACTCATTATTGTCACCAGCCAAATGAGTACAATGATTTAAGAGTTGATTCCCCATGGGGGAGTCTGGCGTAACCGCCACCTAGCTGAGCGCATGTTGGTCATCTAGCACGCTGATATGTAACCATATAATGTTCTACATGTAACTTGGATAGTCTTTCAAAAACGTAATCAAGATTTTACTACAGCTAATTATCAGATGCTAAGTCAATATATTAAATACGCCAAGATACACATGTGAAAAACGTGCATGTGTTATGTGTAATAACTATTTTGGGAACGATTGCTGCTTGAGATAATATATTATAATATTGTTTCCTTAAAGGAAAAAGGAAAACACATCCAAGGTACTTTTAATAAATAGTACCAACTATTCCCATCTATACAGCAACGTTTTCTAGATCATGAGAAACATATCGGGTGATAGTTAGCGCATGCGGCCTGCCCTAGACGGAACCATGAAGGCGGTCACCACAGGGGAGGGAAAATCTCATTTCCATTCATGAGCTCGGTTTAGGATGATGGAGAGAAGTCAATATGGATAAATCTCCCAGTCCTCAGTGAGGCTTCGTGTGTGTGTGTTTGTGTGGAGAAAGAGAGGAGAGTGAATGGAGGATCCAAAGCGTGCATGGGTTTCTTTGTCTATTTTTGCGGGACGGGGGGGGGGGGGGGGGGGGGGCAGAATAAGTAAATTTACAAACACCATCTCACTCGTTGTAGAGGATTCGACACGGACACACGAGCCTTCCACCATGGACAGCGCATTGGCGCTTAATGCTTATTGGGAATTAGTTCCGATTGTCTCTAGATTGTCATGGCTACTCTCATTACATGCCGTCATTATTATCATTGTAATAACTGCATGAGCGCCGCCGGACGTGTGGGCCAAATGGATGGGGAACACCTGCGAGCACTTAAGTTGCTGGCCTAGGCGCCGACCATTAGTACAGACTGTACAGATCTCTCTGCCTCACATTATCCCTCAGTTTGCATTTTGCTGTAATTAGTGGCTTCCATCAGGTTCACTTCCAGAGCCATTTGCTCTTTCACTCGCTTCACCTCGTGTACTTCAGAGTAATTTTATCTCTTGGATCTTTTGGATACCCATATTATTATATTATATTCAGACTTACCCACTCACTCACTCACTCACTCACTCACTTAGACATTTAGTCAGTCAGTCAGTCACTCTCTGCCTGACTCCCTCACTCAGACATTCAGTCCCTCCCTCCCTCCCTCCCTCCCTCAGACATTCAGTCACTTACTCTCTCTCCCTCACTCACTCCTCGTCCTATATTTTGTTTATTGCCCTATTGTGTTAGTTGTGATCGGAAAGGTCAGTTTTTAGCCTTCTCCATACTATAGCATGCTTTCTTTTTTGCTTATCTGCTTAAATAACATGTATATGACCCGATCTTGACATAGGGGTGCCTATAGGAGGACATGGCTTTTTATGTAGGGGAAATAACACTATAACTTATCTTCAATGGTATATGGTATTTAATCTTATGTACATACCCTTATAATCACAATTATAGGCATCAAAAGTTATTTAGGTAAATATTTAACATTTTCAGTCTGATCATGACTAAATTGCAGTAACTATAACTTGACAACGGACACAAGTATTTGACCATGAGAAAACGTTTCCCATTAAGTTCACACTAATTGTAAAGTTAAATCGATCAATAGTTAAATAGATCAATACCGTTAACTTAATACTTGTTCAGATCACAAAAGGCATGCAAGGAATTCATGTAGCCATTTCTGAAAGTCAGTTACACTTGTTAGTTTGTTGTGATTAGGGGAGACTAGGGTTTTTGTGTTGTTTTCAAAAGAAGTATCTTTATTGTCCAATCATTTACAATTACAAAAAGATGCATAACTACTAAAAGTAGTTGTTTTTATCCGTTGCCACTCTTGCAAGTATATATACTCAAAATACCAACGTATACCAAAAGCAATTATCGTACTAAAATTACTACAAATTATCACATTCATTATATTAATCATATTCAAATTATCATATTCATTCCTCTGCTCCATGTTTTCTTCTACATATTAGTAAATAAGAGTGAGCCAGGCCTCACCACCGCAAATTACATTCAAATAAAATACAGGCGTTTAAAAACAAAGTGTCAACAATGTGATGTAACCTCTCAACTCTTCTGTATTCATCTCTTTAACTGCCCTCATAAAGCCATCTTCAATAGTCTTTAAATGTACTGGGAGCTGATTCCATAATTGCCTTTCCTGATAATACAAGCTATTTTTTAACCGTTCCGACTTAGGCCTGTCCAAAAATAATTTAGGATTACCATCTGCTCTGAGACAATGCTGACCTACCTCGTGTATAAGATATTCCTCTCTTCTACAATATATCACCTTTGACATAGCTGGTCGATTCTCAGGAAATGGTGGAAAAATGGAAAAATGTCATTTTTACTATTTTTCTCTCAAAAGATCTTTCCTGTGTAGTCATGCTTTAAAATTAATATGTCTGTGCTCTCAGACTCTATATTCTGAACAAATGCGTACCTACTTTTCCATACCTACGATGAATATTTAGGTAATCGAGCCATTAAATATGCTGAAAACATACCTTGGACATGTTTGTTTACTTATCCACATATATGTGCCAAGAGTTTTATGAAGAATAATCCACGAAAAGGTTTTGCGCTAAAGTCTGGGATTAGATACACAGAGAAAGAGGGAAATTTATAACCCAATATGGCCGTCACCGTCCGTGACGCTGATAATAGACTGTAATTAAGTAGAAAAGCATTCAATGAATAATTTGTATGTGCTTGATGAACGGTGGACACATGGGTGTCACCATCCATGACGGTATTTGTTCATTGATTTTCATAATGATCCTACGAATGTTTCCCATATACCATTCGAAAGGGCTTGTTTTCTTCCTTGGAATCATGTCAAATAATAATCATTTTATTTTTCTATAAATGAATGAAATGACGACGAATATTTCTAAGACCATCACTGTCCGTGACGCAATATATTTTAGGGTATATTTATATTATAGAAGAGTAGGATATGGGGCAATACCAGCAATTTCATTTCATTTCAATGACTTTCCCCAAGATACCCATTTGGAACTGTTTCATGAGAATCGACGGCCTGCTCTGCATTCCTAAGTTTTTCGAGCGGTAACAGATTTGTTCTTCGATATTTCTCATTTATATTTTGTGTACTATCAAATGATATATGGAGGGCTCGATTCATTGTCCTGTTGAGCTCATGTAACAACTTCACACTTGCTGTGCCTATAGGCTAGCTTATTCAACCAGTGGCACTATACGTGAAGGCTTTAAAAATCAATATACATATGTTGGCATTCATATATTTCCTTCTACGCCGTAGTTCTCCCGGCTTCCATGCAGTGGGCCATATCATTTACATGGCTATTCGACGATAGCTGTTCATCTATACTACAACCAAGATACTTTAAAATATTCACCCTGCATTGCGATGTCAGTGCAGCACATGTTAAAAATGCTTGTACGTCATAAAATGAGACGTATCACAATCTGTGAATTCGGGTCAAATAATTTGTTTCTTTAAAAACCGCAAAAAACCCATCGGTCTACTGTTAGTACTGTCAACGCTCTAATGTAACCTATTTGTATTCTTTTATATATATACTTTAGCAATTCCGCCCCCTTCTATTCTCTATTGTTTTTCGTTTTATAAATGAGGAAATATTCTTTTGCAGGTTGGTATCATCTAAGATGTAACCCAAAGTTACCTAATGATCATTTTGGAATATAAGACTCATTCCTCGAGGTCACCAATAGCCAGTATATTATGAACAGTAATCCTCAATGTAAAAGTGAGTTTGGGGTGATCATTGCTAGAGGTTGCAATTAAAGACAGATAACACATGGTGACAACAATTCACGCCCTGATTTAGCCACTAAAGGATATATGTCATTGATTAAGCAACACAAGAAGTAATAAATGATAAAATGGAATAAAACCTATTTAATATATTTTCTGTACTCGTAATCAAGCACAAATCAAGGGATCATGTCCAATATTGATATCTCCTAAAGTCATCCATGGGGATCCACGGTGAGATTGATTGCTAATACCCCTGTCACACTACACCCAAAAATTACCAGATTGGTGTTACTAAGTGTAATATGTGTAAGATGCACAGCGGTTTCACATCTTGTATGTCACCACTAGGTATCATCATTGTCATTGTATCATTTTTTATTCTCACTGATAAATACCAAAAATATCTCATAGGTTAATATTATCTCAAAAGGAATAGTAGTCTAATATTGATGTTATTATTTGCTAATTTGATCTTATATAACTCTGGTAGTTTCTATCATTTTCCATGTAACTTATAATCATAAGCTGAGAATTGCAATATAAATTGTGAGCTTATTGAAATAAAAGATAAACAAACAAACACTCAAGAAAGCGCTTTTGAAGCGCTTTCTAGAAGTCGGTTTCAAACTGCTTCCAAACTGGATCCAAAACGAATTCTACAATCCACCTCTAGAAGTCGATTTGATTCGTTTCGTTTTCTCAATGTTATTTCCCAATGTGTACAGAACCATAGCGAATCGAATCGGTTTTTGGCCGTACAGTGGAACCTCACATTAAGACCACGGAGACCACCCCTCTATTAAGACCAGTTTTCTCAGTCCCAAATTATTCCCTCCTATTAGATTTAGAGCCCTCTAAAGAGACCACCTCGCTATGATACCAAAAATCATTCAGTCCCAAGGGGGGTCTTAATAGAGAAGTTCCACTGTACTTTAAATAGAAATATGCAGAGTGCATTGTGCACATGCAGAAACGAATCCTTAAAAGCACTTCAAAGCTCATTATGTGGTAATAATAACGGAACCGTTGTTATATAATATATCCAGTTAGCAACGATTCAATTTGCTTCGATTTGCTTCGCTTTGCTTTTACATGTAGTGTCAAAAGACCATCAGTATTGCTTTATCGTGAGGCAACGTTGTTTTGTAGGAGAAGGTTGGGGAGAGGAGAGTGAGGAGGAGAGTGAGGGAGGAGTGAGGAGGAGGAGAGCAAACAGTGGAGGATGGGCACAGGATATTGGGGCACTGTGTACACATGCAGAAATCAGGCCTGAGTAATGATTCATTCCATACATAAACATTGGCTCTATTAGGCACACAACCTGCCCTGCCTCTGTAGCACGGTATCTGCCATGATGCATGCTAGGATTAATCCAGTATAATTTAATAGCATGTAAGTTATATATCCAGCGCTAGTATACTTAAGTATATTACACCACTGTCATGAGTAGGTAGGCGCGTAAGCCAGTACGGTAACAAACAGCTCAAAACAAGATAACAAAGCCTTGGAAACAAGCAAAAAAGAGCAACAGTGCTTATGAACTATTGAAGAACAACGATATGACATAATTAGGAGCTGGAACGAAAGGATTCAAGAAATATGGACTCATAGGAGTTTTACCGATTCAAACTCCAAGACCACGCCGCCAAAATTGATTTCCGGCGGGGATAATCCAGAGATTAACCTCATTTATCGCCCAGATCAACGACTCCAATCAAAGTTGATTTTAGCAACCATCGGGTATTAAACCTTAACTAAAAACATCACCGAGGCTCACAAAGACTTAATCACATGGAAATACATTAAAAAATAGAGGATACTATAAAAGGAGTAGCTCTTTACCTGGTCAACATATGGACCGTCTGACCTCGAGCCCCTTCCCCGGCCATACTCCAACGCAGGCCGTCAACACCAACACCACCACTATTAGTTCCATAGACTTACCACCACCGATCCCACACAGCAGAGAAAAGCAAGACCAAGGTTCGTTATACAGTACCTTAGAATCGGAATACTTCACAGCAAATGAACACTCATTTTCATATATCAACCAAAATAAATTAAACATGAACCAATATCAGATGCACGATCAGCACCAAATAATGACAAACCAGCAAACTATGGCACCGAATCAACCAGCGTTGCAACAGGTTATGGCCCCAGTACAGCCATATGTCTCGAGTAACCAAATGCAATACTTTGTAACAAATCAACGAATACCATCGCAATGCCAGGTAAATCAACAACAATTACCTCCACAAACTTTCGTAACAATGCCTAATTACAACCAACCTGCCATGGCCACTTATCCAAGCCCCTGCTATTCACCAACGCAAAATGATCTAATTCAACAACTATCTGATAAATTAGACAAACACACCACCTCAATGGAAAGTAAGTTCTCTGACATGATCTCGAGCAATGATACCATGAAAGCAGAAATGAAGGCTCATAAATTACAGATTGACATCAATGTAAAATCATTGAATGCTAAAGTGAAAAAACTAGACGATGATCAGGATCAATTTCTGAAAGCACTGCAACCAGAGATAGACAAAAACATTAATGACTATCTGCAAAAAGCAAGAGAAGACATAGAGGGTAAACAGCAGCAATTAAACTCTTCCATAGAAGAAATGAAACAAAAGCAAGCCGAAATGAACTTAAAACTAGCATCACTTCAAGTAAACTTGGATACAAATTGGCCTATGCCTGGCACTGAGGAGTATTACATGCCCAACCCACATAGGAACTATGATTACAATACCCAAGATCGTAAATCAGAAAAGCAATATAAACCAGCCAAAAAATATGACCAACGACAACCGGACAAAAAGGAAAAAAAGAAGGGGGAGTACAATAACAAAATAATAGTCATTGAGGACCTCAAGGAATCTAAAGAGGAGAACATTGCACAAATCGTCATCGATATGATTAAAATAGTGCTCCCCGAGCTAGACACAACTGAGATCGAGGAAGTCTACAGGATAGGGCTACCAAGTGAAAGTAAGACCAGGCCCATCCTAATCAAATCAATTGACGAAAACATCAGAAAAACTATATCAGAACAACTGTATAATATTCAATCATACAACCCAAAGTACAAAAACATCTGGATAAATCTAACCGGCCTACAGATTTTTCCACACGAGAAAATGCTAATGCAAAACTGCCTCGCACTACTCAAAAACCATGGACAGGAGGCGACACTATATTACAACCATATTAGACTGGACGGCAAGGCATATGGGTCAGCTGATCTATTTCGTCTACCGGACTCGTCTACCCCTGACATCGCTTCAACTATTGACATCGATGAAGGAAAGGGAATGGGATATTACGGGGAACATCACTATCTTTCCAACTTTTACAGAGCACCCGTGAGACACAACGAAGTGCAATACAGGTCGGTCGAGCACGCCTACCAAACCCTCAAGGCAGAGAGCGCGGGAAAGGCCGGAACCGCCTTCAAAGTACAACATACCGCATCTGCCTACGAGGCAAAGTATCTGACGAAAGAACTGAAACCTGATATTAAATTTGTGAAACAAGAGGAAGATTTATTATATGATCTGATAACAAAGAAATTCAGCCAAAATGAAGACCTAGCTAGAAGATTAGTCAACGAAAAACAAAACCTGTTCTACGAGGTCACAATGAACAGGAAGTGGGGAACGGGCACACGCTTCCCAAATCTCCTCGTTGACCCGCACAAACTTTCGGCAAGACGTTTCCCCGGCCTAAACTTACAGGGAGAGATGATATCTCGACTTAAACAAGAACTAACAGCAAAAGGATACAGATAAGAACAATAATGCCACATTTAATACTTTTTGAGACGAGAAATCACTAGCAAACTGGCGAAACCCATATTATCGCTCACACGTATCGATCAATTGTCTCTTGACGATACATTACTCAACGGTGTATTATAGTACATGTACCTGTACTAGTCCTAAGACAAAACTGGTCCTAAGACAAAACTCTGAGTAATACTCTCCGCCCGCGTATATGGGTGGAATGTGACTTTTGTCACTCTTGATTGCTTTACCTTATACCGAAATGTCAACTTTACTGACAGTAAAGTCAGTGAAAATCTTATACCTAACGTTGTCACCCTCTAACCCATGTACTTGGCCTGAGGACTGTTACGTAATATACCCTGGTAAAGAACTATGATATCAATGATAAGGTTAACAACAACTGTGTAACTTCACCGACAGTAAAGTCGGTGAAAGCCCTATACCGTAAATCAGCCTCTAATCCATGTACTTGGCCAGAGAACTACCATATGTGTAACCGGGTAAAAACAAAAACAAAACTGTGTTAATACGCACCGTACAGTGTAATAATAATGTTATAGGTTCTAAGGCTGATCATATATTTTCATTGCCTCCATATAGTACCAGCAACCAGCCATAAACACCAAAGGCTCATTACTGAAGATACCGCCATATGTACATTACGACAGGTAATCTCAGCACACTATATTGAATAAGACCCTCAACTACCCACACAACTATATGTAAATGGCATAGTATAATGCCATATAGTAAGTGGTTATAGTCAAAATACTAAGATATCAGAATGACATGAAAGATTGATATATATGCTGTTTGTTACCGTACACACACTCTATTGAAAATGTCATCATCTCAAATCCTAAAATCTTTTCTTCCACTCGCATCAAACAAGGGTTTCAACATAGTAGGTTGGAATATAAGAAGTGTAACAAAGAACTTTAGTAATCTTGAACACTGCATTGAACAATGTAAGAACAATATCAATGTACTTTGTCTAACAGAGACCTGGCTGCGCCCAGATGTCCATATCAACCAGTGCCAAATTGACGGTTATGAAGCCATAAGAAATGACAGACCAGGTAAGAAAAGGGGTGGTGGTTTATGTACCTATGTCCATAATGACTATGAGGCAGACCCCGATACTTACAATCATCTCACTGTCATGAACCAAGAGCTAGAAGTTCAAGTAATAGTAGTAAAAAAAGCAAATACAAAATCATACATTATTGTCAACATTTACAGACCACCAGGTAAACTGACTAACACATGCCTTCAACAATTGGATAATGTGTTCCTAAACCTAAAAAATAGTCATGAGATCATAGTAACCGGAGATTTTAACATAGATCTAAACGAATCAAACACCCCACACAACCAGATCTTAGAATTTCAGGCGATATTTGAGAGATACAACCTCCCACAATTTATCAAAATTCCAACCAGAAGCACCCTGTCCTCAAAAACGCTTCTAGACCATATGTACACAAATTCCAAAATAGTAATATCCTCCGGCATCATCGAAAATAATTCATCAGACCACTACCCAACCTTTCTAACACTGAAAAAAGTGAGAAATAGCTACACAACAAACACTTTTAAAGCGAGAAATACCAAAAACCTAGACCAGAAATCATTAAATCACACATTATTTCAGCAAGACTGGACCGACTTTTACAAGTCAAACGATCCAAGCCTATGCTGGGAGTTAATGTTAGAGCAGATCACATACCATCTCGATCAAATGTGCCCTATTCAAACCTTTCACAGAGTGAGGAAAAAACAGGCTTGGATAACACCTGAGATTACTACACTCATGAACGAAAGGGATTCAAAATTCAGAAAAGCCAAAAAAACAGGAAACAAAGATATATTAATAGAAGCAAAACAACTCAGAAATAAAGTAAATACTCTAAGCAGAAATAAAAAAAGTGCACTTATTCGCCAAGAAATACATCTTAATAAAAACAATCCGAGAGCCTTATGGAAAACCATAAACAAAATTATTAGCCCTGACAAAACAAAAAATAGCTCGAACATCTCTATAACGGACCCGAATGGAATCAATGTCGAGAAAGAGAATATATCAAATGTTTTTAACAAATATTTTCTAGAAATTGGGCAAGTGCTAGCAGAGAAAATTCAGGACCCCCCTGAGGACTCTTCTAAGCGCATGAAGGAGTTACAGCACATGTACGGTAAATCAAACCGACATTCTCATTTTAAATTCACACCTGTACTCCCCGAAGAAATAGAAAAGATAGTAAAAAAAATAGACGCAAACAAAAAATCGGGCATAGAAAACATCCCCAGCAAAATACTTAAACCTTGTCTGAGAATTCTGGCCCCACAAATCGCACATATAGTTAACCTATCCCTATTCAGCGCCATAGTGCCTGAGTCATTTAAAGCATCAACAGTTACACCCCTCCACAAAAATGGACCAAAAAACTCGACTAATAATTACAGACCCATCTCAGGAATTCAAATGCCTGCTAAAATACTTGAAAAAGTGGTCCAAGACCAACTACTATCATACTTAGAAGAAAATCAATTATACTACCAAAAACAATATGGGTTTCGTAGGGGACACTCTGTCAACCAAGCACATGTTGACCTCATGGAGATTATCTATGATAATCTAAATGAGGCCAACATAACAACTGCTGTTTTTTTGGATTTCAAAAAAGCGTTTGACACTGTGGATCATTCAAAACTGCTTACGAAATTAGAAAACATGGGTGTGAAACACAATGAAAACAGATGGTTTAATAATTATTTAACAAACAGGTACCAATGTGTAAGGACAAATGGTCAGATATCGACCCAGGGCAAGATCACTCACGGCGTACCCCAAGGAACCGTATTAGGCCCGATCCTCTTCACAATATATATTAACGACCTACACCAGGTTGTCCAAAATTCCACCATCCAGCACTATGCGGACGATACAGTCCTCTTTTATAGCAACAAAACAGAAGAAAAGATATCCGAAAAATTACAAACAGATTTAGACTGCGTCGACACCTGGTGTAGGACCAACAAAATATCTATGAATGTATCAAAAACTAAATATATAACCTTTAAAAAGAAAACCCCAAAACAAGAGAAAAATTCAAAATTAAACATGAGCCTTGCCCTGGGTAGTGAAACATTGTCTGAAGTTGACGAATATAATTATCTGGGCCTTGTCATTGACAAGGACCTGACCTACAAAACACATGTTAATAAGCTAATAGACAAGCTTAAATGGAAGGTGAGACTATTATCAAATGCCCGACATACTTTGACTAAAAAGGTAAAAATTGATATTGTCAAATCTGTCATAATCCCTAATATAGACCAGGGAGACATCTTTTACTCTGTCACGAACAAGCGATTATTAAAACGATTAGATTCCTTACTTAATTCAGCAGTTCGATCCACATTCAATATGAGGAAAAGAACTAATGTGGATAGGGAAACAGCAACCTTAAGAATATTGCCAAACCATGTAAGGAGAGAGGTCCATACACTAGAAGCTGCATACTACCTAGCACAATCAGACTCCAAATTAGATAAAAGAAAAATACCAACTAGAAGCCATGCAAAAAACAGGAAAAATTTGAAAATTAATCGACCGAAAACAACAATCTACAGAAACAGCTTCCTATATAAAGCTAAGATAGCCTGGAACTCACTATCCACTGAGAAACAGGCAATAGAATCGAAAAAACATTTTAGAAAAACAATAGAAAACACATTCAAACAATAAGGCCTATAGTGAATGGGCCCCTCTCTTAATGAATTAATGAATAAGGGTTATATTATATACTATATATGATATCGAACAATATGTGAAACTAATGATCTGCCATATGATATTTTGGATGAGACAAACATGTCTCAATTTTATTATGATTATTTTGTTTTATTTTAACTTGCTCATGTTTTATTGTATTTCCTATGTACACTAGGTTGAGAGCAAAACTTGCCGACCTGTAAATAATCCTGTACTGGATTTACTCACTTAAATATTGGGTTTAAAACTCGATGAATGGTTTGTTTTATTTTTAACTTGCTCATGTTTTACTGTATTTTCTATGTACACTAGGTTGAGAGCAAAACTTGCCGACCTGTAAATAATCCTGCACTGGATTTACTCATTTAAATATTGGGTTTAAAACTCGACGAATGGTTTTACCCAAACAAACTGTAATATATATTAGGCTTTTATGTGTAGACAAAGGGAACGGTAGGAAGACCTAGGTGTAAATCCTATAAGGTACCTAGAAACCTGTAGACCTGTTCATCGTACAAAATTAATGTAAAAACCCAGTTATGATGAATAAAAGATATTTCTATCTATCTATCTATCTATAGAATCGCATTTAAAATTGTTTAATTTAAAGGGACACACAGGTGTTCAATGAAAAGAAAAGCGTGCACCTCGATTTTCAAATAACTTTCAGCAATTCCACCCAGATTGTCTACAAGTATAGTGTATGTCGTATGCTACAGAGTTAATGGGGAACAAGTATTGGTGACAGTTATTGGTTGAACATTACTGTCAGCAGTTTTCAGTTTTTGTCTGTCTACAATCTGGTATTTTAATGGGTGTCGGTTTACACTCATTGACACCAGTATTATAGGACTATCTGTGACCAGAAATTTCACGAAACACAAATCTGTCAGCAAACGTCAACTATAAACTTCATACACCTATAATCCCTACCATGAGTGAACTCCTGACCATTCATGAGCTTTTCACCTTATATGTGTAACTGTTAACCAAAAGTTGTTCCGTAGACATCATATTCAATTTCTCGAAGCAAATCTATTTACTAAAATAACTGTTATAACATCCAATTCCGTACTGGCAAACTGTAAGAACTATCATTAGGGATCAACTTTAAACTTCAACATATTTTCAAGAAAACCTGTGTAAAGTTGGCTGAAATCATCATGTTACTGTTTGCGGTTTCCAGTTATAGTCAACAGTCTTTATCTGTTTTAGGCTTTTCGTTTTTTTTTAAATTTCCCCAAAGGAAGCGATGGCAAGGGCCAGTTCACTTTACAGCCTATTGGCCAAAACAGAAACAGAAAATGGAACTGTAGATTTTGGATATAGTGCACCAAGACATCTGCACTTATAGTAACAAGAAAATAGTTTGTTCAAACAGGAGCCACTAAGTGGCGTCTGTGTTGACACCTGTGTATTCCTTTAAAGGTACAAAGTAGAATCAAGTCGATCAGTATCCATTGAGTGTAGACTTATCCTTCTATGATGATGTCAGATATGGTTTTCGAATTATTATGTAACATGATGATTATTAATTATGAATTATGAATCATGTATATTAATTATTCATGTTAAAGCATGAATAGAGTTTGGTAACACCAAGTTCTTAAGGTGACTCAGTAGTGATTTTGATTATTGATGAATTTTTCTAAAATTTTTACCAATGATAGTTGACATGAAATAATCATTATCGAGTGGAAAAAAACCATAGGTCACCAGGCTAGTTTTCATGCTATGGCAGTATGGAGATAGAAATAATGAATCATATTTGAGTAATTTTACTACATTTGAGTGATTTATTAACATAATTCGTTTAAAATGGTTCTGACATGAATTCAGACATCAAATTTCACCCAGACATTCAACATATATATACTTATCATCAGATAATGTTTTTTCCTCAGATCCTGAGTTAGCCCCCTGGAAGCCCCCTAGTGGCAGTACGGGGCACTAGCAAAATTGACTTTGGCTGATGACAATCAGCGTTTTAAAAAAAAACTGTTTGATGAATATTTTTTAAATTTAATATAAATGTAGATACCGTATTTATCAACTCATACACAAAAAAATCAGGATGGCTTTCCAGGCTAAATTTTTCTATATTACGACTTATTTATGAGAAAAATTGGGGAAAAAATTAAATTCCTGATTAATATTTGATTTGAACAAAAATGGCTTCATAAATCTTGATGAAATTCTATATGGATACAGCTATCATAGTTACTAACTCGCACACCAAAAATCAGCATGAATTTCCAGGCCGGTTTTTTTGTGTTACAACTTAATTATGAGAAAATTGGCTAAAAATGAGAAAATTCTTAATAATTATTTGATTTATACACATATGGCTCCATAAATTTTAATGAAATTTAATATGGATGTATAGGGATCGTAGATACTAACTCCCACACCAAAAATCAGCATAAATTTTCTATCTGAAATGTTTATATCAAGACTTAACATACATACTTCGTCTGCATAATGCTGATATTCCCTGCTATATGTATTGAATACACATATATCAGTACTGAGCTATATGTGTTGAATACACAAGATCAGTACTGAGTCACCTTAAGGCAACACCGGATGTTAAAACCAAGCTATATTTAGACAGGTAGGACCCAGCAGGGGATCCTCATTTGCATGTTCTATTTGTATCACTCACCAACAGCTACTATGTATGCCACCGGTACCCCCAAGCCTCCTCAGTGAGGGATAATAAACCATTCAAGCAGGACCTATGTCTCTCTCTTGCGTTACTTAGTCATTGCCTTATCCATACCTCACAATGAGAATTCGATGAGAGTGACAAGAAGTAAGTGACAAGTATGCGTTGTTGTTCAATAGTGTTTACTTCTCTCTGTATATTTGATGTGTTATGTGGCTGATCAATTGCTGAGGTCCAGCTGTGTCCTTTGAATTACGCGGCATTATGTAACGCTATAGATGTAACTCATTAATAGAAATACTAGTAGTTTGCAGAGATTTCATACTGCAATGCCTTGTTCCCAATTTATAATAGAAGACCTTCAGATTTACCCTCCAATATCCTTCTGAAAAAGTTCTTATCAGTTGTAGTCATAGCAAACGTATCGCATATGGTAGCATAAGAGTTACTTAATTATATAATTTTTTAATGTCTACTAGAAACCAATCACCAATCTTGTTTCGAAGTAATAAAATATGTATAACAAATGAATATTATCTTATCACCAGCGAGTCCAAGGTTGACTTTATCATTCAGAGGGAATATTCAGAGGGAATATTTGTTTTACATAAAATGTCCATTCGCGATTTACCCTTCTGACCCCCCTCATTCTGACACCCTACCACACCACCTTTTCTTCCCACATCCAAATAATCAAATCTACTTGTCAGTGTTGCCCTTAGACCGAGTCACTCAGAGAGCTAGTCCCGAGCCTACCTCCCACTCCCTCCCGACACCCTCCCGGAGAGTCCTATCCTGGAGAGACAGCAGCATCAGTTGTTGGAGCTGCAGCTAGGAGGAGCATACACATTCTAAAATATGCCCAACAATGTAGATATTGATCATACTGACTTCTCGTCCGCGGCGAAACAACCCGTGACAACCGAGGTGACCCCCACCCCCATGGCATGCCCAGACATGTCACGTGTTATTTGCTTGAGAAAGGCATTCTCATAATACGATGCGTTCGGGTACGTTTTTACTATGGGAGAATTGCGCTTATTGTTCTCTAACGATACCTATTGTATTTTCTGTTCTCTACTGCTATCTTTCCCTGAAGAGATGAATCCAGATATGTGTGTGTTACAGGAATATGAGTCAACAGTCGCAAAAAAGATCTTTGTCGGAATGCTTTGATTTTTGAAGTGTTAAGTACATGTACCAATTCTCAAGACTGTATTTTTAATGTCACTCCTTTTCTAAGGTCATCCTAAAGAAGTATATCTAATTACTTTACTAGTGGTTGTCACCCAGAAATATCACTAACAACACAGATATATGTATACTTGTTAGATAGGCTAAAATTAAACCTTTAAAATATGATGGTTTCTCAAAATCCATGATTTTGTGACTTATAACTCATTTTCTTTTGAAATATAATATAGTTGGCGAATTGTATAATTATATATTCTGCATAACGCCGAAATTGCAGCGATGGAATACAACGGATACAACTTTCGAATAGAACCATTTTAAGAAATCAGCCTGGAACGATTCAATTTGGTTTGAATCAGTTCACCTTGATGATGTAGTATACTTCACACATCTGATAATATTATTTTGTAATGACCCGAGTATCGTTGAGGAGGAGAGTAAAAACAACCAGAAAAAGTCTGAATTATAGTTATTCTGTATTATTCATATGCTAGATAAAAACCCATTGGAAAACGTCACAAGGGTTGGGTGGTGTTTGTACAGGTTTAAACGGATAATGAAGAAGTATAGTAAAAACAATGTTAAATAACAGGAAATGCCACCTTATGGCTGGCAAGTTAAATATAAACATAAGATGCGCATAAATAATGTCTAAAGTACCTAAAGCAACGTGCGCACACAGGGTGCAATGCTACAGCAGAAACAAGTAGTATATGAAAAGAGGTAGCATTGTATGGCACTCCAAATTCGTATTTTCAGCAAGACGTTTACGAACACGCCGGGTCGAACTGAACTTCCTGCAGACGGCTTTTTGCTTGAGGTTGTAGCCCGGAGGTCACGTGACGGGATAGTCACACCAACCGCAGAATAGGCGGGAAATTAGCGGAAGCCAAGCAATAGCTAGTTGCCATGGAAACGCGAAAATATTGTAGGATTCTCTGAAGGCGGGCGTCGAATGGAAGGCTAGAGCAGCTAGATTGGGAGGGGGATGAGTGGCGAGTGGTGAGCAAGAAGAGAGAAAAGAGGGATCGTTGGAGGGTTGCATATTGATTATATGAAGGATGAAAACTATGAGCATCCTAACTATGAGATTTCTATCCCTCAAAAATACTCATAGTTAATAGAAGATGATGGAGAAGGGTCGGAAAGGGGAGGTAAGAGGTGAGTTGATCAAAGGAATAAATTTAGAAAGAAGGAAGAAAGAGAGAATGAAAAAAAACAAATTCCAAAATATCCTTTTTTACACTAAATGCTTATCTAATAGAATAGCAACTACTTGGAACAAGGTCAAGCACTAACTATTAAAGGACAATAGAAGACCATAATAATATATTCAAATTGAGACTAGGGAGATACCTCCTTGACGATCAGAATCAATTCTAAAAACTCCTGAGATTATAATTGTATGCGGTGGATATTGTATTGCACACTGCTGTATATATCCAACGAGTGTACTGGTCCCTGATGATACTATATATTGTACTATATATTTATTTGTGACGCTCTTACGATAAAAGATACGTCCGCTATGTTGAATATAAATAGATCCGTTCCCCATTCCCAAACTCTACCATATCTTTATGTTGTGATGCTTTTATGACAAAGAATCCGCCTGATATGATGGTTGTAAATAGATTCATACTCCGAATGACTGCTATTAATTATCATGATATACTATGTCTCCACATAGAACTGTTGCTGACAGCAACCATTTTTTTTACTCACTACGATAAAAGAAAAGATGTTACAATAATCTGTAAACTTTCATTCCACTCATCCATTTCATTTCTTCATTATTCTCACCTGGTGTAATATATATACGACTATAATTTTAATAATGAATTCATGCTGTTAACTTGGTACGTGAACACCCTGGAAACTTATTGTATTATATAAAGTACTAAATTACACTCTATGTAACTATGTAATCTACGCACGACGAGCACGGCACAAACGAAAACCATTCAAAAGAATGAGATGTGTTCTTATACCCTGAATAAAGAAATTTTGAACAAAAAAAGAACTTTATTTAAACAGGTAAGGGTAGGCCTACAGCAGGTCCCCTTATCGGTGTTTTATTGCTTGCCCCAGTACATTTTTATGACAGTTACATTTCTGTTTGCTTATAACTTGGTCTGGATAACTCAGTACGCAGTGTCCCGTTTTTATTAATTATATTTCACAGGTGTGAGTTTTTTTTTCAGAAGGGACCTTATTTCTGCTTTTCTTTATCTTCTTTACTTTTACCGCTTGCCCCTTACGGTAGATCAAAATAGGGAGTGTAAGGGGTTTCTTTGGTTTTTAGTTTGAATATCCATGGCTTTTGAGTATTATTTAAACAATTTATAAATTCTGTTGATATAAGTATGAATTGAAAAATAAATTTAATTGGTACATAGAATGTTGAGTCATATATTCTGGTTATATTTAACAGTTTAATAGTTCCAATATTGCATTGCCTATGATTGAGCACTCTTCACTGTTACTGAGTTTTCACCTAAGTTTTTCCTAAATCTAGGAATCTTCGATACCAGGCCTTCATTGATTATATAATGTTATCAGCTGTAAGGGTTAGAGACGGAAATGTCATGCATTACATATTAACCCGACCTTTTAAAATGGTTCCAAACCAATATCTCTCTTGAGGGGATCCAGACCTATAGGCCCCTGGTCTTATAGGCCTCGCGCTTTGGACTTATAGGCTCCCGCGATTGGACGCCAAGGCCCAGCTCTGGATTTATAGGCCCCGGTCGTTACAGAGGTGTTTGACCTATACGCCCAGGATTCAAAATTGCGTTAAAACCCACTAGAATCGCCCACATTGGATACATTCTTGACGCAATGAATCAGATCACCTATGGGGATCTTTCTAATACCTTTTGCTGGCCTATTCAATATACTGTTGTAAATGAAAACAGTACACAACACTTGCCTATAGCCTCCCGTTGATGACGATCCTCCCACTGGCATTAGATTAAAATTGATAATTAGTTTATGAGGTTTTCCCGCTTTCCAGACATCTACATAGGTTAATATTCAGTCACCTCACAGGTGAAACGTGCCACCCCCCTCCCTCTCCCCACTCCCCCTCTCATATTACTTATTAGTCTCTCTCTGTGTCCTAACCTTCCCGGCTACCTCCCCTGTTTCCCTTTCCCCCATACGTCTATCTGTCGACCTGGGCCTATACATCCAGGGGCCTATAAGTCCAACGCGATCGCGACTTGAGACCTATACATCCAGAAATGTCCCTTTGCGACCAGGGGCCTATAAGTCCCGTGGCCTATAGGTCTGGCGACCCTCCTGAGTACCTCTCAATCATCTTTACCTCCTCTCAAGGTGTATGCTTGATGTTTAAATGCCCATGCCCAGAGAAAATGTGCTTCGCATCTTTTTCGCAAATATCTGGGATCACACTGAAGGGCATCGTTTCAGGTGCTTATCCAAGGAAATTGGATCTCTAGGAAATTGGTACTTCCAAAGTACTACGAGAGGAACTTAGGAAAGTCCATCGTAACTTATACCACAGGCTCTATGTATCGATTGCATATGATAAATTAAGCGGTCGTCTCCCAGGTGGATCCCACTGTCCATCGCCCGGATATTGGGACACTCTTCTTAAACTACTTACAACATACTGAAGGAGGTACGTTTACGAAGTACAAGTAATTAACTCAAAATAATTGATTATTTTCAGTAAAAAGAGAATTTATACCTTTTTAGTTTGTTGGCAGTACAGTATTACTGTCTCAAAAGCTTAAATTCCGATTGCAACATCCATTGAATGGGTAACTATCCGACGATATATATACAATGGCGGAATGGATTGTTTAACAACCCTTAACAACTATATAGTAGTCCAGCCCGCTGCCTTATCTCGTGTTTAATACGGTAACGTTATCTGAGGTATCAGCCTTTATATCACCATATCACGTGGGTTATCTTAGGCTCTTATGTTCATCAATAGGACCTAATGTTTTTTCACAATCGCTCATAAAAAGGATTGGTTCCAAACAATAACCTTATCAGATTTTTCAATCTGGTGACTGTCAACTCATTAAGTGACAGCACCAGAGGGGTGCACGTGTGCGAATCCCGAGTGTCGCCGGAAAGAGGAGGGATGAGGCACGGGGAGGTGATTGACGGGACCCCCGCGGTGTGGGTGCCGATTGCAGACTGGAACCAGGGCCCTGGAGCCATCGGGCTGCGCGTGCGGGACGTGTGTTTTAGAGCATGCAGGTGCGGGGTGTGGGAAAGCACCCCTCTCCCCTATTCTAAATTTATCCTTCATCAGCATCCTGACCTTGGGGTCATAGAGGGGTTTGTGGGAAAGCTTTTCCTCGTTAGCATCATATTCATATAGGGGTGAGTCCTCAAAAAGGATTTAAAAAGTATGGCGTCATTCCAATCCTTCTTTTTACAAAATGGACAAGTGGGTAGATTGACAGCTGAGGGTGACACCGAAGTCAGCTAAAGTGTGCATAACATTCTATCCCAAGCGGATCCGTTGTTTTTAGCATAGGGGGTTGATGAGGAAGTTTGTTTGATTTATTCAATAAGCTCTCGTCATACATGTACAACGATATTCTCAGTCTGGGGTAGTTTTCACAAATTGCACCAGAATGTTTCCTTATCAACATATTAAAACTCTACAAGAATCTAGGTGAGGGAACATGTTGTATGCATCCAAATCACAAAATAACATATTAATGGCCACCGCTAAACTTTTAAAACGCTGTAACTTGGGGTAAAAAAAACGTATTATATTCAAGTGTTAATACATTTTTTCTATGTTTTTAGGCATGAGGAAACCAGTGGAATAGGAATAGTCAATAAACCAATATTAAGCGAGTAATCACACTGATACCGAGTAAAAGCGAAAGAAACCTCAATCAAAATAATCAGTTGAGGACGTATCTGAGACTGTCCTGTGTAATCTCCCCATTTTCCCATGTCTTGGTCTATGGACTACTATAGTTATACTTCTTGCATATGACATCCCTAATTCAAGTGGAATTTTATTTAATGTGATGTGAAAGTACCTTCAAATGTTCTAAACTCTAAAACATACAAAACCTCTCTTGATAACACACTTTTTGATAATATACTTTAAGCGGAACATAAGGACACCATTTATGTGTGTGCCTCAATATAGACAGAAACCCGCTTGCATTGCTAGGATTAATAAAGCAATTTACACGATAATAACTGGATCAGTGATACCAGCATGTGGGTGGTAGACAGGGTTAATGAGTGAATGCCCGTGCGTAGATCAGGGTAATCATGAATGTAATGATACCTGCACATCCACAACCCCTACATGTACAGTGGACATCTACAGAGGACCTAGTAAAGAACATTATACTCTTGAAAACATTGGCCTCTTGTATAAAGTGGCGACTCCACTAGTAAGTAAAACGTGTGCTCAAAGGGTCATCGTAAACGGCATAAGCTCCCGCAAAAATCAAACTGAGTTTCATTTTTATGGGACCATAGCATTTTGACGTGCACGTTTACGGGAATTAAGATATTTATGTATACACGTATGGTTAATTCTCACGAAATGTGCCCACATCCTATTTTTAGCATTTCCCCCCTGTAACTCAGTCGCTTTTACACCTACAGACATATACTTTTGCATATGTAGTAACCTTTATGGCACAGTTTTCTTTTAAACTGAACAAATCATATGCGCCGATAAGCCGTGATGGCTTTTTACCGGGTGTTTTTTTACTGAGTGGCTTTTTGCAAAATATGCTGAATATTATATATAATATATGAGTGATAACGTCGCTCTCCCATTAGAAGAACATATTCACTGATTGACTTCTTATATTGCATATCAAAGGGCGATCAGAGCTCTTTCCAATGGGATATTAAGGAACTAGATGCATTATTGGTATAGTTATAAGCATTCATAGGCATTTATAATGGGAATTGGCTAATTTAGCACGTGATCACGTCGTGAAAGAACTCATTGTGCTTTTTGACACAAATTAACAAAAAAACAATCCAAATTATGATAGGAAAACATTCAGTAAATACTTATACAACATTGGGAATTGAAATATTCTATATTATATCCTACCATATAATATAAGGTGAGTGATTAGGTCGCAACGAGTGATTACGTCGCAAATATTAGCCTAACGAAGCTCTATCTCCATTCATGAATCTGTATGACATCACTTTCTCGGAAAATAAATAAAAATATAGCGAAATATAAACGTTTGCTATGACAATACATTATTGTCCCAAAAATGTTATTTCTACTGCATGAAATAAAGCTGAGCTCCAGGTTGATTGTCCCAGTAGCTTTTTAACTCCTTTATTTCTTTATAACCGCGCTGGCGTGGGTTGCTATGCGACGGCCATTTCAGGTAGGGGGATGCAGTCTCTCATATAATATTATTATTGATATAATATTTTTATTGATAGCCTATATCAGATATAACATAGATAACATTTATGTAGTATACTTACATACAGTGGAACCCCGCTATTAAGACCACCCTTGGGACTGAGCGAGTTTTGGTTGCATAGTGAGGTGGTCGTATTAGAGGGGTTCTAGGGTTGAGTGTGGGTGTGTGGGGGAGGGAGGTCGCCTCGAGTGGCAAGTGAAGTATTATTTTAAATTGTCGTAATGGAAATTTTCTAAATTGATGATGATAGAAACATGATGTTCTTGACAATATTATTGATTATTATATAAATGTCATATAGTTTTAGGGATTACTTAAACACTCACTCACTGACAGCCTAGCTTTTCTGTCGGCGTGGATTCATTTTGTGTCACCTCAGGATGAGTGGGACGAAACTGGTCTTAATTCAGGGAGTATTTGGTTGTTTGGGACTGGGAAAATTCAAATGGTGGTCACGACGTGAGGTGGTCTCTATAAAGAGGTGGTCTCTACAGTGGGCGTTTTTTAAACATCTAAAGTTCGGGACTGAGAAAAAGTTCAAAAACTGGTCCTAATAGAGGGTTAGTCTCTATGATGAGTGAGTGGTCTTTATGTGAGGTTCCACTGTACATACAGACAGATATTACGTATATACAGGCGTTTTATATGGAGAAATATTTACATTTTATCTTAAGTAAAAATCAAAATCTGCTCTAGGCTGATACATACAATGATAATTCAAGCTGGAAACCCATGTGACCGTAGTGCGTGAAGCGACATACGGGTTTCTAGCTTGAATTATCATTGTATGTATCAGCCTAGAGCAGATTTTGATCAACCTCTTCCTTTTCTGATACAAACATATTTTTAATCCCGCGCTAAATACCGTGTGTATGGGTGATGTCTTAAGCTAAATTGTTTGGTTCATCTTCATCTGATATAGAATGTGTCGATTTGTCAGTTGATCATTCTGCTGCATGATTATTTCCATGGCAGGGAAATAAAGTATTCTCATCTGAATCAAAGAAGTAACTTCATTCATACAAACTTATCTATAAATACCGTACAAATCGTTCTTTGCTAAAGCCCCACTTCATCATCCCCACTTGCCACTATCGCTTCCTCTTCAATGAAAGAATCATTTTTCCCACATTGATCAGCGGTCAGATAATAGCTTCCCACGGTGATCTTGAGAAAGCTTATTTCCCATCCTCATCACAATGGCAGAGAAGATTTTCCCATCACTCTGATCCCCCAGCAAGGAGCATCAATGCCCCAACTGGCCTTTCTCTAGCACCTATTCCAATAATCCATGGATGATTATCCATCCTTACTATTACCCTTCCCACAAAAGACAATAACTCAGACATTTAAACCCACTGTGCCAGGGTGAGGGAGTGTGGTGGGTGGTTAGGTGTTGGCCCTGGGTTGACCTCTCACTGGGGTGACCATTCTATCTCCACACTCCGCTTACAATTCCCGTCCACAAACAATTCTCATTCGCTTCCTCTCCGCCGCGTGACACTCTCATACACAGCCTTCCTCTCATTGATCCGGGACTGACTTTCCCACGAGAAATCTACTTCTATAGGTCCACAGGTTAAAGCTGACATTCGAGCCAAAATGATCGAATCCAAAATCAGTATTAATATCATTCAAGAATATGCGCCTAATATTTCAGGGGAGATCCCCAAATAATGTCAGACCAGTATGATATAGGCAATTTTAAATTTTGCCCTTCTCATTAAGAAATTAAATGTTAGATCAAGAATCAAAATGGTAGGATCCATATATTTGTTCATTTCCTAAAGTAGTAGGATCCATAGGTTTGTTCATTTCCTAAAGTAGTCAGGTCTCTGTCTTTAATATATCTACCCTAAGCAGTTTATCAATTTGTTAATTATATGGGTTTTTTAAAGAAAAAGATACTAAAATAAGCCAGTGCATACGCTGGCAAAGCGAGGGGTTTCTTTAAGATGACTGTCATCACGGGTGCAGAATTGTACGTCATATCATTTAATTACTCTAGATCATGATGTTCTAACTTTATTTGTACCTTATTAGCCAGATATATAGCTTGCCTTGGGTAGTATATATGGTTGCCAGCATTAGTCCCCCAGTGCAAAATTACAGACCGTGTCAACATGGCATACTGGCTGATCCCTCAGTTCCTCACCCTCACTATATAGTTCAATAGCCAGTTCTCTTACATCATGGCAAAATGTAGATTTATTCGCTAAATAATTATTGGTATCAAATGCGGTTTATGTTATCATGAGGAGTTTCTTTGCTCAGGTATACGAACTTGGGGATGATACGAAGTAACCCCACATCTCATCTGATATGAATGGACATGTTCCAAAGTGTAATGAATCTATCTTATGAAAGTCTAAACAACTATCCAGGGTCTCATAAGGCAGATCTATAAAACTGCCCTGCCTTCCTCAGAGACTGAAATCCTTCATCTTCTGGATCCAACATAATCATGTTTACTGGGGACAAAGGGACCCAAGCTAAATGTTCTTATCTAATAAGAGAGGGGTCTAATTGTATTTTCTCTTCTTGAATCAATTACTAAGGACGCTACCGATATTAGGAACGCCTGGGCATGCGTACTGATAGGGTAAGGGTAACAGACTGAATGATTGAGTTCTGTACGGCTTTAGGGGAATGTTACTTAGTGGAGGATTTGAGAAGGATGTGATGAAGGGAAGATGAGTTCACAAGAATAGACAACCAACAGCAGAGGAAGGAGAAGTAATACAAGAAAATCAAGATGGAGGATGGAAAAGGGAGAATTATTAGGGAGGTGGAGGAGCTGAGAACGAAGAAGAGTTGAGGAGAGGTTATGTATATTGCTATACTAACACTGCCGGTACAAATAAACAGGAAGTTATGAATTAGGAAGAGTATTTTAAAGAAATAAAGCCTCTCCATAACGCGTTAGACCTTTTCTATATTGTTATTGGATCGATATTTGGTACCTGGACTAAAGTGTGGGATAGTATCATAATCCCCAGCCTTGGATAAAGATGTAAGGTTGATATATAAGTTCTGGGCAAAAAGTAGAACGTATATTGATGAAAAGGTAGAGGTATCATCAGAATCAGTGGAGGAAGTGAACGCCCACGCGTCAGACCTGAACGCCGGCGCGTCAGTCCGACGCATTACTTTCATGATTCACTCAACTCTCATATTTCTTTTAATATTTGATATCATGCCATGCTCCATAAGTTTTACTTAACCTTTCCTGGTGTAAGTTGTAAGACTTTAGAAGCATTTAACTATCGATTATTTGAATTACTGACACATGTCATGTAGGATTAAGCCGTGAATATACATTAAAAAAATAAAAAGTGGCCTCTCGTCGTCACATCATGCAGATTTTTCGATTTTCCTTTTCTACGTATTCTTATATTGTGATTTCTACATAGAGAATAGACATTTTCTAACATAGCGAAAAAAATCTTTTACTAAAAAAATAATCAAACTTTAGATTTCCCTAAGCTTTGGACGCACGCGCTCTTATTTACAGAAATATATTACTTATCAGAGGTGATATCAGATCAGTGATTACAACAATAAACTCTCAGGCAAACAAAGGAAAATTAGAGTACAATACACTCTATCGACCTGAAACAATTCAACTACACATCGACTCTATCGTCTTAAAAAGAGGACCATCCTCAATCCCCTCTATTTTTTTTTACGCCCACCCTGCCTAACATTGTGCAAGAAATTGGGGCATTTTTCCACACCACATTACTTCTTTTTTTTCAACCCCGCTCCTCTAAAGTTGTATGGCTTTACATTATCCAAAACACCCCAGTTTTCTGCACACATGATACCCTTATTTCTCTCCTAATTGCGAAGGGCAATAAACCAAGAGATTTGTGACATTTAACGATCCCATCTCGTTCATCCATCCCCTTATCAGTTATCCACAGGGCCTTATTTAGCATAGTCAGTAATTTAATGTAGGCTGACATATATATATATATATAGGTCCTAAATCCAATAATATAATAGCTTTTTCTAAGATAGGCAGAATAAAGGTCTTATAAATACCGCTAAGCACAGGGTTTTTCATATTTAACAGGTGTCGCCTTAATGATACTTCTAAGATAGCAGCTGGCTATAACATAATAATTAGTATTAACCTGTTTTACTATATATAATTTTCAGTCCAACCAGGCTCCGTAGTGCTTAAATTTCAGATGCGATGAAAAACATATGAATATGCAGTTGAGTCAACGTTTGCTTCCCATGTGTGAATATATAGTGTGCTGATATCGGGATGGCACTATAGATACATATTTAGTATTTGTAACCCCTCCTTCCATTTAATAGACAGATTGCAGAGGCAGAAGTCATTGTTGATCCACATTCTCTGGACACGCTTTGATCACGAGACGTGACTGTGAGGATAGTGTGGCACAGTATAACGGATCAAACAGTGCATTGTGTACACATCAGTCCCGGGGTCGTCTACCTGCAATTATAATAATGGTCCAATAATTGTTCCATGCATCTATATTACCAAGTCTTGAGTTTGAGTCTGAGCTTGAGTTTTGAGTCTTCATGCATCTCAGTCAACGAAGTATTGAAAAATGATACATTTACTCTGCTGTTTTTAATAAAAGATCAACATGATAAAATGGTGTATAACATTTTCTATACAAAGAGATTAACCATGCAATGAGATTAACTATATATTTGAGTGCAATCAAGTGTAGATTATATCAAAGGACAGGGCTAGTATAGGTCTATATGGTGGAGATTGGTGAGAAGAGAGCCATCACTGCACATCACTGCGGTGGAGATATTAAAAAATACGGAATACAGAAACAGGCACATAAAACGAACTCTAGTGGTCACCCATGTAGGTATGATCGTACAACAGAGAGCGCCGCCCGCGGAGACAAACTACTCTGGCTGAGGAAGGCATCCAATTATCCGGAAAGCAGTGCCAGCTCAAACCACTTCAAGCCAACATCACAAAATGTAATATATTACCTAAAGATGTATAAAAACCATACATGCCAGCCAACCCCTTACTACGCAAAATGATGGAAGTGATGGAAAAAAAGGAGCACTTCTTCATATCCCTTTGTCAATGCAAAATCCCGTTTGTTAGTAGTTCATTAACGAATAAGTCTTAAGAAACACAAGACTTATCAGTGGCCTAGTATACTGCCTTATACTGCCTAAGGGACTGTTCATTATTAACCTCTGGGGGGGGAGAGGAGAATTTTCAGGGGGGGCCATCTTTTTTTGCACAGACTCTGAAGGGGGGGTCACCTGTTTTTGCACAGACTCTGAAGGGGGGGTCATCTTTTTTTGCACAGATTCTGAAGGTCAAGGAGGCACCTTTTTTGACACAGACTTAAAGGGGGGCACCTTTTTTGCACCAACTACGAAGGGCAGCGCCATTTATACTTGCTAAACCTTGCTGAAATCTGGGTAATGAAAGAAGATTCCTGTATCTCAATCATAAAATTCTCTGGTATTTGGACAAGCAGACCGTTCTCTAAGGCAGTCTGCAAGCATCTGACTTGTAGTGGTCTGGAAGCATGGGAGAGTTGAGGTTTGTAACACATAGTGTAGCTGCATGGTGGTCTGTGCTAGATGAGAGGAAGCATGCAGAAAGGTGCAAATCTTATTCATCACTGGTGCTTTTTCTGGGTCCCTTGCCCACCTCTTGTTGATGAAAGACATGGCTGTTGTGTCATCAGAATAGACCATTACTTGTCTATTCATCGAGGTTGGGCTAAAAGGATGGCAGGTTGGATCGAATTGCTACCTTTTTGTATATGATATACTTGTCAGTGATATTTGGCCACCCTGCCCATGACACATACACTAACTCTCCATCATTTACAAATCCCCTGCTGCCCCACAACCATTCAATCTGTAATTTTCCATGACAGTTGGTGTGGCCTGAACGTCCTTTTTCACTATCTTGAATCCATCTTGTATGCTGTTATGTAAAATATCTGTATGAGGGCAGGAGCAACTCCCCCAAGCCTCAAAACATATCGCTGCCATGATCACTAGTTGTGGTTGGGTACACAAGCAGCGCTCAACTTCTTGGTATCCTTTTCACATGGGGAAATTCATAATTATCCGCAAATCTACAGGTGCCAAACATGGCAAAAGCCCTGTAGGGCTCCACAATATAGCTTCTTTTATACTTGCCCAAGAACTTCTACTGGGCTTTGTCTTTCTTTGTTCTTGGGATCAGCAAGGCAGATATATTTATGACCCAGGGGCTGTCCCCTACCTTAAGTCAAACTGCACCTGCAGTTCCTTATAAGGACTGTTATATGCAAGGATCAAGGGCTACTTGTGGTTCTCCACTACATAAAAAATCATTATCATGTATGCTAGGTAATACTCTCTCTGGTCTTTATGCAGGTCTCTGTTGGTCTTGAGGTGACACATGGTCCTCAGGCTGGCCATACCTGATTCATCCATCAACCTAATCTTCATGTTCCTTCCATCAATTGTATAGCACAATTGGCTCCTAGAATGATGGTAACCTTTTCCCAGAGTTTCTCAGCCAGTCTGTTTGCTATGTGCTTTGGCACAAACTTGGACACTTTATCAGCCTTGTTTGCATACTAGCCTCCCTGATGAGGCTGGGTTGTTGCTTTGACCGTCCACCAGGGACCCCACCCAGAAAAAAAAATCCCAAACCAGGTTAGCAAGGGAAATTCAGCGATTTTAACTAGGTAACTTTGTGGTGAGATGCCTTGCTAGACGTGGGATTGGTGGCATTTGCAATTACTTAGATGACTTGTTCATCATTGGCGAACCTATGGATGATTGTGCCTTCAAACAAAATGCCCTGATCCATCTACTTGTTTAGCTAGGTTTTTCACATCTCGTGGTGCAAGTGCTCATCCCCTGCCCAGCAGTGCATCTTCCTCAGTATCCTCTGCGACACTATAAAGATGGAGGGTATTTCTTCTACTAGTTTGAAGCTAGTTACAAATGCCTGCAGCTATTAAATAAAAGTTACAACTTTCCACAATTGACAAGAATTAATTGGTGATTAGAGATTCTTTACTTCTTAAGATTACTAAAGATTGTACACACTCGAAGATTGAACTGGAAAATTCTGTGATAAAGGTATATTAATGTCTATTTTAGATTTTTTTCTGGGTGCAAAATTTTTTAAATTCAGCAATGTTTTCAGAGAATCATTTTTCCTGAGCAGGCTTTCTCTTGCAAACCTATTTCTGCGATGTTTTTTCCTGAGATCTTTTTTTTCTTGCTGGGGTACCAGGCCTAGCTAGAACTCATTTGCCTCATCCTCAGTGGCGGTGTGGATCCCCAAATTGTTTTATCACATTGTAGCACCTCCACATGGTCAACTTCCTTCAAGCTGTTCTTTCCTGCTTTTGCACATTTTGCACATTTTGCTGCCTCCATGTGAGGGAAATAGGTATGGACCTGCGGGCCTCACTGCCCCAATGAAATAACTGCCAGTATGTCTCTTGTAATGCAGCTCTCTTTAGACAATGCTGTTGTCATCTGATGACCTATGTTATGTTTATCTGTCCACATCTGAAAGTCAAATTCTCCAGTTTCTTCATATTTCCGATGGATTAGCTCTCACCACTCAAGTGATACTAATCCCTGATTGTTCCTTTGTCATCAATTTTAAATCAGTTTGGATCAGTATCAAAAAAGGATGGTTTAAAGGGGGGGTCATGCAATTTTGCACAAACTTTGAAGGGGGGGTCATGCATTTTTGCGCAAGACTTTAAGGGGGGGGTCATACAATTTTGCACAAGAATTTTTCATGAATTCTCCTCTCCCCCCCTAGTGGTAAATTATGAACAGTCCCTAAGTTGCATTCCCAGCTAGAGCGACCCAAAACTATTTTTCTCGTTTTTTCCCCCTTTCCCTTATCCTCAGTATTGTAGAATGGAAAATTCAAAGAAAGAATATGAAGAAAGTTTTATATTTCCTCGAATAACCCGAGTCTTTCATGAATTCGTATAGCTTTTACTGATCTACAATGGCACTCTGGATGACTGTTTCTATGATTAATTTCTCTACCTCATTCAAGTCTCACGGTTATAAGCAGGTGATATTAGTACACCAAATCTCTCCGTGAGCAATTGTAATGATAAGGTCTTTAAATTGTCTATATTAAAATAAGTTCAACATGTGAGAGTACGGGGATAGCTCTAGCACAGTCAGACTATTATGCGATCTGTTTAGGTTTTAAAATACAAAGGGGCAAATACTAAAGATAGTGAGTTCCAGCATGGCTATTGTCAGAAAAATGCAGAGCAACAAAACACAGGTGAAGTCAAAGAAAAACTCACTAGTAATGAAATCCAGTTTGTAATAAAGTGGCACTATGGATGGTTTTGTACAGGTCAGCCCAGTCACAAAGATGAGAGTACAACACAAATAGCAGAGTAAGTCCTTATATGAGAGTAAGTCTCTCTCTCCAAGTACAAAATGTCAAGTAAAAGTCCAGAGTCCAGTGGTATGTAAGGTAAGTCCAGAGTTTCTAACTCTCCCTGAAGCTGCCACAATAATAACTGAGGAGCCTCCCAACCTCCAGGGCTCTTATAGGTTCCCCTAGGATTCTGGGAAGAACCCCTCATTTCCAAAAGGCCAACCTGCACAAAAACCAGTAACCCTTTGTTTTATTATCCTAGAAGACCAATTTTAGCGGGAAAATACACAGATTGCCAAGTAATGGTTGAGCCTACATGGCTGTCAACGGCCGACGGGAGGCGCCTGACAGGATGGCTTACATAAACACTGTTGTTATTACAGGCCAGCGACCTCCGTCCTGCCTTCAACGGTTATTTTACACAAGCTTAGGTAGAGATGAGAACATTGCAAAGGAAGAATTCATGAACTTTAGAAATATCAGAAATTGATTAAATATACAGAGAATCGTTAAGTATTATCTTAACATGCTTCCAGGCATACTAGTTTTGTGTTACCACTACACAATTGTATATTGAAGAGTAAAAGAGAAATCTATTATAATTGGCACACAATAATTCCAAACCGGATTTTTCCATATATATCTAGAGTTTGTGTCCGTACACTAAACTTCATCACGGGTATTTACCCTGGAACATATTTACATTGTCATTTACTTGATGAGAATAATCACCACACACTTATACATGCATTACCTAATTGTAGAAGGCTTAAACACTCTTTCGATATTAACTTCAACATGAAGTCTACCTCATAGCACATTCATAATAACACAAAGTACAAAAACAAGACTAAAAGTGGAATCATAGACATGCAAAATTCATTACAATACATTCCTTCGAGACCTTTAGGTGGGTAAGTTAAGATAGAGATCGTGGCCAGAGAATGTAGGTCACAAGAAGTAAGATGGCTCCCGTGGTTAGTGCAACCTAGGTTCTAGATGGATCAATCCAACCACCGTCACGTCCTTCACTGAGGAACTCATAAAAATTAGATTTGCAACATCTTAAATAGATCGAGGCCACTCCGGAACATACAGTATTACACAATACTCCTTCAAGTCAAATCAAATATAAAACACACCTTGGGAAAAGTCTTCCACACAAAGGTAATAATCCAAGTTTGGACTATTCAATATAATCATTCCTGAGTACAATGCCATAATAAAGGTATTCATTTGAAGTACAATCTTATGAATCACAACTCATCGACAATTTGATATGTACTATACAAAGAACATAATTTGTAAATAAAACAACCATGATTCACCCCGGGGCAGGTGGTCAGGTTAAAAGTGATACTACAGATATGCACAAAATTAAAATGTAATCATGAACGTATTCATACCATAGGTTATGTCTAAAACTCTGGTTACTTTATGTTGGGGGATTCCATTCCGTAACCTGATCCCAAACATTTCCTCCTTGCAGTAAGAATCACGTAGCTTTGTTCAAATATCCATCCGATTCCCACCCTTTTTCCTTTCCCAATTTCCCTCTAAATTCCTACCTAGCACCTTTGAGAAGCAATGACTTCTTGTCACTTGGACGTTTAAGGGGGAGGAAAGTCCTGATTCTGATTATACTCAGAAAAAAAAATATTAGAAGTTTGGTTGGCTCGACAGTGGCTAAGATTGTAAAGAAAAGAACCTGTGAAAATATGCAGTGGATCTTTTCTAATCCTTCCTTTCTTTCAGCTAAAATACACTCCTTCAGTATGTCTGTTACTCGCCACGTCTGGCCTAAATTATACCCATCGCACTATCCAAGGGTCAATCGTAACTCTAGCTTTCTTCCAATTTCTTCTCGTTTCACACAGAAACATCTATCTCATAACTGTAAAGCTTCTAGTTTTCCATAAATTCTTACGTAAGAGCCACTGGCTTCTGTCTTTGAGCACCAAAACTTCTTTAGTTGAGTTCCATTCTGAGTTAGATAGATATAATAATACATAGAATAAACACCTAGCAGCTTCTCATGTGTCATACCCTGATAGCGCGCTTTACTTGGCATTCGATTGGCAATCATAAAGTGAAATGCGCACCTGGATAATGACCAATAAAAGAAGTTAAGAGACGAGTCTGTTCGGTAGTCAATATCAAGTTGAGAGAGCATGGCATCTCTATGAGCTTGTCTCGTATCGTGAATAACGCTCACTCTTGGCCACTTGGCAGGTGTCAAAAGTAGGGTCAACGAAGTGAATTACATATAACCAGAATACTTCAATACACTGATCATAAATACAAGTAGGTATCAATGTGCTTCCGACCGAACCATAGGAAGGCTAAAACAATTGATCTAGAGTCTATAATGGGTCAAATAATCTGTCGTTCTCCTCAATCTTCCATAGTAGTAGTCTCATGGGCCCTGAGCTAGTATATATGGGTACTCATGTATGAGTAGAGAAATCATGCAAGAATGAGTCCATCCTCGTAAAGTGACTAAAAATCGTTAAAGATTCAATCGTAACTACCATTCTCTACCCCAGAGAAAGTCTTCCAAATTCATTCCGATCAAAGAGTAGCCAAAATAAGATAAAAGTACCTAAACATGTGCGCTCATATCAGATACTGTACTTATTAATAAAAAAAAATGGGTTCGATGAAAGATGTATAATTGGAATATTTCAATCCTATAACAGACAACATTGATAAACAAAGGGGTAGAGAGTTGATTGCATAAAAGGAATCCCTCAATACTCATTTTACTAGTGTCGGTTAGATCTAGTACGAGGCACTTCTCGTACATCTTCTTCTGAGGCTACATACTTTTTCCGAGCAACCTCATTAAATTGTTTGAGAGGGATCCATCGATGATCACCATCCTTGAATAAAACTTTATATTTTATTGGCTCTCCGCGAGGCCGACAGACATCAAGGATTTTGACGATTGGGTGATATACCATCTCTTCGTTCTCGGGACAAGATTTAGCGACCGCTGGGATCTCTGCTTCTGTCCCAAGCACCAAATCAGCCTCATCTTCTGTATCTAAGAAATGGTCTTCTCCTATATCAGGAGGAGTATTTGCCTCATGCTCAGTTGTTATGGTGGCATCCGTCTCAGGAGCAACTGGAAGTTCCTCAAAGCTGTCTAGAGGGAGATCTCCAGCGTCAAGAGGAACTGGATCCTCTGGCTCCTCCGTGTATCCTTTCCAATCACTCTCCACCTCTTTTCTGCTGAGACCTTTCTTTAGTCGCATCACAGTGACTGGTTTATCTAGAAACTGACCAGACCTAGCATTCTTGAGAAAAACGGTACTGTCAGTATGATAACGTACAAGGTAGAATGGACCATGGAATTGGCGAGCTAGTTTTAATTTAGCTGTTGGTTCCTCCAGACGGGGCCAGTGAAGCCAGACTACATCTCCTTCCCTTAGCAAGGGATCATAGGCTCTCCTGTCATACCTCGTTTTCATCTGAGATTGGACCCGTTTCTGGTGCTCTCTTGCATACTTAGCAGCAATTTCTTGATGCTTCAATAAAGAGGCGAACCTTTCCTGTACCGAATCCCCTTCTTCCATGTCCAACTTAATGTTGGTTTCAAATGGACAGATAGGTTCACATCCATGTACCAGCGCATAGGGTGATTGTCCGGTGCCATAGGCCACGGTAGTGTTCAATGCAAAAGAAACTGCATCCAGGTATTCATCCCAGTCCGTCTGGTGGCTGTTGATGTAATTCCTGAGAATTCCCAGTACCGAACGATTATTTCTTTCGACCAGGCCACTGGCCATCGGATGGGCAACGCTAGTGAAAGCTTGGGAGATCTTATACTCAGCGCAAACCTTAGCAAAGTGTTTGCTACTGAAAGCCTTACCGTTATCTGAGACAATCTTCCTAACACCACCCACTCGGCATAGCACTTTGGAAAAGAACAATTTCCCAAATGTCTCAGCGGTCAAGTCAGGAGCGGCGAAGCAGATCAGATATTTGGAATAGAAATCCACCACGACATAGATATGTTTTTGACCTGAAGCAGTGGTAGGCAACCGCTCCAAGGCGTCTAGATTAACTGTATCAAAGGGTCTGGGGGCTGGATCTCTAATTGTCAAAGGGGGCCTTATGGGGTGCGTCATTCGTTTATTGGCGGCACAGGTCTCACAAGACAAACAGTAATTGTAAACATCACGAGACATTGATGTCCAATAATACCTTGGTCTCATCGCCGACAACATTTTAACTGGACCGAAATGACCTCCAGTTACTGCATCATGGTGGAATTGCATGACCAGTTCCCTCAGCTCCCCTGGTATGCACACTTGTGCTTTAATACCACCTTTTGGTCCCACAGTAGTCTCTAAATGATACAAAATGTCTGATTTTACAACAAAGTTAGATTCCCTGAGAACTATTAGCCTAGCCCGTTGCTCTTCCTCTGGTATAGTGCCATTTCTTAAGTAATCAAGTATCTCCCTGCACATGGGATCTTTGGCCTGGGCTCCTATGAGCGTTTCCCTCGACACTCCAATCCCCTCCATAGTAATGGGTGTTTTATCACCCACCTGCCTATACCTGTCTCGTTTGGTGTTATTTGGGCGTACTCTAGGCTCTATGGTAAATATCTCAGTTGTGGGTAAGGATTCTGGTTCGTAGTACAAGATCTGGGGAACTAAATCAAAGGATACCTTCTTCGTGGGAGATAACTGGTTAGTGATCTTATGTTTCGGAGTTCTGACAGTCTCAGCTGGAGTTATTGTTAGTAGATCATCAGATAGATTCTGGCAAAGACCGGCAAAGACCGAGTTGATATCAGTCGATATCGCTCTCTCAGGTGCTTCTTCCTCTCCTAATCGAGATAAAGAATCTGGCGCCCAATTGTCTTTCCCTCTTACATGCTCCACCACAAAATCAAATCCCCTTAAATCAGCTGCCCATCTGACCTGTCGTGAGGTGAGTGAACTCCTAGGATTGAGAATGAACTTTAAAGGTGCATGGTCAGTGCGAATGGTGAACCGTCGACCCTCTAGATACACCTTCCATTCATTGCAAACATAAACAATCGCCGCTAATTCCCGGTCTAATGTGGAATAATTCCTCTGGGCAGAATTGAATAGCTTAGCAGCATAGGCGACTGGTTTTAGGTTCCCCTCACTATCAGGCTGTTCGAGGATTCCACCCATACCGTAGGCAGAAGCATCAGTTGTTACAAAAAAAATGCTTAGCAAAGTCAGGATATAACAAAAAGGTATCATTGGTCAAAGCTCCCTTCAAATCCTGGAAGGCTTCTTCTTCTTTTTGACCCCATGACCACTCTATGTCTTTCTTCGTGAGGGCATATAAAACCCTGGCTCTAGGAGCATAATCTGGAATGAACTTCCTATAGAATCCAGTTATTCCTAAAAACCGCCTGACTTGTTTGGGTGTTTGTGGTGACGTTATTTCGGTAATCGCTCTTATTTTCTCATTGTTCGGTTTTATTCCATTTTCGTCTAATATGTGTCCCAAAAAGGGCACCTCTTGTGCGGCGATGATGCACTTAGGTCCCTTCATTTTCAACCCCGATGCTATTATGTTTTTGAACAACTCCTCCATGTGTACGAGGTGATCCTCAAACGTTCTGGAGAAAGTTATTATGTCATCAACATAGGCTAGGGATGATTGGAAACGTAAACCTCTCAGCACCATATCGACAATCATTTGGCAAGAACGAGCTGCGTTCTTTAGGCCCATACTCATGCGTGTATACCGATATTTGCCAAAAGGGGTGAGAAAAGCTGTTTTATCCCTATCAGTTTCTTTAATGGGGATTTGATGGAAAGCCATCATAAGATCACAGGCCGATATATACCTTGGCTTAATCTGACCTACAGCATCGATTGTGTCATCGATCCTGGGGATAGCTAGATATTGGGCCTCGGTGAGGGCGTTGAGGGATCTATAGTCGCAAACGAGTCTCTGGGATCCATTACTCTTTGGGACTAAAAAAGCTGGGGATCCCCATGACCCACCAAATGCTGGTTCAACTATCCCCAATCCTACCTGATTGTCTACAGCTGTTTTTAGTTCTGACCGCATAGTGGGCGACATTCTAAAAGGCATCTGTTGGCGTGGTTGTGCCCCAGGTAATAAATCAATACTGTGTTCGATCCAGGTAGTACAACCCAGATCGCCTGATGGACCCACAAACGCTTCACTGTATTTATACAATACTTCATTCATTTGATCTTTCTGTTCCTGAGAAATATTGGACCTACTGTAATCTACACTTGGGAGAAACTTCTCTGGTTCGACCCTAGTTCCCTCCCCATTTTCCCTACCTTCATTTGCTACCCCTATAGTTTGTACTGCTACGTGATTCAAATCTACACAGTTTTCCCTTGTCATGCCAGTGATTTTACCTATACAAGTTCCTTTTCTCAATGTTATTGCTTTAATACCAGTATTTACCATTCTCACTGGTACAGTACCTTTGTCAACCTTTACACAAGTCCTGGCGAACAAAACTCTAGGGCAGTCTACAATGTCATTACCGTAAAAATACACAAAAGTACCCTCAGCCACATTTCTTGTATCCACGCTTCCTGGAAATAAAACCTCTGTTTCGGCTGGTACATGCAAATCATTCAACAATTCGATATTCACATTATTAACTTTCACCTTGTCTGGTTGGTACTGTAGCCTAACACCATACGTTTTAAGAAAATCTCGTCCTAAAATACAAGGTAGTTTTAATCCTGGCACAACATGGAACCGACATTCATATTTGAAACCATCAATATTCACAAGAGTCTTGATATCATATACCGCATCAATTTCTTTCCCACCTCCAAAAGTTACAAAGATATTTGACGATTGAATTTCCAATATTCTAGTTTTCTCAATATTGCTGAAAAACTCATAGCTCATTACACACTTGTCGGCCCCGGTGTCGACAAGTGTTTGCGTACAAACCGATCCTACACACATTTTAACAAAGTTCTTCTCAGATAGACAATGAAACCCTTCTGTAGTGGTCATACCTACATTGGATGAGTCCTGAGCAGAGCAAATCTGGAAAATCTGGGTCCTAGTGGAGTCCGGTCCCTCGGCTGAGCAAGAGGAACAACAAGTAGAGATGCGTCGTTGATGTTCCGCCGATTGTTTTCCCTCAACACCCCCATCGTTGAAGGAAAATCCTAGTTTCCCATCTGTTGACCTTGGTTTGGCGTTTGAGCAGGCGCTTGGTGCCAATCCAAGGTGTTACCTCCTCCTGAAGCTTGGTTCTGGCCGTAGTTGTTGTTGCTCCTGGGTTGGTAATTGCGAGAACGGTTGTTCCCGCAATTCCTGGCAATATGGCCTCTGCCGCCACATGAATAACACACCCTTCCTTGTGGGGGTGGGCCATTCTGTCTGTTTCCCTGATACTGGAGAGAAGATGGCTGCTGAGGGAATGCTTGTGGATACGCTGGTACAGGTTGAGGATAAGTATACTGGGAATAATGGGGGACTGGTGCTGGGGCAGGATACTGGCTTGCATTGGGTGTATGATTTACTGCGCTCATTGGTTTATTTTCCCCGGTCGAAAAGTTACTCTTTACCGCATGGATCGCCGTCCCCAGTTGTTCCATCATACTAGCCATTTGAGTTTGCATAGGACTAGGTGCGACCTTTTCTGCCCTAATTTGCGCTAATTCGCGCCTCAACGCCGATACCTCACTGGTCTCGGCAGCATTCACAGATAGTGTTTGGGCGGGGCCATTGTTCTTCGACACTAGTGCCTTCATGCACTCTGTGAGGGTGCTCATCTTCGCCTCTAGATCTGAGACTTTGTTCTCCGTCTGCAAGTTGCCTGTTTGGCCGGCCAACTTGGCGGCCATGACAACATCCGTGAATGTCTCGTGGTCACCCTGCAAGACTATTTCCTGAATACTAGGAAGCAACCCGTACTTAAAGTTTCTGATCTTTAACTCCTCATTGTACCCCAGGATTCTATACGCACGAGAAGCGCGCCTAATATAGCTATCGATCGTTTCCCCCTCGTTCATTCTAGTGTAGATTAGTTTGGTCTTCTCACGCGGGTCAAGAGCAGTAAAGTACCTGAGGAAAGTGGTCTTTACATCCTCCCAGTTATAGAAATCCCTAATGTGATGATCGTAATACCAATGCAAAGCATCCCCCCTCAAATACATGGCCAAAGCTTCCTTCGGCGCGTTTCTCCTATTTGGCTCAGTATAAGCCATGTACGTTTCGTAAGCCTCCATCCATATGGATGGATCTTGGTCCTTTCTACCTTCAAAGGGAGGTGGGGTTGTTTTGTGTACTGTTCTGTTGTGGTTTACATGGATTTCCCTATCATCCCCGAAATAATCATGTACAGTTTGTACAGCTTCCTGTGTATCTCTCATTGCCCTCTCTATATTCGTAAATCTCAGAGTATTACCCTCTAGTACTGTCATTAAGTCCTCATGATAACGCTGGAGCTCTTCTCCTGCCATTTTTGCCTTAGTCTGATTTCTTTCTAAAATTACTCCTAAACTATTCGCATAAAACTTCTGATCGGGTTCCAGTCCACCAGTGTAATGATAAGGTCTTTAAATTGTCTATATTAAAATAAGTTCAACATGTGAGAGTACGGGGATAGCTCTAGCACAGTCAGACTATTATGCGATCTGTTTAGGTTTTAAAATACAAAGGGGCAAATACTAAAGATAGTGAGTTCCAGCATGGCTATTGTCAGAAAAATGCAGAGCAACAAAACACAGGTGAAGTCAAAGAAAAACTCACTAGTAATGAAATCCAGTTTGTAATAAAGTGGCACTATGGATGGTTTTGTACAGGTCAGCCCAGTCACAAAGATGAGAGTACAACACAAATAGCAGAGTAAGTCCTTATATGAGAGTAAGTCTCTCTCTCCAAGTACAAAATGTCAAGTAAAAGTCCAGAGTCCAGTGGTATGTAAGGTAAGTCCAGAGTTTCTAACTCTCACTGAAGCTGCCACAATAATAACTGAGGAGCCTCCCAACCTCCAGGGCTCTTATAGGTTCCCCTAGGATTCTGGGAAGAACCCCTCATTTCCAAAAGGCCAACCTGCACAAAAACCAGTAACCCTTTGTTTTATTATCCTAGAAGACCAATTTTAGCGGGAAAATACACAGATTGCCAAGTAATGGTTGAGCCTACATGGCTGTCAACGGCCGACGGGAGGCGCCTGACAGGATGGCTTACATAAACACTGTTGTTATTACAGGCCAGCGACCTCCGTCCTGCCTTCAACGGTTATTTTACACAAGCTTAGGTAGAGATGAGAACATTGCAAAGGAAGAATTCATGAACTTTAGAAATATCAGAAATTGATTAAATATACAGAGAATCGTTAAGTATTATCTTAACACAATACAGAACTACCTTAGAGAAAAAATAGTATTTAAACTCAATGTTTAAACAGAGACAGTAGTTCGAATTGAAAATCAAATAATTTATGTCATGGGTATAGCACAATTAAGCTATTTGTATATAGGGGGTGTGGGTATAGAACAATTAAACTGTGTATAGAGGGTGTGGCTGGCTGCGTGGGTATAGAACAATTAAACTGTGTATAGAGGGTGTGGCTGGCTGCGTGGGTAAAGAACAATTAAACTGTGTATATATAGGGGGTGTGGGTGGCTGCGTGGGTATAGAACAATTAAACTGTGTATATATGGGGGTGTGGGTGGCTGTCTGGGTATAGAACAATTAAACTGTGTATATATAGGGGGTGTGGGTGGCTGCGTGATATCAAAAGTCAAACACGATTATGAGGCTTTTAGAACAAATTACACAAGGGAAGCTGAGCTGTACCAGGTGCGAGGGGTCAGGGGTCACCAGGAGTCAGAGGTCACGACCCTGGAGGAGGATTAATGGGCATCCGAGAGTCGAGTAAAAGAGGTGCTCAGGTGTGAAAGTGACATCCATCTAGATTATTGATTAATTAATCATGGCCGAATTCTAGGAACAAGGCTCCATAATGAATCTTTGGCGCCTTGCCATAAGCAAAAGCCGGTGAAGAGCAAAAGGCAGGGATCTTCTTTCTTCTTTTGTATTTCATAAAATATGCATCATCCGATCACCTTCTTAAAAGTGATATCCTTGATCTTTGACTGCTTTCAGGGACAAGTTGAGTCACCAACAGCCTTGTGAAACATTTTGTATCACCAGGTGAAAGACGACAGAGAGAGTAATCAATGTGTATTTCCTTTTGTGCGCGTGCGGCTAAAATGGCTTTAATGAAAATATTCCCCCAAGGATGTATCAATGTCTAAAAGCAGATTCTTAAAAGAAACCCTTAGGATTGGATTTTACATCTTATTGCACCGATTGAAACGTTGAGGATTTGAAACATAAATAACACTGCGACTAATTACGAAATAATGGCCTCTCCAACGACATATTATACAATGTATACAGGTAGTTTTTAAGCCTTTATTCTATGGCTTAGTCAAAAGAAGAAGTAGGCCTGATATATAGAGTAAGTACTTTAATCCTTGGAAGACCTATGGACCTTTTTTCATATATAACATGTAAACCTCCTTCAAGATAAGTTACGGTGGTGATCGAACCATGCTTTATACAAGGGAAGAAAGATACATAATTATTATTTCCACGATTTCTCCCTCATTCTGTAAAACCTCACACAAAGAGGCTTAATGAGTTACTTCGCGCACCGCCTAAACAATAAGATCCATTACCCGGGCTCCCATTTCAATTTCCATGTTGACTGCCTCTCCCTCGACATGCAGCCTGATGGATCTTGTCAGGCACCGTGCCTCCTCCAGGCCTCTCTATACTGATTATTTCTACATTAACGTACGAGGGCCTACGGTAACGTAACACTTCCCTTGCTAAAACATCACTTAGCAACCCATAAACACCCACTTAGCTACGGCTATAGTTACATTCTGGGGACCAGGGTGTTACCGAGGTAACTCCGACATCAAAGGGCGGGGATGAGGAGAGGGAAGATAACATTACATGGTCAGAGCTTTCATCCGCAATGTCGAGAAGTTGTTTCAGGTGCGTCTTCATGTAAACGCATCATGTAAACGCAGTATACACCAACAACCCTGTTTGCACTACTCTAAATATTGTTGTAATTACTGTGGTAAACTGATCTAATTTCCATTGGAAATCTCGCTCTTACACTCAACTCTAAGCTCTAACTCTAACTACAAACAACGAGCATTCGGGGACGTATGGTCGTTGCTCTGCAATGATCCTAGCTTTTTGTTCTAATCCCATCATCAAAGGGAAGATTCTAAATGTAAATAAATAATGACCTTGGCAGATAACGATCTCACAAATTTCCAAGTGACATGAATCTTAGTACGAACCAGGCACTTTGTCATCCAACTTTAGAGCCATTGACAAGTACCTGGTAGAGAATGGGTATGAAAAGGGCATTCTTAGGGACGATGAGTTCGAAACACCCAGGGAAATACTTGCAGCAAAAAAGAAAAAAAGCTCAAAGGCTAAGGGTTAGGAAACAAAACAAGTATCCGGTGATATTTCTCAGTTTTATGGTCTTTTCTTCTCTGACCGTTTCCCCAGGGAAACATAGCAGGGGGCAAATACAGTGAGGGTTTACAACAGGCTAATCCCCTCCTTGACCATTAATCCATGCTTGCTGTTTTGAACATGATATGATACAAATATTCGCACACCTTAGGCTACATATAGCAATAAACCAATATAGGCTATATATATCTACTGGAACATTTCTCTAATTTAAAGCAAACGTTTATATGAATGAGGACAAGATACTATTTTAACATTATGTCCCTAGCTGGTTCATAGAAAAGCTTTAACCCAGTTCCCGACCCTTAGGTAATCCCTCAAGCATGATCCACCAAATAACCCCAAAAGGTTTTTGAGACTTTTTGAATTAATAATAATGCTTAGATACCAAATAGGCCTAAAGTACAAATTGTAAGTCCCTAAACCTTCATTAAATAAACTCTTAAAGTAGGCCTAGATGAGAACGTCACTAAAGCTAGATATAATTGCTTTGATCAAATCCCAAAACATATGGGGTTTGCTTTATTTTGGGTGATTTGGCTCCTTTTATTCCACTATACCCTTGAGTAAGTAAAAATAGAACATTAGGCCTACACAAAAGAAAAGTTTAACTTGCCTTTCCATCGGCAGAGCCTAGAGCTGCTTCCGTTTAAATTAACAGTCATCGCAGACAATTTCTATTAAATGTCCGTCATGAGATAGAGGCGTAATTCCAGTTCTATCATTAATTACTATGAGTAATGAGGTTGTCGTTTCTGGAGCCATGTTTCCTTCCCTCTGATCTAATAATAAATTCCTTATTATTCATGTTTCTCCAACACCCACAGGGCCAATCCTTGAATATTAAAGGGCAGAAGCGTAATAATGTCAGGGACATAGATGGTATGACGGTCTCCCCCATCATACCTGCTTCAAATTTCATTACTTCTTGATTCGCAGTTTTCTTACCATATTCACCAAGGACTAATTTAATTTTCCCAGCGTTCATATTGGATTCTCACAGTCGCCATTAACATGATCAAATGTGGCGTTGCGTCGCGCCCCGGGCGAGGAAATCCCGAGATGAGGCGTGACTATAGTCGGTGAGTCTGTTGCCAGCATCGGGGGCACACTAGCTGGAGAGGGCACTAGTGTGTTTCTTCCCTCCCGTCGGAAATGATTACAGAGATTTAGATTTTAAGGCTATGGGGGGGGGGGGGGGGATAAATTAGATCTTATTCATGCTGAGAATAAGGTTAGTGGGTCAGTGTTAGCGTCAAATTAGGCCTACTAGTACTACTAACTACACAGGATACAGGTAACTAACTGTACAGGATATGCCACGTGCAACGAGGATGGCCGAAGGAATTAATCTTACGGTGCCAGTTGCTAAAACTGAGAAGTTGAGGAAATCTCCCCTTTATCAGGGCCCTCGAACGTGGAAAATAGTCTACATGTAATGGTGAAAAGTATGTCGTGGCCAAACCTTAAAACCCATCTGAAGGTAACGGATAACTGGATGATATGATGTTTAGATAGCCTGTAATACAGGTCTTTCATAGCTATGCATGATGTGAACTATTGTATGTAGGCCTACTACAAAATCGGTGTTAATATGTAACCAATTATTTTTTATCTAAGCGAGAATCATTGTTGTAGTTTTTAATCATGGGCCAAAAACAAAAAAAAGTGAGTTATGTCGATATAGAAGATGTAATAGGTGTAACGAGTGGATTTGATGCTGACATCCACATTAATCATATAATATAGTATACCTGAGTCGATTAGAATGTTTTTGTTGTAAAATTATGTAGGTTGTAAACAAGGATTGATTCGTCACGATATTAATTTTGTGTTAATTTAAATTATGTAAATACCTTTGTAGGAGATGAGACCTACCACTTTGTTGGAAATCTTCCTAATAAAATTGTTAAAAAAAAACAAAAAAAACAACTATTTACAATGGGGGTGGTGCATAATATTCACAAGTTTACGATTTCATGAATATTTTTACCTATACTACAACTTTTGAATTAGAAACAATGGAATGAGGGAAATTTTCTATTTGCTAATATGTCCACCGGTGGCACGTGTGTGGGGGGTAGGCCTAGCACTTGTAGGCCTATGTGGGGTAGGCTAGGCTATACCTTAGAGCTAAAATACGCTATAGGCCTACACACCTAGCCTACATTAATTTTGCTGAATAGCCTAACGTTAACTGTAAAGGATAGCCTAGGGTAAGTCTGCCATTCTCCATACATCCCATTCTGTCTCTGTAGCCTACACGGGTCAATTTATGGCAAAATATATCAAAATGTAGTCCATTATAAGCCTTTGGCTTTGATCGCACTAATCTAGGCTAGGCCTATATTAAAATTTCGGTAGAATTGCGTTAGGTCTAGGCCTACTAATGTTACTGACAATTTGTCGGAAATGTGTGGGGAGCACAATTTTATAATATTATGGTGACAACCTTTCCCATCATAACTAAGACTAGTAGGCCTAAGAGGCCCTTTAATAATAAGACAGTGCAGTTGTTTGTTGCACTGCAACAATAAACTTGTAAACATCTTGTAACTTTGCAACAATGTTGGAAAGTTACTGTACAGCATTATTTTTAAAAACCCTCCCTCATTTGGAGGTGGTGCTTAATACCCCATTTGGAGGTGGTGCTTAATAATGTAGGAAATTAATTGGTAGGCCTAGGGGGTTCATCATCAAAGTTTCCTACACCCTTCCAACGACTTTTGAAACAAATAAAGCCCCGCTATCTTTTGTAACTACATACAAGTCAACCAACGCTTAGCCTACCAACGAGAGTAGAGGGCTCTTATTGCCGTTGGCCTACAAGTTACAACCTGATTACTTAGCCTACCGCGAACCATAAAACTGAAATGCACCGCCCGGGAATCGAACCCGGGTCGCAAGAATGGGAATCTTACATGATACCACTACACCAGCGGTGCAGGCGTCTGACCTAAGCGGAAACACGGTAGAAATTATTCTAGCGCACACAAATCCGGTCAGATTTTACGTCAGTATATACCACCATTTCCCATACCTATAACATGTAGGCCTATCAATAATATGAAGCTAAACACCTGGCTATCCATTATACTGTATTACGGGAAACTAATAATAGACTGTGCCGATTGCGTGGTGGAGAGGCGTCAGAAATGGGTCAGACTGACCTGATTTTAGAGGAGTGTTGGGATGAGAGGGCCACAATGTACAGTGAGTGAGTACATGAAGAATGATCGCATTGAAACTAGCCGTAGGCTACACCATTTAACGTCCTCTAAATTAATGGTTGGTGGCTCTGTTCACTTTTATCTATATAAAAGTCAAGTATACGCACATAACCTATAGGCCTAGTGCAAATATAGTGGGTTAATTTGTACTTACTGTAGCCTATACAAACTGACATAATTCTAACCTGTGCATGCACAATCTGATCTCTGCCCATATCATGCAGGAAGCTTCGGTGATATGGTTGTCATTGTTATCATGAGATAGGCCTACATACGACAAAAGCTAATAATCGTAGGACTAATAGTATAAAGTAATACATATTGATAGCAGAGTTGCCTTGACTAAATCACAAATCCTAGTATATAATTAAATATTGTTATACGTAGTGTAACACAAATTGAAAAGTAGGCCTATCTTGATTAGATTCCCCTTTCCAACAAGGAACAGTTAGGCCTACTGTGGTTACTGTTAACAGTTGTAACGATTGCTCTGTTTGGTTGTCACCAAAGTCTGTTTGCGTTTCCGCCATAGGGAAACATGAGAGGTCGAAAGTAAAAATTACCTAGGCCTATATAACGCCTTCACCACTTTAAATATGTATCTTTTCTCATTTCTTTACTCATTTCTAAGCTCCCGGTTGCCATTATAGCCTGCCCGCACCCCTCCAACACACACACACCCTTCACATCACTTTTACTTACTTTTAATTGCCATCATGATTAAAAGTGTATCCGTCTGAACCAAATAGATGTGTAGACCTAATGACCCTAGTTGAGTTGTGGAGGAGAATAAAAACAACTAAAACAAGTCTGAATTATAGTTACTTTGTTTTTATTAAGAAACGAGGATGGTAGCCTACCTCTTTAAACACATCAAACACGGCATATGGTATTGATTAGAATCACATCGAGGTATATAACTTATAAGAAGTATCAAAATGTAAGTATCAAGAATCATAAGAGTTGATGAGAAGTTCCACCTTGTGACTAACACAATGAAACATTAGGACGCGCAAAGTAAGAAGCATGCGCACGCAATGCGCACACATGGTACATAAAACAGAATAGTATATATAAGAAGTATACGAAAAGGGGTAGCCTTGCATGGCACCTCAGATGTGCTTTCAGTTATTGTTTCTATGGCTCGTAGCAATATTCTGTCTTATGCGATTATTTGTGATTTCATGAGTTTGTGAACATGCCATATTTGTCAATTTAGAAGTGTTTTAGATTACGGTTTTACGATTTTTAGATTACGTTTTTTTTATTAGTTTTAATGTATTTTCTTCCCCTGTATTCCCGGTATTTTGTCACAAGAGACTTACTAAGTTTTATTTTCTGTACGCGCACAACTTATGAAGCTATGTACATGTGAACATCTTTTCCCAGGCAATCAAATCAAATGCATACATAGTGTTTTCAAACTTTGAATAACCATTACAATTAGGAGAATCATCCGATTTGAAAAAGGAGAGTTCTGTTTTTGTCTCGGTGTTCGCCTTCAAATAAACACAGTTCATAGTGATTGTGAGATGTTTAATTTCTGTAAGTCTGATACTGGTACGTAGGCTGATAGGTAAGTAGATATGTAGAAAGGTAGGTAGATAGGTAGGTAGAGAGAGAGAGAGGGGTTACCTGCACCTGAACCCACTCCTCCCCAACCAGAGCCATTATACTGTTCTCTGCAGCGACCATACCCACCCTCAAGTTATTGCGTAACACCCGATGCTTCTAATACTAACAGATTACCGATCTCGCTAACAGATTAGGTGTTAGAGTGAAGTGTAAAGTATATATGTGCCTTAGCTGCATGAGAAACTATTCTATCAACCCTTCTTTCAGTGTTGCCTTAACTGCGGCTGGTTTAGGACAGGGCATTCTCATCTACCGATTCTACCACCACCACCCACTCCAATCCCCAACTTTTCATACCTGAGTAGAGCAGATTAAGAGTATGGTGCAATGTTGGCCAGGTGTGAGATGTAGAACGATTAGCCATCTAGTCACCGTGTCACTCATTACAGTGCTGGAAACAGAACAGACAATCAGGTTGAGTCCTATTCGCCGTTACAGCAGCTATTGTTCCTCAACAGCAGGTGGGGTGTGTAACTAACAAAGTGCAAGCAGTGCGAAACGCCAGTTGGTGTAGCCATTATGGTTATTGCAAGCAAACTGGGTGTTGGAACAAATGTCACTATATGTACATCTGCAACTCTTGACCCTACTTCTTTTATTTTATTAGACCCCTTACTTACGCAGATGCACTTGGGGGTTATTACATTCGATTCTTCAGAATTTTGGTAGCGTTAATTGATAAATGGAAAACCGACATATAATTATACCCGCCTTATCCGTCTCATGAGGATATCTTGCGACTGGCCTGTTTTGGGTTGTATATAATAGTGGGTCAAATGGAATCTTAACGTTGCAAACGAAATGGATTTAACTGTGGATAACTAATAAATTACTAGTAATTTATTCAAATGAAAGTTTAAACACTTATATGGTCTAAACACATAATAATATCTTGTCTGTATATGGAATGCGTTAATTGTGTTGAGACAACGATTAATTCAGCACGCATTGAAAGAAGAGTATAACTAGGGTAGCATTGCTATTATATAATATGGTAGTAAACTATATGTACGTAACCTAGGGGTTGGATTACATTTATCAATTGTCTAGATTCTACCGATAACAAATCTATACAAACACTTCTACCTATCGTTTTAGTATAGTAGGCCTCATCTCTTTTACTCTAAGGCCTCATGTACCCGTGCAAACATCAACATATTGTGTGATATTTATGTTTGATAAATGTACGTATAAATATTGTGTACTGCTGCCTGAATCTCTCTGTTGTCCCGTTGCTAGTGGCAACCTTCAACCGACAGCCAGAAACAGCCAGGTCGTCGCACTGAGTGGACGTAAAAAATTTTGAAAAAAATACTTTCACCAGTGCAAATGCAGCCAGAGCTTCCTAAGTTAATTCTCTGTCGTGGCTGCCATTCATATCACATTCGTCCAAGCTGCATTTGGTTGGAGAATCAGAAACAGAAAAAATTGTTATTGGCGACCAAAGGAACTACCCCGATCAAAACAGCAGTAACTTTACGAACTAACCTGGACATGGAGAAGGCGGAACTTGCCTCCATTACGGGGGTCGGGACAGACGAAATTCCGGAGAGAGGATCACCGGAATATCTCGCTCTTGTAGAATCGCACATCGCAAAGAAACAAGCTGATCTGGATAAGGCAAATCTGTTGTTGAAGACACAGGAAGCCGAGGAGTCACTGCGTAGATTGTCCATTTCTCCTACCGGGTCTGGTGGCGGGAAATCCGGCCATTCGTTGAATCATTCATCGCTCAACCCCTTCAATCGTACTACAGCGTCTGCTAGCCCAGGTAACTGTCGCCCAGAATCTTATTTTCCTGACATGAAATCTTATCGGGATCTCTCTTATCGGAACATGATACATGGCTGTGTACGGGTGCTTCAAGATTTAGTCGACAGTGGGTCCCCCATTGACGGCTATTTGTTTATAATATAAAGAAATATATGATATTCAATCCAATGTCTCCTATAGTTCGGTCTTTTTTGTATAAAGGCATGGTGGTATATCTATCTAACGATTGTAAAACGTTGTACCTTTTACAGGGGCTTAAAGAGGCTATACCAAATGAAAACAATACGTTATTGTAGGATAACCATTCATTTCGTTTGTATAAATAATATTATTATGTTCATTCAGGTAGATATACCAAAAAATCTCACTCATATGAGTGGTTTTCGTCATGTCCTGATATTATTCATATATTACATACGGTGGAAGTTATGACAGGAAATAAAATACAGTGATTTACAAGATCTTCAAATAAGTGTGATTTGATTAATATTTACGCTTGTGTTTTCTCAATTTGTTTTGTAACACTATTGATTGAGAGGGCATTAGGGTGGAACTTCCGAGTGGATATGAAATATAAGCTACATGATTGTATTCTGAAGTAAGACAGATCTTCGAACATACAATGATAGATGCATGGCGATGTGGGGTGGCCGGGTGGTCTAAAGCGCTGGGTCGGCTCATGGCAAGAGTAGCATGTGTAAGTGCTGTGTTAAATTATATAAACTATGTAATTATTAAATTATGTAATAATGATATGAATCGGATCTTAAGCTTTCTCTGACTGGCTTTTATTAAGGGAATTGAATAAAGATGAAGGGACATTAACACATGTTAAATTGTGGGTTTGAACCCGGGCGTGGCTAAAGTTTCACCTACTCTCCTCAGGTATAAGAAGAAGACCATCATTGAGGTGATCTAGTCCCGGTAAACATTGTTTTAAAAAAGTACATAGGCCTAATATTATTTGAGAAATAGAGACAAGGACTGAACTCATTTTGTCACTAAATAAGTTATAAATTTTAATTGCATTAAAACATAATTAAGAATATGAGAACTGCGAATTTCCTAATTATTTACGAACGTTATACCTGTTTTCAATTTATCTATTGGAGCAAAATATTAGACCAAGTAAAAATGTTCAGAATACACAAAATGAAAAGTTAATTAACAAGGAAGACGAAAGATGAACTAAAAGACACAGTCATATCCTTTTTAATGTTTAAAAAAAATATTATTAAGGCCATTGACATTTATACGTGATTTAAGCGTTCCCACCTGTTATGTCCGTCTGTTTAAATTGCCTCTAACCCCCCATCCCACCCACCACACCCTACCCCACCCTCCATACCCCTTCAACCAATGCAGCTGCCTAGTTGTGATGTTGTGATGCGGACAGAGGAATAAAGGCAGGAGAGGTAGAGACAGAGGGAGTCAGTTGCCTATACATACACTCCTCCTGCCATCCCCTGACACCCCCTGACACCAGCACCCACTGCACGTGCGGACCAGGTGTGCAAGTCCAACACCCGCACACCGCACACACCGCGCACACATCCTGCTCACTGCCCATACGCTCCAGCAATTATCTTGTTAATTCTTTTACGATTAGTACCTCGGTGGCATGGACACACCGTTTACACAGTGGTTGTGGATAAGATATTTTATATTAATTTGTGTCCGATAAAAAGAGTTGACATTTGGTTGTCTAGGGTTCCACAGTATACCCAGCTGGTAGAGAGGTACTGTGGGTAATATTGGATAGTTTAATTAATAAGTGATATCGCTTGTGGGAATATACAATAATTATCTTATTTTGTAAAACTTCATGGATCAGTTTTTATGCGTCGATTTAGATTTTGAAATATCAAAACTGAGATTTGTAAAGCACTTTCCGCCCAAATATATGTAAATTTTGTAAAAACATATTTCACAAAATGAGACTATGACACTTACAAGACGATTGAAGCAGGATCTTGATTTGATTTATTTGATTTATTTTGTCTGTGTTCTGAAATACCGTTCTAAAAAAACAGTTTATTACCTGCTTTCTCGTACCTGCATTTACAACTGACCGGATACATTCTCGATCCAAAATAAATCTACTCTTTATACAAAAGTCGTTAATCTGAGGCAGAACTTATGATAAAACATCTCAGGCTTTAAAAGGGAGTTTTTCTATAATATGGTAATTATATTGTGCGAGAAGAGAATGCCGGTGTGAAGATGATATGGGGAGAAACTTTGCAGTCATATGGCGGATGTCAAACCTGACGCCTGCGCATTGTGACGCTTCCGATGTACTACTGGCGTCCGTGGCGCGCGTTCTTCGCACAACGCGACACAACAGGCAAAATCCCGCGCAGGCGTCCTTTTGGCAGGAACTGCGTACTACGTCAGCACAGCTGGGTGGGTAATCAGTAGAACGCTTCCATATCTTTTATTAATGCCCTCGAACACTTAGAATAATTGTGTTATCATTTGACTCCGCCAACATAAGCAGCTGTTGCCTCGAGGAAGTCACACAAAAGTTATATTGTAGAGCAAAAATAAAAAGGTCAATGCAAACCATGTGCTGTATGGTATTTGTCACTCTGGTTTATAGCAACCATGTGTGATAGTTACACATGTGTTCTTCGTTTAGAGGACCAGGTGTCGTGGATTTTTTAAACAAAGACATTATTCAAATGATGTTCTTCAGTATGACAAGGTATTGACGTTTAGCGTGCAACCTAAACGGTTAGGCCTATACCAGATCCAACAAAAAGTCAAAATTAAAACGCTGTTAAATTGTAATGTGAGAGTGATTTGGAGTAACCTTAATTAGATCGTTCACAGGTGATGGTCAACATACAATGCCTCCCACCTGATGTACCAATCGTCAAATTAGCCTCTTTTGGAAGCAGCCTGAATATCAGAAGTCAGAGATGCATGAGTACACCAGAACTTCGGTGGATATGAGGGTCGGTAAAAATAAATGAACAAAAAAAGCATTTTTACCTTTTTATAATTCCGGTATGGCATACACTTGCGTTTAGCAACAAATCAAAGAAATAACTTTAAAGAAAAACGAAGGAATGCATTACCAATCACTACATTTGGTACTCATATAATATCTTAGATAGACGGCACCAACTATTTTAATATTTCTAACAGTCCGTCCTCGAACGGCCATGCAGTGCGGTTGCAACTTCCTATTCCCAATCCTTGAACTGATGCATTTCAAAAACCATCGAGGAAGAAATAAAATAAATAATATGTGGTTATTTACAAGATTGACAGATGTTGGAACGTTACCAATATTCACATCATCTTTTCACTATAAAGATGCGACTGTCTACATATATTTCCTTATATTTCTCACTCACGCTAAATCAAAACTCTCCCAAGCTAGGCTGTTCAGGGCGCTATTGAGATGAAAATGTTGCTAAATAATAATCAGAGGTTTGAGAGCGATATAATCGCCAGAATTTTATGATCTTTGTCTCATTTCAATTGTATGAAGGTACTCAATAATTCCTGCAAGTTGATTGATACTAAATATTATATTTCTTACGATAGGCAAAGGATCCTGACCAACGCCAACCTACTTTTAACTTAAGTCAGTAGTGGAAACTGTCATCACGTACGTAATTTTTTGCTCAAAGCGAGTCTATGGCAGACCAGTGTAGCATAAAAAAGGTAAACATCCTCAACATAAAAAGTAACTTGCTTAGCCAAAATAAAATACTATTCTGATCTTAATATATTTGAGGTCATTAACTTTCGAATAACAAGTTATAAGTTTATTAAGTTAATCAATCATTTAATGAACTATTTTTCTGTTTAACTTTATAATCAGTTTAAGTTAATGTATATATTGTGCGTTTCCAAAGGAAACGAATTCTACGGTCAACAATTTGTGCGCAATGGCTAGATTATGAATATCAGACTACTGTAATCTGAAATGCCTCGAATGTCTGTATTAGAAGAACACAGGAGTGGAAGTAAAATTCAGTTTATTAACAACTAGGAAAGTTGCACGCTCCCTGTTTACAAAGGCAGTTGGATAAACATGAAAGTACAATGCAAGGGAATTAGACATAAGACATCAAACAACATATTGTAATCTAATAATACACAATTGTCTTTTACTCTTTGCAATTCCGAGCTTGTCTGTCTCCAAGACTTGAAACCCAGAAATCCCAAAGGGTGTAGTAGGTGTAGATCACTCAGATTCAGTCATGGGTGGTCCTCTCTAAATGGGTTCCTCTCAAAACCTATACAGTGGCCTTAAGTGGCAACTTGTCAATCAAACCAAGATAGCCAATAGAATACAACAAATGTCAACCAATAGGATGTTACACTGGCCTTCAGGGATTTACTGCAGAGATGGTAGAAGGTTGTCAATCAAGCAGTCCTTGCATAAGTGCAAAGTTAGTAGTGTTGGTGTGAATTACATCACACAGAGATGGGCATCCAGATATCCTCCCAGATAAGTGTCCACACTCCTCACACCAATCCTCAACCAACACCTCAAAATGTATCACATGAACTTACTACTCAGGATGATTGACAGAATGGTACCCAATTCACTAACATTCACGATTTTTTTTTAAAAAAAATACCGTAGAATGTAAAAAGGCGAAACCTCATTACCCAATGCACCCAGATTTTCGGCGAAGTGCGATATGTAAGCTTCTGAAAACGAAATAAGAGTGATATTCGGACCATCATGCGTTCATCGCTGCCATGGCTTACTTGCTACCTGCAGATAAATAAGACTCACCTTGTAACCTTCACAGCGCTTTCTGAACCTTCTTAACCTTGTTAAAACAAAGACAGACCCCTAGAATGGGTGAGGGAAATGGGGTGTTAAAGCTAAGTGTCAAATGTGCAACATTGCTGAGGTACTAAGTGGATTCATAGAGGCCTGCTTTTCACAATTGTTTTACAGCGCGGCAAAATTACACTTCAATGAAAAGCTACAGCTTAGGGAGAATTATTCATACATACTGTAAGAGCCCTTAGGGTACTTCATATACCAATTTAATGGGCAATGGAAATAACAATGACTGGGATGAAAATATGGATAATACAGTGCTTCGACCTGTTCTGAACAAAGCATATTTAAGATATTATTGTTTATTGCAATAGTGCTGTTTATCGTGCGCATCAATATCGTGCTATTTTAAGGAACATCTGAATCATATCGAAGGCAATAGCCAATAAAGTACAACCCGTTTTGCCTAGCTTAATAGGAGAAGATCTGTTTGGTTACGTCAGGAAGGAGGGGGGGGGGGGGGTGCGTGCATGTTACACATTGGAACTGTCAACTCTCTGAAGATACATATTAAAAAACGAAAATCATGATATTTAATAACAACGCAAAGAGAAATGCTAGACAAATTAACACCAGTCATGGCATGTTTTCTATGAACCAACGGTATTTTTTGTAGTGGATAGTTATAAGTATTTAGGGGTGACACATGATGTCAATCTGAAGATGAATAGTCATGATGTGTCGAACATTTGCAACATAGCTAACGCGTTCCTTCGGCGCATTTTTAATGATTAAATCTAGAGATCTATTCGACTCAAATATCCTACTGAAAAATATCTTTCATTCTACCTAGACTCGAAATAGCATCATTCTTGACTGACCTTGGCCCCAAATCCTCGTGTGAGCCCTTACAGAAAATTCAGAACAGGGCTTTACAAATTCAGAACAGGGCTTTTAAAATTATTTATAGTAAACAAAATAGAGACATTGATTTGTACCAGTTGCATGACTTTGCAAAGTTACTACCACTCCATTTCCGAAGGGAAGTTAGGCTGATGATATTCGATCATAGGACTGGAGATATACATGATTTCAATAATTTATTTAATCTACATAGAAATGGTAAAAGGAAGAGAGTTGAGAAGCTTTGGAGAATCTGCGATCTGGGATTGGTTGACTAGCAGGTCTCTACAATAATTTAGATGATGATATTAGAAATAATTATAGAAGCTGTCAAAACATTCAAATGGACATCAAAAGATTATAATTATTTAATTAAGTCTACCCTAAACCAGGTGACTTATTGAAGATTTTATAGTATATATCCTACATGATTCTCCCATGTGAATTTTCAATGACTGTCTGTACTATGGACAGAAATGATATGGTCCCTTTGATTTATTCTTTTTTTGATATTTTGATACTTTGAATGATGGAGATAATGCTTGGTTTAAGATGGGAAATTTTGTATGCTATGCACGTTGCTCTATAGGGAGGGGGTCTTCATTTTGAATATTATATCTTTGTATTGTGTATATTAGTTTATTTACTCTTCTACATTAGAACATTTTATGACATCTCATGAAAGGTCACTAATGACATGCTATCGTACAAACTGTGCAGATAAATGTAAATTTAAACATAGGCCGGATCTTGTATTGGATTTTGTATTATCTGACCTGCTATGTTGAGATAGAATACATCTACAAATTCTAGGGTCATAGCAAATGTTGACAAATTCTGTCTCGATTTTGAAAGAGGATATGTGATCTATCTACCGGTATGATATTTCCCCCATTTTAAAACTAACCCTACACTAGTATAGGTATTTTATGAAGATGTCAGATCAACTTCAATAGAAATTGAAACCTAGCACCTGTTTAGTCAATCCTGTAACTATTTCTAGGGTGAGCACATATGACAGTGATCCGTAGCCTGAAATATCCACTTTGGACTGGAGTTGAAATGGCAACCACCGATACCCACACCTCGCTGCTGCAGGTGTGCAAATTGCCATGAAATCCTATAACGCTCCGGGCGTTCCTAGAAGCGACGTGGCGTCACGTGCCGGGCGCTACGCACACCAATCAACGCATTTCCGGCAGCGTGCGCAGAGCTATTTCAATCAGGCGGGCAACAATGGCGTTTCTGTCTGCCCCCTGGTGACTGATCTAATGGATATGAACTGTCTTTGTGCGCATGGCCCGTCCTCCATCCTCCATGCAGGGTTGCGGTCGCGGAGGGTTTTTAACAAGGCCAACACTCATATTCTGCCTGTCAACGGTGTCATCTAGGGAGACGCCATTTTGCCATGGGGAGATGAGATCCAGTGTGGGGGCTGACGTGTCTTTCTGCATATTTGAAAGTGCATTCCTGGAAAATGTATACATTTTACTTGGAGGGGTTAATCTTTTGTACGATAGAAGGTACTACGATTATATGGTAATGATATGTAAATGGCATGTGAATAAATGGTATTAGCGTAAAATGGTACCATGGTTGAAAATCTAAAATCTTTTACCAGATTGTTGATTATAAGATTTTAAGATCTTCAATGCTTTTCCTTCTGACATACTTAAGTCAGCTGATGATATTTGTATGAAAACACCTGATCCAAACAAGAATTTTTCTAATAAATTTTAGATTCAAATCACTACACAGGCATTAGCCTTCCTAGTGGTCGCGACCTCTGTGGGCGATGAGGAGTAATGTCATCAATATGGTGGTTAATGTGCGCTGGCCGTCCACATGGGACTTCTCGAGGGCCGAGACAACACGAGAATGAGAATTCATGTACCAATTTAAACATGCACATCAAAGTGGGTTTCTGGTCGTTGGGTGAATGGCAGCGGGGTGCGGGTTAAGGCTGGACTCCACTGACGTGTTTTCCCTCTGCAGTTGCATTCTGCAGTGCATTTTCATTCCGAATACCGTATAATAAAAATGGAGCTGTTCAGAGGAGATTCTTGATAGGTTGTGCAACATAGCTTCTTTGTAATAATTAATAAATTAATGACAATAACTATAAAACCGTGTATTAGCTGTAATAAGTATGCGGTCTGGTGAAGCCCTGCATGCCTTTCGTTTTGGGGCAAATGTCTTAGGATGTGGTGCGGGCGATGAACTTCCAACTTTCGGGGCACACATAACATGTTTCTCAAGTCTATTTAGTTCTTCTTTTTTTTGTTTTTACGACATCTTCTTTTATTCAATCTATCAACAAATTTCCTCCACTCTCCAGGACAATTCTACATCAAGAATTACATATGCCCTTCTCCTGTACGTTTGCTTCGATTACCATATAGAATCAGTGATCTTCTTTTCAAAGTTGGATGTTTTTCCAATACATCGACTCAGTATTTACTGAATAAGGTGTTGCTTAAACATCTATTAGGTATCCACTTGTTCGTTGGTTTAACCAAACTAAGTGAATTAAAGCAATAATTTATTTACTTAGATCTATTAAATCTGACAGATCTGAAAACAGATTTCTCCATTTTCTATTCTCTTCTTTGCATACCCCGGTGTATCTATTTTGACACATAATAATGGAGATTTTTTATCTTAATTCATAGCTAAACACCAGCCACTCTAACATACCATTATGGAATAGCTTCTGACGATGGACAAACGCTTTTGCTGTAAGAACAAGCCTCCATTCGGTCGTCACCAATGTTTATAGCGCTTGTCCAAAGAGTCTATTTAGTTCTTAATAAAAGACTCTTTGGACAAGCGCTATAAACATTGGTGACGATCGAATGGAGGCCACCTAGGTTGATATTAGGACGAGGCGGTATCTAAAATTAAGGACGTCGGAATTATATATGTATGTTTACAAATTTGAAATAAATTTCTATTCCGTTCCTAGAGAACGAATACATTCTATACAGTCTAGGTTCAGAACCTATCACATATCAAATCTCTTCAAACTGAGGGAAACTGATCTCATTAGGACGGAAGTGGTGGGCCTACTCCAGGGCTGGGAAAGCCATTAACGTATCGATCATATCTCACCTGATAGGCTCTGAGCCTAGACCGTAGACGCTAACAGCAATGCATCATCTCAGGATGCCCCTGCTGAAGCTACCAGTCCCATCCACCACAAGTAATTACAGCCTAGCTTGAGATGAAGGTGACTATAGGGGAATACAAGGTTGTTTAGATGGGCGCTAGGGCAGCCTTTGCAATGTTTTGAGACGGGCAGAGGGATCCTGTTCAGGCTGTTCGCCTTATCACCGTTACTATCAGAAATAGCTAGACACAGCAGTGGGCGGCAGACCATGGTTATTCCCCGTTGAATTATCCCCTATGAGACCGTGTCTCGATGACTACACTGTATTGTAATCTGACATTGATACGCTGTATAAAAATAGTAGACAAAACTACAGGATAAGTTTCATCCTAATAAATAAATAATAGAAAACAACTGTGACTCTAATTATGGCGTTCCCCATATACCTGTGTATATATTATATATATTCATTCACGGTTTTATAATGTTCCGTGAATAATTATGTGCATATTTTCTATTCATAATTTGAGTCGTACTCTTTTCTTTTCATTGCTATCTTGTTCTTCCCCTCTCTACCTTAGATTTGGTGAGGATCTTTTCATCTCAAGGGTGTCGAAAGCTCACAGAATGTTGGTGGGCGGTGCAACCAAATATATTCACTATGATCTGTAGAGAAAGAGAGAGTGAAAGTGATGAGGGGAGGGGTAAAGAAAAGAAGAGGGATGGGAGAGGACGAGGGAAAAGAGAGGGCGAGGGAAGAGAAGAGAGGGAGGGAGAGAGGAGGAGTGGGGAGATAGTGAGAGGAAGAGGGTGAGAGAGGAAGAGGGTGAGAGATTTCTATCTAACAGTTCCTACCCATTATTGACCATACCTTTCTTAGAGAATCTACCTATTCTTAACACTGATAGAAGAGGAGGAGGGGGAAGTGAACATGGGGAGGGAGAGGGTGGAGGAGATGAGAGGGGGAGGGGAGGAAGAGGAAGAGAGTGAAAGAGAAGAGGGGAGGGATAACGAGAAGAAGAGGGGAGGGATAACGAGAAGAAGAGGAGAGGGAGACGGCGGGGATAAGTAGGGGAGAGGGAGAGGGGAGGAAGAGGAAGAAAGAGCGTGAGAGAGCGTGAGGGAGGAGGAGGGGAGAGGGTGAGAGAGGAAGAGGGTGAGAGATTCTATATCTAACACCTGTTCTTAACCGTCCTAAGGACGGGTACAACGCTAGTAAAGAAGACATTACATATGCGTCGCATGTTGCGGTAATGCATGACGTCGGGACGATTATGACCCTCAGTTGTTCCTGTCTGTTCCCCCTTCTAGATTTAGTTGCCTTCTCACTTGCCCCGTCTTCCTATACTACTCATGGTTCGCGCCCAGCGGTGCGGCTGACACAGTAATAGTCGGCGGCTGACACAGTAAAGTTAAATGTTTAAGTAATGTATCGGCACGCCCAGTAATGTTCAACACAAATAAATTGACTCACAAGTATGATGGTTTCAAGCATCTTATATTTTCCAGCTATTTCTTACGTTCCTGATTTGGCAGTGGGTCGGGGCCAGCTCTTGTATAGATCTACATTGACTTTCTCCAAGTTCCGATGGCAAGTAATTTCAACCCATGCAGTGTAATTTGATGGTTACCTGTTTTTATTTAATTCTCTTCCTTGGGATACTGCTAATTTGATGTCCCTAAAACACTACAAAATTGCTAATTCCTCGGCATTTTGATAATAAAATGATGTTTTCCTTTATATTTTATTCACGCGTTATGCTCGTTGTGGTTCCATACTTCACTGTCACTTGTCTTCCTTCTTCTATTCACACCTCCTTTCTCTCCTTGGCCTTCTCCTCCTCCTCCTCCTCTCAACCACTGTTGGTATTGGATTGAGATTGGATGGCACATAAGATAAATGTCCCTACACTGACATCTCTCCTCTATTTCCCCAAAGTCTCCCCACCCCTTACCTACTCTCTCCCGCTCAACCTTCTCGCATAAACCGCCTCCTGGTAAGGCCTGTAATCACGAAGATAAATTATCCTACACTAATTTCATGGCCGCCACCTTGATAACGCTGTGGTTCCTTTCCAATTCAGACTTGTCCTTCAGCCGCCATGCCTTCCACCTCCACCCCATGCATCTCCTGCTGGGGACTAGACTTGCCCAAGTGTCAACAAGCTTTTCCCGTCTATAATCTATAATTACTTTAGCTTATCATCATAGAAATGCGACCAGAAACTTTGCTTCTATACCATGAGAACCTCCAGGAACACCTGTTTGTTTGTTCATTTGTTTGTTTTTTATTCAATAAGCTCACGTACTTGTATGATATTTTCTGCTTATGTTCTAGATTAATACAGTACTAAAAAAATGATAAGCGAGAAAAGTAATTGCATTTACAAGTTATTAAAGACTTATGCAGTCTAAGATTATAAAAAACAGTATTACCGATATATCATCAATAAGCATAAGTGGTGGTTTGGGGGAATACAATAAAAGCTACGGTGACAATAAATGAAAATGATTGTATGGATGTTAAGTGTTCCCATGAATTTGCATTGGAACTTGGAACACGTCTACTTCCATTACCCTTGTATCCATTATGACTTGGTTTCAGTAAAAACAGATAATGATTAAATGAGCAAATTATGCAGCTCGCCTCCCTGTCTTCCTCTCCCGCCCTCCCGGTGGTGCATGCGCATCAATATGTTATTTCCTAGTATACAAAAGACAAGACTGTCCCGTTGCTCCCGGTCTTACCTCAGCCGATAACACATTCACTACACCAGCCCTCTATAGTACACATCATTCTGATCAGTATTAAACTATCCGAGAAGAACACGTATTTGTGTCCTGTATAAGAGCCACTCAATATCTTCATGTTATTGGATGTACGAAGCTAGAAAGAACAAATGTTTCGATCAGACACAGCAATGGAAATGTATGGAGGGAATTTGGAAGGGGAGATCAAATTACATTTTAGGTCAATCCTACATTTTCTTTATTTTTGAAAACACAATGCAATAACAGTCAGGTCCAGAGGGCCACATTCCAGCGATAAGCTTAACCACAAGGCTAAGACTGAGGCTAAAAGTGTAATGACCCCTAAAACTTAGGGTTCCAAAACTGCCTTCTGGACCGGACTGAAAATGAATATTCATGGGGTGAGTGTATAACAAATAAATAAAGGAGACTGGCAAGTGACTGGACGTTGCCTTTGATTCAGCTAATGAGTATAGAATGAGGAAAGGTCCAACTATTAAAGGATTAATGACCAACATTGAGGGGCTGCTGGTGCACTGTTTGGTGCATAATCTCCAGGCGAAGCCGAGCGATCATGAACAAACAGTGCCGCAGGCCCGAAATGGAGGTTATTAATCTTTTCAGTCTTTGCCTAAGGTGGTTACAGCCCAAGGACATTTCATGGCAGTGACTAAAGTTCTACATTCGTTGGTGCAGCAATGGCAGCAGTCCAGTATGCAGAGGTTCCTGAAGGATAGAGGAGGACAAGGGACCGTTTGGTACGTGACACCGGTTAATTGTCTTTTATTCTCTCCTCAGGGAACCGAGGCAATATGGGGCCCGTCACTGATCCCTGCAACATTAGCCACCTCTATTCCCTACTCAACATAAATATTTCACAGGAGTATAGATTTAAATGACTTCGGTACCGGAATAAGATTTACAAGCTTTTGGATGAAATTTCTAGGAATAAAAGCGGAACACAAATGGAGAGGACAAATGCCTTTCCTCAGGATTTTCGGAATGTCGGTGTTCGATTTGTACCACGAAAAACATTGCATGGATGACTATTAGAGACCTATACAGTATCCCAATAGGTTTGGGATATCATCTATCAACATGATTTGTTGGAAGCCGTTTCCCCTAGTGGCTTAGCTGCAAATGTTGCAATAGCACCCGCCAAATGGGTTCTGAATGTTGCCATTGAGCCAGTACTTGTGGCGGCTTTGTCAGTGCGCTCCGGAAGTTAGGGGATGGAGACAGACAGAGGATAAGGTATTTTAGTAGGCGTTTCATGTAGATGGCCATTGGGGTACAGACGTTAAGGGCCAACGACTCTAGGGCCCACCCCAAGTAGGCCTACGCTATGGCCCACCCCACTTCAGACGATAGGGCCCACACCGGTTCGGATATATCAAAAGACATTGATAAGACCCACAAATTCAAGGTCCACCAAATAAATGATATTATTAAAATTAAGGCCTACTATTAAAAATGAAGCCAGACTCCATAGGCTTGCACTGTCAGAATCAATACCGATTTTCTCAAAAACTATGGAGTACCTCTAGGATATTATAATAGCATAACGTAGAGTATTAGGAATTGGAAACTGTTGACAACAAGTTATAAGTTTATTAAGTTAACCAATCATTTAATGAACTATTTTTCTGTTTAACTTTATAATCAGTTTAAGTTAATGTATATATTGTGCGTTTCCAAAGGAAACAAATTCTACGGTCAACTATTTGTGCGCAATGGCTAGATTATGAATATCAGACGTACTGTAATCTGAAATGCCTCGAATGTCTGTATTAGAAGAACACAGGAGTGGAAGTAAAATTCAGTTTATTAACAACTAGGAAAGTTGCACGCTCCCTGTTTACAAAGGCAGTTGGATAAACATGAAAGTACAATGCAAGGGAATTAGACATAAGACATCAAACAACATATTGTAATCTAATAATACACAATTGTCTTTTAGTCTTTGCAATTCCGAGCTTGTCTGTCTCCAAGACTTGAAACCCAGAAATCCCAAAGGGTGTAGTAGGTGTAGATCACTCAGATTCAGTCATGGGTGGTCCTCTCTAAATGGGTTCCTCTCAAAACCTATACAGTGGCCTTAAGTGGCAACTTGTCAATCAAACCAAGATAGCCAATAGAATACAACAAATGTCAACCAATAGGATGTCACACTGGCCTTCAGGGATTTACTGCAGAGATGGTAGAAGGTTGTCAATCAAGCAGTCCTTGCATAAGTGCAAAGTTAGTAGTGTTGGCGTGAATTACATCACACAGAGATGGGCATCCAGATATCCTCCCAGATAAGTGTCCACACTCCTCACACCAATCCTCAACCAACACCTCAAAATGTATCACATGAACTTGCTACTCAGGATGATTGACAGAATGGTACCCAATTCACTAACATTCACGAATTATTTTTTTAAAAAAATACCGTAGAATGTAAAAAATACTGGCCCCAATGCCGGACGAAAATCCTTTCCTAGCCATATTTTGAGGCTCAGCTGATGGCCTAAGAGTGATAAAGAGCAAATAGGCTAGATGTTGGGTTGGGATTGGTGGTTTGAGTCTATGGATGTAGGGAAGAATGAGACCAACACCCACTGCTGATGATGCTACGATCAGTGCTTTTCTCATTGTCGGCTCAAGAGCTGAGAGCCGAAGGCCCTTGTGGGTAATAAATGGCGTCAGTCGGTCATTTCAATAAAGCAATAATTCGACCTTAGAGATGAGCCTGGGAGATGAGACTTCATCTGGCTTTCTGCCAACTTTGTTCGCCATCGATCCTGCGGGCCTCCGGCTTGGGACCCCGGGACCGCCACACCCGCACATAAAATCCTCTTATCGCATTCATCATCGCGTATGCGCACAAGAATCAAGCCTCGTTCTCGTGTCCCCTAAGATGATCACCAGCGCCGATAGGCGGCAGAGCGAGCGCCTCATTAATGGCGGGAGGTTGAGTGATGAGGGTTTTTACGCCTACTGACGCGTCACGAGTCAGATGTCGTCTGATATCTCCATTTCCTAGCTTTTCCAAGTGATCCCACAAGGCGGCGTTGTTCTAATTTCGGATTCAGCCCTCGTTTTGGAGAGCTGACTCTCATTGGACGTGTTGCTTTTTTAGTTGAGGAATTTAAGCGAGAGGAGGGAAAGAACAATAGGAAGGAAATCCATTCCGTTTACGGATTTCCCTCAACTGAATCGTAATAATTGGATACTTTGTTTTATGGGCATTTAGTGGTGGTTTGAATGGGATATTTGTTAATATTTCAAAGCTAAAATTAGAAAACATATAATGAAAATTGGATATACAAATAAATGCAAGGCAGAAATTACGTTCTTAGTATAGCTCTTCTTTACAAATCGTATATCGCATATGGTATCCACATGAAATACCCGCCATCGTATTTCGCTGTTGTAAAGATTGTTGTCTTGAAAATTATATTAATTCGAAGTAAATATTAATGTTCCTTCTTTGGTGCATAGTTTCAGGGCAGAATCAAATAGTAAACAAAGTAAATTGAAAAATGAACATGAAGGAGTTAAATATATTTCCCGAGCCCATATTGATCACTGCCTCGAACACTCTTGGCACCAGATCTAACCACCTTAGACAGAGATTGAAAGTATTAATAACCTCAATCTCGGGCCTGCTGGTGCTTCGCCTCGGGATTATACATGAAACCGTGCACCAACAGCCCCTCAATGACGGTCATTAATCCAACTGTAAGGGTTTTTTGCAGCATTTTACCAGAGTCATTAGAGGTTGGCCGTGTGTAGGAGAGCCCTGGTTTTATGGCCCCATTAGACAATCCTCATTACACAGTATTGACTCTGAGTGACTCATCCACATTACCAGTATCTAGTGAGAGAGATATAAAGATGGTCTTAGACTAGCTCCAGTCCCTATAAGAGGGTTATTTGTATGGCCCTACAATTTCATTTTTTAAAACCTGGGTATCGCATATTTTATAAGTAGCACAATACTTATTTTTTATGTTTATGGTTATAAACCATTAATTTTCCATTTTAAAAACATCCTGGTTTTCCATCAATTGAGACTTTAGTTAGTCTTAATTGTAGCATGATTTTAGGGCTTATCAAAAGAGGTATCTTAATTTTTTAAATATGATTTTGCATTATTAGTGCATCCTTCGTAGATCCCAAACGTTGATAATCAAAATTCCTCAAAGGTTGCAAAAAAAATGTTTTCAGTAAAAAAAATGCACTGACATCTTAGGTCAAATGAAAACAATTGTAGGACACATTATTTCCTATCGACTGATTAGTCACTTTATTATAAATATACATAATTTTGTTATTGATTTTTTTTTCAGACTTCGATAATTAAAGGTTCGGAATCAGAAGATTCTGCATGGGAATCAATACAAAATATTGGTATTACCCAAAATGCGATGTTCACCAATGATATTCTGCCCCTTGACTATCAAAGATGAAGCTAGGCCATCGGATCCATAGTTTTTGCAGAATCACTGTCCGATTTCTCAAAAACTGCAAGGATCAGAGGTTACATGGAGAACATAGTTATAATAAGTCATAATATACAATCCTTCCAGTAAAAGAGCTTATTCCTTGTAACCTCAACCAATGGTTGATCAATAGAAATTGATACAGACCTACCTCCCTGAGGTACTACTCCTTTTGGTTCCCGTCCCCCTTCCGAAAATCCGACTTCCCGGATTTGTCTCCATTCTTATTGAAGGACTTCTTGTATTTTCCATTGAAGTTTTTTCCTTTCCCTTTTCCTTTGTGATATACATTTATTCTCTCAATATAATGTATTACCTACTACCCACACCACAGATAGTAATTCAGATGAGGAGTAATAAGGTATATAGGTAAATATGAGTCATCTCAGAATCGTTCAGTGTTCGAAATGCTCCTTTTGTCAGTCTGAAGATGATTTGTTGTATTACTTTTACGAATATAAAATGTTATGTTAAATTTGTATTTGGGTTACAAGATAATTCTGTGAATACAAAGGCAGCGAATTGCTTGCTATTGTAAACCAAATTCTTCATTTTATTTTAATTCTTCATTTCATCTTATGAACAAAAGTATTGAAAGTAGTCATTCATCTCTTCAAGATTTATTATACTTTCTAAAAGATAAGTTCATGTCGTGTAAAGATAACCTGCGCAAGGATGTTGGCCCATACAAGGTCTTGAGGCAATCATTGAGTACAATCTTCTGATGTTCCCATCGAAATAGTCCTGTAAAGAAAGGTATACATACATGTATACTTTGGCTCTAATCCGTCTAAATTATATGTGCGTTAAGCTAGCTTGTCAGACAACTGAAAGTTCATGCATTATTTGGCAAGAGTCAAGACAATGAAGGTGGTGTTATACCCTTTTATATTTGGTTTAATGTTAAATCTTCGTTGATTCAACTGGAAGGAAGTGCAAGTAAGGGCGTGTCTTTCTATGATAGTTTTCCTTGTTAATTTGGAGCTATTCATTTACAATTTCGACTGATTGTAAAAGAACAGATTAATCTATTACAAAAAAGTAAAGATAACATCGACAAAGACTTCAGTAAAGGGAGTTGGCATTGCAAGGCCAATCGAAGCCAAGAGTAAAGGAGATACTCCCTCTTTAAAGACAGAAATTATTCTGCTTGGGCCAAACAAAAAATAGGTGTGTTTCCGATGTATATAGCTAAAAACTAGGTAGGGGGTGATGGGAACTTTTTGTTTAGAAACCATCTTCTAGGAACTGAAAGAAATATCTCTTATTTCGTAAGAAATGTTGTTTTGAACAAGAGAATTGTGCCTTTTAAGTTGTTTTTTTGGGGGGAGGGTAGGATGACTAAACTGTTTCCCTGCTTTCATTATGTTAAAATAACATTCAGGGAATAAATAAAGTCCAAATGTTGAAGTCCTATTAAGTTTCTTGTATTCAATCACAGGTACATATACAGGTTAGATATGTAATACAGCAGTTCAGTCCTGGATCAGTAACTCAGTAACTGATTTGTACAGTCCAATACACAAATATTTATACTCAAAATACCTACTGCTATCCAATGGTAGTTTGGGGTCTCCTAGGGTAATCATTAAAGTTCTAAATATTTAATTCATATATTTATTGCTGAATAAAGTCATTTAAAAATATCCTTTTTACAATTAGCTTGAGGGGGGAAACATTAAAAAAATAGACAAGGTCACACATAATATTATTTTTAGGTGGGGTAGATTTTTCTCGGTAAGGGGTGGGGGTGTGGGGGGATCGGAAACGCCTATGTTTTTTGTTTGGCCTTAAAACTTTTTCATGGATATCCATTTTTATTATCGCGTGAACATCATAACTGCCTTGGTTTATTTCTGAGAAATGTATTTCTTTAATATGATACACATGGCTGTTGTTGTGCTGGTTCTGTAGGTGGAGAGGGGTGATGAGGTCCTCCCTATACATGGTTCACTGGCCTATTGGTTAAAACCTGTAAGCACACATGGTAATCTATACAATTAAATGATAATTATATCTTTGACACGCTGCTATCTTTCTCTTCTCTCCATCCCAACACCTGGCAGATTTACTATCAGTGGGACTAAACGAAGAGAAACACCCATAATGAGACACCATTTTCCAGTGTAAAATTACTTTATTATTAGTATCTATACATAACTACGTATTTCTGGAAATACTTATCATACATACATAAATTCACACATGCCTGTCCATCAACAATCAGTCCACAAGACAAACCAGCAGCATTTGTGACAGCAAAAAGTCATTTATCTGTGACACCTACTCACAGCATAGCCGTCAGAGCTGCCAAATATCGCAGCGTGATATAAAGACAACAGCGTGAGGGCAGAAATGATCAGATCCTGAGCTCTGTAGGGAGAGCAGCAGGGGTTAGATATATGGTGCTAGTCTGGGATGGGTACTGGGAGGTGACCATGGCAGCACACGACCCCAGAGTTATGCCATATTTATATGTGCACAAGTACATGTATGTATACGTGGGGGCAACGAGAGGAGGCTGGCGATAATAGGAGATATTCAGGGCTGAATAAGCAATTTATTTCTCGACAACTATCTGACGCGCCCCATAGTGTTGGTGTTATAAGGTTAAGAAGATATTCCCAGATATATATATCACATTGCACATCATCTGTTGAAGATGATGTACATATGTGATGCCGTGACTCTCACGAAATGGGCCCGGGGGGAGGGGAGGGGGGGGGGGGGGCAGGGGGGTTCTGGGGAGAGATGTGTATCAATCTTCTCAGAAGCTAAAGATATTCATGCAATAGATTATTATACTAGAATTGAAGTAGGCCTATCTTAAAACAGAAATTAGAAATACATAGAAGGATTAATTCCAGGGAGGAGATTTTTTAAAGGAAGGTCATACCCCGACGTAAGTACCACGGAAAGGTACCCCCACTTCAAAGTGATGCTGTGAGATACATATCATTCCAATCGCGTGGCAATTTTCGAGATATGATTATTAAGAAAACAGTATCTGAGACCTGAAAAGTTTTTTTAAAAAAAAAAGTAATACATTTTCCCCAAAAAACTCTTAGCTGGCAGATATTTGTTATATTCTTTTTTGAGGTACCTACGTCGGGGTGAATGTTATTTTCATCCCAAACTGTTCTGTCTTACCTTACTCAACCCTTATGCGCATGCATAATTATATTCTGATAATGCTATGTGTTATGTTTGTTTTATTGGTAGTGTTCATACAGAAACTCTGAAGTACCCCGACGTAGGTACTGTGTACTCCGATGTTGGTACCCTACCCCCGATGTAGGTACCAAGATTTCCTCTATTCTCGTTGTCTTTAATGTTTTCAGAATATTGAAGGTGGTATAGAGTCGATGTGAAAAGCATGACAACATTATGCTATCATTGAACTATTAAACAGGATAGATTTTGTCTGCACCTACGTGGGTACCATTAGGTTTTAGCCATAGCTTTTTCTTTACGCGAGATTTTGATTTTCATGGATATATGGAGAGGCAGATTATTTAACTATTTTCATTCATATAGACAAGTATCAGACCTATCACTATAATCTGAACGTCTGAATTATTTCAAATTCTCCTTTGTTTACATCATGAGGGAACAACTCTAAGTTTTAGGTTTTAATGTCGAACTCTTTGGTTTGTTTTACTCATCTTCCCAAGGCAGGGTGAGTGAGATTCTCAAAATATATAGTCTGATTGAAAAAGGCGAAAGGTCGGACCGTCTGGGAGGATGGTTTTATTGGGATTTTTAATTTGTCATTTCCCTTTCAAAGACAAAACTCACGACTCTATAATTAATCTCTCTCTAACAGACTTCACCGACAGGACTTAAAACAGCCAGGTACGCATTTGCTGAAAAGGGATGCTCTGAATATATTAATTATACCCGCCTTATAGGTGAACAGGTACCTTGCTGTGATACATTACAAAGCAACTATCACCTTTTATCCCCCATGTGTTGGATGTATGACGTGACCCCGCAGTGCCACCTGGCATTGGGTTAGTTGTAACAGGCAGACGCAAGGATTGCAATATCGCAATTCTATTAGTAGTAGTGTATAAGAACACTTTTCCAGATTCTTAGGCTTTTACTGCAAATTCTATTTTACTCAAATCAAATTAAAGAAAGGTTCGAGAGGTGTGTCGTGTGGTTCCTATGTAAAGCCATTTTGTTTTCTATCAATCATATTTCGGTATTCGTTTTCAGTTAACTTTGATGAAGGAATCAAGTACTGGGACAACAATATTTGAATGGAGAAGTGTTATGCAATTGTTATCTACCCCATGTAATGGTTGTCAGATGCAATTGAAACGTCTCGACTATGTTTCTGCATTGTCTCATATTCGGAGTTTTGTGCTTCTTTAATATTGTGAATTATTTTGTCAGTCAAATTTATCAATGATTAAGCCAGGTTTCAAAGTGCATTCCTTAAATATGAGTGTTCATAACTTGAGGATATGGTTTTAAAAGTTGTACAAATCTATATAACATCATATATACGTGTAATTACATACTCCCACACTAAATATATTGCTGTCGGAAATCTCCCCCATAATACCCTTGATGAAAAAGATGCCCGTCTTAGAGAGGCTTATTCTGGAGGTTTTCAACCTTTTCCCCAGCCGTCTCACTCTCACAGTGCTCTCCTTGCGTGAATGCACTTAGTAGTATGTTAGCCTTTTCACACACCTTAAACAAATAATTCCCACCAGTAATCGTCACTCATCATCTCTGCTTAACTCAGCACAAAGCTGCAGATGCCCCTAACCAGGAACACCTGTGTGGCAGCGGGTGATAAAGGGAAAGACATCTTTAGTGGTGAGGAAAGTACACTACAATAGCCGGACACCTGTGTGTGGGACTACATGTGCTGCAGCTAGTCCCACAATAAAGGGTTTGCATTATATTAGTTGCGTCCTTATGGCAGCAATGCAGTGACAGAAGGGGGAATCAATATAATGTGTACCTTTTCCAAATAGTAACGGTTCGAAATATCAGCTTCCATCAGTAAAAATGCATTGAATATTTGTATTAATACACTTAGCATCAACCCATCAAACGTGTTGTGATTTATTCAATGCATTTTGTAAACACCTTATTCACCCTCTGTCCTCCTCAGTTCTCTTCATCCTTGTACGCCCAGGCACAGGTGTAGCAGGTCTAACATACCCCCCATCAGGTGTACCACCCGGTGTTATAACTAAGCTGGGTCAAATGTACCCACAAGGCGAGGCGAGGGGGGGGGGGGACTAAACCTAGGCCTAATATACCCCCATTATGTTTTAATCATCTAGTACCGATGTTTGATCGTGGGAACGATGACGGGCTTTTAATGAGGAAAATAATGGAATCAATAGAATTCATTGAAGTTCATCGATCAATAGAATTCATTGAAGTTGAACAATCAAACAGGAATAATAATATCGAGAACATCGCTTCGAAATTTTGCTGTTTGTAGAATCAGTAAAGTTATGCTCAATATGACTATTTAATATTGACTATTTCCTCTTGTTTGATTAAAGTTTGCTGAAGAATTGTTGGTGTAAGATGTATAAGGTATATTAGATGACGGGGTAATTTAGAAGTGTTACACCGGCACGCCTTTTCTACCCTCTTCTAGTGGGATAATAGGGCCACAAACAGCCTTCAGCGCCCGATGACAATACATGCCCGCGCCATATCAGACCCTTTAAAATGTGGCGACGGACCCGGCATTGGACTCATAAGTCAGGATTGGGTGTCTAATGATAAGAGGAAGCGAAAATAGGTGCGGAAAGGAATAAAAGGAGTGAGAAAAGAGGAAAAGGGAAAACCCAGCAGAATTTCGATGGATGAGGACTTGTTTATAGGAGGAAAGGTGAGAAGCGAGGCAGACATGGGAGACAAGAAACAGAAAGGGAATGACAGAGATTGAGAGAGCGAGCGTGAGAAAACAGGGATAGTGTGAGAGAAGGACATTAGAGAGAAGTGACATGGGAGTGAACAAGGGAGTGGTGAGAGAGGGGGAGGGGGCGGGGAGAAATTAATAAATGAGAGAGAGTGTTGGGGGGGGGGGGGGTAAGGGGGGAGATAATGGTGGTGGTGGTGGGGGGGGGGGGGGCTCCACTTGGTATAGTATACACCAAACTAGTACACCAGTAGCCCCTCAATGTCGGCCATTATTTCTTACCACTTTATTGTTTACAATAAATTTATCCATGATTTCATACTTTCACCAAAGAAAACGTTCCCTTCTGCTATTTGCCACGGTACATCTATTCTTTTGGGAATCAGTCGTCTGGTATTGACTATAGAATATATTTTGTTCGCCAAAGAAGGGAGATAAAGCTAGATAAGGGGGGGGGGGGGAGAAGGGAGGGGGGGGGGGGCGGGGGCTCCACTCGGGAGTATACACCAAACAGTGCATCAGCAGCCCCTCAATGTCGGTCATTAATCATATTTATTACTTTTTGGTTTACAAAAAATCTATCCATGATTTCATGTTTTTTATCAATTGAAAATTTCACTTCTACTATTTGCCACGGGACATCTATTCTTTTGGGAATCAGTCGTCTGGTATCGACTAGAATATCTGTTGTTTGCCAATGGGGTGACATTTGCAAAAGCCGCAATTCCAGATTAAACGCTTTTGAGGTAGGCCTATTGGAATTGTTCGAATATTATATATATATATTGTTCTCTCTACTCTGCGCGTCTTACAATAACACAAATCCCATCCTCGGACTCTGCGTGACTGACCCCCGGCCTTGAATCCTCAAACCTCTCTCTTAACCATTCTTCTACATCTATTCCATCAGATGCCACCATTTTTCTCATACACAACGGTGACATTCTGACGGCCCAATGGGTCGATCAGGCGTGGGGACTCCGTATTGTGCGGCGAGACATTTTTATCCCCATGCGTTTGCTGTCAGAGTGATCATAAAAACTCACACGGCACCAGAATACAATAGCGAAGTACGTATCAGTAATCTCTCCTCCCCCACCACTCCTGCCACCGCCGTCACCACCACCGCACCACCACCTCCATCCTTGCCATCACTCGCCATATCGCATCCTCCTCTTCTCTTTTCTTCCTCTATTGCTCCATCTATCTGGCTAGAGCTCTCGCTGCTTGCGAGATTATGATGTTACTGTGTGAGATGTTTCTCCTCTGCAGTCGTGGCAGCAGCACTTCTGTAAGGCATGCAAGCTCCGCCCATCTGTCGATCAAAGTTGTCACTCATGTGATAAACATAATAATGACAGGGAATTGGGCGGGGTCATGGTGGGAATGATAATGTAAAATGGCATCAGCATGATCAATGCATGCTGTGCCGGCTAACATAGTACTACTTATTGTGTCGCTCCTACCTTAGAGTAATATTAGCCTACTCTGTACTGCCAAAAGGTGGGTGGGGCAAGTCCTCATCGAGTGTATCTCACTTTAAATTAATGTATGACAATACCAATGTTGGAGGAAAGCTGTTTATGGCAGATTCAGCTATCAGTCTGAGAATATCCACAGCAATGCAACCAAATATATTCAGTCTCTTCCCTAGATTTGACATGCATATAATGGCGAGGGTAGTCTATTAAATTCACTTTTCCAATCTTGAGATATGCCAATCCAGCTGATCCCAGCCCACAATGTAAACAGTTGAGTTTGTTCTTGCATAGTTTTTGGTAAGATGCTTTTGGGTACAAGAAAAGAATAGCCTACCAAGTCTGGTGACTACCACCTGTCATCTTCATTTATGCATTTTTAAAAACTTATATATATAGGCCTATAGAGATACACTATTTGAAACTTGCTTTTTCTTCCTTGTTTGTTCCTTAACTTAACCAACCCAAGCATACCTAACCATCATACAATACAGCAATACAAAATTTGGTAAAGATGTGACCCAAGATGCGATCCAAGATGAACATTTTTCTTCTGGTTAATCTGTTACATTGGTTTTTGATAGCAGATATTTATAAATGTTTAATATAGCCCCTACCAGAAATGTAATTTGAGTTCGAATATAATGATCAGGGTGGTTGTGGTGCTCAGGGTATTTTTGTGCATTCTACATCATGAAACTATAATACCATTACTGGACAAAGGAACTCAAAAATGCAATTGGGAATTATATAATTTTATTTTGATAAAATTGATATGTTGATTTCGTTTATTCATAAAAGCTATACAATTGATAATTGTATAGTAAATTGATACATGATAAAATAAATAGATGAAGGGATGATAAAAGAAGAAGAAGATGAGAGAAGGTGTGGGCGGGTGGGTGCGTTGAGTGTATGAATTAAGGCGAAGTGAGATCGATCACTGTGTGAAGAATGGTTTTATATGGGTTGGTAGGTGGCGCAGGTGAGTGGGTGATATGGGTACTGAGTCCCCGCCAGCAATGATCCCGCCTTAGATTTAAAAACCTAAGTTTTTTTGTATAAAAAAATTATATGTTGGCCCACCCTGGAGAAACAGTGGGTGGGTCATGGCCCTTTACCGACAGTCTGCTTTAGGGTCATCTCCTGCCTCGAAGGCAGGTAAAGATTTTAAAAAGAATACAAACATTGAACACTGCTATGCTTGGAGTACAATGTGTATAACATATAAGGAACGAAGTGAAGTATATTTATGATGATATTTATTCCTGGTACAGATGTGTTAATAAAGGTAATATAATAGTGATGGCGTAAGGCAGGTAACTAAGGTAAGTGGGGTAAGAAGAGGTCCATATTATCTTGATACACTTATACTTGTGGGGAAGATTAATATAAGGTTAACGTTTAATACAGTACTAAACCCTGACATGGCCCAAGGAGGAATAACATATTATCCCCTTTTATTACAAAGTCACTCCACTGACAAGATATTAAAGACAATAAACTTCTTGTGCATAACTAATGAATTGTTAAATACAATTATAGAATTCAACAGCCAGAGCGTTGCATAACCTTACATAATACATGTTGAAATTAATCAAAATTATCCAGATCAGAAATATAAAATCAGAGATATAAAATTACGTAGCAGAATATACCATGTAGCATTACATAATATTTACGCAATATCAGAACATATTCACATATTAAAATTAATAAAAGGAATCAACCTGGTCTCAGCTAGAAAGTCTACGACGTTGACATTCTGAGTTATTGGAACGATTATAGAGGAGAAAAAATGTGAAAATTGGAACCAAATTTATTTCATGTATCCAATCGCAAACTTGATATAACTGGGAATTTTACTATGAAGATTTCCTTATGCCCTCGGCCCTTGATAAAAAGAATAACCAGGAAGAAATAATGTGAGGGATCACACCCCTTTAGGCTTTACAACATAGAAAATAGCTGAATTTAGAAGGCCATTCATCAGTATCCAAGGGAATGCCGAATCATGTGCTTGCCTCGCTAGTGAGAACATACAACACAAACAAATACAACAATAATCACAACATTATGATCATGGTTCCTGAACCATTGTGGGCATACTCGTTTATATGCTTAATCCTTGAAAGGCCTAACATCCAATTATTCGTGAGCCGTGAGCCAGACATAGGCCTGCACTGGTACATCAGGACATTCAAGCAAGGAGAAGTGAATACGCCAACAGTTATTATCTATGCCAGGTATACTTTTGCGAAGTTCATTTCTCAATTTCTTTCGTGGATTCACGTTGTGTCGATGCTGCTTCTCAAGTATTGTGCCACATGAATGATGTTCCTAAGCTAGTAGATGGTCCGATCTTCTATCTGATGACTGCTTCAGGGACTTTTTTTTTTTTTTTTTTTTTGCAAAAGACTTTATTCAGTTGCCTCCCATCTTGGCTTGTAAATAATGTGAGGAAAGGTGTAAATAAGGTGAGGAATATAACAGGTTAATAGAATCATGGTGAGGCGACAATAAAAGGATAAGAAGGAAAGAAAACTTGGAGATAATGATATGTATACAGTTCTGATGAATTTCATGAAGCACTAAGGATTGGAATGGATCCAGCCCTTATTGGTTCCCATTCTTCCCGTTGCTCTCGAGCCGCTCACCTCATGCCCTATCTGTGCCCCTTTTGGACGATATAACGCACCAACACAACACTAACGCATCCACTAACTTTTAGTACATTATTACCGTTGTAGGAATATTTCGAAAGGCCTGCATTGCAGATGCCCTCGGCCTAGCGCCTCTCGAGATATCCCCACAGCGGTAGTAATGTATACAAATAGTTAGTGGATGGGTTAGCGTTGTGTTGGTGCGTTGTGGTTGCTAAATCTCCCTATTGTGGTCATCGATACCTCCCTTGATTACCTGGTTACTACTCTAGATAGACAAATCGAGATTGATAAGCATTCAGCTGCCTTTTTGTCATCTTTTTGATTTCGTACTGTGCCTTTTTGCTATTGTAATTGTCTTATTGTATTGTATTCTTATATTTGACTCTGGAGTCGTGGTTTGGTGGTCAGCCGTGGCCACTGCCGCAACTATGAGTTTATTGTTTCTGGATTATAAGGACAACTAGTTTATGTTGTAATGGGTAACAACAGGTGATCATAATGTATAAACATGGTTCCTCTAGCTCCACCTGGTTTATTGTATTGCCTGACCTTCTGCTTGGCATTCTTATAATGCAGATACAGAAGTCAGGTTTTTTTGTTCAGTGTTGACCACTGAGGTTTATTGTTGAAGTCTGCGGGGGAGTATCTTGTCAGGTTTTCCAAAATTTCAGACAGATGAATCGTATTTTTCTTCTTGAAAATCTCCCGAAACATAGCTGACATACAGGCTTCCCGTTATAAATGAAAAAACAGGTTCACAACATACTTTGAAAATATAATTTAGCTTTGAAGATGTGAAGAGGGGACCTGTTTATTTTGCTTGTGAGGGTAGATATTCATGTCACCTAATGTGTAAGGCTCAGATCGTTAGAAAATGTACAATTGACAGCTCTACGCATTTAGTAAATTCTGCTAAATTAGTTGCTAGCTATTAGTTCTAAAGACACTTAGCGCATTCAGTTTTCTTTTTAAAATCATAATGTATAAAAAAAAAACCTCGGTGATTTCAACAAACATCGTACACTTTAGAAGCTCTTAATTAACAATTAAACCAGCATTTCATTTAATTAATTTTGTCAATGATTGGGACCAGATTGAATTATTCAACTCCAATTTTTAATAGTCTCCGATGTTAAAGACGGACTGGCGAAGTTTTCCTGCGCAGGTTGTACTATTCGCTGGTCGCTGGTTGCTGATAGGCAGATGTTTAATTGTCGTCTGCCCACCGCAGCATCTGTGAACGCGTGCGCCTCTGTTCCAGAAGCCGTCTGGTCCCCACCTGGAGTAAAACGGACCAGCGTAACGGCTCCAGGCATTGTCATTGACTGCAAGACTACTACAGCTGTCCTGAGGAGTAGCTGGGGACGGGGGCAGATGTTGCAAGCAATGGTATTGAGAGCAGTTTCAATATGGGCAGTTTATTGCACAATATCTGCATAGCTTTGTTTTAAAAGGATAAAACCCTGTTCAACAGGAAAAAACGATATTGAAATACAAATATTTTTTCAAAACTTTGACTCATGAAAGAAAATGACTAGGTGAAACCAAAAAAGCCAACAAACACAATATGTCACCAGCTGGTTAGTTTTTATTTCAAGGAGCACTGAAATCTATTACCGTTCACTATAATAATTATGAAGTATATATGGGGAAAAGGGGTATTTTTCAGTTTTTCCAGCATATCAGAAAAGCGAACCCCAAATTTAAGACAGAAATAAAGTTCAAAATACTGTTCAACAAAATCGAACAGATCTTTCGAATCGACCTCATACCATATATACTCAGATGTACCTAGTATTTACAATTTTCCCGCCGAATTGGCACTTACGGTACTTGGGACCCTCCTTTAGCGGCTGATTGACTCAACACAGGTGTTACTTTGGACATGCGACGCTCTCTTTGGAGCTTTTCCACGCGAAAGTCGCCCAGTGACTTTTGCACATGTTAAGTCACGGCAAAAGTTTCCTGATTCTCCGAATCAAAGTAAAACCAGCCAAAACATTCCTAGTCTCAATTTCTGTTTGAGGTACATCTTACCTATTTTAAGTCACTCATGCACGCGTTAATCCTTAAATTATCAATTAATTATTGATAAAGCTTTGCACTAATCAGGCCACTTAGGCTTGTACCGAAGAATTCCATAAGTTTTACAAAAATGAGATAACCTATAAATGTATAATATCTACTTTACTATTATAGTTTTATGTTTAGTCATGACGAAGACGAAGTTAGTCTTAGTTAGAGAGTGTATCTACAGACAAGTTTGACAGGTAGCAGGCTTTTCTTAGACAGACAATATGGCGGAAGTGTGTCAGGGACATACAACTAGGCTAATTGTGAACTCAGATCTGGAGTAATAGATTAGCCGTGACACTGTGATATTACTATAAGCAACGGTTGGCATCGGTGATATCTTGATCACAGAGAGAGAGAGAGAGAGAGAGAGAGAGAGAGAGCGAGAGAGAGAGAGAGTAAAAGAAACTATGAAGTGACATGGCTCAATCTGAAATGTATACATGTTAGAGAGAAAACATGTTTCCATTAATATAATATTGAGTAGAACTACGATGATGAGGTGTTGAAAATACAAATCAAGCAAAGACTATTATTAAGTTAATATACAAGGCCAACCCACTCGGTGACAATATTTTGATATATTATCTAGGCATCTTATGAACATTTTTCTTCTGGTTAATCTGTTACATTGGTTTTTGATAGCAGATATTTATAAATGGTGCCAATTTATTAGAATTATAATGCAAAGCAGACATCGGTTTTCTATGTCTTTCACGGTACAACATGCAGTGTACAGGGCATACTTGCATGCCATCTGTAGGTAGCGTCCGTAGTCCGCAAGGTTACTCCAGAGGGGGTCCGTCGTCAGCACCTGGCATATCCAGTTGCGGATCATCTTCTACTGCTGATACTCATAGGGATCCAGGATTGGGGGGTAAGAAGTCACATCCACAATCACTGGGCTAATCCACTGCTTTACACCCAGCGTATAAATTTATGGTAGCTTATATCCCAAGATAGTATCACACATGTTATGTACACATGATAATATATAACAGCTGCTTAATGCTACACATGTACGATACGCTAGTGGATAACAGCTCCACCCTTCACTTAGTTATTAGCATGTATACATTTAATGGGGATGGGCGGCGATATAAGGTAGTGGTCACGCGGTGGTCAAGTGAATCATTATGGCCTATTAGAGAGTATCAGGTGTCAGAAAACACCACTATCAGGAAAGCAGCAAAATCAGATGAGATGCAGGAAAAAATGAAAAATAGCACGCCAACAAAGCTAGCGAGTCCTATTCTTTTAAGTCATGTTATCTCAGATGAAGCCAATATGGATTTAAAACAGGTAGTACCGCCTAAATGTATCCAGAAACTGAATACATGTATTTCTTTTGATCGCAAAAAAATAAGTATTAAAGTTATTTTAACCGTACTTCATAAACCTGCATGTTCTTAGGAGCTTGAATGTCCCACATGTATATATATATATCATATTTTTTATTCTGAATCCATCAATATACAATTACATTACTTTGTTCAGAACCTGGATTACAGCCTCTGCTAATGCAGTTCTTCCTGGTGTGGCCAGCAGGTCGATGTGTGCTTGATATGACATATTATTTACTCAATATTATACCATTAGATCTACAGGCTTTCATTCGGGTATTAAAAGATTTAGAATATAATACATGATGGGCCGGATTATGGAATTGTTACACCCTTGGGGGTTATAATCTATAAATGTTCCTAAATTATATGTAGAGTCGAGGTAGGGTGTGGTTCTGACTGGCGGGGGAATGACATATTAGGAGGTTTTGGCTGGGGGCTTTTGGCGGCGGGTTTTTGACAGGTTTCTCACTGGCCGGATTATGTCCGTACACCATTCTGAGTAACTTGGAACTATCAGCTAGTTTACCGACGACAGAATTTAAGATTGAAAGACCTTGCGGAAGGTGCTTGCAGTTAAATGTTTTATTAGGGCTATTGACCGTACTATTATGATGGCAACGTATACACACAATAGAAGGGCCTATTGATTAGGCAGATGCTGATAGGCAGATGGTCAGATGCTTGTATACAAGAGGGCAGCTGCTATTAAAGGCTGCACATATGCACCGATACTTCATTAAATATTATCATCTGCCTACCGAGCTTTTAGTAAGGTCATCATTAACATTTAAAACATTTTTTTGTATCTAAAGATTTTTTATTCGGCGATAAACATTATGCACAACATTTTACATTATTTGCAGTTCATGCTGATGGTCAAATATAAGTTTACATCTTTAGCAGGTCCCTTCTTTCTGGGTTTTGATACGTTTATCAGGCTCTGATAAACCTTAGAGTAAAAGGGGATAAACCTATAACATCCAAAGATGTGTTGCTTTCTTTTATTATCTCTTGCCAACGGCGCTCGTTTTCCTTCTGTGGAGTAGACTTCAAATTCGTGTACAGACATACATGACATCAGCAGAATAATGATACTTCGGTCCTCTAGATCAAACAATGAGTAAATTAGGTAGCATTTCATCGGTCGTAATATAGCTGAGCATGCACCTTTAACGACTATCATCAATTAAAGCAACGTCAAGCCACGACTGCCCTTTTAAGTATCGCATAAAGGATTTGTAAGTAGATATATGTAAATTGGTAGGCCTATTTTGAAAGACAAATAACTTCTTAAAAGCTATAACTTTTGGAACGTTTGACCGGTACCAACTCTTAACCTAGCGCTTAAATAAACTTTCAGAATACATTTGCGAAGTAATTAACATCAATATTTTAAATGGTGTTAATTACTCTGCAAACTTTCTTTTCCGTTAATTATTAATATCATTTCATTCATACTGGTTTACAAGGAGCCATGATCGCAGAAAAAAGAAAAGAATAAAAAAAAAGACATTGAAAGATATCTCCTTAAATTTCAGTCGAGACAATACGATAATTTTTGTTTCAATGCCGATATAATATTCAAACAATTACATACAACGCTCTATCCTTCGAGGACAATAAAACACTGAAACTTTGTTGTGATACGCCTCGGACCACGCTTTGTAATCATACAAAACCAGACGCTCTGCACAAAATCCACCCGTCCACCACTCTCCCTCTATACCAGATGCACTCCTCCGCCAGGTGAGGTGCCCACCTGGAGGTAACATCCGGGCACTCTTCATCATGTCACGTGACCACATGATCATGGTATTATGTCCACGTGTGTGCATGACACTGATTATGGGAGCACGTGGGAGGTGGGGGCGAGGAGGGCGAGCTAGTCCGTCCATGCTCAGTGTCAAACTAGCTCTATGGTACCAATCCACTCGGGAAATTAGATAAAAAGCAAAGAATTCTTTCAATTTTCAGCAGAACTGATGTCAAACAATAGTTATAACCGTTGAAATCTAAAATGGGCGATACATATTATATATTCTCTTAATTATAAATTGAATGAGGATTATGAAATTCATGGAATAGGGTGAATTTACTATTATTACTGAGTCCCGCAGCACAGGTGGGCGACGGCGAGATCACCTGCTGGTCGTCTCACGTGTCTCACGCGTCGTCATCACAATTGCCCATGCTCACAACAATAGTACGGGCCAGGCCGCCAGAGGCACTGCTATAGTGGGGGCGTGGTGCGGGTTGTAGATACAGGTGTTCATGGAACTCTGCGCATTATCGCCCAGAATTCACAAAGCGGAAATTCGCCTGCTTTTCTCGCCGCGCTTCATCTTAAGCTGTAACAAGCCTCTTTCTCCCCCCAGTAATTTGTTTTGACTACCTAGATATCCACGGCGCCATTCTTGGAATGTTATGTTTCCCTTAATCTTTATGTACATGTATGGCCACATTTGACGATTACTTGCGTTATCATCGATCACTAGTCTTAGGGTTATTAAGTTGAAACCATGTATATCTAAATATGTTATGAAGCTATTTTGGTCTTTGGATTATCAATATCTTCCGAATTTATATATCGTGACTCCTATAGTCACTCCCCCGGATCCTATTTGGGACATTTCAGTCTAGACAGAAAACTCAAAACTCTAAAAATCACACCCAAAGCATCTTGAGCAACACAATTTAACATTACTTTGAGGCGCAGAAATGCCACCTTTAAATGTAATCCCAGGTAAACTATTTATATGCAGAATTCCATTCAAAAAATTCTGTAGTTTAGCATTCACAAGTGCCCTACCTTATAATGTTTAATTCACTAAATTGCATTGAAACATGAAACGATCATCGCAAAAAGAACACTCCCAGGGGTTACAGAAGAGGGCCTTTTTTTCAGAAATAAGTGGTAGGGTCATAATTTTTTCCGCCCCATACATGTGCAAAATGCTCTGGCGGTGCACGTGGTGGTAGCATGAGGTGACACGGCACATAGAGTCAAGGACCACGTCATTACCATGACGACAGCCGTGACCTTTTCCAGGTGCAGGTTGGAGGTTAGGGAGAGCACCAGGGGGTGAGGTTATAAATCCCCCACAAAATGAACACTAGTTAGAAGTAGTACGTGCATCTCTCCTTGAGCCGGGCGATTACATTTTTTATTCTATTAATTAACGCCCCTTTAATAAAGCAATCAACAGCAGAAAAGAAAAAAGGAATTACACGTTTTAGTTTGATATTTTTGCATGCTATGCTTACTCATGCTCGCCTCTCTGCATCAGTACCGGCTGTTCGTAGTAGCTGACACAAACATTATTATTCTTAAAGACCCACATACATGGATACAAGTTATATTTTCCTAAATCTATGTGAAATTCTGAATTCGATGATACAATTCTCGCAATCCCGGTTACGGTGTGTGGTGTGCAGGCTTAACACCAGTGGCAGTTATCACGCCCACCACATTGCAGGAAGGATTTGTTCCTACTTCCGATTACAGTGCTAAAACCAAATATTTGTAAGAATATTGAGAGCCATCTCATCATTATTTAATGGATTTATGTTATGCTGATATCGTTGCGATTTGTTCGATGTATAATAATATTATAAGTTTATAGCTAGAATTATTATTATTTTTTTAGAATTATTATCATTATGCCAGCATTGGAGTACGCAAAACGGTAGAGCGGCACTCACCATAGCTGGAAGTACTGTAAGAAAGACTAGTGGCGTCAAGATTGGTTCCAAGTTTAATATCACCATTATGCACTGTTTTTTTTTATATCGTCCTGGAGGTAGAATGGAGTATATGGATTGATAATACATCACATTAGTAGCCTGGCGCCTAGTACCTAAACGGAAGGCAGCAGCTAGTCCAATTGTGACCAGGTAGCGGCACCAGTAGTTGCTGTTGAGGTTAAACTCTTTTGAGTATGATGCTGGCGTCCGGCACCACCAGGGTTACAGCAAGGTATAGTACTGGCTTTTCGCTTTTTTTGCCCTTTCTCAGAATAAGTTCTTACTAGCAAATAGCTTGCTAGTGGTTCAGTTGGGCCCACACCTACATCTCTCCTTGTTCCCCCTTCCACCATCTTCTCTTTCAACTTCTCTCTGACAGTTAGCACCTATAATGCTATTCCATGCCTCGAATCGAACCCTTTGAAGATGCTTTTCTGGTCCCTGTTGTGCAACAGAGACAGATTCAGAGGCAATGTGATATACAGAGTGCCTAAGACTGAGGCTAAGAAAGTGAAATGGTGAGAGTCAGACAGGGAGATAGGTCTGGACGATTTGGCATCAAAAGTGGCCATATTTATGGCCTATATAGGTCATACCGCTTAAGATTTTAACCACGCCCCCTTTATCTAGAACTGCCAGCTTTATACTCGACTCTGGATCGATCGTCTGAAACTGCTACTTCCCGACTTCCCATGGCCAGAAACAATGTCTCCAGGCCCAGGGAATACATATACACAGAGATTACTTCCAATACTACATGGTCTTTCTGGTAAAATAAGTGAGAAATAACCGATTCCCTGACCCCTATATGCTAAAGCATGAACAGATATTTTACCCTGCGTACGGCCGCATGGCATCTTCGGTAACACTCGGCATCGCATCTTCGGTATGCTCCGGGGAAAAAATCGACCAATCACAGGGCGCGTTACATCAACCTTCAGCTAGGCTCTCAGCCAATGGGATCACCCCTTCCAAACGTTACTCGGCGTGCCATGTACACGGGCCGACGGGACCGGATGCATGGCTGTGATGGTGGAGGGGGGCCCGGGGAGGGGGGGACAGTGTCGGCGAAGGCTCTTTAAATATAGCCTAAAGTTTCATTATCCGCCCAATAATATACTATATCCTATTTAATTTAAGAGTTCTTTGTTGTGACGCTAGTCTATCCTGGTGCCACTCACCATCTGGACCACTAGCAACCACCCCGCCCTCTGAGAAGAGGCGGATTGCCACTGAACTAAAAATTGAAGCTGTCACAGTATATCCCGGTCATTTCCCAGTTATGTCTAGGTCATATGTCTCGACCAGTTCACCAACTTTAACAACACATACGGTAAACTCGTTGGTGTCAATCAAAAGCTATAATCGTATAATACATTTTTTACTGGAGGAATACATACTTTTATGGTACACAAACATCAGGATCAGCACTTCTTTTGGTCCTATGGCTATTCCATTCAAACTTTTGCACGCGGCACCACTCGCCACTACCACCATGCATGATTAGTAGGCTCATGCTTCTCTCCCTACTCCCCCATGGTAGTTGCGTCGGCCACTACTGTAGGGAGCAGGTATTACACACAAACATTAACAAGGAAGAGAGAGTGTGGGAAGCAGGGCGGGGTGGTGGGCAGTCATTAAAAATGAGAAAAACGACAACTATAAGAACAAAAACAGAAAAGAAAATAATATCCTGTAGGCCTATAGCTAGCGGGCTAAATTCCTGGACAGTGAGAAAGACCGGGAGAAAGACTGAGGGAGACAGAGTGTCAGACAGGGAGCTATATTGATTATGTCAGGGCCTACATAAAATTCCACACCAAGTCACCTGCCTGAAATTGCAACATGCAGAAACGGAGGAAGAGGAGATGAAGAAGTAGGAAGAGGATGGCGGGGTGGGGGGGGGGGGGGGGCAGCTCTAGAGGAGTTGATATAGGAGGTACAGGAGGAGCAGTAGATAATGGATAAAGAAAAGATAATGGAGAAGAAAGAAGGAAATAAATATGTATGTTGTTGAAAAAGAGAAGGGGTTTAAGAAGGAGAAGGATGGAGGTGGGGAGAGGCAGACAGAATGCCAGAGATAGAGACAGGGAAATTGGTAGAAACAGATATGGAGACAGGGACATGGAAAGATGGGACAAAAGAGGGGAAAACAATCAATTATTAGGCATAATATATAATACTGTAGTAGATTTAGAGTGGACACAGAGTTGTCATTAGTAACTCTATTCTACACCAGGTCGCCTACCTGTCCAGTGCTTGTAGTGTATACCAATTCACTCTACTAGAGGCACTGATATATAGATCATATCCTATGTTTTATCCGAGTCTATGTATCATCTTATTCCTGGTTATATCTATTACAATTACTACAGATTATATGTTATACCTCTTATCTGTATGTACTACATTGCTATTGTAACCTGTCTTATACATTAGATCATATTGCCATGTTACTCTTGTATCACCCTTTTATACTGCTTGCCTTCAATGGTGAGTCTCCTTATGTCTGTGACATTGAAGACTGACTACTGCACACCGCTGGTGTCACAGGGTCATCCAAGAGGTGAATAAACCGGTGATACTAAGAGAACTGTGTCTGGTTTTACTTAGCCATGTCAAGATTGAACCTGAGTTTGGGTGAGGCCTGAATCACTGCAATTGGTATGGTAACAGGTTCACTACAATACTATCAACCCAAAAGTGTTTACTGTGCATATGGACAGTAAACACTATTGGGTTGATAGTATTGTAGTGAATCCGCTGCACCCATGGCTACCATTTTCGAGGTGGGCATGAATTTGGCATAGTGGTACACCATTCCACTACCTTTCATGACCACTTCTTTATGCACTTGTCAATTGAATCCCCCACCCGCCACCCCCCACCCCCGGGTACGTAGGGGAATGTCCTGGGCCTGTTGGGAAATTTGATGAAATCCCCGACCCCCCAGGGCAAGAAATTCCTGTAAATCCCCGACCCCCAGGGGCACATTTTTCGGGAGACATTTCTTTAAGACAGAAACTGTTATTGGAAAAATATATGGGCCATTTTCAGAAAAGTCTTACAAATGGTGTTTTTGTTTGTAGAGCTGGAGAAAATATTGTTTTGAATTTTCACTAATCAGATATGAATTCTCAACATCATGAGTGTTTTATGACATAGCCTACAGTTTTCTATGTCTGAGGGAAGTGGGGAATGGTATGTGACATAACATCCGGTATTTCTTAAATCATGACAAATTATCATGAACTACATGAACTTAATGAGCATGCACATAGTTATCAATATCAATTAATATTGTGTGTATAATATTATTTGTGATGTGTTTCAGGAAAATGAGTCACAAGTAGCAAAACTGATATTTTTCAAAGTGACTTATATATAGGATATTTTTGTTGGAATATTTTATATATTAGCCCTGCTCATAACATGAAGACATTACCAAATGTTAAGACAGCTTATTAAATATATTTATTTATGCCATGATAGCTGTGCGTATCCACAAAAACCTGGCCAGATTAGACCATGGCATAAACATGCCTGGATTTCACTAGCAGAATCCGCTTTTCGAATGCAACCAATTTACTCCCGCTATTTTGATTGGTTACGTAATTCTAGCTGCGCCAATCAATGACGCTCATTTCATGACGCTCATTTCATGACGCAACGTTGTAGGCGCTTGTTTTTGCCGAGTCAGAGGGTTGTGAGACATGAAATGAAGGTAAATAACTCTTAAATATTATATCATGGCATAAAAATATAACTAAACTTGAGCTGCATATGGGGCAACGCATTCACAAAACGCTCGTGCCTTTTGGTGAGTGTCTTTCACGCGTGCCTTCGGCACTTGTGAAAGACACTCACCAAAAGTCACTTGCGTTTTGTGAATACGTTGCCCCATATGCAGCTCGCGTTTAGTTATATCTTAATATTCATTTCTAGGGTCATATCATAGAGTACTAGCAATTGTGTCTCTCATACCTGTTTTTCTGTCCCAACCCCATTTCCGATTCACTGTCTCTCATACCTGTTTTTCTCTCCCAAACCCTTAATTATGATTTAATCAGTGATTGGCATGATGGGGTCGACTCAAGTATTTTGAGGATTTCATCCCTCAAAATAAAAAGGCTTCAAAATGACATTTTCACCCTAGATACCTTCACAAACCATATACAACGTCCTCCAGAGAGGGTGGACAGAACTCTACAGATGAGAAAAACTGTTTGTTTGAAATTTCTGAGAACATGTGAGACAAAGAAACCCCTCTTTTCTACCTGAAGAAACCCCTCTTTTCTACCTCTTTTTGTAGAAATCGCTCTTCCCGTATATTATATGGATATTTAGCTACTTTATTCATAAATGTCCACCCAGAAATATTGCAAACCATTTTTCTTTCAAAAATAAAAACATTCAACTTAAAATACTTATTAGATGTCCAACTGTTTACTATCATTAGAATCCACTTGATCTCATCTTTTCAAATATGATGATATCTCAAAATCATTTTTTTGTGACTTGTGACTCATTTTCCTGTGACACATCACAATTCCCTCCCATGAGCCAACCCCCCCACCCCACACCCCACACCTACCCTAACCCCCTACCCTAACACTAACCCCAACACTAAAGGATCTTGACATTTCTAGTATAGGGTACCATGGAAAAAGAGTCCCACATCATGTTCAGCATGTCTAGTTCAAGCCTGACACTGTTGAAACACTATATAGGGGGTGCCAAATCCCTGTCAGGTTCAAAGGAGACACTCTTTGTGTATATAATATTGGGGGAGGTTTGGAACTATGGAACTTAGCCTAGGCAAGCCCATGCACACTGAAAACCATCAAATCTCTCTTGGGAACCAAGGTACAGAGTGGGCAATGGTGGACATTCCCCCACCCTCCAGTTGATATTGCTGTCAACTAAGGGAAATCTCCGACTGGGTGGGGGAATGTTTTCTCAGACAATTCCTCAATTGACAAGTGCATTAAAAGGAAAATAGAAAAAAAGCACAATCCCTTGTCAGTCTTTCAAAGAGACATGCTGAGTTGGGTAAACATATTTCTGTTGTGCAACCTAAATTGATCCTTTCTACGCTAGATTACAAATAAAACAAGCACACATTTTAAAAATAAGACTTCAAGATTGAAATATAGTGTAACATGTTTGGATGTGTTTTATTTACAAGAGAGTTGAATAATTATGTGATATATGGTAAATATGACGAAAAAGTCTGATCCATTGAACCAGTTAATCTACAGGTATAAAAACATCAAACATAGAAAAGATAAAACAGTTCCGTGTTCTTCAAAAGAATAATATCTTTCAAGACACATCTAATCTGTTAATAAATTTACAATTACAACATGTTTTATGTATTTTCAGGAATTCTCCCTAGAATTAATGTTGTTAAGACACAGGAATAAGTCAATTTAATGGGGTCTCAGTGAACATGACATTTACAATCAAACATATTAATCAAGAGATTAGATGAGACATTCATACAAATATTATTTCACATTTTGCTAGACAACTTTCAATATGTACATCGAAATTCATAAATAATTCAACTTTAGGCAAATTCATAAATTTTAGGTATTATGTTATAATTATATTGACCTTTACAATTTCAAATACACATTCAAGCATAAACAAATCTATCCATAAGAGTTTGTTAGTATATCTTTTATTTTCTACTTTGGTATAATATTACCATCGTCGTGTAGCATTTTAATTCATAATCAGATTTAATCACCAAATTGTATTGGATCGTTAATTATTCAAGATTTAATCACCAAATTATATTGGATCGTTAATTATTCCATACCATCTCTCTTACAAGATGTATTCATCCCAGAAAGAAAGCCTTTCATCGACATCAGGTCCTCCACTGTGGAATTACTGAACTCTTAAAAAAATATCACATTCATATGTCCCATATTAGTAAATTTGTGACACATCTACATGACAATTAAACACACATTATGTGAATTCGCAAAGAGATTTGCCAGTAAAGCTTGCATTTAGGCCTAGTTTTAAATCGATGGAATGGAATAGTATCCCCCTATCTATAATACTTGAGTATTTATTTACCCTTTATCTTAGAATGACCAGCTTCAATCTTAAAGGAATTTATTTGAATTCAATAGTATTCTTGTTATATCCTAATCCCTCCAACAATATAGGATATTAGCGACTCTTGTGCTTTAACATCCTAGACTCATCCTTCTTATATCAGGTATACTGAGGACAAATGACACTTGGTTGGAGCCCATCATGCAGAATGCGGATCTCATCTCAATCTGCAGACCTTTCTCCTCACAAGAACAGACGTCGATCATCTGCAACCGTGAAGTAACAAAGAGAAACCAGCCCCCCTCATCCAAGTCACAGGCAATGGTTGACACCTTCATGGCACATCCTTACAGAGTTGGTATTTAGAATACAAAACTCATGCATCATTTAGTCTAGACATAATGTTTACAAACCTAATCATGTTGGAACGCCACTAACCTCATTCACCCAGGTCAGAAAAAAAATCAATGCAGGTAGATCTGTCTAGATCGCTTAGTTGGAAATATCCAATATATTTTCAATAAAAATGAATATAAGTATTAGATTCTAAAGTAAGCAAATGTTGATTATTAAAGTTTGGAAAGAAAATCCGATTTGTGTCTATAGTGTACATGAATGGTAATTCTGTGAAGTTATCCAAGACCTTTCCTCAGTAGGCAATAGTATGACTATCTCCTCAGAACCTGACAAGATGTCAGTCGAGACCCGACACCTGATGTCTCTATTACAATCAATCATTCATCGACGCCACATACAATTCATGTTCTCAGATCGCTATTTCGAAATTTGAAATTTGTCGGCGATGACTGCACTTAGCTAGGGAGAAAGAGACCTGAGTTTGTCAAATATACAGTTGAGCTCCATTTATATGAAACAATCATTATTTCTCATGCGTGCATACCTCTGCTACGTGAAACTTTTGAAGAGGAGGGAGAAGAAATGGAGGTAAACATGAACGCTTTCCCATAGGCAAAGCCTATGAAATCACTTATGCCAATAAACTATACATCTGTAAGACTTCTGCAAAATGTCCATCACTTTTCTCAATCACTATAGGAATTATCTGTATGTCCAGATTTTGATTGTTCTGAGTGAGGTGGCATAACTACAAATACAAAGTCTTTTCTTTGATCTTTTGAATTATTCCCACCATATCCTCCACCGCCACTATTGCCCCCACTGTTGTGGCTTCCAGAAGAGCCATATCCACTTCCGCCGCCACCACCACCACCACCTTTATGGTGGCCTCCACTTCCACCTCCACCACCCATGGACCCATAGCCTCCTCCTCCTCCTCCTCCTCCTCCTCCGCCTCCTCCAGTGTTATGTCCCATGGACATATAACCCCCTCCCCCACCCCCACTGTTTCCATGACCACCCATAGATCCATAACCACTACTACCTCCATCACTACTACCATAATTCATGGAGAAGCTATGGCTTGAAGATCCACCATAACCCTTCATCCCTCCCCCATTATTCATTGATCCTCCCCCATGTCCCATTGAACTACCTCCATAACCCATTCCCATAGAACCACCTCCTCCATGGCCCATAGAACTACCATAACCACCCATTGAACCTCCTCCACCCATAGAACCACCTCCTCCATGGCCCATAGAGCCGCCATAACCACCCATAGAACCACCTCCTCCACCCATAGAACCACCTCCTCCATGGCCCATAGAACCGCCATAACCACCCATTGATCCTCCTCCACCCATAGAATCATACCCTCCTCCCATTGACCCTTCGTCCATCTCCTTCATCATTCCCGCATTGTGACCACCCATCGGTGGGTGCATAGGTACGTGTCCCATTGGCATCTCTGGTCCGTTCATATACTGTATTCCTTGAGGGGCCTGTGGGGCATCAATCTGCAATGGCGTTGATTTTTCAGGCAACATGGCAGTGCTTCCACCATACATGTTAGGATTTAGTACGTTGCTTTCAGTTATACTGTCCTTCCTTATGAATTGGCTCATCAAAGGTGAAGAACCACTGTTCATCATAAGTTCTTCATCACCACCTTTCCTGAATGGGTCAAACTCATGCATCTCTACTTCAGCTCTGTCTGGTTTGATCATCGGTTGGATCTGTGGCATTGCACCATTTGACGATGACATCGATGAGTCATATCCATCCATGGAAGACATCATTGAGGAGCCATACCCTCCCGTCATCATACCCCCTCCACCTCCCATATGCATATGCCCCGAGCTCATGCCTCCTCCCATATTGCCATAGCCCCCCATGCTACTCCCACCTCCCATATTGCCATACCCTCCCATGCTATTCCCACCTCCCATACTACCATATCCTCCCATACTACTGCCACCACCCATATTTCCATACCCACCACTCATTCCTCCACCTCCACCATGCCCTCCTCCCATTCCACCTCCACCTCCTCCTCCACCTCCGCCTCCATAGCCACCCATGCTATTGGAATCATGTCCCCCATATCCTGTATTCATAGTAATCGCCATCCCACCATCTTTATCTCCAATGTTAAATTCAGCTTTCACATTCCCATATCCATCATCGCTGTTACTACCTCCCATGTTTCCATAACCACCGCCTCCAGAACTATGTCCAGATGCCCCTGAATTCATGTTCCCATATCCACTAGACATTTTGTTTGAACCCCCTGAATTTGTATTCCCATACCCACCAGTTTGTTTATTTGAACCCCCTGAATTCATATTACCATACCCGCCAGAATTGGAATTGGAGCCACCGGAATTGGAATGGGATCCACCAGAATTCATATTTCCATATCCACCAGAATTGGAATTAGAGCCACCAGAATTCATATTTCCATATCCACCAGAATTGGAATGGGAGCCACCAGAATTGGAATGGGAGCCACCAGAATTCATATTTCCATATCCACCAGAATTGGAATTGGAGCCACCAGAATTGGAATGGGAGCCACCAGAATTCATATTTCCATATCCACCAGAATTTGAACTGCCAGAGTTCATATTCCCATACCCACCCCCTCCACCTCCACCTGAGTTACTATGACCAGAATCTGAGAAGGTTGAACTGGTACCCGATCCCTGGTTATTGTAACTATCTCCCATGTTCATGTTGAATGTGAATTTGTCTTTTCCTAGGCCTTCCATGAATTGATTCTTATTACTCATCATACTATCAAACTTATTGATTTGCCTTTCGTTGTAGTCTGTCATCTTTTTTACCATCTGCATGTGCTTTTGCATTCGACTTTTAAAGCCATCCATGTAGGTTTTGGCAGGACTTGATCCTGTGGAACCTTGGTCCTGATTGTGAACAACCACGACCATTTTATGAGGCGTTTCATTATTATTACTAGTATCAACCATGTTATTTTGCATGTGCGTGGTCTGCATGTTGTTGTGACTATTCATTGCCATTTGTTTCGCCATGTTGTGATCATTAACCATCGCCATTTGCTTGACTACATTTGTAATTACGTTTTTCATTAGACTGTCTTCATTGTCACTGTTATCCACTATTTCCATAGTATGTATTACATTATTGTTATTATCCATGATAACTGGAGTGAACATGCTTGCTTTATTCATTACAGTGCTCATTTGATTGTGATTATCTTTCATTCTTTTCCCCATTCCTTTCACCATTGTTTTCATTCTGGACTTCATCGTTACCATTTCTTTCATTATGTCCATCATCTTCATCGAAATTTTCTTCATCTCATGCTTGACCATTCCTCCTGTCTTTTGTTGTGCCGCTGGGATGTTCATTCCGGCCAGCCCATATCCAGTGGCCATGTTGTTGAAACCAGGCCCCGTAGTGTCATCACTGCTACCCATGTTGTATCCTGTGTGGCCTTGGTTACCACCCATGGTATTGTCACCACCCATGTTGCTCATTTCGCTTGGACTCATGTAAGTTTCACCCATGTCATGTACCATCATATTGCCTTCCTTTCCACGAACTACTTTGAACTGCTTTACTGGAATGTCTACAAGCATTTCTCTCATGTTTCTGCAATGATGTAATCATCATAAATAGTACAACTGATACAAAAGTATTTTCGATTTGGTTATAGATATGAAAGTCCATGGGCAGTTTGGAAGATCTACACATAGTGCAGAAGACAGCATATAATTTTCTGATTGGTGGTATTATTAAGGAGATTATAAAAAGATCAATATGTAAAGCATATTCTCTGTCATGTGATGGAATAAGTTAAAGGGAACAGACAAGGGACAGTCAACAAACTCTTTATAGCTGTAAGGGTGAAACTGCCAACTTACCCATTCATGCGGGTCCACTCACTGCTCAACTGCTTCATATCTTCTGCCACTACAGAAGCAGAAGTAGTTTTCCTCAATGTGTTGAGTTCTCTATCAATAATGTTCGACATGACGTCAATAAGAGTACTAAGTTTGTCAGTGCTCATTTTGTCCAAAGTGGAACTGGAGAGGACTGTTGGTGTGGTCACGCCGTCACCTGATACAGGATCCTCGGGGAAAAGCATTTCTATTGATATTGCCGATCCAAAGTTAGCATTTGGATTGTTGGACTTAGCACCGTTACTGTTGTCACCATTATTCTTCTCAGCTGGAACCAAATGAAACATATTAAACCATGTCTTTCTACACTGGTAAGCAGAAATAGTGGTATTAGTTAGTAAAACAGGATTACACATGACCATCCTACTTAATCTCAAATAATGATCATACACCTTATGTCATAAGATAAGTTAAATCTTTATATTATGCAACTCGTAAAACAAAATGGAAGTGCTGCTATAATTATTGTCCAAGTTATTGAACTTTGCAAGGGAGGACGTTGAAGTTACTCTCCCTCCCTCTCTCCCTCTCTCTCTCTCCCCCCCCCCCCCTCTCTCTCTCCCGCTCTCTCCCCTGTCTCTCCCCTTTCTCCTAACTCTCTCTCTTCTCTCTCTCATCTCTCTTATCTCTCTCTTCCCCCCCCCCCCTCCATATTTTATTTGTCACGATTGGTTTAAAAGTTGTCACATTTTGAAAATACACCTCCGTCTTACCCATGCAACCCTACATAAGTTGGTCCCAAGATTAATCATCGTAGTCCAACTCAATATTTATATTAACGGAAATATATTTTCTCCCTAACATGCATAAATTTCGGTTTGAGCCATGCCACTCCATAGTTGCTTTTACTCTCTCTCTGCTCTCTCTACTCTCTCTCTCTCTCATCTAACTCTCCTCTCTCTCCCCCCTTTCTCTCATCTCTCTCTTCCCCCTCCCCCTCCCTCTCCATATTTTATTTGCAACGATTGGTTTAAAAGTTGTCACATTTTAAAAATACACCTCCGTCTAACCAATGCAACCCTACATTAGTTGGCCCCAAGATTATTGTGCCACCTCTACCTGCTCCTGCTCCTCTCTTTCTCTGTGTCCTCTCGCTCTCTCTCTCTCTGTCCTCCCCCTCTCACTCTCACACTGTCTCTCGCTCCCTCTAATGTAAATATGACTTTGATACCAGTCATATCACCGAAATGAGATAACATAAATTTTGAACTCCTACGAATTGAAATAAGTAATCGCTAGTAATCTTTAATATTACTGCACAATTCAAACCTACATGTCCGACAACGCTTTAACCCTATCTTCGAGTATTGTATTTTACTTAGTCATAAACAAAAGCCGATTTGACGATATCCAACTATTTGATTAGATAAATGGATCTGACTTTGCCAATCGGAGAAGAACTATCGATTGATATCCTCATCAGCCTGTACACATGTGTATGTGATTTGCATCATTCATGTGTAATAAAAATTCCTTAGAATTAGGAATCGGTTTTAGTGTCTTCAAATGGAAGAGTCATAAACTTAGATAATGACTGAATTTTAATTGTTGATGTCATGGGAATTTCAGTAACGACACATTTACGCAGATTGGCGTGAGTGATGTGTCTGGTTTGAATAAGATTTATTGATCAATGTTTACATTTAAAATGTTCAACAAGCTTTTACCAACAAGAGTTACGAAATATTTAGAAAAAAATCCAAAAGCTGCTTTAATTATACTTTTGTTCAGGACTACTTTTTGTAATCCTGCTTGTTTCCTTCCTATGTCATTTAAAAACAAATATTATCTGCGAAAGAAAATCAATCATTAAAGCAAAAGAGGCGGTCGATGTTGCTCATATAAGTTCTTCGTTCTACTAGTAGATGGACAGCGAGGAGTGCAACCCATCTCAAATTCTCGTTAATGGCGATCGTTACCACGTGTCCTATGACCTACGCACCTTCATTCTAAAACAATCAACACCTCGATTATCAGCAAACTTCCAAAGCTATTAATTAGTGCGTCCATAATTAGCAATGCAAAGTAGCCGATAAGTGTGCTGTTGCTATATGGCAGAGTTCGTTAATGGTGTAAACGTCAGAGATCGTCATGAGGACAGGTACGTTTTGGTATGTAGTCGCATGTTTATTGTTTCAGATGTACTGCTATGTTTGCTAATATGACACACTGATTAAAATTATTGCTGAAGGATTGGCCGAAGATGGGACGAAAGTGTGTGGTCATATTTTTTAGAATGTGTGGGTAAATCAGCAAATACGTCGAACTAGAGACAATTAAATTTGGAAGTGTTTCCGAACATTAAACTTGACCTGCTATTGTTTTCAAACGAAACATTAGGAGCTTATACATTGTGCAATTTGACCTGTAGAGTATGCTACCTTTATTGTCTATCTTATTTATATTGAATGTATACATTCGCTGCCCCTCAGATATCCATTAACGGGGATTATTGTTTCGCCTGACAAACCTCAAGTTGTGTAAAGAAATTATAAAGTTGTAAACCGTGTGATTAATATTGACAATGATCTTGCCTTAAATATCATGTTCTCCTACGTTAGCCTTTATCAAGTGGATTGAAACATGCATAGTTATGTGGTCACAATTTTATTTTTAATCCCTAGGGATGCACTGAAATTGGAAGTATTCAATCATTTACAAATGTCACCATACTCACGTATGCATGCTGACTTGTCCTTCCCTGTACAGACACCTTGTGAGACGTTGATCTCTTCCATCTTGACATACGTACCGGGAGCACAAGGCATCATCTTGGTTACTAATCGTATGTTACCAGTCTGTAGGTCTTGCATTAGGCCTTTTCCATAATCACATACAAGGTAGTTACACATTTCTGCCCCATTCTTCAAAAACTGTCCTACATGGTTGCATCCTGGAGAAAAATGGGAATGGATTTACATTATATCTAAGTATACTACGTATACTACTATTCATGTTTTTGCATTTAGTAGATACAAATGATGTCTAGTTGGAATGGTTGGAATTTGCCCACTTCCATGAGTATCTTATTGCATTGAAAACTATCATTCTACCCCTAAGGCTCATCTGGATAATTTAACATTCTTTTGTCTCAAAGAGGAAATTCCAATAATAGTATTTCAAAGTGACCTTGCTCTTGATTTGTTCGGTCTGTCTAAACTCATTTTAAATCGATAGCCGGGGCTGTGGATCTGTGATCAACCATTGCATGGTATATTAAAACACCAGATCATTGTCTTACATAATAACTAAAGTGAATTTTGCATTCACAGATTCACAGACCGCTTGTGACATGGTTGTCAGTTCTCAGTGGGAAACTCGCTGATATATAGATTGCGTTCTTGTTTCAATTACTCTGTCTTTGATTATTGGTCACGAGATATCTAGGGCTGACCATAACACCTCACGATATTGGTTATTTTGCAATCCAACGTTTGTATGATGAAGGTATTGCGTGATTGCATACATTAAATTGATGAGTCATAACTTGTACGAAGTACGTCGTGTGTGTATGTACACATATAATATATCATATTCGAGAATATTCGTTTGGATTATTTTCGATTTTTCAACAATGTAGTTTAACGTTTGTTTAACGTTATAAGTAAATTGTAATCATCGACAGATAGAAAACATACCTACAGTTACATTATTGTATCCATAATAATTGGTTTGTATTACTGCATCGGTCAAAATATATAAAAGAAAAAATATTGCCATAGTCACTAATATAAGCTTAGTAGATTCTAAGTAAATCATTTAATTATAGGTGTTACGTGGTACTGAGTGCCAAAACGCCAAGTATATTATTTTAAATAACCGTTATCTGGATAGAGTGAGATAAAGGCAGATAAGAATGTTTACGTTTCGGGTAACAGTATTAGGGAAACGCTGACGAGAAAAAGTAACCCAAATCAACTCAAACTCAAACAGAGTATCCGCAGAGTTAGGTGGAAACGAGTAAAATATAGAAAAGGTAGAGAGCAAGGTTAATAACATTCTTCAAATTGATATCATTTTAAGCACTACAATCAGCTTCTTGGAATTAGGAAACAACTAGAAGCTATCTAGTACACGTTTAATCTGTACAGGGATTTATCAACAAGTATACTGCATAGACATGGAAGCATCTTCTCCAAATGAATCTCTCAACAGCAAGCCGATAAAAATGGCCCACTTTAATTCATACTGATGGTTCACTATGATGATATGCTGATGACTATTGACATATCGTAGGATAAAGCGTGATTATCGTAGTTCTATATTCTAAATACATTATGTCTGTTTTTATTTGCGATGTTAGATTGCCTATGTACACTGGTACTGCTAATTAATTGCTTGTCATTTGAAGGTGCTGTAATATCATTTAAGCACTTCCTGCCTTCTAATAACGACTACTATTCTGAATAAATTACATTTCAATCTCATCTATCCATGTTATTCTTGCCTTTAGTACATTGATCGATGGCTATGATGGATAAATGTTTTGCTTCTAATATTCATGGCAGGAAATCTAACGTCCTTTCTGTGAGTCAATGAAATAGTGGCATAAACGCTTGTGTATTATTTCAGCAAAGTTTTCTTATATAATGTAAAAGGTTAGATATCATGGCACAGGTGAAAGTTTGTAATTCCCATTACATTTCCCAGTGAGCATTTAGATATTACCTTGCAGGCAGGCAATCCTATAAATTATGACTGTGATTATGTTGGCATGTGTCATTTGACAACTGAAGGTGTGTAAAGAATTATGTAGATCTAGGAGTGTCTGATACTTGGACTTGGTTAATGTTCACTGGCAGACTTCCGATAATAGGATAGCCTATTGCAAGCGGTTAAATTCAAATAAAATAAGAATAATATTTGGAAGGTCAGGGGTGATAGAAATTGGTCAATTTTTAAAGTTATTGGCCATAACTATAACCAAACAAATTAAGTGAATATATACGAAAATGATCCCAAGGGCGGTGATATATTTTATGAAGCTTTGCTAAGTCAATGTAGAATTATGGTTGAATCAAGTAAGCTTTAACATTCTTCTTATGTTTCATCTATGTTAGAATGAAGCTATCACTCACAGATATACATCAGAATAGTAATTCTCACACCAACACTAGCTATGGGAGATTAGTACATTATTTTGTTATAAAGTCACCTCAGCAAAGAACTATGCAACGAAGCGTTGATGTTACAGGTTATAGTAGACTCAGGTTATTTTAACAAAATTATATGCTGGTCTGGTAGTGGTCTTTCTTTCTCTTCCTCTAGATATCTTCATAAACTATTTCATTCTAAAAATGTCTCATGAAACACAAAAATGGTATTGTTGTAGAGAGGTCATATAAATCAATAAAATAGAAGGAACTTACTCATATCTACTCGCTCCTTCGCTACTTGCACGGAACCATCATTGGTATTACTTGTTTGCGAAAACACCGGTGTGAAAAGAATACCCAGTAAACTGAATAGTTGAAAAGAAACAGCAATAATTGATGTAGGTGACTGAGTAGTCCTTTGTAGATGCTTCAAATGGTAATCCATGATGAACGTATACAACTACCACATACACAGCATAAGATAGCCTAGCTCCCTGTTCACCCCTCCACTTCTCCACAACAACTGCAGTCCAACCAACTTTGCCAAAGCCTTTCAAGGCCTGATCACTGAGAAACACAGGTTGATGTACAATCTTGAGCCAAGGCCGCCCGTTATCTTCAGATCAATCATACCCATCATTAAATATCAAGTTTTTATGTTATGGCATTAACGACAACTGCCGTCACGTCTTGAATACAATTTACTAATTGAAATAGCTAGATGGCCCCATACAGTGATACATGTATGGTTCTGAATTGCGGTGAGCGTCGCACGCAGTGATGAACCACATAAAAATAACAACGAGTAGATTTATGTTCGAGGATTGTGTCATCGGGCTATAACTTTGATGTATCGCCAATAAGTAGGGTATCGTTAAGCGTGAAAGTTGTTAAAGTAGTGTTTCTCTAATGAGAAAACAATGGTCCATACGCACCAGACTTGATCTTCGTGACTTCAAGGATTAAGAAAGAATGGCACCATAGGTATTTTTATTAAATTCACTGAGTTGAGCAGTGATCACGGCCATTTATAGCTATTTTTATTTCAGTATATACCCTATTCTAATGGACCCCGAGGTGAACCGTGCCAACTTATAAAATCTAAATAAAATATAGATCAAATCGTAATAAGTACTTCTAAACACTCACACATGTCATATGTCCTACTCCCGAGACATAAATTTAGGTGGCGTTTTAGAGCTGCCTTTCTTAGAATCAATGTTTATTAACCAGCTATGTTGAAAACTCTGCCTATATATTATGTATGACAAACTATTATCTAGTGTGATGATACTGTAATTGTTTTTGCATCTATTTTCATTCTTTTCCCCTCACCTTTCATACATTTAAAATAGCAATTAATTATATTACATACGACTTCCATCTAAACTAAGTTTGATGATAACGTTATCAACCCATCGATTTGATATATATAAAAAAAGGAATAACAATAAGAAGTCATAAAATAACGATCCGAAATTGTCATACATTAAAAAATGCATTGGACCTTTTTCTTTAAAGCAATGAGTTCACTGGCGTATTGATTTGGGTTAAAACCTGATTTTTTCGGGCGCCCCAGGGGGTCTTTGAACTGGCACATGCGAGTGGCCGAAGCACATTCGCTCACGCTCTCCTCTGCCTCCCCTCAGAAGGGAAGGTTTCGGCAAGCAGCCCCTCCCCCGGCCAGGGGCGGATTTAGGGGGGTGGCGCGGGGGCGCGCGCCCTCCCCTTTTCAGAATCAAGCTAGGGCATTGTGGTGCAAAAGAATTCACAAGAAAAACATTTATATAACACTAATACTATGAAATAGAATATATTTTTATGTACACTTTATCAACTGTATTCCAATAATAGGGCTTGGAAAAGCCTAGAATTTAGGCAAATAAATTCAAGGGTTGAAATTAACATATATAGGTCGAAGGGCCTGAAATATCATTACATGGCCTTGAATCCTGTTAGAATCTTTTAAATGGCCTTGGAATGTTTGGAGATACACAGTTTCTTACAGAGGGGTGTGTGAGGAGGGGTGTCAATAGGTTATGAAATAGTTTGATTATAGTTGATGACATAAATGCACCTGCAAGTATCAAAATATATACCTAAAACACAATCTATTTCATGAAACCTTAATGTACCGATAGCACTGACTTTGATCTTTATACCTTATACAACTGAACTAATTCTCAGAAGCAGGCCAATGTGAGTTCGGAGAGTTCCCCAATGTTACTTTAATCTTTAGAAGTAAATTCTAAAATTGAGAATAAAACATATAAAGAAATAGGGCATTAAGGGAAATACTTGGATGCTCTTAAAATGAATCCTTGAATGGTGAGGAGGCATAACTAATGCTGTTAACTTTAAACTTCAAAACCAAAACCCTTAAATTTAACAAATAATTTCTAGTCACATATTCCGCACAGAATGAAAATTCCTTTTGGGTGATTTTAAGATTATTTAGTACTTTCATGATGGTCGGTTTTAGGGTTGAAATAAGTGAGAGGCATCTCTGAATATTTAAAGCATTGCAGAACAAAAGCTGAGCAATTAATTAGAATATAACATATAAATATGTTCTTTGAAATAAAACTTGAAACCGCGCCCCCTCCTTTTGAAAATCCTGGATCCGCCCCTGGCCCCCCCCCCAAACATAGGCTATCCCACTTTATCATCTCAGTATACAATCTCTAAAGAAGTACATTTTTCTTCCATGGATATATTAGAAATAGTGTTACGTCCTCATTCACTTATGTTAAGATAAAAACAAATACTAAAATAGTGCAGATTTCGAGAATGAGTACCGTATGTCTTGAGCTCACGAAAAAACAGGAAATCCATTTTTTCCTTCGTTTTCAATATTCAAATCTTGCTAAGTGTTAGGGATAAAAAAGAAAGGACGAATTGCGAAAAGTATTGAGAAAACTAATTATTGATCGATTTAGCTGGGAATGCAGATTATCTGAAAAATCTTCTAGTAGTACAAATCAATGGAAACTCTAAATACTGGATAAACCCCCAACAATTGATATTTCTAAACTATACAAATTGCATATTACTCCCAGTTATAAACTCTGCTATAAACTTCTAGATGTACTCCATTTTCTTCAGGATTTATATTTTCTGAAAGTTGCTTTAATTCATGTAGGTGTAGGTGCCCTCTGAGGTTCACACATCAAGGTAAAGGGACAACCACACAAGGAACTATATAAAAGGGAAGGTATATAAACTTGGTCAAAAAGCAATACCGGAGTAAAAACCCTTCAAACATCTTTTCATTTCAGGTTCGAACCAAATCAATAGGCCAGTGAACCATATGTAGGGAGGACCTCACCACCCCTCTCCACCTACAGAACCAGCCCAACAACAACTTTCCATTGAACAAAACGTCCATATATATATGTAATACAGGCTAAATGGATGAGAAAGTTGAGAATTAAGACAAATACCTTCTGGGTTCTTGTTTTATATGTGGTTATATATTCTAGGCATACAGGAAGAATGTCTAAGTTTAAGTGGATCTTATCCCTACGAAAAGAATTGACTGCGCAACCATGTATTTTGTTTTATTTCCATAACAGACAAGAAGCAACAGTTGTTTTTACATCTAAGTCAATAGGATTTCCATAATTTGTAAAAAAAAAAACAAAAAAAAACAAAAAAAAAACATATTTTTTTTATCATTGCAAACATGAGTAATGAGGTTCACGCATGTAGCATGAAATAGTTAATAGTTTGTTCTCTTCCATGTTTAGCCTTTCTCCAATTAGTCCATGCTACTTATTGTGATTAATTAAACATCAATATATTTGACAATTGATTCAGAGCACAATGTTGCAGAGCATGTGGTGACAACTTAATGGAATATTTAAATTTATCAACAAACGTCGTTCAAAATTTGGCAAGGTTCTTAATTGTTTTCTAAACAAACCTGTACAGTATGGTATGTTCGTTTTGTAAACCATCACATGTAAAGCAGCACATGACCTTTGATGACCACAGGCATATATAAGATTAAAATTTAATTTACCAACTTGTGGTGTTCAACTTACGGTACGCACCTTGAGATTGGTAAGATAACGTCACGTCTTAAGATAACTATACATGCAGGCGCACCCAGCCATGGCCCACCCTCGTGAGAAAGACCAAACCCATCTTCTCCCAAGTGACTTTGTCTTAACTCAAACTCATAAAAGCCCAATCAAAGCAACACTACATAGGTAAGATAGATACATAAGTTATAGACACCTTATATTGTTGTACAGTGAAATAACGTGACTGCTAAATGAAAACAAACATTTTAAGGTGTGACGTTATCCGCTCAAATTCACACAGTCGCTTAGCAGTCGCTATGTAAAGACATAATACTTATAGAAAGCTTTCTGTATAGGCCTACTATGGAAAGTGGATTGTATACTGTAAACGTATTTATTGTACTTTGACACCTTTTAGTGTTGACTTTTTTCTTCTATATTTTTGGGTAAGATGCTTTTATGTACGAGAAAAGAATACTTTAAACCAAACCTGGTGACTACCATCTATCATCTTCATTTGTGTATTTTATTTAAAACTTAAGCCTATATCCAAACTAAAAGAATAAATGAAACACACAGCTATTTTTGTTACAGATATGTAACTCTTTTTTGTTGTTGTAGACATGTAACTGTATATGAACAGTATGAAATGTAACAGTATGTGAACAAACTCTGACAGGGCCGAAACTTTTGAAGGGCCAAACACATACGAAGGCTATAGGGAATCGGGGGCATGTTCCCCAGGGGAAATCCGAACCAAACATTAGTACTATTTGAGAAAATTAGCAAACGTTAAAAATATATAACACAGTATTTCAAATAGTATCACCAGTTACAGTGATAAACATTAAGTAATTATTGTTCTATTCTAGAGTGTTACTTATTTTTACTATAGTTCAGGTGAAAACTCATGATATGTCGATATGCGTCTTTTCTAACATTTTAAATGTACAATGGCCTGAAATGCAATCAAACATAATCCTGTAAACCCCTGATTGTATTAACATACAGCTTAAAATAGAAGATGTATATCATTAGAACCAACAACATTGCATCAATAATTATGTCATATACATAACACTACCCATCATACCACATAATACAGCAAAACATAATATGGCAATGATATATCTTGGGGCTCATGTGATCCAAGATGTTGAATTAGTATTCTATACATTTCCAACATTTTTCTGTATATCTGCTTTCATATCTATATAATTCATTTCAGTTATAATCTTTTAATATCGGGAGGTACTTACACCCTAATTCAAAATACTTATTCTCGATTTTTGGTCGAGTGTTTTTATGTACATGTTTTCTTTTGTGTTATACGATTCATTGGTTTTCGATCGCTGATATTTATAAACAGTCTCTGTTTCCCCTGTGTTTAGATACTACTACTGCTGAAAATCCATAACTTAACAAATAATCCGGAGTGGCACAGCAGTGAAAAATCATTAGCTAATTCTATTTGCAATGTTTGATACTTGATGCTGTATATATTACTCGCGTTACCAAATGAAATTGTACATATTGTTTGGATACCTGGGGCCAGTGAAAAAACCAGCAATAGGGACTTGATCAACCCAGTATAAATAAAAGCAAAAAAAAACTTTAATAGCCCCCTCCCAGAAATATAATTTGAGTTTGAATTTGTATGATCCAGGGTGGTTGTGGTGCTCAGGTACTTTTTGTGATGTCTCCATGTATAGCTATGCATAATAGAAATGTAGTTCAACAACATGTTTTAGGATATGGTGAATGTTATAAAGTACCTCTTAGTCAGTATTAATAAACAATGAAAATATCCTGATTTAAAAACCTAAAAAGATTTGTATTGAAAAATTGAAAATCCGACACACTTGAAAATACAATTGGGATTCCAGAATGCATCCAACATGCAGCATGCGTACATACTTAAACTGCCTCTGCTTCACTCCGATACTGGCAGAGCATACCATTTCCGTAAGGGATCCAAGACTTTGCTTAGTAAAATACATGCGGACTGGAGAGCCTCCGTGACACATGGACATTACGTAGTAAGAGCCATTTTCATCTGGGAACCTGCTTTGTATTTCGCATTGGGTTAAATAAACCACATTCAAACGTCTCTATTTATTTGCCTTTTCTTTTGTTACACATGTAATCCATACTCATGGAATAAACTGCCTACCGAAGCCCATCGATTGATAGATAAAAAAGCCTTTAAAGCCTTAGCAAAATCAAACTTCATTTGGAATGATGCCTTCTTTACCTATGTTACCTGAGCCCAATGATATAATAATCTGATCATCTAATTTGCCGTTTGCCATTGTCAGGATATAAAAGATTTATTACTTTGACGACCATGTTGTACCATTTTCAAACGAATTGTTTTCTTATAAAACATTTTCCACAAAAATTGTGGGAACTCGACCTGAGTCAACGACCAAGGCGAGGATGTCTCCCTACATAAATTAAGTGTTAATTTAAGCAAAGAGAAAGGATTAGAACACCTCCCATATGGCCGGAGATATTCTTTCTATAGCGTTTGTCAACGAAAATAAAAATGTTTTTCTATTCTATTCTATTCTAACCAGCTTGAGTCTCATTCAAACCCGTATACGTGTTTCATTACATTGGGGCTATGAACCAGTGGGGCCATAGGAGTCAGCAGAGGAATGATTTTACAATTCTTCCTGATGGTTATCGAGACTGTCAAGGAATGATTTTACAATTCTTCCTGATGGTTATCGAGACTGTCAAGGAATTGACATTGTTATCAGGCTCTATGCCCAATCCACATGTCACAAACCTTCATGACTTGCTCGTGGCTGTAAATCTACAGCAGCAACAGTCAGTGAAGGAATTTGCTGACATCACGCTCACCCAGCTCATTGAGGCCCTGACACAGATCAAGGACCTCAATCTGCAAAACACACATAATGCCAATGTATTGTCTCCCGTGGAGTTATCGGCGATTTGAGAAATTGTGGCCATGCATGGAAGCGTTTACAAGTCCGTGTACCAGGGCAAGGAGTACACTATGGTGATTGACAGAGTCATGGCTCTGACATACAGACTTGACAGGAACCTCCTCTGCGACTGCTGAGGAGACAGACGACGAACACCATGATCGCTGTGATAATCACTAGATAATCTTGGTAATATTCACATATAGATGAACACATATTGACAAAGCAAAAACCGTTAAATATCTGGGTTATCATCTTTTTGTACAAATATTTATTCAGGCATGGTTTTAATAGTTACAATAATCCTTTCAAATACTTAAACAAAACAAAAACAAAACAAATTTTAAACAAAATCACAGTTCTTCAAGTCAATGTAAATCAGCTAGCTAGGGTAAGGTAAGATCCTATATTGACGAATCCTCATGAGCTCTAGTATTTCTGTTGCCATTGTGATCTTGATATTTCTTAGATTTTGAACTGCAAAAGCCAAACACATGCAGATGAAAGATTATTTTTCTCTGTTTGAGTAGGGATATGGATATATTTCTTATTAATGTCAATGACATGTTCTCTTTGATAGGTGTTGAGAATTGCTCTGGTTTGCAGTTTTTAAAACCAATACACTCAAATTGGTTTTATTTTTATTTACAATTTACGATTAGCAAACATAAGTTTAGTTTTAGAGGCAGTCAAAAGGAAACGATTAGCAGTACACCATCTGTGTATAATAAATTTGAAATCATTGTTATGTATTCCAAATATATGCACATAATGTGTAGTAACTATTCTATATTTATAGGACCTTCTAACTATTAAAAAATATCCGTCAACATTGAAAGGTATCACACTTGTGAAATTTGTTTCGAAATAAAATCTGTTTAAAAAACAACAACTCCCTGATAACGCTAAGATTATTCTAAATATGAGATTTAACCCATTGACAGCCTGTTAAACTTGTTAAAAGATGTTGATGCCTATAGATGTTGAACATAGATAATATTATGATTTCTTGAATCTCTATTTGGCTCACTTACATACATTGTGTGCAAAATAAATCCGTCCATTTGTATCACGATATTAAGCTGTGATCTTGACTTTTGACATTTGGCTGACCTTTAAAGATTATGAATATGAACATGAATAATTCCTCAGATAATAGTTTACATATAACTAACAATGCAAATGTAGTGGTGTAGCTAGTAGAACCAACAGTTAATTTATCTAATCGACTATTCTCTTTTTTCTTCAACTACTAGCAACAGAAAATTATTCTGTAAATGAGAGATTTTACACTTTGATTATATTATCTCTAGAATATTGATATATTATATATTGTACATAGTGATTAAGTTTGCTGTAAGTATAAAACAACTTTTACCCAGCTTATTTTCGCCAAATGTTTGCTAAAAATGCATGTTCATGATCGACTCCCTCGGCACAATATGATTTATTTTTTGGGCTCAGAAATTATCAATTTTGATGAGAAAACAACTTCAGAATGTGTGTGGTATCTGTGTGAAACATTCCAGTCAAGCTGATGTGTTTCAAGGCTGTGACACTCATGCCCAACCGATATTGTACAGTTCTGTTGTAATGTCCAACTTGTTCATTCCTTTGCCTCTTTTACCCAAGAAACTGTACCTGAAACTGATCATTTTATTTCCCAGGCTGCATGATATTGATTGGAAGTGTTCTATCAGTGCTCTGTAGTTGTATTATTTTGCAGCTATATTGTTAACCTTGTAATCCTATCGCCGTTTGTTTATGTTGACAGTCAACCGCTGTAATGGCCCCACATTGAAACTCGATTGTGACCATTTATTGGAGATTCTATGATCCAACACCTCTGTCAAATTTCGGGTTTCCAAACTCCAAATCCTAATTTTACTGATGTACAATCTTTACATTTTGCTCAGCTCAGCTCATTTTGTACATACATTTTGCTCAGCTCAGCTCAGCATTTTGATATTGATATACATATTATATATATTTATAAGTTTGATTTAGTGTTGGACAGTAGGCTAGATTAGCGAAATTGTCAACTATGATTTTCTCTGGTAAATATTGAACCTACTGTAAATCGTTTTAATTTGTTCATGTCATTTCACCCTTGGGTACATGAATCTATGACAACTTTGTTTAATTCGCATAAATTATTTCTCTTCTACAGACTTGCAGTTTGATGTTATAGACATTACACGGTCAATGTTCGACTACCTCCTTCCCATCAAAGTTTGTACTTAGATAATTCCTTTTGTCCAATTCTGGTGTGATTTATATAATTATCCCATCAATATAATAATACAAATATAATTACCTTCTATATGATACTTCATCTTTCACTTTTTACAGACCCTACATTATGAAGAGTGCCCCTACAAATCTTCTCAGTATACCCAAAGATAAATATTCTGCTATTCTTGGCAATACATGAATCTTCACTTTCAAACAGTATTACATGTTAACTTCAATCAAAGTTACATTTCGCCTTAGTGGTTCACCACCTTTGTAAGTTATGATAGGTACATTATCACCATCACCATTGTCAAAATCAAATTCCTCTTCAAAAATAGTGCTCTGTTCAGACACTGATTCTTGGTTCTGGAGGTCACAAGCAGATGGCACCAGTCTTGTGAAGGCTGATAGATGACTTAGTGGCAAATCTTTCTCAGCATCCACGTCGGCTTGGTCGGTAATCTGGATGTAATTTGGAATTTGTGAAACATTTCCACAAATTGTGACACCTGTTGATGAAACGTCAGGTATTTCCCGACTTCCTCCTTCATTGTCAGAGACAGAATCAAGTCCCACACTTGCAGATTCAGTAAGTCTATAGGGGGTATAGTAATCTTTAAAAGGGTCTATACGAGAAGGTACAGGCGAAGGCACCAGCTCAGCAGGCGTCACCACGATTCTTGGAATGGACCTGTGAACCACCTGATCCTCTTTCAGGTCCATGATTGGCTGGTCGTTGTATCCATCATAGGCCTTGTTGTCGAAGGCTGTGCCCATGTAATAAGCCGAGAGAAATCGGTCCCCATCGGACTGTCAGTAAAACAGAAAAGGTACAGCCATTTTTATCTACTGGTGGTTTTAACTCTGGAAAAGAAAACTTGCTGTATTTTGTTAGTGAGACGACTTAAAATTTAATTCAATTCGTTAAAATAGCCCTGATAACGCTAAACCTTTGAATGCAAGAGATAATGCTAAATTGAGTGCAAGATCAAATTATTTGATTTGCCATTCCATTCAATATTTAATAGCTTCAGTGCATGTGTCGTATTATAAGTTGGAATCATTCTGGTACTTATGTCAAAATCCTAGCCTATCTGTTCTCTTCAAGGTCAGTTGTAATCCCCCAAAGATAGCCAGAGAATTTTGACTAAAGTGGGCAAAATAGTTTTGAATAATCTTCCCTTGGTTTCCAATCCAAGAAAACATTAGTACTGAGATAGCACTAATTAGTGTCGATCTCAACACATTTCAAGGTTGGTGAATCAGATTTCAACATCAAAGTATACTAAAAAAAGAAAGAAGGAAATCGAAAATATCCATACCAGACTGCAGGCGTATATATGGAGTTTAGTAGAAGAGTTTAAAGAGTGAAGTCCACAGCAAAATAGCAATTTTTAAACTAAATTCAATACTCTTACTATTGAGGCCGGACATATTAATTTTAATCTTGCTAGAGCATCTCATCTACCAATAAATTGAATTACTCCCCCAATTCTCTGTATTGTGCAGAACAAATATGCTCATTTTACATCGATCAACGATAGTTAACATTTTTCGCATCTCTTTTGTCACTAGTTATTGTCATTTCCTACACATTTAAATTCTACAGTCTTACTCACTTGGATTTTAGATTAGGTAACGTTACATCCATTATAGCAAGTTCATGAACTATATGCTCTAGATAATCGCGGTCTAGAAACATCAATAAAAATGTTGTAGCCTTGTTATATAATTTCCAAGTTTCTTTGTGACATGGATCCTCTGATGATAATGATATACTCCTGGGTTGTCTGTAGTATATATTGAATTGAAGTTTTTGTTAGCTAAAGTAGATTTGATATAAAGGACGTCTAACACCAATGGGTGCTATCATCCTTCTAGGAGGTAATGGAGCACTACTTCAAGTGCTCCAAACTCCTTAATTTTGTAGATAATTTCAAGGAATTTTTGTACCAAATGATCTAATTGGTTCTCCACCAGTGATATATTACTGGTTTGTCTGTATTATATTGAATTAGGGTTTTGTTAGCTAAATATGACTAATATAAATGACGTCTAACACAGACTGTGGCTATCGCACAAGTGCTGAGCGCTCTTTCCTTTTTATTATGAGCTGGTTCATACTTGCTAGGGACAGTGGCGCCACCTAGGAGATTCTATTTATAACCTTATATTCATAGTGGCCTGACTGACTGCCACGCTACCTGGTGGTATAACAATATTGATATAGAATCCTGGAGTCTTGGCGTGTGCCCGGGGGCGTGTGTAGGTCAATGGTAGAAGTAATGGAGTAATGGAGGAAGTATTAAAAGATTAATGATCGACATTGAGGGGCTGCTGGGTACACTGTTTGATGCATAATCCCGAGGCAAAGCCGTGTCTGAAGATCCAAATGCAGGTTATTAATCTGTTTAGTCTCTGCCTAAGGTAGTTATACCCCTTGTACTTTTCAAGGCAGAGATTAAGATGAAATCAGGGGTCTGCGTTATCAAAACTGACTTTATTTAGGAGGAACATATACTGTAGAGTTTTCGGCTGGTAGGCATAAGTAGGCCCTGGTAAGCTCAATGCCTGCAAAGTAGGAGGAGGGCTAATCAAATTTGACATTATAACAGTAGGGAGACTTGGGGACAAATGTAGGGACCCATCCTCACAGATTGAGCATGGCCCCAATTGGTTATATAGCTGGCTAATTCCTCCAAAATGTTGATTGTATTGATGATCGATTTTCTATATGAATAGTACATTTTGTAGGATAATGGAATTATGTGTTATACAAGTTAGAGTCGGAACACATGCCCCATGCAGATCGTTTTTAGTCTCCCCATGCCATTGCCTCGAGAAACCATCATGCTTCCAGTTATTAGGACTCACATCGGGAGAGGAATATATGCTGGTGAAAACTCTGATTCTTTATCCGGTAATGAATATTAAAAAGATTCAAAATGTAGTTCAAAGTTCAAAACGGTGTTCTATAAAATGGTTGTTGTTTAAAGTTTACAATATCGATATTGACATAATTATGACCGTATAATATGTCTTGACATTTGCTCACTCTGGTAATGAAAGGGAAAACAAAATGAGAAATTACATAAAACAGAATTCTTTATTCAATTAGTTTAGGCGGTACAATAACATTGTGTAAATTTCAGCCATAGGAATTCATAACGATGAGGAATCTATACACCAATATATTACCTAAAATATGCCAATATAATAGATCGCATAATATGTTTATCAATATAGATGTACTTCTCATAACGAAAATACTTAAGGGGTTAGGCTCGGTTCATGTTGGTCAAATACATCGAGCTAAATGTGGTGCCATAACTATCACCTTTGAGTAGTGATTAAGGAGTCTAATTAATAGAATATCCACTTCCAATATAATGAATTCATTGACTTTTTAAATAATCCGTGTGAATGGGCTATGATATCAAAAAAACCAGCCCATGAGTGGACAATGTGTCTTGCACAATCCAGCAAATAATAAATATCTATAGACAGACCTATATACTCTGGGTTTGAGACGGGGAGGGTACATTCAATACATAGGAGGCGTTTACTTCACTCTCTATATAATTTAATATTGTTGAATACTGATAGACACAATATATTAATGAGAATAAGTTTAGTCTATTGGAAGATCTGGCGCGAAATCCATAGAATCCTGGGTAAATGATATTCATCAAATACCTAATATCAATCAGTACTTGATTGCTAAAAGAAAAAGACCTTAACATCGAAGTACAAACTGAGATTTGAACACAGACGGGACGATGTCGCACTTAGGCCACGTTCGTTTTTAACTATTGGGCATATCAGTAATATGTATATCATGTTTTTCGTGTAAAAGGAGCGAATGCCATCGAAAATTGGGAATGACCTATAGCTTTGCCTATATTTAAATTATAAAACACCCTCATGGGATCATGGGATTCACGAAAGACTATCGTAGTTAACAATATGATACAAGATTCTGGTTTTTCTGGTTTATGTATACATTTTTCTCGAATAGATAATGGGCCTGTTGTATACATTACGATGGAATTCCCAAGTTCTTCGATCCTAGAAACGATCCTATAGGATCCTTCGCACATGTTTTTATTGGTCGAAAATGGTAAAAAAAAGAATATAACAGCGAAAATAAAGTATATAATCACATGTGAAAAATGATCCCATTATTTAAAAGATTGACATTTTCTGGCATGATATTTTGTATGCCCCATGCACGGGGCTTAAAAACGAAGAATCTTATGGCAGCGGTTTTGTCTCATTTCTGAACTGAGATAATTGTTTGCGACCGGCACATGCTACCAATATAATATCCGCATGCTTACATCAACATCATATCATATTGCTTAAGAATTACACACCGCCCGCGAGTAATTTTGTAAGCACATAATTGGGTAGGATCGACACAATTAATTATCAAAAGAGAATGTATCAACCATCAAGTGTAATGAACACAGTTACAAGGTAACTGCATGAGGAATCAGATGCTTTCTTTATAACAAGTGAACTAAATAGAGCTTTCTTTGCAATAATACCTTAGATGTTCTCAAGTGTTACATACACAAGTGTATGGTACTGTGTCTATGACGGGAAATATCAAAATATCCTACAATTGAATAGTAAAGCTATTTCATTTTCCAACACTTATATATACACATATGTCTTTACAATTATTCCTGTTCTATTGCTAGTATTGTCACTCCGAATGATGTCTCGTAATTCTATTTCCTAGAGGACGGTTTTTGTGAAGCCTGAAATTCAAAACAAAATTTCAATAAGAGTATTTCTATAAACAGAACTACTTTGTGTGGTATGCAAGACAATTAAGCCGGTATAAGGTAACGGAAATTATCTATTTCTTTCCGAAATGAAGTATCGATATCATAAAAACGGCTTTATCCTTTATATTATTGTAGAATTGAATAACATCACTTACTCGTTACGTATCTATGGAGAATAAAGAGAATTATCACAATAGTTTGTTTCCATTTAGCCGCACTAATCACATTGAATCGTTGATATTAAAATATGATAATCGGAGTATTACCTACCTTGCAAATCTGGACGGAAAAAAGCAAAAACTACATCTACAGGTAGGGAAGCAAGCAAACAAAGGATGTGCGACAAAAGAAAACCTGGCAGAGAATTCAACTGATACATCTAAAACATTCAAAACGAATACCAAAATATCATTTGGGATGTTTTATCGATCTCCCCTTAAAATCCAGTTAGCCCATTTGTACACAGCAGTAAAAGCACTTATTTTTAATCCTATAGTAATATAATATATATCTATTTTGTCTAATTGTCATACTTCCGTCTAGATAGGGTTATATGTGAGGAAAAATAAAATAGCAACAAGCTACTAACGTATCTGTCACTGTCACTTTAGGTCGCATGCATACTTATGGATTTAAGTGTAGGTGGGTGCTCTCATCACCAAAAGAAATCGTGCGCATATTTACATCTTTGTGAACCATACTTATAGTGCCTAAAGAGTGCTCCTATAGCAAGTCTTATTTGCCCTCAATCCTAAAAAAAAGTATTTCTTTATAAACGTAATATTTGGATTCCCTATGTAAAAAGAAATTAATAAACTTATGACTACAGCACAATGCATTTAATCTGACCCCTTCTGTAATCATCACTGTGCAAAGAAAGTATCTTCTTCTGTAAATCTAGTATGCTAACTAGTCTCCTTGTTAGTCATTATCCTTTAAAGTAGGCCTAAGCTTAGTGTTCTTATATTTCTATGATTAATGCGGAAGCGGTTTATGGATCAACTCCGCCAAAATTCGCTAAATATTCAAAAGTACCGTTTTTGGTATCCATTGCATACAGTTTTCGCCGACCTCCAATACCGCAACACTAAATAGCAAAAATAATGATGAAAATTATTTTTATATACGAAAGGAACTTGTATTTGGGGTTGTTGATAACACTAGAAAATGTGTTTTCCTTAAGCCAATATCAGCATTGGTGCTCGATGGAAATCTTGTGAAATGGCAAATGGTATTAATGGAAACAAAAATTAGAAACTCAAAATCGAGTATCCCCTTAAACTTTTGTCCTATTTGGGGGCTATATTACCCATATAGATGGATCTGTGGTTCTTCAATGGGAAACTCAAATGCTCGCATGGATATAACTCTTAAAATTAGTCATTATGTTATGAACTATACCACTTGATTTAATGAGACACGATGCACATTAATACTGGAACGTTCACTATAGTGCCCACAAAATGCAAAAATTGACATTGCGTTCTTCACAGAGGGAGTGCACCTGGGTTGGATGGGATGGATACATACGAGAAAGTGCAAATCCCTTTGTATCATTTTGAGGGATAAGGTTGCCAATCTCAGCGCAAAGCAGCCAATATAGAAAACATACAGGATTCAGACATTTGACCTCAGATATTAAATTAGAAAATAACGCATATAGTTGTTGTTTTCTTATTGTGGCGAAATTGGCCAATATTATCTAGATATAGTTAAGAAATTGGCCAATATTCGCCAAACCAAGAAATTCTGAATCAATGATACTGAATTTTGATTTGACCACTTAAACCCCTTGGAAGAAGCCTGGCATGTATTGACTATCTGTGGTTGGCAACCCCCGAGACACATCTCTAATACGCTTGTGACATTATTACATACAACGTGTACATCCAGAGATTCTCAATACAGGAAGCTTGAAAAAATGAAGAGTGTAAACGGAGAACAAGGCAATGGGAAAGGTTGTAGCAATGACGTTCACCACCTGTAGTCCAGTCTATAGTAAATCCTAGAACAGCAACATGCATACATCATCTAGGTATGGACAAGTACGTGGAATCTCGTATAAACTGCTTCTCTTTGGGATATCCATCTTTAGTTTTGTTTGCTCTGTAGGACTACACAAGGATCATTGCAGGATATTTTACATTACATTGGGCCACTGGAATGATAAACAGCTACTAGGCCATAAAGAAATACATAAATTACCATTTTAATTAGCAAAATCCGCCAACAAATACATTCCATTCCAACTTAATTCCGAGAGAGTTCTTACTATTAAAGGCAGAAACAAATATTTATCCAAATGAAAGTAATCATTACTTGTCCTGAATGAGAGTATATTTAAAACCAAGACCAATATCCCCAACAAGAGAAGCATTTTATTTCAGTGAACAACATTCTCAAGAGACTGATGTTACCAACATGTAATATACGTACTTAGGCCACTTTCGGCGATATCTGTCTCCAGGATATATTTCAACGCATACGCGTATGTATATATATATATATATATATATATATGATATAAAATATGTGGATATATATATATCACGATTATATTGATAACAAAATGTCCTATGTACAGATAAGAGGGATGGACAATCCACCCATTACAGTTCAGTATTTCCCATTTTTTGATGGTGGTGGACTCGGGGACACCTTTCCTTGGGATTGTCTCTGTAAACCAAGATATGTTATAATGGTTATTTCTACATTTCATAATCCGAATATGGGACAAAATATCTCTGCCTAAAACGAGCAGACGATGTTTACCGAAGATCTCTTAATTGTAGAAGAACACCATTCACAGATATTTTACAATAATTCCATTGATATTTCTCTGAGTCGAAGACTTTCGTAGCAACAATTCTCTCTCTGTGTTTACACGATCGAGGATTAGTGATATAGATATTAATCCATATTAGTCCCAAATTGAATGGGCCTTGAAAAACAGAATTAATATGTAAAGATGGTGTAAAAGATCGCGATATGTCTTTAAAGCTTTCAGAGAACAGATGAAGTTAACCACATGCATCCGTGCAAGAGACATTGGACATTCAGGAAATGAAATTGTAAAATGAGCTATCGAAATATCCGGCGTGTAAAAAGATAGACGAGGTCGGTATAACTGGGCGGTAATGTGTGCGATTTGAGTAAATAGTGAGTGAAAATCGCGGAGTAAACCTTTCGGGTAATGTATGTACGTGTAAAAGTAAGAACTAGCAAATACAATATAATAGGTAATATGGAAATGAGATGTGTGGGGGACGCCTTTTGTCGATGATTAAGCATCATTCTCACAGGAAGATATGGTGGATTACCAGTTTTTAACTGAAGAACATACTTACTCGGTATTTCTTAAGTAGTTTGCATTATCAAAAATTGGGATGCATACATTCAAATCCATTTATGGTTTATATTTGAAAGGAAAGATCAATATAGTTCTGCCTTCTGTCAAGAAGGCTTGGCATAAAGATAGGTTTGTCTTTTTTTATAACATTTTACTAAATGGAAATTGGTCTATTTGTAACCCCTGTAATAGATCAATTTGACAGCGAAAATGAATCAAGGAGAACTTACCTCTTCCCCTTTCCTGCTCGCCTCTAGACATTTGACCATGAGCACTATAAGGGCGACAAAGACTATGGCACATATGACGCAAATTAGGATTATCTCTAGCGTCATTAGTTGTCCTGCAAGAAATGATATGCATGTCATAGTTTACTCTTTCAGTATAGCAGTGCTACAACAGTATCAGTAGCAAATCATTAATGAAATCATTAATGAAAATACGCGTAATTCAATATAATCGTTCCAGACATCAAATTCCAAAATATAGAATTAGGTGGATACAACATACAAAGACAATAGTCAAAAGTTGTTATTTACTTTTAGTACTTGGCTCCTGATGTTTTGTTCCTGTAAAGAAGCATAACAGGCATATAATGGTACAGTGACAAAAGTGATTGGTACGATTCAGCAAAGTAAATCAATGATTTGATCACTGAAAGGAATAACTATTTCAGCAGTTTTAAACTGTTTACTCCATTGAATCATTTTGAGCAAATAGTTTAACCCATGGTCAAAATTTATGTCCAAATATAAAGAAACGTTTTTCTTGAGATATAAAACCTAAGGTATCCATGGAGCTGATATTTAGGATACTAATGAGAATGTCAGTATTCGCAATGATAAATGAATTTCGGTTAAGAAAAGAATGAAGCCATTATTTCACTAAACCTGATTTTTCGATTGGGTGGCCATGCATTTGTAGATGTCCAGGGGAATTAGACATCTCATTTAACTGAAATTTATTCGACTTTTTTAAAGGATAGTGTTGTGGGCGAAGTGGTTGCACAGATTCTTTGGCCAAAAGATTTGAACGACTGTGGTATAGAGAGCAATGGTCCAATTTAGTAGCAAACTGAGGTAATGAAAACTCTATATATGACAACCTGACTTCATCAAAGTGTGGACCTCTTTTGGAAAACATTGTCAATGATCCCACCAATGGGCCGTTTTGGGCCCATTTCGTGAGATATAATACATAATTGTGTACTCTTTGGAGCTGTAACATACTTGAAACTTTGACTGTGCCAGGATCCACTTCAACGGTCCCTACTTGACCATCACTAATCTCTGATCTTAATTCCTTTTCGACGTTCTGCGTGGATTGGGCAGCATGTTGCTGAGTTCCATCTGTCTGTAGATCAATCTGCACTTCTGCCACTACACTTCCTGGTCTGGAGGGTGTACAATAATATACAAAGTTAATTATACCATAGGCAGAAGACTCTAAATACATGTAATTACACAAAGACTTGCAAGATCATGTATGATTGTATATATATGCATGTAATTAGAAATTGGTTATTTAACCAGCCAGAGGGGTGTTTCATAAAATTACGAAGATAATAAACAGTATCCTACCATTTAAAAACGGTCTTAACTTTAAGATTTATTGTAAATGTTTGCGATATCTTAAACCCATATATACGACGCTCTTAGATTTACGATTAGGTCGAACTTTTTTTTATCAAACAGTCACCAGGTTTATAAACATGTTTGGAGTGTGTCTGTCATATATAAATAGGAACAAAGACTATGGCACATATGACGCAAATAATGATTATCTCTAACGTTTGGAAAAACAAAAATGCCATGGACTTTTATTTCTATCTATCAATCTTTCAGAGGCTAATTTCACGTGATATTTTTATTTTTATCGACATTTACCCATCACATGACTGCCAATGAAAATGTATCTTAGATGAACAGACGAATGACATTTAATATCGCATTTGCTATAAAACATATAAGTACGGGTCTAAAATCAAATTTATTGAAATGAATTATCGTACCTCAAGGAAGTCACAATCATGTTTTGAACCTCGGGAACGGCTTGCTTTAATTCCCTCAGAAGCTGAAAAGAATAACCCATTAAGTGAGTAAATGGGACACCAAGATTAAATTTATTTTAACATTTCTAACATTTCAACATATATGGTGTAATAAAGGGATATGTTAATTGGGTAAACTGTGTACTTACTTGAGGAAGGAACATCTTGATTAAGTCCTTGGATTGTGCAGAGTTTACATTTTTGTAGTCCTCGATAAATGGTTTCATCAGTCGGAGGGATGCATATACTGATACTGTGGATGCTGAAAATAGAATGGCAAACTCAATCATATAAAAATGTCTGAAAACTGAGTTCTTACCCATGCATGGGGTCAAGGGAATACCAATTAAAGATAATGGCTGGGGCTTTTTGCATTTATGGAGTTCTATGGTCCTACATTATCATCTGATTCTGTCAGGCCACGAAACGGGCCCACAAGCATTCCCAAGCTTCCTTGGGTTAGATATCAATAGTGGTTGATAGTTTTCAAATATGTGAAATATGGTTTTGTGTAGAATGAATAATAAATAATTTATGGGCATAAAACATGCTAAAATCGCTAATTTTTCAAAGAGAATACATGTACAAAATAATGAAAACGATCACCACCAGGTCATACAGTACTCCAAATAATTACACTTTCTATTTGTAATTACACCCCTATCTGTTGGGTATGTACCCAGACCAAAATATATGTTCATGAAATATACTTTACTTCTATTATCATTTTTCTTTTTGTGAATTTTGTGCATTGCATTCCAACGCCCTTTTTATGAGCTCATCTAGGTATGAAAAATAGATATTTAGTTATTACTATTATTCCCATGTTGTTCCCCAAGAGTTTGAAAATTAAAATGTTAAAATGTTAGTTTAAAAAAAATGTTTTAAAAAGCCAAGTGTTTGCATCAATCCTCTTGTTTCTTCTCTCTAACCGTAATGTATGTAGGCAGCTTGATACAGATATTTATACGGATATAAGATTAACAAAATAGAAGAAATGAACAGGGAAATATTACTATGAACTAATAATCATTGATATAGATTAAGATGTTTGTTATGCCTCATTACCATCAATTTATTATAAAGTGAAGTCAATGATCGTCATAAAAATTGTGGCTGTGCAGGAATAAAAAATAACGGTGATTATTTCTTTGTAAATCAAGTTATTATTAGCTACGTTTTGATTTAAAGAAGCAACAAGTTTTAATTTAAAGAAGCAATATTATTTAACTTTAAAACTGTCAGCAGTTTTATTTTAGAAAAAAGGGCTAACGTAATTATATCTTTAAAAATGTCCGCATTTTTTAGAAAAAAGGGTTAACTATAAAAGTGTCAGCGTTTTTGAGAAAAAAGGGGTGTTTTTTCAGGCCGTTAACAAATGGTAGATGGTTATAGTATGGCGACGCCTCCACCATGGGAAGCAATGATTGGTCATCGTGTTTTTACACATGACTGCACAATTAAACATAAATGTTTCACTTACGCGTCACTGTACCTTTTTCAGGTTCTGGTTCCCCTTCCCCATCTGGTTTACCTTATAGAATAGCAGACTCAATCAAATAAAGAAAGCTAAAAACTGAGTTCTTACTCATGCATGGAGTCATGGGAATATCAATTAAAAACAATGGCTGCATGGTGCTTCCTAATAGGCCTTTAGTTAAGGAATCTTCGCATCGGGAGTTTCAGATGATCTAAATAGAGCCCTGTGTCCCGTTTTGACAGAATCAAATATGCAACGGTAGGAAAAGCCCTATGGGGAGGGGGATGCCCTAGTGGGAATGCCCTAGACCTGTGGGGAAGTCCTTAGGGGGAAATCCTAGGTGGTTCCTAGGTGGGAGAAGTTCTAGGGGGTGGGGGTCCACAGGGGAATTAATCCTAGAACTACGGGCAATACATCATGCCTTACTTACCTTGACATTGCCTGATACAGATCTTTTCATCAGAACGGATCGGGGTTTGTGAATGTTGCATGATTCCTCTGGTGTTTGTTCGCCCACCACCTACGGGGAATATGAAGTAGTAACACTGGGTGTCACTGAAGGCGTGGTCATTGGACGCATCACCCGTGTCACGTTTGCGAGTAAAGGTGAACTCGTACTGGCCGTTAATGTAAGCTAGGGACTGACTGGTAAGGTCTTGAGAGGCATCCTTAGATGGTGGAGTGTATTGATATCCAATGTAACTGTAGGTATATATCAACATACAATATTAGTCATTGACATTTAACCAGCAATTTATTTGAGCTTTCATGTTAAGCATTCAACTTGAGGAATTGCTTTGATATTTCGCAAGATCAACATAAGGAAACAGTCCATCCTCACCAACTGGTGCAAGAGCCCATGCAATTTATCTCGCCAAATTCCGAGTTTGCTCTAGACTATTATATATATGAAAACAATGTAATCATCACGAATTCTTCTCTTTCTTACCCGTCCATTATCTGATCTCCGTCTTCATTCAAATATCCCAGGATTACATCAACATCTGTCTGTCAAGCACAATATTGAAATAAGTCAAAATAAAGCAGAGTAAATAAAGTAACAGAAACTACAAATGTCAAAATGAATATCTATCAGTATCACCAATGCACGCAAGTGTGGGTCTCCATATATAACCACCGACATTTCCCTCTGAATTTATCTTAAGCATTTCTTAAACTAAACATGGTCATCAAAGATCGCGATCCATACAATCTTGAAGATAGATACAGGTTATCATTGTGGCACGAAACACCTTAAATTCATATATCTTTGAATAATATCGAATAGTATTGGTGTAACCGGAAGTGGCCGTAGTAGCCGGAATCTCCAATTCAAGACAGCCGCCATGGGAAAAAATAACGCAGCAATTGCAGCAGTATATATATATACCATGCTTCTGCTCGTGCCAAAGCCGATGCCAGTCCATTGGTTCTGTGGCTGTTTGGCTCTGATGTTGAACGTAAACGAGTCGTCCTCATTATACTGCCAGGATGCATGATACACACAGTCCTTGCCCATGCATCCAGCAGGCCAGACAAAGGTGTTGGTGCATGGGTTATTCGGCCCAGAGTCGGCCTTTTCTGAAATTGCAACGTTCTTTTTAAAATAAACCCTCTGATGAGTATGGCTAGACATGTGTTATTACTACAATTGAATGTTATTACTACTAATTGAATGTACTTTCGTAATTTGATGTACTATATGAGTAGGCCTATGCTACAATTTGGTAATCTGAAACACCGAGTTATGAAAATCTGATTTGTGGACCTACCAAAGAAATTCACGTTATCCGATCCTCGCTGAGATCCATGTCCGTGGTACTTAAGCTCATCCAGACGGTAGAAGTTAGGATCTTTGGACTCTTTAGCTTCCAAACCAGAGTTTGGGTAGTGGATATATTTTCCAGGCTCCTGCCCTCGGGCAAATATAAGGTGCATCATATCGTCCTCTATGTCGTAATCCGAAAGTTCCTCAGCTGAATGATTAGTTTGAAAAGGTTAATTGAAATAGTAATTTGGTAATTCGAAGGCTATCATCATTCTCTCACTACAATGGAAATTATGAGTAATTGGATCTATGTTTTTATTTTTTAAATCATTAATTTAGCATAATACAGATCTCCCTCCTTTTGCATCTTAAAAGAACATTATATTGGATTTGTGATGATAATGACAAATTAATGGGATGTTAATAGGAAACGTCAAATGAATTAAAGTGCACTTTTCTACTGACAATTGTTGTTATGATTCATTGCTCATTAAGTTTCTGATGCAGGTAGAATTACCCTTTCTTTGGAGTTTCCTCCTGAAAAGTAGAGTCGTCATGCCATCTTTCTCCTCCCCAACCGCAGCAGTGAGGGATTGGGATCCTCCATATATGGCATCTGGGCGGGGTGTAGAACGGTCACGTGTGTAGTAGTCCTGGATACGACTCAAATTGCCCATACGTGCTGCCCCAATGACAATGTCAGTGCAGTCCATGGCATGAAGGTTATCTGCGATAAAACATTGAATACTAAGACACAAATGCGCAAGGGATGGAGCAGGTAGATGTATCAGCACGCAGCGGAGGTATTCAACCAACCAATTGTGCCTATACAGCTTTCCCGCATAGTCCCGCGGATTTTTGTGCATTTATGGAGTTCTGTGGCCCTACATTCTCATATGTGAGACCACTTCAGAGTGAAAAGCTTAGATACATAGTAATATGGGGCACCTATATCATATTAGGCGTCTAATGGCACGTAATTAAACATAAACGTTTCACTTACGCTTCACTCCTGATTTTCCAGGTTCCGGTTCCCCTTCCCCTGCTGGTTCACCTTATAGAAGAGGACAACAGATTATATTGATTGATTAATATCTAATTCCGCTGACATATTTTATCACAGTGACAACGTTTTTCTCAGTGTACACATGAATGACAAATTAATTACACAATATCAAATATACAATCTATTCAATTATTATCCAGGAATAATGAAGCCATGTATTTTAAGCATTACTAATGATATGCAGTACGTGGTCCAAAATTATGCCCACGGTTACCGGGCACTAAAATCATATTTATGAATACAACATTTACTAGACAATGTTTCAATTTGGTAGTATAAAATAAATAATGAGAAATTACTAGTATGTACAAGGCAACTTTATAGATAAGAAGAAAAGGTACAAAATAATAAAAGCCAAGCCCAGCACAATTTGCTCCTTTAAAATAGCTTCTAGCTATAGGCCTAGTTATAAATATCATTTCAAGACCCAATGATATTGAAATGTATAAAAAGTAATATGTTATTCGAATCCATTGATTATATAATAAGTACATACACAGATTAACTATAATTAATGTGGACATAGGCCTATAGTTTTTATTTTATAGAAATACAGACCTTCAGGCTCTGGTTCTCCTTCAGCTTCTGGTTCAACTTCCGGTTCAACTTCTGAAGTAGGCTCTTCTTTTGGATGTTTCTTTTCAGGTTCTGGTGAGCCTTCAAAGGAATATTATCAATCATAAAGGTAAGGAACAATAGCATATTTAGATAGAACTGGATGGTATATCATCCAGGGCTGGCGTTCATAAAAAAATGGTGTTAACTAACACTAACACTAGCACCAAACGGGTGACTAACACGGTGTTAGCGGTAGTGTCCATAAGCTAACACCGTGTTAGCGCTGGTGTTAGCCAGCACCAGCGCTATCCTCGTGTTAGCCAGCACCTGGTGTTAGCGCGGGTGTTAGCTACTTAAAGAGATATATAATGGCCCCTCGAACACACAACACACTCAATTAAAGGCCATAGGCATAGCTTATAGGAAGGATATGGCTGATATAGGCATATAATACAAATAATTAAAATAAAAGAGCAGTTCATTGAAGTGGAGAAAAATTATACGCCTTGAAGGAAGGCTCATGCACACTGTAGTAGCCTGTAATGCCATGCCCATGGACCATTCAAAATAAATACATTAAAATGAAGGGGCAGTTAAATATTGAATTGAATATGTGAAATTAGTCTGTAGAGTGAGGTTGATATTATTCCAACAAATCAACAATCCACAGAAATGATAATGCCGCAACCGTTGAAAACGCCTATGTAACAGTATGGAATTGTGTATTCAGGAAAATAGGCCTACAAATTGTGAATTCGTACTGTCTCCTTATGAAAGGATTTACTAGTCGATTCATTTATACTTAGGCCTAGGTATTTCATTCAGTCTCTCTGTGTCTCTCTATGGCTATCATTTCCTTATTATAATAGTTGCGTTTATCAATCACCATTTAACAGAATTCCCCTTAAGTACTTAATAAATTTGTATCATTGGTACAAAGTTCGTATTGGTTGTATTTGTAAGCCAACCTCAGGTATTGATTTTGAATTGAATGTATACACCCTCACGTCCCAAATGATATTTGGTCAATTAAGCCCAACCCATGCCCACAGAGTTTATCTGTTGACCGCTTGGCTAATTACATAAACAGATATCCCTGAGATAGCACCCAGCGCTGCAATAAGCGAGTTCGGATTTCCGCGCGCACGGCTCCTGCCACTGAGTGAGGGGGATAAACAACCACTGGGGGTGCGGCACTCACTATACATGTATAGCAGAGTACTGTTCACACATATAGCCATCGGTAATTTCTGCATAGAAGATGGATATTTCTGTTGAAATCAATATGTATAAGAAGTGTACATATGGTGGAATCCAGTAGGAAGCTATTATCTAGCTCTGGGTAAAGTTGATTCTAGAGTTGACAAGTGCAAATAACGATATAAACAGTAAAATAGCGGCAAACTAAACCCCTGACTCAACCTGAACCTGACAGAAATTGGCTCAAATTATACACTACATCTACTGTCTGCTGCTGATTATTCTGAACAAAAAACATTAAGAAAAGTATTCGTCCTCCCTTTAGCATGGCTTTTGAAATTTAGTGGTCTTAATTCAAGGTTCTTTGTTGTAAAAGCAACATCTCAAACCATAATAATTATATATAGACAACCACCACACACACGCGCACATATTGTAAAAGATAAAAGTATAATATATATTGTCACACACACTTTGTATGGTTGCTGTAAGTTCCAATTTATTAGTTGAGATGTTACAAGCTGTCCCAACGCGTTTCGACCTAGGGTGGTCTTCGTCAGAGGATGAACTGATATGGTGATAGTTTAGGAAGGTTTTTGTTTATATACTTCTTCTTCTTTGCACATTTTGACACATTTTTACACACGATGATTAGTTAACACATTTTGACACATTATAGCACATTAGGCTAGTAAGGGATAAAAAATGGGTTGTAAAGGGGACTGAGGGGCTAGAAAGTTATGAGAATATATATGATATTCTTTAGGAAAAGCTAAAATAGGCCCAATGGGTGATATTTTATTCGAATAAATAAATTAATGGTGAAAATGTTGTATTTACATATCGGATTAATACATGTAGTTGGAAACCTTGTGAGAGTGAGAGTTTTTTTATAAACTAAAGATTAGTTTATGAATTGATGTTCCCATCTAACCACATAGCAATAGACCTTTAGCAGACCAATAGCCTCCAATACTAGGGTTTTCCGGAATCTTAGTGTACATAATCAACAATCCCTGTAGTCAAGGAATGTACTGAAAGACCTGGAATTATTTTCAGATGTATGGGACGTATTTGTTGGCCACACTTAGGTATGAATTTTGAATTGAATTGAATGTATACACCCCTATTGTTGCAAACGATTGCAATTCAAAAATATGCAGAGGATATTGGGTTAATTAATCCCAACCCATAGCCACAGATATAATCTGGTGACCTCGTGGCTAAGTACATAAACAGATATCCCTGAGATTACACCCAGAGTTGCTGCAAAAACATTACATCTAATATAAGTTTGAGCTTATCATTGAATACCAAATCCGACATGAACTTGTCTTATAAACCTATGCATTGTAAATGTAAAGGCCTTATAACGATAGTTAACAGATAAAAATAGCTTCGAATATAGAATATAGGTAATGAATATAGAGGCAACGCATGGATAGTGGGTTTTTTCAATCAAGTGTTAAATAGCCTTGTGTTTAGCCTTAAAAAAAATAGCTAACACCCCGCTAACACGAGGATAGCGCTGGTGTTAGCCAGCACACAGGGTGTTAACTAACACCCGCGCTAACACATTGTGCTGGCTAACACCAGCGCTATCCTCGTGTTAGCGCTAACACCAGGCTAACACGAGGATAGCTAACACTCCACTAACCGGTGTGTTAGCTTTATGGACACGAATTAAACACGGGAGTTAACACTTTTTTTATGAACGCCAGCCCTGTTCATAAAGTTGTAACAAGAACCATTGAATCACATGCATAGTTCTAACCTATAAGTTAGAACTATGCATGTGATTCAATGGCTCTTGTTACAACTTTATTTCATATCCAACAAGCGGCCTTAGGCCGCGCGTTGGATGCGAAATAAAATCATAACAAGAGCCATTGAATCACAAGAGTTAATTCTTAACCTTGAGTACAGTTGTTTCTTAGCTTCTCTGATCGGTCTGACGTCATCAAGGATGGTGATATTGACCAATGACGGACACGCTTACATCGGTAGCTATGCTATTTCTTCATTGACCAGTACAGAATCTACCACATCATGAAATGGGCATAATAATTATTTGCACTTGCAGTGTAGGCCTATACAGTCGTAGCTTTAAAATATTCTATTCTTTAATTGGCGCATTAGCGCTCGTATCATCATTATTATTGTGGGTTTTTGTTTTTTTTTCTAAAAAAGATTTAGAATATACATGCAATCGTGTTAATAAATAGTTGCTCACAGGCAATATATTCAACTTGGAATAACCATGGTCTTCTGCCCACTGCTGTGTCTAACTACCACAAATGGCCTGGGGCATAAACTACACGTCTGCGATACACTGCTCTCCAAGATCGAATATTTTCATTTCTATTGCAGAGGCCTGTTGCAAAGCCTATTGCGAGGCTTATTGCGGCTAGTGTGCTCCCGCCTTAAATGAGACATTAAAAAGGTTATTTAACATACCTGGTTCACCTTTATTATTTGGTTCTGGTTCCCCAGTTCCCTCTGGTTGTCCTAATTGCAAGAAAAAATTGGTTTTATTTTCATATACCTCAATGTTTTCATATACCTCAATACTTGGGCAGCCTCTAAGTTCAATAAAAAGACCCAAGGTAATGAGTTCTGAGTTCATCTCAGAAAGTTAATAGTTTGACATTTTCCCCTATTGCACATTGATTCCAACCATAAATAAGGTATGTTCATGTTCACACATATGTGGAAAGCATTTGACTTTGTATTTAAACTTTCCCATTATTAAATTCATACCTTGTGATCATAGAAAGAGCTCATTTGCCCTATACAAATAGCTGAGTCAGAAATAGAAAAATACATCTAAAATTTTCAATCTGGACACCTCATATTTATGGCCCATGGGTACTGTTTCATAATGACTGAGACATAGGACAAAGAAATTGCTAAGAACGGCCAATGCCACAAAGTTTCATAATGTAGAATATTCACACTTCACAGACTTAGGACTTAGACATAGGACCTCCAGAGTTTGAGGTTTGAAGGCTAGTCTTACAACATGCATGACTGTGCTAGCCTACCTCTGGGGCCTGTTTCATAATGAGGGACAAAGAGCCTAAGACATAGAAATGTAGATTTGGGACAAATTCTGTTTCATAATATGATTTTGCGACAATGTCTCCACTTTGAGACAATTGACTCAACGCTGAGACAATTTCGCAATGAAATTTCAGAACTTTGAGATAATTTCTTAATTTTGCCAACTTACCAACTTTTGAGTTTTAGTCACCAAGTTGCTGTATATGAGAGGGTGGGTGTGGGTTTGTGGGGCACGGTTTCACAAGAATTTGTTGTTAAGTTCCTAAGTCTCAGTTCCTATGCCTTATGTATTATGAAAATAATATTTTTATGGTGGCTTTTACTACACATGTATATGGTCGATTCTCAATGAAATGGTCTCAAATGGGAAAATGTCATTTTTATAAGTTTTTTTTCAACCAATCATGTAGTCATGCATTGTAATTAATGTTTCTATGCAATCAGACTCAATATTCTGAACAAATGTGTACATACTTTTCCATACCTACGATGAATATTTAGGAAATTCGAGCCATTAAATATGCTTAAATACACCTTCCAACCAATATATTGAATATATCATTCCTAAAATTAATTAAGATTGCATGGAAATCTTTGTTTATGTATCAATATGTGCCAAGAGTTTCTTGAAGAATAATCCATGAAAAAATGTAGAATAAAATGCACAGAGGAAGAGTGAAATTTATAACCCAATATTGCCGTTACCGTCTGTGACGCTGATAAGAGGCTGTAATTAACTAAAAAATCATCCAATGAATAATTTGAATGTGCTTGATGAAACCTGGACACATGGGTGTATTGAAACAGAAAGAAAAAAATTGATCAAATCTTTTTATTAATCTAATCTAAGTTTCCACAATGGCGAAGCATTTTGTCCATCACCGTCCATGAAGGCCCCCACCACTATCCATGACGGTAATTCTTCATTGATTTTCATAAATGATGGATGAAGGTTTGTTTTCCATATACCATTCGAAAGGGCTTGTTTTCTTCTCTGGTATCATGTAAAATGATTTTATTTTTCTATAAATGAATGAAATGACGACGAATATCTTTGTGACCATCACCGTCCATGATGCAATATATTTTTTAGGGTATATTTCCAACAATTTTCATACATAAAAAACGCAGTTTCAGGGTATAGAAGAGTAGGATATGGGGTGCCTATCCTAGCAATTTCATTTCATTCTAGTGACCTTTCTCAAAATACCCATTTGGAACCGTTTCATGAGAATCAACCATATACAGTAGAAGATGAAATGTATGTCAGGAATACTGTACCAAGTTCTGGTTCTGCAGTACCAGATTTCTCAGGGTCTGGTTCTCCAGATGGATGTGGTTCTCCAGATGGCTCTGGACCAGCCTTTTCTGGTTCAGGTGAGCCTTTCTCTGCCTTTGTCCCTGGTTCTCCTGATGGATGTTCTGGCTTTGTCTCTGGTTCTCCTGATGGATTTTCTGCCTTTGCCTCTGATTCTCCTGATGGATCTTCTGTCTCTGGTTCTCCTGATGGATATTCTGGCTTTGTCTCTGGTTCTCCAGATGGATCTTCTGCCTTTGCCTCTGGTTCTCCTGATGGATTTTCTGCCTTTGCCTCTGATTCTCCTGATGGATCTTCTGTCTCTGGTTCTCCTGATGGATATTCTGGCTTTGTCTCTGGTTCTCCCGATGAATGTTCTGGCTTTGTCTCTGGTTCTCCTGATGGATTTTCTGCCTTTGCCTCTGATTCTCCTGATGGATCTTCTGTCTCTGGTTCTCCTGATGGATGTTCTGGCTTTGTCTCTGGTTCTCCTGATGGATGTTTTGGCTTTGTCTCTGGTTCTCCAGATGGATGTTCTGGCTTTGTCTCTGGTTCTCCATTAGGCTCTGGTTTTCCATCCGGACCTCGCTCCACATTGAGGTTAGGGAATGCTTTACAACTGTCTCCAACACCTACAATGTCAAATTGAGAATTTCATGTGAAATAGAATGTAGAATTAATAAACAAGACCTAGTGACTGATAATTAAATCATCAACAATTTCATAGGATGTCTGCATGTTCACAATTAATAGGTGACTTCTTTGCAGTGGTACCATTGCTGTTTTAAGTTCCATATATTTGGAGTTTCAATCTCAGTATTCAATCAACATTAAAGTAATTTTCTCTCGACCAAGTAAGCGCAGCATATAAGTGTTCCTTCACCCATGCACATACATATAAATGTATCAGGTAACACTAGTGCCACCTATCCAATGGTGCCATCTATCCAATGGTAAGGGTGTTGTGTAGGAGCTGGAACCTGGTGGGGAGTTGATGAATAAACTCATACACTGCGCTTTCTGTACGCTCTAAAAAGTGCCTATTTGCGCTTCTTTAGAAGAGCGCAGGAGGTTGCGCTAATATCTGACGTGTTTGATTTGAACGCAGCAACACAACGCTCTTTTTGCCTTTAAACTAGCGGACCAAGAGCGCAGTGAGAGCACACGAACCCATTTGCTATTGGTTTCATAAGGAAACAAGTGAACCAGTAGAATCACTCTGCGCTTGTATTGTGCTAAAAATATTAGCGGATGAAGAGCGAGTGGCAAGCACACTATAAACAAGTGCAGCAAGAGCGAGCCATGAGCATATAAGCGAACCAGTGGAATCAGACCTTTAAGGTGCGTTTCCACTGGATCGCTTATATATGTGCTCATGGCTCGCTCTTGCTTCGCTTATTTATATTGTGTCTTTCATTCGCTCTTCATCCGCTTTTATTATTAGCACAACACAAGCGCAGAGCGATTCTACTGCTGCGCTTGTTTCCTATATGAAAACAATAGCAAATGCGTCTATGCGCTCTCACTGCGCTCTTGGTCGGCTAGTTTAACAGGTAGAAAGAGCGTTATGATGCTGCGCTCAAATCAAACAAGGCAGATATTAGCGCAACGAGGGTGGGGACAGAATGTGAAAAGAAAGTCATGTGCCAAATTTCTTGCCCCCCCCCTTCAAAGTTTGTGCAAAATCTAATGACCCCACTTATCTCTCTTGACCACACTTTCTTACCACTGATCCACATAATTAAAATAGGTTTATTTCTTACATGATTGAAACAAAGCAATGATCAGAGATGAATATATAGACGATAATGCCTACCTCCTCAATTAAATCAGAATATAAATCCATAAGTTGTGCACCCAATTTAGCTGTCAACAACATTCTTATCAAAATAAGGTTATCCTTCAAATTGATAGCAGGTGAACGGGGATAAAACTTCATGCTTATGAAGCTAAGATTCCTTAAACTGTGATTGTCTTCATGCTCACTGCAAATTCTGGGAGCGGGTGTGCAGAATACACAAAGAACTGGTAGTATTTCTACAAGTACAAGTAGTTGTGCTCACATCAAAGTGACCCGAAATATGTAAATGAATTGAAAAGATTGTCTTATAAAAACAGTAACAAGTTTGGTGTTATTCGTATGGGACCCCCTCAGAACCTCATATATATATATTATACGGAGTAGCACAATAAGGTCGTTAATTATGATCAGTCCCCCACTGTCATTATTTTCCCATGATTCGCCACTCATACCACTTAGACCTCGCATGGCCCGTACTCACATGTTATCTTGGAAATGGCCTATTACTTAGACATTATATTATCCCTTTGATTAAATCCTTTACATTGTTATTATTATGAAACCAATGGGAATTAATTTCCACTGTGTTAAACTTTGATGATTATGTTAATTAATGGTTTGAATAAGAAATAGAAAAAGGTAGAAAATTATTAATGTACTGACTCTGTGGACGCCATCCAATGCCCATCCAACTTGTACTTGTTGCCTCTAGTATAACTTCAAGTTCGTCCTATAAAAAAGTAAAGTATGACCGGTTAAAGAAAGATTACGGTTACACAAAAATCTAGTTGATATCGTCTGGTAAATTGGCTGTCGAAAATTGAATCGAATTAATCCAGGCAATTCAATACTTCATTACGTACCCCAACAATCCTGTAATACATATTGTAAACATCAGTCAATTGTTTCGTCTTGTAGAGGTCTTTGCGTTCATTCTTATCTGGTATATTCTTCACCGGTGACTCTGCATGGGAATTATTTGCATGTTTCAGCTCGCCAGTTAAGCTCAAGGAACGTTCATATATTTTTAATTTGTGACAGGAATTGTTGAAAATAGTCAGATAGTCCAATAGTCCGACACAAATTTGGTTTTGCTAAATTTTGTATTCAGTTCATATTGAAAAGGAAATGAGCTCAACCCGTATAGACCTACCATGCTGGCAATTCTCTCCAAACCATCCTTGCTCGCAGAAACATTGCTTCTTAGGATAACTTGTTGCATCAATATCAATACATTTTCCATGGCCGTTGCAATCCCCATCAAACATGCACTCATCTGCAATGAAAGGGGAAGTTTGTACTCTTTTGTTCTATCGGGTCAATCCCTCTTTCAATTCAATATTGCATATTTAGTGTGAGAAGTTGAGTTCATATTAAGGACAACTGTGGATAATTGTGTAAATCTGTCATAAACAATACCTTTGTATTGACAGTTAGGTCCACTGTAGAGATGTTCACATTCACATTGTCCATTTTCCACCGTTTGACCAGAGCAATCGGGCTCTCCAGATGCATCTGCAATGAAATGTAAAACATTATTTAATCCGAAATAACGTAGTATATGAATAGACGAAACCATTCAGTCTCTATTACTGTTGTACATTACCAAAGTAAAGGGAGAGTACTGCAATGTGATTTCTGATCCCGACAGCCACACCCATTTGAGGTTGTTGAATGTGTCTGCAGTCAGTGCATGTTGCTTATGAGCAACAAGTATCAGTGACAATTTACAGTGACAGTCTACAGCTATGTACTGTTTACAATTTGTACAAGTCATGTTTTTCGGTTAATGTTGTGTTTAAAAAGATGACAGGGTCCAGTTCAATCTAAGTTATGAAGAAGTCGGAAAGTGTTCTTGTGATCTGTTCATTTGCTATGAGCAGAACAAGTCCCCAATTTCTTGTTTACTGTTGTTATGATATTATAGTCTAAATTTGGAGAGCCTTAGGCCTTTGTACTGTGTTGGACCTAGCAACATTTCTGTTGAGTGTGGGTTGGATGAAATTAAATAACATTAGGAATGAATCATAAATCAATATCAGCAACAAAGGTACAAACATGAACAATCTCATGATCAGAAAGTCAACCATTATTACACATCACTTATAGTATGAAACCAAAGATTTGAGTAGATGAATAACCTATTATACACTGATATCAAAATAATGTATCCCTCTATTTGCTGATTATAGGTAAGGTTTCCCCTCCTTGTGCGATGGTCGGTAGTGGTGGGGAAGGGGAACTGGGTTGGGCTGGCAGGAAAACAGACAAGGGCCAACGCCCATAATACTGCGATTGCTTAATTGAATGGCAATTCCATACAAATTTGGAGTTCATTACTATCTCTGTTTGTCTATGCCTTTGTTTTCTCAACTCAACTGACTAATTTTCTTTAGTCATTATGACCAACAATTCTCAGATAATTTTGGAGAACCATAAACCTACAATGTGTTCAAAGGTAAGAAGCGATCTCTGTCCATAACAGCAAAGAGCATCTAAAGATATTTCCTTTCCTGGAGCATCTACCATGTACTTCCAATTTGTTCACAAAAAAAGGTTACATAACCGGTAGATGGATTGTCCAATTGCTGCACGTTTTGTATTTTTGAAGTAATAAAAAAAAACCTATATATAATATATATCAATAATTCAAACAAAATTCAAATGAATCATATTATATTAATGTGAAGTAATATGACAATAGCAATAATATACGGGCACCAATCTCATCAGAAATTCCCTTTAGATCTGCCCTAACGAAGTCATACTTACTCTTGTCTATAGTAACTTCTGCGCAGCTCCAGAAGCGGTAAGCACCTCCCCACTCTGAAGCCTGCCTCAACAATCTTAGCGTGCACTGGTCGCAAGTATAATCTGGAGGAATGGTCACCAAGTGGCCTTGGGCTCTGAAAAATGTATTAGTATTGCAACGGTAAAAGCAGGCTAGCTTTCATTAGAAGTAACATTCACTCACTGGGTGATAGAATCAACAAGTAACATTAACACTTACTGGTAACAGTGTTTCAGATAACTGTTAACGGTTACAGTGGTTTTACTGTTGACAGTTGTAGCTGTGTTTTGGTAGAATACCATTATCTCATTGCGTTTTCAGAGATGAAAGCTAGCAGGGGTATGGTCAATTTCATCTGTATACTGGTTGCAGTATAATATGGTACGATTGGTATAATTTTGTTATGGTATAATTGTGTTACTAATTTGAATCATTCCAATACATAAACGAGCTTGAAAGATCGTTATTTGTTCAGACAACAAGGTACATCAGATATATTATCCTTGTTGGGCCTGCAACAAGGTTGGTCACCTTAGAGCCAGCAGATATCAGTACCAGTGATGGCAAGATGTCTTATGTCAATTTGATGAATTTTAAATTGATATTTTCATACTTTCATATTTGAAAAAAGAAATGAAAATTTCGAACATTGAAGTTGGGTGAAATTTTCTGGTAAGTGCAAAGATTTAACATCCAATTTCCTCGGGGGAACCAGGCACAGATATACATAGCCTATAGTAACCAAAGTATGTCTTATCGATACAAGTGCAAATGATTTTGTTTCAAATCCAGAAACCTTAGTTAATGGTATATTGACAATGAGGAGCACACGGTATGTTTTTGATAAACAAATCAATCTTCCCTAGGGAGGGCCACTACACCACACGTAGCCTGTATTACATCATGCACCAGCAAGTTTGATACGGTAAAGAAAGTCACGCATGATTAAAAAGTCCCACCTGAACATGCTAATTGAATATATTCCTCTTCTCCTGAATTTCAATACCATGGCTATTACACCTACTAAAAACATAGGCTATATACTCTCTATTTTGGTCCACGTTATGTACATGAACATACAGGCAACATAATTACCACTGGATATTTTAAAAATCTGAAAAGTATACTCACGTGACATCTTTTTTGCCTAGCCATTGGTTTGCTGGAGTAAGCCAATGGACAATTTTACTGCCCTCTAATAGTTGTAATTGGTATCCACCCTAAACCATTCAAAGGAGAAAATGGAAATTTTACTAAACTATTATGGTGATTGACTTTCATTAAGATCATTTGTTGGCCCATGTCAGAGATATCGGCTAAAAGAAGTTACTATGATTGTGACACCAACATTTTATACTTTAGCATAAAATGAAGAACTTTATTTTATACTTGTTGCTTCCTTGCTCCTTAAAGAATAGTCTGCTAATGTTTACAAGACATATAATACATACCCGATGTGCATATGAAAGATGCCATGTGACATTAAACTGCATCCCTGAGTAAAGCTTGGTAATTTTGTCTTTTCCTGAAAGTATCAAAGGCATAATCATTAACAGGGTTGTCGAAGTAGAATATAGTGCACATGATCTCCTGAATGTGTAGCTAAAGAAGAACAGGATAAACACGCTTACGAAAAAGCAGAATCGAAAAAATGACTTATGTTATGTTAGGTTATACCAGAGCAGAAATACAAAGTGGTTCATCGCGCATCACATTTATAGTTTGAGTGAATAGCTGGGAGTTCTCTACTCCTGTTAATTTATAAGAATCGGTATGGAACTTCAGAGAGAATATCCCAAGAAGGACTGAAGAAGTAGGGGGGGGCAACGTGAATACATTTAAAGATATTGTAGAATTGATAGCTCTTAGAGAGTAGGAGCAAGAGTAATTCTGCGAGTGGACAGGAGGGGAGGGGGATATTAAAGAGTTGCCTTTTGGTTTTATGACTGGTGGTGAGCGCTAGTATAGTTGAAAGGTGGCTATTCCACTTTCAGTAATACCTGTGAGCCACCATCGTAACAACCCTTAGGTAAAATGTTTATGTATTTTATACTTGACTCTTTGTAATGTGATTGCTGTTACTGACTTGTTGTATAAACATCCTCCTAAATATTAAAAATGAAATAAAGGAGAACATAACAATGTCAAGTCCAATACTGTACTGTATTATCAGGGTCCATGCGACTTGAAGTCAGGTGCCGACCTAGATTCTATGCGATAGGTTCAATCAAATTACGAATGAATATGGAAATAATTACGAAAAATAAAGGGCTTCAAAAGCATACTTTTACCCCAGATATCTTCATCAAACCCATTTATTCAGGGAGATGAATCGTCGACTGAACTGACAACGCAGAAAAAAGGTTGGAAATACCAAAGGTTAGGAGAACATTTACAAAAAGTTGTCCTTGGACTCTTATGATATAGATTATTGGCACTTTCATTGTCAAGGAAATTGTAAATTTATGCAATACAGTGACTTAATCCGCTTTCCGGTGAAAACTAGTACCGCCACCTGGTGAGAACAGGATGTACAATGTTAAGTCAGTGGGGAGATGCACCATGCTTTGAGAATAGGTGGATTAGCTGGGTTCAAATCACGTGTGTGCGGATTTAGTTTTAGTTAAAGTGAGTACATTATTCATTTACTGATAAACAGATTACAGAATTCAACACCATGATTTATTTTAGCCGAGTTGCTTTCAAGTAAATCAGCTTATAATTTACTGAGATATATCGAGGTATTGCACTTGATGTGAAAGAAGAACTAGAACCATTCCAGGTAAAAATAAAAGGAGGAGAATACAGGGATGATTCAAGTAGTTATTTAATTTCAGTTGAAGAACGGGGTGGGAATTGGGCCTGTTATTTTAAATGTTTTAAATATTCAAAACTACTCAGGTGCAGCGTCTGGTCCCTGTTAGAGAATCCTTTGCGCAAACATTGTTTATGCAAAGTATGAGCTGTGAGATCACGAAGGGGTGATAAGAACATCCTCCCATATGCAGTTTTGATGATATTGAGATTCGCAAACAGGGGAGCATTCAAATGGGATCAGTGTCCTGCTTGCGAATACTTGGAGAACTGGTGTTGGGCCTATATTATGCATCAAGTTAGATATCTATTTCCCGAGAATCGACCATATTTTAAGTCCACTTTGTATAAACTCTCTTTCCACCATCAACCTTCCCATATAGTCCGCCATTTCCTCACTCCAGAGAAATCTTTCTCTGGAAAATCTCCCGCTCCCATTAATTTATTTTTTCCCAATATCTCCCAGAAGGCAGCCAATTTCCCTAAGTATAACCCCGATAAATCGTCCTATCCTACCGTGCAATCACCTTCAGCCATGAGTAATCACAGTAATCACTATATATATCAATAGCCTCACTCATTTTATCAATCGGTGCCTGCTACATGTATGATTCACAAGCTCCTGGCCACTCTCTCCATCGCAGCAGTGGCCCGAGCATCACCTGTGTTATCCAGGTGAACGCTATACTCATCAGGCTGCACCAGTGCTGTGGGTGCTTCACCTGTATCAGTACCATCCACCTCACAAGACGACGCCCCATGAAGAACTGTAGACCACGCCCTGATCTCCGCCCGAGTCCTCCTCGCCATCTGTCCGAAAAGTAGTTGACAAGGGACTCCTTCGTCCCTTTAAGAAGAGAGAAAAGTGGGTGACTTTTGACTTCGAACCTGTACCCCCTGAGTCGCCGTTTGCGATCGACTATGGCCAAATATACAGCTGTATTGTGTTGCACTGTCTCTGTTCCATGTGCAGCACCTGCTGTTTTGCTTGCATGGAAGGAAGAGCTGGTCCCCATGGTTGATTGCAAAGAACGGCTCGCTGAGCAAAGGGTTGACATGTCCTTGTCATAAATAGAAGTACAAAATCCCCCACTTTCCCCTCTTTTTAAAAGAACAAAGTAATCCCGTGTCAATTACTTTTCGGACAGATTATCAGGTGGTGCAGGAGGAACAAGCTTCCTTCTAGCGTGAGGGCAGTCACATCGGCAGTCAAACCGCTCGTAGTGCTCAAGGTGCACCACAACATTAATTGAGAACCACAGTTCTGCCACTCGTGCCACTCCACTATGACCGCAATCTCCCCCAGGCGTGCATAAATGACTGGGCCACTTTTCGATAGGGTGGGTCATTTTTCGGTTGCCGAAAATCAATTCCTGGGTCTCTTTTAAGATGGGGTTAATACAGTCAGGTTTACCAGCAGCTATTATTTATTAATTATTTTTCTTATTGTTTTTTCCATATATCACAAACGGGAGAAGCCAGCATCATATTAGTTAAAATTTAACCATTGATTTTATTAGCGTCCCCATTTAAATGTTCCCACTGGCGTAGTTTTCCCTATTTTTCCTCCAAGCACCATCGTTGATATGTATTGCAAATTGTTTTCATATTTTCATCCGTTGAACTCTCTCGATCTGATCAGTGCATTTGTATTCTACCACCTCATTCATTTGCCTAAACATAATTATGTTGTCTATCTGTTGCATAAATTTGTCTCTTTTACCTCAGTTTCAACAGCCATTCACCATCGGAGTGGCGAATTCCCCACTGGGGATGATACCCTGCCATAGCAATAGACTCATTATCGACTTATAAACATACATATATATTTTTTAAACCATCTATTAATTAATCAATCCACAACAATACTATTGACCTTAAGAGTTTAACTCAAAATCCATTACTACCATATATAGATCTACCTGCAATATCCATGTCTACACGTCTGGAGGGACGGAACCATTTCTACTGCTGATTCTACCTGTATATTATGTATTTCACCTGATGTATTTTACAATCTCCCAACGGTCTCATTTACCGGTGCACTGTTCGGAGATTTATCACCTTTAAATTCATGATCATTGCTTCGTATAGATCTCTCTTAGCTTCTTTAGGGTCTCATTAACCCGTAAACTCTCTCGAAGTTATCTATTCGTATTCCTCAAATAAATTTGGTCTGATTTGTATTTCAACATGTATTTTTTTGTATTCGTCTCGCTCGCCGAGCATTTATGCCATTTTATTTCCATTTTTTGTATAATTATGTTTCATGGTTCCATATCCGTGATTATTAGCTCGGCAGAAGTTTAATTCTCCAGCTGACGTTGTCTTATCTAATGTCCACGTTTCATAACTTTACTACATTATTATTGCATAATATTACACCCAATTATGCCATTTTCATAATTACATTCTATCAAAATTTATTCGGACATTAGACTGCTTTATTTCTATGCATAGGTATGGGCAGAACGCTTCGCACGGTCATTAAAACTGAAAGCAAGCTCCAAGGTTTGGAGGCCCCAACTGCACTCACCTCGGCGGCTGTAATACTTTCACTGCGCGGGAATCTGGGTCACCCTCTAAAACCAGCGAGCGCTACCAACGGGCGCCCATACCTATTTCTATTTTACCATTAATTACAAGAAGGTAAAAAGGCATGATTCAGACACAGCCGAAAAGTAGTTGACACGTAATTCCTTAGAGCCTTTAAGAGGATGGAAAAGTAGGGGATTTGTGACTTATATTTATGACAACGACCTGTCAACCCTTTGCCCAGTGAGCCGCTCATTGCAATCAACCATGGGGAAACAGGGCCAGAATCTTCCTTCCTTTTAAGTAAAACTATAGCTGTACATGGAACAGAGGCAGCACAATACAATACCGCTGTATATTTGGCCATGGTCGGTCGCAAATGGCGACTGAGGTGGCAATGGTTTGAAGTCAAAAGTCCCCCCTTTTCTCTCCTCTTTAGGGGCCTAAGGAATCACGTGTCAACTACTTTTCGGAGAGATTATAGTGGTTGGTATCTTCTGGGTCATTTCCAATAATATAAAATTTTCAAACAGAATATAATGTTTTTCGGGAACAGATTCCTGATTTATTTGATGGTCTTTTTGTATAGACACATTTCTATATTGAATTTAAAATCAGCGTGTACCGAGTATAATGTAATATACATAAAGCCAATGCTGAGTAAAATATTCAAAATGAAAAACTTTTTAATTGAAAAGTTTTGAACCTTCATGATTGATATTACAATTTGCCTTTTAACTTTCCCACAATATTATAAAACTCATCCCATCAGCAAAAGCGGGTCGGTCCCGATATTTCATAAGTGCTGTCATGAGTCCCACTAATTGGCTTAATCAACCAAAAGGTTGAGCATTTACTGCGGATGGGGGTTGTTGGCAATTAAGGCTTCCATTCTCCATTCAACCGGGAATCAAGCCTTTGGTGGATGGGTTCTGCCACAGGTGACACAATATATAGATAACGAAAGAACCAGTCCATAAATGATGGGACATAGATGCACAGGTAAAATGCATTGCTGGCGATGTTTGCTTATAGTTACACAGCCCCATTGATATAATACTGTTATACCTACTGTCATAATAACAAAGGTTTAACCCAGGCTATTATACTGAATATTGATTTTTAATGTTATCTCATAGCTATGTCTCTACATGTCCATGCTAACGTACCTTTTCTGTTACACCAAGCGTGACAATACCCTGATATTTACATTACACTTTCAGTTCCGATTGAATATGAATGTATGTTCGACTATTCAGGCATTATCGGAGATATTAAACATTCATGCGCACCAGCTATTCCAAACAGACTCATAAAGTTCCAAAGGATCGAATGACATGTACCACATGAATTTTAAAGTGATAGAGACCCGCCTCAATGGTACTTGTAATCCCCATCACCGGGCTTTTAGCGAAGGGGATTCCCCAAGCCTCAGCTTAGATTTCTGCATGACAGGCACGTTTACCTACTTCCCCTGTGGTGAGGCTGGTGGCAATGAAAAACAGCCAACCATTCCCAGAATACACAGGCCATGTTCAAGCTCGCGGCAGTCTGATCCTATGAATATGATCTTATATATACACCATTGAAAACCTCTACTTTTGAACTGTAATACAATATCATAAAGGCATTAGCATTGTGTCTAATATTTAAGATACGTGTAAATATGCTGAAGAAAATTAGCTTTGCTAGTAATAGTTCATAATCATGTATACACTTGCAATTATCGTAGAAACATGATTAAGCGCCCAAAATAATATTTACAATGGTCCCAGAAGTGCAAACATTTAGGTCATGTGTTTCAGCAGAATGCTTGGAATTCACCATCGCCCACCCCTGATGGTGATGGAGATTTGTACGGGAGTGTCAAAGAAAATGTGCCACTACATAATTAGCCTAGGCTAGGAGTAGGACTCGAGTATTGTTCCTACCAAACCGCACACTAACCACAGAGGCAAGGAGTAGGGAGGTCACACGATGACATTGTTTTCAGTCAACCCTGATCGATCAAAACAATTAGACTTTCATTACAATTACAGTAAATGTATAGACGCTATTCACCATTAATGGAAAAGTACTCAAACAAGTTACGTAGAATTACGCTGTCAACGTATATAAAAAAAGTGGCCTTAAGTCACATCGTCCAGATTTCTCGATTATCCTTTGCTAACTTCTATATGGTGCTATCTACATAGAGAGTAGACATTTTCTAACATAGAGATACAAATCCTTCAGTAAAAAAAAGAGACAAACGGACAATTCAGAGAAACTAATCAAATCTTAGATTTCCCTAAGCTTTGGACGCACACACTCTTATTAACAGAAACACGTTACTCTTTCAGAGGTGATTACTACAATAAAATTAATTACAGGCAAAGCCCAGTGAAATAGGTCGGGGAACCCTAATAAAGCCTATGACGACAGTGATAAAGTATAGGTTGGGGAACTCCTCAGCAAGAAATCCCCATATTATATACCTTTTTGCTTTTTTTTAAAATTTAAAGAGGTGGTATTTATTTTATTGCTAGCAATAATGGCGATATATACCTGTTAAAGTTACAGAATCGACCCATATAATTGGATTTGTGAAAATAAATTGTGTATCAATCATTATAATGGCCGAGTATGAGTGGTTACGTCTAGACAGAGTGATGCCAAGACATCTTCAGACCTACAACTGAAGCTGATAGGAAATCAATGAGCTACCAAAAAGTGAGCGTTTTGTGGTGGGACAAATCCTGTACAGAATTTCCTTCGGGCCCCCACTCCCTAATCCCTAGTTTCCCACCATTGATCTGGTTTGCCACTAGGTACGTTGGCAACAAGCCAACTATATTGATTTCACATCAAAACGTTTGATTCGCAGGTAGGGACTGTGATGTTTGGCATGGAAGGAAAGCACTATTGGAGGAATTGTAATAGTAAAGAGGATCCTTTCTGGCCCAAATATCCTGTCACCCCAGTTGGGTGCCATGTGTCCGAAAAATACAAAAACAATTTTCTTGATTATAGGATAGCGATTGATAGATAATCCGGTATTGGAAATTAGTTTACCAGGGTCGGATCAGTTCAGAAACAGCTTTACAATGCTTTTACGAGGAGGATAGCGGAATGGACATAAATTCCAAAGCTTTACACTATGGGATAAGTTGATATTTATTTTTTTTAAATATTTCTATTGGTCATAAACTTAACCGATTATCAAAGTACACACAACCAACTAATGTGGTGGTTTTTGTACGTTGCCATATCATAGAAAATTACAAGAAAATTCGGATATCTGAACAATCGACTTGCTATCTAAAATACTGTTAAATATTCAAGAAATGGGATTGTATGTATGTATATTGTTGGTTTCCAGTATACGATAATACAATTTACAACAAATAACAATGATCTACTCTGGAAATCGTTGACCTTCTTGGGCAGCCATGGTTCTTTCAGGGGTCCGTTAGTAAAGTTAAGTAAACATGATATGACGGCATAGTGTAGAAAGCTTAGTTACACACAGGGAAAGTGCACATTTATGTGTGATGTGGAGTGACCAGTACCACCAACCTATGTGGTATTTTCGGGTAGTAATATAATAATAGGGGATCCACACTGGATGTAAAAATAAGGTCTCCCTCTCTGTGAAAAGATTTGTATTGGAATCATCTATAAGCGTGTGCGCTGTTTACGTAAAAGATTATCCTCAAGGCATCAAGAGAAGACACGGTATTTGTTGGTCCCTCTGCCCCAGTCAGCTCCATGGGAGGACACTCAGAACAAGAGTTGACACCTATATATAGATGCTAGTTTTCATTTTCAAGGAAAAAAGGCTAGTTTCTTTACTAGATATCAAGGACCTTGAAATCTGAAAAAAGGGTCACTTTATTTTCAGGGGACTTTCTCCTTGAAAAATGAACAAAGGGTATGTTTTTGCGAGAACAAAATAAACTCATAAAGTCCTTTTTATCAAATGTGTGGACCATTATAGTGAGAATGGAGTTGATCAATATGTATTTCAGAAAAACTGTTCCATCAAAATCGGTGTAGTGTATGTATCACAGCTTCTGTTATAAAAGCATTTCAAAATATTGTATAAAGCGTACACCAAGAATCTTAATATTAATAAAATAGTGTTTGGACCCTTAAAACCCCTATCTTGTCAGAAACCGCTGGCCAGATCTCCGATATATTTCAGGTGCACATTGCCAAAAATGGTGTGGAGCCATTCCACTATGTTTCATTAACACTTTTGGAAGACATCAGGGTTATAAATGGGTTCAAAATGGGTTGAAATTGAAACCCCATCCAGGGTCCCCATCAGTGCCTGAAAACAACCCCTATCAGTGCCCATACACCAGAACGAGGCAATTTTCATATTGGTTGGATTGAGGTCATGACGCAACATTGTCTGTTGCTAAGCAGCACCCTAATGTTCGCTCATCGTCACCAGTGGTTTTTTTTCTCATAAATTGCGCTGGTCTGTGTTTCAAGAGATAGGTTATCAAAATCTAAATCATTTCATTAGAGAATACTTGGTGAGGTTGGAGAAGTGACATAAAGCAGTTGGTGAGGGGCGGGGGAAGTGGGGGGGGGGAAGGGAAGGAGAGTGGGAAGATGTGGGCTCCACTGTCCCGGCGGGGGGAAGGGGGGTAATGGGAGGAGAGGGAATGGGAGGCAACAACAATACAACAGTGACAAAAAAAACATCTTAACAGGGTTCCATTTGAGGTATGAATGTTAATACAGATACTAACTTACAGAGTTGGAGAGGGAACAAGGAGAGTGGGAAGATGTGGGCCCCCACTGTCCCACTAGCAAATCCTGTGCGAAGCACGGGTATTTGCTAGTTTATTGTATAATATGCTCACATGCATACATTTCATTTACGTTGAACCTTGATGATACTGGGTGCATTGCCCATCACACATGATTAAAAACTTCTCATTCAGAATCATATAAGGACATGACTTCTAATACAGGGTTTACTCTGTATGATAATGCAATTTTCAACAAATAACAATGATATACTCTGGAGATTGGTGACCCCCTTCTATGGCAGCCATAGTTCTTGCAGGGGTCCCTACTAATGTACCAATGTGTGTGCTGTTTACGTAAAAGATAATCCCCAAGGTGTCAAGAGACGGCACAGTATTTTTTGGTCTGTCTGTGCCAGCCAGCTCAATGTGTGGGTTACAAGTAGGATTATAGCTTCATTCTCGTCTCTTGTTTCTCCCATGCTAGTTTGGGTAAAAGCTCAGGTTCTACATCTCTGTGTTTGAAACGTGACCATTTGTTCGTTTTCAAAAAAGAAAAGAAAAGAAGCTAAATAAGGCTTCTGAAACCTCACTGAAGCCCAACTAAGGCTGGGATAGCCAGGTGTTGCCGGTAGGGGGAAGCCTCTCCTGCATGATACTGAGAGGATATGATTGAATTCCTCCATTGATTTTTTCTTGTCATACGTTATAACAATTCCCTATATTTTGAGAAACTACTATTTATCATAACTTAAACTGGTAGGTCATTTCATGTCATATTCCTGATTACAGTGTAGAAATGGGGTACTGAAACCTTTTTTGCCTAGATACCAAAAGAAACTCTAGTTACTATAGAAACGGCCCATTTTGACAATGTTCCCAGCCTTTTCGGCAATTTTGCTCTTCAGATTCAGAATATTCATGAAATTCTATATGGAATACCTCAAATTTAGCTTGTTGTACAATGGGTAGGTGTAAGTCCTAATATAAATGAGGAGTTATTGATATATTTAAAAAAAAGAAAAAAAAAGAGGAGTTATTGAGGGTGTGGCCTCTATGCATCCTATTGTTTCCCTATGTAAAAATGTATAACCTAATATCATAGTGGTAGTGCGTCCTATTGGTATCTCCGGTCCTATACTAGCTAGAGGTCTGAAATTTTGTATGTGATGTCAGAGATTGAATACGAACTTTCTAGCAGTAAAATTCCCGTTTTGGGTCTAAATGCGTGTACTGTGCCTCACTCACTCACACTCACGTTCTCGGTTTGCAATCCCCCGCCCACCCCAACCCCTTTAAACATACGCCCAAAACAGAGAGGCGGGGAATGTGTGTATAGTCCAATATAACCCATCTTATACGCCAAAAGATTTATCTCGTTATTCTCTAGCTCTTCCTTTCTGGCAGAGGTGAAGGTGCATATATCTGGCATGTAATGCATGGGTTGCTCAAGATCCATGAGCTTTTCTTCTGTACCACAGGTTGGCGTCCGCCGTGACGGCCCAATTCACGCTCAACAGTTGTTTGTGCCAAGAACTATTCCGACTATTTGACAGCAGAATGGCAGAGAATAATTCCGTCAGGTTTTGAATCTCTTTTCCTTGATTATGCGTGTACATATAAACACGTGGCATACGGGGGGGGGGTAATAATTCGATCTGGTTTTAAGAAAAAAATCATGTTAATTAATTGGAAATAGGGGTATTTTTATGGGTTTTCATAATTCTTTCATACTGTCCCCACATTATCGCATACCACCAGCATGACGGGTGAGCGGTACATGAACCAGCAAAGCAAATTAAAGTATCGTTTTCCCATTCTTTGTTCTGCCAATTAGAAATATTAATAACAAATCGTTCCCAGTGGATCCAAGCTGTTGCGGCAAAAATATATAGTTTCTCCGACCAACTACTATTTCATAGACCAACTAATACAACCGGGAAAAATCACTAACGAACAACTGTGGTTCCGATCATGTACTTTTGAAATATTCTAGATCGAGTCTAACGAGTTGGTTAAATTAAGGAACGTGAATGTTGCACGATTTGCGTAGCAACGTGTGCGATATTCTAAACGACTGAGACCAAGAACCAAGAGTTAGTTAACTGATTTATTATTATGCTTTTAATGATAACATTTTTGAGTCGTAAAGTTGAATTATGGCGGTAATCTTTTTTTTATACATTGGTTGCCATGACTACCACACGTAACTCCCTAGTGAAATACGCACTGTGATGAACTTACTCTAGATACGTTGTTCTCAAAGCAATACAGGTTAAGCGAGTTGGTTGAAGGAGCGTGAATATTGCAATATTCTAAGCAACTGAAACCAATAGATCTATTATATATGCTTTCAATCATGAAAGTAGAAAAAAAGAATCGAGGCATGAATTTGAATTTCAGCTGTAATCTTTGTAAAAAACAGATTGGTTGCCATGAAAACCTGTCCCTCATAACTCACTAGTGAAATACGCACTATGCGTAACTCACTCCAGATACGTTGTTTTCAGAGCAATGCGTGTATAATAAATGATAATATGTAGTATGTAATATGCTAGCTTCTACAAACATTGACCCACCTGGGTAGGCTGGTACTCCACATGGTGGCCTTGTTCGTGCGTTATCCAGGAAGTCTATATCAATATAACGTGCCTGTGGATACGTCAGACGCAAATGTGGAGTCACAACACTAAATAATCCTAATAGTACCAAGAGCACGGGCGAGATCCTCACATCCATTGTAATTCTGTAAGAAATAAGAGGGAATAAAAGTTAAAATTGCACTCTGGAAATCGTATGAACATTAAAGAACAATACTAGACTACTAGACAAGATGCGTATTATACCGGGGTATTATATTTATATGTGCGTATGTTTCGTTATATCTAAGATGACTTCAGGAAAATGAGTCACATGTCGCAAAATTGATATTTTTCAAAGTGATTTATTCACAAGATCTCTTTAGTGGAATGTTTTCACTTTTGTAAGGTGTAGTACTCTCAGTTGTATGAATTTCTGTACCAAATTTCAAGACAGTGTATTAAATATATTTATACATTACTAAGGTCATCCCATGTAGTATATTTAGCTACTTTACTAGTAATGGTCCACCGAGAGTAACACATCACATATTATCCTCACAAACATCAAAATCTTAAACTAGTAATGCTCCCAAGCAATATTTTGTGAATGGGCTGCATTTGCCGGCTATGGTATTACCCTACATGGGTACATGGGATTTGTCCAATTCTTCATGTAAAGTAACCCAGCATCCAGAAGTGTGAGGGTCGTGTGTGGACAGGGGGGGGGGGGGGTGGAGGACTGGAACAGCTGTATTTGAATCTATTTCAATCAACCTGGCGGGAGAATGCAATCCAAATGTGCATGTTATTTGCCTCGATGTAGAGATTCATCTTTACTCTCCCGGTCACTGTGCCTCTTCCCTATACCCTTCCCCACACCCCCACTCCGCTAGCAGGGAGAGCTCAATCTAAGTTGTTTAGTCACTGCCTTGGTGACTAAACTTATTCCAGGAGCTATAACAACTATTGGTAGAGACTAAAAAAGAGACTAATAACCCCTATTGTGGTCTTTACCCCCTCAATAACTGGTTGCTATGGTCAGCAGAAAATGAGAGGCGACGAGCTAGGCTATTCAAGATACTGGTACTCCCTCCCTCTTAACCACCCTCAGAATCCAGCCCTGACCCTGTCCTTGTGACAACGGTATTTCATCAACATGAAGCCTAAATTACAATCTACTATATTTTCCCACTTCTGAGGCATTTTAGTTTTAGCCTGTACTTATCGTGTCGCATTAAATAGGCCTACTTCCATTATAAATAGTGATATAATAATCCTCACTACCATCATCCGCCAAGCCTTCTCACGACCTGAATAGGTATAAGAGTTGGTCGATACACTTCCTGGTCAGTGAACTTCTGCACTTTTACAAAAGACCCAAATTGATCATTTTAAATGGCAACAATGGCAAGTAGAAGTATCGGGTGAATAAGTCACTTTGAACCTTCAAAGGTGCCTAGTTCATTCATAAATTCATAAATCCCACTTGTGTCCTCCGAAATAATGTACATCCTCAGTAATAATTTTTGCTAAGTCACGGGGGAACGGTGGTGACGTGAAGGAAATCCCTAGAGAGGAGTGGAAGGGAAATATTGAGGCGAAATTCAAGAAAGCGAGACGATGTAGTCACGATGTTCACGGTGAGGTGACTGCAGAAAATACCATGCATATTAGGGGCAGGTCTGGGTTTGTAGGCCTATATAATCATGACTGTGTCGGGGGGGGGGGGGGGGCTGTCAGTATTTTTCAGTAAAACTACTGAACACAGCGCTGATTAAATTTGGGTAAAATGGATATCAATTTAATTATATCTTATCGGATTGGGACATATAAATATATTATACACAGTATTCTTAATTTCATTGACCAAATTTGAAAAATTTGACCTCACCTCGTGATAAAACTGACAAATGGATAATTGATTATATTATTGAAGATAGTTTAGGAACAGATTTTCATAATATCCCAATGCACCATCTTCAACTGGTTCCGCACGATGAACGTATATAATTGACGCTAATTGATGACGTTATATAAGGTTGATTATTCATGTATCAGGTCAAGCACTGCTGAAGGAATAATACGCACAGCCTTTTTATTTCATTCAGATATTTACTATTATGTATTAAAAAACTTTAAACAGTTTTCTTTATCTTTTGATCTTGTATACTGTATCTGGGCTTGTATATTTTTTTCTCCGTAATATCAAGCGATCATAAATGTTAAATGGACATTTATCATTTATTCCTGGATTTGGTCTTGAGCGGACAATATAATCAATAAATCGGCTCATGGCTCGTGGCTCATGGCCTGACGAATATCACTTCCCTGTATTGCCATGCACGGTGTTAAAAATAGATTCAAAATGACCTCACGGTCCGTCGAGTTCCGAGCGGGGCTTTCGAGTGCACAAATCGGAAAGTCCTGAGTGAATTCAAGTCCATCTATTAGAAATAATTATACATAATGCTCAATTTTGTCCACCCTAAAATGTTTGATGGTCAGAATTGGTGATAAATGATGCCAGAAGCGGATATAGATAGAAGGGCCATAAAAAGGGCAATGCTAACAATATAGTTCCTAAGAAATCTTTTTACATGAAATTATGAAAGCAGCCCCCCGGGAGAAATGTATAAAGACATCTTAGCTTTCAACCGATCCACAAAGAGAGATATTCTTACAGACCAATTTAACAGTGGACGTAAACCTATAGAAGAAGTATACATCGGTCCCACCGTCACCCCTCCCCCTCCCCATCCCGTATGTAGCCTACTAATTCAGCCTTGACGTCGAAAAAACGGCATAGTGACTCTTTTGTACTGATCAACGAAAAATTTCAATAAAAAAGTAAGAACAACGAAGTGATCAATTCTCGATGAGAATAGTAACTCAGCTCATACAGTCCACCTTGTATTTGACATAATGATTATATTATATATATGGCATTCCTGGCATATATGATACAAATAGGTACTTACAAGCTTACCTACATCAGTCTATTCACATTCATTTCCACTGTTAATAGGTTGTTGGAACTATCTCGGGCTAAAACCATTTTTTTTATATACTTGGTATAAGTCTCCATACCGGGAATGTTCACTTGTCCGTGTGTTAAATTCTGTTGCTTACAAATGCATTTGATAGTATACATCAAAGTAGCCTATTTTCTCAGAGTCACAGATTTCTTCCAATTTAAAGCATATACAATTCAAATAAATAACCATGATAAGTCTGCTCATTTCTATTTGTGTATTTATCTACTAACCTATTTCAACTTTGTAAAAGAAATTGAGAAATCCGCTTGCCACTCAAGCGGATATCAAATATGGAGTGTTGGCCACTGTCGTACTTATCCTTATAATAATAGGCAAACTCTGAGAAATTATGAGACCTTTCTACGATATGTTCTCGGGATCTATACACTATCTCAGAATAGTACTGTGTCCAACTAGTGCTTCATGTATGGGCTACGTTCTTAGTGGGGTGTCATGGCCCAAATGTAATTATTCGATTAATTCCCAAATAAATTACTTTGCAATCTCTAAAAATTCATGGCAATATTGGGGATTTTTCTGCATGATGTTGATGATGTAATTGGGGTATTTTCCTCACGCACACAGACTGTATAGTGAAGGATTAATCTAGCGACACTGTTTGGCCAAAGGAAGGTATTACAAAAAGAACATGCAAGGCCCGCCAGGGACAAGAAGGGGGTTGTTGTGTCAAACACTGGAGGTGATTACTCCGTTTAGTCTCATTCTACCCCGATTTCAATTATGACAATAGCTAGCTGCCTGTATTCATTAAGAAAAAATATAATTAATGTGGGCCTATGAGAGAGAAGGGGACCACCCCATCCCCGTCCATAGGATGGGTACATTTCTAGTATTTTATAATCACACTATAGCGATGTGCCTGTCTGTGACGGCTTACAGTGGAAAGGAAGCCAGTCAAGCGCATATTTTGGATAGTAGGCCTATTTTGTTTTTTAAATCTGTATTCCAAGGCGTATCCACCTTTCTCATCTTTTCGTCCACCCTTCCTCTCCCACTGCTTTACTTTTTCAATTCCTCCCTACTTTCTCCCTGCCTATCTCTCCTTCGCTCTTCTACTCCAACTCAGCCTCTTCCCTATAGCCTCCCTCTCCCATGATACATATCTCTTAATCATCCCTAATTGCCTCCTTCACCGCCTCTCTATCATCTCTCTCACTCTTCCTTTCTCTCTCACAAGTCTGCTCTCTCATACACACATACAAAAACATAGATCTGGAATGAGATCTGGAGGAGAGTGAGAGGTATTCCTGTGACACTGTGGTCTAGCTCAGTACAGTGAGAGTGAGGAGTGAATAGATCACTGGAAAGAGTGGAGAGGGGATCTTGAGTATCACTCAAAGTGAGTGAAACACTGGAGCAATGGCCACTCTATGTGTGAATGACCCTTGATTTTCCTTTGTCCTGAATACTAAATCCTGAAACCTGTGTTGCATGAGTGGAGGAGAGTGAAAGCCACCATTACATGGAGGAGCTCTCCCAGACTGGTTGTCATTCTTAGTCTCGACATGGGCTATTTTCTGTATGATGTTGATCTTGAAATGTAATGTATTGTCCATTTCTAGTCCTAGGTAAGTATCTCAGTATGATAATGACTCAGTATAATTCACCTTGGTCCCCCCAATTTGGAAGCCTTGGTCATTGGGTTCCTTTTCCTTATAGTTGGGAGTATATCCATGGGTTGGATGGTGCTCTAGAATTTCTTTATATTGTTTTTATTTTCATATCTCAGTTTCTATGTGATCATTTTCAATTTTGATTCCTATTTAATTTAATTTATTTCTGAGCTACTTTGCTAATATCCAGTCCTCTGGGTTATTTGTGCGTCTAGCCTTCCTAAAGGTGTCATGAGGAGTACGCCTACCTGTACAATTTAGCTTTTGGGACAGGGCTTGGGTGGGGATCGAGATTCTGTTCTAAGTCAAATACAAAACCACTGTGAAATTCATCTACTCATTTTTTTTTAAAAAACCCCATAGATATACATAGATCCGTAGAGCAGGGAGATGTCTGCCCTTAAAAGAGAACTAAATAAGGATAGAATTCAAGGGTGTCGGAAGGTCCCAAAAAGTGATGGAATTCGAGGGCTTTGTGGTAGTAACTAGTATCATTGTTGATTCTGCCAAGATTGTGATGATGGTAAGAAATAAATAGCGAGAGGCAGCTTTGGGAAATTAAATGTTTATTTAATTTTTATAAAATTTATATAAATGATTTTAAGTAATAAAAGGAGGGTATATAAATAGATGGTTGTTGAGAGTAAAATTGGTAAAAGTTGATGAATTGTAAAATAAATTGTTTGTAGATAAAATTGATTTGAATGATAGATATAATTAGTATGGAGGAATGATAATGATTAGAAAAAGGTGTGGGTGGGTGGGTTAAATGTTGTATGGTGTGTGTTTGAAAGTGAAGTGAGCGGGGAGGGGTGTGAGAGTGGTTAGTACGGGGAGTGGTTGTAGGGGGCGTAGTAATAGGTGGAAGGGGATTGGCCGCAACAATGCCCTAGCATTACCTATACAGTCATGCTAGACACATTGTTGATTCGGCCAAGATTGTGATGATGGTAAGAAATAAATAGCGAGAGGCAGCTTTGGGAAATTAAATGTTTATTTAATTTTTATAAAATTTATATAAATGATTTTAAGTAATAAAAGGAGGGTATATAAATAGATGGTTGTTGAGAGTAAAATTGGTAAAAGTTGATGAATTGTAAAATAAATTGTTTGTAGATAAAATTGATTTGAATGATAGATATAATTAGCCAAAACTGCCAATTTGGTGATGTATGAAGGGAAGTGGAGGGTGGGATTTTGATATGGTATTTAGTAATGGGGTTTTGATATGATGTTTTAGTGATGGGGGTGTTTTAGTATAAAATGTTTTTTTTTTTTTTTTATAGCAGTTATTATATTGATAAAAAGTTTGTTGGTCCCTTGGGACAGTCCTTGAGGCCTGAGGGCCGAGTCTTTAGGTATATAGCCGAGTGGCTTTATGGTAATGTGATTTAGGGGTACGGGAGGAGTGTGATTATAGGTTTTAGAGTCTGTTGCCTGCTTGAGGTCAATCAATACTAAGGATGCAGGGGGTTGCTTATGGCTTTTGTTATTGCGTGATTCACTTTGGATGCATCTGTGTGTATGTACTTCTTATATGCATCCGAGGCCCAACCGATATAATCCTGTATCTGCAGGGTGGTACAGCCTGCAGCAAAGGCATTGGTAGCCGCCGCTTTGCGCAGACTGTGAAGGGTATATGGTCGTGGCTCTACTCCCATAGACACTAGGAGGCTCTTCCAGTATCGGGCCACGTACGTGGCTGGCATGGGGTTTCTCGTTCCTGGGAACATGAAACAAGCTTCTTGCTGGTGTCTTGTGGGTAGGCGACGTAGCATCTCCTTGATGGCCTGAACTACGCATATGGTCTTGTCGGCTGATGGTTGGAGTGTTACCGTCTTACACTGGTACGCCGACTGTAAATTCTTTGCGGATTTCACCTTAATAATCACACATCCGTTGGTCAATACCACATCGGCCCTTGTGAGGTGGATAATGGGCCTGAACTTACTCAGAGTAGGTGCCAGCACCTCCGATTGGCGTAATCCCGCATAATATATCACGAGTAGGGCGGTTTTCACCGTCTGCGCCGTGTGGTCTGACGTTATATTCAGGAGTGCTGCTCTAATAACTTCGGAAGGAACTGGTAGCCTTACTCTGGGTACAAATGACTTGTCTCTGTCAAGGCCCTGTAGGGCCCAGCGAACGCGCTGGTGGTCCAGCGACCTCGTTGGGAGATTATTTAGTTTAAAACTCGTTCTGAGATGAGATATATGGTTCCTAATTGTTTTTGGTGCGGGGGCGGTTTGGTGTAGGTATTCGATATATGCACAGATTGTTAGGTAAGAGGGGTTTGTGGCATCCGCCCCTACCTGTCTGGTGAATTTTTCAAACCTCCTCACTGCCGCATCCCTGTTTTCTCGGGTTCCCTCCGCCCATGCATCTCGTTGCCTGCTTGCTACTTTCTCCAGTAGTGGTGCGAGGAGTGGACCTGTAATGCGATGAGAGGTACATTGTTTTAAGTGCATAGAGGCATGGTTCAATTTTCTTTATTGATTTTTCATTGGTAATACGATCAGCAGCATGTCTATATTTATCGTGAAGGTGTGCGCGGCTGAGATTGTCGGCCAATGTATTTTCCACGCCTGGTATGTGTTCATAGCTAATTTTAAGGTCGAAAAGGGCCTGAACCATCCAAGCCAAGCGCGCGGCCTCCAGTATTACTCGGTTTTTGCCACGGCCAGTCTTGAATACCGAAACACTTGCTAGATTGTCACAAAGTATTAGGATGTGGCCTCCACGATCCTTTTCACTAACTAATGTATGCAATGCTATGGGGATGTTTGCTGCCTCCAGTTCTGATATATTAGCTACCCCTTCATCCACTGGGGCCACTTGGGCGCTGTATGCATTAAATTGGTCGGCGCCTCCCACCCCGGATAGGCAGGCGTCCACCACTATGGTCTTGGTGGGGGCACTAGATGGAATAACAGCCCTCCCGTTCCATTGTTGGCAGAACCCACTGAACCATTGGAGATCCCTTTTCATATCTGCGTTTATATTCACATATTTCTTACCCTGCATGTCCCTGAGGGCCTCCAGCAGCCTGCTGACGAAGAGTCGGGCAGGACCCACACATTTAGATACGTGAATAAGTGAACCTATGACAGATTGTAATTCTCGCCTGGACATCGAGCGCCTCTTTAGATATTTGTTTACCATTGCGAGTATCTGTTCGATCTTTTGTTTATTGATGCTCAGTGTCATGTCGGGTGCATTTATATCGATGCCTAACCATCTGACCACGGCAGCTGGGGGCTGTCTTTTATCTTCAGCCTCGGGCAAACCTAGTTCGGCGAATAACTCGATGGCTCTGTCATAATGGCGCTTAGCTGTTTCACTATCCTTTGATATTATTATTAAATCATCGAGGTACATTTTGCTCGTGATGCCCTCCCTGGCCAGCACGCCCACTATCGCGTCCGCGATCCGCTGCATATGTGATGACGATGAGCGAGCGCCAAACGGCATGGTTACATCTAAGTAATAACTGTGGTTCCAATGGATACACAGCAGAGGCCAGTCCATGGGATCGCTTTTAAAGTTTTTATAAGCTCTGCTTATATCGATGGTACTCATGAAGGCGGATGGTCCAAACTTGAGGAGTTCTTCCACAAGTGAGTCGACAGTAGGGAGAGTGTGCACGCGCTGTTCGCCCCACAAGCTGTTCTTTAATAGGAATGCGTTTACAGATTTCTCTTCCGGAAAACTTAAGTCAATAATAACGCGCCGAGAGTCAGTGTCTCTCTTTTCCCTGGACATCAGCGGAGAACAGTGGTACCAGGTATCAAACGGTGCTCGATCGAGCGGGCCCACAAGTCCCCCCAGTCGCAATTCTTTATTTACAAAGTCGTCGATCTTTTCACTAAATGCATTTGCACTGGAGTGGTTTTCGCCGCTGTCGAGATGGGTAGTGGGGCCGAGATAACCCATGGGGAACCCGTAGGCCACTAGATCATAGAGTTCTTTCTCGTCAGAATTATTGGAGAGGTATTTCTTCCAGTTAGGTAGATTGAGACTAGTAGGGAGTTCAATTTTTGCAGAGAGGGCGTTAGGCATGCCTGTACTGCGCACTGCCGAGTAGATAGCCTGGTGGTTACTATACTTGGAGTCTATGCACATATTCGGCCACTCACTATGTCTATGACTTGCGTATGCGGCGGGCGAGAGATCTACTTCTCCCTTGTCCCTTTTGCCAGCACAAATGTCCCTTATTCTGACAAAATGATCACCATCGCTTATTGTACTCACGTTCCTATGATGTGGAGCCGTGGCCTTCGTTGGCGAGTCTGTATGGGGCAGGTAAGTGACAGCAGTCGACGCGGTGACAGCCGTCTTGTTTACTGTGCGGCCATCTTTGCTGGTAGTCTCGCCATGCGCGTGGCTGCGCGAGACATCAACACTGACACGTGCTGGGGGCGTGGCACCCGTGCCCGCGTAGCTTTCTCTGGGTATGAATGGCGGCGCCTCCACGTTCCACTTGCTGGAGACGCCGTCTAATCGTTTTTTGTAGCAGAGCTGGAATAAGACTGAGATGAAACATTAGATCTGTTGTTATTGCGAGGCGCATTGTAATTCTGAGTACCACCGTTCCTATTTCCTCCTTGATTATTACCATTGGCATGGTTTATTTTTCGCATACAGTCTACAATGGAGTGAACACAGCTTTTTCCGATGGAGTCACAATACGTGCAAATATGGAGGTGATACAAATTAGCTTCAGTGTGGCTGCTGCTTTGCCTACAGCCAGAGCGAGAGTTGTATGCCCGGCACACGACCTCTGTCTGACCTGAGGGGGACCTGTTAGATTGCTGACTGTGACTGGCCTTGTTATTGTTACTGACTGAGCCTCCATTGTAAGCCCCGCTAAGTGCTGACGCACTGCCGTGCGTGAGACAAAGCCTCACACGCTCATCTTGAATGGCATGCCGGTCTTCCCACACGATAGTCCCATTTTCTATAGAGTCCCATATATAGTCAGACCATCTCCTTACCGCCGCCCAGGGCCGGTCAAGGGAGTCTTTGATAACCTTCCTCAAGTGATCATTGATGTCATGATAATCTCTACTATCGTAAGCCCGGGGGTCATCTAATAGTGATAAGGTGGCATCCACATATTCCATAGCCGTCATCGTGGCTCGGGCCTCGACCTTCTGTTTAACTGTGGACACACCTTCACGGCTAATAAACATATAGGGTTTAGCGAAGATATTAGAAGCGAGCAAGTCTGACATTATGTGCGTCTTACCGTGGAGGCCCGAGGACTTTCTTTCCTTCTCTATTTCGCGCTCCAGGAATCTGTCTGCGTCGAGCTGGCGGCGAAGGATTTCGGGAGCATTGACCTCGGACCTCCGACGGCTGCGTTTCTTGTGTTTCTTTTGGCGTGGTAACTCTTCCTCGGATTCGCTGTCCTCAGAGGAGTCCTCCGAACAATCTTCTATCACAACCTTCTTACTCCGTTTCTTGCTTTTGGTTCTGTCTTTCTCAGTCTGTGTATTCGCTGCATGTCGGGCGACTACTGCCAGCTGTTGGGCCATAGTTTCTACAGTGCCCTTTAGGCCGCTCATGGCCGCCTCCATGGATTTCACCTGTATGTCCAGTTCACGAGTTGTGACCGCCTTAGTCTTACCAGACTTGGCCTTCGGTGGGGGCACGGTCTCCGTCTCGCTAAGCTCCTCATGTGAGGCCTCCTCAGGTGGGCTTGCACCGCCGGCACCTACGTCTTTCATTTTCTTTGGTCTCGAGCGTCTGTGTCTAGGCATAGTGTCTCTAGGTACAATATACCTGGAGCTTCTGGTACGTTCTCGAGCTTTCTTAGGAAGTAATATGCTCATTTGGTGTTACTGCTGTCGTGAAAGAGTCAGCAGAGAACTCCACTCCCAATTTAAATGTTGTATGGTGTGTGTTTGAAAGTGAAGTGAGCGGGGAGGGGTGTGAGAGTGGTTAGTACGGGGAGTGGTTGTAGGGGGCGTAGTAATAGGTGGAAGGGGATTGGCCGCAACAATGCCCTAGCATTACCTATACAGTCATGCTAGACACATTACTTCAACAATGCACCATCAGCAGGCACAAAATCATTTAATCACTGATACATATAACACCATGACTTTCAAGGTGGGGATTAACATTGGATGCCTTTGCAAGTGATTGGCGAATGACTGGCAAGGAACATTATAATCACTGCAATGTACTGTTACGTAATGTTACTGTTAACTATAGTTAACTATCACAACTGTATCGGTATTCATGTGTGCATCAGCTAGAATTCACCACAAAATAGCGTGAAGGCTTCACAGTCCTTCTAGTTGTGTGTCCTTGGCAGTCCTTCCCGGTACAGCTGATCATTACATGGTTCATGGTAATGCTTGAGGGCACCAGTAATGGCAAAATTACTACCGCGAATCACCGCAAAAGATTTAATGGCGAATAGTGAATAGCAGCTCTAGTGCTGTCATTAGAAATGCACGGTCTGTTTGTGGATGTAGGCCCCAGGACAGGCATTATGCCATTGTACAGACGGGAAATGATCTCCCCATCGTGACTTCGGACACTGTCAAAACCGTTATAAACTTCCCCTTTGTTCCTTCTTGGTCCAATTAAGAAAGTCTATGAAAGATTCTAGTTTAATTCTAAATTATATATTTCATATTATATATTTTATTGCTATTGAGTGGCCCTTCGGTTATATTAACGTCTTCATTAGTTTGATTTTATTTAATGATGTTTTGGAAACCTTTCCTTACACTAAAAATTATAATTCACTATTGTTGCCACAAACTCAGAATCGAGGAGCATAGCACCAGATTGGCCGGTATGATTTTAGTGTTTTGGGTTTTTTTTAAAAAAAAGATATCCTAGTATTTGCAAGTGGGCTAGTCGACGATCTTTCAATAGTGTGATTTCTGCCCAGTGTGATATAAGGAGGAATGATTCTCCATAAATAGGACTATTAGCAAGCCCAAGTAATGCAGAATAACGATCAACAGGGACAACATTTATTTACAGCTTCCTTTTCCCCTGCCATGACCACTATAAATAAAACTAATAATCTATTCTGAGCGTGTTCATTAACATTTTATTATCGGCTTAAAAGGATTTCCGACACATATGACTGAGTCACTGTAATTGAATGATCACTGAAATATCATTTCTGAATTTGATCTACTAGTCCGCAATTTTCTTGATAGGATGTTAATATTATTCACACAAATTACAGGATTTGTCCAGCGTAACCAAAGCTATTGATTATAGATTAAAAAGTATTTCGGGGAGATTTAATCCTTTGCTTTTTCGTTAAACTCTGATAATATATTCCCAATAACGGAATAGACCGTTTTTGTAATTAATGGTTTTATACTATCAGTTTATACTGTCTCACAGCCGTGTTTCCAGCAACACGCAATACATGTATACATATGTTCGGTTGTCAAATGTTAATTATTGAGATATGTATAGAACAAATAGCAGATACACAACTGTCAGGAAATGTAGTTTATTTATCTGTTGCCCTCTTGAAGTTGAATATCTTCGAGTTGGACGATGAAGCTATTCAAATTCAAATTTCGCGCCGAAGCTAATCCGTGTGCTTGACCCCCCCCCCCCCCCCCCCCCCCATGTGAACAGGTAAGCCACCTCCGACTTTATATATGCTTTTCCGAGGTGATATCTTCCGTTAAACTACCTATATAGGTCATTATCTACTTAATCATTAAGAAAATACCTTGAAGTTGAAAATCATAAATATCAAAATATAATGGTATTACATATATATAGTGATGGTAGAGCAGACAAATAGTGTGTGTTTCGAATGCATGGGTTTTGGATACCTGTATAAAAGTCTTACTACTTGCTATAATAAATTAGAAGGAAAAGGTAAAATAAAGGAAAGAGAGTAAACAGTTACCACGGATATTAGCTTTGTAGAGACCAAGATGGCAGGATATCGTGAATAATCTGTGACGCAAAAAAGAATAAAAATATTCGACGTTCCATAATGTCAACTGAAGAACTTATCTATGAATTAATGTCTGTGCAGCGAGGGCAACCTCACATTCACAAGCGCATCACACCTACTCATGGCCGACTTTGTTCTGGCATTATATGCTATATTGAATCTCTTCCAGGGAATGGAGGAAGACCGGGATCGTAAGTCACCATCCTGTTTGCTCAAGGCTTTATGCCGGAGCGACACGCCTGAATAGAATAAAAATGTCCGGAAACAAAAAAACGAAAACCATTGATCAAAATGGCTAGGTACCTAACGATTAACGTTTTACCTATAGGGGAGCATCAGAATTGATGGATTGTTCATAGATGCCCCGAGCGGATTCCAAACTAAGTAGACGACATTCGTATTGTAGTCGTTGATTCTACACTCTAAGAAGAAAGGGTTCTAACAAGAACCCTTAAGGGTTCTTCAGCTTGTCGACATGGCAGAACCCCTAAGGGTTCTACTTAGAACCCTTTTTTGAGGGTTCTAAGTAGAACCCCCGTTTCGGGAATAGGCAGGGTTCTACATAGAACCCTCGATTTGAGGAACCCTTTGAAGAACCCTCTGGCCAAAATAGGTAGGGTTTTACATAGAACCCTGATTTGGCATCCCTAAAATTGCTTGTAATTTACAATGTTAATTCTGAATAAAGTATTGAATTCATTATTCCCTGTTGAATCTAGACTGGTCCTTATAATAGCAGATTTGTGCTCAGTGCTAAGGCAGCATGTTTCTCCACAGAAGCATTTTGCCAAAGAGCATTCAAGGAGAGACTGCATATTATATGCAGTCCCTTTGCTTGACTTTTTCAGAGTTCCTCATCCATTTCCATCACTTAAACTTACCCTTAATATAATCCTCTCCTACAGCTGACATAGGTATCCATTGCAACTTGGTGTTTGACAATCTTGGTACTTCAGTAGTACTCATAGTAATAATATTAGAATTATAAGGGTGCTTTCTTCACAACATTTTTCAACATCAAGCAGATAAGTTATACAAATAAAGTATTGATTTCATTGCTTTCAATATTCCCAAGTTTATAAAGTGTAATATCTATAAGGTATAAATGCCTCATATAAGTATTACTAGTGAGACTTTTGTTTTGATAGAAATTGTAAATAGCATGTAGTAACCTGTGAGGGCACCTAGTGAAAGCCAGGTTCTATGGTACTGCCGCCTGGTGAGAACAGTCGGATTGTCGATAACGTCGCCAATAATGCCAATAGAAAAAATTGGAGGCCAGATTTGAAAAGAGGGGAAAAAACTGGACTAGGTCAATATCTCACAAAATTTCTATGGGCCACCAGAAAAAAGTCAACTGTTTCAGAATTTGTGCCATAGAGATGTACCTAAAAAGAAAAAGGGGGTTCTATGTAGAACCGCTTTGAGTTAAAGAACCCTTCAAGTGCACGAAGAACCCTTAAATCGCTGAAGAACCCCTATGGTTCTAGATGGAACCCCCAGTGGTCCCGAAGAACCCTTTTAGGTGTCAAAGAACCCTAGGGTTCTTGGTAGAACCATGGGGTTCTATCTAGAACCCAAAAGAACCCTTTTTTCTTAGAGTGTATGGGGGTTGGTGAAATAGGCCTATAACCCAGGGAATGGAATCACAGACTTCTTGCGTTTCCTTTACTGGAAACGCTTCATCTAACCATCAGACTACCATTTCGTCAACCAGAGGCATAGCGATTGATTATTTGTGATTTGCACTATGGGGGCAAGTTTTCAAGGCCACAGTTTCAAAACCACCGAAATGTTTGAAATGACTGAATAATGTGTTTTCGCCTGGAATGTATAAACGATGATAAAACTGTGCACCTATTCTGAACTTTTTATAAGGCGAATATTATATATAATATATTATATACACGTATGTATATGACGGTATTATAGATAGAATAGTATAGATGAATATAGTGTGTGTTCCGAATGCATGGGTTTTGGTAATTATAGAATATCCTAGATCGACATGAACGAATATTCGTTTATAACATAAATCATAATTGATAATATAAATACCAACAGTGCAAATTTCTAACATAGATATATAGATGAATGAATAGAAAAGTATTCATCCACATTGGCTTTGGCAGAACAAAAGTAATGGACAACATTTATTCTAGAATCTTGCATTAGGGCTCCTGATGGCGGGGGGGGGGGGGGTCCTGTGTCGATTTGTCCCGCTAAGGATAAGCATTTGTCCCTTGTCCCCAGAATTCCATGTCGATTTGTTGCTCTAAGAAAGGGTCTATGTCGATCGTTTGTCAATCATAAGAAATGTGTATGTCAGTATGTCGATTTTAAGCATCAGGACCCCTTGCATTCATTTAGAAAAGAAGTGCCATTCTTTATAATGCATGCAATTACGAATCATATAAGAACCTAGTCGAGTGCACGGTGTTAGAAACATTAGTATTTCCATAAATTTCTTCATGACTAGGCAAGCAAAGGAGTCATTGTGCGGAAAGTACACAGTAATTTCCCCGCGGCGCCATGTACCGCACTTATGGCCTATAGCCTCAAACTATATCTATGATTCCTACTCGATATAGATTGCAGTCATGAAATATGTCATATTTCGAAAATAAAGTTATATTTTCAAATAGAAACATTCAGTGTCATAAGTTTTATTTTATTACCCGTCGTCGCCGAGCCCTTTATAAACACAAATTGGAGTAGGCATATTACGTCTTTAAGCCAGTATCAGTTTATGACGGTATTCTGGCACCACTGACTGATATTAATTAAACATGTTTTCATGCAGATCGCCCTCAATAGGGTTCCCGTCTATAGTATGTTTTACGAGCATGTTAGATTTTCACACTTGGCTACATCCTAACAAATCCGATCCCAATTAAAGGATTAATTTGTTGATTTATGCGTAATTATTTACTTTCCGTTTGATTTAATCGATTGCTGTCTTTGATTGTTGACTAGAATTCCTTTAAGCGTACATGTGTTTTAATCTTATCTTCTTTAAAATGTATACTACGACTGAATATTCACTGAGTAGTTCTAACCTCTTGTTCAGTTCTATCTAAATATCCGACGGTGAAGCTAGACGAGCACATGTATAGATTAATTGTTAATTGTTATTGTTACCCATAGTTGCACCACGCGGCATTAAACAATTACTATATTGTAACACTTAGATTTAAAACTCAAGGAAAAAATTGAAATTACATCAATTAATAAGTACGTCCATAATGAGAAATCTTCACTTAAGATGTGGGTAGATTTCCTATTCTAATTAAAACCTTTACACTGACTTAATTATGTTGGATTTCAAAATCTCCAACCCCAGATGGTTTTACCCATTTTGGGGGAGACATTTCTTTAAACACTTGGTACAGGTTTAGGTGAATACTGCAACGTCTACCTACTAATGACTTAATTATGATCAACCACTATTAGTCATGGTTGATTGCACAGAAAAGTGAATAACTTTAAACTATAATTAGGGTATCTGCAGTACGCCGACTATTTTGTACAAAAGTGTGTTGCACATGTATACATTATAACTCCTGTTGAAGAAAATGAGGTGTGTTGGTCACGAACAATGACCATGCAAAAATTACTCATGTAGTCATAAGGTAGATGCTTCCGTATTCTTGCATCAGTGATCTCAGTAGAAATTCTTATGAACTGTGCTCTGTGATAACTAAAGCTATGATCTCAGTACATAACGATATCATTTTCACTTCGCATCAATAATATAGACGGTGAGGCATACTTGCATAGATGTATCATATATGCTTGATGCATTCACAGGCATAGTACTAGAGAATACAGAAATTTAGACGTAGCTAGACGTGTGAGTATGCGTGTGTGTGTGTGTGGGGGGGGGGGGGGGGAGCGCACGCTGGTTACTTCGACTAATATTCACTTCTGTCATGTCACGACGTTGATATTCACCGCATAACATTGATTGCATTAATTAGCCTTCATTAATTGAATGGAAAGTGGATGGGTTCCACACAAATCTCTATATTAATTTTTGTTTGGTAGCCATTTGACGCTTATACTATGTCACTATATTCAGGTGATGAAATCTTCGGATGGATGGGAAATTGCATATCTGAGGCAGAGCATGTCTTGATATGATTAATGACTGACATTGAGGACAGGGAGAGCTAGGGCTCTGTTTGTTGATAATGCCAGAGACGAAGCCGAGGGTATGGTATTATCAACAAGAGGGTGCAATTCCTGTCCGAAATGGAGGTCCTCCAAAGGGTAATCATAAATAGTTCTCTCTGGACACTATAACTATATAAAGCCTGGCTTCAGCGGGCAAAGCCCCAAATCGTCCCGAACTAAATATGATAATTATGTTGGTTTTTGATTATGTTGGCGTTATTATACCACATAATCCTGGGTTTGGATCACTTAGTTGATGATCACCAGATCTCATTGTCTCATCCACCTTAAAGGGAGTACATCGCACATGCCCATACTATTAACAACAATTTTACATGTGGATATAGTATACCCATGTATATTATTATACAACAATCCGGGAATCACCTCTATATAGGTTAAGGTCACACGACTAGTTCACACAAATCAGAGAATAACTAACTTGCCTTACAACAAACATCAACAATGCTGAGTAAATGTGCAGCGTATCAAGACCAGTAAGCAATCTAGTTGATGTATTGATGGACGTAAGGTGCGTTCCAAAATTATTATAGGTCAATACTATGGACTCCAACAATCCTTTTCATTTGCAAGATCAATTTTTGTAAAGATGATATATCTGGGCACGCAGTAGTACAGTATCTTGAATAGCCCCTAGCTTCCTCCCTTGGGAAAAGTCTTGCTTGAGTGGTGGGCATGTATGGATCTTTTCATTTTGACCGTTTTCTTTTTCATCATATTTCCCCAACGCTATTCCCCCACCCCTCTCTCCTCTATCTTCTAATTATCCGTCAAATTGAACACATGACAAACGCCCTCAACCGTGCCACCTATATAGAAATATATATAATTTATACAGACCCGGCGATTTTACTGTCCTACCTCTTCCTCGCTCTGGATGAAACATTTACCATTTTCATGTTAATTTTGGAGGTAACAATACGCTTATAATATAGTCGATGACAATATACAATATCCTTCAAAGACGATGCGAACATAATTCATGTCGCTATTTTTCATACTCTTCTAAAAGTTATATAATTTTCTTGCTATAGACCTTCTTGCCTCTCTCATACTCTGTTCGTATTCACTTTTCCGCGTCCTTATAATCCAGACAATTTAAAGACCACATAAAGGATCTAGTTACCTTAGTGCATGTCTCTGATCTCACCTGTCTCTCACATAATCTAATGAAAAAATTCAACACACCTGTACAATATGGGTGCCTATAGATTAAGTATGGTGCTCCCTCCCTATTGACGATCCTCCTCCACGTAAGGTAAAACGTCTATCCAGGTGAACCCTCGATATAAGGGTACATATATATAATATATCCAGATGTTGGATCGGCTAGTGTTGACCCCAGATGGAATAAAACAGGGGAATGGCAATCATGTATACACTGCCTGTAGTGCAGACAAAGGTGTGTGTCCCACCGAGGTCAGGATAGAATAATTTAACGAAAGAGAGAGAGGGTACTTCTCACTCCAGTCTATACTATGACTCCTTCGCACGTACGCTCGTTCACATCTGAACCACACCGCACATCATGAGGCCAGCACATACCTGTATGTGTTCTGGTCTGTTACACTTGACTACTACTGCCTTCCTCGACGCATTAACACACTGCACACACCCCACACACCACGTCCAGTGTATGCTTAACTAACATGGCTACATACTTATTTATATAACGAGCTATAAGTATACCGCTCCGCTGCTTGTCTTCTATAGGTGTTGTGGTCTCACTGCTCTCTCTCCTTACTAATCCGTACCTTTCCCTGGCTTCTTTTACACGGTATTCATTGGATCCGCTATCGTCTGTCTCCCGTGCTGCATTTACCTAGGTAGCTGCTGCTACTGCATGGAGTACAGAGTTGCGTTCGAGCAGGTGTGATGACTGCATTGAGCTGATTGAGGTGACACATACAGAACTAAATGATCCAGGGAAGCTGGGCAAGAGTGCAACGCCAAGTTTTTGGAAACTCCGATCAAGTAGTAGATTATTAATGGGCTAGCTTTCTTCCTGCCAATCCTGGTGTTTATACGTCAACAGAATTATAACATTTATGTTGTGGAAAATGGGACATTATCTGGGAGAGAAAGAGGACGCGATTCAGGTAACGTGGGTGGGAGGAGGCGACCCCTATAGGAGGGAAACTGGCATCGATATCGCCCTTCCTCCAGGATGAAAACAATGGGGGAGGGTGATAGATAGGGATTTTGAACCTGGGTAAGCTGAAGGTTGAGTCAGTGCTGGCATATGTTTAGATAGATACAAAACATGAGATACAGAGATAGATAGAATTAGACACAAAACCAAGGCGCCAGCGCAGCTTTTGAAGCTTACCCAGGTCCTAAATTCCTTTAGAATCGTTTTGGCGAGATTCCCGGAAAATATTCTCGGGCCTTTATATATAGAATCCCCTTTCAGTGTTACTCTAATCATTGTAAAGAGATACAAACCAGCTGCATGTATACATGGAGCATTGCATCTGTGCAAAAGGTTGGCAGCGTATAACAATTTCACTGCGTTTAACCAGCAGTTTTGCCAGTGACCCTCACTTTAGCAAGACTGGTACCCACTTTCCCGTCAATGTTTCCCCTTGGTAGTAGATATCCACAGACCAGTATATAACACCCGTTGATCCGATTAAAGTGTCCATGGATCAGATTGGCATGCAGAATGAAAAGAAAGAATGGCTTTTATGATTGTTTGGTTACGGCGTAACGTCCAGCAGATCATGGGTCAATTCTAAGAATTAATGACAACTTTATTCCAAGAAAATGGCCTCACCGAAATTCCCACGTACCATGACCCTTTTTATGTTGGAAAAATCGGAACTCGTGATTATGATAAATATTAGTTATTAGCCAAACTGAGAAAAATTGGTCTTTTATTTTTCATAACACTTAGAATGAGGTCCTAGATTTTTGAAAGCATACACAATACCTGTGCAGAATGGCAATTAATAAGACATAAAAATAAGTTTTGATTCTTTTCACATAAGTTGTATGATTTCCCATTATCATTTCCTTTACAAATAACGACACAGACTTAAATTGGTTCATCCACTCTCCCATGAATGCCTTTATGGAGTGCTTATGGGACGTTTATAAATGGGAGCTCCCATGAGCACTCCTGGGCACAATGGATCAACGTCTCCGGGAATGTTCCCGGAGATTGTGGTTCGGGAACAGTTCCTGGAGTGAAATGTGCTCCAGGAACAATATCAAACATGTCAAATATTTTCCCGGGCAAGGCCCTTTTCGCCTACTCCAGGAGTGCCCCATTAGTGGCCCGGCAATGTTTATATATGGCCAAGAACAACCTTCCTGGCGGACGTTCCTGGAGTCTTTAAATACGTAGGGAGCGCCATTAATTAAAGAGATAAACCACAGTTCAACTGGGAAAAAAACTGAAAATAATTTTTTCGTTTTTTCAGTATAAAAAAAAAATTGAAAATAACTTTCTCCTAAAAATCTCTATAAACATAGCTAACATATTGCTTTACCCTTTCAAGCAATAAAAAATGGGGGTCACCGACCTTTTAAAAAAGTTATTCAACTGAATCTGCATCCCGGTGAGTTAAAAACAGGGATATTGAAGATTTTCAATGCTAAATAATATATTTCAAAATATGTTGATACCCTGTTCTTTCATACATGAGGGTAAACATCTATAGTGGTTATGTTTAGAAGACATTTCAATTGAAAAATGTTATTTGTCTGTCTGAAATCTTGGAAAAACTGAGAAAATATCCATTTTTCCCACATACTTCAATACTAAACTTTGCTGGTCTCTAGAAAGAAAAAAAATATGCTGAGATCCATTCTTTTTTGCTTTTTGTTATCCTCCAACCATGTACTTTCTCAAGACAAAGTTTGAAAAAATTACTGTCAATCCTTATTTTTCATGCATTAGTTCCTTTAACTCCCGCCTGCAGCAGTGCGTATAACAGTGGTTTATCTCTTTAATCAATAGGGGAAACTGTACGCCACGAAGTTGATCAACGTTTATGGGACGTTCCTGGGGTCTTTAAGGGGAGCCCCATTCCTGGGGCATTAATGGGGCTCCGGGAGCGCTCCCGGGGACGTTCCATGGTTAGTGGATCAGCCACATTAAGAATATGCATAGAATCCGTTCTATAATTACATAACCCTTCCTGACATCTATAACCATCACTGGAAGTCATTATTTTTCGTATGAAATTTACAATTTTGATTAGTTTTTACATAACTTGAATGATTTTCATTATGGCTTCCTTTACAAATAACCGCACAGACATATATGCATAGAATCCTTTCTACTGTTATATACACGCTTCCTGACCTCTATAATCACAAGTATCGTTTAAAACTTACATCTCCTTCAGGTTGTGGAGAAACAATGAGACCAATGAGATGTAATGATAAGGCTGGCCAGGGTTAATTAATACACAGGTGTATGGCCACTACTTACAGGTAAAGAACAGGTGTCACCCCTAGTGTGTAGCTAAGGACTTATTAATAATTATAATGGTATATGAGATCATATATATTCAATAACAGGCGTTTATTCAAGGCCCGGCGTTTTTCACAAAAAAATGCAGAATAAGCATGGAAAGTATAGTTTTACTTTCTCAGAATCTCTTATATATAGGGTTGGGTGGTCGGAGGAATTATATTGTATTTACTCAAAAACGGAAATAATTAGTAAACTTATAAGCCTTATTTCCAAAGTTAATAGAGCCCTGAATACTCGATTTATTCAACAGTTTTTTCTTAACCTAACAAAGTTGATATAATTCATGATTAATGAAACATTCTGTCTCTTATCTTTAACCAGTGAGAGAAAAAAGGAAAAGAAATGTATAGATTAATGTAGTGGTAATTTGCAAGTGTTTATTTGAATCAAAAAAGTGTTCTGATACTTTCAGATTTTCCTTAAAACATGTCCACAATACAAATTCAATTATTCCTGAGTATATAGGCAGATCACATTCAACCACCAACTAATTTTTCTCATTTTCTACATCCTCCAGAGATGTGATATCAAGAGCGCTGAAATCACCACCCTTTAGATCCTTAGGTCTCTGGCAGGCATCTTAATGTGTTGGAAATAATATCTCTTAAGCAAGGCCGTTTTTTACAATTTTTTAAAAAAAAGATTTGATGTTTTTTATTCAGGAAATATCATTACATCCTCGAATGCTGTTCTCAGGTATCACTGTTATACTTATAAATCGATAGGAAGAATGAACTTTAATCAAGCCATAGACTAGCTTATCTACATCATCAATGAGAAATATTCCATTAAATTGATTATAATCTATATAATAGAAAAATACGAATAGTACAATAATGAATGTAAAAATGTAAATTATCATAACACATCGAAATTGATAGAAGAATCACACCACCACCAATGCCTGGCGCTTTTTTTTTTTTTAGCAAATCTATGAGGTTATATAATATAATTATGAGGTTCACGTAACACCTCTCCCCACCCGTCGACTTAAGTGAAATAACACTCTGAAGCCTGACACTAACCACTCACCTTATTGTTATTAACAAGAAGCTTTGCCTCTTGAGCCCACAAACAGGCTGGGAATATATCAAAAAGACCACGAAACAGCTGAGAGCTTTAGAATTATGTAGGCCTATTGCCCAAAACAAACATGTCAGCATCACAGAGAATTTTGAATCATCAAAATGTACTATAGAAAACAATGCTGACAACACATGACAGCCCTATACACAGCATGATTGCGCGGGACCCGCTGTGACGTCTGCACCATTTGCTTTTGGTGAGTCGGGTGTCGTAATGTTGTTGTTGAGACTTTATTTGCCAGACAGGGACCACCAGGGACTATTATTTATAAGCTCCCAAGTAGTGGGAGGATTTCAAGCCCGACTGCTTAATTGTGACACATATAAATATCAATCGAGTTGAGTACAATCAAGGAATCTGATGTCATCACCAATCCAATTTGGTCTGACCATATTGGTAAAGGCTTTGGATGTTTCTGCAGTTTGGAATACTGGTTCAAGAATGCACCAGTAGAAGGGTAATTTGTAATAAAATGATCTTCTGATTAGTTCTAGTCTGGGATTAGAACACCTGAAAAGCTCTGAAAACTATTCTATTGGGGTCATGCTGGTGAGTGGGTAACCTTATGTAACCTAATGTAGCGGACATATCATAATGTAGCACCCACTTTCTGGAGTCGTCCCGCCTTCTGGTAGTCGTCCCTCTGTGTCTCTTGGGCAATTCGCCCCCGTTTTATAAATATAGGGAATCATTAATACATTTAGTATAGGCAGGTGGCGGGAAGAACGTTGATTCAACATAAAACATTCATAATAAAAAATCATGCTTTACCCCCTGCGCTCATTCAATGAAATACAGTATACATGTGGATTCGTATTAATGATTATACAATATTATGAATGAGGTTACATACTGTTTATTAATCATAACAGGGACATTAATAGTCGTGACAATTGGATTTGCCTGTCTCAGACTAACAGCTTAAGCAAATAAATGTATAACTTCACCATGTATATCAAATCCACGTGAATGCTCTGTTGTAAAATAACATGAAATGAGGTAGAAAACTATAGATTACACTCTGTATTTTCAAAACTCAAAATGAGTCTCATTTTTCAGAAATACACACAATGAAGAGAAGAGGGTACGCTGTAAACAAATGATGTTATCGACCCCGAATGAGAGAACGGTTCTTTGTTGACATGCTGAATAAAATGTTTTAAAAAAAACAACCGAAAAACAGTTACAAATGACACTCTTAAAATCATATAATGTATACACTATATAAGTGTTTGCTAAAAGGAAATCTGTAGAACACTGTAGCGCATCTTGGCAAGAAATCATTATATAAGGAACTCTCCATTCAACATGAATTCCAAGTAAACCATCACATATGATTAAAATCAAACAACGTATGATGCTACCATACCATTCTCTTATATCAACGAATCTTTAGTCAGTTACATTCAGATAGGATGAGATACAAATGACTACAGAGGTATATATAATATATCATTCTACAATCTTATAGTTGGCTGAGTAATAGGCTGATTAGCCCAGTGATTGTATGATTGGTTAACAATCCTCAAGCTCTGACCTAGCACCTGGAATAAAGCAAAACAAGCTATAAGTGTGGAGTCTGACAAAATCACAAAATATTTTCAAGCTCGGGAGGCTAGGTAAGCCCAAAGCCACGGTCTGATACTGCAGTTCAGTTATAGAGTGCTTTGTATCTACCCTGGATTCTATTGATAATCAGGTCTCCATAACTTTCAGGATACTCATACATTTCACCATGCCACCCTATATTAAACATTAGTCAATTAAAATGACAAAGAGGCCAAGCAAACGCCTTAATTGATGATAAACCGAATAACAATATCTGAAACCTGAAATTTGGAGGAAGTGACCTACCTAATTAACTGGTAAACAAAGATACCATGGTAAAACTAATATCGACATCGCTAAAAGTTCTGAGTTTACTTATATCAGAAAAATCATACTCAGCCTGTGTAATACTTTATACATTATTTCCTTCCACTAATTCAAGGATATGGGATCATTATGTAATCTTAACAGGAATTACGGGAGGGATGTGGGATGGAGGGAGAGAGAGGGAAATATAGGGAGAGGAAGGGGGGGGCGAAATGGGGAAAACGACAATAAGAATAGCCTCTGCCTGGTCACCCAATAATCTAGGGAAATGTTGTCCTCTTCGGTTCATTCACTGCAGATATGGTTAGTTAGGATTTTGAAATGATTCACAAATTCACTGTTTCCAGCTGCAGACCACTCACTCTGCAATCGATTGTGCGATTACTTGCTAGTCTATTTTCTGTTTCGATGCAATATGGGATGTGTTCCGGGAAAATGAGTCACAAGTCGCAAAATTGATATTTTTCAAGGTTTTATATTCACAAGATTCCTTTGTTGGAATGTTCTCAATCTTTGATGTGCCTACCGCTATGGATCGTATCAATACATGTGTAAGTGTGTGCTCACACATGCACCAAGTTCCAATATAGTGTACTTAATATATCCATGCATTACTAAAGTCGTCTTATAGAGTATATTTAGCAACTTTACTAGCAAACTTTACTAGAAATACTGCCAACTCGTTTTTTAAAAAATAGAAATATCAAACTTTTACTTCTACTGTTTACTATCGTTGGAATCGGCTTGATCTGATCTGTTCAAATATGATGATATCTCAAAATCATTTTTTTTTGCGACTTGTGACTCTTTTTCGTGAAACACATCACATATTATAAGGCGTCAACTACTGCATTTCGTCATAATTTTTTAAGAAAAATATTTTATTGGCTAAAACAGTTTAACAATTGTTGTTGGTATAAAGAAAGACGCATGACTGACAAGATGCAGTTATATTTCGTGCGTTGCCATAATGTTAAGTGTATGGGGTTTTTTACCTGGCGAGTATCCTGTGGCAAGACAACACCATCATCCCATACATGAGCTGAGGAGTAGATGGCAGAACTCTTCATCTGCACACCATGGGTTATCTTAGACAGGGCTTTCTGACTCTCTTCATCCCCTGGTACTCCATCTGGGAACCGAGCCTAGTATGAAATATATTACTATTAATGCATCTAGCTGGCCACTTAGCCACAACAAATTCTGTTCAACAAATGTAGGATTTATGACACATCATAGTGTATTCAAGACTTATCTTATGCCTGAATTAACGTGTTTCTCAAAAGGAATTTATCCAAAAGATGCTCTAATTTAGTCCAGGCATTAACACATCAAGACAGATCTTGTTAAGTTGTTTTGTTTAGTGAATATATCAATTATAAATACAGCATCAATCAAATACACACTAGGGTTTCAACGTTTTAAAGCATAAAGACATTTTTACCTGAACTGCGGCTTTTAGTAAGAGTTCTGGATCCTCAATGGCGATACGAGCATTGGGCCACGAAAACACAAACCTTGGATCAAAAGAGCGACCACCCTACAAAAATAGCAAAATTCATACTGTTTATATAACCATGCCAGCAAATATTGGGGTTTCCTGAGACAGCCTAGCATATAGACCGTATATTACTCAGATACAAATAATGCTATCAAAATTTTGTTAAATATGGGTTTGAATATTAAATGAAAACAAGTTGCACCTGGAATTGACTACCGTCTCATTAAAACTCACACTGTGTTAATCATACATGTATACATACATGTATATTTAGTGAACCAGTGCCTAGTGAATGGTGCTCTCTCAAGCCAGCTCACTACTCAGGTATAAGCTTAGTCTATAGTCTACTAGGGCCTTTTTATTGTTTTAAACTTAAGCTAAACAGGAAAGGCATGTACATGGATATTTCCTCATACTAAAAGAAAGGGAAATTGATAGAACTATCATATTTTTTTGTGCTTTTGGAACTAAATCATTTTCCTTTAACTTTATCCACACTCGGGTTAACAAGCACCTCTTAAAATTCCTGTAAAAACACGACAATTGATACACAATTTTATTGACATTGTTCCAAATTTCTGAGGGTAAAATATTGTTGAAATAACCCCCAGCTTATTTACATGTCCTTTTCATAATTGCTTGTTTGTGAAGAGCATAAATACGTTTGATAATGAAAGAAAAGTATGTAGCAAAACAATAAAGAAAGGGCAAAATTGCTCTTAATGAATGAAAAGCGGACATATTCACCATCAGATAGTTGTCTACTCCAAAGCTATTTCCAATGATGACAGTTACTTTGGGCACGGAAGCACAGGCCACAGCTGCCATTAGGCGGGCATGCATTCTCAGCTCTATCCCAAGATCTAAGGCTGGAAGATAATAACCAATGTACATTGCAGTTGAATAGCAGATGCAAGGAAACAATGACTCATTCTAATCTATTTTGATATTTATTCATTAATAATGCAGTGACCATGCAGAATTATTTATCATATCGATTAGAAGGGTGTATTTATTGAGAGGTTCTAAATTAATACCTTATCACAGGCTAATTGGACGTGTGACTGTCCTGAAAGCGCTACCAAAACTGAGGATCTCTCCTCAGATAGAACGATCTACCCGAACTCACCTGGGCAATCCCAGGCTAAGGGGTTACAACTTTAAAGAAGTGCACAGAAAGTGCTCTATTTAGTGTATCATCTTATTTACATATGCAGAATAATGGTACAGAATTCCGGATACAAAAAAGACCAAATAGACAGAAATTAAATTAGGCTAACCTTGTTCCTTGTCCCCAGCTCTGTTGGTATCGCGAGGGGTTGTGTTTTGAAGGAAGACTAAAGGGACACGTCTTTGGTCACAGAGCTGAACAAAATGCGAAGCTTTGGTGGCAGCATCCCCTGTTACTGGTCCATTATTTGCCAGGATTCCAACTAGATTTCTGATGAATACAAGACAATATTTGTAGAATTGGAGAAAGTATCATGCGACATTACCATCTAAATCTAGATTGGTATTTCAGGTGGATACCATGTTGTTCTTTAGTATAGTTTAGTATAGAAAATTGAAACCTGATTGAATCAGAACAAGAGCAAAATTGTTTTATCAAAACGAGAAATGAACGTTAAAACTTAAGAATGTGCACCTACCCTTCAATCCTTGCAAAGCCAGCTAAAACTGTTTGACCATAACGAGCTTTGAATTCTTGAAATCTACTTCCATCAACAATACGAGCTAATACCTGAATGTACATGGTGGGATATATTTTATAACAGTCAACATCCATGGAATAGGACATAAAAACAGAGGATATAAGGCAAAAGTATGATTCGCTATCCCCACAACTAAATAAAAAACAACATAATGTATTCAAGTATAAGAAAGGATGACCATGTGTCAATTCAAATTTTCATTCCCATATTATAAACAATTAAACAGTTTTCCCATACATCAACATAATAGAGTCCTTACCTGTCTTATATCCATTTTGTGTTGTTGTTTTGATGGAATGAGTTTGAGTAATTCACTAGAATCATAGAGAGGGTCTTCATAATCCCCAAGAGCGTGTACTAAGTCAACACCAAATGTTTCTGTAATAGCTCTACCTAACTCAAATGCTTCCTCTTCATTTCTAGCAAAATGATCGGTACAGCCACTCACACTGGAAATACGAAAGTTATGCATTGATCGAATGTATGATTTATTAGATTACTCCATGCAGGTGTTTGTAATATTCTACGTTTTGTTTCATTTCAGTTCTATCACCCTAACAGCATTTTGATTGAAGCTGATTTCAGTAATAAGAAATATCTATCGTTGTATCGAATAATTGTAATGAACAATTCGCATAAAACATCTGTTTAGATTTTCACTAAATATACCTTGAGTGTAGAGTAGCACCACCAAGTTCATCTGCTGTCACAACTTCTTTTAGGGCTGCATAAACAAGAGGAGGACCACCCAAGAAAATAGTTCCAATTTTGTCCACTATCACAGTTTCCTGGCACATGGTAGGGACATAGGCACCACCGGCTGTACAACTACCGCACACAATAGCCAACTAAAAATAAGATATTATATATCTGGCATTAGGTGTCCAACGTTTTTGATGGTGTAACATAATTTAGTTGAAGGTGGGAGCGGATGTTCACTCTAAACGAAAATCTTAAACGAAAAATGATAACGTGTCCACAATGAAGTATTTCTTCAAAAGTTGCGATCAATTAAGCATATTTCAAACCTGAGGAATTTCCATTGAATTCAGAATGGCCTCATTTGCAAATGCCCGTCCACCATGGTTCTTACCGGGGAATATATCGGCCTGGAAAAACGGAAAATTATCGCATTATTTCATTCAGGGAGTAATAGAAATTATCATAAGATTAAGTTATTAAGACACACAGCTTTCTAGTCAAAGGTTGGTTACAGATCAATTATCACTTCTGGTCTATTCGTATGAAACACTAATCATATAGCATTCAAAGAAGAACTCACTTGAAGAGGGAGGAAAGCACCCCCGCTGTCTACAATATATATGCACGGTAATCGGTTTTCTTTAGCAATTTCCTGAGCGCGAAGTTGTTTGGTAACTGTGATTGGATACATTGTCCCGCCTTTGACGGTGGCATCATTTACGAGAAACATGCAGTGAACACCATTAACCTGCCCAATACCTACGAAAAAAGAAAGTTAATATAAGATAATGATTTCAATTGATATATAATTATGTTGTCAATCTCGTAATTATGGTCTAAAAATAAAGAATCTTGCGGGTGGCTGATCAGGCCATTTAAGAACAAATATAAGTCTTTGTATACTAAGAGCTGGAGTTCTGAGTTTTACATCCAGCTGAAAGTTTCATGCAACCCTAGGGAGTCTGACTAATTATTTACGAAATATTAGCCTCAGGTATCTACTCTAGAAACAGTTGGTGACAAAAAGAAATCATGCGAAGCAGAACTGTAGTACTGTAGTAGGTCGAGGATAGGACGGACTCTGACTGAGGTTGTGGTTCTAGTTTAATGGACATGATGCAAGGGGGATCGATACTGATGCTGATAGGATGCGAGTCCAAAGTGAAAAGGTGGATGAGTTTGTTTTTGTTTTCTTTTGCAACAGTCGGTTTATTTCTGAGGTTAGACAGGGAACATTGGGTGACATTTGTTCTTTCCTTTACATTGCCGCATCCTAAAAGTTGCATTTCAATTCTGTATAATGTCTTTTCTTTTCAGTAATATAATTTTAGCTAGTTAGAACATTTTGAATTTCTAACACACTGCACCCGCTCATGTCGGCCACAAGCCTCCTCGACGGTCGCGCCGGCTCGGTGCAAACCAAAGCGGCGCACTCACCACTCTAACTAGGTCATACAAGTATGATGGCTGCCGAGGGCAGTGCAGCAACTTTTCTCATCTCACTTGCATTGGATCAGCTCTGGAATGGTCTTGGTGACGACTCCTGATCCAATCATTCCAGAAGCAACGTTCAACCAACTACACACCCGCTGCTACCTTAACTAATTACTTAATCACCAACAATTCTACTTCATTCATCCTAGGATCTTCATCCTTAGGGGCTCCGATGAACGGCAACTATCAAGCTATGTTACACAACACTCCAGAGCAACAACTCACCTACTGCCATTGCTAACAATCAGAAACTCTCTCCATTGGGTATCAAAAACAAATGTAATCAATGTAATTTCATAAACTTTACTTTTCTATGTACAAGACCTTATATATACACAGGCAGCGACTTTTTCATAATAATAATATCCATACTGATGGCATGTTGGGAAACCAGATACGAGTTCAAAGCAATGAAATAGGCACGGTTACACATATAGATGAAAAACTTTTATTGATTCAATGTGACCAAAACAAATGTAATACAGGTTAGCGGAATAATGTTTGTCAGAAATTCAAAATGTTCTAAATGTTCGACAGGTAAACGAAAGTATAATAAGTCCCTCAATATTGTCTCAAATAAAAATTGATTTGTCAAAAAAGAAAAATTAGAAGGCTAATATAGGGTCACCTACTCTGTAACAGGCTCTTTTTCAAGCCCGACATCAGAGTGAATGAAATTTGAATTTAGGTTATGACTAGACATCCTGGATGGATTGAAATTCAGAGGGGAAAAACCCAACCAGACATATGAAATATGAAATATATATGTTCAACTGAAAATCACAGGGTTCTGATGAAGTGATTGTCAGATATGTGTCTAGCCTTAGAATCGTATAGGCCTGATTCACTGCTTGGAATAAGCCATCGGCTTTACCAAGAAACCAAGCAATTATTCTGAGCGATTTTGATCGGTCTTTCACGGAACCGATGAGGCCCCATTGAAGCCAAGCAGACATACCGTGCAGTTGTGACAAGTTGTGTGCGTCATCGGAATGATAGGAATGGTTCCTATTAAAATGTTGCCAATTTTGTTTTTAAAAAACCGACAATGCATTTCATTCCATTGAAAAAACCGATGGTACCGACGGGTCATTCCGAGCAGTGGAACAGGTTTCCGAGCAGTGGAACTATTTGCTAAAACATGCAAAGTTCCTAGATCTGTCTTCCTACCAGTGTTTCCAGGTCTCCCCTGTGCCCGCTGCAGTACTTCTCTCAACTCATAAACATTCTAGTACCCAATGAAAGCTCACCTTTATTCCTCCCTGATTATGGACTTCCTATGACAACAAGGTTTCTAGCCTCAATGTGGTCTCAAGCCATAAAAAGACTAGGTCTAGTCTAACTAAGGATAATTGAAAGTTCTCAGTTCATAGTTTAAGGAGAGGGGCGCTTCTTTCGCATGTATTTTAAGGGAGATGCTCTTATAGATGATGTTCTATGGCACCTGGGCGAGTGATTTGGTCTTAGCACACTTATATCCCCCTCCAGGTCATGCGACCTCCGTACATTTGGCCCTCTCACTCTTACCTCCTAATTAACTTTGAAAGTTTGGCTATGCATTTTTATAATATCAAACATGAAAATGATATTTACTGATGCTTATACGTATTTCTCGATCTACTAATACATTGTCATGCAATCAGATTACTACAAATGTATCACATGATAATATTCAATGCCCACACATAACACACACAAGACAACATACTACTGCCATTTGCTAGCTCAGCTGATTAGTGTAACTGTTCATTTAGTTTCTGCTTTCACTATTTTTTATATATACATTTATTCCATATTTTAGTATATAATTGATTACTGTTAAGTTGATCATATATAGTGAGGTTTTTTTGCCTTTGCCTTTTCATATATTCCGTCAGTACTACCGTATTTACAATAGTGAATCTAGAAAGAGGCTTTGCCCAGTTTAGTTTAACAAAGCAACACTTTAAGGCTAGCCTCTTAATTAAGTACAAGTATTGTAAGTCTATGTTTGTTGTAATGGTTGTAAACTGCCCCTCAACGTTTCTTCTACAAAGATGCATTTAATATCTGTATTACATACCGGTACATATATGTGATTTCGAAGAAGTAATACAGGGGTGCATCTGATAACTCAAATCACATATAGGCCTACTAATGCGATTGCATAGCTATAGGGGTTGTCATGGAAGCATGCAACCCAAATAACGTAATTTGGTTGGTTCATATGATGTTGCGCTTCTTAGCGGCTGATGCATAGCACTGCTTTGCATGTTTCGAAAGTTTTCAGACATGAACAATGATTCTGATAATTTGTCAAGAAAAACAGTGCTAAGAAGGGTAAATATAACAAATGAATTGATAAATCAGTATGGTATGGTATGTAATAAATCATACATGTCAAAGAATGAGACAGCTCATTTTGGGTCCGGGTGTGTCTGAGCGCGGACCCATATTTTCGTAGCACGGACCCAAAATGCGACCATGCCACGCATTACAGCCAGCGTTGGGACCAAAAATTGCCAGTCACCAGACCCTTTACCGACTTAGGACAACCAATTTACCGACTTAGGACAACCAATTTAAGGTTAGGTTTAGGGTTAGTTTTAGTATATAAACATTAAGAATCAATGATATTTAATGCGATGCATTACAGCTGGAGTCGGGACCCGAGTCGGGACCAAAAATTGCTGGGCACCAGACCATGTGCGCAACTTTTCAGAAATATGCGTGGAGTCGGTGTCGCGAGTAATGAGACTAGTCGCACCCTGAGGACACAGATTTCCACCATTTTTTTCATGCGCGAACTCATTCTTTGACATGTCTCGTAATAAATACCCAAAATGGCACTCCATACGGTTTGTAGTCGAACTCGACTGAGGTCAAATCACACTCCACCCCTTTGGGTTGTCGTGTGACTTGACCCTCCATCTCGATCATTTACAAACCTCCGTCATGCCATTGGGTATAAAAAGCAGCAGACATGGCAAAAACTTTAGAACTTTCACCGGACCTTCAAATTAAGGTTTACTGCATGGACCGGATTAAATAACATAGAATTTTCCTATGAATTTTTCACCAGTCTGACACGTCTTTCACCGGTCATAGAACGCTGTCCGGCAGGTTTTGCCATGTCTGTAGCAGGGAAATAACATAGACCGAGGTTTTTATATATTTGATAATCAATTTTAGAACATTGAACAATTAGAACATTGGTGAACTCTCTGCAAACCCGTATTAGAACATTGGTGTACTCTCTGCAAACCCGTATTAAGTTCTAACAAACACACAGGCGTGCAGAAATAAATGTTTAATATAATTTCTATCCCTGTCTGTTTCCCGAATCCAGAAGCATACCGCTGGATTGGGTTGTGTGGGGATCTGACTTTTAGGCTAGTTGCTTGTATAAATAAAGAAAAACAGTTGCCGACGAACTCCCCTCCACCCAGCCGTCCCGTGAATATGCCCACCGTCCCTCCCGCCATCAGTGGCATCACCACCCGTCCCGGGAGACTTGCCGAAGCCTTGAAGGCAAGGCTTCGGCTGTTTTCGTCTGCAGACGTTTTGATTTGAGCTGTCTGCTCAGGTCGTATGAGTTCAACCAACCCAACGACCAGCAGACATTAAGATTTAGCAGAAGAATCTATATTTCGTTACCTTTTTAATGGAATAAATGATAAAATCCGTTGTTGTTAAACATATATAAGCACTACTGCTATCCATTTGCAAATATCCAAATATCCCATTTGCCAGTTACGTTTATTAGCGTAAATGTGACTTCCGGGGACGTTATGGAACTGGTACGGAATGGAATAAGGGATCGGAATGGTCACGCGCGACAATGGCGATCGATTCAAATCATATCACAGGCCTCGCTGGTGGTAAATGTGCTTATATCTTCTTTTCTAGACAATATTGTTCCAGTAATCACTCGCTCAGAACGTTGCTTACTAAGATACGGTAGTACTCACACCGGAGAAAAAGCTGAACGCGCATCTATTTGTAGGGCAGAGCCATCTATAAGGGTTGATCCATGTTCTATTGCGTTAGTTTAGGGTCCCGGTACAACGTTTTTTTTTTCTTGAATTAGCCGATGGCGGCTTTTTTTCAAAAGCGGTGGTCGCGGAGTGTCCAGCGCCGAGGGCGCTTGACATAAACAGTGTTCCCGAAAAGACGTCGGCCGACATAAAATTTCAGTGGCCGACGTCTGCTCCTTTCACGTCGGCCACTTTGGCCGACGTGAACGTCACCTCCAACATTTAAAGGGAGAGGAGGAGGTGTGTAGTCTCATACAAAATATTTGAATGCATTGTATTTATTTCACCTTTTCTTTTAATTTTCGAATGGATACATTAGTATAAACATGCTCAGTCTCAGCTTTTTAATAACAAAAGGGGAAATACAAAATGCGAATAATGTCTCGTTTCCTATATTTAACATGAAAGGGGTTCACTTTTCATTGGATTCAAACATTGTGAGGTATCGGTATTTAAATCTGATTCTATGTAATTGTCATCCCCCAACCTAGCTGCAAAAGATATGCTGAAGTGAGGGGTCTGAAATTTATCAGAAATTTTAATGGCGAACCTTGAGTAGGCCAATTGATTATAGGCATGATCCAAATTAAAGCAAGTAGATCAGTTCATGAATGGAATAAATGATAACAGGACTCATACCGTAACAAGTTTGGGGGAAATATAGGAAATTCTATATGAAGATTTTTCTGAAAATGTAGGATATTTGGTAGAACATTTTCAGAAATTTTGAGAGGTAATGGATGAAATGTTACTCTAAGAAAGGCTTATTCTATTTATGTCTTTCATAGGGATAGCTGTCACCTGCCCCCAAACCCCCCAAGTCTTTATTTATTACTCCCGCTTGCGGCGCTCGTCGGGCACTCAGCAAAAAATATTCTCTGCAACTAACTCTCAGCAAAATTTGCTCTGATTGAAAATTACTGAGTTTTTAATGATCGGGGGGGGGGGGGGGGCGATATTACTAAAATTAATGAGTTTTAAAAATGCAAAATTAATGACTTGTGTTTCATTTGCATTCAATGATGTGCATATGCACAAAATCATAAGTAGCCTACCCCGAAGTGCATAAAAAATTATGCTATCACTGAAATATTAAGCAGGATCAAACTTATTTTACCCTGAACTAGGTGAAATAAGGTTTCGGCCATAGATGTTTTTCATGAGAATTTGCAGGTACCTATACAATGTTTTTGTAGGTAAAAAATGGCCTGCGTCAGTGACAAATGGCCGGCGTGGGGCTTGTCCACGTCGGCCACATTGGCCTGCGTCACTAAAAAGTTTTCGGGAACACTGCATAAAGAAAAGACTCACCCGTAATGCAGCCCGAGCGTGGGATACTTCCATAAATCATGTTCATTCCTGCCAATGTTGATAATTCGAGCCACTCTCCTCCCTCATCTAGCATGGCTTTAACTCGGTCTTCTGCCAATAATTTTCTATTCCTGTTCACATGCCTATCTATGGCTTTTTCTCCTCCACCAGCCATGGCCTGTTGTAATTGCGACTGGTATTCTGTGTGTAATTGTTCACTAACTTCTCTGTTCTTCTCATATTCGTTTGTTTTGGATTGGTCTAAGGCTCCCTCAAGAATTGGGAAAAGAGTTCGTTTTGGTGCACTAGACCGGTGTTTTGACAAGCTATGCACACTCCTTTGCAAACTAAGAAAGCATCTGCCACGCTGAATACACTTATGGAAAGCCATCATATCAAAAGCAAACCATGTAAAAGACGGGAAACGCCTATAGATATCCAAAGCTGTCTGCTGTATAAGCTGGTTGTATTCCCCTGATGACAGGTCAAAGGTCACTGGTGTCTCAAGACTTTTAATCTACAATAATTCTAAACATTCTTCTTCTTATTTAATGCATAGTTCTATTCTAAAACACGCGGTGAATTATTAATCATATTGCAGTCAAACCCAAAAAAGCTATTAGGGAGCTGTTAATCTATGTATTTAGCCACACAGCATTTAACTAACTTCTTCCATACTCAAAACATTTCTGCATACACCGCTTCGACTCGTTGCATTGTGGGACGTCGTCATCAGAAACAAGCTGGCGATTGCAGGAAAAGACCCGAAAATTTATGCATTAATCTAGTATAATTTCATCCTAGGGAATACATTTGTGATGAATCTGCGGTAATAGTATCACTAAGAAACTAAACTATTTACAAACGGTGAGTAACAATCATTCGACTTGGGTGTAAAAGGCTTGACAGGTGCGAGTTGATCCCTCGCCGGCTGCGGTAATGGCCTTCGGTGACTGGGAAATGACTGGCGATTGGATGTGAGCCTACACGCCGAATACCCACCAAAATTTCAGAGATTTGTTTTACATGATTTAGACCTAATATATATCTACATTGCCTCCGCGAGGCCGGAAAAGCCCTATAATTTGGGGAAATAAATTCAAAGCCTGGAAAATGGTCATTTGTTTTGATCGAGGGGCTTGACTGGAAAATCGTAGGCGTAGCAAAAAGAAGGCGTATGCCATAATGATGCTTCCGGTTGTTGCTAAATAAGACTTAAGCGGGTTGTTTATTTTATGGCATAAATATATCTTTTCAGTATATGCCTAATGCAACTAAAAAGTAGCTCCAGTATATTAGGAAAATTGATCGCCCAAGGTAGCACTACCCACTGGCGTCGTGATGAATGTAAACAATACACATCCCGAACTGTCAGTGTCAGTGTCAAACGTGTCTTATGATGCTCTATGACTATGTATCTTATACAAATTACTATAATACAATACTTGTGGGTTTTTTTGTGTATACATATGACACGTATGTAAATGTATACATGTATGAATGTACATGCATGGGTGTACATATATGATATATATGAATATGTAGCCCATTGCAATTTTATATGACGTTAGTCATAGACATAGCTGTGTATGTGTAGCCCGCTGCTCTGGCAGTCTGGGGGCAAGGGGACCGATATTTGTCTATGGATGTGTATCTTGTTTTTAAAAAAGTATTTGGCGAACAGTTTGCTCCTACATTTCGGATCATTACCTTAGTCAGTAATTCTCAGATAAAAACCTTTAGTATATTTTGTTTCTATCAATGACATTTGCATAAGCTCTATCACATAGTCATAGACATACTTGATCTGATGCCAAATCATTCCAAGGGCTTTCGCTGCATGTCAACGAATTAGTCATAACTATGTTATCCATTATGTTTCTTGTATCATTTCTTTACGACGCTAAATTGTATCGTTTGCTTCTGTCTTCCAGGTGCCAATAGAAATAATCATGTCGGCATCTGCAGTTTACATACTTGACATCAAGGGAAAGGTAATATTGGATGAAATAATAAATAGTCACTTATTGAGACATACAATTGAATCGATGGGTAGTGAAGAAAATAGATAAAATAGCATCTAAATGAAAGATTATTTAATGCGCATAATTTAATTGGCTAGAATTATTTATGTCACCATCCATATTGGTAATATTATGAAAAAAATATTATAATACTTCATATACCGGTAATAGATTCTTTTTTGCTGATGCATGAACTTTGAAACTTTAGACGTTGTACGTATAATGTATTGTGCTAAATTGTAGCTTATGCTGAAATGACCTAAACTTGTGGAATCTAACGCTGAACTAAACTAATTTTGCAGGTGTTGATATGTCGCAATTACCGAGGTGATATCGACATGTCTGTAATAGACAAATTTATGCCCTTAATGATGGAGCGGGAGGAGGAGGGAACTACAGCTCCCATCATTCAGCACGGCAATATCACATTTGTATACATTAAATACAACAACTTACACCGTATCCTTTTACCATGACCAGTAAGAATACCAAGCTGGTGGAATGAATCATACACACTCGAGACAGACTTTCATTTTCATTCGTTTATGACTACGGTATTTGCGTTCTGTTTGTTAGCACTTCAGAGTTTCGTAGTTTGGGTATTTCGGAGTTAGGGCATAGTTAGTGGTTGACGTTTTGATGTACTGCTTCAAGGCAATGACCATACAGCAATATCGTCCAGTATCTTTATCAGGGCTCCTGAGTTGGCTGTAGACTGTTGACTGTTGACTTGTATTCAGGTTACTGCCATTATTTTTCGTTAGAATTACCTGGTTTTTTAATGTTTTATTTTTAACTTGTAGTACAGGTTATCATCTATTATTAATCACTCTTCTAACATACATATGTTATATTTGTTTTTGTTGCATCCTGACACAACATAATACAGCTTTTTTTGAAAAAGAAAATTCGCCGGGATAAAATAATCCTTAACAATTCCCCCAGTGGTAGCCACGACCAAAAAGAACACAAATCTGGTTTTAGTCTTCACATTCCTTCATAAAATTGTCCGAGTAAGTACAGTCTTCTCTCACTCCATTTGATTTCATATGCAGATTATCTATATTTGAATTTCATTTCGTTCACATTACATTGTATTTATTCCCTTCGCCTACTTTTTTTCTTAGGTGTTCTGTGAGTATTTCAAAGAGCTCGAAGAAGAGAGTATCCGCGATAATTTTGTCATAATATACGAGTTGTTGGATGAACTCATGGACTTCGGCTACCCCCAGACAACAGACAGTAAAATTTTACAAGAGTGAGTACCAAACATTATGCTCAGTCTCACTCTATGTTATAACTCTATGTTGACATGTGTACTTGTCTTGAATAACTGTGGAACACTTAGGCTTACAAGAGGTAAAAGTAAAAACTGGGCCCATAAATTTGAAAGTTAAAACTTGAATATGAATCTTGTTAGGGAAATCTCTCCTCTTATCACGATGTTAATCATTTACTAGATCTTCAGGATACTGCCGTAGTCTTACCAACATGTTTTCTTTGTGTGTTTTTGCTTAGTGCAGCTTTGTGCGAGTCACTAAAGTTGAAGTCTTATCTAGTACCTGAGTTATCAGTCCACAACACTGAGGGAAATATCCTTAAATAAATACTTACAAATAATTTGTATTTGCAGATTCATCACACAGGAAGGCCATAAACTAGAGGTGGCGCCACGCCCACCCATGGCTGTAACAAATGCCGTCTCATGGAGATCTGAAGGCATCAAGTATCGCAAGAATGAAGTTTTCTTAGATGTTATTGAGTCCGTTAATCTACTGGTAAGGCACGCTTCATTAGATATACATATTTATTTAGAGATAATAGAATTAAAGACCTTTATTATTTGTCTTTGTGTGCTAAAGATTTCTAACCAATTGAAGTTAATAGAAATGTCTGTTTGTTCTTAAATCTGTGTGATGAAGGAAAATCATATAACCCCTTTGTGTACAGATTCACTACCACATGAAGCAGTAATATGAAATAATGAGTATATCCTAATAACAGTAACAGTCAAAGTTATATCAAGGGGGTACTGATCAGTGTACCCATTGCACATTTTATCGATACTTGCCAACGCCATTAAACCATTGGGAACAAAGTTCTGAATCAGGTTGAAAATTTCCAATATCTAGCATCATGGCAACATCTAATTGCAAAAAGTGAACCAGATATAAAAAGCAATAATAACTAAAGCAGGCCAGCTTTCCAGGACATAAAGAACGTCCGACAAATATGAAAATTCAATAGCATTGATCTAAGAACACTTAAAGTGCTCTGTGAAGCATTGACCATCACTAAAAACCATGGAAAGTCGGATCAAAGTTGTAGAAATATGAAGAATGCTACAGATACATTTCGTATTTGGATGAAACCACCAACGAAAGGGTACTAGAACAAGCAAAGATAATCAGCAAATTATAACAGCAAAAAGAAATTGCAAACAGAAATCTTTAAATGTGTAATGAGAAGAGGGTTCCCCTGTAACGACAGGAAAGATTGAAGGAAAATAAGGTCTAGACAGAAAAAATGATATATGGGTTGACATGTCCGCGAAGGCAATGGGAATGACACCAGACTGATTGGCTGATGACTGACGTGACTACTTTCAAGTGGTCAATAGCGCACGTAATTATTTCCCCATTCCATTTGTAATGTTCGTATGTTAAGAGTGGAATGCATGCCTACAATAGACTAAATATCTTTCACCAGGTCAGTGCCAACGGGAATGTATTGAGAAGTGAGATCGTGGGGGCCATCAAGATGAGGGTTTACCTTTCCGGCATGCCCGAACTACGGCTTGGTCTCAACGACAAGGTGCTATTCGAGAGCACAGGCAGTAAGTATCAACTCCCTGGATCTTGTAGCTTATAAATGGTGACAAGAATAAATAACAGAATTTTTATTAGAACGAAATAGGAATCAATTAAGAGGCCGATATAGCATGCGTATCAGGGGCCTTTTAATAATTATAATCTAATACTAGATTTATTGCTTGTGAAATACTTTACACAATTATCATAGATCTAGGTTTTAAATCATGCTATAATATAAAAAGCTTAAGTCTATAATTTGTATAAGCTGATTAGATTTCTCCCATAGCTTTTGTTGCCAATTTATTGACAGATGTGCGATCTTTGGAAAGACTTTTACTAGCATCCTGAATTTTTAGGGATTATTCTTGATTTTATGTGCATTTTAGAATGTATTTCCCTGGAACCACCAACCACATTTTCCCCATTTGTAATTTATTTTGACCACACTGTTTCTTGTAGTGAAGTCGGTGCCTATGAGATGTGGGTAATTTGTGTTAGTTCTTGGTTTACTGAATGTGAATGGATAGAAGTTTATGTGCCTAGTCTGTGAAAGCTGAATGATTGTAAAGCAGAAATTATCCGATATTATATATTGTTTCAGATAATATAAACCCACCATCCTCTTTTAAACAAATTCCTGCTAGTAATTGTTATTAAATATACGTTTGGAGAACCTTGCTTATTCTTTATGGATAGTTGCCATCCCTACTTGTAAGAAACTCCGGAACTTTCTATAGATATGAAAGCAATGGACGATTGATGAGGATTATTTTGCTTCGGCTTAAATTCTCAATTTGCCTCTTGGAATGATTGACCAAGACCCTTGTATTTGTATGTATAAATACCATGCTCCCTAGTAACCCATCGAAAAGTTCAGATAGGACGAAAGCACATCCCAGAAATATTTATCCAAAAGTAAAATTTGGCTTCTTTAGATCAGTGTACCTATCTGGAAATTGTATATATACGAGTTCCATGTTGTCTGCCGAGGAAATTGAATGTTTCCCTCCAAGATTCGTTAAGCATTAAAAGTTGTACGATGTTTGTGCTATTGTTGTTTATGAGGCTAACCAAACATCGTCATATTGTTTCGTTTAAAGAAAGAATGTTGAAAATCTAATTTTATTCGTCAAACAATAACTGCCTGGTCGAATCGAAACTAAGATCAAGAAGAGTGAACGATATTTTCAAATGAACAAACTAAAAACTTGCATGCACCTGCATTGTGCTACTATGATTTTATACGAGATGAAATAGTAAAGTCAGTTGACATCCCACTTTTTTTTATTCAAATTTAAACACTGCCACAATTAAAACTTAGCTGACATTTTAAAATCTGCTTCCAATAGCATGCAGAGAGCCATCCTGACTATGTATAGGTCAAAGTCATATTTTGCCCTCACTTTCCATTTTATTTCTTAATTGCACCTACCATCCACCACCACCCATTAATTGCACCAACTCGTTGCTTGCACAGAAACATTTATTTGTCCTGCCCTGGATATTTACCAAATCCCAGATGAAATTAGTATATTTCTATTTATTTTCAAGCTAATGATATGAACAGCAGCGTAATTGTGAAAGCAAAAGAGCATTTGGCCCTCAGTATTGATATCTTGTCACTGTGTTTTGTGCTCTTTGCTCTTCTATGTACTTGAAACCCTGCTTCATTTGAACATGCTTTTGTTGAAGGGGGTAAGAGTAAGTCGGTAGAGCTCGAGGACGTCAAGTTCCACCAGTGCGTCAGGTTATCCCGCTTTGAGAACGATCGTACTATCTCATTCATTCCTCCAGATGGAGAGTTCGAACTCATGTCCTACAGACTCAACACTCACGTAAGTATTTGTAAGAAAAGGAAATCATTTGTGTTGTGTGGCCAAGTTGTATTCTAGTAAACGGCAATAGTATGATATGTTGGTTCCCATCCTTCCAATATTTCTATTCAGGACCCACAATTGTTTACCTCATAGTGTACCAGATAAGCTCTACCATAAATGCAAAGTATTTTGATTATCTGCTCATACTAATTCATTTTTCTTAGAATAAAAAAACTCGTAGCATCTGTTGTCTCGGTAGTTAGTATATTAATTTATTTATATATAAGTGCTCACTAAATAAAACTGCAGTTTGTAAATATGTTTTCATTCACTAAATATTACATGCTCTGCTTACAGGTTAAGCCATTGATCTGGGTTGAGTCCGTTATAGAAAGACATCAGCATAGTAGGGTTGAATACATGATCAAGGTAATTGTTGTGCAAGTCATCCGAGATGATGCATAGGTCTTTTCATTTAATCTATTTTAAAGTAAATTAAACGAATGTAAACAATTAACTCACAAAACATGTAAGTACTAAACCATTCCCAAAAATCTAGATTGGCATTAACAATATTTATATGCAATATATTTTGAAATAAAGTAATTACACCTAGTGTTCTTGGTTTATGTAGGCTAAGAGCCAGTTTAAACGCCGCTCGACCGCCAACAATGTAGAGATCGTTATTCCTGTTCCTCCTGACGCTGATTCACCCAAGTTTAAGACCACCACCGGTAGCTGTAAATATGCACCTGACCAGAACGCTGTAGTGTGGACTATCAAATCATTCCCGGTGAGTCTGCCTTTTTCGCTTTAATCTATTTGCATATTCAAACTTGAATAACCTTTTGGTGCCCCCTCAGTTCGATGGTGTTATTAGGAGCTTTGCTTGAAGGCTACAGACCACAGGCTATTTTTAGGCCCCTTTGGAAATTGGTCGGGGTCGAGTGGTATACAGTATAACGTCAAAATAATTATGCGTCAAAACATTGGCAGAGGTTTTTCAGTGGTTAATTTGCATTTTTGGGTGGCCTTTTTGGACTTCATATACGGGTCAACAATCAAGAGCGAAGTGTTAACGAAGCCCTTTATCATGTTACTCCAGGATTTTGGTTCAAATACGACTAAAAGACATCCAATTATGGCCCTTATGGGTTTTCCTCTAGCTCAGCGGTATGAGGGTGCATTGACGAGATTTTCGCAGTGTATAAAATGGGCAGATAAATTCTCATCTCAATTTTGCTATTATTCACAAGTTTTAGAAAAAAGTTGTCCTTTAATTAAATTTACTCTTCTTTCTCTCTCCCTCTCCAATCTATCCCCCCCTTCGTTTAAGGCATTCTTCCTTTATCAGTTCCTTGAAACACTCATCTCACATTGGAAGAACTTCTGTTTAAATTCATGTGCACCACGTTTGATTTTTTCAGCTATTATTCTGATTCAATTGCCTTGCGTATAAGATCAATGAAACGGTGTGCTTGATATGCTTTGACTTTGTGTGTCGTTTTCTTAACCAAATGTTGTACACTTGCAGGGAGGTAAAGAGTACCTCATGAGAGCTCACTTTGGCCTCCCATCGGTGGAGGGAGAGGAACTGGAAGGCCGACCTCCCATTCATGTTCGATTTGAGATCCCCTACTTCACTGTGTCCGGAATCCAGGTCAGATTCAGTTTGAGTTTTTATTTCGGGATATATGCATATGTGTAGGCGTATTCGACAATTGGGCCGTTGCTGTTCTTTTTCCGGAGGGAGGGATGGAGGGGGAGAAAGGCAGGAGGGAGGGAGGGAAGAGAACGGGGAAAAGAATGAATTTCGACACAACAGTTTTGACAGTTCTCATGGAAGTGAAATGAGTTTCTAACATATTTTTCGTGTGGACGATCTCGTCTGCGGAATATGACGCAATAATTCTAGGAAACCTAGGGTGGTCATTAATCTTTTAATGAAGTACAGTAATAAGAAAATGTTCGATCAGAGCCCCAACTGAACCAACCTTATTTGAGCTTTTGACTCAGTCTTAGTTTTAATACTCTAACGTTTTTCTTTTTAACATAGGTGCGCTACCTGAAGATCATTGAAAAGAGTGGGTACCAAGCATTGCCATGGGTACGGTATATAACACAGAATGGAGACTATCAGCTGAGGACGCAGTAACTAGTCTTGATTAGTATAGAAACCCTAAGTTCTGAAGCATAACAATTATTAAAACATGATAAATATTGACCAATTATACGTCCGAACACAACAATCCCATTTAAGTGAAACTTGACATGTTAAAATTATCAATTATCTGAGATGTGTGTGAACAAAGTATTTATTGAATTCGTTGGGTATAATGAATATTTGAATGTAAGATGGCAAAGTGGAGTGTTCTTTCATGGTTTCATGTCAAAGCGAGTATTCAGGAAAATTTGGCATCCCCTGTGAAGCAAGTGATACACTGAGAGAGATATCGGTGTATATATTGTTATAGGTTTACACCCCACTAATTCTAGTCCAGGAAAGTTGGCTATATTTGGGGGGCGAAGCTACTAATTCTTGGCGGCTTGTAGTCTATTGTGCCAATCTACATTCAATTTTCTTCTTTTACAAACCTATCTCACTCTGTATTTTCATTTTCATTATTCTTTTATTGATGATATACTAGTTTTCCTGTAAAAGTTCGCGGATTTTCGTTGGAATCTCAGAGTTTGTTACATGACATTTCTTCTAAGATGTATGAATTATGCATTTATCTCAAACAACAGTTTATCTCAGCTTGTATGTGTACTTATTCTATGTCTATATCAATGGTTTATTAAATTGGCGTTTTTCCCAAAGGATTGGAATTGCTGGATCTGTTAAATAAGTTTGAGGAGAAATAAATCAATGAGTTCCCACGAAGAACCTTCAGTATAAAAATGTTTTCAATGTTGTGTAGTCAAGCCTTCATGCCAGTGTTTTGGAATATAAAAGCCGAGTCTTAGTAAAAAAAAATGCATTTCAAAGTGGAAAATTAACTTGTACAGTACAATCGGCAAATAATCCTGCAATTCTCTAAACCCGTAGTGTTCTGCGATTGACCGCTTTTGCTATTGCCCATGTTTTAATAGATGGCTACATTTCTGCAATTCAAATGAACAATTGTTTTCAAGGAAAGCTAAATGTTTTTAATCCCCTTGTAATCTTTTTTATGTACCCAATTGGCTAGTCCCGAATATGGACTCAGTATTTTGTAACCAGTGAGCGCATGAATATGTTAAGGAAAAAAATCAGTGCCAGATTTGAATCAATTCACACTGAAATGAACTTTGAAATAATGTACATGTGTAGTGAACCCACAGTGCATGAGCTTAAGGCTAGTTTTGGTAAATAAGGGTGAGAAGAGGAAGATCACAAGGATTACAGAGAATCCCACAGACAAGGGGGAGCACTTGTCTGAGAGAAATTGAGTACTAAGCGGACTACTTACTGTACTGCAAGCACCTTAACCGGTTGCAGCTGCAGACTTGGTTGTCTCAGTGTTGGCAGCTGCAGCCTCCCGAGGTCCTGGCTCCACGAGGAGATATCCGATATCCTCGTTCCGACCCGTCCTGGATCCCTGGTCCTGGAGTTAGATGATCCGGATATGCTGGGTGCTGGATGGAGACACCCTCTGGAGCGACTGGCTATCCAGCTCCAGATCACAGTGGCGCAAGTTACGGCTACTGGAGGCACAGACACTACACATGTATAAATAACTTTACTGTTGTGCAGACTAAAGATTCCAAGAAAGTATAATCGATTATTAAACGCTAAATGTTTTTGAAACATATGCTGATGTGGACGTTTTTTCCAGAGGCACATTCCAGGAGTAGATGGATAATCATTGAACCATGTTTTAGCTTTCTTTGTTAGTTTGTTTTTGGAAGTTTTAGTAGGACTCCGTGGTTAGGCTCAATGATGTAGAATACATGTGTGGAGGTTTGTTAGTGAGAGCTTGACAGGAAAGTAATCTCTGCATCAAGTCTGTTTTTTTCAGTTGCTAAGACTTCGAAAAATATGACTGTGTATACCAAAATATATCGATATAAACATGTATAATTGGGAATGATTATTCCCGAGTTAAATGTGTTAAAATTGAATCAATGATGAATTTTTGTTCGTTCAGGTATTCTTAATGCGTCGTTTTCATAAGGTTATACATATTTATTTACTTAAACTAACATATCGGTATCTAGTATACACCATTAGACCACTCTGTATTCTATATCCTTTCCCCTGACGCACAATTTCTAGTGGGTTTCGTAGGGTACAAAATGATTAATGATAAAATGATAGCCTAAAACTCAACCAAAATGTCAAATCGAAGAATTCGCCTAAAATGTTTAAATATGAAATGAAGGATCAATAAAAAAATCTCCAACAGATATCTGATTTCATGTTCATGTTTGGCATCCCAGTGAGGCAGGTATTTTAAGTTAGCAAGTTTATCGATATGAAGAATACGCTTGTTTTAGTTTCAGAGCAACTTAGTTTAGTGGTGACAACCCCTTGACCCCATGCATAAGAGGCAGCTGTGTGCCCCTTTACATTACCTAGCGCCTCTGCCCCCGCCCCCCTCCCTACCAAATTACTTCATGTAGCGGCCATAGCACCGCCTTTTAAAAGTGCAAGTTTATGATAGCACTGCCTTTTAAAAGTGCAAGTTTATGGATATGAAGATACGTTGAAGAACTGTCAACATTTTCATTATCAGCTCAATATGACGCAACCCAACACCCGGCCACTTGTCAAAGCAAGATTCCATCCCACGTTGGATTATAATATTCCCATGATAGATTGATACCAAAGAATAATCATACACTTTATCATGAAGGTTTATTTAATAATATATAAATCTTAAAAAATTGAACAAACTTTCGTTTAAAAAAACACATGAAAAAAGAACTTCACACACCTGTGCGAGTTTCTGGAACAGAAGTGCGTTATGCCCATAAGCTTTACGAGTCAAAGGTTTTTTTATCACCACAATAGATAGAAAAAATTCAGACTACTGAATATCCAAATGATATATGGATATTCAGTGATCTGAATAGTTTAGCACTATATATTATATAGTGCCAAAACATTTCATATATGAAATCAAATATGACCACCAAAAACTTTAAACCTTTAATGGGGCGATGAAGAGAAAATAATGATGTCTATGGGTGTAACTGGTAGAAAACGCGACTAACCCGATGAAGCAGGGCAACGTACAGGGCCTTATTGGCTTACTGGATGTAAAAGACCCAAATGCACTGACTACGAGTATGCGGGTACAAACTTACTTTTAACTCTGTTAAATTGTTGTTGTATAAAAGTAGAAGCCAAAGACAAACGCATGATTGGCCGATAGCCATTTTTATGAAAATATACAATGATGAAAGCAAATGTCTACAAGCTCGAATAAATACCACACAGGGGGTAATACACACATGTACACAATATGATTAAACATAACATTGATTTATCTAAGACATTTTCGATATACAAGTCGGAAGTATACATTTGATGATATACCCGGCAACACAAAACAGTGAGAGAATAAAACCGACAATAAGATGGGGTGTAGATAAACCAAAGATTTTTCCAAACTCGGTCTATAATCTGAGAACTTGCCTCCCTAACACAAACCCTTCTCAATAAACAGAGATATCATATGAAATTAGATGAATACTACATGTGATAAGACGAAGTTGAACACAAGATAAATATAGACAGAATGGGTGAAGTTTCCTCATACATTATTTGCACGTATTTGTCACAATAACATATTTAATTAAAAAACGACAAATTTGAATCTCATGTGTTATAACATATACATATCATATATGTCTTATGTAAAATCAATTAGTGAGATATTCTGATTGAATATGCACCTTTTCCAAAGGTGAACATCGTTTTAGTCATTCATTTCCACAGAAGGTTATCGATGGACACCCCATTTCGGAGAATCAACAAACAGAATAATAGCCATCATCGCAGCAACTGACCATGAATACCGTACGTTTCTAACTTAATAGTTTGCCATAATTTGTTGTGCCATAATCTTGCTTATTTTGGGGGTCTAATAGTATAACGAGGATGTCTATATGGGTCGATCTTATATTAAACAATATAACATTTTTGACTCAAGTTCTACAGGCTGACGACTAAATAGACTAAGTCTAAAAGTCTAATTTAAGGGTCTAATAGTAAAATAAACGATGATTTTAACCAATGCCAGGCATAATGTAGGCGATGTTATCTAGCGTGCCTGTATGGGTGTCGAGTGGTGCACCATTCAACTCCTCGATATTGGAGGTGAGACAAGTGAGCGGTCCTAATGCACACAGCAGGGAGTCCAGCAGAACTGGCAATGTTCCTTGTACGGCGATTTGTCCCTGGGGAAAATGAACGGTTTACATATAAACAGGGATTGTAATTAGATTGCATTTACGATGGAATGTGAATCAGGAGAAAAGATATGAATACACTGATTTTGGGGGACTTCTTGTCAAACTGCAAAGGTATAATTATTATTATATTATTATGATATTATTATAAGATTTTTATTTCAATACTTTTCATACATATGATATCAGTTTTACAATATCATACCAAACAGGGTGAAACATCCTCTACACGTAGGTTTTCCTGACGACCCTAGGTATAAATGAGCTTGAAAGAGACAACTTACATGGTGTTCCTGCAACCGAGCGCCAATAATACTGAGAGATTCTCCGAGCAATTTGAGGTGGGCAGCAACATCCAACGGTGTCACACCCGGGAGAGGCTGTGGGAAGGGAATGAAAGATACTTCATTTAAACTTCATATTAAATAGTCTGGAAAGTTGAAATATATAAAAATCGGAATGGAATGTCAACACAAAGTGGAAATGGTAACTCAGTTGGAATATTTTCGTGCAATTATTGAATCAGTTGTGCCGACGCTTCGGTATTATAGCTCATAACAGCTTCATCATCATTATTATAATTATATACAAAGGGTTTCGGATTTGAGCCCATAAAACAGACTACAGAATTTTACTTCAATTTATCGTTCACTGGTGGTGGGACTGGAAGCAGCCTGAAGATTTATATTAGCAGTAAACTAGTTAGAACCAGTGTATTGATGCTGCGGCTCTTCCTCGCACACAAATCTATACACCACGACAGGTACTTAAAGGACTCAACTTCGAATATTACGGCAGTGTAAAATACAATCGTAACAAGTGACAATCTTCTGACGTGTCAGAAAGATGATTCTGGGGTGTAGTCGCAATTATAACTAATTTTTGAATTGAATTGTACATTTTCTGACGATCTGACCCACACATAATTTTGAATCGTCGCTATAGCCTAGCCCTAGGCCTATGTGAATCGAACCTTGCAATAATTACACAATATTACAGATTCTAAGTTCATGTATAGACAAATCAACATGACATATCATTCAACGAGGCTCATAAGAGTTTATATTGAGTGATACTAGCCTATATATTAGCAGATTTCTAACGATTCCAACCATATTTGTTCATTTTTTAACATGTTGATGTTCCTGTTAACACAAACACCAGAGGCCCCGGGACCTATACTAGACACACAAACAAGCCTGTTGCTGTCAGTTCTACCAGCTTAAGAATGTGTAATGATATATGTACAGACGTTCTCGAGGCAAACAGAACTGACATAGGCTTGGAAATCGAATGAAATGAAGCATATCGAATTAAATCTAACCAACCTTTTTATTTGTATCTTTTATGATTTCACTGCCGATCACACATGCTTCGAGTGAACCCAGTGCGGCCGCATATTTCCGAGCGGGTTCTGGCCGCTGCTGACACAATAATATCCATATAATCTGCGTAAATCAGTCATGTCGACTTCAAATATTATCCCAAACAATAGTTTATGAACATATTAACGTCTGACGATATTCCTTTCAGTGGAAATATCACGATTTCACCACCTCCAACTCTTCGGAACCATGCTTCTGACGCCATGTTTGTTTGCTTTGGCCCATGCGCATGCGCGTTTCTACCTACGGTTAGGCGATTGTGTTGCCGGGGCTTCTCGCTGTACACGCGGTGGTGGGCCTTGTCGCCGGCACGATGGACCTTCGTGCTGGCGGACCCTTATGTCCACCAAGTCATTAGAGCCCCGGCCTATGCTCGTGCATACTACGAAAGCCGTAATGATTAACAAACGACTGAATATAAATGCTTGAACGTTTAATCTAACCTTGTTTTCAACCTCATATGCCAGGATTATTGTGTATAATCATTCAAAGCGCTCAGAAAGCAGTTTAATTTCCTCGGTTTTCGCTAAGCGTGGAGACGTTCTCGTTTCTGGTCGCTGACACAATAATATCCATATATGACACCAGCGACTGAATATAAATGTCTGAACGTTTAATCTAACCTTGTTTTCAACCTCATATGCAAGGATTATTATGTAAAATCATTGGTTTGTTCTAAAAAACGCTCAAATGTTGACACGAGTAGGATCGCTATGGCTGGGTCGGGATCTGGGTCAGGGTAATCACGTGATCGGAGGTGTGGGTAGGATCGGGGTCAGGGTAGGGCTTGGGTCTGTCCACGTGGTGGGTCGGGATCTGGGTCAGGGTAATCACGTGATCGGAGGTGTGGGTAGGATCGGGGTCAGGGTAGGGCTTGGGTCTGTCCACGTGGACAATGTGTGATTAGGACGTGCACGTGAACGTGCGCGCCAGCTCGCAATTGGATTGGCTTATACATGGGTTCAAGTGTGGGGTCAAATTATTCTATGACCTACTAGACCGGTATTGGGGTCAACGTCTTGTCGGAGCAGTGTACCACTTCCGGCCCGACCAGCACTTCGTGGACACGGGAAATATCAAGTCCACGGGCCTTGGCACGGACCCATAGTAATTCTGGGGTGGGGTTGGGCCACCCCAGAAAAAACAATCATGTTTCTGGCGAAAACTGGAAATAACGCTACTGTTATAACTCATTGTGTCTTAAAGTGGCACTTGCCGATCGCAAATTTCATTTATGAGAGTTTGGTCAAATATATATCAATTGATTACAATAGAACCCCCTTTACCCATGACTTACTGGATTTGATCATATAAATCTATATTAGTGAGGTATTTTCCGAATCTTCCTGTTTAAAATTATATTGGTCTGCCAGACCAAAATAACCCTCGTACAGCGCGGCCGTTACGCAAGTACAAATGACGCATACGCATTCCGTGACGGCCGTCAGTGACGCATTATCAGAGGGAACGTCATGATGTAAACAAAGCCGTAACTATACTCTCTCACTGAATGTGCATAATGTGTATTTGATCTGCCAAAGCCTGTGGGATGCAAACCTTATCGAAAATAGGCTCATTGAAAGTGTTCTATACACGATTATATGTTAAAACAAATACAACAAACAGATAGCTACAGATAGAAGCAAGGTTGCTGCTGCGGAGGGTTGCATCAATTTTTATGACGTCGTCTTATGTCCGTGCGTCATTCTGACCCAGTTACCGCAGTTTCAAATTGATACTATGTCAGGCCTTTGTTGTGGTCATCACGCATGGACTAATAGTAATTAAAAGCAATCCAGGAAAGAAACCAAGATTTAGAACTAAGTTTGAGAACACCTGACATAGCTTGAATCAAATTCTTGTTATATTATACATAAACCCCGATCTTCATTCTCAGCGATCTTAGCCACTTTAATATATTAATGTACCTAAAATTTTACATCATTAACTTCATTACTTCGTTACCTTTTGTGTTACACTAGTTGTAACACTACATTCTTATTCTTATTCAAAGCAAGCATACTTTTGCATGAGAAGGGCCGGGTTCTGGTTCAGAGGCAGAGCGCGATGGGCCGGCTGAACTTTGTGACTTGGCTAGAAGCTGGCTCACTGATTTGGCCGCTGCTGACGATGTGCCGGCTATAGTTGAAGCTGGACTCGACTTACTACCACCACCGGCAGTTGATGCTCCTCCACGCAACATCTTTGATGAACCTTTACCTGTGTTGATTACCGTTGAACCCTTGGATGCTAACTTCTTTGCCTTTTTCTTCCATGCCTATCAAAATAATTGTAATAAGACTTAACAGAGGATGGATCGGGACATTGTTTCACAAACGACAAAGCTTATGATTTTAATATCCCATCAAATGTTGTCTTACCGAACTACCGACTTCAAGGGAGTTCCTATTTCACATCTGAGTAAGCTTCCTTAACCTTAGTTTTGGGGGAATTTCGGAAGCCCGAGAGGTAAGACAAGTTTAATACAGCTTCCTCTTAAGTCATAACAAGGACTCTTCTACCCGGGCCGTTTATACCCCACCGTGCCATTGAGTCTCCTCCACTTACATAATAGATGCGGGTATTGGGGTTACACATACAGTAACCCTAAAATATCATCTAAGGTAGATTATAGGTTTACCCAAGACCAATTACACTTACCATTTTGTCCTTTTCCGTTTGTCCTTGCCACATTTCTCCAAGTCGCCTACTGATTGTCGCAAAGTCTGAAATAAAAGGTATTGTGTTTGTACATAAACCTATTCTACGAGGGAGGTCAAATTATAGGATAAATGGCAAAAGTTAAGTCCATGTAGCTACACAAGCCTGGTCAGAAATCAAATATTACCATTAGAGACCATTATTAATATTTGGGAAAAGAACGTACCTATTCCTGGGTTGTCAGTTACCAGCTTGGCTCGTTGGGCGTTACAATACAGCATATAGGCTGTGGGACCACGCTTTTTCTTTTGCTGTATAATGTAAAGATATCAATTTTAATAAATGCGTCCATTAGAAAAAAATGCCCTTTTCAGAGCTTATCTTTGACACAGCCATTCTCATAGAACAAAACAAAAATTACAATTTACAAACCTCAACAACAATGAAATAGCGTTAAACATGTAGTCTTTTATGTGCAATTTTTTTTTACATCAAAAGGAGTAGTTCTGAATTTTAAGGGCCAAAAATTAATCTTGAATGTTCAACAACTTAGGTTGTTGCGGCGGGGAGAGAGAGGAGTGAGTGAGATTGGTTGTTTTACCCTCTTATCAACACATTTAAGATGGTTACATCAAGGGCGGGATAGCTGAGAGGGAGGCAGTTTATGATCATACCCAGGAAATAGAGAAGAAGGGAGAGAGACAAGAGGAAAGAGACGGAAAGGCACTTTATGGTCATATCCAGGACCAAAGAGAGAGGAGGAGATATTATAGTGCAGTATGTTGGTAGTATGTATCAGCTATTAGGCTGAAAAAAGGTCAATAGCGCGCACCACACAGAAAAATACCCAAAACCCATACTCATTCACCTACTCACGAATGCACGCGCTCGCATTCATTTGTTGTAATTGGTAGTTAGCTGCAATGTAATAATGGGTTATAAACAATTCAAACACTTACCTTCTCTGAGTCATCCTTACTGCTGTTTCCACTTTTCTTTTTCTTCTTTTCTTTACTGGCCTTTTTCTCCGATGATGTTTGTACCTTGTTTGCCATCTCATTAGTGTTGGCATAGCTTGGTAATTCCGCCATGGAATCAGGCATGCCCTCGAAGTCCTCCTCTTCTTCCTCCTCCTGGCTCATGTCATCTTCCTGAGATTGACTATCGTCAGCCGCTGGAAATGAACAACAAATCTATAATCATTTTATTTGTATTTACTTTATTATATTTACTTCTATTTTGTTCGATAAACATAGGTGGTGGTCATGAGCCAGTAACAGTAGTTGTGGGGCGAGGGTTAAAATTGAGACTGATGCCTCTCTATTAGGGGGCGATGATTACCAGAAGAGGAGAATGATCACATAAATGTCCTCGAATTGAGAAGCTATTTACCACGGGCTAAGGAGTCTAGTTCCGGCATCCTCCTGTTTAAATGTGAGACATATTATACATCTCTGCATTCCCAAACACAAATCGATCGAATGTAGCAAAATGAATCAGAAATTGGGGACCCTGAGGCACCGTCTGTTATTTGGCAATATCAGTTATGTTTTACTTATGAACAATCGTGCTACTAAACTTGAGCATTGTCTTCGCCTCCAGTGCCCTACAAGGACTCACTGACTCCCTCTCTCCTCTCCCCACCTTTCTTCCCCCACCCTCCTTCCACCCCTTTGTCTGTCTGTCAGTCTCTTTCTACTCTCCCCACCTTCCCCCCCCCTCCCCTCTCTTTCTCCCCCCGCCTGCGACAGTGCCACCCCAGCGCTAGTCTTTGTACGACACTACACTAGTATGTAGTGGTATTCGAAATACGAAATCATTCAACAATCGCAGGGCGAGACAGGGACAACCTCTTAATCTTATTTGTTGAAGGCAAGATATTGAAACATATTCACCCACCAGCTCGCTCTAGCTCCTGTTTAAGTATAAGTTCCGATTGTATCCTGGCCTGGAGAGCCTGTTCTTTTAATTTTGTCTTAGATGGTTTAGAGGATTTGGGACTTTTTTCCTTCTTCTCTTTTTTCACTTTCTTCTTCGGTGGTTTGGCCAAGGAAGTATCAATCATTAGATTGTCAGCTTCACATTCGTCATCGTCATCATCACCAAACTAAAAAGGATAAAAAGGTCCAGCTCCTTATGGATATGTCCTTAGAGAATAGAGGTTTAAAGTGTTCATGGGCACTAGGCACAAATTCGTGATCGCTCAGAATATGGAACAAGTACAGAGAATAGAAAAGTATTAGAACAAATGGAATAACTACGCCTTTGAGATACGGCCCGGGGTGGGGTATTTATTATCTTTGAAGTTCACACCTAATCTTGATATTGTATTGATAAAGATACACAATAAAGTCCCTCTGGAACAACTAATACAATTCAAACTTCAAATCATGATTAAATGTGATTCACCTGGAAAACATGTACTTACGCTTGTACCAGCTATTTCGGTCTTAATAGGTTGTAAGACTGGCATTGTCGGCACAACCTTTTTCTCCAAATGTTGTTCTTTTAGTTTTTTCTTTGCAATCTCAGTAAGTATCTGGAAGGAAAAGATGAGGTGTGATTTGCTGACCTAAGATTTTGGGAGTGCTTAATAGGCACGGAGCCAGAGGGAGGGGATGGGGGCTGAATTCGGAGGAGACTTCGGGCTAAAACAATGAAGATAGGTTTAACTCTTTGAGCAGTGAACTTCTGACGTTAAACTAGCCGTTATGGATGGGAATATGACATACGTTTTACGAACTAACAAGTTGAACCTGAAATGGAATACATCCTATTAAAACTCAAAATGTGCGAAATAGTATATTTAGTGCGTAAATTTAATTGAAGTGCGTATAGTTTCACATGTTTATAGTATACAACCTACATTTATAAATACATGTATACAAACATGTACACAAATTTAGCAAATAATTAGATCTTCTTGAAACTCATTTATATGTCACATAGAGCCCTACAGTTGCGCCGGGTATATCCTGATAAAATGGGAACGATATCTTCACTAATTACAAAAAATGGCCGACTTGCAAAAATTAGCACTAAAAATCCCATAGGGGAAAAATAATCAAAATTGAAGAATTGATTGTCAGGATTAAACATAATTTTTAAAAAGACGCAGGGGGACCTCTTCCAATAGTGGTTGTTAAAGAGGCAGAGACAATAAATAAAATTGGAATAAAATAACCGAGGGCAAAACAAGATTATCTATATCTGCTCCCCTATGTTGTGTAACAGGGTACCTTCTCATTCAATTTCTCACCTGGGTCGGGGACAGGGACATAGTCTCTGCCAATTTGGCCGCTTCCTTGGCTTGTTTGAGAGCCTTCTTCTTCATACTTTTCGCCTCTGCCGAAGACGGAGGTGGAGGACCGATTGGGGCATGCCCAACTTCACCCATCATCTTAGATAATAAAGGCTGGTCAGCCATGACGGCTGCTGTGGGGGACTTTTTGGCCTTCGCAGTAGTTATCTGGGAAAACAAGATGATTCGACTATTAATATCATTTTCTTTTGCATTTTCTTATAAAACTAGCTACCATGCTACCCATTCAGTCATGTGCAAGTCATTCTTAATTGTTCAGTCTTAATAGGATGGAATTATTTCCTACTCGACCTCGGTCCTCAGGGTGGAGGGACAACTATCAAAGTCTGCGGAGGTTGGTAAAGCTGGTCACATTGCTAAAAAAAACTAAAGGATTTTGTCCGGTTGTTGTTGCTATAGGGCTTCATAAAAGCGCACATTTATATTCCGGAGACCCGCCAAAATCATTTCTTGTGGTGGCTTCACTAATTATATATCCCTCATTGGCAGCCCTTTTCTCTTGGATTTATTTAAATTCTTGTATAATATACAGCAGCAGAATATTAATATATTCAGTCCTATAAGTCATAACATGAGTTAATTTGGCAAGATTTTTCTTTGGTCTTAATAGCTGAGAATGCAGCTACTATTATTTGGGAGGTGTGAAAGGAAGAGTAGGTAGAGCAAAGTAGAGAAAGGGGGCTTTCCTCTACTTTGCTATTCATGACCTTTCTCGCAAACCCTGATATGAGGCCTTACATTTATGACTTCAAGGAAAACCATATCATTGAGATAGGGATTGTGCTCAGACCCTGGATTCGGCTCTTCCGGGGAAAATAACTCAAAAATATTACTAACACATAGATATCAAAATTGGAATGTAGGTGTAAAAAGTATTTTTCTATAAATTAATAATGTGCGAAAGTTTGGTGAAATCGCCTGAAATTCAGCCAAATTATTCAGTCTCTTACATAGGGTCATATAGGACTCCCAAACAAATCATCCACTGAAATATAGAACATGTCAACTGTACAGTGAACAAAAGATAAATCGACTGCACTAAGGTAAAACTGTACCTTTGGGGGCGGGGTAGTTTTTGTGACATCCACTGGTAAGGCGGGCGCTGATGGTGTGGGATTCGCCTGCTTCTTGCTCTTCCTCTTCACCGGCTTTGGGGGTAAAACAACATCGGGACAGTCAGCGAGGAATTTTACTTCAAACTCTTTGGGTTTGCCGTCAGCTGATACAGCACCTGCTCCGGCAGCTGCCTTTTTTAGGATGCCTGGGGGAGAGCCAGTGGGTGATTGAACTGGGGCAGCGACTGCGGCTGTGAGCACAGGAGCCGACACGGTCATACCTGAAGGATTCAATATAGGCTTCGATGATATATGATACCAGATAAACGTTTTTTTTAATCATTACACACTGGTAATAAGTTAACTTTGCTTACGCTTTGCTTACGCTGCTCAACAAAGTGTAGACTCATATCATGACAGATATCACTACATTTTAACACCTCGGTACACTAAAATTCATTTTGGAAAATCCAATATCGCAGAGACGGTCACATTTTCGATTATCTACCATATGATGCAACTTCCAACCGAATCGACCATCATGAAGCTGAGCTACAGACCCAAACAGCAAAAACCAAATATTATGTTATTCAATATTAACAGCACACAATGCATGGGTGTTCGTATAATTTAGCCTATATCAGGCCAGTAAATTACAATATATCCAAATTGTTAAAACATGCAAATCACCTTGTGAGAGGACAGTGCCACTGCTTATAGCAGACAAACCATGCTGAATTTTGGAGGGCGAGTTGAGCGAAGCACCAAGTGTCAACAATATTGGTTCAGGAGGCGGGGAGCCAGGACCACCAGGCGACTTCTTCACAGGGCTTGTGAGTAAGAGCTGGATAGTGCTTCCTCCTTGACTAGTGACCGTGGATCCACTGGGGATGGACACCACAGAGGGAGGACGGTTGGTTGGAGATTGTAACTTCATCTTCTTAGCCGGAGTCGAAGGTGGGGAGCTCACTGCAGCTGCAGGGGTGCGCATGGATTTGGGGATATCGGATGAACGGAAAATCTTCCTGTCCAGTTCCTCTACCTCCACCATCTCTAGCAATTTTGCTGACTTCTTTCTCACCTACAATCAATCAATCAACAATGATTAAAGCCCCGTTTTCTTCAGTCGTTGACATCAAAGACCCAGTCACCGATCATTGTATTGGAAACATACAATCGTTGCTGACCGAGTGGTGAGACTTGAGTTATTAAAATTCAATTGAATAAACGTTTATTTGATTAAAATCTTTAACAATTGCGTATTTCTCTGCTACTTATGTGCAGTTACAGTGTGTAATCGAGCAGATGAGGGACGTTGGCCTAGTGGACAAGGGGCTTAACAAACTTTTGTTTCACGATTAGTCAAATTTTTTTTTCAACAAATTCTATTTGGTAATTTTTTTTTTGTAAACACTGGACGAAAAATCTGCTTTACACTTAGCGTATAACAGGTCCTATTAGCAGCTTGTAACACACAATAGCAAAGCACATGGATAGTAGCTGCTATTCACTACCAGTATACTTAAGCTAATAGCAGGAACTTCATGCACATGGTGTCATGTTACTAACTATTCAACAATGTGATTGTAGAACAAACAATACCGACGCCCTCTGCCTGTGCCCGGGCCCGTGCATGGGGACTCACCATTAATCTATAATCCCTTTTCTGGAAACTTGAAGGAACTTATCATATAGCATGGATGGAGACTAATCTGCCACAGTTAAACTGATATCTAGCTATAGATGTTAGTATTCTTGTAGAAACGACAACTTAAAACTTGTGAAGTCATAGAAATTGTGAAGATAAAGTTGTTTTTTCAAAGCTTACAAGTTACATTACAAGCATACAAGTTACAAGTTACATATCATCTTACTAGAATGCTATGTTATAGCGGAACTTCACTAGAGGAAAAACGGCAGCAACAAGCTGCTATTAGAAACCCATTTCATTGTCATGGATATTCAGCAAACCATGACTAGAGTTGCAAGGTAGAAGGCCGGGGCTAAGGCAGAGTCCTGCAGTACATAGTAGCTAAGCCTATTGCTGCATACACAGAGAGTAGAGCTAGAGCTTGGTCTGGTATATATATGGTTTGTATTGCCTTGTCCACACTCGGGAGGCTAGGGGACGAATATATTGTCTACACTCTCTCCTACCCAGTAGTAGATTTATCCCATTCAAAAGTGCCTTCCCCTCTCCTCTTCTCTCTCCCCATCTCTTTCTTTCTCTGGGTATATCCTGAGAAAGAAATGGAACAATACCTTCATTATTTAGAATGTTAGACTTGCCGAATTGAACACTGGAAATTAACCTATTTGAAAACAGAAATAATGAGGATTTAAGATTAGTATTTTAAGAATTTTAGAATTAAGAATTTAGGAAATAAGAAATAAAGGAGAGAGAGCAAGCGATAGATAAAGAAGGGAGGGGAGAGAGAGCACAATTGAGGAAAGAGGAGAGGAGAAGACAGGGGTTCAGACTAACACAAAACTTGGCCTATAGTGGCCTTTATTTCTTACTAGTCCTCCTACATTTTCATTAGTCCTCACAAAATACACAAAAAGTGTCACGTAAAATGTCACTGTATCTATAACTATAAATCGATACACTTTATTCACAAACTTGATAAACAGTAATGAAGCGCCGTGCAGGGGGGGGGGGGGGCAGGAAAAAGATAAAAATGTCTGGAATTTGAATCGAAATTACTCCAACTAACAGATAGACGGATGCTTCACCTAATTAAATACGCCTACGACTTAGCACAGACAAAAATAATTTAGTCAGGAAAAATAAAGTAACAAGACATTCTCAAAACTGGAAGGATATTAGACAGACCACATATAGAGTTACAAGAGCATGGAATAAACTCCCAACTAATATCCAATCAGTCAGTATTTTCATATCGCCTGGCATGAAAGGACTGGTGGTCGGCAGACATTGCAGGCACAGATATAACAGATAACTTGATACAATTTCATAAACTCAAAACAAAACAAAACGCGCTAAAATAAACTGACATTTTCATTTGCAAAATATCCGCAATATTCTGAGCAATTTTTTTATATTCAAACTACTAGAAAAATTGCAATACTTCTCCAATTTGGACAGAACTCATATGATATTTTGCGCGATGACTGGCTATTGGTTGTATAAGGTGGGTGGACTTTCGATGGTCTTGAAGAGGTTCATTAGCATGAGGGAAAGTATGCTGTGGTGGTCAGTGAGGGGTGAGGGGGAGGCTGTATGAATGGGAAAATATCCAATGTATGTGTGCATATATCCTTAGTGATATTGTGTACTTGGGCATCATTTTCCATTATAAATCTTAAAGAATAATCATACGTTTCTCTTTCAAAAAGATAAAAGCTAATTACTCCATTTATTTAGAGGGACTCATGCATTTGTTGCGACCTTAAGACTCCTTTTTCTTTAACACATCACATTGATTACATGCCTTGCAATCAGTGTTCAGTCAGCCGTGACTAAAGCCAAAAGTGCAGGTACAGAGGCTGGTGGTGTAAGTCAGTGAGCCACGCATAAAATAATTGGGTCACACTGAATAAACACAAACTAAAAGATGCTGGGTTTGGATGTATGAAGTTGGTTTGTCTTTCTAAAGAAATTGTTTCTCCTCTTTCTATACCCATGCGTGTCCAGTAGTAGATAATCCTACCCATATAGCGGTAGGGAATATCCTATTTGTGAAGCTAATCAGATAGAGTTAATTTTAAGAATTTCATGGTGAAAAAACACACATTGCCAGATATGGATTGGAACAATATGCTAGCATTTTCCATAGAGAACATATGTGATGTGTTGCAGGAACATGAGTCACAAGTAGCAAAAAATGTATCTTATGTTCTTTTTAAATCTTTTATTTACACTAGGTACAACAGGTATCCCCTTTTCGGGTTTCTCACCCGCCCCTAGTTGTTTTTCTTGTTGTATGTAGGGATAAAATAGGGGAGATATAATCACATTTACATATTTTGGTGATGTTATAATTATAATGCAACCAATTTGCCACTCGGATTCAGTTGAGTTCAGAGTGTTATTGGTTGGTTTTCTACTGCCATTTTGCCACTCGGATCCTATGATGGAATGTTAATGGTTCAGTTGTTAAAAGAGATGCATGGTCGACAGAAAACAGCATAATGACTTCAATGATTACAATACTAAAAGTATCTGGAAAGCTGAGTTGGAACATGCACAATTTAAAAGCAATAAGATGAGAAGATTAGCCCTAACACTAATTACATAGCATTCAGGGTCAGCTTGATCAGTGTAATTTCTACCCAAAGGAGTGTAATTGGTTTATGGACAGTTGTTTTGATAACCATTAGGGAAAGAGTGGCTGTCCACCAGCGCATAGTATGTGTAGCGAATAGCAGCTACTATCCATGTGCTTTGCTATTGTGTGTTACAAGCTGTAAAGCGGATTTTTCGTCCAGTGAAACGTGTAATATTAGGTTGATTCTGACGGATAAGTTGACTATGATTCATAGGTCATTCATGTTGATAACGCGATGGTTTAGAAAACCTACCCGGCCTGATTTGCTGACAGTCTCAACAAGCGCTGGTCCTTCAGTTTGGGGAACTTCTGAGCCAAGCTGGGGTGGCGCTGGTAATTCATCTGGTTTCCCTTCACCCTTTGCTTTCAGCAAGGCTCGTTTCGCTTGCTGTAATCCAGAGCACATTTTATCATTTTTACAGACTTACCATGGAAAGTTGAATTAAAATTTAGATTTGTATGAGCAACACATACGGTTGCGGGAATAAATAGTATATTCCGCAGTCATGTGATAGTAGACTTTAGAAATAGGAAAATACTGCAATAATAAACATTAATGCAACATACAAATTACCAATTGTCATCGATTTTAATATTTTTACTTTTACCATGGATATGAATAGTTGTTCATGAGCCAAGGAAGGGTTATTAAATATTGTAGGTGGTGCTATACAGCTAGATTCACCAGTGCCCCTCCCTCCATGACTCACACCTGCCCGTCATATATGTTGGGCCTATCAGAGATAGAGGCCCGCCCACCTCCAGGAGTAGCACGTGAGCTGCTCCTGTGAGGGTTGCTTACTGAATAAAGATCTAGTTAGTTGGTAACGGACCATTACTGTGTCTGGTCGTCATTACTCCTTCTCTGATATTCACACTACATTATACAAGCTAGATAAGATCCTGACTGTATAATAGTGGGCTATCCCGCCGAAGACACTCTTAAAACATAACCAGTTTGGTGACTTTGGTGACCCCCTAGTCACCAAACTTGTAATGTTGAACTTCATGTTTTGTTGACTGCATACAGTAACAATATAAGATAATGACCAGCATTATAGTAAGAGAACCCATATTGAAACTCACCGCCTTTGCTTTAGCAGCTTTAAGGGCTGCCCCTGTCATGCCCTTGGGGTGGGAACTATCAACCCTAGCCTTGAGTACCTCCTCCAGCTCCTCCGCCTCAGCTTCCATCTCAAGAACCTTGGCGGATTTCTTACGTTGCCGCCCAGTTCGGGACACATTCTCTGTTTCTGGATGAAAGTATTTCAGCAGCATTAAATGTTATACATATAAAAATATTATATATCAAATATTAGAACAATTTTATGTCAAACAAAATTGACAAAATGACTGAATACTTTCTTTTTTCTTAGTACAGGTTAGGTATAATATATATTATCAAATTATCATTGTCATAACTGCTGCGGTACCGGTACAAATGGATTATATATCGTACGGTACATCATCAGTTAAGACTTTATACATTTAGACTCTAGCTCCTACGAAGCTTAGCCAGGCTCATTATGTAATTGTACATACCTTCCATTGTAGGTATAATTATCTCAGGAGTGAATCTTCAACGGGATATTAAACCTGAAGAAGAAAATCAATAGCGGCGAATTATACAAAGAGCGTAGTATATAAAACTAAAAGTTTTCATCACTTAATTACCGTACCGGTACACTTGGACTGAAATTCCACTTCCAGGCTTTTCAAGGCCTTAATTTCCACACCCATCTTAGTGATTTTCTAGGCCGATATAAATGATTTTTTAGAACCGTAATGACAGGACCTGGAGGTTGTAATTATTGTTTTTCATAGGCCAATGATGTGTTTAACAAGTTTTATAGGCCCTATTGAGGCTATTCATATTTTATATCAATCACAGTTTAACTTTTACTTTCTGAGTCTGACTGTGACAGTTGTGAGAGGGGCGAATCAGGGGAAAGGTTAGGCCTACAGTGAGAAACAGAATCTTCGAACTAGGCACTAGGCTACGATTCATAGTCACATCGTCCCAAAACCGCGTCGGCCCAAGCCTCGTCGGCCCACCTGAGCACCGCGTCGGCCCACCTCCCAAACCACGTCGGCCCACCTCCAAAACCACGTCGGCCCACCCCCAGGCCGCCTCGGCCCATCCCCCCAGACCGCCTCGGCCCAAGACAAATATTCAACTCAAAACCAAAATGATGAAGTATTTTTAAAATATATTCTAGAAAATTATAGATTATAGCTGAGAAGCTATGTTGAGATTATTTCTGTTAAATTTACTTTACTACTTTGGTATTTTACTTTTATGGCAAAAATTTTCATTAACCTTGTTATAATATATTACAATGTTGTCGACAACCTTTTTCTATTATTACAATATTATCGTTGACATGAATCCCAGTTAATGACCTGGTAATTGTATTTCTGTATTTAATTTAACTTATCCACACGACCTGTTTTCTTATTTTCTACTTTACACCATACTGTGTTACCTATATATCTACAATATCTGTCAGCTACTGACAAATTACCGAGCTAATAATCTCAAGAAGAGACCATCAGAAAATCCCTTTCTAATACCTCTTTGGTATCTAATATAATCGCTATCCTGTAAAATAACATCCATCGACTATATGCCACCTTATGGACCTATCACTATATACAAATACATCAACAGTCATTCTCTATAATACTGACGGAAATGAACGTGGGCCGACGCGGTCAGATTCAGTTGGCCGACGCAGTCCACCCCTTGGGCCGAGGCGGTCTACTGCTTGGGCCGACGCGGTCTACCGAGTGGGCCGAGGCGGCTCAAGTGCCTGGGCCGACGCGGTTTGGGGACGAAGCGACCGGGTACCCTAGGCTACTACTACGTCACTGACACTGACAGGTATATGAAGGGGCCGGCGTCCCCTAGTAAATGTAAGGCAGACAGACTGCGTTCTAACACACTATGAGCTGTGTTCTGCTGTCCTTTGATCAACTCTACAAACTCTCTACACGCTAATCATATAATTATAAATCATTGCACTTACAGAATCAAAACAAAAACACACAGTAGGTTTACGACTATTTGCTACAGAAAGCAATGCATCTATTAAGAGTGAGACTCTGATAGCAGGTACCATGAGTTTCTATGGACTCCCCTACAACTTCGTTGGCTTTAAAATGATCCTAAAAACTTACGTTTGCCGTATCCACGCGTTCAGTCATATGTAATTACTGATGAAAGCTATTCAAACCGCCATCTTGGGCGTCTTGCCGCGGGGTTCGGAATTTGGACCAATCAGCGCCAAGACCGGCGACCACTGCGCTTCTACAGTCGCTCCATTTACCTCGAATACCAATGCTTTAAAAATAGCTACAAAATAGGTTATTAATTAGTCGTCGTGGGCTATGTTAATTTTCCGCATATAGAAATAAAATCCATTTGAATTTTATACATGTACTGCTAAAATAGTATGAGCTCATGGTGTTAAGAATTGTGTCGATCATTTTCCAGACGAGACAAATATTAAGCATGGCTTCCTCGTACAAACTTCGCTGTGCTCTTTTCGGACATGAAAAAGATGTTAGAGATGTATGTAACTCCTATTTTCCCGAAGGTGCAATCATCTCAGCGTCTAGGGATGTTACAACGCGTTTGTGGACTCCCAATGAGTAAGTTTTTCCTTTAAGTTTGATTGAAAATTCAATGTTTTCCTCTGGTTTACCTAGCCTTAGACTTCCATTGGGCCTAGGTGCAAAGCTTTGTTTTGGCCAGACCTGTGACACAGCAAAAAATGTTTTGATTCATATTCATGAAAGGTACGATTAGAAAGTCGTCTTTGAAGGTGTCACTAATTAAGACATTATGTTTATTATGATTTTTGTTAATGCATGTAATTCCTATTATTCTTTTCTCCTTTCCTTTTCAAGTTTTGTCTGGTAATCGAGGTGGAGGTGTGATCCATCAGTTTCACAACTTACACAAGTCACGTCTGTAAATTCTAAAGTGTCATCTACTGTCAACGTGACTAATCACTAAAGAACCTGTATACTAGAGCAGCAAACGTTATCGCTGTGTTTGACTGAAACTGGTAAAGTGAACTGTGCTAATGTGGGTAATGACGTGGTTGGAAAGAAATTGTATACAGTTTGGAAGTTGTTCTAGATAAAATCCGTTCCCAGACTTCAGTAGCCTGATTTAATAGGCACTTGGACACAAGTTTCAAACATATTACATTAAGATTTGAATTAAACAATATAGAACCTCCAGATTTGTTGGCCTCTCTATGTTCGCGACCCTAATCATGTTTAAAATAAATATTAAATTAAAAACGCCTGTAGTATCCCTTTACTTTGTCACTAAGAGTTATCCATTAAAAATCATCATCATGTGAATCAGTCATTTAAGATTCCATAGTAACTGAAGTCATTGCACAGTCTAATTTTAGGGCCCTGAGTCTGTAGGTCATATCTTAGTAGTAAAATACTAAGTCGGAGCAATCTGGTAACATCTTTATTCTGAGAACCTCTCCTTTTTCTTTTCCTATTTCTACCCAGCATCTCTGATTTGATTGTATCAACAATTTAGGTATGGTGAGGATTGGATGCCATTAAGGGGTGATAGGAGGCCATCTATTAAACTACTGTGAAAACTGGAAAATTCATGGAACTTAAGTTCTGGAAAAGTGTGGGAGCCCTGCCTATTAGTTCAATAGATTATCATGGAGCTGAAAAGAATAATCTACTGACAATGCATCTGTACATTGGCATAATATAAGGCGCTTTGTGTTGTACTTAAAACTTTTTCCTCTAAAAATCTTAATTTCTCGACTGACGAAAATGATTTCATCAATACTTATGGTGGGGTTTTTGTACGCTGTATTTGGTTTCTGATGCACCATTATTGCATTTATCCACCTGAATTAACGTTTTGATGAGTCTCTTTGGATGCTCTATATGTTTCTCTGGACAATAAATGTGGAATCATTCAAGTACATATATGCAATTCTTTTCTTCAGTGTTGGAAGTGGAGAAGGAGCCTTTACGGAGAGTCACACGATGAGTGGACACAGTAATTTTGTGGTGTCTGTTTGTGTTATGCCCCCGGACGAGCGCTATCCCCATGGGCTAATAATGACTGGAAGTAATGACAATAACATCCATGCATATTCTCTAGAATCTCCTAAACCCCAGTTCAAACTTGAGGGTCACACAAATACAGGTATGTAGCAGGGCATGACCACGTTTTATTCTAACCCATCAGTCATTTGACTAAAATTTTGGAGGAGGATTTTGTCTGGTTATTTCTGCAGGGATGTCAGATGTGACAGTTGTACCAAACTGTACCCCACATTGTAAGCGCTGATATTATACATACATTTACACAACGCGTATGTATACACAAATGTTTTAAAAAAAGCTATCAGGGTTTAATTGGAGGGATGTGTGGAAATATAATTAGGCGTATGACTATAAAGATTCTAAGGTAAAATTTCTATAATGACATGCGCTATTCTCTTGCGTTATGTTCGCACCCAATCTAGGCGCCATTGGTATATTGCAGGAATGAAAACGCGCCTTAAAATTAAAAGCCTGCAACTATATGGGGAATTAATTTCTCATTCGATCTCTTATCACTCAATTTGGTACACAATGATTGCACATTTATTTTGCTTTCAGTATGTGCCCTAGCAGCTGGAAAGTTCGGATCTCTCGTCAGTGGATCATGGGATACAACAGCTAAAGTGTGGCTGAATCAAAAATGCGTGATGACTCTTTCAGGTCAGCTGATTTATTCGGTCACTCATATATAGTAACATTGCTCTATTTCATTTCCCTGAATTAAAGCTTATGTAACTGTTATTTATGTGAAGTTAATTAATAATAACAATAAATGTCTCTGGTGGTCTAAGTGCACAATGCAATATGATTTGTTTCTTAGTTACTGTTTAGGTGTGCTATATTTTTTTGGAATATCCATTTACCCAATACAGAAAACTATTAAGTACTGAAGTTTAAATATATAATATATTTTTGTCTTCTGATTGTCATAGGTCATGAGGCTGCTGTTTGGGCTGTTGCTATATTACCCGAGGGAGGCTATATGCTGACCGCTTCTGCCGATAAAACCTGCAAACTATGGCGAGCCGGCAAATGTGAACGCACATTCAAAGGTATGCATGCACAAGATCAGCCATGTCGTTTAACGCCTCATCCTAGAATCGGTTATGTTATATTGAAAATAGCCATTCAGACATGTCCGGCAGATCAAAATGTTTTTTATTCTGCTTTATACTGAAATTCAGGGATGCCAGTCTTCAGGGAATTTTAGGTTTCCCTCTCCCTTATAAATGTAACTCGCCTCGATTGGTTTACAAGTTTTCACATTTTGAAAACATTTCTCCACTCCTCACTAAATTAACATCGCCACGATTTTTCGATTTGTCATCCAAGTAGGCTGTGGGTTGAGAGATCATTCTCACTGGGAGAAATAGTTAATCAAATATTGGTACAAAACCTACAATGAGCTTCGTCTCAGATATGTGGATATGTTTGCACAAAACTGACTTCTCCGTGATATCTTGTTTTGTTTCCGTAGGTCATGAAGACTGTGTAAGAGGACTGGCCGTACTTTCTGCCACTGAATTCCTTTCATGTGGTAATGATGCCACGATACGGCGGTGGTTAGTATCGGGAGAATGTACACATGTATACAGTGGTCACACGAACTATGTGTATTCCCTCTCCATTCTGCCCAATGGTGAAGACTTCGTCTCTGGTGGAGAGGATAGAACTCTGAGAGTCTGGAAGAATGGAGAATGTGTTCAAACGATCCCTCACCCCACTGAGTCGGTGTGGAGTGTCTGTGCTTTACCAAATGGTGATATCGCCTCCGGTGCAAGGTATGTGAGAATATTTGACTGTTTGATACTTCTATTTGATTGCTTATACATTGTACATGGATTTCAAGCCACTAGCAGGAAGGGCTATGTCTGTATGATACACACACATACACAGGGAGTGGAGGTCCCCTCCCCCTCTCTCCGAACCTCTCAATGAACAGTTAGTTATTCTCTAATTGTTCCCCTGGGTCATTACCGAACACATCTGAAATTGATTATGAAATATTCTGTATAATTTTCAAGTCTTAAGTACCATAATAATTTCTTCAATTGTCGGAGAAGCAAGACCACCATTCAACGAGTCAACAGCTTATTAGCAAATACAGTAAAACACAAGTAAAGTTTGTAATGGTATTTTGTAGACCAGTAGTATAAATCCACCTCCTAATGTCAAAAGACACCAGTCAAGACTTAATAAAAAAAAACACTGTAGGACTTGTTTTGAAGCTATTATATATTGATTGTCCTCCAATTTCAATGGAGGTTTAAATATCTATTGGTGTCGATTCTACTTTCTTACAGTGATGGAGTCGTGCGAGTCTTTAGTTGCACCCCCGCCCGCCAGGCGGATGAAGGTGTTCTTCAAGCATATGAGGAGCAGGTGGCGTCCTCTACAATCAGTACTCAACTAGGAGATATAAAGCCAGAAAATCTCCCTGGCCCAGAAGCTCTGTTTAACCCAGGTATTATTGTGCTTAAATTCAATAGGGGATTTGCATAGATGCCATTTTGAATCTTGATTCGCACGGAATTATGGGACTAATGGTTATACATGTTTTCATACAACAAGACCTCATCTTTCCCATCATGCATTTGGTTTTCATAGATCATTTATAAAAGTTAAGATATTGGTGAAAACATTGTTGCAATTTTCCATAAAAATGTTGCCAAATATATATGTCAGATTTCATCAGAATCCATTCCAGGATGCACTTTAACAGACAGTTGCAATGGCACATGCAAATCCCCTATTCAGTTATGATCACAACTTAATCAACCACTTTTAATTCTGGTACTGAGTTTGAATCCAATAAGCAGTCTTAAAATCATCGACTCACCTTCATGCCTTTGATATGACTGATTGTTGCAAAAGGCGTAAAATAACCCAAAATGCTGGTTATTAATTATCAATACTTACATTTTCCACCATTTGTGTAGGTACACGCGATGGGCAGACTGTGATGGTGAGGGAGGAGAATAATTCTATAACAGCTCACCAATGGAGCGCATCTGAAGGTAGATGGATCAAGATGGGCGATGTAGTTGGCAGTAAAGATGGTGGGCAGAGTTCTGGTGGAAAAACAAACTTTATGGGAAAAGTGAGTTATTTGTGCCGTTCTTTGTTTCATATTTAATGAAGATTCTTTTTATATAGGGCGCGTAATGATCATGGTGGCAGTGAGTGATTAAAAGTAATCACGGCACTTAGCCCCGATACGTTAAAGATGTATAATCCTATCTTGTCTTTATCGCTATCTTCGTTTATAAATTAAAATTTACTTGGAATAAGATTAACTGACACTGATGAATAAACCTAGAATTAAAGCTGAAACAAAGCATATTTCGTCTTGCAAAAGTCAATGTAATTCATGAAGTTTTATGCTCGTTTGTTTATCCCATTCACCCTCTCTTGTTTCAGGATTATGATTATGTATTCAGTGTTGAAATAGAAGAAGGAAAACCGCCATTAAAGTTACCATTTAACGTCGGCGACGACCCATGGATGGCCGCTCACAAATTTCTTGAACGTAATGATCTTAGTGCTCTCTTCCTTGACCAAGTCGCTAACTTCATACTTGAACAAACGAAAGGTATAAACATCGGCCAGACCGCTCCGGCTGGGTCTTCAGATCCCTTCACAGGTAGCATAACTTTCTCTTAATTAAAATCATTTTACCTATTTGTCAAAATTGGTGAAATTCTATATCATAAAAGTTATGTCGCCAAACTGAGACAAAAATATGAGAAATCTAATACGTTTTTGTTTTGGAGACTTCATTTTGAACACTTTACCTTGGAACGCTTTCACTAAACTACTCAATGTTTCTTATCCATGGTAGAAATGTTTCTTTAAACTTAATAAATTGTTAGGCAATATGGGATGACAATTTATATGTCGTCTAAATGACAAAAATGGGATATGTGGATACTTTTTAAAGTTGATATTTGACTACAAGTTTATGAAGACTAGTGGGATGGGGGAGTATCTGCCCACCGTCCCACCCTCAAATGTGTTACCTCATTTAGTTTAAGTTTCACCAGAAAATACTTAAGCTTTATAAACTGCCCATGCATGTTTCGCGTTGGTCATCTCAGATAGTCCTCATCCCACAAGAATTCATTCATAAACTTAAGTCAAATATCAACTTTTACAAGTAAGTCTCATTTGACTTAATTTTATGCTTTGTAAAATGGGTATATCATTTCTTATTGCAATTTTCCATTCTGCATGCTTTATGTATACTCCTGTAGGTTCCGGGCGATACATTCCCGGTTCTGCCGCTGCAGGAGCGAATGGTGTCTCTAACACGGACCCCTTCACTGGAGCCGGACGATACATACCAGGATCTTCTGATTCTGATCTCCCCCAACAAGGTCAGGCGGCGCCTGCTTTTGGCGCTGACCCCTTCACCGGTTAGTGAATCTTCAGTACTAATGATATGATAGGAGGTTCCACAAATTCTCGTGCTGGAATACCCCACATTCAAAAAATAAATAGTGAGGGCGAGCGGGTCTATATCATGTTTATTTACTGAAAATAAGAAGTTCCTAAAACTTTTTTTTTTTTTTTTCATGTAAAACCAAAAATGTATTTAAAAAAAAGAGTACATAATGGCCCTCATTTCACCGGAATCAACCATATGTACATGTGTACACATATTTATGCGTATGTGTATGTACATGTATTTTAATATGCAGTTAGTCATAGCTGTGCATCTTGTTCAATCAATATATTCCTGTGCTATTATCTTTCAGGAAGTGGTAGCTACAAACCTCCCGAATACGCCACTCCTGGACCGGTCGTTAACAGCTTTTTCCCTCAAAAGTCCTACCTGTTCTTCGATAATGCTAATCCATCTGCCATATTAGGTAAGTAGAAATTACTGTGTTGTTATTCCCAAGAGAGATAGGCATACCAATGCAATAATTGTTATTGTCGATCCTAATATATGATGAAGAATATATATGATGAAGAATATATTAGACTTAAGAGAATCGGATGATTGTGTCAAAATGGACCCGTCTATTAAGTTCTGCCATTTGTAAAATTGGAGTATAATATTCTGCTGAAATTTAGGTAGGAAAGAGGGAGTGATATCTTTTCGAGAAAAATGTAGTATTGTTAATGGCAGAGATAACGAAGTTAGTGGAGCCATTTTCTACTTTTGGTTTTGGTGGGATCTATATACAAGGGAGGATTCCCTGCATTTATGACCACCGGTGGGTGGGTGTCTCCCTGTATCTCAGCTGCATGACGGCCCATTTGACTAAAAAAAAGTGGGTCAGAGGATGGTCATTGGATGGATAAGGGTGGGGGTTGACACAACACAGCATGTTCGAGGAGGCTCCAGTTCTGCTAAGTAACATTAAATCCATACATTTTACAACCCCCTTCTCCTGGGCAGTATGATTGATTCCTTGATGCTATATTCATTACCATAATTAAAGGCTTAGGATTGACCCACACAGTGTCACTTTCAGTGAAGGGCCACTGATTAAACCCTTCAACTAATTCAATACCTTGTATACTTATTACAGTAGTGGGGGAATGGTTTATGAATTATCACTCTTTGGTTCTATGTGGCTTTATGGACTATGATGTGACATTCTGGGCTGGTTTTTTGTTCTATTTTTAACAGTGTATAATTTATGTTCTCCCTATCCAGGAAAGGTGCGGGATTTCAATGGGAAAGCTGAGATGGCGCAGCAAATAGAGGAGAATGAGATTAGTGACTTGGAGCCACTGATGAGTGGCACTACAGCCACGAGCAAGCAACTCAACACCTTGTGGAAACTCTTACAATGGCCTGCAGGTGCGTTTTCTTTCATAGTGGACGATGATCACAGTGGTACAAATTTGAAATATTTGTTATTTAATAGTTATCTTCTTTGACTTAAAGTCTTCGATTAAAATAAGATAATCTTTTATTTGTCTCAAAAGCTCACTATAAAATAAAATAAAATCAGAAATTGACAAATAGGTTGATATGTTATAGAATGTATCTTCTGAATAATATATTAGACTTAAGAGAATCGGATGATTGAGTCATAATGGACCCGTCTATTAGGTTCTGCCATTTGTAAAATTGGGGTACAATATTTTGCTGAAATAAGCAATATTTCCCATCTATTTTTTCTTTTAAAATGTATAGACTTATTAATTAAAAGGTTTCCTACCGCAGTTTTTGTCACACCCAATGCTAATGTTGATTGGTGACTATTAACTTCAGAGACACTTTTCCCTGCTGTGGACATCCTCCGACTGTCAGTTCGAGGGAGCGAAGCTAACCAACACTTCTTCAATGCCAAGGACGGCCCTGGCTTCATCAGCCACCTACTTGCGACCATCAACACTGCCAAGGTGCCAGCCAATCAGATGCTTGTCCTACGATCACTGTGCAATGCGCTCAAACAACCCCAGGGGGAGACACTACTACTAGCTGAACGCGATCGCGTCATATCGAGCGTGCTGGACAGCAACCCTATAGGCAACAAAAATGTAGAAATAGCCTTCAGTACCTTGTTGCTTAACTATGCAGTAGCTGCCACAAAAAATAATGACATTGAAGCAAAGTCACAATTAATGTCAGCGACAATTAACCAAATCCAACTTCAAAACGACCCCGAGGCCAGATTTCGCTTGTTGGTGTCTCTCGGTACTTTGGTTGACATGGATGAGAACTGTATGGCCATGGCGCTATCTTTAGGCGCTGAGGAGTTATTAGATAATTTCACTAAGTCAGAGGGCCCTACCAAGATTAAGGATTGTGCCAAGTATGTTAAGCAAGCCTTGAAGTGATGATACTTTTATGAAAGGATTGTGATTGTGTAGATTTAATAAAAGAATATTATGTATGATGACATTAATTGCCAGGGTAGTGTTTTCTTAATGTTTATAAATGGAGGATGGAATGAAATTCGGGGCCAGCTGGGTTATTATACATATAATATTGCTAACACATAACAGGCGATATGTCTAGAAGATGCAGACCCATGTTCTATGAAGGAATAAAATTTGTTCGTGGAAATTTGTATTGAATCTTGGAGACATCGTTTATAAACCGATCATTCATGCAAATATTAATTGTCTATGCTTATCATTGACCTACCTGCTTTTATTGCGTTTAACTTCTTATGTCCAATGGAGATGCCTCCCTAAATATATACGTGGGTCTCCGCGGGGCCTGGACAAGCCTTGGAATTGAAAAATTAAATTCCAAAGCCTGGAAAAGGGGATTTTGGTCGAAAGCCTGGAAAATCATCATGGCCAAACTGAAATCATTATAATATATGGGATTTGAATCCTATTGTGATCTATTGAATGGCCTTGACAGTTTCGAAGATAATGTTCCTTACTGTAGCGTACACTTTGTCCTGATTCGCCCCCTCTCGCATTTTCCAACGAGTTGAAAAACGGTGATTGATAACTTGTTAAATACATACTTGGCCTATGAAGAACAACCATAACTTTTAGGTTCTGAAAAATCATTGATATTGGCCTTGAAAATGACTAAAATTCGCCTTGAAAAGCCTTTAAATTCTTTAGACCAAAGGCGCGGAAACCCTGTATTCCGGTATACACCGGAAGACGTCTTTTCCGGAATGACGCTGGTTCACTTGGTATTCGGCTATCAAATGTATGATATATAATATTTCTCTCATAATGTTAGATTGTCTAGAGACCTTAGTTTAGTCACACCTACCCCTCATCGTGTTTGAATTTAATTTACATCTAGCTGACGACGACCCATTTGGTTACGTCCCGGAGGTCTTCACGTTCTATGATTCATGTTATGTAATATTTATATTAAGGCCACCCAAGTCCCACATGTTGCTAAGATAGATGACAATGGGATAATGTATCTAGATTTAAGCCCCAACAGGGTGTTGACTGAAGTATTCTAGTGGATGTCATTGGAGTTACCACTATAATTTTAATCACGGATGTTTCTGACCAGGAATACTTAATTCAGCACAGAATTCCGTCTTGTATGTTTGAAATTCTTTCTCTGGAAGCAACTACATTGATGCAATCCTATAATAACAGCATATTTATGGATGCTTGCTCGTAGGTGTGAAGTAATGATATAATTTGCTAATGTTAATTTGAGGGTGTCTCATTTCGGATAAAGGGGGTCAGGAATGTTCCGAAGTTTCGTATAATATGCGTTTTCTACTAACTGCGTTTAGAATTAGTGGCGATCAAATGAACTTAAAGACTTTCTCTTAACAACCATGAGGACCTGATAATGCTAAATATGTGTAGGAATAGGGGTAACGATTATAACGTCCTAACAATATTAAGTGTAAGGTTAGTTTGACCTTGTCCCGTATGACTGAACAACCTATACCCAGTTCAGCCAGTCCCTAAAATTATATTATGAAAAGCAGTCTGAAACACGAGAACCAATGCCAGGGCAGTCTGCAATCCCTTCGGTTGGAGATTGGACGAGACACGGAGTCTTAGTGTGCCCTTCGCCCTAACGGTGGCGTCATCGATTGAGCAGATGCTCCGAAGGAGGTATCGGTGTTGGCCCTGCAAAATTGACAGGTCGCTTGAGGTTGGATTTCTATCCTCTCCCATGCAACATATATTGCCTTCCTAGTAGAATGTTCTATGTTTTATTTTCTTGATTCAAAATAACAACACGCCTCCTTCCTTGAAGAACACGAGTGTATGGATGCATAGCCCGCGGTTAAGTTAAATCTTGTACTATCTGATTTCGGCAGTCACTACTTCAGTCTAGAATACCTTTGCCTATCAATTCACTGAAATCTTGTTTTAGATATAACCCCTACCTCATGTAGTCCCACTTTTCTCCTTCGTGGTATAACGCTGCCTCCATCACCTCCAAATCACCATCGGCTCCCTGTCGAACTCAATCCGTCCCTCCCCTTCCTCCTCCCTTCTCCCATTTTATCCCCTCCGCCCCCTCCCACGTACTTTCTTGAAGTGCTCACTCCTTGGTCAGTCACCTCAATGGCAGTGGGGGCATCTCAAGAAGAAATATTACCCTTTAATTTGGCATGTGGATCGTGCGGCGGGTCCTGTTATTGATCCACTATTTGAAGGACAATGAATAAAACTGCAATTTCCAGAATGCTGCAGCAGGTACTCCATAGTATTCAGGGCACACTATTGGCTTCATATCATGGTCCACTTAATTTTGATTATTATTATTATTATTATTATTACATAGTTATTTCATTAGAATATCCATGTCCTCTTGTTACAGATCAATGCGTTTACAACTAGAAATATTGAGGAAATAATTGATTCCCATCTATATGCCTCGTGAGCCTAGACGTAATACTCGATCCAATGTCTTGAAATAAACCTTCAACGACCATTCCGTATTCATGAGTTGATCTATTCATGAGTCAGTTTTCTCGTATACTTGTAACATGGCATCGTATCTTTAATCCTATTTGGGAATAGGTTGCATGCGATTAAGTGACAGCCTAGGCATTAAATTAACATTTTCCCGTATTTCCGCATCCGCTTTTTGAGTGGGATTTTTATATTTATGATATAGCTTGATATTGTCAAGAATGACCATCCAAAGAAGCTCCTGAAATGCTGAACAGTGGAGCTACCATTCGATACATAAATATGTAATATACTTATAAATACACGGGGGACCTATTGGAAAAGCTTATTTGGTAACGATCGGATGCGTAATATCGCCAATAATTAAGAATCTACTAAACCGAACATAGTGTGAGGTTAGTAGGTTTTCTTCACTACTGTTCCTAATGAATTCGATATTATACATCATATGCATTTTTTTAAATAACAAAAAAAACCCTTAAAAGGTTATTTTCTTCTTGGGTTCTTGGCACATTCTTTCTTCACTTCTGTCACAAACACTTCCCAACAACCTGGCCCTCTCTCTAAAAGCACCGTGTGTTGTTGGTACTGTGGAATCTCACATGTCCTTCACCAGTGAAGAGCACCGATTTAATTACAAGACCTCTGCATAAGAATCGAGCTATAAATAGAATTCCTATAAATAGGAACAACTCCGGGCGAATTCAAGTCACGTTTTCGTCTTCGGGGAGAATTGGTGTAGAGGGAGAAAATAAGCTGGATAATTTTGACGGTCACAATTACAAAATGGATGTTAACATTTAACCATATAATTATGAACTGCTGGATGTCAAACTTAGATGAAAGCAGGGAGAAGGATTCGCATAATATATATATTAATGATTCAGACAGCTTTGATGACTAAGGTCTATATGCCCGGGATTGCCTATGAATCTCCATATCATATTACAATTAATATTAACTTAATAGTCTTCTATTTTTAGGATCCATGTAGTAGTTAAAATATTATGTAAAACCATAATTGACCATTATTTCAACTAATCATATTACACCAACCTGTAACTACACTAAACTGCACTTAAGCACCTATTTTTACCATGTCCAATCACCTGAAGAAGGCAACTTATCCCGAAAGCTAGTGATAGAATAAACAAAATCAAACATATAGGGGGTTATTTCCTATCTACTATCATCCCACAACCAACCTACCGGGCTTAACGATATACGGCGATATTCCCACTTACCTCTGATTATATTATAATTATGTGAATATCAACAGCCTGGAATATCAACACCATCTGTACTATATATATATATATAGATAGATGTGTAGCAGGGCACAACGAAATACACTTTTTTGAAGTGCGAGTGTAATTGTGTTTTTTTTAATATCCTGAATAGAAAATACTGTTAAAAAAAGAGTAAAACGGTGGAACTAAAGTTTATACCGCACCATACCATTTATCAGTTAACCGTCAAAGACGTTCTACTTTCCTAAACTAAAAAGCCCTCTCTGCAACTGGATCTTAGGCTATATTGTACAAAATAACTCATTAAAGAGACTTAAACTCCTACATTCTTGGTGTCACTACTTTAAAAATAAACTTTAAAAGATTGTGTCCGTCGAAACTGTCGATTGCGCAGAATGTGAAGAATTTATCAGCAATAAATCGGCTGTGTCCTTGCCTCCCGTCCGGTGACCTCCAGATCCTGGCTCCGTGAGGAGATATCCTCGTTCCGACCCATCCTGGATCCCTGACCCTGGAGTTAGATGATCCATCACCGGATATGCTGTGTGCCGGATGGGGACACCCACTGGAGTGACCATCTCTCCCTCCCTCCCTTCCTTTTATCTCAGAGTGATATGGTTACTCAGAATAGGGCCACAATGAAGGTAATAAAACCTAATTGAGTCAGACCATCCTTTCGATATCCTTAGATTTAGAAAGCTGGTGAGAGAAGATTACTCCCAGAATCTCGGTTAGACTAGCACCAGTTTAATTATTCTTTATTCATACCACCTCTTATACAATAGACTTCCAATAGTAAAAAGGTGACATTTTGTAAGAAGAACTTGGTCCAATTGATGCGACCGATACCAGTGTCCATCAAAATAAATAGAAAGTTGCTCTATATATAATATATATATAATATATGCCTGAGACATTATACCAATTTCCCTATGCTACTTATTACATATTATATATATATATATATTTATATTATATATTTGTGGTACCATGCAATGTGTCCAATTTTCTTATACTACTACTTCTCTTACCAATATACAATGTACTTACTTTATGCGCACTTATAATGTAATGCGTGTACGCGCTGCGTGCGCAGGTTTGTTATTTTATTCCACTAGGCGGAGCTACTTTTTACATCTTATCCTCCATATTTGTACACACCGTTTTTCCTTGTTTCCTGTTTCTATATACCTTATATTGTCTAACCTGGATCGATGATTAAACAGAGTAATAATGATAGACGTTTTTCTTCGTTATTTATTCTCCTACTCAACGCCACCTGGGGTTATCACACATTGGTATAGTCTATATATAAGCCCATGGCTTGAGCGTGCAATATCTGCGTAAGTATGCGATTATTATTGTTTAAATGATGTCCAAGGTGGAGCTTATAACCACATGTCACTATTTTTCACTATTTCTTCTTTTACCTGTTATAGCTGTTCTACCAGATTATGTTTAACACCAATTGATCTGTTTGTTCGAAATAATGTGAACTCTCTCCGAGGCTGAATACAAATGAGAAAGTTGCTCTAAAGCAACCCCTAAAACTAATTTTAACCAGAAAAGAACTAATCTATTCATCTGTGTCTAAATGGCACCAAGGCAGAGAGTTGACTTATTTCTTCACCCTGCAGGTAACGTATTTCTAAGAACGGTGTGTTGTAGTAAATGCAATTTGTATTAGCTTCAGGCTAACCATCCGATTAAACAATGGAAGAACATTGAATCGTACTGTAGAATGATGCATCCAGGGTATTAACAGAATCTTCATCTTCATCAACATTAGAACGAGAATATGTATTATATTGTAAAGAATTAATTCTTTTAGGGCTTTATTAAAGTGCATGTATACAACATGCATGCAGCATGGATACATGGGTGAGCGTGGTAGGTGATAAAACCCCGCCAAACATCGTTAGAGAGCGGGTAGGGAGGCATAGCTGGCTTGGGTTGATTTGTTCCTGAATACTTTACTATATTATAAATAAATTGACGTGATGCTATGGTACATTTTTGCCTAGCAAGCTGAACAACCAAGACCGAATTTCTCTCTGACTTCTTCATTATTTTAGTGGCTGAACTACAATATATTAACCACCAAATATGTCCCATCAAATTGTTTGTATTGTGTTTCCATGCCAGAAAATCATGAGCTTGCAGCGCAGGAGACTTAGAATGAAATTAATATATTTATATTTGAGTACTGTCCCCAGTCACTAAATGCAGACATAAGGCTTATATAAATTCAATAAACACGTTGCATGGATTTTCAGAAAAGTATAATGTTTTGAGAGTCGATCGCTGCACCCTAGACTAGAGTAGAGATGGATGAGAGAAAGTCACATTACAAATACTGGGAATTTTCAAGCGAAAAAGGTGACTCTATTATTAGGGGCCTTTATTTTTTATAACACCTGTACAGAATATTGTTAACTTTAAGACATTTTGAGGACCAAGATTTTAAGAATTCTAGCATTTGAAAAAGTTGAAGATTCTTTGCAAATCAGTCTGGAATTGTCTGGAAAGTTTGTAAATTGTGGGATTTGGGAAGAGTTAAATTCCGAACATTTAAGAATACTGATATCAGTACAAATACTGAAGACTTGTATCCCTCCCTGTAATGAGTAGAATAAATTCGCCAAGGGTCGAATTAATCATAAGGAATACTTTAGAGAGAGGTGAGGGGAGAGTACAATTATTGTAATAGCATTTGTCATTTGAGTCAACCACCAACATGCTAAGAGTGGCAAACCAGTGTTGATTACCATAGAAACCTATCACACTTGTCAACCTGTCAATTCTTCCGGGTCTCATTTTCTCCTTAATTATCTTCATATTTCCAGGATTATTTATAATGTCAACATGATCAAGCAGCACAAAATTGGATTTCCAGATTTTACAGAAAATCTCATTCAACAAAATCACGTTGAGACCACCATCAGGCAATTGGGAGCACGATTGGGCAATTTTGTCTTATGTATCGCATACAATGAAGGTAGTAAGCTCATTTCAGCAACACATTTATTTTACAGAAACGAAAAGTTGAGCATATGGTCGGTCCCTTGACCTTGATCGATAATATCCACCAATCCGCCCACCCATTCATCCATATGTACGTCTGATCAGCCATCCATTCATCCATATTTTTATTCCAAAGACAGAGAATAGTATGAAAGATGATTGTAAATTGCTAAGAAGCTGAGATATTGGTATATATATAGGCTGTAACAATTCAGAATTTGAAGTTATTAACGGCCAGTAGATTCCTAGTCTTGTGATCCTTGAACAATACAAGAGAAAGTATATGCTGTGAATTTATAACTCAACAAATAGATTCTTGCTAACATTAATTTTATTCTTTTCTAGTTTGTATCCATTCGGAATTACTCTTTTCTTGTCGGTTCTACAATCAGTATATTTGGATGATGTACGAACACAATATAACGTCACTAAGAAAGACAGCCTTAAGGGCAGATAGTGCTTCAGATATTTGTCAAGACTTCTTTGGAAATTGTGGAGTATTGAAGAGTAACATTCATGTCATTAATGTCGAAACATTTCTTTCCAAAATGGTTGATAAAAGTAAACTGAAATTGACTTTGGATTCTAATGTGTGAATCCTTTTAAAAGATTGCCTTTTTGTTAGATTAGGAGGGTTATTTACCAAACACTGAGGTAATAAGAAAATTTTACTGTGAGCAGTCCCTCAGTAACCATAACTTATGTCAATAATAACTGGTTATCACCAGATAACGGTAACAACTGGCAACATATCTCCATGAAATGAAAACCATTGAAACAAAACATGAAAGAATAAATTAGTGTCTAACACATAATGCGAAAACAAATTAACAGTATGATTTATACTGGTGATATTCTGGTACAGAAACATAAGTATCAGAAATAGACCACTTTGGTAGATAGTTGTGAGTGACAGTATTTCACTTCCACCTTATTGTATAATATAAATATCTCCTTGTTCAGTAGATAACACATGATCTAAAACTGTGACATACAACACACACATTCGTACTAGCTACCCGATCACACCATCGTGATATTTAGATTCATCAGTCAATAGTAATAATATAACGATACAATCGCACTTGTACATGAGTACATGAAGCAACCTAATGCTCCTGGATGTTTTGATATAATATATAGGTGTATTTCCAACCGTGCTACCAACGGTACATAGCAACTATCAAAACTATCGGTTATTCATATTTGTTGTCAATTACTTTTAAATATAATTCAAATGTTCAAAGTTGTATTCACCAATAACCGCAGGAATTTACGGGTATGATTCTGATATAGATAAGAAAGTTCTAGCCATGTGATTGGATTGTCCGACAAGGTTTGCATGATCGGGCTGTCAATTTACCTCATTCAACACATGCCGATATTGAAGTTGTATGGTATCGAGGGCATATGGTTGGATTTATAAATATGTTATAGTGATTAATTCGTTCAATATATTCAGCATGTAACCGAATGTGATGAACCATAACTGTTACTAGTCGGTTAACATAACCTATACAGATCTCCCTTGGCCATTGTGGATGTCATGTCCAATAGACACCAAATACCAAATACCAAATACCCGAATAATGGCCAATGTATCATTATTTGTAACAAACCCAAATGTTATAGTATTTTGAGTCCGGACAAATTCATTGGATCAATTAATTTATGATAACAGGCAAATGCATAATATAATTACATCATTCATCAGTATCAATATAATGTTTTGCTAACTACACAATATATACTATAGATACACATTTTAATATATACGATACAAGTCGGTGGATTTGGTCCCTTTACCAACTGTTGGTTGTACAAGTATGCTGACGATACGTCAGCCAACATACACGAGATACACCATTAATTCATTCACCTTTCACTCAACTTTCATAATTTCCACAATTTTCTCATTATTCATGGTAATGGATCGTATTATACTAAAGACTACATTTTCCACGATAATCTCATCGCCGAATCTTGGTTAATATATATCAATTTACTTAAAATATTAAGGTATCTGATTCCGTAGCAAATATTTGTTCTAAAGGTTCTTTCTCAAATGATTCTTTGATAGCAGAACGGAATATACCAAAGCCAATGTATGTATGCATGTATGTATTCAAATAACTTTGGTTATCATTAAGTATATACAAATACAATTTTGAGGCGAAAACGATACAACCAGTAATGTATTATTGTAATCGAATATGTATTAGCAATGCAACCTTCACGGAGAGATAAAAAATTGCAATCAATGTTGTAACAATAGAATTATAAAAATCGACCAAAGATACAAGAATCGTGGTACTACATATGACATATTCAATGAGGTTGTTGTGGTGCACTTATTTCCATATACACACCTAACACTTCATCTTTCGTAAGATTATGTATACACGCTTTCATATTCCAACCATTCTACATGCATTCCAACATAAACTCATCATTCTATTACTATAGTCAAACTACTTTACATACATACATGTGTGCCGCGTTGATTAGACTACCGGTCTACTCAAATTCTCTTAAGCACATATCACAAGTATTCACCAATCAATGTCAGTGTGCAAATAATATACCCGCGAATAAATGTTAAAACAAAACATCGACAACCCGAACATCCCGCCGGGAGAAAATTATTCATGGAAACATAATTGAGCAATAATGTAAGTGATTCAAACATGTACAGTTTGTATTCAAGAATGAAAATAAAATCAATTTCAAATCAAGCAAGAAACACCATAAATATTTCTTTTTGGTGTCACCTGGTCGAAATAAATAATAGTTTGTATCACCGTTGTGCAAAATCATGTCGAGACTGACTAGCATTCACTTCATTGAGTCGAATATATGTGTGAATTCATAGGTCGCGTAAAATATCTTGTGGGAAATTAATAGCCATGACAAATTATATCTAGATAATCAATCAATTCAGAGAGATTTCGATGTAAAATATAGCAAATGCCTCCAATAGCTATATCGACAGAAATGTTGGACATCTGTTAAATCATACCAACACCATTAAAGAACATCCAGCATGTTTAGTGTACCAATTCCAGATACAATCAGCTGGGAGCATGGTGACCAGTGGATCCACCACCATATATTTAGAAACTGTTAGGACAATTTAATTTGCAATGTATGTCCAACATTCTGACAAATAATGCAAGTCTTGAGTTGGAGAGTGACAATGAGGAGAGTATCATCTTCTAGCATTCATACCCTTCTGTGACTTAACTATTCATTGCTATTGGTCGCATGTTGCAAAAAGAAGACCATATTTATATATAACATTGGTTACGACTCTCATTACCTACAAATATTTAAAACATTACTCAGTATACGTCACCTTTAGCTACATCTTTATATGGGTTTATTATTTGGTATCACCTGATTACGAAACAGGCTAACATTCAATATGAATCCATGTTCCATGTTATTCTAAAATAATGCACATCCGTTTTCAAATACTATAGATACACCTTTGTCGATTTGAATTGTTAATTACCTATTAAAGACGAATGTATCAAAGTATTCTATCCTCCTTATTTCTCATAGTACATTTTCTGCTATGTGCATGATATTTTCCTTACAGAGGCTATCATCACTTGTTGTCTAATGCAAACTTCGGCCTATAGCCCACGCGTTTGGATCTACATGTATAGGCTATACTAAGACGGTACTACCAAAATGCTATGATTAGATTAACATTGTTTATCTAACCTCCGATTCAGATTAACCCACGTCATCAACCCAATATGAATCTTTGTATGGATTTAATATAATGTAGCATCAAGTCCAATTGATTGTGAGTCGGAAAGGATGAAAACAATGGGTATGTATTTTGGCGTTTTTGTTGAAAATCGTGATTCCTAAATCAAACCAAGTGATTTCGGTAGGGCATCGTTTATGCAATCAGTCATTCGATGAACATTATGTTATTATGAATTATCTGCCGCAAAATGATGCAAAAGAAAGAAGTGGTGCCCATAGCGAATATAGTATTCGGAAATGATTGCTGGTATTCAGTAAAGAATACAGATGATCATTATACCATTCTACTTTTAAGTAACCTACATTTATTGTGTTACCCTTTAAATATTTTCTCTCGGTCTTCACTGTGTAATCGATGGGTCCTTCCAAATATTGCTTCCCACACGAAGAGAATGTGTTTCATTAAATCTTATTTGAGAGTGTTGGGTTTCAAACGCAGGGCATAGAGCTTGTCGTAGTAGTACATATTCTCATCAATGGCTTTCTGAACGTATTGTGGTACAGGCGGCATGACGATAGGGCTGGTAGGTTTAGTTGCGCTGGGTTCGAACTTCTTAGAAGTCAAGACGCCTTCAAACCATGGCATCCAGTCCTGGAACACGGTCATGTTGCTTGGTGACTGGTCCCAATTGAGCATACCGTCTTCGAACTCAATCCCGCACTTTGCGCAATACAATTTAAGGATCTCACCTGAAGGAAAACGTAAAGAGATACTTAACACTGTCTTTTGAAATAGGAGAACACAGCCAAAGTAACATTAAAGTTGTGCAATTATCCATAATATTATAACATACTAAAGTAAGTAACGAATCACTCCAATCATACAGCATTTCAGTTGCCACTGCAGGCCGGACATATTAGTAAATCTCATTAATTACTTGAAAGATAACAATATCTGTTTTGATCCAGATGACATTGGCTGAAATTTCTGTGGAAAGAATTATTTGATAGAGCGTATGTTTAATTTAATATTCTCTTTTATATCGGGAGAAAAGTATAATTAAAACGGGAATGTTTTCCTATTCAATTTTATCAATATAAAATCATCAACGTGAAAATAAGATTCTGTATGCACAAGCAGGGTTAACTTAATTTTCTTTTCACTTTTTTTCAAATGTTGATAATTAAAATCAAGGGTTACAGAGTGGCACTTGCCATATTCGGAATCTGGAGATATGGAATTAATCACAAAACATTCAAGGTTCACTAAATCAATGATGGAATATTAAAAATGAAGCCAGACCATCGGCTCCATAGGCTTTGCACTGTCAGAATCACTGCATGCCCAATTTCTCAAAAACTGCAAGAAATTGCATGGAGAACTTTTGGGGTATAACAATATATAGACAAAATTGACTCCTGGTCGTGTGGGAGGTGGTTATCTCCCGCGGGCGTACCAATTTCGTAAGGGTGCGTAGCACCCGACACAATTGGGTAGCCCAAGGGAGATAACCACCTCCCACACGACCAGGAGTCAATTTTGTCTATTTATTATACCTCTGGGAGGGATGGTATGGTAAGCCATAGGCTACAGCATTGGAAAAGTATTAGCAATGGGAAACTGCTGACAAAAAGTAGTGCCCCGATGCTGGAATGGAAATCACTATATATTTGGGGTCTAAGCTGTATACGGCTACACATGAAAAACCAAATGAAAACCTATAATAACAACAAAAGCTGATGGACTAATTTTGTTTATGTCCTTTCAAATTTGTCACTGTTTCCAATTAATTTTCAAACTCTGGATTCTGGATGTAATTTTAAAAAAAAAGAAAAAAAAAAGTGACATCCTCCTTGTTTTGTGTGCAGGAAGAGAATGACACCTAGATCAAGACTAACTTTTTATTTGCTTTCAACTGCTACAAGCAACTGCTTGTCAGTACTTGTTTCACACAGCTGTGATCTGGTTCCACAAGGTTACTCCAGAGGGCATTCCTAGTCGGCACCCAGGATATCCAGTAACAGATCATCTTCTTCATTGATAGGAATCAAGGATTGGGTGACACAAAACCACATCTACAAGGGAACCAGTCCTGGATGTCATGGGAAGGTCACAGCCATCCTTGTTGCTGCTGTCTGGATCAAGAAGACCATCACCTGCAGCAGCTACCAGCCGAGGCACTTGGAGTAATGCATGTGCTCCATTCTTATCATGGTTTCTCCTCAGACAAGTACCCCCTCTTATTTGTAGGAATACTCATCTATTTCCCACCACACCAGCACAGGCTTTACCAAATAAATAGTTGTGAGAGTAGTCTCTATAGCTAGTTCATAGGCCCACCGCATAAAGAAGAGGAGGGGTATGAACTGTGGTTCTATTTCTGAACCAGTACCAGGCAGTACATCACAAACAAGACCCATCATCAAAATTTAATAGCCTAATGAAACAGCAACTATTCTGCCAATGCATGTTTCATGAAAAGGAGAATAAAACTACCTCGAAAACACAATTTCTAACGCTTGGTCACTTCTATTTTGTGAATTAATCGGGCCTTTCCTTACATTAAAACGTTCGAACAACTCCACGGGCATGAATAAGTTAATGTACAAATCCATATCTTGCCTTAAACTTAAAATTTCAGATTTAGTGGATAAGATTATTATTAACTAGGCCTACCCAAAGCACTTCATAAATAAAGCTATCATTATTCACTGTGCAGGGGTTACATAGTACGTAATGGACACAGGGGAAGTATCCTTGCCAAATTTGCTGCCAGTGTGATGATTAGATAACAATGGATAGCATTAAAGCTTCATAACACATCTTTCCACCTCAGGAAGTGTCATGATCCTTGGCTCCATCCTCTCCAAGCTTATTGTACCCACTCACCCTGGTGGCAAGTTATGTAAACACATCTAATCACGTGATCCCTCAGCTATCATCCGGGGTTTCAAGAACAAATGTTGTCTACTGGCTGCATGTCACGTCATGCGATGCATCTTCAAGCTCTGTCAACAACGTTTGTTCTTGAGGAAAACAAACACTCTGGGCCATCCGTCGTCTGATTTTACAACATCAGAACCCACTTCTGGCACTACATTGTGAATATTCATAATGTGTTTAGGAGTGACACTCCAAGCCACATGAAGCCACATGACGAACAGAACGATGAGAAGTGTGGGCTCCGGATGTAAACTTTTCATTAGTGTCTGTCATTGAGGAGAGCGAATCTCAGCTGGCAGCCATGATGTGGCAATGACGCGGCATTTTTTCTGACATGATTGGTCGGCGTCCATAGTGCCTCGATCAACACCTGTTAATGAATATTCCATCAGTTTCATACTTCCGCTGTTCATGGCAAACAAAACCCGTTTGATGGAAACTGCGCACACTCCATCTGTGTATCTCCCAAAGGGGAGCGCCGCGACAATGACATTGGAGTGAGGTCTATGCCCCACCTGGTGAGTGCATGTGCAAACAAACTACTTCTTGTTGCTGAAAGACTTTATGATTCCTCCAATCGAGCATGTGATTAATATCATGAGATTGGTCAAGCTGCAAACAGGCACATTGCCATGATTTAACCTCACACGGTCTGAGTACGGTATATAAGAATTTGCCCATGGACTCGCCTGAAGGCAAGCCTAGATTTCACCTTAAATGTCCACGTGACCAAATTCAGCACGTGCCTCCACTGACAGTTATTGACTACTCCACAAGCTTTTCCATATAGCCCACTTCCTCTTCCATGCCCATCCTACTCCGTTGCCATGACAACCCCTTGTCCAGCCTGTAGGAATTTGCACTAATGATTTACCACCATCCCCTTTTCACAAAAGGTATGCACTTCCCCCTATTGGCCAGTAAAAGCAACTCATTACATTCAGTTATTATTACAGGGCTCCGTGAAAGCCTCTTTTTGCGGCAATTATCTCCAACATATTGATATATATATTTCCAATAATTAAAAAGAACAACCCATGGTTCTAACCATCGCCCCCGTCGGTTTCCTTTTGGTGAAACAACTTCCAAGAGGGATAGCATGGTGGTCTGTCTTGCAAATGTTTATCTATCCCCAATTCTTTATCAATATCAAATGCATTTAATTTAATTACAGCAATTATTTACATATGATGTCCTAACATGTTCTGAGCCGACCCTGTAGTACTATCCGTGATCAATTATGCTAAGACAAGGTTTATATGGCACATATATAATTAAGAGTTATCCACTATTATATTCCTTGAGAAGAAATAATTGAATGTATGCAATGTGTGTAACTAACCAAGAAATATTATCATTGCTATTTGTATAGCCATATATACCCAGTATGAGACCAATACTATAATCTTGTGACAAACAATATTATTTTCAATTGAAAATCTTGATGTAAAACCTGCTTGATATGAACTAGCTGATGTTAGCCTTTGTGCATTTATTGGATGTATATATACGCTATGTGATTACTAGATTTTATGTTCGTTTAGGAAAAGAAAAATAGTTTGCCACAGGAATCTGTTGGGTAGAGAAGGAAGGAGACATGGAAATAACACTAATTGTATTTTGTACTAAATGATGTTTGTACCGACAAACTTAGTATTGGAGTAGGATAATCAAAAGATGGGGAGATATATTATGCATAGGAATCTACTATATCAATGGGAGGGGTAACATAATGTATTTGGGAACCGTGCCAAGATATATCTAAGCGAGTGGGTCTATACCGGGTCTATGCATTTATATATTATATGTAAAAGTAGACTCCACCTCCCTACCCGACACTACGTACATAAGGAGCGTATGTCCCCTAGTGAAGACAGACAGTGTTGGTTCTATAATAGTATTCCTGTGTTGTCTTTCCCATGACCTTAACATATTTTCATAATTCTATTAGGATGCTTATAATGCCCCCCAACCCCAACCCCCAATTCAAAAGTGGGATGACTTATAAATATATCTTTCCTCAAATATATCATACGATGGCAGCCTAATTGACTCATGATAAAGGCATTAGGTTTAAGTAATTGGCCCTAAATCATCATCTTACGGAAACTATTATATCCACAGCAATTAATTCATTTTCGCAAGCCCCCGTTCCCCCATTTCAAATCCGCCAAATACCTATAGTGCCTGCTAGTAGTCCTCGCTAGCCTCAGCTCCGGCTCTCCCTCCTCTTATCCCAATATACACACCTTCCTGCCGTCCTCTGCGCATGCCCATTGGAATGCCTTACGCCTGGTGCTGGCGTCAGGAACTATAATACTGAAGCTTATCTCTCTCTTGCAGAAGGTTGAAGACTGGCTGTTACACCCGCTAACTACACCCTCTCATCTTTTACTGACAAGAGCTCTCCTTTGTTCAAACAGGCTTTCCCTACTCACGGTCCCATTTCACCTCCTTCCATACATCGCTACCATTTATTTGTGATAATATCCCAATCTAAATGTGATTTGCGTTGTGTTTCCCTGAACGCTTCCACCTTCCATTTTCATTCGGGTTGTATGAATTGCTCTTTTAATTTACCCATTAGCATGTGAATGGTATCTACTATCATATATTAAATATCTGATACTCGTCCTATGCACGGATTTTGCTAATGGGTTGGTGGGGTCCCCACCCTTATCTTTCCTCCTTCCCTTTCTCACCATCTTTCTCTTTCAAATTGTGTGTATAAGGGAACTTGTCGGAATATAAGTTATGGCCCTTGTTTCAACATCTTCTAGGTCTACATGAAAATGTTTCTGAAAGAGGTATAATGGTTTAGCTGTAGGCCTACATGAAAGATTAATGGAACAGGCATTTAAATCTGGATGATCATTTTAATATTGGTGTTGAGAAATTTTGTAATGTAGGGCATTCATCTATTACAATTAAAAAATATGTTAAATTGCGACACTCCAAAATGGTGACTTGTGCTCCATTTTCTGCCATAGCAAAGCGATCTCCCATAATACATAAACGATATTGCAGTTGGTGAATTCATTTGGCATATATTTTCTCTGTGTGTCTCCCCACCCCCTCGCTCTCTGTCCTCCCACCCGCGTCTCTCTCTGATAAATCTTGGCAAAAGTTGGAACGTTACACTCTCCTATTGACATGGTTGCGCAGCGTTGACCTTTCTACTATGGAGATTTGCTTTTGCCTATGGGCGAACAGGCACCTCGTCAGTTATCAGTTCAGCATTACTCTTAAACGTTTGACTACGTCTTTATTTAGTATAAATATACATTTATTTTTTTAAATAAATTTTATTGGGTCCATTTTCATACAATGATAGTTTCGTAGAATACATAACCTGTTGGTATTGTAACCCCAGTCTACTTCTGGTCATTGAGCAATAAAGATACAGCTGCTTTAATCAGTTTTCGACTTGATTCATTCCCCATGAACTACCGACAACAGTCTGGTATCTTTACTCTGGATTTTAAGGAAACGCAAGAAAGGCCTGACCATTCTGCCAGCCACATAAGAGTGTATGTGTAGAATAAATACAAATGACATGGTAAGGGTATAATATGGAATTGTATTTACTATTAACTCTTGGTGCACAGTTCCATCTAGTGGAGAAAACACTCGCAATAAATATCTCGCAAACTTGCACAGATCTTACGCGGTCATATGGTATGTGTATATTTCTACGTAAGTAGTATAGGGAAATATGGATTTATCCCTGGTACTACGTATACCTAAGCCCGCAAAAGGAGCCAATTAATTTTAGTTGACTCAAACACACGTATATAATATGTAATATATAATTAACGATTTACATCTATCTCAAATCTTCATGAAGAATATTAAAATATTTCAGAATGTTTTAATGTAGAGCAAACCTCTTCATTTAAGAACACTATGTTCATAGTGGGTTGGCCGAGCTTATATAGAGATTATTACATGAACTTAAATAGAGATTATTCAGGGTATCTGAATAAGTATATACTCAGGGTAGCAACCATTTTGTATACGTCCCCGATCCTCTGCGTCCGTCCAGTTCCGACAACCAAGTCATTGTTACGTGTCCTGGTTATGTTATACAACTACCGGCTAATGGGCTTTAATAGTTTATTAAGGCAGGCATGTGCACTTCGCTGATAAGCTCCGATTCAACATACTAATTTCACGGTCTGGCTGTCAAAGAGGCAATGCGAGTGCAGTACCTTTATCATGCAAGATAAGGTCTGCAATGTGTGTTGGCTTATTGATCACTTTATATGAGTAGCATAGGGAATCAGTGCTTGATTGCAGGCACCCGAATATTCCATAGGCTATAGTCGCAGTGGCATGTGTATAGAGCATGTCCTCCAATTTAAGGACTTTATGCGAACCATTGAGGATGTAATTGCACTTGATAGTACTTACAGTGCATTTGAACTAGTTGCAACCCAGATTACTCTCGGAGAACATTCGAGATTACATTGCTCTTCAATAAACTGAAACCAAAATGGCGAGGTAGGATGGATGCAGAGGATTGTTATGATTCAAAATGAGTTCAGGGCCTGATCTAACGAACATGCTAAGAACATTGTAAGGAATCAATATTGTAGAAGACCACACCCTCTACATTCACACCTGGATATATGACCTAAATGCCATGTAATTTTATATCTATACGTCAGATACTTCTGAATTTGATGATGAAGCGTAACCCGATTTGGTAGGCAATGTATTAGATTTTGACCTAGGATCCATAGTATGTAAACGTCATTGAATATTGATGAACATTCTTTTGTCCAAATGCTCGAAACCGTGCAAGGAAGGAATGGTTTTAATCGCGTCTAGGTATTCTCATTCTGTGATGTCGATTCTTTACCTCGGGTTAAGACCTTGCAATAATAGAAGAACTTACAGTACTCAATAATCAATACTTTGCTTTAAAAGCTCTGAGGTAAAGTCGTTTTAGCCTATGGTATAAAGCTAGGAAAACTTTGGACCCAGCCCCAAAATAGCAAGGTACTTCAGCTGCGGGTCGTGTCTCTCTTCTATCTCTAAATTGCTTAAATAGGAAGGTTCTGCCCGCAAATTGACCCACACTCAATAGTTTTCATCCTTATCGCAAGAGGGCTAACGCACCGCTGGCTAAATTCAACCGCCTTGTTGATTTCAGATTGAATTGAATTGCAATACTTTTTCAGTGCACTTTTTGTTTCTAATTCCTGTCTGTTCCTTCCCAATGTCGAACATTCCCACGGGCCCTTTTTAAAAAAGAAAAGGTAAATAACATTTCCATAACATTATGGGTAATGGAAAGCCTTTGGAAATCGTAGATAACATCAAGCATCTAGGGGTGTACATGTATGTTGATTCGAAACCAACATTTTGACAAAATTTGTAGCGGGTGTAATTCACTGAAAACACAAAATGGGAGTCTATGGGAATATAATGGTTCAAAAGGATTTGAGTCTTTATGTATAATGTTTACTGGTGGAGTCAACGTTCAATTCTCACGAAATAAGGGCAGAAGAGGTTAAAACATAATTTAACCTCCGCAAAACTCATAAAACTTGCGTTGAATAGTTACCTAGAGGTTTTAAAGCATCATTCCTGGAAATCGCTACCCGATATGCAACACTTACAATCTAATACTTAATCGTACATAGTTCCTACGTCGGGGTCGAGAATTTAAGGACAAAATACTATGCATAAGTTTAATTTTAATCGTAATTGATGAGAAAAAATACCAATTTTGCGACTTATGACTCATTTTTCTGTAACATATGACATGTTTTCCATTGTCCTTCTGAGTCTTCTTTGAGAATTATAAAAAAGATAATATGATTTGTATTCTGAAGATCTAGAAGTTGTGAAGGCGTACACAGATTGTTTTTTTGATTTCGAACTATCTGAATGCAATTGCAGAACAACACAAGTGCTGGTTTAAAAAACTGGATATATATAGGTCAAGACCAAAGGTAGACTGACTTTTCATCAACACCAACACCTGTGATTCAAACGTTTTCAACGTTCATGGCAAACGAGTGATCCACCTCGCCCATTCGTTCATAATTAAGCAAAGGACAAATAAATAACCATAGTAACCATGTAAACAGCATGACGTTTCTTCCTCAATACAATGCCATCGCTGTGCAACCGTATCAAAACAAGAGTGTAAGCGTAGCATGACATTTCATTCTACAACAATATAATAATATATATAATATATTATATAATATAATAATATGTTCTATATATTTAATCCGTGAGCGACGCATAAGGACAATCCTTGCCGGAGTGATGAGTATAATCGATGTTGTACTAGCATAGTGTCGAAAATAGGACCAGGTATCAACTATCAAATATTGATAAAGCCTGAATCAAAGTTATTTCACACAAACATGACATCACGGAAAGTTCATTTATTGATTCCGAATGAAATCAAGCATATTTACAAGAAATAATTAGTCAATATGCTTAATTTCGTCCACCCCAAAATGCTTGACGGTAAGAATGCGTGGTAAAATGATACTTTAATGAATTTTCGAACATAAATAAACGTAATGTTTTTACCGAAAGTGACGTGTTTTCTCTTGATAATTATAGTATATGTAATGTTAATCCGAAATAAACATAATTAAACAAACAAATAACATTACTATCATAACCAAGCAAGAATGAGACAAAATAAAAAAGTTGGTCCAATTTATTGGTGCTAAATGTGGATGAACACATTAAGTCTAAGCATTTTGAGACTTCTATCAGTCATAGTGCACAAAAAAGTAAAACGAGAATCTTATGTTGTCGTGACACGTTCAACTGAACTGGTTAAACAACCTGAAACCAGGAAGCGTTTTATTGGTTTGTCTTTACCAGGCGAAACAATGTATTCCAATATCTTCGTCAAATTATATGGTATATCATCTTGTGAACATACTTTTGTATCGATCGAGTAGGCAAAGGTGGGGGTATACAAACGGCGGCTGTCAGAATATCCCGATAGAATAAGTGAACTGAGTAAACGAAAATGGTCAAATACAGAGTGGCAGAGGAAGGCTATGAAAAGATAAAGAAGTTACTTTTTTACTAATCAGAGAAGAGCCATTGGTGAGGGCAAACAAGGAAAGGAAGTTGAAAGTTATGGATAAAGGCTTTTGTGAAGGCCTTTTCACTTATTAAGGAAAATCCAACTCACCAGGTTGAGCGAGGAGGTCGTCAGCATCTACAATTATTGCCTCTTGGCCGAGATCCTTTGTGACAAGCTCAAACATCTTGTACAACTCCTTAAAGCCCACCTCTTTAGCGTCGAAGTGATCCCATCCTGCAATACAAACAGTATCTTTAGTGTCACAACTTGATAAGAGTCAAGGAGTTTACAAGGATTAACGGTAAAGGAAACGACAAGATAGTGATAAGATAAACGTGGTTACCCAAACCTGCAAAACTATTGAGTATCTATCTCGATCATTTCTGGGACATACAAGGTGGTACAGATTGTTGAAAATGAATTGCCCTCAACATCTATAGCGGTATTTATCGGATGTGAGGTTGTGTAATACGAACAACCGGTTAGAGGGCTTTAAGAAGTCTTAAGCCTGACCCAAAAGTATTTTTATTTAGCTTTGACCGCTTTTGGAGCGATCCTTATGAAAGATGTTCGATAGAAGCATAAGGGTCTTCTGGAACCCTTTTGGTTTGTCAAAGAACTTTGCGATAATATGAGCTGGCAAATGTGGGACCACTTCAAAGAATATCTGACAACAGTTCCCATGTAACCACACTCACCTTTTTATATGGGGCAGATACCGTTCAAAGTATTTTTAGGATTTAGAAGTGGTTAGAAGTGGATAAACATGGTTTCTGTTATCTAGGGAAAAGATCCAACGAATAAATGCAACCTGCTTTACCGAGACAATCAGTTCGATTGTCAGTTCGATCAAGATTCGCTTTTGGTTGTCATCCCGCATGGCAAGATATACAACATATGCACACTCATTTTGACACTATTGGAGTATAGTTACTGTTATTTTCTTATCTGAACCTTGAGGTAGCTTTCGAACCAAATTCCGTATGTGACAAGATAAATGTGTACAACTTATTGAAAAGGAAATGCCATCGTTCAGATATCTCAAACTGCAATGTTGATTTGTTGTCCGATCAGGAGACAATGACATTATGTTTGTTCATTTCCAGGACTGAAACCATTTTAGACAATAGGAGACGCCATGCAATTCGGAGCGCTTATCCTCTTCACAACTTTTTTTTTATCTGATCAAATATGCCTTGGCTATTTTCCAAGAAGTGCCTCCCGAGTTCTCGATTTGCAGACAGTCTCAGAATGGTTCTGAGGTCGTTCTGATGTCATTTTAACATTACTACCAAAGAGGGAAGCCGTATCTGCAGATGATCTGATGTTATTGTAACATTATCCATCCATTTAAAACAAAGCCGTATCTAGATGTCTGAGCATCAATCATTTAAACCTCTCCTTTCAGTTACCCAGAATCCCAACAAAAGACTGGGATGTGGAATTATCACAAGCCTAATTCGTCTTGCCTCATCATTTGGAGAGTAAAAGGCGAAGGATGTATAGATTGTTGTTGTACTTGTATAGGTCTGTGTGCGGCGGGGGTTGGGGGCAGGGCGGGGTGGGGGCAACATTTGTACCACACAATAAGGTAACCTCAACTTTGGTCTTAAATCCTAGAGTAGTGCTCTTTTACAATTAGAACATTTGCTGGCCGTCTTCTATTCTAGTATTTGGTTCTAAAATGGAATGATGGTAAAAAGATATTAACAACAAAAAAAAGAACAAAAGGCCTAGAAATCAGGGCATAGTTAATTTATAAGAATATAACTAACAAAATGTATCGAAATTCTATTTTCTTTGATTGAAAATCGATTCGTTATAGATGGTTAGTTTTCCTAAAGAAGGCCAACGTTGCCAACCCGCTTGTCGTCATCCCATAAAAGTTTCAGCCCAAATACGTATGTGCTCCACTTCTGAGAAATCTGTGGCAGGGCAGAGCAAAGCCAGTTTCTTCAGCTCCTTAGTCTACACTGTCTACCATTACCAACCTCCAACATATAAATATACATCAGGCACACATATAATTATTGGCAACCTTAATGTATCATACATTTAGGGTAATGTAGTTATATCTTTAATGCATGAGCGATAACCGGGCTTGCATATCTATGCGTATATAGTTTGTATAAACCCGAGTATTATCAAAGCACGGTATGTTGCCCTTGGAAGGATGGTAGATCCAGTCTTGGCCTCGCTATGAAATAAAAGAGGCTCATCATTCACAGCGTGGGCTTAATATGGAAATTGCTTGTCGCTGGCTGGGTGGCGCTAGCAGCGCAGCCCTGCTAGGGACTGGGCGAACCCTCACTGATCCTGACTAATCAATAACATTCCCATGATGCCTCGGCCCCGCCCAACCAGCGACAGTAATTGAAAAACAAAACTCATGTATTAGATTCATTGCTCTACTGGAAAGCACAGGCCTAAATCTAAACATGCCGAACCCTCGCCATGGCAACGGAAGTCGTCTGCCCGTCCCGCTCGCCCACCCTCCCCTGTCCTTCCCCTCCACCTCCTCATCGTCCTCGTTCCTCCAACCTGAAACAGACGGCACACGTAGGATCCAGAGGGCGCTCCTGCTTATGGGGGAAACAAACATGGCCGCCGGTGACCTTGGTTGATGGATTGTGGCTTAGATTAAAGGAGAGAACGCGGTGTAATTAGGACGTCCTCCCAGGCCTGCTTGCATGTATATCTGGTTTTATTTGTGAACCTACCAGTGGAGGGCAGAAAATTAAGTAGTACGAGTAAAGGCATCCCTTGTAATTTTCATTAGGAAAACATAGTGGCCAAGGCCATTTCCACTGAGGACCTCCCTTGAGTTGTGGCTCCCTCACACCATGAGTGGGAATGGAATCCCGATATAAAATCTGTCCTTAAAAAAACTCCTTTCCAATTCTGAAACTGTTGATTGGGCATTAAAGATTTTAAATGTGCCACAAAATAAGTTACGTTCAGGTCGTTGCTAACTAAGAATATATTTGGGACTTCTGATGTTGGAGGCTAGCCTACTCTTTGATCATTGCACATCGCTCATGTCTGTTTGAATCAAGTCAAGTCCCTGTGGAGAAGATGGAACATGAATAACCTTAATATATAATTTAGGAGCACATGAAACACTGCAATGGAGATATTCTCAAACGAATGTGCACAGAATGTTGTGTATGCTGTCTACACTAGTAGAGTGTCGTTAATTCTACATCGTCAGAACGGTCGCATTTCTATATATAATTGAACTGCAAAATAGTTCCCTCCTGGGAGATGATAAATGGGAAAACAGAAATAGACCGACATCCCTTGAGAAACCCCAATCAAGCCCTGAATTTGTATTCAATGAAACATGGATCAGGAGGAAGCAATGCTGAACAGTTGGATAATAATTCACTCCCTTCCCCGAGTCACTAAAGCAAACAACACGAGAACAATGTATTAAAACATGCACATTTTCTTTACATAACACTAACTTAATCATCATTTTACAGCTTGACTTTTGTGGTCGCCTTTTACTTGTATAAATCATTAGCAAATTGTGCATGACAATGGTCACTTGATCAATGCCATGATGCAAATCTTCATTGATTGAAAGTTTTCGAGGAATTCATTGAAAGAGTAGGTGAGATTGAGGCGTGCGGAGGAAGGCAAAGAAGGATGGTACATGATGGTAGACGGAGCAAAGGAGGTTTATATGCTATGGAGATTACGGTGGATCGGAAAATATGTGGGTAAGAAAGATTATGACTATGGGATCTTTAATCACTCCCTCATCTCCAGCCATAAATTTTCGATTTTCTTTCTCGGATATTTTAATTGGGTCATGATGCCATACACTAGAGACTGCGATTACATTTCCATGATGGAATTCGATTTAAGTTTGTACTTCCTCAATAAACGTATAATTATATAAACTAATAGAGGATATTTATCTTACCTGTGAGTTCTTTATTGTTGGACATTTTGTAGAGGGAATAAACTGATTTCTTGGGATTCCTCAGGATAAATGTGTGTACATAGCCCTCTGGTAGAAGTTCCGTGTTGTCTAAATGTCCCACTAGGTAGTATGCCATATCCTTCACAAAAACAGTGTCGTATTCTACAAATCAATAAGAAACATACATTTACAAGGATTCGATAAATGAATGACACAATGAAGAGCAGTCACACAATAAACTATCTATCCAGTTCTATCTATTTCAAGCGTCTAGTACACGGGGGATGAAAGATTAATCTCGTTGTCTGCGTTGTCTGCTGCATGATAGAACTGGTTATTTAGAGAGGTTTCTTTTACTCCATGCCAAATCTATTATTATTGGATCTATATGCACAGTTTATATGCGACATATATTATATGCACCACAGTTACTCCCAAAATTGAGACAAAGATAGCTGGACTTGCATTCCCAGTCTGTTACATCTTGAAACACGTGTATAAATATATATGCACATGTCCCTGGATCTTCCAATGTGGGATTAGGAATAATACTTTCCCTTTCTCTATTGGTTTTTCTGACTTTTCTTCGCTCCCCAAAGCCGGGTTATTCTTAGAATAGCTATACACAGCCCGCGCCATCCTTGGACAGCGGAATGTTACAAATCTCCCTATATTCAATTCAATTCATATTGTATGATTCCGAGCTCTTCCTGCATTTTGCCCACGTATTTCTAACTATTTATCTTCTATTTCTAAAAAATATCGCGCTTTGTTTTGTTGAGTTACCATTATAAGGATATTTAAAGTTACAGTGTGTATTTCTGTATAGTAGTAGACGAACCCAAGTTCCTATCCCTCGCTCTTCCAAATTTCCCCCTGTGCCTCATTGTTCCCCACCGCTTCCTCTCCCCTATTATCTGCCTTCCTGTTGGGCTTGCTCTAGAATAATCATTTAGCAGTGGAACATGACCATAGTTTGTGGAAGGAATCAATTATTCTTCTCCAGTCTCAGGAAGTCATCAAGTGAGGCTGACAAGACGTCAGTCTTGATGGCCGGGCTTCCTTAAAGTGGAAAACACCGCCAAGGCAAAGCCAATGAGCACGTTTCTTGGAACGCCATATTAATTGGGGCCAAAGCAAGTAATTAGGAGTCTCAATATTTCATCAGGGGCGCAATGACCACGAGGTAATTGGAGGATTAAAATAGGAGAATTGAAAATTTGGGTATGAATTGCAAATCGTCCACAGCATCTAATTAAAATTATTCCGACAATGCGGAGAACTCTATATCTGAAATAGACAAAACGGTCCTATCTGACTTCGAAGTTTGACTTCAAATTAAGTCTTTTTTTAAAATAAAGCTATCATTTCCCACTCGCAGCAGGTAATATCACCCCTTCCACTTCTGATTGGGAGATCAAGAAACAGTAATACCTAATTATGAATTTGGCTTGTCCTAATGTGTGTTTGACACTGGATCTTGACATAAGCCACTTGCCAGTCGCCGTGATGGATTGTACAAAAGAAAAGCCTTAGTTTTTGAGGAGGCGTCATTTGAAAGGCAGATCCCTGGACCTTGAAAGCCCGGGCTTGATTTACTGGGCTTCCTCAGCCATTTAGAAAATCTAAAATCTTTTAGGTAGCAGTGTTTCAGATTACCCTTAAGAGATACCATGGTTTACCGTTAACGGTTGTATCTGTCTTTCGGTAGTTCACCATTTATCTCATTACATTTCCCGAGAGGAAACGAAGCAGACGCTTTCTATATTAGATGGTTCTTTGAATTGATATGTTGAATAAATCATCTAACATGAATATATTTTCCTCTAGCATGCCATATATAGATTTCATCGATGTTTTTATTAGGCTACCTCAGAAGATGCCTCGTTGTTATGGCATAATATGCAATATTGTTTGCTGTTTTTAATCACCGGCCAAAAGAATAATGACAGAGATTCAATTGTATGCTACTATTGGATCGTTCCCAACGCAACAATAATAAGCATTAGATAAAAACTATAATGTTTATGTCAACTCATCTCCTATAACCATTATTACTTCATTACCCTAATTGACCCAGTATAGTGTTAACTCTATCATACCCAGTAGGCTTATAGGATTCAATCTCTAACGTGGTGTGAAATTAATGACAGGTTAGCTCTGTAGTGTGAGGTTGACGTGGCTTTAGGGAATTAGAAAAACATCTACCAACTCGTGAAATCAGATCTATATAGATGCTTTCGCTTCTGATAACAAGGCGTTTCAGAGGGTCAAATAACATTTTGCAGAAGTTGCTCAGTTGCTGCATGGTTGGTATAGGAGTGTACTGCAGCATTCATGCATTACTACTAGTTCTGGTACTAGTGGCAGGCGATGATAACTAAGCCCTTCCAGTTCATTCTTCAATTATAACAGTATTGCTGTCACTCAAAACACTCCCATTATTTCTCTCCTGTATGAACTTCATCAACTGTCAATACACTGACTGTACACGTGTGAGCCCTTATATTAACTGTGACATCCATTCGCTGTCGGGTTAGCCCTGATCTTACTCCTCGTAGATGCGCACAATCAAAATTAATGTCAGTCCAATATTGAAAAGAGGACCCAGCCAATAATATGAAAAGTCTTTAAATAGTCATGATAACACATCTCTCGACTATCCTATTGCTCCCAAGGTCCTTTTCTTTTATGGAGCTGTTTCCATCACCGACCGTAATTAATTAGGAGGATAGTTCCAAAAGCGGAAACGCCACTGAATGGAAAACGCCCATATATCTATAAAGCGTTCATCTATTCAAATCTCGTATGAACCGTGTGGGCAATAATTATCTTACTGGACAAGAATAGCATAAACCAAATCTAACTGAAACTGGAAAATTGTTTTTTTCCTGCAGGAACTAAAAAGGAGCGCAATGGTACTAAAGGTAGGACTTAATAATATGCGGTTTGATCGCAATTATTTGCATTTATTGATTAGTCTAAAGAACCTATATTGCACAGTCTACCAAGACACTCCTCTGATCAGTTCCATTCGTTATTATATTCGGATTGGGAATGCACTGCAGAATGCAACCGCAATGACCGCAGAAGGAGAAAACGTCAGTGGAGTCAAGCCATTAGCGAGGATACAGAGGCCCTTCCGATCGTCATGTATAGAGAGTCATGGCATTCTAATGAATGTGTCAGAGTCATTAAAGCAGCGCTCTCTTTTGATTGATAGTCATATGCAAATGAGCGTAGGCAGAGGTGTGAGACTATTGATTACAGAGAGCAGATTACGGTTGAGGTACTTATCAAGATCTCATGCAAAACTCATCCAGAAGCTGTCCCAGATATCCTGTAATGGGAACTTGCCTAAGTCGCCACTTCTAATGAAGGCAGACATTGTCAAGTTGGTTGAAATTTGCTGGAGCCCTGTTTGGTGTATAACGGACTAGCAGGGTGAAAACATTAAATATCTTATAATTATCAGATATGATGTCGTTGATTTCCTTTCATTGTCCTTTACAATCAGATTTGCTTGTCTGTTCATCTGCGAAACCACCTTCTCAGTAATCTCTGATTCCTCTTTTTTATGATTCCACCATTCAGCTATTGTACGCCTTTAAGATGAATTTTATAGTTAAATATTTCAGGTTTTTACTTTTATAATCAAAGTGGTAAAAAATATCAATTCCTCTCCTGAATACTTTAAATTGGGAACTTGCTCATCAGTGTCTAAAGTGGTCTTATCAGTGACTAAAATGGTCTTATCAGAGCCTCAAGTGGTTTGCACCGCTATGGCGCCAACCATATACCATTTATACTACTCTCACTCTACTACTGCACAATACACCACCTTTATACTTTTCCATCCCTTTTATTTTCCTCTCGCTTACATCTTAACGTACATCCCAGGAGTTTGTAATACTATTTTAACACTTGGCAACACAGAGGAATTTCGAACATATCGAAACTGTTCCGAACAAATTATAGATTTGGGCTTCCACGTCAAATGTGCTTCTATATACTACTACTTTGTCACACATACATGTCGTACATGAATGTGGATGTGTACAGTTCAATCATTACCTACAAAATATCAAAGCTTATTCACTCACCAGAGTAAGGTTTCTCGCAGAGCTCCTTGATTTTTTTGAACGTATACTCGTCATGGATTGGTTCTGACGTGTAGCGGGTGCTCACTCTGTCTGGTCCATAGTAGTAGGCACGGGAATAGGGCTCCAATAACACCTGCAAACAATGGAAATTGTTGATTGATATTGAAAACATTTTACTGCAATAATTCATTGCCAATTAAAGGGGTTCTCTTCAGCAATTGGGAGGGTTTCAGCCTCTTTAGTTTTGATTAGATTCTCCTGAGGTAGAGTAACATTATCATCACAGTCATAGACTGTCAATGCTTCTCTACAGGTTTTCAGTTGAAAAGTTTTCGATTAATAAACCACATGAAATTCTCAGAAGGCCAGAGAGGTTATCTTATCGACTTTGAAATTAGAGCTTTCTGTTTTCCACATTTATGGCTACACACGATAAACTATATATCATAGTTGGGCCCATTTGAGATATCAATACAAACGTTAAACAGCAAAAATAACAGCCTTTGGGTTCCGAACGTTCGCATGAAAGTAGGTATAGGAGTTTAAGTCTTATAACTCTATTGAGGCGAGATTTTTTTTTAGCTAGCAGTAGCAGTACAATGACAATTCACAGCATCGCCTTTTCGGCGTTCGTCCTGCTGCCTCCTGTTAGTCCGGTTAATAGGTTAGTTCACATGAATGATGTGGTGATAATTAGTAAATGAAAGTACATTGAAGTATCGCGTGTGTATGTGTGTGTGTGTGTGGGGGGGGGGGGGTTGCTGAAACATATGCATGTGCTATAGTATCGCATGAGTATCGCAAGGTAGGAGAGATCGACCCCACTTTCCATTGGTGCCATAACTTTACTCACCAGAGTTGACCCAATTGATCAATAATCACGTTTGGTACCTTAGCTGGGACTCGACTGGTGTGATATGATGAGTGATATGCTATTATTCACTGTTTAAGGAAGGAAATGTGATTAATCCTTCATCACAATTCGCAGGATAAGTATGTGCTATAAGTAGTAGAATGAGAATACTATTAGCTGTCTGGGGGTCAATGGTAATTGGGCCAGGGAGGGGTGTGGCCCCTGATCAGTGTCCAAAGTGGTCTAAAGTGGTGTTATCAGAGCCCCAAGTGGTTTGCACCGCTGTGGCGCCAACCACATACCATTAGTACTACTCTCACTCTATTACTGCACAATACACCACCTTTATACTTTTCCATCCCTTTTATTTTCCTCTCGGTTATTTGGCAGAAACCACGATCTTAGAAATGTTAGCTCTTAAAAAGACTTATATGATCCCCAAGCAAAATACAGGATATAAACGTAGTTAATTTTACCTCAACACTTCTCTTATTCATCATGGCCCTGAAGAAAGCAGTAGAGATGCTGCGGGGTACAGCCCAGAGGAATATTCGCGTTTGTTTCTTGGACATCCTGGCAGCGGGTGTGTATATAGGCTTGCAGATGTGTGGGTTCCTTAAGTGGGCTTTTAGTCTGTCTAGCAAGGTTATGTCGTCTGTCGCGGGTTGATCTGGTCCGCTTTCCTGTATATGATTTTCTTTTTTCTCTCTATTGGAGGGTAATGTCGTGTTGTAAGGTTGTGCAACAGGTGGCGGGGATGCTGGGGATACTTGAATTTCTGGTGCTGTCTTGACTCCGAGACACTGTTTCTTAAGAGGAGGAACCTAGAAATAAACAAAATAATATTGCTATATATTATGAATTTTACAGAGATTTTAAAGATACAATACACAACAAAATACCATTATATATTATATTTATAATTATGATGAAAAAGATCTTGACAAAAGAAACCTTTTACCTAGGAGTCATGCTGAAGGAAAGAGAAATCTCTTTGTAAGTCCTAAATGCAGCAGTAACAGCAACTAACCATTATACTTATATATGTTCGTTTAATCCTTGAATTTTATTTCTATCATGTCTGATTTCGTCACTGTTACTCTTAATATCAATAATAATTATATGCACCATAGATGTATTGCGTGAATGTTATTTCTTAACTATCACACACGCCAAAGATCTGTATCTATCAACACAGAGAAACGTAAACAAGCCATTTGACTCTAAATCCGACTCCAGCACCTCCTAAAAGAGTAAAATCAAGTGACTCATTTTGCCTGACTGTTATGGCAATTTCTGTCTCTAAATCAGAGTCAAATTGACTCGTTTGTTAGGTGCATCATTTGTGACTCTGTTCTTGACTCTGATAAGACCGGAGGTTCACGGATAGACTCCAAAAGGGAGTCAGGGCCCTGATTTCGAGTCACAGCACACTAATAGTCATTAATTGTCAGCAATTATATTATATACATATATATTATATACATTACATTATATAATACTGTCAAGAAAGTTTAAATGGAAGACAAATACACTGTCTAAAGCAACTTTTTTTAGGTTTCATTGTATTAAATGTTTTATTTGGCAATCAATCTGACGTTGTGGGTTGTTTGCCAAATAAAGTTGTGAAATTGTTTCGGAAAAAAATCTGTTTCAAAAGTTAGTATATGCCAAATGCAAAATATCTCAAGAAGTACAACTAAAATAACAGTCACAAACAACCTGGCATTCTATTAGGATACATTCCCCTATGGCCCTATCAAACATGGACAAGACCAGACCGCACACATGTTTTCTTATTCATCACAGATCATTTTATGCATTACTGCATATCTATTATTGTCTGATACATCTTTTACACTACAGAACCAAAACGAACTGTATCGAAGCAAATCAACTCGTTGTGAACTGATTTCCTAAAACGGTTTTGTTCAATTTACTAAAGAATGTGCATTGTTGCGCTTTGGAAAATCAACTTCTGTTGACACTACACCCTGTACCAATTTAAACTATTGTCCACAGCGATTTGATACCCAATCGGCTCTGTTCACACTAGCAGAAATAACAATGGGAAAGGGAGGAGGGTCTGAGGGAGGAGGGTCTGGGGGAGGAGGTTATGAGGGAGGAGGGTCTGGGGGAAGAATGTGTAAGGGAGGAAGGTATACGGGAGATGGGTGTGAGGGAGAAGGGTAGGAGGGAGTGATGGATGAGGGTATAAGGAAGGAGGGTATGAGGGAATAGGGTATTGGGGATGAAGATGGGGGAAGGAGGGTGTAAGGGTGGAGATATAAGGGAGGAGGTTGATTGTGTGATCATTTGTGATATATGATGTGAAAACCCAGTCTATAGTGATTCGCAAATGTTCGATTTTTTTTCAGGTTGTTTTGATATTTTCGAACTTTGAATGTCCATTAAAGATCAAGGAATCGTCCGAAGGAAAACAGTTCTGTTGTTGTCTTGATTTTCTCCTTTAATTGAACCCAAGTAATTCGGAGATGATGCAAAATGAATAATTCCTCTCATGTTAAAGCAAAATCTCACTTATATATTGAACGTTGTTTTAAGAATATACATGTATACGTTCATCACTTATCATTGAAAATATTCGACCAAGATTTTCCGAAAAATCGGTAAGCAACATGATGTCTGACCTTAATAATGATATAAATTGATGCCCATCGATTTTCCCCATCTTTGGCAAGCGTTTGTAGTTAATAGTTAATGTATTCACTTACTAATGCTCTCTCATTGCACCTACGATGCCGCGATTACTCTACATTTTAAATCGCGTTGGTGCATGTTAATGATCAATATCCTGCAATTGGGTTATGCCCCGACCTCTCTAGTTAACCCTGCCTCCGAATCTGTGTACTTTAATACTAAATTGCCTTAGAGGAACATCACTCATTTTCGAATTAAGAAAACTGCTACGATAATTAATAAATGCTAAAAATCACTATAAATCAAGTGTCAGAACCGCGGACAAGTTACTAACAGATTTATTATACATACTTTCAATCATGAAACTAGAAAAAAATCGAATCATAAATTTGAATTTTACCGGTAATCTTAGTAAAAAAAAACCCCAGATTGGTTGCCATGACAACCCCACGTAAATCACTAGTGAAATACTCACTATGCGTAAATCACTCTAGATACCTTGTTTTCAGTGCAATGCGTGTATAATAAAAAAAAATCTGTACTTTATCTGAAGCTTCTTTGCATAACTCGACCACAATGCCAAGCAACGAACTCTCATCCACCAAGAGACAATTCCCTTACAATCATAACCGGGAGCTATGGGGCCTACAGTTATTATTAGTAACATTTTTAGTAAGGATTTTCTTCTAGAACTTAGGACCAGATCACTGAAGTATACTGTACTAGTCTTTCCTTAATCATTGCTCAAGTATTACCAACGCACCTTCTAGAAGTATAGAGAACTTTATTTCCTAATGTTATACCATGACTATTAGAACAATGTCTCATAGATGAAGTAATGACACATTCAGAATATATATAATTATTGAACAGTGTAGCTACTTTATTTTACTTTGTCCATCGAAGCGTCAAATAGGAGCAAAATCCATATGGTCTCATTGGGTATTAGCATTGTGATTAAGGTATGCAATGCTATTGGTCTATCCCAATGTTATGTATATATTTTACGATTACAATCATGATTAATGTAAGCATAATGATAGTCAATGGTATACAATGAGTGCACTCAATACTGTAGGTGGCCCACCAAACAATAAAATTAATATACAATTATTTATGAACCCAGCCAGATTAAACTATCTTTTTTTGTGGAACATCTCTTTATTCAGGAGTAAATATTGGCATATGCCAGCCCATTAGTCTTTAGTGACTAGGGTCAGACCCTGTCAGATCCTGAATGTGATGGTGTTCATTTATCTTTGGCACGACGAATATTGTATATAAATTACCATTATAAGCTAGAGAGGAGTGTAATCATATTGTATACATTGTATTTTTAAACATATAAAACTATGCCAATTGCAGAGAATGTATTTCAGTCAATGGTATTGTCCCCTAGACCCCTTCATTAGCAGTCCATGTTTGCAATAAAATGTTTTTCAATTCAATTCAATTCAATTCAATATAACCGAATTGAGAACAATGAATAACAATTATTATTCACAAACAACTCGTAACAGATCACAATTATGTCACACTCCATCACTCCAATTTACCATGAGGCTGTGTATCTAATTTAGCACATTTGGCTAATGTCTGTTAAAGTGTTAACTCCCATTGATACATTAAAGAAAGTTTCATTTCTGTGACTAGTTACTAGACTCACCAGTCTATCTCTGGTCTAAAGCTTATAAAAGTATAACCCTACATACGCGATAGCACACCTGTCATCACCTGTATACGCTGGAAATATTCCACTAGTGCACCGAGTTCGCTATGATGTCACTTTCCAACACATACAACACACCCTCTCTTGCATTCTTCTGCACATAGCGGATAACAAACGCCTACAATAAGAAGACCCTATACTCTTATATACCGGTCTGGCCAGCCATCGTATAGCAACACCCCATTATCCATAATCCATATCTCATGCAGACATGGTATAATGGCGATGTATAATAATGATGTCGTTACACTTCCACAATAACAAATTGTAACCCCTCGTTTTTGTAGTTCACCCCAGTTCCATATTATCCAATATACCTTACGTCATGGCTTGATTCCACGCGGCTTGATTCAACGAGATTTGCCATGGTGCACTGGCAATTATCACTCAGAAGTGAAGAAGATGATAAATCCGGCAGATATGTGTTGTGGAATAATAATGCTTAGATCCCGAGTAGGTGTATAGGTGATTTGTTTGCTAATTATGATGTCAAGCCAATGGGTTGTATGTTGAAACAAATAATTCAGTTGATGACTGGCAGCTTAAACCAGGGTACCAATACACCTGGGAACTTGAGAATATTCTAGTGGCACCCCTCCCCACACACTCCCAGATCTACATTACCCACAGGTGAGGGTTGGAATCAGCCAATCACGAGGCATAAACTGTCAGACACATCCTGATCAATAATCACCGACACTCTAAGCGGTTGTGGAAAATCTTTGCTGATTCTCTTCGTTTTTGACAAAGGTAGAATTGCAGTATTAAAGCTAGTGATATATAGGGTACTTTTTCATTAAGAACAAGATATAATATTAGTCATTGTCCAGTGCTGATTGCTGTAGGTACACAGCCAAGTTTTGGTTAATCAGTCACATATTATCAATAGATACTAGTTAAGATGTTGTTTATGAGGAGGAGGGCGGTTCAAAAGATTTATCTCAGTTGTATAGTCGATGATAAACAGAACCCCAGGCAATTTAATATAATAAAATATTAGTCACATAAAGAACCTTTATGGCACAACCTATCAAGACTCTCCTCTGACCAGCTCCATTTGCTATTACATTCGGATTGGGAATGCACTGCAGAAGGCAACCGCAACGATCGCAGAGGGAAAAAACGTCAGTGGATTCTAGCCATAACAGTACCGTTTATTATAATGGCCTCCGTCGCGGTTGTAGCAAACCGCATTGCGCCTTGGAAATATTGACTTATGCTCATGCATTAACTCATACGTGAATTTTCAGTAGTATATTTCCTGAAATAGATAGCCTGTAATGTAAAAAAGTGATGAAATAAAAATGCTGTTTGTCTGAAAATCGATCGCATACGCTCCATTCCATTCTATTTTAATTTATAACAATGGGGCAAGATCCAAGTTCATGAGAAACACTATAAGATGATATGTACATGTACATGTATTCTCAAGCAAACAAAAAGAGGCTTCAGATAAGGATACTATCCCGATGTATGCCCCTATAAAATAATCGCTTCTCCAGTGAGGGAAGGCGTGACGGTATTTTGACGAATAATACTGCATGCAATGTTTTATATTAGGGATATTGACAAATGTACTTCTACACATTGTACGAACTCAAGTCCTAGGCTTACGTACACATGGCCGATTTGGCTCCCTATAGCCCCACGATTTGGGTCTCCTGATGAATCTTAGGATTTCATTTCAAATCCTGGTTTATGTTTTTGATATAACATAAACCATGGTTTGAAATGAAATCATGGGATTCATGAGGAGACCCAAATTGTGGGTCAATATGGAGCCAAATCGGCCAGGTGTGCGTCAGCCTTAAAAGATCCCGCCTTAGGGTTGGATAGACATACAAACGACTACACCATAGATTCATCTAAAAGTGTATAGCAACATTTGGCAAATGAAGCACCTCTCAAGGCCACTGGTTACAGTAGTACACAACGCCACAATAAAGGCCACCTGTGGGTAACATTGATCAATGGAAGGCTACAAACGTAGATTCCTGAAAAACTGCTGAACCTTTAAATCTATAGAAATAAGAAAAAGGGATGCCATTACGGTTGGTAATGGGTCTGATAAGCAGTGATGTTCTATATTTTGTAATTTCTAACATCGTAAAACAAATCCCGAGATTACGACGATAATTTCGGATTACATTGGCTGTGCAGCCGCACGTGAAAAGCAAACCCATCATCGTTACGCTATCAGCTGAACCCTCAAATAGTGATTTTCGCTCCAGGACCGGAGGCCCTACTTTTTTCAGCAGATTCCAATTGCTAAAACTCTATATTATACTGTCCCAGAAATTCCCCATACAATTCATTGCAGTTTTTGAGAAATTGGGCAACAATTCCGACAGTGCAAAGCCTATGAAGCCGATGACAGAATATCATTTATCTGGTGAACCTTGAAATTGATTTTAAGGCAAATATGATGAGAGACATAGTTTTGCCGAATTTTCTCCTCACACTTTGGATAGCTGTAGCATCAAGGTTGACCCAATTCAGTAGCAAACTCAGAATAGTAAACTTCCTGATGGTGATGCCGTAAAGTAAAGCAACTACATGATGCCTATGAAGCGGATTTCTTAAACATATTCTTAACTTCTATGTACATATCTCTGCGAATAATGGGTTCAAATACAAGATGACTATTACAAACATCTGGTAAATAGACCCCGCTATTTATCTTGTACTTATCAGAACCCTCTGCCCATATTATACAGCATTCCTACGGCCGTAGAAATATCAGTTCTGTCATCACAAAGACGCAGACATATAGGCCCTATATATATTTAAAGCTGCATTCTCAGCTATTATGACCAGCAAAGTCTTATCTAATTTACTGATATTATGATAAATAGTACTGAATTCATCAATATTCTGCTGTTGTTATATATGTTTATACAAGCGAAAACAGCCGAAAAAATGAGCCATTATAAGTGAAGTTAACATAAAAAAAGGGCGTTTTAGGAGCCCTGTAGCAAAAACAACCAAAATATTGGTCAAATTATTTTGGATGGGTAGAAAAAGAATGGAAGAAAATGCAAAAAATATTTTGCTTTTACCGCCGTTAACTGAGAGTGCAGCTTTAAACACCTATAGGCATCAGCAATTTACTTTCCGAGGATCTGCCATGACATAGCCTAGTGCATTGTTCCTGGCTGTTTTATGCCCAAAAGTGGCCAACCCATATGAATGGAAAAGGTGCTAAAACTTCACAAAAATTTATGAATGGTAGCCTCTAAACCGCCATATGTGATGAGGTAAAGCGCGTTACAGGTAATAGGCCTAATGAAACTTCGGTGTCGGCACAGTGATTGTAATTGTTAAGTCGATGGCGCCACAAATAGGTCTGTACCGGATTAACCCCAATACCCCGATATATGCACCAAGTATGATACAATCCCTTGGCACTATGCTCGAGTTCTGTATGACTGACTGCCGCTTGATTGCTACAGATAATATAAGGGTGAAATTGGCAAGTAGTGTGTGTCAGGCTGGTCTTTTGTGTTTTTGTTATGTGTGATCTTGGTAGCAAGGGAATCGGGGAAATATTGGTACTTTTGGCAATTGTCATACCTGCTGGTATATATATTGCATGAACTTAATGGTGTGTTGACTAATTCAATCAATCAACTTTCTTATGAGGAATATGTCATCATATTACGCTGAAGTGCGTCCAATTTAGAATAAGTTAGGCTTCCCTGAAAGTGTTTAATTGTTGACAGATTCTCAGGTGATTCTCACAGAATTTAGTGCACAAGAGTCCTCTGCAGCGCAAAATCGCATGAGAATCGGCTTAGTGGACTAGGCCCTTTACATGTAGGAATAGAATTTGGAGAGAAAACTGTAGCCAGTGAGCGATAATAAGGGAAGTCATCACAGGAAAGATTCCGGCGGGTCCTCCAACTACAAATGAGGACGGCTTAAACAGACAAGATCTTCAACAGTTTGGTCAAATGACCTTAATTGAGAGTGAAGTTAGTTTGCCTTTTGTTTTGAAACTAAATTAAAATCCGTAATTGTCCTCTCTGTGTGCACTGCAATTACTATACTTAATAAAATAAAGCAATATTTCCCAGGACAAGAAGTGTCTCAAATGATACAAATCTACTTGACCAATAGACAACAACAGACCAGAGTAAATGGGAAAATCTTAAAGAAATGGAAATCAAAATGTACATGTGGAGTAATATTTTGGTAAGAAATCCGCCCAACCAACGTTTATATATCCTATTGTACACAAAAAATGTATACATGACTGACTATATGTATTTTCCCGCTTGAGTATGGACTCACCACTACTGTGTTAATCTTCAGGGGATAATCCCGACAGTATTGTATTATCGTATTGTACTGTATATTTTTTTATGTGTATGATCTAGGAATTGAAACCAGAGTAGGATTAACTCTTAAATCTAAAGGAGCGAAAGACTATCCGAACTATTTTGAACCCCTAAGAAAGCATAATAATCAAACCCACATATATTTTCAGAGACATAGACTGGGTAGTTTATTGCACTTAAAGACACGGCAACAAAAACTCTCAGACTATGAAAAGAACACTGCCACAACCGTAATAAATCAATCACAAATCAATTATATTATATTGAGTTAGTAACTTAGTGGGCCTCAACTGTTAACCCATTGACTATTGAATATGTATAGATCTACATTTTTGTTGTATCCTTTATAGTTCCTTATAACTCCATTGTTTTGAAAAGGGATACCTGGAAGATCTCTGCGTAAATGAATGCATGGAGAGTGGCCATTCCTTTTTAGTACTTCATTGGTCAGAAATGTATATGTTTACTGAATAAAAGTTTTATAATAATAACACATAGTATAATATAGCTTCATTACGATATAACATTAAACAAAATCATGTATTCCAACGCAATCCAATAACCCAATATTATTTTTAGGATACGATCTACTTAGGACCAGAAAGGTTTTATATGTAGCGATGTGATTAGCTGATGCTGCATTTAATTATCAAATGCATAATAATGATATCAATGCATGTATTTACCAAAGTATTTAAACAGAAACAATGCTTATAATAATTAACCCTTCGAATAATTTATGAGAGCAATGTAATGAAAACAGTCTATTCATAAAAAAAAGTTGTATAAAGGTTAATATATAGGGCTAATGACGAGAAATCGAGAAGATGTACACAAGAAATCGAATAGTAAAAACGTTTTCAGATCAAAATCAAATTCCTTATTCTTTTATACTTCCCGCTTACTTCTGACCACAAAACCAAGTACGTTTCTCCCTCTCTAATTTAGATTAATGATTACGAAACAAAGTGACTAACTGAAGATGTTCGATTGTAGTTACATATCAAACTGGTGGTGTGATGCAATATATTCATGGACCTACAATCTGTTATTTGACTGTATTCTCATATATGTGTATATGGTATAATCGATACGTTACAACATATCTTCTCTAATTTGCTTTGACAGAGGTCTCTCACAGGAGAAGGCGATTTAGGAAAGTTGTCCCAACTTACAGACCAGCGCGCATTCATCTGTGCAATTGGACTCAGTGAACTGGTCAGCCCTTGTGACGTCACGGCCAGCGTTTCTACTCAGACGCCACCAACGAAGAGCATGCTACGTTGCCCACGATGGGTTGTGTCGGGGGAGATATCATCCCTCGCAAACCATAATGTGTTGGCGCATCAATTCACCGGTAAATGTTCGCTGCTTGAATAAAAAGTTTATCAGTAGATATAGCAAGTGCATTTCTCCCTTTCTTCTGCGATTTCAAGTATTTTCATCACTTTGAAGAACCACGTAAAGGTCACTGGCGGAAAGACTTATCTTTTTCGAGTACCAGCGCTATAAGGACTCGTATATATAAACATAATATGTGCATTTGACAACATAATAAAGGGTTAAATTTAGATGATGGAAGGTCCAGGCTGAATGCCTGGAGACAAGCCCAGGAAAATCCACGTCTAACAGAGGATAAATAATGGAGTCCAGGATGCGTGCAGACCTAGAAGTCCTGCATTGGCATATTAGAGAAATAGATTGCAGTTGCAAGATATATTTCTATAATTAATTTTGATCATTAAATCGCCTGTGGCTAACACAGGGACCTTCAAAATGTATTTCCCCATTCTGCATGAGGAGAATGGGGGATTAAAGAAAACCTAAAATGTGATGCATCAACAGCTAAGCCCAGTGTTATAATATGCATGATGTATCTAGGACTGCCAATCTGGACATTGTGAATTTGAATCCCAGTGAAGGCAGCCTTTTTATATTTGTCATTATGTAAGGAAACGCGAAATAACTTTGAAGGAGTCTACTCTCTCAGGTTTCGTCTGAATAGATCTGAATGTACGTCATATATGGTTCTATGGTAAAGTGTTGTGGGTAGATTTAGATATTTAACAAAGTACAAGTAGAACTTACAAGGTAAATTTAATTTTTAGATTGCTCTATTTGTGGTTTAATTTATGAAATGAGAAACGCATGAACACAACCACCTATATAAGATAATGCGTCTTTTATAAGGAATTTGTTAAAAATTGTGGCCAATAAAAATGTTTAAAAAGAATTCATTAGATATGAGGTTTACCGAGATGTGATAGCTCATAGGGCTACGACACTTGTCCTTGTCCCTCCATAATAGTATGCTAAAAATGAAGGTAGGCTGCTGTGTTTAAACCAACACCTATAGACCTCTTCTATCAGTTCTGATTATATTCAGCGGTGATATTATCATATTCCCCCAAATATCTTATTATTATAACTAAGGATAATGACCTTTTTACACTACACAACCAAAGAGAAGCGAATCAAAGCAAAGCAAATCGTTGCGAACTTGTTTAATATAGCAAAAACGGTTCCGTTTTCATTACCATATAATGCGCTTCAAAGCGCATTGTAGAATTCGTTCTGTTCACACTAGCAGAAATAGCATTGGAAAAGAGAAGCGAATTGAATCTAGAAGCGAATCGACTTCTAGAATCACATGAGGTGGATCCTAGAAATCGCTTCGCTTCAGTTTGGATTCGTCTTGGTGTGTAGTGTGAATAGAACCTATACTTCTAGAAAGCGCTTCAATCTAGAAAGCGATTTGAGGCGCTTTCTGAGCGGAAAATTAAATGCCCGCTTATATTTGAACTCTGAACTCTACCGGACATCATACCTTACGGAGATATCTGTTCCTCGTGGTATTTATGATGATTGTAAACATATTGCCGTTATACCCACTCATCAAATAGCGTCAGCAATGTCCATAGATCCCTCGATGTTCTTTCATGCATGTAAACGATAACCCCAAATCCGTCGGGCTGAGGGCATAAATTACATAAAGCCATTCCCTCTGCTTATCTACAGTTATAGAGCTATTTGCCGTCTGCTACTCTATGGCTTCAGACGAACGCCATCAGCGTCCTAATGGGAATCAATACAAGTCAAATTCTGGACCTCTAACTGGAAAAATAAATTCTCAGCGAATGGATTTTTTTCAATGCTTCACAGTCGAAGTGCCAATAGTTGGTAGTGCCCCAATGCTTTCAGGAGTAGAAATGTTGCCATAAGGAGTAACTGTGTGTACTGCAGTTATCTAGAAGCATATTTTATGCGTAATTGTGAGAAGTGGCAGAAATAACCCTACTGTACAGTCGAGCCAGACCGTTTCTTTTCACTCTCCATTTTATTCGTCACGAATTGAGCTGATCTGTTCAACTTCAGCCACCTACAATCCCCGTCGACATGGCCCCCCATCTACACGCCTCCATCACCCCCACCCCCTCACCCCCACCTCCATGCAGTGCCCTGACAAGCAAGTAGAAACACGGCGTCATGCTACAGCAACCACCTCTATCGTCTTCCGCCAGCAAATACTCCATTTTATCGCTCACTCAGCAGCCCGTCCACCTTCTCGACCTCACCCCTAGACCCGGCACGTTCGATTATAGCCACAAGAAGGAAAAGTCAGCGCGAGCGACGACGCAGTGTCCAAACTACTCTGGGCACCACGCAGCGACCGCGACAAAGAATGGCAACAGCGACATGACTTTCACATTCTGGCTGAGCATGAGTAAAAGGCACCGGTGTCATATTGGATGATTAGTGGTGGGGATGGCGGAGGTCTGTAATTGATGAGGGCAGACGACATTATTTCTGACTGTGAGCATAATCTGGCACCGGGCACTTGGTCTCTTTGAGAATGTAATCCTACTTTATTCAGACAGCGGGCATAACCTGGGACAGGTCCCCTAGCAGTATAATTTTAACTCTATCCTATAATCAAAGCCAGTAAAATTTATACTATGAGCTACCTTTAAAAAAGGTGCTTTCGGAGCACTTTGTGTTTATAATTATGTAAGTGAGTATAGGCCCATCTCAACATACATGATTGTATCTCAAAGAATCGATTTTTTTGAAAGGTTTACAGTCAAATGTGACCGTCAGCCTAATGTCGGCACAGGGCACTTGGAATCTTTGAGAATTTAATCTTTCTTTATTCAGACAGGGGGCATACTTTGGGTTAGGTCCCCTAGCAGGATAATTCAAACTCCATCCTGATATCAGAATCAGTAAAACAATTAAGAAATAGTGTGGGGTTCAGAGTATCCTGGGTCTTTTGGTCGAATATATTAAATTGAAACAAATGAAGTGTATCCATGATTACTCCTTTCCACAGTCAAATGGGATATTCCCTTCAAGAAAATCTCCTACAGATTTACCCAATTTCTCACCTTTTAGGCAGAAAGAAAGTGAAGAATGGTAATCAGATAAGGATAAAAAGATGAAAGCCTAGTTTATGTCATTTCGTCTCAAAATATGTATAGCTCGTTCCCAAAAGCGATATGGATTGTGGATTATGCATGTAAGATAAACCCTAAGCGCAACAATTGCATAGATTGAAGATAGATCTACAGGGAGACATGTGTATACTTAGTAGCTCCTGGGTAATTCCAATTGATTAGGATTAGCTGCAAGTAGGTGCATAGTGTAAGAAAATTCATGTTAATTAATAATACAAGTGTTTACTATACATGTGTGTACACACCAAACCACGCAGAAGCCTTCATTATCCATACATGTGTAAATATTGCTTCTATCTTAGTGAGAGCTGATCCGTTGACACACATACCATAATGTTTTGTAAGCAAAGAATAGGTATTGGTTCATCCTTAGTACATTAAAGCTGTATTCTCAGTTAACATCGATCAAGAACTAACAATTTTGTAGTTTTTGTTCCGTTCTTGTCCTACTCATCTGAAGGTCATTTAACCAAAATGAGCCAGACTACTCTGTTTATTACTGCATGGCTTGATAATTATTTAAGACCACAATTATGTGTTTGCTACAGTGCATTCACTTAATATCGCTCACAGGCATTCATGTTCTTTCGGCCGATTTAACTGAAGTTCCTATATAAATATAGGACCCTACAGACTATATATCTTACACAGTGGATCATGTTCTTCGCTCCAAAGTAAAACAAACTGCCAGTTTTCTAAAGATACAAGAGAATTTATTAACCTCATCGATAACATCGGAACCATCCATGATGACAAATATCTAGTAACCATAGAAGTTTCCAGCCTTTACACCTCCATCTCCCATGAAAAGGGTTTAGCAGCAACCAGGACTGCTCTCTTTGCCAAACCAAACCCACACATCTCTACTGACGTTGTCGTAGAACTCACAACAATGAATACATTTAAATTCAACCACTCTTATTATCATCAATTACATGACACATTGTATGCAACAAAATTTATGGCAGACTTAGAAACAAGAATCCTCTGTTCATCTACACTGTTCCCCACCATCTGGCGTTGATACATTGGCAATATTTTTGCCGTCTATAGAGGTTTCTTATGAAGAGATCAGAGAACACATCAACTTTTTAAACTCTCTTCATCCCACAATTAAACTCACAACTGAAGTCAACCATGACAATATTGACTTCCTAGACGTTAACGTGTTTAGAGAACAAACTATCAACAAAGTTGTTTATCAAACCCACACCCTCTGGGAGATACCTCAATGCCACATCAATCATCCACAACATCAGATTGATTCAATTGCATACAGCCAAGCAATACGCATCAGAACCATATGCTTACACCCAATTCAATTCAATTCAATTCAGACACCTCAATCAATTTAGTTAAATCCTCTTGAAAAATCTGACCTTATGTGGCCACAACCACAACAAATCTAAGGAGTGCAACTAGAGTGCTACCAAGTGCCGAGAAGTGCAAGTTAGTGACACCTTAAAACACCGAGTGCTACACTGTGCTACACGTTGACAGTAGTCTATATAAATTAAGCTAGAAACCATGTAACCTTATTCCCCTGATGAAGGCAACCAATCGCCAAAACTAGTTGGGTAAATAAAGATTTTAAAAAATCGTACCGGATTCGTCATTTTGTAGGTTTATTCCAACTCGCAAATTTCCTACATAAATATATAACAGAAGCACAATATTCAGTCATATATATACATATCTACGAGGTCGTAGAATTCTTTTTCTATGACCATGGGGTCGTTGCATAACAAATGTCCATCTACGACATCGTAGACATTTTTTTCTACGACTACGAGGTCTGTTTGCGACTCGTAAAAATAAACAACAGGTGCATTGCATAATACTGAATCGTGAAATAGAGGATTCCTCGTGGCTTCAAAAAGGATATTAAAGAACAATTTCAAGGTAGAGGAGCATTAAAACGCCGACATGGTGCATGGGAGAACATTATCCATAATTGTAATTTATTATAATTTAAAAAAATCTGGCTTTTATTTCTTTCATCTAAAAATATGGTAGAAAATTACGAACCTATTTTGAAGTACAAAAAATAAATAAATGTGCAATGTATCAAATTCATGAAAATAATATCAACTAACATTGAATAGTGGTATATTTGGAAAGATGAAGTTGAACTTTTTTCACTATTAAAGTATTTTAAGATGGGTAAATGTGGTATCAGTGCATCGCAGAGCATGTTTGTTATGCAAGGCAGAATATTAAGACAGTGAATATGGCATCGTTTATTTTATCACCAAAATGATATATGTCAATATTTATTCAATGAAATAAATAACCATAACCATAAGTATTCAGGTTTGATTTTTGGTCTCATTCCGGCCATTATTTCAGGAAGAAATATTCGAAAACATTTCACATGTCAGTATTGACGCAGCGTAGAAAATCGATCGTGGATGCCAAGACATATACGATGTCGTAGAAGATGTCACAGAAAGTTATGCAATACAGTCATTGCAGATGGCTGTCTACGACGTCGTAGAGTCAATCCACGAGGTCGCAGATTGTTATGCAACGGGGGCCATGACGTCCATTTGTGACTCGTAGAAACAACAACAGTTGCATTGCATAATGATGAATCGTGATATAGAGAAGTCCTTTTGGCTTCAAATGACAATTTAAAGATAGAGAGGCATTAAACCACCGAAAAGATGCAAGTGCAAAAAAATTGAATAAATGTGGAATGTATCAATTGCATAAAATATCATTGAACATTGATATCTGGTATATTGGGATAGATAAATTTGATTTTTTTCATTAATCAATCATCGATGTACGATGGCATAGATAATGTTGTAGAAAGTTATGCAATACACTCATCGCAGATGGCTGGTCACAACGTTGTAGAATCAATCCACAAGCTCGTGGATTGTTATGCAACAGGGGCATTGTTTGTTTAAATAGAGATTAGTTATGCAACGGGGACAATGAATGCATTTGATACAATGCCGTCATCAAGGATATGTCTTCATATGCATTTAGCAAGAATGCACCTAAACCCTGCAGCTTTACCTTCTTCTGTAATCAAATTGGTAGGTTCCCCAAATAAAACCCTTTGTTTATAGACGTACATGCCTTTTGTTTTATAACCAATAGTTTCACTCTTTCTAACTGCTTTTAACATTTCACTGCAATACTTCCCCTCTCTCATGACCTTTCTCACCTGTTTCACCTTTACTTCCCCCTTGCCATCATGCACAGCCTGGAGATGTGTATATTGATGTGCATATATATGATATATATAACTAGCACAGAATTCATATTGTTTGGTAATGTTTCAACCTTCGTCAACCAGATAAATAGCCATATCTCTTTTATTTCTTATTTGATTGATTTACATATATCTTCAATTTGCTCATAAATGTTTTGCTCATAAATGTCCAAAGCGAAGATGCATGGCATCTCAGGGGGATCTTCCAACGGGTACTCCAAGCATGTCTTCGAACTGCTGTAAAGGCATGGTAGATGCCTGAGATATAACTGATTTAGCCTTGGTGGTGCACCTTGTGCTACCAAAATCTGGGTTTACTGTTCCTGGTGCATTGACCATGTGTTCACTGCTGGTGCAGGAGCTTGGACAGTATCAGTTGCTTGGGTTTCTGGGGAGCTTCTTTGCTTGATTTTTTAAGGCAAGGCCATCTCTCCCTGAGACAAAGTTCATGTTTTGGAATGCCCAGTAATGCTTGAAGACAATGGACCACTCTTGGCCTTCTTCTTCCCCTTAATCATCCCCTTTGCCCTAAATGAGTTGAAGTGATATTGGAGACATTACTGCACCTGTCACAGACGCTGCTGTAATACTGCACTGGGCAAGCCCTGGCAGTGATTGATGGTGTATGCACCTGACACAGGTGCTGGGGCTACAGGTACTTCATTGCAAAGAATTGTGAACCATCCAATGACAGTACATGAAACAGTATTGGCCCTTTACAAAGACGCTGGTGGCCATCTGCAGCTTCAGGTCGTCAAAGGTATTCCTGTGGATGTTGTGTGTAGCCAACCTCCAGTGTAGGTCAGCTCTAGCTAGGACATGGTGGTGACGCCCCAGCTTGCATGGGGCATCACACCCAACAGAATATCTTCTGGGAGCTCCTGGCTCCACTGGTGAATACCTTGTTTTCTTGTCTAGAGGACCTTGTTTGCTTCTCGCAGTTGGCGGACCAGATCGATTTTCTCTCGCAACTATGGTCACTTCCAGGGCTCCTGCCCCTCTTGCTCCTTCTCTTTCAATCATCCAAGATCAAGTATCACTGAAAGGTAAGCAAAGCCTGTCCCTCTAAAACAAAAACCATAACTAAGCAAATGCAAACATTATAGTCTTGTTCTTCACTTGGGAAGCTTACAAGTCAGGTCTGCGTGCTAGGGACTCATAGAACTGATATGAGGGTGGTGTCATAGAGAAATTCACCTCCTGACCTGCTGACTGGCACATACCACCTATGCAGCATGTCAACCATTCGCAATGTTATCACAGAATCTATGTCTGTTGTTGGGGTCTGCTCTTTGGTTAAGTCACAGCTTCCCCAATTGCTAACAGAATAGTGTAATTTCTGGCTTCGGTGTGACACTGACATAATTTTATTATTATTATTATGTCTCCCTCACCGAGCTCTGCCATGCATTCCCTTGCCTCTGAACTTGCTGGCTGGCTTAACCGATGGAGGACTGGTGCTGCACTTGTTGTCAATCTTACACCTGATCCTGACCATGAAGGTGACTTGTACCCTCATAGTGGAGCAGCATAAGCCCCAAAAAGGCCTTATTTAGGGATGTACTATGCATGTGAAAACACTGCCATGGGTCATACCAAATCGAGGTTTAGAACTTCAGCTATAAGGATCTGTGACATTATGTGTTCGCAGTGTGGGACGTTTTTGGCAAATTGAAAAAATTAGAAGGTACCTTGGAAACCGTTTTTCAGCTAAATTTGACTAGTAGCATAGTAATTCTGTAACTTTACCCCAATGTTTGTCTTAGCACATAAAAACATTGTGTAATCCGGAATTTTGGATATGTAATGGAGGACAACTCAGTCAACAGATCCTAACAATTTTATCTCCGAGGACCCAATTCTACCAGAGATATTCTTGTTTTTGTGAAATTACCGCAGGAAAAGGAGTGACTTCTATGAAATAATTCAGCTGATTAGGTGGGGAAAGGGGAAACTATAGTGAAAAATCAATAAAATGTGAGGATTTACAAGCATCTTTGGGCAGAATACTGGAAATGAGGGTTTTGGACAATTTGAGTATGCCCATTATAAAAATATATTGTGCAAAGCCCAATAAAAGAGAAATTAAGAGATATTGCTGAACCTTTGAATGCCATATATATATATATATGTACATGTGCTTTGCTAAAATACAAGAAACTTACAAGCAACTTCTTCTCTTCAAGTCTTCTTTACATTATACATAGTACTAGCAAAGTACCCGTCCTCAGGACGGTCACCCTCTCTCCCCACACTTCCCCCTCTCCCTCGTTTCCCTCCCCCTCTTCTCTGTCTTTCATACCTGTTTTTCTCTCCCAACCCCATCTCTGATTCCCCCTATCCCTCCCCTCTTCCTCATGCTCCCCCTCCCCTCTCTCCCTTCCCCTACATCCTCTCCCTCGCCTCTTCCCCCCTGTTCTTTCCCTCCCCCTCGATCCCCCTCTCCTATTCTCCCACCCTCCCTTTTCTTAACTCTCCCCCTCCTACACCCTCTCTACAGATATATGACTATTTATCAGGTTTGCAATGGTTGGACCGTTATCAAACTACGTAAATTTGGAACTAACATGTATACACATCTTTGTGCCAGATATCAACAAATATTTCCTTACATTTCATACTCGAACAGATCAAAAACACTCTCCCAGCCTCCCAACTCTTTCACATTGATCCTCCTCCTTTAAATTCCTCCTACTTCTGCAGGTGTTCCTCCTTTACCATGCACCTCGCCCTCCTCATCTGCCACATCCTCCTCCTCTTCTCATCATTCTCCCACTCATACTATGCACTTTCTCCTTCTCCATACACCTCCTCCTGTTTGTTTCTCCGCCCCCACCTCCTCCTCCTATCTGCTCCTTCCCCAGCTCACCTTATTCTTCCTATCCCTTAACCTCCTCCCCGTTCTCCTATAATACCACATTCCACTATATTAAAAGGAATAAGTTGTAAATGGATTCACGGAAACACCGGACCATTATAACTTTTCCGGCCCGTTATGACTTTGTATTACACGTTGACTAAAAGGTTTTATATTTCCGGAAAATAAGCCTAACTCATTAGATTTTATCCCCCTGTCTTGATTCCCTTTTTCCATTTCATCTCCTCTCTCTCACCCCTATCTCCTCTTTACCGTTCTCTCTACAGCCCAATGGCGCTCTCTCTTTTAACTCTCTCCACTTGTACTCGGTGTCTGGATTTTAGGGGCTGACACAGACAGAACTCTGGGAGCGTTCATAGACGCCCTCACTCATGCACAACAATGACTTCAGGTCGGTGCAAGGGCAGGCCACCTTTTGTGATAGGGATCTGCGTATAATTAGCATGGGGGGGGGGGGTATTTAAGCAAAACATACGATCTGACACATATAGAATAAGCTCAATCCAGAAAGGTTCTGTGGGGTGTAATGAACCACACATTTGAAACAGTTCACAGATCTACGTATATCAAGGGGATAATGTGTTCTTCCTATAACCTAGCCTGGATTTGCTATTGGTGTGAGCAACCAACATCCAGCTTCACCTCACGTAGAACCCCTCCTGTCTACCTCTCCCCAGGCAAGCTCACTCTGTGTGGTGATTTCCATTGTCTATGCCCTACCCTCACCTCTGAATCCACCCACGACACGCCCCGTGCGTTGTAAGCGCTGCAAATGATTCACAAAAACAAAGCAAATGATTTGACCAATCGCACAGCGAAGCTATAGCGGCTCTGGCGTGGTGCCTTCCCTCTGGTTTTAATGATGTAGGTATCGTCTTACGCCAGTAGGCCTATACCATAAACGATGGAGATTGAGAGAAGAATCGTGTCATAGTGAATATTTTGTGATTTCATTCATTGCTGCCTGGAACCGGGTGCACTTGTTCTATACTACTCACTCGCACTCATGAATGCACTTACCGACGCATGCCCAGCGTTCTGCTATTGTGCGGATAAATACGAAATACAGCAGGTCCTTTTGAGCACAGACAAATGACAGCTTACTTACCCTCGACATGATGATGGAAGCGTTTCATTTGCCCATAAAACAATCCGGAAATATCGGTTCGAATCCTAAAAATAGCCGGCTTTTTTAGGTACCCCGGTGGTGGAGGCTTCCCTTTATGTCACACTTGATTGACGGACTTGTGGTACTCGCAGCGCCACCACCAACCCAACGGCGAGACGGGAGACTAGAGCTAGCAAGGGCTGAGGAGAAGCGGTGATGGAAATGGAGGGGGAGTCTTAGATTACGCTTTTTTAAAGATATAAATCATTGTTAATGATAACCTACGGTGTCCTGGTTATAAGGGAAAAATTCTCATGGAAAGAATAATTCGTAAAAGCTTGGGTCTGAACCGATGGTCAAAAAGCCACGGGAATATACACTGCAGGGAAGCCATCAGCAAATAGTGGTGGTTTCCCTCGGTGGAATATGTATATATGGGTTATATTGCAAATTGTTTTAAGGATAATTAACTTGCTGGAAGGGGAAGGAAGGAAAACCAAGCCGGCAGCCAGCTGGCGGTCCGAGAGACCGAGGAGGGGAGAGGAGGCGGGCGGGAGGGACGGGAAGGAATCGCCGGGATTGGTAGGCGTAGTGTCCGGGCAATGATCAAGAACAAGCAGAGTGGAAGTGGTGGAGAGGGCGTAGGGAGGTGTGGGCAGAAATATGCCGGGCGTGTGGGATAAGGGCCGTCCTAGTTATAGGGATGCCACATAGAAGAGGATGCGAGTTAGGTCACTGTGCGTGACTGCGAAGGACAATGGGGTTTAAGAGGGAAATATATGAAGCCTGATTCGACGAAAAGCGAAATGATTAGAATTAGTCGAAGAGTTAGAGGTGGAATGGGATGCAAAGTCAACCCGTTCTGAGGAACCAATGGAAGTGGAGAATGACAGCATTGATGGAATGTATAGGGCAAGGAGAAAGATGTATGAGAGGTAAAGGTCAGGGGTGGGGGGTCGGGGGCTGACCATGGAATTTTTGGTATTTAGTGTAAGAAGTGTGTGTACACAATGAAACGAAGGAGGCCTTGAGAAAGGCTGAAGGAAGAACATTTGTGTGAGAACGTAAGTGACAAGGAAAACCAAACGAAAAGTAAAAAGTAGAAAAAAATGAGAAAAGAAACGCCTGGATATATGCTTGGGATTTGATTTGAGTGTGTGTGTAGGTAATGTAGGGCAAATATAAGAAGCTAATCAACCTAAGGACGCAAAAGATATATATACGATGTTGTCCATACTGGGAAGCATAACAGCATATATGAGGGGAAGGGAGGGGGAGGGGGTAGGGGTGGGGTGGAATGTAGCCACATTGGAAAGGGCAAGTGCCCGGGTCCAGTTCATTCAATCAAATCTTCATATCGCTTAATTCATGTGGCAAAGGGATTCGTATTTAAATGTCTCGCCGTTCGGGGGCAAGGAAAGACTAATCGTTTTGGAGGATAGTTTGTCCTAAGATGGGGAGGGAGGAGGGGCTATTCCATGCCAATTGTGAGAACGCTTAATAATATGAGGAATAAAACAAATATTCTAGACATTTTAGAGGGAAACGAACGCACCTATCACAATATAAAGGGTCAACTTTAATTGGTAAATGAAATTCAAATCTTTCATATAGGCCTAAGATTATTCGTTTTATCGCAAGCAAACTCGGACCCAGAAATTATATTTCACAATATCAATAAAATACTGTCATCTGAGATTGTGCCAGGGGATCTAATGAATGAATACTAATTTCCAAATGGATCTTTGCCTTTGTTTTCCGACTTCCAATCATGTCTCATTTTACACGAGACTCTCTTCTAGGTATCGCGCGGACGAGACTTAGAGGCGGATGGTGGCGGTGGCGGCTGAGACCGTCCTTTTGGGATGGATCCATTTACACGTAATGAGGGGAGGGTAGGGGAGAATATAGGACTTTCCTCCCCCAAGCCCTGCACCACACTTGTTAGCCAAATGTACCCTTCAAATGATTGCCATGTGCTATAGGAGCCTCCTTATAAATACTCATACACTGTGGATTGTATAGCAATATATATATAATGTTAAATCGACCAGAACCATTTTTTAAGATCAGCAAGTTAAGTGTCTGATAAATAATAATGGTGAGAAAAACGTGAATCATTACTCAGTATGGGATATTTGGATATTCATTTGTTTATTATATGATAGAATAATTCTATCATATAATAAAAAATGATGTTTGTCTGACAAAAAGACATGACTATTTAAATGAATCCATACACTCCGTGTAGACCTATATTGGTATAAATCAGGAGGGATACGTTGGGCGAACGTTAACCCGGTTCTACGTTCGCATCGCTTTCTTGCCCTTCAGCGAACGCATAAGTGTCTGCGAAACTCGAAATACTATAACAATATGTTTTTTTCCCATTCAGGCCAATATTTGGGCCCAGTCTCAAGTCATATAAGAAATAGATTGATAATACTGTACAATTACGGAAATATGACATAATATGATGTCTCGTTTAATGAATTATAGACGTAAATGTGGCAAGGATATTGGCTAATACAAAACTATATGAAGTTTCGATTGAGTGCTCATCTAGAAGATCGCTGCCACTTCCAAGTCTGCCGTGTCATAAATAAAAATCCCATCACATACCCATTTCCCGTTTATTCCCTACCAAATGCAGTCGCTGGCTGTGTTGGATAATATTGACTCCACATCGAGGATGTCTGCTTGCCTGTCCGTGCAGATCGAGGCCTTGCGATCGGCTGCTTCATATCACGTGACGCCCGGATCAGGTCCCGGGTGGAGAATACGTTTAGTCAGGACAATAAGCTGACCAAACAATGATGCGCCCTCAAGCGGTCGTTCTGGAAGGCAGCTTACCAGCAACTGATAATTATTTCCACGTGTATGAACGTCGATACACTATTTCTTTAAGTCAAAATCGGTTGCGTATGCATGGGATGGGTTACATCCTGGCGAAAAGTCGTCAAGCCGAAAAAAAAAGCTTTTGAGATCTCATCATATTTGAAAAGATGAGATTAAACGGATTCCAATGATGTTAACATGAGGACATCTAATAACTGCTTCTATATTTTTGTATGTATGAACATTTTTGTGCAAAAGCACTTGAAAAATATCATTTTTTTGCGACTTGTGACTCATTTTCCTGTGACACAATGTATATATCTAGAGCCGCCCTCATTCTCAGAGTTGTAGACAATCAGGCTTGTAGTATTTTGTATCATTGCTCGCCATAGCTGATCCCTTGCCTGCAGCTAATCTGGTAATAATCCTTTTACTACCGCACAACCCACCGAACGACGCCCATGTACTGTCAGTGTAGCCCCTGCACCATCCCCTTTGCCTTCAGTGTGTCTTTACTTTATCCTAACTAAAATGTCTTCTCAATTTAACCTATAGTTCCCCATCAGTCACTGCCTCTACCCCATAAAGTCATCTTCTTTGCCCCCTCTTGCATTGTCCACTACATGTGAAGTTGAGATCTTTTAATTAATGTTCCCTAAACCACTGCCTTTCTTACTTCACCCGCCATTTTCATCCTAATCCCCTCCAGACTAATGCATGGTAACAAGTTATTTTTTATTTTTTTATTAAGTTATTTTTCTATTAAGTTTTTTTTATACCGAATGTTATTTTAAACATTTCTGGTGGAGAACCCGAGCAACTTAGACATATCACCGACCGACCACCGACAACTTCATAGGCCTATTTAAAAAGTTCTTGCGGATTCGACGGTTTATTCGTAGTTTTGTATTGAATAATAACGTTCTATATTCTACGCGCCACATTCTCCCTATTGGAAAGCATTAACAACCCGGGACATCGCCGAAACAAATCTATGCCTAGTCCATGTCATCCCTTTGCCTTCTCGCCCGACATTTCGAAACGATTTCATTATCCTCAGCCCCACCTATTTTAGTTTGCCCTGCCTGCCGCCAGGGGTTTGGAACCATTGGGCGCGGGATTAGTCTAGCAATCCTGAGCCACTTAATCTGCGAGATATCCCCGTGTCGCCGTGGGTCACGATTATCATGATACCACGTAAGCTTCTTTGCTCGATAGTCGTCATGATGATCCGCACTCTGGGGAGCACCTGCCCACATGGTCTTCATTCGAGGGGGTGGGGTGGGGTATCCTACTGAACTGTTTACCTTTACAATAATATTACACTATGGACGAGACTACCATTATAAGATGTCAGAGTCATAGCCTCGGAATCCAGTGTTTACTTGGTTATGAATTAACGTTAGTAAATCACCTAGGCTAAACAAATTGAGAAGAAGCGAAACAATTATTTGAAGGGGACATTTCTATTTTGACTTGAAGATAATATCATGAGGAAATAATGGACATAAATATTCATGAAGTGTAAAGGTTACTGAACCACAAGGAACATATGGGGAGCTCTAGGGTAGGCTACATGTAGGCCTATACATAGGCCTATTGTCATCTGAATATATATATATTCGTTTTTATTTCTATAATACATGACAGAAATATGGCAAGCAGCGTCTGGAGACCAGATCTTCCGGGTGAGCCCAAAAGTATGCTACAATAAAAGTCATAGGAAGAATATGACATGACAAATCATTGGAAAAACATAAAGCATGGCATGTAGGCTTTATGTGCCTTGTGATGAAGAATACAAAGTAATACAATATGTGCCTTATGACCGACACCATACATAGTACAAAAGACAAGTGTACAAGATTATGCATATATGGAAGAAGAAGAATAGTAAGAAAAATCTTTACAATTCTGACGTTGACGGTTCCTTAAATCAGTTAAATCATTTGTGCCCATCCCATAGAGCTAGCTTTGAATCAACATCTAGGCCTACCAATATGGACATTAGAGTCACATGATCTTCAGCTTATGTAGGCGAACGTACTCTCGACAGTCAACAGTTCTGCATACAGGTGAAGGCCTAATACATTTCCATGAATCAGAATAACAAAGGATGAATTAACGATGGCAGTAGATCAATTAGACATGCAGTTACATGACATTTTTAGCTATTTTTGGAAACCTGAATTATGCTTGTGGTAGCAATGGTTCTTGAGAAGCCTCTGCCTCTTAATTTTACATAGGCTAGTAATTCTCATTTCCGTGCGCTTTATACTATGACCTTATAGACCTAATACACCAGCGTCGGAATCAGAGCGTGACGTGGGGACCAGAGCATAGCGCCTTGTTCGCCGATCACAGTGCGAGGGAGAAAAGTAGGCTCTACCAGAAGTGGGGTTCGAACCCACGCGGACATTCGTCCATTGGAACTTAAGTCCAACGCCTTAACCACTCGGCCATCCTGGTGCACATATGGGAAGTGGGAACTACATGGATGGTATTAATACAATTAGAATGGGTAACATATATTCTCATTACATGTCTGTGAAAGGTCAATAGTTTTGATGAAGATGACACTTTCAGCGAGGTAAACCCCTAGGTTCTTCAGTGGTCGACACTTATAATTCGTTACTAGGCGCTGTTTAAAATCATTTGCTTCTTAACGTATAGAAAACGAGTGCTGTAACTAAACCAGTTTTCAAAATCGGTCGATATTATGATACAATATAAAGCCATCGACCGGAATTAGTTATATGCTGTGCACATATATGACATCTGGTACAAGACAAGCAACATATTTCCTGCCCCCAACCGTTCATACACGTAGGCCTATACATATTCTACCTCGTGTTTACTTTAACAGTCATAGTTACTCTTTGCATGACAGTGATATCCGGCTCCATGTACCTCATCCTTCTTACACCCTTGAGCCTGGCCATGTTGTACAAACATCAGATAGACTACACAGTCATTTCCCTTTAGATCCCCGTTGTTTCTGGGCATGACATGAAATGATAGTAAATGCCCCCGTCCTCTCCCCTTAAAAGTCAAAACAAGCAAGTTATGCCTCTAGTTTGCAAATGAGTAATACAAAGATATAAAAATATAGAAACGAACTGGCCTCCAAATGCGCATATCACAGCATAACTATTTACACCGCTTAATAGCCAAAGTACTTTAGTGTTTTGATCTATTCATTTTTATATCCTGCCTTCTTGTCCACTATAGAAGACTTGTGAGTGAAGTTGCTAGATAATGTACAATTCAGGTTCACCAATTCTCTGAAATAACCCAAATCGACCAAATTACAGCCTAATTTAGCTTGTGATATGGTGCATGTGGTAGGCCTATATATAGAGAGAATGGGACGAGCTGGCAATAATCGAAAATTTATAGGACGAGATTCGTCCACATAAGCACGATGCCGTAGGCAGAGTGCTTATGTCAATTTATAGAATCAAGTCCTATAAATTTTCGATTATTGCAGGCGAGTTCCATTTTATATTTATTATATGTGCATAAAATTTGATCATATGTCATCAAATATCACTAAAAAAATACTAAAGAAGTCTAAGAGAGCCCTGCTGACAGCCCCGTTAGTAGGCCTACAATGTTTGGGGCCCACTGTGCGATCATGCAGTTTTTAGGCCTACTTATATTGTTGACTTAAAACGTTCATATCGCAGCCATTTCTTGGCCTACATTAATAAATCTTATATCTTTCAATAGAGAATTTAATGCTCTATCTAATGGTGTGGGTTTTATTATGTATTTCTATAATTAAAGTACCAGAATCACGGGTGGATTACCGATCGCGGGGGTTTGTTTACATGCTTCGCGGAGAGCCAAAGCTCCGCGAAGCATATAAACAGAGCTATTTTTAGACAACTACATTCATATAGGACGCGTCCTATATGAATATTTTTATAGCACCCCACTCATAGCACCCTTCATATAGCATGCGCATATAATAAATATATATATATATGGTCAATTCTCACGAAATGTGCCCACAGCATATTTTTAGCAATATTTGCCCAGTGGCTTTGACACTTACAAGCAAGTAAATCATTTCGCTGCATCGATGTTGCGTTGAGGATTCCTATCATATATACATTTGCATATGTGGGATCAATATTTCTAGCATTTAATCCCCCAAAACAGTGCTTTTCAAATATTTCCGTGATTACGTCGCAGGTGTTTAGGACACCCTCACGTTATGAAAAAATACACAAACAACCTTTTTCATATCATATAACAAAGAGGGCACAACACTCTTTTCAACAAGGTATTGGAGAATGTTGTGCGTCATTTCAAAGACAAACCACAGCCATTCATAGAAATTCAATGGAAAGTGGCTAATTTACTGAGTGATTACGTCGCAGAAGTCATTTCTTGTGCTTTTTTTCATGAAGCAACAAAACCAATCCAATATAAGATTAAAATTATTAATTCAGTAAAAGCCTTCATTTACAGTAGTTTCCCGATTCTACTCCTGTTATCTTGTGAATAGCTGAGACTTAATGCATGGGAAAGGTAGTGCGTGATTACGTTGAAATTCCTTAATTTTGGAGAAAAAAAGATTATCGCACTGAATAAGCTTCCAGCTATAATACAAATGTACCCAAACATAACATACCTCCTCCCCGACCATAACACTCTCTCCCCAAACATAACACTGAGCTGTTCTTGAACATAATACAACAATACAATAATATGTATAAGCAATTGCTGCCTGTATCACAGGATCCATGATATATCAAGGACACTCGCTTAAAATAGTCAATGTATGTATTATTAGACAGTAATCTTCATCTCATTTCTCATCATTTTATATAAACTTTTACAAAATTTCTCTAACAACTTGTTAAGGTTAAAACTTAAAACTGAATGGCTGAATTAGAAAAGATACCTCTCTGCATTGTATAAATAGCATAATAAGTCAGGACATGATGAAAAGCACAATTATATCACTATTTTTGTGAAGATTGTAACTGTCTGTTTACCTGAATAAATTTTGTCAAAAAAAAAATATTCCCGCAAAAAATAAATTCTGTTTTAATTGGTGGTGGGTTCAGCCAAAAAAGATGCATAGATTGTCTGAAGTTGCTTCGGTAAAAAAATGCATAGATTGTCTGAAATTGCTTTGCGGACTGATGTATGCTTATATTTTTTTAAAGAAGCAAGTTAAATCGTGGTGAAGTCAACCCAATGTGGGTCTGTGTGGGTTGAAAAAAGTCACCCGATTCTGTTATTTTAGCATGATTTGGGACAAAATTGGCGCCATGATCAATTGTAGACATTGAAATCGTATGATTTCACAAACCAATCCAGTGTGAGTACCCCTTATTTAGCCAATTTGACCCCCAATTCCTCCCAAAAGCTTAAATCGAGGCTGTTTGTCCTGGCTAGGCCCACACATACCCAATTCTGGGGCCGATTTGGGGGCCGATTCTAGAATCACTTCAATGGTGTACTTGGAACGATTGGAAAAACAGTAGAAATATAACCTATATAATGCTGGAATTTTGCCGAGTTGAACATATGTGATGTGTTACAGGAAAATGAGTCACAAGTCGCAAAAATGTTGCTCCAACTCCACCTTTCTGCCTCAATGTAATGTAAATGTAAATGGTCAATCCTCACAAAATGGAGCCAGTCAGTGTTTTTCGATTTTTTTTTTTTTTATTTTATTCATTTCCATTTAGATCCCACTTCGAGATTTCAGGCCAAATATGGTTATTAATCAGAAAATGTAATAAAATGATACAATTATAAAATATAGCTGAAAATTGACATTTTTAAAAACTGAAATAAATAAAATGAGAACGTAGGCACTCAAAATGATGAATTATGCAAAATGTTCTACCTCATCAAATGAATCCGACCATACATTTTTTTGGAAAATATCCCAGTTAGACCCAAAATGGGATTTTTGCTATGTCTGATGTAGGCTCATAGACTTGACATCACACAAAATTTTAGACCTCTACCTATAGCATAGGACCACCAATCACCATAAAACTTAATTTGGCAACATGTTATGCCTTATTGTTTATAATTATGGATGGGGATTTTATACCTTATTTCCATGCAATTTTTTAAAACTTGATTCAGAATCATGATACCGGGCATCCCTGGGCATCCCTTGAATGGCAGGAATCTTATCATAACTGCTATACCCATTTGCCTTTATCTTCTGTATCTTTTGCTATAAAATGGCCTCTTCCCTCGCCTATAACATGTGAGAACATTAGAAATGTGATATGAAAACTTTTATTTTTTTGATGTTCTCAACCACCATATAATTATATTCAAAATTGTTATGATCCATCACATTGAATCTTAATCATAGATTTTAGATCCTGGATCCATTACCACACATGTTTCTTATGTAGTTACTAAGTTTCATGTGATTGTGACCTCTAGATAGAGGTACAGATAAGGAAGGTACTTTACTTGGGGATGCCCGGTACTATATGTAAAGGGATGCCCGGTATCAAAGATAGTTTTCTATTACCAACTTTCTCAGGGATACTAAACATGATAAATAGGTCAAGATGTATATGTTACCAGCAAACATGTTTTCACCCTATTTATGGCAACAACTGCAGCATTATTGAATTTATATTTGAACTATATGTTACTGATCAAAACACTCCCGTTTTGGAGAAATGTGATCCATTTGCTTTTATGTCTCACATAATAACCTTTCATAACACATAGTTATGGATTGGTATACTTATAAAGGAACATTTACTCGCTATAAGGAACTATTTCATCTAGAAATTGAATCATTATATCCCGAGTTATTGAGGGTTTGATGAGCTGCCATTACATTTGATACCGGGTATACCCTAAAAAAGTATCACCCTGTTTCAACTACAATAAAAACTGGCATGTTGAAATTTGGTGAGTATAATTATTGTTTTTAGGTGGTGGGGACATCTATGATAACAACCATAAGGAAAATTGACCCATATCATCAAATTAAAAATAATCCAGTCGTTGGAGATCCAGAATCAATCCAAAAATATTGTATCATTAACATATGACCCAAAATGTAAGAAATCCATCGTTTTGGAATTGTGACTCATATTCCTGTGACACATCACATTTCTATAAAAAAAAATCATTAAAAACAAATAAGCAACTACCGGCCTTTGCAGGTGGAGAAGTGAGCATTATAAAAGTGAAAAAATCTTTTTGATACTCTACAGATTAGTGAAGTTATAGTCGTTCAAAGTTTCCCACTTCTTAGAATTACTAATATTTTAAAATCATATGACAAATCGGGGGTGTTGCCCCGACGATCCAATAAATCGTCGACATGCATTTGGGGACATTTTCCAACATAAGTTATCGGTTTTTGTTGCATTAAAATGAATTTTTCCTTATATTTTTCAATATGTCCTCATTAGACACTTGGAAAGGTACAAAATACTGAGAAATTACAAATGTCAAATGAAATCTGAATAAATTATGTAATTAAAATGAGTGATTTTGGCAAAATGGACATTTTCGGGAGCCCCACCCTATGTGATATGCGATCTAGTGTACAGACTTGATTTATTACTTTAAGGACATTTCTGGTCTTATTTCTACATTATATTAGCCAAACTTCGTTCTCCAGAGCCTTTATTCCAACTGAACTAAATTTGCATCATCCTATATGCAGGGATATTGATGTACTTAAATGAAAATGATATTTGTGACGTAATCACGCATATATATATATAGGAATCATTGTGATTACATTGCATATATTTCTGATGACTCATAATCAGCAAATGCTACAAGTTACAAACAAAAATAGTTTTGGCACACATTGAGGATATATTATAGGTAATGCCTATGAAAAATAATAGTTATTCATAAACTATTCTTTAGATGGTGCAGAATGTAAAAGGGGCATGTATGGAAAACCGGTTGAGAACTATATAGGCCGTATCTTGTTGTTCCTGTAAGAATAACTTAAAAAATAACTGAGCATTGATTCTATGGCTAATAATATTCACTGAAGTCTTAATGTATAGGAAAAAAACGAAAAAATGATTGAATTATTGATTTAATCATCTAAAATATGGATATCTTGCAGAAAATTGTGTCTGCGACGTAATCACGCCCTTTTAAAGAGCCCTTAACTTAAATGTCTTTAACTCAAAAACCCATTGTCCAATTAAGTAGCAAACTGAGATTATTAACTCCCAGTATGCCCACCCTATCTCACATAAGTATAAAGCCATTTGGAAAAAAATAATTTTAGTCCCCTTTTCAGGCCCATTGGGCACATTTCGTGAGAATTGACCATATATATATTATAACAAACCTGTCACTGTGTTTCCAGTTGGCAGCCTCGTGAGTATGTCCTCCAACATCAAATATAATAAACATTAATTAATTGTCTGATGACACGCAGTTATTTCCCCCCGTACGCCATGATTTGATATGTATTCTAGGGAATTTATGTTTTTATTGATGTATTTTCAGGATTGTCTGATATATTTTATATACAGTTAATGGTTATATGTTTATGTTTCCATAGGATAGCAGTACATCGTTAAACGAAGAAGTATTAGAGATATAATCACTATTGTGAACTTGTTAATTGATTATATTGAATAAGAACACCTGCATACAAAAGAAGCTAACGCAATCTTAATATATCCCCGGACTCACCCACTATGTGAATGGAAGAGATTAGCTAACTGTATGGTACAACCATTTGAAAGTAAAAATCGATCTCAGTCTCTGATCATCTAAACGGTCTTGCCAATGAGTCACCCTGTCGACTCGGTTTTTAAACACTCTCGCTTCGGAAATAATATTATCATGTATACCCTACAAATCCGCTCCCCAAATGTTAGTGAGAGGATGGGGGCCTTCCCCAATATATCATGATCCCAACATCAAGTAGGGAGTCCAAAGCCTCAGCGCAGAGAAACACGGGGCGCTTTAAGACTGGTCGGAGAATGACGGGGGCCCAGACGTCTCCACACTCTGGTCGCTTATCTCTCCCATGCAGGAGGTTGAAACAATTTACGGCGGTTAAACGGACCAGGAGCAAACTAGTGCGTGGTGAATGAAAGGGGGAAAGCGAAGGGAAGCATTAGCCGGGGTGGAGGAACTTGATGGTGCTAAAAATGGTTTAATAATATTGCGGATGAGCATTTTAAAATTTCGCATGGGGATAACATTGATTTACGATATTCTTGCAACCATGCGGAGTATTACGCTCTCCACCTGCAGCGTTTATACATTTTGTATCTATTTAGGCTTTACATGGTTGATGCTACAACCACTTGGTTGACGCATAATAGTGAATAATTGAAAATGCAGCATGTAACCAGTAAAGTTGAATGTTACAGTCATATATAAAATATCATATGAATTATATATATAATGCTAAAAATAGATCAGATGTAAATATTCCCTAACCGCTGCAACGGAGGCTAACCATTTAGTTATAATTATTTTGTTCAGACTTCGACTTAATGAATATGTATTATCTCTTGCTCTGCTGTAGTAGAATCTGAATCTCTCTTTTACAATGTAATGTGAAATTTCCCGTGAAGGTCTTTCACAACAGATACAGCCCAGTAAGAAGACAGCAAAGGATGTTAGTTGAGATGAGGGGCTCGGTGCCAACGTGCTTTATCTATGCCCTCCCAATTATTTATCCTTTACCTTAATTTTGCATTCGTAAAACATTAGGGCAAAAAATAACTTCTCAAGGCGGCGGTTGGTAGCATATCAGGCCCCTGCTACCTCGATTAGAGGCCACTAGGAGGCGCGGGAAAACAACCGGAAATGGATGATGGATGGGGGAGCATTGATGTTACAGCCTTCATCTTGCTCTTGGCACAGGGAGCGGTTTTTAACCCGTGTGATATCCTAATAATAGAAGCGAGTCAAAGGTGCCTTCAGTTGCTCAACTGATTAGATGTCTTCCCCTCACCGTCTAAAATGTCCGTATTTAAGGTTGTGTAGTTTTACTTCGTCAACCCAGTTGGTAATATTTCACGAGGGGAAATTCAGGTCACACAAATCATCTACGTGGTCAATAAAAAATATTCCGGAAATGTCATATTTAATTTGCTAGAAGGATTAACTTTAATATTCTATAACAATGTCAATGAAAATTGCAGTCATTTTGTTTCGCCTCTCCCTGCAGCAGGATAATATATAATCTTGTTGAGTCCCTTTCGTTTGGCCACCATGCCTCCCTACGTTCCATGTACTACTAGCAAGTTTGCAGCCTGATTCATAGCACCATTCCAACGGACTGCTATTAGCCTAGCACGTGGCATCTAAAGTGTACGTGAAGTTCACCCCAGACATACATATTTCTCTCCTTTGCTACTACTCAAACATATATAAACGTATCCACCCTATAATACACTGCACATCTTTTCACCCTGCCACATCATTCAGCTATAATTAAGCTCATGCAAGACTTGAAAGGCTGCTAAATCAAGCAAGCTATTAAATCTTAAACTCGCAAAAAAAACTTAAACACTCCAGGGGAGCTCCTGCTGAGGGGGATCAGTTACCATCGCAGCCGGTAGATGTCACCTTGTTAGTCCTGATAATGATGTGTCTGCGATCTTAAATAACCTTGTACGTTACAAGGGTATACATTTCATCCAGCCATACGTCCCCTTAAGTAGGTCAGTAAATACTTCCTTATAAGGCAGTCACTTATGGGGTAATTGGTCGATATTAATGTTATTTTTCATTATCCAAATATAGAAATAAAATACAATACACGTCTCATCTAAGTTGAGAGGGATTATCTGTTGGTTTATTGTGGTTCGCATTGTTTTTACTTCTACAGGATATGCATAGTAAACATAGCAGACAGAATTTAGGTCAGTCATGCCAAATTCGAAAATCTGATAAGACCTGTCTTATTTTAGCACGTTCTGGTTCTTATTTGCGGACGTGCTGTTTTTTCAAACAGTCAACACAGTTACCCCAAGTATTACGTGGATTTGACGGGAGTAATCCTCTATACCAAGTGCTCAATTTGGCGGACATGACGATAATCACACGAGACTTGGAACAGACGCCCGCATCAACTCACGTTATTTGTATTATTGTCTATAACTGATTTAACTGTCCTCTGGGAATAGTTGCCCTCACCATAGGAAAATTATGTCGGACGGACGAAGCAAGGCATGCATATTTTATCTGTGGGACTATTTCTCCGCGCGGACGGCGATGAATTGGTGATTGTGGATGTTAAATAACTGCAGCGTAAGACTATTATCCGTGTTAATCCAATTATAGTCCGAATGAAAGGACTGCTGGTCGTGGCGGAAACTGGAAAGGTCTCGTCTGCGCATGACAGGAAAGAGGGGAGTTTTAAAAAGGAAGGGAATCTAGGGCGTCTTGACGGGAGGGAGAATGGAGGCAGAGTTGTGGAAGAGGTGCTGTTAGTATTAGGCTTCAGTTGACAGAAAACTCTCCACAGAAGCCTTTTATGACAGAAAGTCTCGAGATAATTCAGCCTAGATATCCAACCTATACAACGGGTTATCGTGTATAGCGGTTCCGAAGTACCGTTTGTGAATTATTCCAGCAGCAGAGGTAGATCTTAATAATTTCGCGTGTAAAGAACCTTGTGGAGCGAGCAAATTGAATAAATAATATATAGTCTGGCTATATATTTGTTTATTGATTATACACGCATACATCTCGGGCAAATCTCTGCATGAATGTGTACTGTTCATAAAGGTTCAACGAGGTTAACTGGTTGATACATTATGAATATCAACCTTATGCTTTTATACCCCTTAATAGTTTTGGATAGAAGAATTAAAGAAACAGAAAATATTAACTCATCATTAACTTATTTTCTTTTGGAAAGGGGGTTAGCGGATAGAAATGTGCATCCCTCCTTCTGCGTGGTTTTTGTGTGAGTTTTTTTCTTTCCGGGAACCCTCTTTTTTCCCTTCATATGAGTCCATCTGCTTTGTTACTTTTAAAGCAAATGTAGTAAACATAAGAAATAATACGTACTGTGATGCCTCAGGCTTAATGTTCTTCCAGTCTGTCTCAGCAAGGTACACCACCCTAAAAGTTAAAAAGAAATATATTATTATCTTCAGAAACAAGTTTTAATGATTGATTATGTTGTATTCGGCACGAAGCGTTTCATCAATACAGAGTGCTGCTATCAGATTTGTCTGACAACAATAATGGGAGGAATGGGGAGCTGTACTGAAAAATGCTGTAATTGTCTAGGAGAATAAGAAGTAAGAAGGAACTACAGTCTGATCCCCATCCTTTCAAGGATTTGTATTCTATATTGTTGACCCCAACTGTATACGTATATACTAAACATACACACAAAGGTCGTTTCTCTGACCTTCCTATAGCTTTACACGCTAAAGCAGTTCCAATCCGAAGCTTCTCACATTTACGTTATTAACATCTAACAATTAAATAAAAACCGGAAAAAGAAAGGAAATCAGTAAGATCTGCCTGCTACCGCTGCTGTCCCCACCAACATTATCTACAACAAGTCCCGGACGAGGACCACATCTCTAAACCCTGTTCTGTTTACTCCAGTGTAACCAAGCGGTCTGCCATCATGTCAAGTTGACTCAAGAAAATAGAAATCCTTCCCGCCAAATCTCCCATGCCAAACACTAGGGAGCGCTCTGCAAATAGTTCCGTTTGTCCACCGCAACGGAGCGCTCGCTTCTTATCTAGCGTCCCCGCTTTGCTTCTGAGCTCGGGTAGAGGAAAGGGCTATCAGGCGTAATGATTGGCACAAAGAATAGATAAGATATTGAGCGGTTAAAGAAGTGGGAAAACCGATGAGGAGAGTTCTATTTGATGGAGTTCATTCTGAGATAGCTGGTATTTCTTTAGCGGCACGGTCCTAATGTTTGTATAAAAACACGATAACAGTTCAAAGAATCTTTATCCCTTTTATCAGTACCAGAACAGAAAATCAGGAAAGGTATTTGAGAAAAGCGAGGTATTGAGTTAGCTCTCAATTGTTCCGATACTGTGTAGGGAGACAGAACGGAAGCGTACATGTATGCTCTTAAAACAGAATCACATTTATTAATAGGATTGACAAGAAGGACTGCCAGTATCAAAATCCAAAATTGAAATCACCCAAAATCACAATGGAACATAAGAAACAAAACGAAACATTAGCAACAACATAAAGGAAATCACGGGTAGAACCAAAGATACAAAAAAGGCAACCAGTAAATACCCGTTAATTCGCATGGAAAAAGATTAATTGATACTTAACATTTAATTCTCAGTTACTTAAGGACACTAGGACCGCCTTTCTGGTGGCACCACGTAATTGATTGACTTATGCACAGATATACTGTTTTAGTGAAATGTGGAATACTATAAGGTTGACGACATTGCTTCTTGATGGAAGGACGTAAATGGCAAGTCTAACTTAGTCGGAGAAATCTATCATGAAAGCAGCAATATCACCCGCAGGAAATTGCTTAGATTTAGGCACAGAGAACGGTTGTGGAAGAATGAAATGGAACGGCGTATTTTAATTGAACAATTGCATGGTGGATTTAAAACCAATCAATGATATTCCAGGCTAGCCTGTTTTATCGGAGTTGCTGGACCGGAAAATTGGTTTTTAGATGGAAATTGTGTCAGTTATCTTTGAGTTTTAGATAATGGGTTGTGTCAATTACTGGACCCGAGGAATAAGCAATGGATGGAGTGTTTGGATCTCATTTACGCCCCATATGCGAAAATGCGAACACATGATAATAATAATATTACAGTTATTTTACACCGGAAAAGGGTACCTTCCTATTTATGAAAACCATAGCTCTTCCAGAGGGTCCCTAGTTAAAATGGAGTTGAAATGAAATGAAATGAAATAAAAGTATTGTTAACTAAGCCAGTAAAAGCAAAATAATCATGCTATCATTTACATATTATTTTTACATTCTTTATAGTTTATCTATCTAAAACTATGAAGATTCGATTGACTCCAATTTCGAATATCTGTAATAGCCCAATATTACTTCCAACCAATTGACTTAAGCCATTTTTAGTATTTTCAAGCTCTCACCCGGGGAGCTTTGACTCGAGCCCTTCCCCCACCCTTAATCTCTCGTCCCCTCCCTCGCCATGAAATCCATCATGATCTAAAACCAGGAATGATCAACAAAACCGTGTTGACTGTGCCTCCCTGATTAATCATTCTATCCCAAGGATGACGCAGCACAATCAATTATTTCAATTATCCTGAGCTGATTTCCTAGACCCCCCTCTATGACACTCTCTTCCTCCGACCCATCTACGCCTCCATCGACTGACTCCCTTTAAGTTACACTCGTGAATCGAAGGGGTATTTTTAATGAGAAGAGAAAGAAGGGTCGATTTATTCCGTTAAATTCAAATGATCATTTCCCGCTTAGTAATAGTGTACCATAGGACACGCTTTAGCATTTTCCTGGATTTGATTTATTTCATTATATAGATTATCATCTTTTATTACAAAGTAATATTCTGACAATGGATTAATCTAATTAGTTCTGTATTACTCACAAGAGAAGCATCGAAGAGAATGTGACACCGGGGAGAAACAGGAAAACAACGAGAAACAAAGAAACATAATCTAGTATAGAAATGTCATCGGAAGCAAGCAACGAATTGTATATGAATTAACGTAGTTAGCCCCGACGATAATAGACTCAATGATTTAGGGCTCGTGGTTGGGACAGTGACAATAGGATGATAGTTCCCCCTCAGTATTCATTCATTTACTCAACAGTCACACGGAGCCTCGAGTCATGACATGTTAAATTAAGCAGTCTCCATGTTAATTGATTGTTGAGCTATTATTGGTTTGGAACGTGCCTTAGCTGCAGATGCTATTATCCTGAATTAATGTTTGCTTGGGATTTTATATTTTTGTCTTTAATTTGAATGTTCTCTGAGTAATTGTGGATCCATTGCCTCGGGTAATCCTCCTCTCACTTCAATCTCCATCTTCCTTCCTTCATTTTCAGCGTGTGACTTCAGCTACCATTAGAGCAATTTAACCACAGTCTTTGTTTGTCTTAATTTGGTACTAAATACCAAATCCCAAGTAATTATGTTGTGTTTTGATTATGGTGATTATAGAGTGTAATCAATTATTAACCATGTAATTCCGGTTGTCTTGCTGATATTGGTGTCTTTGTTTCCTAACTACATGTAATTGTTTCAGTTATATTCCGTGTGTTTGGCCGACGTAAAGTACATGTGCCATATGCGAATATTTTAGGAAGCATACAGTAATCTATATTGATTGATTAATAGTGCCATCTTATATCAGTAAAACAGAACTTTGAATTGATTAGCATAGTAAATACTGAATAAATTAGCATAGAAAGTCCTGTATAAAACGATATGAATAGCCATTGGCAGTATGTTTCTATACTCATATATCTGTCATGTTTTCAACCCAATTGGGATGTCGTGTTTGAGTTAGAAAAGTATCATTACATACACTGTCAAATTGATTTAGCTGAGATAGATCGAATCACATTCATGTTCTTCTTGTCACTCCTCGTAAAAAGTCTCTAGGCACAGGGGCAGTCTGACAAAGATTTAGTGTCAGCCTGCATGTTGGGTAAAATATCTATTTCTGGCACAAAGCAGACAAAAGATATTCCCCCACCCCCTGTCTGCCATGTCCCTTAGGCGCCAAGGTCCATTCCCATGCTGCCTTGTTCAAACTATGCCGACCAAATCTATGGAACTTGTCAGCCTCTGGCCCACAGGATAGGGGCACTTCTTACAATGGTGGATGCATATAGGTCCTTAAATAAGAATAAGAACCCTCATGCAGTAGAAACTCTGAAACGTAAATCCTTATTCTAAACCATTCTTCATACATTCAAGCATTCTTTGAATGTTTTCAAAATAAGAGGAATTTCTTTCTGGTAATTTGCCCATTTCGATCATGCTGAATTTCAGGAGGTCCGCGTTTTAAGATAACTGACACTATTTTGATCATGCCTAATGGTTTGAATCGGACGACTCGGGCTGTATCCTATATGTATACTGGATAGGGATCGGCTTCTATAAACAAATGATTATAGTCTGCTCCAAATAGTTTTCCAGAATACGAGCCGTATTTTTCGCAGTGCCCATCCCGGTGGAAGGCCCTTCTCCCCAGAGCAACATTTACGGCGCCCTCAGTCATGCCCTGTCTGTACTAACGCTCCCGCCTCTCCCTTATTCTCCCATCAGGCCTTGCGAGCTGACTGTCCGGATGTAGATTTGCTGAGTTGTGCTAGCGCGGGTGAATGGCTGTCTTATTGTTAGTACAGAGCAAGAGTGGATAGGGAATTTCGAATAAAGGCCATCAAAGGAATAAAAGATTCAGAGCTTTGGAGACCATCCTAGAAAGAAAAGCTCTTCCAGAGTTTGGGGAAAATAATAACGCTGGCTATGAAATCTTACGTTAACGCATTTTGAGTCGAAATGACCGCTTATCATTCATTGACATTTGTATGGACTATAGTCAATACGTTTATTTTCCAGATACACGTACACATTATTGTTATATGTAAGAAATGTGACGTCACCAAATGAATCACAAGACAACACCATCCTCAGGTGTACTCAATATTCCTGGATTTTGAATATAGAATTCATGGTCGAAGAAGCGTGATTTTCTGCGGGTGTGTGTAGTGTGTGTGTGGGGGGGGGGGGGGGGGGGGGAGGAGGATAATTTAAAGGACAATTTAAAGCCAGACGCCCATGCCAGACAGGGAAGGTGGGAAATGGAGAACGGATCCAAAAGTCTATGGTAACCCCTTGCATAAAAAAAGCAATCGTACCTTCAGCAGACGACATTTTGTATAATTTTATGAGACCCTCACCACTGCTGAATGAGCTTGGACTTCATCTTCACATACCCCATTGACATATAGCTGAGGGACGTCATATCCTTTATCATACATGCCTGTCAAATATTATAATTTCTCTTCACTTCCAATACAAAGGGTGTCGCCTTGGGCGATATCAGGCACATGTGAGCACTTCCGGCGGAAGTATGGTATCATCCGCCAAGAAGACGACCCCTGGTGTTAATACACTTTGTGTGAGTGTTATTACATGGCCCCCGGCAACGGATTCTGGCGACAAGTCGGACAGCCGGCCAATTTCAGCTTGTCCTTCGTGGGGTCCACTTGTCTGGCGGTCATTATACTTGGCTGGATCTCACTCTGTCCACTCCATAATCCCTCTAATAAGATGCTCAAGGGTGGAAGCAAATTTAAGCTGGGAACCAATAAGGCGCCCCTCTTAGGTGACAAGTGGTGACTTGCTTCGCAAGCATGTTGTTGGTGGAAAGAATATTTAGGCTTCTGATATTCAATTAATAGTCAATATTGCCAATTGTTCAATAACTGCAGATATAGGCCTATTATCCAAGAATTGCTAACAAGTCGGCGTCTTTGTAGATGTATTTTTAAAATTCTGAATACGGGATTACACATTAAATCGTTGAATCATCAGGGCAGGGAACAATGTCAATCGATTTCCATTGACACTCGGTAAAAAAATATAAACCAATTCAATAAATGAATGCAAGACCTTGATATTGAGATCAGAGTAATTTCAACTCCGGTCTAAAGGTTATTTGTCTGTATCCGAATAATAGCAACAATACTGATGATAGTGCTACGATATTGGAAACGATTATAATAATAAAAGACATAGGGTCGCGAAATAAAATGCTGAAACAGTAATTTCAACGAGTTGTTTTCAGTTGAGTTGACTTCAATCTTCAATACTAATAAAAGACATTATTGTAACCATAACATGAACAGGAGAGAATTAAAGACATAGTAATAATAAGAGAAATTATGTTTCAGGTATGTAATTGATCTTAGTCAATGCCTGGCTTATTTCCTCAAAATTGATATATCAACCTACGATATAAGGCCATAAATGGCAGACAAAGTGTGCTTGGATTCGCAGCGGATCCACACAATCATTTCTTACATTTCTTCTGTGTGTGTGTCTCCAGTCGGACGTTTGCTTTTATTACTTAAACTGCATCACTGCATGGGGCTCTGTGCACATGTCAAACACGTTCTATGTTCAGCCTCGCTTTAGTGGATAGTATTTGCACTCATGTCCCGGCATGCCTTGTGGTCTGATGTTCCGCTAAATTGTCATTATAAATAAAGGCGCCGTGATGCGCAGGCAGCTGGATGTGGTCAGACCAGCGTCTGTCGACTTCCGGTTAATGCCTTCGGTGTGTTGCACTACACGGACAAGCTTCAGAAATAATATTTGTGTGGATTTATAGAAAAAGATTGCAATGGGAAACCTTTAGTTGTGGTCATAATAACAACGATCGCAGTCCTTCTTATATTTCAGTCATAGCTTTCACGTTTTATGATATACATTTTATAAAAAGTGATACATATCACTGTAAGCTTTCTTGCCATGTATGGTTTGTTATAATTATTTTCCAAAGAGAATTCTAATTAGACAGTCATAAAAATATAATGTAAAATAAAAACAAATATTTTTAAAACTGGAATCTATTATTGGGTACAGTATTTCTTTATATTGTTTATTTTTCTAAATAATTTGTAATACCTGTAGTTGCTTTAGTAACTCATTTGCTGCTACACCATACAAGGCCTCACCGTTATCACATTTCTTACATCACGTTTCTCATGTTTAGCTAGTAAAAGCAAACTTTTGACCGTAGACAAACAGAGAGAAGTATGCTACCAAACAATATCCACACCAGAACAACTGATGGTTAATTTCCGTCAAACTTTTTTTGCAGTCTCCTTATAACCTGTTCCTGCCTGTATACGATTTTCTTTCTTTTCCTTTTGGTGTGGATTTTTGACACATTCCTCAATTTTAGCCTTTACTAAGTCCAATCTTATTTCACGTTCTACTTTAACACTTCCGTCACCCATATCAGCTTTTTTTTTTTTTCGTCTCATTTTTTCTCTCCCTGTCTCTGACTTCAACCCTCTCTTTGAATTATTTACACCCAGTCTGTGAAACACACCCCTCTCATCTATCTTTCCTTCCCAAATCTCTCATCCCTCCGTCATTCCTTTCTGTTCAATCCATGCGCAGCGTCTATAATACGCCACTATAACCCTCTTTCCAATGCCCGGATACGCCACGCTGTGATCGTGCTTCCCCCTACAGTACGTAAGGTTAATGACAGTATGCTTGGCTAATCCTCTTCTCCTCTCCCCTTTTCTACATCACGTCCATCAACCGTTACAACGCGCCGAGCACGTCTGCCCTTAATGTGAGTTTATCACGGGTGGTGGCGCTGGCTAGCAGACCATAGCTCCCCCAACTGGCCTGATTTACACGCGCTTCCGCTTTTAATGACGTCATTATTCTCCATATCCAAATCAATACGCGTTTATTGTTCATTCAATCCCACTCGTCATAATCAAAGCACCAATTACTCGGGCTAAAAACAACCCGCCGGACGAGTGTGTTTTTCACATCTTGTTATGATCCATATTGCTTGTTTCCCGCCTCCTTCGCCTGGAGTGGTCCGCCATGACAGTCAATTGTCGTCTGATTACTTCCAGACTCGCGACTTTCGCGCGCTAAATGTTTGCCCGCCGGCCATGAAGAGTTTCCCGGAGAAATAAGGCTTGTATATGGAAAGCGGGACCCATACATAAGAAAACGGCGGCGGCCGTCCGGATTAGTTATTTCTCCGCCGTTTTTTCTCCGCCAAAATAATTCATGTCCCGTCCCCGTGAAAACAAAACCCGTAGAAAAATTTACCGTCACCGATTTTGAATTTTAAAATCCCGTATTTTTTTTTACGCATATAAGGTAGCGGCAACGAAAAAAAACGGCGGCCGAAAAAAAAACGGCGGCCGAAAAAAAAACGGCGGCCGAAAAAAAAAAACGGCGGCTGAAAAAAAAAACGGCGGCCGAAAAAAACGGTATCCGCCGGAAAAATCCAATTCGCCTAATACCTTCACCCTGTACAATAATTAGGCTATCCAATAACATGTCATTATAACCTGTATTATATTATATTATATTATATAATATATATGTTGACTTGAACAACATAGAATTATTTACATCATTATTTACCGTATTATGATATAGAACATCATTATAAACTGTACTATATTATATTATATATTATATTTATGTATATATTAGTACAATTGTATATTATTAGAGACAATACTATATGTTATTGCGAGCAACCATATATATTATATATGGTCAATTCTCACGAAATGTGCCCACAGCCTATTTTTAACATTGTTTGCCCTGTAAGTCGGTGGCCTTAACACTTACAGGCAAGTAAATCATTCCACTGTATTGGTGTTGCGTTGAGGATTCCTATCATATATACATTTGTATATGTGGGATCAATATTTCTACCATTTAAACCCACAAAACAGTGCTTTTTCAATATTTCTGTGATTACGTCGCAGGTATTTAAGGCACTCTCACTTAAGGGAAAAAAATCACAAACAAACATTTTATATCACATACTGAAAAGGGAGTAAAACTCCGTTCAATAAGGCATTGGGGAGTGCTGTGTGTCATTTTAAAGACAAACTATGACCATTCATTGAAATTCAATGGAAAGTGGCTAATTTATGGAGTGATTACGTCGCAGTACTAATTCCTTGTGCTTTTTTGCATAAAGCAACACAATCAATCCAATGTGAGACCAAAATTATCCATTCAGTAATGGCTTTGATTTTTAACAGTTTCCTGATTCTTCTCCCATTATCCTATGAATAGCTGAGACTTTATGCATGGGAAAGGTAGGCCTAATGCGTGATTACGTCGCAGGACTTAAAGTAGACTAATGGAATATTTTGAATCTAAATTTGATACTCAATTGAGAGATTGAGAGATTGTGCAAGGATATCAATATGAAATATATACTTGGTAGTACCTAAACAGGGAAATACTATAGTTTTAAATGGAAATGAAGCCTTGGGTGATTAGTTGGGTGAGTAGGTGACTGCTCGTAATTGCTTAAATATATGATTATTTATTTGTGATGTGTTCCTTGAAAATGATTCACAAGTCGCAAAAATGATTTTATCTAATTATTATTATTTATTGAAATGTTTTAAGTTTTAGTGGGTTTAGCACAATGATATTAGGAAATAATTCTCAGGGTTCTCGCCAGAACTATTTGACAGCATAGCGGGGGCTACACCCCATCTAGGGGGATCTGGTAAATTTTGAGCAAAATGATACTGTTTTAGTGCGTTCTGCTGATTTTAAGGGCCATCAGCTCAATCCCTTAATCATTAAAATTTTAACTCATAGTTTACATGATTAAGTTTTATTTTCCTAGTCACCCTAACAATGTTTTTGAGATATCATTCTTTCTAATAAATAGTGTAGTGTCATTACACAATGAAATAATTTTAATAGAAGAAAAAATAGCATGCTTATCATTTGGAATAGATTGAATTCTTAAAGTGATATTGGCTTTACTACTTTATAGTAAGTATAGTAAACGCATTTGCATCAATCATTACCAACATTTGCTATTCCCAAATTAGTATTGAATATTATAATATATAAGAAATAATGGCTAAATAGTAAATACATATGACCGATTTTCATGAAAAGTAGTCATTTTCACGAAATGCAGTTGAAAAAACCTTAAAAATAGAATTCATCATATGGGTCAGATTTTCAGAAAATGTACAATTGGCAGCTCTACACATTTAGGAAATTCTCCTACATTAGGCTAAAAAAATGAAGAATACCTGGTATATCTGAGTATCTTTGGTATCGCATTGATAGCTCAATTATCTTGTACATATTACTTGGATACCCAGCTGTAATTCTCTGAATTTCGGCACCTTAATATCTAATAATTAGAATTCACTCGTTCAAATCGTTTAAATCATTTTGATTTTCTCTCTAAAAAAAACCGGCCTATTTGTCATAGGTTTCCCTTCTAGCTAACAGAAATATTGGACTTAAACCCATAAAAATGGCTAGAATATATCGCCATTCTAGTTGAATTCTATTGTCAGTTTATTCTTAATGTTGGAGCAAATTACTCCCGCTACTCTGGACGTCCTGTTCTTCAGATATAAGTCTTCCGATTTCTTCTCACGATTGGTTTTGTACGGAAAATGTACACCCAAATGTATATCTAAATCGTCTGTATATCAGCGATTTTTCGGTATTTGATATGCAATGTAAATGCCAAGATGAGACAGGAGGATATTTCCCTAGATGAGATTAGCATTTTTTAATCAAATTATGGCCGCTACCCTCTCTCAAACGCCATCAAGTACTATCCTATAATTCCCACTCAGCCTCCCTCTCGTACTCATCCTCCCTCTTCTCATTCTCCCTTCAACTCCCTCTCTTCATGGCTTTCTTTACAAAACATTAATTTATTCCTCTTTACACAGGTTAAGTTTGATAATAGATTTTTCTTTTGGACTTTGCTTTTTACTCATGGTAGTGTTAAACAGGGTGGGGGATTCACATGGTAGTATTATGTATGATGGTGTTACATATGTTGGTGTAACACATGGCAGTGTTACACATGGTGGTGTTACACATGATGGTGTAACACATAGCAGTGTTACACATGGCAGTGTTACACATGGTGGTGTTACACATGGCAGTGTTACACATGGTGGTGTTACACATAGTGGTGTTACACATGGCAGTGTTACACATGGTGGTGTTACACATTGTGGTGTTACACATGGTGGTGTAACACATGGTGGTGTTACACATGGTGGTGTAACACATGGCAGTGTTACACATGGCAGTGTTACACATGGTTGTGGTACACATGGTGGTGTTACACATTGTGGTGTTACACATGGTGGTGTTACACATTGTGGTGTTACACATGGTGGTGTTTTACACATGGCATTGTTACACATGGTGGTGTTACACATGGTGGTGTTACACATGGTGTTACACATGGTGGTGTAACACATGGCCGTGTTACACATGGCAGTGTTACACATGGCAGTGTTACACATGGCAGTGTTACACATGGTGGTGTTACACATGGTGGTGTTACACATGGTGGTGTAACACATGGCCGTGTTACACATGGCCGTGTTACACATGGCAGTGTTACACATGGTGGTGTTACACATGGTGGTGTTACACATGGTGGTGTTACACATGGTGGTGTTACACATGGTGGTGTTACACATGACAGTGTTACACATGACAGTGTTACACATGACAGTGTAACACAATGGGAGTGTTACACATGTGTTACATGGTTGACCTATTAATTGACCGAGTCCGCCTTTTACCACATACCTCCAAGGTGAGGGGTGATTGTTGGGTCTAATTTTTGTTTAAAAAAAATTAAGCCAAATAATTGGATAAATGACGACCAATTGGTGGAATTGCTCATACAAAGATTGCTCTCACCTGTAATGAAGGGATTACATAAGATAACATGGCAGTATATACATCAATATGAATTATAATGTTAATTTATGTAATACTTTCATTATATTAGACATAGGTAAATGGCCCCACTAATATTGATGAAATGAAAGAGAAAATATAAGTAGCATGGCTCTATATCATATAGATCGCCGTTTCCCCGCTTATATGGGTCAGATTTTCAAAAAATGTACAATTGGCAGCTGTACACATTTAGTAAATTCTGCTAAATTTGGCTGAAAAACGAAGAATACTGGGTATATGTCTGAGTATATTTTGTATCACATTGATTTAAAGTATCTGTTTTGTTATGTTAAACTGCATTTTGAAGCTTAATGAGTGTTATTTGAGTGGATTGTTGAAGGTGAATTGTACATATTCAGAGAATCTGACCCATATATCATATATGACGTATCCATGGGTGCAGAGGCGGGGGGGGGGGGGCGTCATCATGTAAGAATATCAATATGAATGTATATCATACAATTCTATACAATACATACAATTGGTGAATATTCATGTAGAGTAGTTGAGCGATTGTTCCTCGGATTGTTTTCATATATTTAAGCAATTGTAAACCATGTATTGGTCTAAAACTTATCACCCATGTGTTGCCCCTAATAACCCGCTAATATCAAAGATGGGGCAATGGACCAGCATACATTTTAAGGGAGGATTTACGAGCATTCTTTCCATTTAAAATTAAGATATTTCCCGTTTTTGGCATTACCTGGTAGGTTCAGGCCTAGGTTATAGGCCTAGATCTATTAACAAATCATATCAAATATTATATATACATGAACCATGTTACCCCTCTTAAGCATAGATTTGTTATGCTTCAGTGAAAACTTTCACCTCATTCATCCCTTTTCTTCTAATTAATTACTGGTACTGGAGGAGGTTACTGGAGACGTTAATGGAGGAGGTTACTGGGGGAGTTCATTGGAGGAGGGATTGGAGGAGTTAATGGAAGAGGTTAATGGAGGGGTTTACTGGAGGGGTTACTGGAGGAGGTATTGGAGGAAGGTTAATGGAGGAGGTTACTGGAGGGGGTTACTGGAGTAGGTTACTGGAGGAGTTAATGGAGGAGGTTACTGGAGGGGTTACTAAAGGAGCCTACTGGAGGAGGTTACTGGAGGAGCATACTGGTGGAGGTTAAATTCTCCAGTACCTCTGCCAGTAACCTCCTCCAGTAATCTCCTCCAGTACCTCCTTCAGGAACCTGCTCCACATACCTCCTCCAGTAATCATCTCCAGTAGTGCCTCCTCTAATAACCTCCTCCAGTAACCTTCTCCAGTACCTCTGCCAGTACCTCCTCCAGTAACCTCTTCCAGTAACCTCCAGTAATCTCCTCCAGTACCTCCTTCAGTAACCTCCTCCAGTAACCTCCTCCAGTACCTCCTCCAGTAACCTCCTCCAGGAACCTGCTCCACATACCTCCTCCAGTAATCTCCTCCAGCAGTGCCTCCTCTAATAACCTCCTCCAGTAACCTTCTCCAGTACCTCTGCCAGTACCTCCTCCAGTAACCTCCTCCAGTAACCTCCAGTAATCTCCGCCAGTACTTCCTCCACTTACAACCTGCAGTAACCTCCTCCAGTACATCCTCTCATTTAGTCCAATCTGCTAAAATGTGTCTTGAATAATGTTGGAAAATTGTGGTTACTCCAGGGCTGGGCAAGCCATTAAAACATGCACTATCCCCCATATGTTCCAGTGCTCCCCCCAAATAGTGATACACTAATAACACTGGTTATGATAAAAGGGGAAATAGAGATAAAGTAATGGTAGAAGTAATGGTAGAAGTAATGGGAGGTAGTGTAGGTAAGTGTAGGTAAGTAAGTGTAGGTTGGAGTTGTACAGAGCCCTTGAGAAGGGCAGGAAAAGGCAATAATGGGGAATGTTGATAATTTTAAAGAATTTTTAATGGAAAGTGGTAGAGGGGTAAATAAGAATTCTAATGGGAGTGAAAATTTAATAAGGAAAATTAATAGTTAAGAAGTTATGAGGGTTGAAAGATGAGAAGATTGTATGGTAGGGATATCGTGGTAAGGTGAGCGATAATAGGGAGGGTTGATAATTTTAAAGAATTTTTAATGGAAAATGGTAGAGGGGTAAATAAGAATTCTAATGAGAGTGAAAATTTAGTAAGGAAAATTAATAGTTTAGAAGTTATGAGGGTTGAAAGATGAGAAGATTGTATGGTAGGGATATAGTGGTAAGGGTTGTATGGGCAGTTAGTATGGGTAGCAAGCCCGTAAGCAAGTGTCCTACCTCACAGGTGTCCAATCTCCCAGTGCCAAATGAGTGAATGAATGAATGAATTATCTGACCCACCTCACACCATGATTAATGTGAAATTGATACACCCCTACACTCTGTCCAGCCTCTGAAGAGCTGGGACTTCAAAGAGACTTCAAGGAGGGACACATACCCCAGTACGCGGGTGCCGCGCTCTACAGAGGCTGGACAGAGTGTAGAATCATTGCAATGTGTTCAACAGCAGCACTGGCAAGGCAAATTGTACATTTTCTGAAATCTGACCCATGTATCTATGCATATATATGCATATATTATGTGATGTGTTACAGGAAAATGAGTCACACGTCTCCACCACTCTAATGTGCTGAATTAACCTCTTAATATGCTGAAAAGTGCTGCACTCTGAAGTCTCCTACATGCCAATAAATTATTCAATGAATTATACCCTCTTCCCTCACACCCTTATCCCTCATACCCTGCTCCCTCACACCCTCACACCGTTCTCCCTCACACCCACTTCCCTCATACCCTCCGCCCTTATACCCTCCTCCCTCACACCCTTCTCCCTCACACCCACTTCCGTCATACCCTCTGCCCTTATACCTCCTCTCTCATACCCTCCGCCCTTATACCCTCCTCCCTCACACCCTTCTCCCTCATACCCACCTCCCTCATACCCCCCACCCTCATACCCCCTGCCCTCACACCCTTCTCCCTCATACCCTCCGCCCTTTTACTCTCCTCCCTCACATCCTTCTCCCTCATACCCTCCGCCCTTATACCCTCCTCCCTCACACCCTCCTCCCTCAAACCCGCCTCCCTCACACCCACATCCCTTGTACCCTCCTTCCTCAGTCCCTCTCTCAGACCCTCCTCCCTCGGGCCCATCTCCCTCAGACCCTCCCTCAATCCCTCCTCCCACACACCCTCCTCCCTCAGATTGGCCCCCTCAGACCACAGATTGGCCACCTCCTCCCTCAGTCACCCTTCCCTCAGACCCTCCCTCAGACCCTCTGCCCTCAAACCTTACAGATTTGATTAAGTCAGATTCTAAGCTGAATTTAATTCTGTTCATGGCCGCCAATTACGGCCGACAATTGCGGCTGACAATTGCGGCCGCTCTATATGGGTCAGATTTTCAGAAAATGTACAATTGGCAGCTGTACACTTTTAGTAAATTCTGCTAAATTAGACTGCAATTTGGTCAATACTAGGTAAATTCAAGTATATTTGGCATTGCATTGATTCTAGCAATCTGTTTGGTTAGGTTGAACTGTATTTTGAACTTTATTTTCGTCTGAAATTTGGGTTATTTGAGAAGATTGGCGAAGATGAATTGTACATTTTCTGATGATTTCACCCATATATCTCTGATTGGCCTGCCTCATCTAACTCCTACGTTTCCCCCCCCCCCTCTCTCATCTCTCCTCTCTCCCTCCCTCTCTCCCCACCCCAACCCAACCCAACCTCTCCCCCCTCTCTCCCTCCCTTCCTTCCTCTCTCTATCGTTGTGTATGTATATATGTGCATGCGTATGCCTACATGCATGAATTTATGTACACATATACGTCTATGCACATATATACATACATTATACATGTATACGTACATATGTATACATATTATGCATACATTTTATATACATGTATACATTATATATGCATACATTTTATATGTATTATATGCATACTGTATACATGCATATTTATATATAAAAAAAAAAAAAAAATCTTAAAACATATAATATATATATACATATACACACCGTACATATACATATCTGGATACATATATACATACCTGTATGCTTATATACAAGTATAAATACATGTATGCATAAATATGTATAGATATACACATGTATGCATATATAACATATTATGTTTGTGTATGTTTCCCGCCGCCGTTTTTTATTTTCCCGCCGCCGTTTTTTATTTTACCGCCGCCGTTTTTAATTTTCCTGCCGCCGATTTTTCCCCCGCCGATTTTCCCCCGCCGATTTTTCTTTTTCCCCCGCCGTTTTTTGCCTGTAACGATCCGCCGCCGAGAAAAGAATTACCGAAAAAAAATTGTACCCGCCGTAATGAAGCCGCCGGAAAAATTGGTAGGGCCGAATTAATTTTTCACGGCGCTGTGACTACGGACGGAAATTTTTTACGGCCGTAAAAAATTCCCGTAAAATAAAAAGCGCCATAGGAATAGCATTGCCGCCGTTTTATTTCCGCCGCCGTTTTCTTATGTATGGGTCCCGCTTTCCATACTTGTAAGAGGAGGGAGGCGGCGGATTCCAACACGGCAGGAGAACATCCATTCACTCCCAACAATCCCTGCCGTCTAATTTCCGCGTCTAAATCTCCTTGTTTCCTGTGATTTTCTCAAACACACCAGCCTCTCAGTAATGCTTTGGTACTTGTAGACGAAGAGCAAATAGGTTTTCAATCACTGAGGAATTACAGAAGCGGTTCAAATGCTTTTCAGATGAATTTTTGGACTAATATTACACACAACTTTATTTTCAAGGTCAACGGAGAAAGTCATTGAGGATCCGCAGAAGCTCTATGTTAAGAAAGCTTACTATATAGGTTCCAGCTTGCCATTTAATGCCTCCTTCCGGTCGGATTCCCCTTCCGGTCACCAAAGGTCGCCCCATGGCAATACGTCACGTGGTATCAACGTCACTGCTGGGTTGTTTACAGCGAAGTAAGGGCAGGAAAAAGAACTAAAGTGACCACTAAAGTCATTTTTCATTCTCACGTCATCACGTCATCTCAATGGAATGCTTTCTCTGCCTCATTTTCACTTTAATTAAAGCAGTTGTCACCTTGGCTACAGGCCTGAGAACTTCAACCAATCGTTTTATACAATGCCTGTCACGTGATTTCCACTTACTTGGCGAATGTGATGTCACAGACTGAAGGCACTCAAGGGTGCCTGCCTGAACCGAGTTTAAAGCAATTGAAAAAGCTTTTACCGGGACAGACGAGAGCCGAATCCAATTCAAGAGCAGTTCAGACCTGCAACAAGGAGCCGACTGCGAATATTACAGCCTGAAGAGTTATGTGGGACACAGGTGGAGGCCGTTTTTAGCGATTAAACAGAGTGTTTCAGCAAACAGATTGTTTCATGGGTGCAATGCTCATCAAAATGTATACTCTAATTATATTTCCATGCATACATTTTCTCGTATTCATTGACTACCTGCTGAAAAATGATTTCAGGCATAAAGATGGGGGTTTAGCGTGCATGACTTGCTTTATAGACAGAAATGGAAAGAATCTCCGAGCCCAGAAATAAAACCCATATATATATTATACATGTTATTATATATTTATAATTTTTGACAATATTTTTAACATGATTTGACGTTTGATGAGGACACCAAAATATTACCTTTTCCAAAAATATATTTAACATATTTATATCTCTGAATCAATTAGTGATTAAAATGAACAAATTATTTACTTAAAATGAACTTTAATATATATTGCATGCATATCAAAATCACTGTATGTTACTACGAATATGAATATATATTGATGGCATATAATATATTTGCCATTGACAATTACTCTATGCCATTTTACGGAGAAGATTAGGCCCACACACGTTGTATAAATGCAATATCCGAAGATGTATATATCCCCCTTTGTTTCATACTAAAATGAATTAAATACAAGCTAATAAGCATGCTTTAATGCTATTCCAAAATATGCAATACCGCCAGACTTAATCATGCAGGAAACGAAAGTCAATCATGGGGTCACTATAGGTTCAGGGACAGTTGTTTTGTCTGAAACAGGTCACACAATCACGAATCAAATAGGATAACTTATAGGTAATGGTAGTTCCACACTCTTCCCTAAAGCCACATTCTCCTCAGCTCTGGTCAACCTCACACTGCAGAGCTAACATGTCATTAATCTCACACCATCTGTGATGCCTCCAATATCTATAAATCTGTATATATCTGTAACTGAATAAATAGGCGCATCGCGGGTCAATGTCATTGGCCAATAACATTAACTTGATTCTGCTTTGTTTCTTCTTTGGAAATACCATGAGATAAATGGTGAACTACCAATTATAACTGTTAACAATCTGAAACAATGTTACCGGTAACGGTAACAGTTACCTGTTATCACCCACGACTGGATATAATACATGTCATCATAGATATTCTGCATTACTGCCTACTGAATATATATATGTATATATCATTAAAGATATTCTGCATTACTGCGTACTGAATATAATCATTAAAGATATTCTGCATTACTGACTATTGGTTATATAGAGAGAGAATGGAACGAGCCAGCAATAATCGAAAATCTATTGCATGAGATTCATCCACATAAGCACTCTGCCTATGCTGCCTGTGCTTATGCGGACGAATCAAGTCCAATAAATTTTCGATTATTGCAGGCGAGTTCCATTCTATATTTATTATATGAGCATAAAACTTGATGTGTAAAATCTGAAAAAAATAGCCGACTTGGTGACGAAGTAGTTCATATAGTATGTGTACTATATGAATATTTTTATAACACCCCACTTAAAGCACCTCTCATATGGCATGCGCATATAATAAAATCATTAAAAATATTCTGCATTACTGACTACTGGAAACGGTGAGCTACACACGTCTCCTTACTAATCATTACAGGGACATACTTCCCAAGCGGCGTCTAATAATTTACTTTTTACCGTTGACTTTCATCAGTCTATACCGGCAGAGAATTCCAGCACACAGGGGCCCTCAACTATCTTTACCAACGGTGCCTTGTCATATTAGAGACCAAAGGTTCATGGAGTAGTATAGTGGAATAATCAAATGCTGAGTCATACAGGAAGTATGTAAAACATGGGCGATATAAAAGGCCACATAATGATGTGACATGGGCGATATTACCAGAGGTGACCACAGTGTCACGTAATCAGTAGGAGGCAATGACAGATCTGGCCATAGCCTAATCCATGCACCTTATTATAACAATTTTAAGGTCGAAAATCCAAGCATTGTAGACCAAGCACTCTATGAATATGACTGTTGAGCCACTATAATATTAATGGTACCTAATATAGGTTGTGTATTTAACCCTATTCATATCAATGTTTGCCTCCAACTTCGCATGGATAATCTGTACTTCGTAAACGCTGGTCAGATATTTATTTATACGAGCTGAGCATAAATAACACGTAATTCATTCACAACAAGTATGTATTTTCAGATAATTTTTTTTATTCTTGCATAAAAATGAGGTTTGCTTTACATGTTTAATTATAAAATAATAGAGACATTGAGCGAATGACACTTTTTAAAGCTGCATCCTCGGTTTTTACAACAAAAATAATCTTATCAAATTTACTCATACTATGACTTATAGGGCTAAATTTATCAATATTATGCTGCTATTATATGTTCAACAAGAATTTGCAGTTGAATCAACTGAGAGAAAATGGCCGCCGATGACCAATAATAAGTGAAGCCACTAAAGGAAGGATTTCGGCTGAGGGGTTTTGCATAGCAAATTATTACAACAGACGAAAATGATTCTGTTTTCATTGGGGTCTATAAACGAGCAGTTCACACGTATGATGAAATCTCTGTTTGTACATGGGCGCCCCTACGAGTAGGTGTGGGCCCAGTTAAAACTCGAGGTATTCCAAAGACTGTCGTCATGCATTAATTGGATATTCTGACCTTCTGACATGTGTACCTATATGGTAGTACTGTATTCAAAGTGTGATTCTGGCATTTATCAATTAAATATGATTATCCAAATTAAAATCCATTTTTATATCAAGACTGTGCCACTGTTGATTTTACTTTCTCTCATCTAAAAAATGACAGACATGGCAAGAAGCGCAAATAGAGAGAGTGGGGAAGCAAAGTAAGAGAGATAGGGATAGACAAATAAGGATAGAAAGAATGAATGTAAACAAAATTAGACATATACAGGGAAAGACAACGAGACAGAAGGAATGACAGAGGCGACTGAAAATCTCCACCCGGGGATATTGGGTATACCCAGGTTAAATAAAAGCTTAAAAACAATATTGGCACCATGCTAGAATTTCACTTTCCATATACTACTGATATGTTCTATTGTGTTAAGATATAACTCAAAGAAGACCCTTAAGCTAGAGTTCTGTATAAGCGTGTCTAAGCACGTGGAGGGCAATAAATCCTACATTCTCTCATTGTTATAGTGAGTGTCACTTACACTCCAACCTGAATAAAAGGGAGGATGATTTGTCACACATGACCACTTCTATCCACAAGCTACGCGGTTCGACTTGGTTTGTGCGATATTACTACAACCTGCGAGACATAGTCTATATTCCTCTAAGGAATATTAAAGCTAAGATAAATAGATTAATTCTCTGATCTGAGAGATTAACAATACTTCCATATATAGGTACATGCGTAACGGGTCAAAAGTCGGAAAACCCCTAATGATCTCAGTATACGGATTACTCCACCTTGTGACATTGCCCCCACACCTAGTCACGTGCCTCAGTCACGAAGGAGCATATTTCAACAAACGTGTAGACATGCAAATAGGAAAGTTTAGGAGCAAGCATTGTGCAAGACTCTCTTTGGTATTTGGTACATAATATACAGAACTTTTGCCAATTTACACTAATTACTATAACTGACTGTATCACTGACCTAATTATCTGACCTGTATTGCTTGAATAAACTACCTGCAACCAACGTGACCTATAATTGCTGCAGGTCACTTTGGTGCCAAACTACAACCCTTACATAATTACTGTTTTATACAGTTTATTGCAATGGTTCATAATTGTCTACCGTTAGGACACACTACCTTAGACTTTAGTCAATCACAGTTACAATTCTGGAATGGGAACAGCGTTTCAAAATTAATGTTAATATTAAACCATTCGAACTTTAGACGTTATATCACCACAGACTGGATTGAACTTTTCAACTTTAGACAATAAATGAACTGCATACTGTATACTAGGACCATCAGTTGGGAAAATGAAGTATAGCAGTGGCACGTATTACAATAGGGGCATCTAATTTAGGTACCTGCCACCAGACAGAACTAATCACGGTCTGTGCATATTGTCACAGAGAGTTACTTTACATGCTCTATGGAACGAATTAATGGTCGCAAATTAACCGAGGGAACTGATATATACAGAAAGCAGTGCGGGAATGTTGGAGACTCTATCTAGGTCATAATATGTGATATTAGACCTATCGATGGTAATCGGACCTCGTAATGTGTGGGAATATTCGTATTGGAATTTACTCAATAACCTTGCCTTTATATTGTAACGGCGAATAAAAGGGAAGAAAATATCCAGATGTGGGAAGGGATACTATTTTCAAATGTAGTATTGAACGGATATATATAAATACATGTACACATTGGGTATCAAATACTATACTTATATACCTGCAGATATGCAAATACTAATTTTCATTATTTCGTTATCGTCGTGAATGGCATATATTTAGATATAGTTATAACTGGGAGAAAATAACTTGGACACTTAGCCTCTCGTGACGTCAACCCCGGCGTTCTGCAGAGCCAGAAACAACTCGGAGGAGGCAGGTACTCACTTGAAAGTAGTAGAAAAATAGACTCTCGCCAGTGATTTTTCAGAATCAAATAAAAGGATATTTCACCAAGAGAATATCACACCCAGTTGGCAACTCTGCACATTCATGACTGTGTATCAATTTGATTCGATTAGACCTTTTTTTATTCTAATATATTTACCATGATGCCGAGTTTTATCGAGGGGATATCAAGGACAATATGAATTCATCTTTTTGTTGACATCTTGATGTAAATGACACAGCGTGACCATGATGTTGAGCAAGTGTGCTAGGCCTGTAGTGGTTGTAACTTAGTCAATGATCAGGATTGATATACCATTTTGGAAATATAAATGAAATGCTACGATTTATCCAAAATCCATCAAACATGTACTGTGGCTTAAAGCTGCACTCTCGGCTATTACGACAAACACATTATTGCCAAATGTACTCATATTATAACTTGTATGACGGAGTTTATCAATATTCTGCTGTTGATCTATTTTTATACAAGAATTTGAAGCCGATCCGGCTGAGCGATAATAAGGAAAAGAGGTCGGCGAGTCCCCGAAATATCAAATGTTGTCCTTTATCAAGGCATGTTTGTTTTAAATATTTTAAATTCAGCTAGGCATTTTGCAAATTACAATTTTCTCAGTTCAAGCTGTGTTTTAAATATAATAGAACAATTCCTACAAAAATACACATTCATTCGACGTAAAATTATAGTTTTAGTTCATCTTCATTCCCTTTCAGTAATACTAAATTAACGTATATGGTCATATCAAAAAGCACCATGTACCAAAAACAACTTGACAAAATCCTCCCAAATTGTGGTATCATTACTTTTAGATGTGTTGGAAAAGAACGGAATAAAAAGCAGTAAATCTTGACTGACGTTAACTGAGAGTGCGGCTTTTAATAGACCCCATGCTACAGCCCCAACCCGCTCCTGTCTGATTGGACTCTACCACTTTTATAGAAGGGTTTGTAAACATGACTCCTGTCGTGCAGAATAAACCATTTTAAATGCAACTCTCTAATCCCTTATATATTAGCGCTTTCATTTTGTAGTTCATGTAGTTGTATGGAATACACAGAAGTACCAACGTCAGTAGTCCGTGTACCAACAAGCATACCTTATCGTGTACCCCGCCGGCTCCCAGAAACACTAGCTGGCATGCTAAAACCACTTATAGGAGGGGCAATCCATTCATTGCCTGATGTTCACGTTTTCAATGGATTAATATATATATTTATAACGGTGAGTTGAATTTATCTCTATCCATTTTTATCTAATCGTGTTAATTATTAAACCAGTACTACTTCATTATGCAATACTATGTTGTTAGGGTTTTGTCCAGATGTGTTTTCATGTGTACTAGTGATTTATGTCGGGTGTGTCTTAATACGTAAGTGTAACGGCCTGAATGGGTTGGATTACATCCAGGACATATTTCTCACATAAAACTACATTCAAAAGTGTTTAAAGGAGGCACAAGGAAACCATGTGTTATGATAGATATCCCTCTAATTTTAATATGTTATATTTCCTACCAAGCTATGTCAGTCTTAGATTAACTTCCACGATGCCACTCAATTGGCACTAGAGGTAGCACCCGTCGAGTAAAGGGTTGGCTAAGTTCATCATCAGGTCAAATAAAACAAAAATATGGTTTATACATTCATAGATTGTTACAATAATGGTTCGCTTTTGTAGAATTAATTCACTGCCATGAATTGGTAGGAATATGACGTTGACTGGGAGTCAATATTATTTTGACATATTAACAAGCCAAGTAGGTGCGAGAGAACGTTTAAGTGAGTCGAGTTTGGATTACTGTCACTAATCCAATGTACAAAAGGGAAGTCACATTGAGGGATTAATGTCTATGACTCAAGAGTATGTCGACCAAATTGTATATATTTAAGTACATAAGGAACGACTGTATTGTTGTGGCAATGTTTAATAATGGTTAATACAATGTGTATAGTACAAGTGAATTGAGATTAGATCAAATTATGTCGAGAAAAGCAGATTTGTGTGGGTCTGCAATGTAGAAGGTAATTTATATGGTGCGAAATATTCACTCATTTCTTGGGTTTGAAGATAAATGTACAACAAGTTTCACTATTTGAAGTGACAAATTTCGTAAAAGAATCGACACTTCTTTCTTATACCTTTAGGTATGATGTGTCCTAGAAACTGGTCCCTTTGTTTGTAGGAATTTCCTTAGCCAATATTTTGTAGTGTTTACTAACATAGGAATTTCCCTCACAAGGGTTGCTGTGTAGGAGTTTTCCCCATTCTTTCCTCTTTGTAAACATCAAAAGAGGCCAAAACTAAGGAATAATTTAAGTGTTCTAGTGAAAAAAAGTACCGCCACCTAGTGAGAATAAGTGGCACAATGGTAAGCTTATGGCGAGATGCAGCATGTATTGAGAATGAATGGTTTATTCATCTCAACACAAAAATCATCCCCGCTCTTTCACACTGCCCTCTCTCTCTATGTATAGACTATAACAAAAATGAAAGCTAATAACGAAAGAAAGCTGGTGGAACAGGTCAAAACACATGGACGAATGTCCATATGTTTTATAAGTATGATTTTGTTGAGGAATCACTGTAACAGATGCTATATGGTGTAGAAACATAATTTTTTCAATGATTCATCATATTATTAAGTTAGATACCAATATGACTGAAAAGTAGAGAAAATAGAGGCATAACGGGAGGGAGAGAAAGAGAAGAAAAGTGAGACACACAGAAATGTTTTATCCATCAATCTATTTCATCCGACATGTATTATTGAATACAAATATTACACTATTTACAGTTCTTGTACCACACCTTCCAAAGTGGAGAGCTTTGTAATGTGTAACAGCTGGACTCATATCTATTTCACAGTTACTCATCATAGTTACAAAGGCTGAAATATTCTATTTTAATACAAATCTTTGTATGTTTAACACTTGTTGAAATAATTGAACTGCATGTAGCACATGTGCATTTTGACCCCATTCAGATATACATATAATTTGGATATACATATTGTGGATCACATGTATAATTATGTGATTTGTTTCAAAGGTGCAAAACCAGGTGCAGAACTGCTTTTTTGAGCGGATTGCAGTTCTTGACTTGTCATTTGCAGTTCTGAGACTGGTCAGCGGGTCTATCAATGCACATCGGGATATGTTTAGGGAATGAATAGCTCATACACACAATGCATTTTCTATTCCTACCAAAGGAATTTCCCACCGAAGTAAAAAAATATAGGAATTCCCACAGATTAATTCCGTTACTTAGCTTATACAACAGGCCCCCGGTTCCAGTGATTTCATCCCCATGCTTATTCAATGGTAACGATCACTGCCATTGGAGGTCCAATATCACCCATAATACTCATAGACTTGTTCTGAAACTGACCAATTTTTAAGACCTAAAGTTATATTTATAATAAGTCGCCTTTCTGTGTCATCTGCGTCTAGTTGTAAATCTAGTAGAATATAGAATGGGTCACTTGAACTGGCCCCCGAATAGTATGCAAACAATTCCAAACAATCCTACACTAACAATTTTCCAAGAGAATATGATCTCAATAGTTTGATATTACTGAGGACTATTGCAATGCAATATTAATCAATCTTTTACAGAATATGTCCTAGTATAGTTGCCTTAAAATTACATCTATCTCTCAACACATGGGTCTAGTTGGAATCTCCAACAAAGGGTCTAGGTCATTTGATGTCAAGGTCACTTCATTGACTGAGTAGAGGACAAAGGGCTTGAAGGATGAGCAGGGGATAGCGGCGTCAGGAGAGGGATCAAGTGAGGGGGCGCTGGTAGGGGATTAAGCTAGGGATTACCTTGGATTTATGGTGCAGGGGGCACCGCAGGGGGTTCAGACAAGCGGGTGTAATCTGGGAGATGATGGGTGTAGAGATGAGGAGGATGGAAATGTGTGTGTGGGTGCGGGGGAGGGGGAGGGGGATTGGGTTGGGTGGGTGGGGGGGGGGGGTGTATAGGAGGAGCAGTTGGAGGTGGGGACTTGAAGAGTAAAATTACAATCCCCTATAGGATATGTTCAATAAATTCAAGAAATATATCACCAAATATGGAATTTGGTCAGACGAAAATTTCATTGATTAACATAGTAACTGATAATATGCATATATCAAAGATAAGAAAACTGAAACTTATGCACCGCCATAATGCTAGTGATTGAAATATGAAGAAATACTGAATCCAGACTAGATAATCACTTCCAGTCATTGACGGAAGTGACACTGTCATCTACTTTCATACTGTAAATTTGCAAAGGAAAACTTGAAAGCCTCCGTCTTGCACGACAATGGCTTCTTGTAGCGATCATGTGATTGAAATAAAAGTTTATCTAATCTAAATATGTACCAAGTATCTCCAGTATCTTCTGAACGTCAAGAGTGTTTTTGTGGCCAAAGGAAGGCATTGCACATGGGAATAGATGAAATGAGTGATTTGTATACCCAGACCAACGTATACGATTTTCCCATAAAAAATGTTATAAATGCATTATCAGTGTCAGTTAAAGCTGCATTCCCAGCTAATTTCTATACAAATCTCAGTTTTCACTTGTTAAGCTAACTAGTACACTGCCCCACCTTATCCCAATCGTTAAGGTTTCTTTCTTAAGGTTGGAGTTTAATATTTGAGAAGATATACTCGTCCTCCCATACTGGTGGTCACCAGTATGACCTCCTTAGTCAACAGTGTGACCTCCTTAGCCTTGTTCCATACAAATAGTCGTTGACAGGGAAAATTCGTTGGCATACAGAGAGAAACATGTGGCTTGATGTGGCACAGAGGCGCCACATGTGACCACTCAGTGCATCTACAGAACTGTGGTGATGGCAATTATACATAACCCTGTGTGTTCCCGATCGTAAAAACACAGAATTTAGACATTAATTTTACTTTTCATTGAAACAGAGATGGATAATATTGAGTTTGGGAACTAATATGAATGTAATTCCAGAAGAACCACTCGATCTTAAATCCTGGGAATGCAGCTTTAATGCATGAAACAAAAAGGGGACCCCTTACAATACTATTAATGTTTAGATCACGATTTTGGTTATATTCAAGGCTTTTTGTGAAGTTTAGAGGGTTGAGAAAGAGGCGAAACCCTCTAAACCCCACAAAAGGTCGAGAATGGAACTAACAGTGTGGTCTGACACATTTAGAACTGACTTGGATTTATTTCTCATGTTTTCTCATGTATCGATGCCAAATTGTGATCATCAGCACAATATAAATTATAATATAACCAATCGATCCCTCGATGAATATATTCGTCATCAGGAGTGCTCGGAGACTATTGTGACGTCATGCTGCACGCAAATGCCACGCCCACCTTCTTGGCGACCTATTCGTCCCAGACACACTTTGGTCTCAACGGTCGCACTGAGCGGACATCTCCCTATCACTGTGAATTTTTTTGCTTTGCTCCTGTATTCATGTATTTTATTCTTATTTCATGTTTTTCTGCATTATTCATGTCTGTTATTTGGGAATATGGTTTTCTCTTTTTTTAGTAAAAACAGTGGAAACCCGATTTCTCCTTGGTCAAAGCCAGAATCTCTTGTTTATCAAGCCCGAACATTGTTGACATTGTAAGCAGGGAGAAACTAAAGCATTGTTACAACACAACCGTTATGAAGCTTCACTGTTGGTACTTAATTACCCGTAATTGTATGCCATTGCACAAGCAGTTTGATGTACTATGACATAATTGTGGTAGTCTATCATAGTTACTACTGGTAGACTCGTACTCATTACTATCTACTGCTAGAGGTAGACTCGTGAATATTACATGCATTGCCACAAAAATGCTCATACACTTTCCATCTATACCGTTTAAAGAAACTCTTGCTTTTTAACAGGGGTTCCCTGTTGAAGCATTTTACCACACTCAGTTCACTGTTGAAGTATTCAACCACACTCAGTTCACAACTTTACCTGTGAATTGTAACACCAGATTTACTATTCAATAAAAGTTTGTGATGAGAGGGGAAAGTGGTTGTGTGAGATTCAGAATTCTACCCACAACATGCCACTCATGCCAGTGAGCTGACCCAATGCTTTCCACTACTCGGCCACCTCACACCCTGGAGGAGATGGCAAGTGCTGAAAGGGTGATTACCCCAGTGGCAGGGTTACCTCATATTTGTCACTGCTCAAGAGCTTTTGGGTGTATGATATGATATGGAACCGTGACCATGTAATTTTACTCACTGTAGCCTAACCTGTGTCCTTTAAAATTTATAAGTATTACTGTTGCATGGGCAATTAGATCATGAGGTTGTGTTGGTGAGGCTGGTCTACGGGCCCAGGAACAAGAGCGAGGCGAAATTATTAATGATTTCGAAGCAAAATGAACCAGTAGCCATGAGCTTGCCGTTTTGAGCAGTAAATATTGTTTTTTATTTTCGTTGATGTAAGCGGTTGGCCAGAAGCGGACGTCCAACACTAGCAGACTTGGTATGTAGGCCTACAACTTCCCCCGCCATCCCAACAAATGGCGACTTATGTATAACAGACTAGCAATGTACCTATCTGTGATGGTTGACACTCAAAAAGGGGCCAGTCCAGGGCATATTGTGGATAGTAATCTTAAAATATCTGTATTACAAGGCATATCCCTCTTTCTCATCTTCCTTCTGCCCCTCCCTCTCTCACAGCTACTCTTTCAATTCCTCCCTCCTTTCTCCCTCCCCTTTTGTCCATCCCTCTTCCTCTCTCTCTCTCACCCTCCTCCCTAGCTTCATTCTCCCTTGATATATCTCTTCACCATCCCTCTCATTCTCCTTTGCTCCCTCTTTATTTTCATCTCTCTCAGCCTTCCTTTCTCTCTCACACCTATAACTCTCTCATCCCAAAACTTCTCTTCCCCTCCTTCTGCCCCCTCTCCCCATCATACTCTCCCTCCCCAAACCACCTTCCGCCCCTCTATACCCACTCCTCATGCTACTCTCCCTACATGAGTGCACACCCGGACACAAGAGGGAAGACGTTGGCTTGGAGAAGTAATTTTTATTGAGAAGTATGTAATTATTTGAAGTTTATTAAAATAATTGAAATTATAATTAAAGATAATATAATAAAATAAAATAAAATGCAGAGGGAGGAGAGGTATTTTGGATATGGAATATCCTATGGAAGAGGGAAGAGGAGGGTGGGACAAAAAAGGGAAGAAGGGGTGCGTGTGTGGTGCACCGTGGAGTAGCGAGGAATGAGGGAGAGGAAGGGGCGAGCGGGAGGAAGAGAGGAAGGGGGGTATGGCGGAAGAGGATGATGGGTAAAGTGGTGCGGGGCGTGTCCAAGAGGTGGCACCAATGATCCATCATTATGCATACGCCTATGATGCGACCATGAGTGCACACCCGGACACAAGAGGGAAGACGTTGGCTTGGAGAAGTAATTTTTATTGAGAAGTATGTAATTATTTGAAGTTTATTAAAATAATTGAAATTATAATTAAAGATAATATAATAAAATAAAATAAAATGCCAAGTCTCCGAGGAGGTAAGAAATGGAGTGGGAGGGAGGGAAGAGATTTAATTTTGTAGGGGTAAGAGTTATGTGGGGTGTATGGCAGTAGCCAGAGAGTTATGAACTGAGGCTGTAATGTCATTGTCAATGTATTTTCTGTGGGAGGTAGATGCCCACCCACCATATCTTTGGACATTGAATTCTGGCTGTCCTTGGGCATATGCCTGTGTCGCTGCTGCCTTTCTTATTGAGTGCAACGAGAAAGTTAGGGGAGTTTTCCCTAAAGTTTTGAGGGCGGCCGCCCATGAGTTTTTTATGAATGTCACTGGCATGGGTGTCCTGTTCTTGAACATGAGGAAAGGATCATCTTCTGTAACAGTAGGGATTGCTATGATCATTTGTTTGATAGCACGCACTGGGCACCAAGTGTGCTCTTGTACCGTGTATAGCTGTCTTGTCTGCTCCTGATTGTACTTCTGCAAATTTTTTGCATGCTTTATTTTAATTGCAATTGAGTCCTGAGATATGATGAGGTCACCTCGAGTTAGGTTTTTTGCAGGGTCGAAGGTTTTAACACTATTGGGGGCGACTTCTGATTGTCTTAAGGCCCCGTAGTATAACGTTAGTAGGGCTGCCTTTAGAGATAGGCCCTCCTCGTTGGTCGACATTATAATTACCACATTTCTGAATATATCCATGGGGATTGCTTCCTTGGACTTCTGTTTATAGTTGGATGTTCTGTCAATAGCGTCAAGCGCTAGTTTAACACGATGGTGGTCTAGGTGCACAGTTATTATGCCACGCCTCCTCATGTGTTCCCTGACCGCCGATAGATGATTTTTGATGGTGGCGGGGCACTGGATGTGTAAGGCTAAGTATTCTATGTATGCACAGATGATGTCTTGGTCGATTTTCTCAATCCTCATTCCAGCCCTTCGTAGGAAGGCTAGAAAAGTGCTGGCCGCTGATTTTCTATTGGCGTCTGTTCCTGGGGCTCTGGCATGCCGCTGTCTGGCTTCTGCCAGGATCTGGAGGGACCGGATCCCCGGATCTACAGCATAAGAGAGGGTGCATATAGTTGAATATGTACATGTTGGGAAGACACAATTTTACACGTAAGGAATTCATGCACTTTTGACTGAGGCCCTTATGCCTGTTTGAAATGTGTGACCTAGCTAGGTGTGATGCTAGTTTGGACAAATTACTGGAAGTGTGAATGATAGTTATTTCTATTTGCATCGATGCTTGTAGCATCCAAATAAAACGTGCACATTCTAGCATGATGTGGTTGCGGCCACGCCCCGTTTTAAGGACCTGTGCCACAGCATCATCCCCGCATTGCAGGTTTACTCTGCATCCGGTATCCTCCTCCCTGATGAAGGAGTGTAGGGCGACGACAGCATTTAGGGCTTCTAACTCAGATTTTCTATGCACACCATTGCCTAGTTTTGCTACTTGTATCTCATAGGCTAGCAGTCCGTCAGTCGCGCCAATTGCCGTGGTGGTGGCGTCGATGGCGATATTTCTGGTGGTTCGTTCATCCGGTATGATCGCCACCCCATTCCACGATATTGAGAATTCCAGGAACCAATCTAGGTCTGCTCTAACTGAGGGGCAGACCTCGATATCCGCTCCCTTAGCCTCTCTAAGGGCTTCAAGGAGTCTCCCTACAAATAGCCTTGCTGGGCGGATACACTTGGCTATATGTAGGAGCTTGCCTAGTATTGATTGCATTTGTTTTGTCGTGATCTTCGTTCTCTTGTATATCCCTCTTATTATTTTTATTGTCTCTGTCAGCTTTTCCTTGGGGACAGAGAGGGTCATGTTCACGCTGTTTATGGTCACTCCTAACCATGTGACTTCCGTATGAGCCTCCTGCCTCTTTTCTTTGGCTTCTGGGAGACCAAGCTCTTCCAGTAAGGCAGTGACTATCCGCAGGTCATGTTGACATTTTTGTTTTGATTCCGACACGACAATAATGTCATCCAGGTATACCCTGACCCATACACCTTCCAGGGCCAACATGGACGCTATGGATTCCGATACCCGCTGCATGTGCATGCTGGAACACCTCGCCCCGAAAGGCATTGCTGTCTCTATGTAGAACTTTTCTTTCCACTGCAGACACTGCAGGGCCCAGTCGCTAGGGCATGATCTAAAGTTCTTATAGGCCCTGCTGATGTCCACTGATGCCATATGGGATCCGGGGCCTATCTCCCTGATCCTTTGTGATATGGCATCGATTCCCGGTAGGCCATGTTCTCGTATCTTCCCGAAGATAGCATTCTTTTGAATGAACGCATTTACTGATGTTTCGGGCGGGTATGTCATGTCTGAAATGATACGCCTATCCCCCGGCTCGTGCTTGGGTCTCGTCATAAGGGGGGACACATGACACCACTCGGCAAAGGGGGCGTGGTCGTAAGGCCCCACCAGGCCTCCCTTCTCCAGTTCTTTCCGTATGAACTTGTCTACACTTTCAGGGTAGTTAGTGGCACTGGGGTGATTAGGTATATCTATGGTGTTGCTCACCGGGCCCATATAGCCTAATGGAAATCCGAACTGCAGTAGGTCTAATAATTGTTTTCCCTCCGGCGTCTTGGGAAGTCTGTTCTCCCAGGCTTGAATCGCAAGCCCCGAAGGGACTCTCACTCGGGCACCCATGGCGTTTGGTAGTCCTGATTCCCTCACGAGAGCATATATCTCCGGTAGACTATGGTCCTGCCCTATAGGATACATTTTGGAGGGCCAGTTTTCTCGGCGGTAGGCCGCGAATCGCCGAGGCAACGTGTCTATCTTTTGGTCTGGCTTGTTGGTTTCACACATAGCTCTGATCGTGTCAAAGTCGGGGCCTCCTAGCGAGTGTTTGGACTCGAGGGCTGACTCAGCACTAGGGGGGTGCTCAGTGTTGTCCACAGGCACTTCACTATCTAAATTTATATGTCTTGTTTGCATGACATGAGATGCCTCAAGGTTACACTGTGTGAGGGTCATACAATTTGATGATACATTAAGTTCACTTACACCGCCTCCGGCTTTGTTGTTGTTTTGATCGCCATCTTGATTCTCGCCCAAGGCCCCGTGCTGGATTTGGCATGCGCGAGATCCTACGAGATCATCCAAGATGGCGACTTCCTTGGCGTGTATCAAGCGTGGACGGGATTTTGATATGATGTGTGTCTCATGTTCTCCGTTGGATGGATTCTCCGTGTATACAGGTTTAACTAATGTTCTGTTCACATTCTTCCCCCCACGATTTATTGCTCGTGCGGGGAGCGGCGTTTTTTGCCACCGCTATCTGCTGGTGCATCTGTTGTGTCATCGGTGGCCTGGGGGCACGCGCCGCGCCCGAGCCAGACGATTTTCCCATGTCGTTTTCCAATCTTTCGCAGTTGAGTACAGTGTGTCTGCCAAATACTCGTGAAGCAATCGAATAGCAGTACGCACATCCATGAAAGTATGTAGTGCCATTCTCCACATGGTCAGACTGGAAACGGCAGCCCCTAATCGAGTTGAAATCCTGGCAGGCAGCCTTTTTGGCGTTAGCGTTACTAGAATTCCCTTGAGCCCCAGGGCGCTTGTTGCTACCTGAGCCGTGTCCCCCGCTGGTGGGCTGGTGCGTAACGGTCGCCTTGTTATCCCCTATGGCCGCGTTCATTGCCCGGGCCATTTGAATCCTATTGTAGTCTCCCCAACCAATTCGACCCTTTTCTACATCGTCGAAAAGGGTTTGGCTTAATTTTCTCATCACAGGCCAGGGCATTACCCGTGCATCAGCGACTACGTCCTGCATGTGAGCTAAGATCAGATGGTCCTGTCTGTGGTCGGTACGTCGGGTATCTCTGATCATTGCCACCATGCCATAGATATAGTCCAATGGTTCCAGTTTATATCTATGTTCCAACTTTTGTTTCATGGTGCTAATGCCATCCTTCTCATAGTACATATATGGTTTTGATATTAGCCTTTCTGTAAGCAGATCGGCAGCAAAGTGAACCTTACCATCATGTTTAGGGATGCTGTACTCTTCCCTAGCGAATTGTCTCTCTATGTAACCATCGTGATTTTCTTGGCCTCTTAGGACGGCGGGAGTTGGGATCTCCTGGATATCAGTCACGTCTTCAGCTCCGGCATAAGAGCGGATGATAGGAAATGCAGCTGGCCTTTGTTTGGTCATTATGTCGATCACTGACTCCAGCTTTGTGTCTATGTCTCTCATAGACCCCTCAAGTGCTCCTAGCCTAAGTTCGTGGTTAGTTCCGGATGCACCCTCGCCAAATCGGGATGGCGTCTCCTCTTCATCTCCGTTGGGCATCGCAGCTATCCTCGCCGAAGTTCTGGTATGTGTAGCTTTGGCTTTTGTAATACCTTTTCCTTTTCCCTTCCCCTTATTCTTGGTAGGAGTAGTGGTATTTGTTGTCTTTTGTTTAGTCATCTCGAGGTTTGTAGAGATGAGCACGCCAAACAGGGTGACAAAAAAGGGAAGAAGGGGTGCGTGTGTGGTGCACCGTGGAGTAGCGAGGAATGAGGGAGAGGAAGGGGCGAGCGGGAGGAAGAGAGGAAGGGGGGTATGGCGGAAGAGGATGATGGGTAAAGTGGTGCGGGGCGTGTCCAAGAGGTGGCACCAATGATCCATCATTATGCATACGCCTATGATGCGACTATTTGCTCCCTACCCCTCCTCCCCTTCTCCCTTAAATGCCTCTCATTTCACCAGCCCCTCTCCCTCCCCCTCACACCTCCTTCCTCCTCCCCCTGCGTCCCTCCATGCCCTGTCCTTTCCTGTCCCCTCCCAAGCCTCCCTCCTGTCCCCATCTCCCTTTCCCTCAACTCCTCAACTGTTGGTAAGTCATGAAAGTAGGTCAGAGAACCCCATTTAGAACATGCATTATGTCATTCAAGAAGTAGTTCAGGGAAGCCCTGAGAAAGAAATCAGGTGATGATTTTGCTCCTTTCTTTAGAATTTAAACAGTTGATATTCATTTTATTGCTAGCAATATGGGGATATATTCCTGTTAAGATGTTACAATGGCTGAGTATGATTTTTCAAACAAAAATTGTTTACTGCTTTATATAAGTAATTATCAATGTACCTGTCTGCGATGGTTGTCAGTCGAGAAAGGGACCAATCAAGCACATATTGTGGATAGTTATCTTTAAATATCTGTATTCCAGGGTATATCCCCCTTTTTCGCCCTGCTTCCACCCCTCTCCCTCTCACAGCAACTCTGTAAATTCATCCCTCCTTTCTTCTTGTCAATCTGTCCCTCCCTCTTCCTCTCCCTCTCCCCCTCCTCCCTAGCCTTCCTTTCTCTTGATATATAGCTCTTGATCATCCCTCTCTCTCCTTCACTCTCTCTCAGTCTTCCTTTCTCTGAGTCTGTCATCGCTGACCCTCTCTCCCTACTCTCCCTTCCACCTCCACCATCTTCCGCCCCTCCATCCCCCTTTCCTCCATCTCCTCATTCTACTATCTCTTCATTTTGATCATTCCCTCCTTACCCCTTTTATCCTCTCCCATAAATGTTATATAGATATACATTGTTTATTCTGGAGATGCAAAAGTTAGACATGGATGATAGGACTGGATCCAGTTGTAATGAGTTCAGGATCTTTTAAGGGTTCTCCACCAATATGTTACAACTAGTGTAACACAAAAGGTAACAAAGTAATGAAGTTTATAGAAGTATATATCCCTGGTACAGGTATACAATGTGATGGTATAACCTAGTTGGAATCCAGCAGGTAACTAGCTCGATAGGGCCCCAGGCAGTCTCTTATATCTGGGTTAATGAACAATGGTTCATTAGGCCCAGCTCTGATTGGTCAGGTTGGCGTCAGCCAATGGGTGACGCCCAGGTGGTCAGTCTCAATGTGACTGCCGTGGGGGAAGGAGGTACAGGTATAATGAATTACAATTTTAGGGATGTATACTAATGACACAATAAGGTATAACATATTTGTGTTTTTTCTGAGTGCCCTACATTACATCCATCTACCCGCTCTATCATTCATTTGAACAATATAATATTATACTTTAAGCCCCCATATCACCACGTTATCACCAACAGATCACCACTTTTACAGCAGTTCAATTTTCAGTCAGTTGAAGGTTAGATTAGATGGTGGATACTAGAACAATTGAGCTGCCAATCCATTCTGGCTTTAGTAGAGCAACTGATATTGAAAATTATACGGACCTGTGATACAAACAACCCCAATTTTTTCAAATATATCCGCCAATGAAACATGTTGAACAAATGTATGTGGCATAAAAATCATGTTTCAAATATATCTCCAATGTTTCAACATTATGCTTACCATAACGATGGGGTCAGGTATAATTGAACAATAAGAATAAGTGGAAGAGAAGTCAGTTTGCAGACGACCAGCGGTATAAGGTCAATTCTACCATTAGAGAGACTTTTACATAGTGAGCTTAGCATAGTGATCTTTCGACACGATTCTTTTACAATATTTTAACCACATAATATGGTTTCTGTGATTAAAATGAAGCAATGGGATGCATCTGTGACAGATATTCACAAGATTATGGCCCCAAAACACTTTTTAAAACAAGTTGTCTCTTAAAAGATCGAGTATGTATGAAAAGAAGGTCCATATATTTGTCTTACTCTAATTTAATGTTATTTCTCATTTGGTGCTGCAGTACTCTTATGTTTAGGTAACAAAATTAATGATCGCAAAAAGAATTTATTTATACATATATATATATTTATTCTGATTATGAATCAAAATGGCTTGGTATAGGTAAACGTCGCCGTTTGACATATTTATTCTTTGAAGAGGATCAGAAGTTAAAATATTAACAGAGTGTAAAATTTAATATAAATGAGAACAATAAATAAGAACTAAAATAGTTTTATGCTTCAAAATAAAAAAAACCCAACCGATTCAATGGTCTTTAGTTATTGATATATGAGTAGTGAATTGTCACAAAAATACTGTGTTGTAGGCAAATTCTTCGCCGTTCAACATACATTAATTTTATTGACCATTTCTCAGAATACATGATGAATTGATTATAATAGTTGTTACATAAAAGTTACCCGAGTGGTGAGCACTATCACCAAGTATATTATCATCTTTGCATAATGGGAGATGGCTTAGCCATAATTGGAAATCAGGGACAATTCACCATTCACCATTCGCCATACTTTTAATATATTTTGATGGATTACTATATCATAATAATAAGCACAATCAATATAATTAAATTTCTCAAAATTGTCATATGAATTGAAAATCCAAATTTTAGTAACAGTGAGAATTTGTTCGGCTAATCCATTCTTCCTAAATACATGATAGAATAATCATAAATCCTAACAATCATTATTACAATATTTATCCCCCCCCCCCCCATGGGAATTCCAGTGTTAACTATTTCCTTAATAATGGGAGTATCGTTCCCAAATCTTCAGGATGTACCCAGGGTTACCATACGTATATATATATACCCTATAAATTAAACTGCAATTCAATTAGTTTGATTTCTTTTTGCTAAATTTGTGGTAAATTTTCCCCAACGGTAGAATTGACCATTATAAGTAGTATATAGAAAAAGTGGACAGACCATGGCATTTTAGGACAACCGTAGGGCATACAAATATGAATCAAAGGGAAGTAATGAAATCGTTTGGAGACATTTGAAATAATCTTTACTAAATCATTGATATATGAATTTGTCAGATTACCAAGTATGATCCCAATCACCAATACATTACTTACCTTTTTTGAAAATAATTCCAAGTGATATCAAGATTCAATCCTATCAAGACTGAGAATCAGTTGCAGCAAGATCAGGCCAGTAAGTCCAATAGATAAACCTATCCACCTTTTAAATGTTTTCGTCAAATAACAATTATTCCATAAAGAGTGCCATGTACGAATTAGGCTTGTCGTTGAATACCATTATCTTATTTATAATTTTGGTTCCCAATTACATTCTCCAATGAACGAGTATATACTTCCAGTTATTACAAATCCACATGTACTACGTATGAGCAGGGTGGGGGAAGGCTTCGAAGCTGGTTTTACCCAGTTTCGTGTCGTGGTAGAAGGGCATTAAGCGTAGATACCATGTGCACAGAGCGTCCTCCTGCTTAAAAATGATTTTAACTTTGAGTGGAGAGAGTAATGATTGGGTCTAGAACCAGAAGCCAACCAGTCGATGAATGGTGCGAAGATAGGTAACACCCCCTCCGTTTATCATTTAATACAAATAGACTCCGAGGAACAATTTCACAAATGGACAACAGCTTCACTATTAATCATGAAAACCATTCTGAGTATGGAGCTCGGTGTGTAAGTTACAGAGACCAACAAACCACCAACTCCTCCTCCTGTTGCCTCAACTCCTCTGCATTTTCTATTAATTGTCGCAGGAGTTTGGTATGAACCTGGGAAGTGAGTGTTGGATCGTGGGACTCGGGCAAGTGACAAGGACAAACAGACAACCCCCAACTCCAACTTCAGCTGGAACGCTCATCCACTAACCTCCTCCTGTAGTTCCTCCGGCTCTTCTTCTCCATTCTCTTCTGCTTCTAACCGTCAACTAATCTATATGTCAACACAGCTAGGAGGCTAAATGAGTAGTACCTGAAGCTTTTCCTGGTAGTTGGTAGGGCGACGAAACTGCGGGAGGTTGGATGGTGGTATCGTTAACACTATCTGCTAGGATAAATTTACCATTAGGCACGAGCTTTGCTTGAGCCCTGCCACTGAGCAGTGCGCTGGAGTGTGCATACCGGTACTGCTCAACATCCATATAATACATACTAATTGTTAAAATGGGTTGAAATCTAAAAGAATGACTTCGTAAAAGACATATATCTACTTGGAGGCGAATGCAACTTCCAGGGTGAACCACAGCTTGAGTATCCAGTTCTTTGACCTTGAGTGTCCTTGAGATGTATTTGTCAAATGTGGCAAGTATTAAAGTCGTCTTTGCAAGAGGAGGAAACCAACAGTTGCAGCCACATGAGGGTAGCGATTAGAACGGCAACAGGGACAATTTTGTGAGCAGGGAGGACTTATGACCTGGCTGTCCGTCTATAGGGGCAGGACTCAAGAGGAGGTGAGTACTTTTGGGGTATAAAGGAGACAGAAACTTACCTGTCGTTGTCCAAGTAGAAAAGGTAGTAGGAAAGGTGGTGGTGGAGGTGGAGGTGGTGGTTAGTGGTGTCTGGAATCCTCCTCGTGGATGGATGCTGAAATGGGAGGGGTTCTGTTTGAGAATAGTGAACCGTGGAAATACTACGACCACACCAGGGAGGAGATACCGTAGGAGGCGTTGGAAAAGATGGGGAGGAGGAGGAGGAGCAGAAGGAGCAGAAGCATGAGGTGGTGGTGGTGGTGATGGTGCCGAGGGGGAGGAGGAAGAGGGGAGAGGGGGTTGACTTTTAACTGGGTGGGGTACGTGGGAGTGGGGTGGGGGTGGGGGCGTTGTATCATTGGTGACGCAAGAAACATAAGCAATTGTATAGGGAGGTGGATAGGGGGGGATAGAGAGATGGAAATATATCAAGGGAGGGGCTCTGGTTGGTTTTAAAATGTTCCCAAAGCACTTTGCATAATGCATGCAAAGGGCATAGAAGAACAGGAGTAGGATAGAAGAGAGGCTATGAAAAGTGGTGGTTAGGTGACGGGGTAGGAGTGGTGCTGGTAATGGTGGTGGTAGCTGAGTTTCAGGCCAATGGTTGGGTATAGAATAAGGAAGGTGGGAGGGGGTATGGATATGGATGGATTGGTAGGTGGGAGGGTGTAGTTGAGCAGTTGTGGACTATAGGCGCTTGGGATGGGAGGAGAAGGTGGAGGAGAAGGGGGGGGGTAGAGGACAGGTTCTATCAAGGTGGGAGGGTGGTGAGGAGGACGGAGAGGAGGACAAGGGCAGTGAGGTGGAGTATAGGGGGAGGAGGAGGAGGAGGCTGAGGCTGAGGAGGAGGAGGAGGAGGAGGTAGTGGTGTATGGGGAGGTAGGAGCCGGGAGGCCGTGCGTCTAGCAGTGGGGTGGGAAACCACTCATGACAGCGTTCTATATTGGCAGGGCTTAGATCAGTCTACAAGGAGCGAGGCCCCGAGCCGAAGCCGGAGGTAAGTGGCAGAGAGGAAACCTTCCTATTATTGTATCCTTCTCTTTGTATTAAGCAAAGATTACTTGTGGAAAATTGGTAGAAATGGCCACCGACTTCTTCATACGTCTCTTTTGCGGTCGCGCTGCAGTAGGGATGGATATAAGGGGAGAGAAAGAGGAGGGGAAGTAGGAGGCGGGTCCGCTGTTCTCTAAATGGATTCTCCCTGGCCTAACAAGGCTGCAAAAGAGGAGAGAGAAAGAACCGGTGCATTGACAAGACTGTTGGATAGTTAACTAAACGGTCAAAATCCACACCAGTCTAGAAAGTTTGGTGGGAAAACCTTATTCCTGACGGACAATATTCCATGGAAAGGATACTACCATGGATTGTGGTTCGCTATCTAATTATGCCCTGTAAATTTCCACCGCGGGTAAGGACGGTCGCCCAAGGTTAATGAGATGTCATTGAAACTATTTTCTAGAAAAGGTATATAGTTGGACAGGGGAAACAGCAAAAACGTATTATTTGTGTCATACTATTTTCCCAATATACAAATGTGTACTTTATTGTAAATCAGTTCTGCGAAGGGACTGGACATACCGAGAAAGAATTTGCGTGAATGAGTGCGTCCTTGAGTGGTCTTGGTGCGAAGAGACTTTGAAAGTCGTCTGCTGGGGGGTAACATTTGTTGGAGGCTGTGGTTGGCTGTGGGGCGGAACTATCAGTGGGGAACAGACGCAGGAAACGTAGAGATAACGTCATGGATGCTGTCATCCCTACAGCAAGTCTCCTGAGACATCATCCCCCACCCACCACTACCCCTACCTCTCAAACTACCAATCGGTCTCTTCACAATTCCCACCTTATTTCCACCCTTATTTCCTCTGAATCTCTAACGACAGAATGTTGAATACCAGAATATTGTAACTTAGTATCCAACTAATATTAAGTAATGGACATCATAATGAACATCATGTTGTTGCGGGCACGGGGTACGAAAAGTGAAAAACAAAATGGGGACTCTGTTGGGTGTTGAATCTTCCTCCCCCTCCCTCTCTACATCACTTCAAACAACTACTACTACCCCACCTCCGCCTCCTCTGCCACCAACATCACCCCACCCCCTCACACACACTCTTCTCTTTCCTTTCCTTCTTCCATTCTATGCACTTGATTCCATGGAGGTCTTCCCCAAATTCTTCCATATGAGATCTAACTTTATTAACATAATTATATCTATATTAATGCAGATGTAAGGGCAAATGTGCGGGGTATCGTCTCCGCAGTATCCATTCCCCACGTTAGGAGAATTTAGCCATCTAAAATTAAAACCAAAGATACATACAAAGTTATACAACATATATTCTGACCTGTATTTCAGCATACAGTAATAATTGCCAGAAGCTGGAGATTGTAACTGTCTGGTATAGAGGTAGAGAGAAGTGAAGGGTTTTCTCTGAGCCCTTTGGTCATGTTGGGGTTTGTAGTCTGGTCACTGGGGAGGGGTTGATGGTCGGTTAGGGGTTGAGAGGAGATGCCCTCTGGAGGGGCCTCGAGGGAGGAGGAGCAGGAGGAGGAAGGGCAGGAACGGTAGTGCGCATGCTTGGGTGGGTTCATATGATGAGGATGAACGCAGCAGTAGACAAGGAGGTGGGTGAGGTGGTAGAAGCAATGGACGTCGTGCAGATGGAGGGAAATGAGGAGGATTTAGGAAGAGGAGATATAGAAAAAGAATAAAGGGGAGGAGGGCCAAAGAAAGGCCTGATTATACAAAGTTATTATGTTCTGTGTTAATCGGAGGCCATATATATCATACAAAATCATTATGTTCTGTGTTAATTGGAGGCCATATATATATTATACAAAATCATTATGTGTTCTGCCTTCTCGAAATAAAACAGACACAGACAGATTGTTGTCTGATATCGGCATCATGGGCAATAATACTTCGATCGCCTCTTGGTTCTTAATTTAGAAATTTAGAAATTTCCTGAAAATGTTCTTGTGTTACAACCAATGCATTGGTTATGTCCACTGCCACATGACACATTTTTCAAATCAACCAAGTTATGATATAAATCAATGTCTCTGGTGATTTACGTCTTCAGCATGACAACGAAATTCATTTATAAAAGTCGATTAATGCATAAAATTTGGTGTAGCGGTATTTCCATAGGTATGAAATATAGTTTGTGTTATCAGGATCCACTGTGCCGAAGTAGGCCTAGCTGATATTTTCTATCGATAATTGGCGTAATGACTTGTTCAATACATTGGTCTATTATGTACAATTCACATGTCACATACGGTACCTTTGATAAGAGCACAATCTAACCACTTAAGTGTCCATATTTGCATAATATGCATCGCTCTGAATCTAAAAATAAAACACTTTTATCTAGATTTCCTAATGAAAAAAGTAGCTTCCAGCAAAGTCAATGATGCACATGGAAGAGATACAGCGCCACAAATGTCAAAATGCAATGTTTTATGACGAACTATGTTTTTATGCCAAATGAGGCTAATACCCAAATGAGTACTGCAATGTCATCACATCGTCCCCCCCCTACCTCATGCACAACATAACTTTCTCTATGATACCTAAACAAACAGCTGGTGGTTGGAGGAATCAGAGTCACCATGTACTTGACCTGAGGAAGCGGTCCTTTTATTGACCCTAGTTTAACCCTGATGTAGGAGGAGGCCCCTGGAGTGTGCTTCAGTAAAGGGTGAGGAGATGCTCCTCTTCCTCCAGGCTCACCATGAAGACTTCACCAGAGGCTAACAACAAGAGAAGTGGCCTCCGACCAGACGCATCAGGTCAAGGCCAGTTCTAGAGTTTTCCAGATCCTGTACGTGAGTGCCTTCTTTAAGACAAATAGATTTGCTGGAGGTCTGCTGGAGAATGTGTGTTGAAACAAGTGTTGGGACATTTTGTTTTACTGAAGAATGGCTCGGTATTGAATATGCTCCAATTAAGATGAGATTAGAATATGCACATTATAAAATGTTGCCATCATCAAGGATTTGCCCCATCATGATACTTTCTCACGATGCTGTATTGATGAAATGAATCGTATGGTTTCCCTTTTCTTGTCTGCAATTCCTACCTTAAATTATCCATCATACCTTTGTTTAAAAGAACCAACTATTAACATAGATTACAAAGACTGACACTAATTTTTACGAAACAAGACCATGGGCATACATAACAACAGGCAGCAAGGTTCTGCATAATAAGATGCTATTGCTGCTATTCTGACTAACGAGTGATATATTGGGCGCACATCCACGCCATCTGAGTATCCTCCAATTAGACCACTGGGAATAAGCCTTAACATCTTTAGATTCCATGAGGGAATAATATATTAGACCCCTATGAATTAATCGAATGTATTATGATTGAATGCTTTTTTGTATAGTTTTCCTCATAAGATTTATTATTGTTTATTAACTTATAAGTACAGGTGTCACGAACAGAAGATGAGCACTTTTCTATCCTTAGGGCATGACGGAATCCACTTTTTCAATAATTCATTGCAATTTTGAGGCAAGGTACCCCATACCCCCTCCTCCATATTCATGATATATATGATATATAAGATTTTTTTTAAATTCTGTATCACATAAAATTTCGTACAGAAATGGGCATGACCTTTTACAGAGTAGAACCTGCACACTTATTAAGTTTAATTAATCGCAACTTCATGACACGGAAGAAAAACAACCAAGTAAGGATTGTCGGATTATATCTGCTTATGTCCGATTGCGCTTCAAGTGACATTAATGGTGATATAGTTCACAGAATGATTAAGAAAAATGTCTAAATATGATTTTTCATTAAATATTCCGAAATAATTCAAGAAAAAGAAAAAAATGAACACTCACTCCTGAAAAAGGGCAAGCCGCCCGAAAGCTAGAGGAATTTCAATAAACACAAGATCAAGTTTATTATATTATGCTTTCTCTATTATCACATCACGTTACCAAACCAGCCCACCCGATATACAGCGAACCTCTCTCCCTCTACAGAAAAAATGAATGTTTCGAGATAAAGATAAAGTTTGAAATATAAAACCAGAGAAAAAACTCATTTGGGCATTATCCTATCCAAAGTAAATAACACCCTCATCCTTTAATAACGTGGATTGGAACGCAGTGCAGAATAGCGGCCGAATAATAATTTCCTAACAGTACAAAAATCGTCATAAATTAGTTAATAAAGCTGTAATAAAGTTTTCAATATCATAGTAAATGAAAGCACTAGAACCAGTTTCGATCCAAATAAAAAAGGTAAATTTTAATCAAAACAAAGTTTTGACAGCTTATGGGCTGTTATACACAAGACTGGAACTACATACACTGCAATCGAAAGCTCTTTATGGTCTGTCATAATGAAAGCTGAAATTTCAATGAAGGCCAGAATTTGATATAATAATTTACTGAATTTGGAGATGAAAAATAATCAATCGACCATCCTATTGTTAAGCATGTAACTCTATGAAAACTATAGCAATGGGAGACAAACATAAACTTCTCATATATTTATTAACGCTACCACTTAATGATAATGATAAAGATAATGACAATAATACAAATTTAGTAAATGTATTTTATCGTCCATAATACTGACAAAAAGGAAAAGGAGATGTGCACTTGGCGTACATCAACTTCTTCCAACAGACACCCAATATGAATATGATGAAATTATGACATAGGTTGAGCGTCGATTGCAAATGACCTATTGCTGAGGCAAGACTAGCACTATACTATCTGAGGTATATCATTGCTCCCACCTAAGGGTTGGGCCCCGGAGGTGCCTCTCTTCAAATTATGGAATTGATCTTGCACAAGGGAGCTATTGTACGTGTATGTATACAGCCTATATTAATCTCTCGTGGCTGCAGTATTGTATGCACTCATATTAATTGTTCACGTTATAAGAGGAATTCATGTGATGTGACAGCAGTCTTAAATAGATGATTGAAAAGCAGTATTGCACAGCATAATGATAGCTGCATATCGAGACAAAGAAAAGAAGTGGTAGACGTAATTTATCTAACGATTCCGTGCATGATTTGAAGACATCTTGTTTCTTTTATATGTTTTGCATGATAGTCCCGTCCAATATAATATAGCTTGCTCAATTCATTGGTCCTCTCCGTCGGATTGCACCTTCTTCTTCGAATTCATCAGCATTTAGTTATTAAGGATAAGAAATGTTGCTATTTGAAAAACGGGCCAGTGAGCTTATTACAAATTTTGATTTGGAACATTCTGCTATAACTCTGAACTTGAAGTAAAGTAAATTTCAGTGGGTTTGTATTGTGCATTCCGAGCCCAAACCCTCAGATCAGGTAATAATGGTACGTCAGTGAGTGGACGCCTACTTCGCCAATCGGTTTCCTGGCCCAGGACTAGGCATTCTAATACCATTATAATGACATTTGCTGTCTTAATGGAATAATAATGGCACTTTGCGGTTCGAGGCGAGAGGCTAATTCCCTCCGTTTGAAGGGACTCTCTCATGTTTGGGCCTAGACTGTGTGGACGCCCTCCCCTTTCATACTCTGATTCTCAAACGCTCGCTTCTTTAAATTCTCAGCGATAGTGGCATGCATATGGCGAGGCCCGTAGTTAGGGCACCAAAATATAAAAGGATGGGGCAATGGAGTAATAGTGTCATGGGAAATAATGTCCCCAATAAATCACAATTTGGGTCATGTCCATGGCAGCATCATTAATCTCGCGGATTAACACAAGGCGTTATCTGGGCGCGAGATTCCGAGAGACCTGTTCGGGGCCATGTTAATGAGCAAATAGTAGGTACTGTGTGATGAAACAGCATCCGCATCGTCTGTAATAACGCTATTTTCGAGGTTCTATGATATCAGCTTTTTATGGTCACAAAGTCTCCCGTGTGATCGGTCTTGATGTACTTTTTATCACAATTGTCTGAGTAATCTGGGTGTCGACTTGACTTTCGTGGCTTCATATATATAGACAGAGGAGCATCGCCGTTACACTAGATTGCATTCTTGCGGATTCTCTGATTCTCCATTTTTTTCTGCTACAAGAATTTCTGATGATAGTTTTTTCATTTTCGTGCACAGAACAGACACTGAACCACTGTGTACCAACTCATCATGTACTGGAGGTGCACAGCTTATACATGACGTCCTAGTAGATTTCAGCATCTAGTTCAACGACAATACGTCTATTTACTCTTTCATAAAGAGAGCATTCCGTATTGACGTAGACCGTAGCCCGTTAAGGTGGGATGAAAATACCAATTGTTTCAGAATCGCACAGTCAACACCTCGTCGTTGCTCTCATGTCGACGTTGTACGTGCTGACACGTCATAGCATCGCGCATGCGCGGTGGTAGCCACGTGACCCATCACTTCCGGGGTGCACTAAGTGGGGAAATGCGGGAGGAAAGAGCCGTAATGGAAAGGGGTAAACAAGGGGTAAACTGGGGGACACAAGGCGGGAATCACTGATTAGAGAAATTGAGTCAGACAGTCGAAATGAAGGTTCCGTGTAGCGCTCAGAGCTCATTAACGCGCATGCTCAAGATTCTGACAATGTACAACAGCGTCTGGTGGGCCCGACACGCACTAATAGATAGGATGTTAATGTGTATAGTCCGTTACCAGGTCTAGACCGCAGGTTGTCTTCCATTTTAGGCAGATAGAAAATCTGGGGAAAATATCGAGTGTTTTATTTTTCTGACAGTACCCCCATATCTTCAGATTTTGGAGAAGAAAGGAAACACGAGACAATAGAGGGTGAACTAATTTTGGATGTTATAATTTCCCTCAGGCTTTAAATATAGGCTTATATCATATTTACTGTATTTACATTTATTTAAAAGACAGAGAGAGAAAGATAGGGAAGAGAGGTGTGTGTATGGGGGTGGAGGCAGACCAGCAGATTGAAAGAATGACAGGGGGATGGGATAGGACTACGTTCACCCCATTTCTTGACAAGGGGGGTGTCCTTATAACCAATGCTATCCCTCACAATACAGTTCCCAGCGCCTGATCATGGGCTATTAGATTAACTATAATTGAATGTTCTTGAATCAAGGGATAATGTCTGAAATTGAAATGGGCTTTATTTGGATTATGTGATTACATCACGATCTGATTCACACTGCCGCAAATGGGCTCTTTATATGCTGATTGTCGTGAAATAGAATTTGGCAGCTATCGGAACAGAGGGCTATTGTCTCTCTGGGGAATTCAATTTCACCAGTCACTTAAGGAAAATCACGAGATCTTTCCGTTTGAGAAATCTTTATCTGGGTCTTTGTTTAGGATATTGCATTCAAGAGAAGAAATATTTATATTACTTTCAGAAGTGACCAGCCAGTCTTTTTCTATATTGAGGTTTTCTTTTAGACAAGTGACAATAAAAAGATGTCGATTAGATCTTATGTGCTACTATTTTCTAGTAATGTTCTCAAGCTCTGACCGAAATGATAAATGTAATTAAATATGATAGGGGAAACACGTTACAACTATATTCTGGTATTAACAGTGTTCCGTTTGAAAATAACAAGAAACTTCAATCAATCAGTTCTGGAATAGTAGGTTATTGACGAAGATACGCGAGTCGAAGATCAGAGCAGTAATTGGAGAATTTTCTTAACCAACAACTGCGAGAGAATAACCTGGGAATATTGGACGAGTGGACGGGACAGATATATATAGAAGAGATTATGTGATATATATATACTAAGTAGGATCTCGCTAATGTGAAATATTGAGTTCTGTGAGATTTTCTATGTGTGCCATCAACAAGCGTGGAGGAGATCGGAGTTTATTTATGTTTTGCTATGGAAAAAGTCAGAAGAGAGGTGTAATTGGATGTAAAAGACAAATATAGAGGTAGAATGCACAGGCCTGAGGGCAGGACGGATGCTTGAAAAGAATAGAAGGTGGGAGCAGACATAGAAATAGAAAGGTGGACGAATATGCAAAATGGTAATGTTGAAATAACATTATTGTCAGAATACCATATCGCCTTTCCGTCATCATTGAGGAATGAGAAGTAAATGCAGAGATATGTGAGAATGGGGGAACGCAGAGGGACACTATCCGCACAATAGAGCTCGCCAGTCCCTAATGATACACACTTCCCAGGACTTCCTTGTGATTTCGTCATTTTTGAGAGACTTGGGAAAAGCTGAGAGAGAGAGGGAGGAAGTGGAGGGGGTCGTTAAGGCTTGGGAATGGGGTGAGGGCCATAATTTCCAGGCAGGATTGATGAGTGGGAGGTTCTATTTGGACATCGAGGGCCGGGCCATAGCAAGGGGAAATGTGCGATTGCATGTGTGGGGTCGACACCCAAGGTTTCAAGGGGTTTAATAGACCACAACATGATATGTTATGCCCAGCTCAACACCAGTGGAACATAATGAAGACGGTGAAAATCACTGAGTCTACGTGTGAAGCAGTCCCATTAGACCAGCATAATATATTTTTAAAATCATGATTTCAAAATCAGTACCCATAGTAAGATTGCGAGACACGCACGAAGTAGGTTTCCTTTGCAGGTTTAAATATATGATATGTTATATCATAATATCATATAGTGACAGCCATTTAGATGAGAGAAAGAGAAAATCACAAGAAAATCATGAACTGATTCATTGTATGCTATAACTTTTTCGATATTGAAGGGTCGGTTTCATCCTAAACACCAAATTTTAATTTTCTCAGTTTAAATTCAACCATGATCGTCTATGCTAATGATTGTTTAAGAGGCCGAGTATGTTGTAATAGTTGTCTCTTTGTTACATAATAGAATACCATATATATGACGATGATGACACATTCTTCGCATTAGAGAGATTAGCTTTGGGCTCGAAAGTAGGTATATCAAATATGACGTCAGGATAGTCACCATTTGCTTACGTCATTATAATCTTGCTTGTCATTGTAATGTAATAAAGTCCAGAATGAGAACGGACAATACCGTGAACAGGGATTGGAAGGGAACTTATGCCGAATTTAAGGGGTTAAATACTTCGATGGAGAATATTTCCAAGCTGGAGACGTTGACCCCAATAGTGTTCAGATCTCGAGAACCAGTTCATTTGGGAGACTATCATAATGGCAACAAAGATCAGGAATAGACCGAAATATGCTGAGCAATATCATTAAAGTATATAGAAGTATTACAAGTTCAGTGGCAAGATCGAATAACACCTCAAGGTCTATATTGACAAGGTGGGATTTATAAGTGGTAACCGACACAATAATTCATCTTACGTCATTGATTAAGCCCCAGGGGGGTTGACTGTGGAATGAGTCCGAGGTAATTAACAATGTCAGCCCAGACCGGCTGCCACAAATTAATGTGATTGATCCCAGTTATTTTAGCGCTCTGAGAGCCTCTAGACGTAAACGATTTGCGGATATACTCGGTGTCATAGTTATTTGTCTATATTTGGAACTTTGTTTTCAGATGCCGATGTGGTATTTTCTCTCATGCATCTCTTATGCATGATTTAACTTCTCTGTTCCAAAATAAAGACTGGCATGCTTTCATTTTAAATTTATGAGTATTGTCAAAAGGCAACAGGACGGAAATCCTTATGCTAATGGCATTTGTCATAGGATAATTGTTCAATCACATCCGGAAATAAGTTAAGGATCACTCACTCGAATGAATCCCCCGCCCACTTCATTAGCAATTTTTCCGCCTCCTTTTACACAGTCCAAAATGGTTTTATCATAGGATAACATCATCTTTTGGCGCACATCAGGGATATGCATATATAATATGTACATCTACCAATAATTTGCGTTGTTCTATGCTGTACATACTCCTGTTCATGTAAACCATGTGTCTTGTCGTGTACTGACTCGTTGCCTCATTAAAAATTCACATCGTTGTATAATGGGGGTTATCTTAAGTTGCACAACCGCTAACGCCACGCTTGTCCCCTGGCCTTATGCCACGTCCCTCGATGCATTGGTGCATTACTATATGTGATGTGTTACAGGAAAATGAGTCACAAGTTGCCCACATTGCATTTTGAGATATCAGCATATCTGAAAAGATGAGATCAAGGGGATTTTAATGATAGTAAACATTAGAGCATGTAACAAGTACTTCTATATTTTATGATACATATAATTATATTTATTTTTGAAAAAAAAGTTTCTATATTTCTGGGTGGACATTTACTAGTGAAGTAGCTGAATATACTCCATTATGATGACCTGAGGAATGCATGGATATATCTAATACACTATCTTGAAATTTGGTACATGTATTTATATGACGTAAAGCGTCTGAAAATGTACAATTCGCCTTCACCAATCGTCTCAAATATCCCCATTTGCACCATTTGAAATGATAAAAGCCCCAGATTATAAAGGGGAAAGATCATTTGCCACCGTTTATACCAGGGCAGGGAAATTATTATATTATTTTAAAAACATAACTTTATTCAATATATCCACAAAGAATCAACTCTCCACGAGCAGTAAACATAAAAAAAATACAGTGCTCGTTCTTCATCTTAGTATGCGAGGGTGATCATGCGAAAGAAACCGTGTGAGTTTTACGCCAAACAGTAGCCTATGCCAATTATTATATTATTAAATGGTCAGTGCAATCAGACGCCCCCCCCCCCCCGGCACACACACACCTCATGTACAGGCTCGTGAAGATTTGACTCCAGAGCTATCCAGGAGATGCCAATCACCTCCTCACATATTACTCCTCCCCCTGGGTGAGTAATTATAGCACACCAGACAACTACGCCCCCCCCCCTCCGCCCTGCATAAAGCTGCAGTTTCAATTATTACAAAAACATTTGGGGTGGGGTGGGGGGTGCATCTTACCAATGTACTCATAATTATTATGACTTATAGGACTGAATTTGAAGTCAAATCGGCCGAGGGAAAACGGGGAGAATTTCGACGGGTCTTTTATGAAGCCCTGAAATAAAAACAAACGGCCCAAATCCTCCAACATTTTGCTCAAATGACTTTTAGATGGGTTGGAAAAGAAAGGAACAGAATGTAGAAAATCGTTAGTTTCTGACCGATGTTAACTGAGAGTGCTGTATTAACCACTCGTCATAGATCTACCATAAACTGCTCGACTATAAACAGCTTAGTCTATGCAGACTAGGTTGTGCATGAAGTTGTGGGCTGTGCTGAATATTTGAAAAAACAATAGAATTCTTCCAATTAAATGTAATATCAGCCGTATATAATTATCATGATTAAGTTATGATCATAGAGTAATAATTTCCCTGGTTTTCAATGCTTGGATAATTTGACTTTTACGTGAATAGGGAAATTCAATAAAAGCAAAACTTTGACTGAAATTCCCTTGTGCGTTGCATATTCCATCTCCTCTACTTTAAAAATGAGGGTCGGATGCACATGTATGTATACCGTGAGAAACCTCACAGTAATTACCCCTACCACCCACCTCACCCCAACTCCGGACCAACCTAAGGTGACCATGTATTTATCAGTCACTTATTTCCAATTTTCTTTACGCTGTACTCGGACAAGTGAGTCAGTGGTGCGCATGCTCTGCCAGACCATTTCTAGTTAGCCTCGCTTTTTCCTTGACAATTAGACACGCGGCCTGATCGGGACATATCGATGACGCGGCGACACCAAGCCAAGTGAAAAATCATGTCTGCCCTGGCAATCATTCCCTCATGCCTTAGGTATGCATAACAATGCATGCCGGGATCGGTCACCTGATCACTCCATTGTTTAGTTTCCGCTTCCGTTGCTCGTGGCGGCCGTGGATCGTGTTACGCGCGGCTCCCTCCCGCCGCGTGGACTGGGCGGCGCTATGCCGCATGCGGTAGAAACCCGATCTAAGTGAGGCGGAAGGGCTTGGGAAAGCCCGGCACGGGAAGAGGGAAATTAAGGCAAACCCAGTGTGTGCTGGGGCTCCATAGTCCAGTAATAAACATGTGGGGTGAATTTAATTTTGCATAGGAATAATTATGGGCCACATAATGTTTGGATAATAACCAAAGCTTCTCCGAGTCACTCCCAAATTTGTGTCCATATTCATCAATAAATATTACAATACAATTTCGCCATAATTGCAAAAACGCCATCTAGAAATTACTTATTACATGAACCAAATTTTATGATAGATGAAAATGAACCCTTGATTATGAACCCTTGTGTGCTGGTGAGAGGTTGCCTAGGATGTGAGGTGATTGTTGAACTTCCTCTGGTCAACACTTATGATTAATTTTCGATATTTGTACCAGGTAAATATTCATTATGATAAGTCAATATTTTTATGACATGGTGGGAAAATTGATCTCTCGTCTGACCGGTACCGGAGTGGGAAACGTTTGCAGACGAGTTATTAGGTTCTAATTGGAAACTTAACGACTCTCTAACACAGCCGTTGGTGCATTTAATTACTATTTGGGGGAGAGTGATGGAGGTGGGACAGTAAAGGGGAGATAGGGGACATACTCCTGGCTTGGTCACTGTAGACGTAAGGAAATGCACCAACGCTTTGTTTAGTACTACATGTACAGTTCAGGTTCATCAGATTTTTTCATAACCTATGATACTCATTTCAAGAAGAAAGCTGATGTTTTCTGTGCTCTAAAACATGTTTTATAGATTCCTTGACCTTAAAATTGTATAATTCGACACCAATTTCATCATTACAAAGATCAAAGCAAAGATATGGAATCAGATCATTTTGAAAAAAAAACTAGTATACTACCGATATGAGAGTTGATCTTACTTGTATCTTTGGTAAATTTGTTTCTAATGTCCTGAGGTACACATCAAAGGGGGAATTTGTTGCACACCTAGATTTCTTTGGAAGAAGTGTGATGTTATAGTTGAGAAATCATCCAAAAGTAAACAATTTGAGCTAAATATGAGGAATTCCATAGATTTGACCTCGAAGATAAGACCTTGACCATGCTCCAGGATCATCATAGACTATATGCATTATCATGTTCTAGTTGGTATTCATGTAAGCAAATATTAGGTGAATGAGCAACAGAAGTTTGGTTTCTGATTAACCATCAATATTCTCAAATTTGGTAACATTCCTGACAAATGTGTAACAATTGGACACTAGCAAATTTTTTTTCGGGTAAATGGAAAGAGGTCTATGTAGAGTTGTCGCTTTTATATAACTGTTCCCGGGTTGGACGTGGTAGTGGCTTTAAGTAAAGTTTTAAAAACCCAAAAATTTGAGCTTATTTAACGAGCTTTCGAGCTATCACAGGCTTTTTATTAGGGACATCAGGGATCATTTGTGAATAAGAGCTAACAGAATATCTTTAAATTTGATTTCTAATGCACACATTCCAGGTAATTAAAAGTATATACTACATGGGGTTGAGTGATATGACTAATCATTAAGGGATATGCATAATCACACTTGGTCAATCCCAGAAGGAGACCCGGGCAATGTAAACAATTTAAACCAGGGAAGCCTATCGAGAATATGCATGGATTCATATTCTTTTGTGCATATTATTTTTTACTCTACTAACATAATAGAGTGGGACTGGAAAAATAGAAAAAAAACAGATTCAACAATAAAAGCGTAAAAAACTCGAAGCCCATCCAGGCCCAAGAAGTAAACAGGTATCATGACAGATTCGCGATGAATTTAATCACACGCCCATGGAGAATGAAGATATCCCATGTCCCTCTCTAATCAGGCTAATTGATCATCAAAATTCCACGCATGCACATTCTTCTCTCAGTCCACTAGCTTTGATTTCTGTCCTTGCCCTGGTTCTGACCAGAGTATTTCCGAGAACTGACGGACATGCACGAGTGGCTTGATTCTAATAGCCAGGGATAGGCAGTTGGAAGGTGAATGGTATTGTTTGAAACCAGCATCACTGACATGAGGTTTTCAGTATCGAGAATGCTATTTGCAAATATTGATAACTTAAGACAAAAGTGGAAGACCAATAGGACCACATTTTGAAGATACATCTTGAATGACTGATAAGCCCAATTCTGTACATTTGATTATCACAATACAAATTATATATATATATAATCAGAGCAACCAAGTACGTATAGATACATACGTTTATAACAAGTATCTTTATGCGCTATATCAAATTGTCTCTAAATGTAGTAAATAATAGTCACAAACTGAACAAGAAAGCCCTAAACCAAATGTAATGTAGAGTGATAAATCTTTACCCCTCCCACCACCCACAAGCCATCAAGCTATCCTCTTACATCACCCTCCAACAGTACCATCCCACTCTTTCTAGCGCCTCCATTCATCAGTCAATGTCAAAAGAGTATTATAGAAAATACAAAGGCTACCGCATGAAGCTGTAAGAATAATTTTAGCACCAGATCCACTGACTTCAGAGAATGAATTTCATATTCAAACGAAACCCATGAAACTGACTTTTATTCGAATAAATAATATACGCAAAGCAGGTGACATACCAGAATTAGAGCAACTAGGTTACAGGAAAAAGTAAAGCGACAGATCATCAGTATAAGTATCAAATACCTAGAACAACCTCCCTGCAAGGCTAAGAAATATTGAAGACGCAATGTCTTTCAAAAGGGAAATTAAATCTTAACAACTGAACCTACATGCTAAGCCTATGCTCTCACCTCTCTCTTAAAGATATGTATTGTTACAGACTATATCATTCACCACCTACTATACACATCCACCGCCTATCAACAATGTAACATATCGATTGTATCATTCCTAATGAAATTGTACTTTATCCAATAGCACGAAAGTGTCTCTATATCAATGAAGTCATTGTGGTATGAATAGATATTGACAAAAAAATATTCCTAATGAGCGAAGTGTATATTATCTGTATTCTGCTTGTCATGAATAAAAAGTTAAACTCATCACGCCCCCTCCCCCCCCCCTCCCCCTCCCCCACCGACTCTTAGAGCAGGAGCCATTTAACTAAATAGGATATGGATAACTCCTATCCCCTACTCATCTTCCCCCGCTCCACCCTCCAGTTGCTGCTCTCATTATAACTTAATGAGCGCCTCTAACACTTGTATCGATTGCTCATCACACTGTTTGCCTTTGTCATGTTTCATTATGTCAATTGTTCAGCCATATGCTTCCCGCCACCCACGCTATCAGACGCTAATAACACTGGGCAAAAGGGATAAGGGTGGGTAAAAGGGAAGAAATTAGGACATGCGAAGACCCTATTATGAATCGAGCTTCGCAATGAAATCTGATTTATAAACGTAATCCACGTCTTTATTATCATGATTAAACAAATAAGTGATCTTCCTGAATTCATTTAGCTATATTCCGTGCTTAAAGGTTAACGAACCCAGTTTTCTGTATGATATCTTAAACATTTCCGTTTAACTTAAGGAATTTATTTCGATTCCTATTTTATAATGATCATGAATGCGAGGTCAAGGCCCGAATCCGGTTGTTGTTGAAATCCCACATGTATTCTTTTAATCAGGCAGATTAAAGCTGGGTATCCATTGCCACATGTCAAATCTGCTAAGGGGAAGAAGTGGCTGTTGTATTCGAACTGAAGCTCATTTTCATTGACGATGAATCTTACCTAGACGAAAATTAGTAAAAAGCACGATTGCAAAAGCCCTCTCCCCCTTAGAGGTTTTGAATTGACTTTCGACGTGAACCGACATCCTTAGTATAATACGATCCCCCCTCACCATCATTTGAGATCAACTACACAATTACAAAATTACGCATTTCTTGGAAAAGGATAATGTGCTGTGCGATATCTGAGCTCTCGCATGGATTGTTGATACAAGCATACGCCTCGGGACCTATTATTTGTATACATAGGGAAAGTGATGCGAGTTGGTTATTGCACTAAGCTATTTATTATGGACCAGGGGTTTGTATGCCTTACAGGATTGACCCCGTGACAATCAATGAACCATTGAATACATTTTGTATAGTTTATTTTTCTTTAATTTCCTGTGTCTTTAGGCAATACATGGACGGCAGACAGGATATATAGAAATGTTATGTATTGAGGATGGGGTGCAGGGGGTTGGGAGTAGACTCCATACGATTTGTAGGCAGTGTTGTCAGAACTCACCGATGTTTATATCATTGTTAAATTGCTAACTAAGAGTTGCCTTTTGAAAACTTGTATTAGTCATAAACATAGTTGCTGTTGAATGTATATATACACTAGAGGATTTTCCTTCAGTCATAATTTAAGGAAGTGAGTTTCTATTTTTTTTCTTCTCAATTTTATTCTGCGCCTAAAATCAATTGAGTCATATGCCAGGCTGGCCTTAGGAAAACGGTAGATTTTCTTACCGGTAAACACTTAATGTTTATTCCTGGTGTGGGAAAGGCGCACACATAATTTTATCAGTGGTTTTTCCTATTACCTAGCTATACTAACAAAACTATTATTATGTGGTTCTAGACTTCTAGAACTGGGGTATAAGTATATTGACATTTCGGTAGGAGTTTTGAAAGAGATTTTTGTGGATTTGATTGGTTATGCCTGAGACAAACCAATGATCATGTATACTACTGATACCCTATGCTAGCGCGATCTAAGTAGTCGGTGATGCCTGATACAAACCACGGATCATATATATATACTACTTACACCCTATGTTAGAGTGGTCTAAGTAGTCGGTGATGCCTGAGACAAACCAATGATCATGTATACTACTTATACCCTATGCTAGCGCGATCTAAGTAGTCGGTGATGCCTGAGACAAACCACTGATCATATATACTACTTACACCCTATGTTAGAGTGGTCTAAGTAGTTGGTGATGCCTGAGACAAACCACTGATCATATATACTACTTACACCCTATGCTAGCGTGGTCTAAGTAGTTGGTGATGTCTGAGACAAACTACGGATCATATATACTACTTACACCCTATGCTAGCGTGATCTTAGTAGTATAGCGAAGTACGACTTAAATTCAGGCACAAGGCCAGCATTAGAACATAAACGGGGTCCGTGGCCGTTGCCAGTCACACATGCCCAGGGATTTCTCAAATTGAGCTCTATATTCTTGCTTAAACCTATTCCCATCAATATTTATGGATATAATCCTCCTTTTAAATTCGATATGGTAACCCAAATTCACATTCTCGCACGTTGATATCCCTATGCTGAGATTGATTGACAGGCATAAACATAAAGTGTTTGACCAATTCATTGCCTTCTTTTCTAGACTTTTATCATGGCCACCCCATGAAGTGACACGTTTATGATTTTTTTTTATTAAGAATGATCTTTTTACGACATAGACACAATATGCTATAATATATCTAACAGCTGTCTAAACTTTCTATCTTTCCAGGCCTGTCCTCCACGGGGAACGATCAAGATGGCATAATGAGATGACGTCTTTTGGAGCAGACGACACATGCTCCATTATGTTAGCCTAGTCTGTACAGTTAACACATATATCCCATAATACCATTACACTAGACATAGTTACCGTAGCAACCAATATCTACTAACCATGGCCGTACTACAGAATATTGCCTACAATATTAACAACTTCAGGGCCGCCATTTTGGAGGACCGGAAGGGATGGATCATTTGCGTCTGCGTTCTCATCGTCACAGTGGTGCGAAGCGGAATCACTTACAGTTTCGGCGTCTTTGTCGTGGAGCTTGAGTCAGTATACCATGGCTCAATGGCTGAACAAAGTAAGAATACTTTTAACTACTCTAATTCATAGTACTGTTGGTGGTAAAGCACCTCGGGGAAGGGGATGAAAGCAGCTTCAATTGTGTGTTCCTTTTTTTATGTAATAGACATCGATACTTATGATTTTGGGGGCCGAGAGGATTCATGCACTTTCAAAGTAAAACTCCCACTTGAACCAATTACAGGCTGACCGCACAATTGTGGTTAAAACTATGGAACCGATGTTAGAATAGGTGAGACTGAGCAGTGTCATTGACAAAATCAATGACATAATTGGATTGTCTCTTTCACTTGGGCGCTGCCATATTGCAGGCTTAATGACTGATAATGGACTAAACTGACATGTCATTTTGTCAGCTGTGGTCACAGTCCGCTCACAGTGAACGGTAAGTATACTGTTGTGGCATACATCCCTGATTACTCGTATAGGGTCATGAACTGGAGTGAAAATCTAAATAAAGGTATCCCTAGGTCTTTCTTGGTTTGGGCCACCTGTTTTTGTTATGCAACCCGAATTAATGCTTCGCAGATTAGCATATTTGAGGCAAATGGAAGTCGGTGTTAAAGCTGCATTCTCAGCTATTTAGACAAAACAAATCTTACCAAATGTACTCATATTATGACTTATTGGACTGGATTTATCCATATCCTGCAACAGGTATATGTTTATATAAGAATTCGGAGAGAATCGGCCGCGAGAAACGACCACCGGTGAGTGATAATAAGTCAAGTCATCTTAGGAAGGGATGTGGGTGGGTCCTCCAAATACAAATAAGGACGTTTTAGAAGCCATTGAGGAAAAACAACTGTACAAAATCCTCCCAAATATTGGTCAAACGACTTTTGATGGATCGGAAAAGAATAGAACAAAGAGTAAATCGTTACCTTTTTACCGATGGTAGCTGTGAGTGCAGCTTTAATATAGATTTAGACGGACGTTTTTTCATGGTCCATATAATTCTTGTCAAATGGTCAAATGCAATTCTCCATCGGTCCATACATACGACGCGGTAATGCTTATTCATTTCCATTGTACTATTTGACCTGTAGCTCAAAGTCCGGTTAACAGACATCGTATACATGAGGAAGATGGGGAAAAGGCCAAACGAGAAATTGATAGCCATCAGTTGATTACTAATGGATAGTTGATTGATAGGTGATGACATATTACATGGTGTCAAGCGTGGTCGAGGCTTAATTACAGGGGTTGTACCACTTGGTAATATCCTCTGGCCAGGTAACATACCCCACGGCAACATCTGTGTAACCCTCATATACTCTTACTGGGAGAGATGGGCAGCTCCTGGTAGGGTATCTAATATCCAACTCCCAGGTACTGGGTCATTAGTGCAATATGTCAGCTTTTGTGCTAACATGGTAATTCGGTGATTATTCATTGTCTTAGAATGTGTGACAGCATCCCAAACCATTTAACCAATGGTTATATTTTCCCTGCTTTGAATTTCTGTATGTTAGATTTTGTTACAGATCCTTTAAGCAGAATATAAAAGATAAGAAATATTCCCAAGAGGTCCAATTAATAGGGGATCTGCATAGCCGCCATTTTGAATCTTCATTCGCATGAAATTATGGGACTAATGGTACAGTCTAAAATCTATAGAAAACATGCCAGGTTCACAAGGGCTATTTATCAATGTTTCAATGTCAATATCCATATATGCTATACATGTTCCCATGACAAAAGTCCCTATCTTTCCCATCATGCATTTGGTTTTCATAGATCATTTATACAAGCTATGATATCGGTGAATACATTCTTGCAATTCCTGATGCTCTGTCCCAAGGGATGTCTTGTTTTTATATTACACTGGATATGATCTCTTATAAAAGCGACATACCCCAAAACACTAGAACGGACCGGAGTAGGCCTATAAGCTAGAGAAAAAGGGCGGTTGCGTTGATACGTTAAGTACCGGAATTTCGGAGAATACAGTATGTTCACGTTGTGCCCAGTTGACTAGTATGCGGCCTATAACGCTAATGAAGTAGGCTGGTGTATATCGATATGCAACAAACAACCATACAGTCACGCTGAAGTCTTGCTGATGTAGCCTCGCTCTAAGTGGCCAATGATGGACGTTTTCAATTACCACATCGCTCCACAAGCCTCGCTCCCGCCGCACATGCACACTGAGTGATTATTCAAATCTGGGCTTATCTCTGACGCGCATGATGACCGAGCGCCTAACCCCTCCTGACCTGTCTGGGGTCGATCTACAAAAAAACCATTTGAATTTCCACGCAGTAAAGGATCAGTAGCGGATAGAGATTAGAGCGAGTGTGTAGGGGTGTGGGAGGCGGGGTGGGGGTGGGGGATTACTAGATCTCGCTGTCCCTAGCAACCTCCTTTTCTTATCTCTTCCAGTTTTTCATCTGTGGTCTTCTGGTACCTAAATGCAAATACATACATTGATAGGCCGTATTTCGATAAAGTACGCTGCAATGAGTTTAATACGCCTATATAGTACATACAAAATATACAAGGGTTTGTGCCTTTCTCTCTTTCCCTTCATCTTCTCATTTCAACATTTATAAACGTTATCCCGTCCTTATACCCCCACCCTCTTACCGTCTCCTTCCCCCTGTCTTCTAAAGCATGCACAGTGACATCTATTGACTGAATCGTTTCTCTCTACGGACCGAAGCTAAACCATCATTTGATTTGGGATTGGGAGAAGAGAGGAGAGCGGTTGAAGAAGAAAGCTGGAGATTAGTTGGGATCGTTGGTCCTATCTTGCGCGCCTTATCTCCAATTCCATGCTCCGAGTCGCTTTTGTTCCCGCTAGGGCAAGAATCGGTTAAGCACGCTGTCGAGGGGCGTCCTGGTAAATGTTGGCAGTTATTCAATCAAATAGAAGTGTATGGGCAAAGCTTTGCAGACCATTAGAACATTTAAAGTGTATTTTAAAAAAACACATACTGAATATCGAAACGATGTGAAACTTGTGGTTATAACTATTTTTTGCTGCACTCCTACATCAAACCATAACGGAATTGTGTGCCAATTTAAATGTCACGTTTCCTTCTTGAATCAATATTCCGCAACTTCTTCCAACGATTCCGAACCGAGCCTTCATCCTCACAGCTTCTTCGTAACTCACACCGTAGTATTGTCCTACGTATCCGATAATCCACTGCTCGCTTCTACCATGAATCAGCAAAAATCCTTCTGGTACTAGCGTCTTCCGTTGGCCATTATTTCCGCTTACAACAGGCAGCGCATCAATAAGTTAAATTTGCCGACGCCAGCAAGATTTACTTCATTTTCATTTTTCGCTTGACAACGTGTACAGGGTGAAAGAGAAAGAGAGAGACACGGAGAGAGAGCTATATGGAAGGAAGATACCTCCCATGTCTCCCTGTCTTTCTTAAATTTCACAATTGACCTTTTACATTTAGATTTGCGCCGCAGACATGTAATTTCTTCGTAAGTTGTCCATCCTGAATGAAAAAGTATTGCATGGGCATGTGGATCGCAATTGGAAATATGGGGGCAATTAGAGACTACAGAGGAGATTTGCTGGCAAATAAACCATTAAAACAACATGAAGTCTTTTTACTTGTGACAATCTGAGTTGGGGCAGAGTTAGATCAATATATTGACCAGGTACAGACTTTAAGCTCCACATCAAAATTGTGGAGGATTTCACGCTGGTTTTCTTTGCTACAGGGCTTCATGAAAGTCCTCAATTTATATTTCGGTGACCCACCGAAATCCTTTGCTGTAGTGGTTTCATTTATTTCGCTCATCGCCGCTCGTTTTCTTTCCACCGATTCGACTTCAAATACTTGTATAAACATGTAACTGCAGCAAAATAATCATAATTTTAGTCTTATAGGTCGAACAACGAGTAACTTATGTAATATTTTCTTTGTCGTAATAGCTGAGAATGCAATTTATCAAGCCTAAGATATTACTAATATCCCCGATATTTTAGTGTAAGAATACGCCCATGTTCCTCATCTCACCAGATTCGTATTTACTTCTCAAGAATGTTTGCCCTTGAGAATATTGCGATGATGTCGATCGCTTGTACCGCTTAAGATTAATGTTGGTATATATAGGTACAGAACAATATCCATATTGACTTAAGATAAAAACACAGATTCCCCAAACACTCGCGATATTCTCTGAGGCTGCATGGGACAATATGCGAGAAAGATCTCATCTTGTGAGAACCAATGTTTGGACAGAAGGAGTTATCAGTCGAGGATCCCCTAGAGACAGTTATAGAATATGTGGGTGGATGAAAGGGAGATGCGGTGGAGCTAAGAGGGCTTGAGAAATGTCTAGTTCTTCATACACTATATATGAATCACCCATAGATCAGCACTGCCCATTGAAAGTTTGTAGGCGAGGTAATAAATAAAGTCCGATTGACAAAAATACAACAAATAAGGGAGATCATTAAAAGTGTCTCTCATTGCGAAAAGATATTAAAATAGTCAATGTGGAGTGGATATTATTAGGAGAACACCCGCAGAATGTTTTATGTTAAGAGCTTTCTAAATTTATCTGTTGGAATGTGCAGACAATAACTAGAAACATTTATGTGAAGTTGAAGTGGGCAATCTGTCTTGTATGATCACACAATAAACAGGGGGCGTAGGCGGAGGAGGAAGGGGTTGGGGGAGGGTGATGAAAGACATTGAACACTGACGGTAGCAACTCTCCTGTTGAATCATCATTTGAGAAGTTGAGTAATGGAAAAGCTCTAGCCTAGAAGTTTACTATGAGTTTGAGGACAAACGATATCTTTGACTGACTCTGCAGCACTCTCATTATGATACTAATTCATTGATATAATATCCAAAGTGGACTGAAGAAATTACAAACTTTAAAATGATATATCCATCGTAACAAATCTGCATACAATGTATCAACTTGGAAAGGTATTGCACTGGAAATTCTCAAGGGCATGCTCCAAATGTCACAGACGGTATGTCCACAGTAAAATGATGCACGTCATCCATTTGTCTCAAGGACAGTAGTAGCCTAGGCTACGCGACGCTGTCCATTTCCCTGTCTGGGTTCAATTACATGGCTTGCTATTTATAAGGTTGGGGGCTATTTTAACCGTCAATAAGAACAAGTTATTTCTGTAACACATCTATTTCAGAACACTGGTTTTCATCATCAGGTAAAGGAATGTGTGTGTGCGGGGGGGGGGGGGAGGGGAGGGGGGACTGAGTTCATTTATCAGCACGAAATATGATATGGAGCTGTGTGTGCGATCTGGTTGCTCTACGCTCTTAGCAAAACATTGTAGGTTATATCAAGGGCGGTGAAAGATGAGATGCCCTCCAAATGATTTAATAAAGATCTAAATAATAATCATTAAGTCTGTAATATAAATGTTGAATAAAGTGATTGATATAAAATTTGTTCGAAACACACATCAGTCAGTTTTAAACTCATATTCAAAACTGTGGTAATTATTAATAGATCAAAGTTGGTTTTGATAAAAGAAAATCCATAAATACACAGAACTCTTTCGACAAAAGTTTATGTTAATCCAAGATGGCAAAGATTGAGCAGTTGATGCAAACCTAGGGAGGTATAACGCTAAGTTTTCATGTTGAAACCTAATTTTCTTATGAAGACATATTGATTACCGTATAGGCAGGCCAACACATTTATTTATCAATAATCTATGTAGGTTCAACTTGTAATGATAATCGGCTATTACTAATAAAATAACATGGTAAATATTTACCCATTATAGGCCTATATAAGATATATATTTATACATGAACGTATATTATTTACATGAGCGTATACAGTATAGCCTACATTGGCCCTTGGTATAGTGGTTGAGTATTCTGTAGTGTCTCTTCAGAAGGCCACTTCGGAGTCAGGTTTCAGATACCTAGATACACTACAACCATGACCCACACAGTTCATTGCTCCATGAACCAAGAAGGCTAGAACCCGATTCTAGTGAGGAAAATAATGTGTACAGATAGGCCTAATCATTCACCCATGGAATAGCATCTAGCGATTATCCAGTGCATCCCTATTCAGTTAAAAGTCTAAAGGGAAGAAAGCATTTCGTGATGTCACAATTGATTCCCATCCCATGCATGCTCCAAGTGTGAAGTGTTCATGGCATCGTCTTTAATAGGAACTATCGAAACCAACTCAAAGAAATCCTCGGGGAACAATAAGCAATCATAATCACATCAAAAACGATATGACCTACAAACTTCTTGCAATATTTACTGCAAATGTCCTGGATATGACCTTAAAGTGCCTTTCTGTCTCTTTTTCTCTGTTTCTCTCCCTTCTTCTCTATCTCTATTTCCTGGGTATGATCATAAACTGCCTCCCTCCCAGCTCTCCCGCCCTTGATATAACCATATTAAATGTGTTGATAAGGGCGTAAAGCAACCAATCTCACTCATTCATTCCTATCACCCTTTTGCAATATCACTCACAGAAGCTCTTTCACTACGAAACTATCAGAAAATATAATCAAAATGTAGGCATACGGTATAGGAATACGGTATAGCCCTATGCCTGATGTGTTGAAGTTTCCTTTGTACAAAAACATGACTCTGTAGATATTGAATTTGATTTATGTTTATTTCAGGTTTCTTAAATACATTGATTGAATGAAATTAGGACCTGGGAATCCACAATATGGAACTCCACCTAGATGTCCAAGTATGCGTGAGATAGAGACAAATTAGATTAGATCAATTTAAGGTGTTACATGCATGGGATGGGCGAGGGTGAGGCCGAGCGTTGAGGGATTAGTTTAATCATGTCCTTTATTCCCTCAAAGCGATAGGTCATATTTAACTGCCTCGCATAATCACCAAATAACTGACATTATCTGCTCTCACCCGTTCGCCTTCATTTACCCAGACCACAGGCAAAGGCTGAGCTACCCTTGTTGGACTTGCTCTAAACCCCGATCCAACTTGTCCCGGGGATCTCCTGGCTCCAGGGCGTGCGGCAAGCCTCGCTTTCATTCCCCGTCAGCCGCGCACAGGGAACCAGGAGATGGGGTTTGTGTGCACGGCGCGCGGCAAACAACGACCGCGGTAAATTCATAGCACGGCGCGTCACGCGCGACTAATTAACCTCCAGACTTAACAACCTTTTTCTTGAGTACGGAGCAGGAGTAACGCGATTACAGTGACAGAGCCGTTCACGTAGCATAGAACGAGACCCTACTGACTGAGTGAATAAGGGTGAAAGGTGCATGATTAGTGAGGGACAGATTTTTCACTCTTTTCCCCGAGTGCTTGTACCATGGTTTGGATGGCGATACTTGAGGCAGAGAACGATATTGAGAGGAGAGAGTGTGTCCCTTTGTTAAAAGCCTGATTACTCACAACTGTGACCCCCACATAACCGATTCACTACGCATGCGTGAAGGCATGCTCAGACACGTCCTGCTCAGCGGCCAGCTCCACATTCAGTCGCCTGACCTGTTAAATTAAGGGCAAAAACCGCGAAATCGCCACTTACGGCTAGCCCATGGCCAAGTCAAATTAAAACCGCCATTTATCATTCTAGTAGAATGTGAGGAAAATAGGCAGGTCAACAACATTCTGTTAGAATCCACTGAGTACATGTCGCCTATTATGAGAATGGTGTTAGGACTGGCTAGATGAGGTAGCCTAATGGATTCAGATAATGTGGAGTTTTCGACCTCCACGGTTTCTGTTTTATAAAAAATGCCTTTTGAGTGAACTGAACGAGGTTATATAACCGGCCAAATGGCCATACCCGATTTATGTATTTATATTGCAACATTGTCACCTCTTGTTGTTGGTTTACGCAGATAAGCAACTGATTGTCATACTTTTCACACCTATAGTCCTGAATTTAATTACACACTCAAGTACATCATCCAAATTCGACCGAAAAAGTATAATCCAATTCACTCAATGTTTGATCAAGGCAGGTTTGATCAAGGGCATAAGACCACTTTCCCAAAGAATGATATACTAATTTAAGTCTGAACTTTAATTATTATATCATATGGTCTGAACTATCCAGGATTCATGGTTTGATTTCAAGTTTCAATTAATGACTAATAAATCAAAATACCATGTATAATTGCAAGATGTCAATAAAGCAAGTTTAGTGTCGCGACTAGGGAACATTGTCAACCGGCCCCTTATTTATGGAATCATCAGCTCAAAGCCGTTAGAATTGCATCCCTATTTAAGATCAAAATACACGATGGCAGCTGTCACTTCCGCCCATTAACTTGTCCAAAATGTAACATACACATGTCTCGGGTGATTCTTATTGTAATGGGTAACAACAATAAAAACATTATTTTGTCAGAACCTTTCAAGTGTCAGATTTCACCCAGAATGCCGAGGTGCCACTCTAACCTTGAGCGATAATTAAAGATGAGCACAAACCGGGTAAGACAGCACCTTTCTTGAGGGAGACAAGTGGACTAATTGAATATAATAACAGAATCAGCAGAATAATGGAGGATTAGAGATCTAATCTGCTACTCAGTGCAAATGATGGGGAAATGGAGTATTCATAGTCAATGAATCAAATGTTGGAAGAACATAAAAATTATAAACTCTTAAGAGTAATCAATGGTGCGCCCATTGAGTTCGAAGACAGATAACGCAGATAACATAGCCATATTTCCTGTACTTCAATGAGTCGGAAATAAAAATTACCATATCAATTTTCCTTGAGACAATTGCAATTAACGTGCAGACCCTTCAAGCATCTCTACCAGTGTACTTTTACATTGAACAGGTCTATAGCCTATAGTTCCATAGACCCAGATAGATGTTTAATGCACTATTGGCTTAGCCCAGTTCCTTTAAATTCACCCCCCCCCCTACCACCACCACACACACTAATCTGTCTAGACATGAATGTAACATTACCCGGTGGTATATTTTGCAATCATTCGTCTGTCTTTTTAATCCTCTCTTCATCCCATTCTCTTACTCCAAATTGATGTAGACGGTGCAAGAATATCCGTCCACATAATATTGAAAATATATTTACATTGGACTATGTGCTAGGGATGTATTCCCAAGAGATAAGAGAGGAGGCAAATAAGATTTGGATTTCATTTAGCGCGGCCATTTAAACACAGATGTTGTTCCTCTCACCAATGCTTACGTACACAACATATCACTTTCAAGTATACGTCGAAGCTTCGAATCACATGAACATACATTTTTAGGTGTGGTACGTGTTTGGAAAACATTAATGACCCACACGTTTATATTGTTCAAATTCACTACCCTCCTCTTAATCTAATTTGGTTATCCTTTTAACAAAACATCTGACTTTAAATGATATACATTTTTTATGACAAACAAAGCCCCTATAGACCCATGCCACTCCACAAATAAGCTTCATTAGGCTCTAAGTTGTCAATCATTTTTCAAAACCATGTCACTTCCTTTGCCTGTTTGATCCCCCATTTTTAATCACCTCCCTGAGGGGTCGCTCTGTGAGAGGGCATTTTGCCTCCACCAGTGTATCACGCATGTGTTCCTCTAGTTTAACTATGTGCTCACAGCGCCTTTTCCTGCCCTACGGGTCCCGGAGGAACCATTACTTTACATTATTGTCCACTACCCCCTGGCGCTGCTGTCATGAACGTATTGACCAAATACAAATGATGTCATCGAACACATATATATATATAGCCCCTTTAAAGGATTTATGTGGTCCTAAGAACTAGCCCCTTGTTGGCACAGTTTATAAACATAGGATCTAAAGGCACTATCAATGAAACATTTTGACACAATGACTGTATTTTTTCTCTCAGAAAGATGTGATATCCAAATGATATCATCAACAGAGTCATGCCATAATTGTTTATGAGTTACTCAAACTTATGTGAATTCGTTTACATATTTGGAACAAAATTAAGGATAAATTAAATACAAATAGATTTCGAATTTGATCTGCTATGGAGATCCATAGCTTATCAGGCAGATATTAGAAGTGAGGTGAGGGCAGTGGGTTCCCTGGAGATGGCAAATGTTAACTAGGTTTGGATTAGTGACCATGATCAGCTGCTTATTGGGGCATGGGAAGGGACAGAGTAAACTAATTTCCAAGTAGATGGGTTTGTGTTCAGTATTCATGCAGGTTACCCGGTTCCATTTTGGATGAATTAACCAGTTGTATCTGAAAATCAGAGGTCATACCAGAGTTTAGGGTCATGAATAATTCCAGACGGGAAACATGACGGAAAAATACCCAATACTGGTGCAAAATATAACAATATAAATTCATAAAATTATGTGCATTTACATACCTACTGATATAAAAAAACTTTCCAGAATGACCTATTCTTAACTGAATATTTTGCTTTCCTGATAATGAAATATATTAAAGTTGTATATCAGCATGGTGCCATAGCTGTACATCACCAATGGAGATATTTGATGATGTATGATGATTTATATAGGTTCCTGAATAATGCAAATCTCTACTGTTGACTACTACAGTGAGGCACAGTTAACGAAATTTTGGGAGAAGATACAGGAAAAAAAATAGTTTCTCATACGAATTTGAACCCTGAGGACCAAGATCAAAGCCCAAAGTTGGATGCAAAACCCCATATTTCTCAGTCGTTTCATACAATGTATGTTTGAGGGGATAATATATATGTTGTCTCCCCCAGACCAAGGATTGGAGACATAATCCCCATTCGGTCTACCCGTCTATCCGTTCCTCATAAGGCATGGATTAACTAGGCTCTACATTCCCCTTAGGCTCCTGCAGTGAATAATCCGGATTTTGCGACATCCTCATTTCCTGTTCCAGTCTCCATTCCATCACTCAAGCTTGCTTTGAATCACATCCGGAGGACTCTCCTTTTCACAGTGCCCTCCCGGCAGCGCAATAATACAATATGGGCTGTCTGGTAGCGGTGCAGGAGTGATGAAGGAGAAGCCTGTTTACCACGGATAAGTGGGAAGTAAAACATAGTTCCATGCACTGGGGACATGTCGTCTGAGGGGAAGAGGGTGGGTAGAGGGATATCAGCGTGTTATGACACAACACAGTTATGGCAGGATGTAATCTGATGTAGGAATTTGAGTGAAGAGATCCTATCAAATATGACATAGCGTATTAAATGAGTCGTGTATGGAAGTTTGATTGAACAAAGGTGACATTCCACGTCTAATTTAAGCATACAGTGCTTACGATGCAGTCATATGTAAGGGGATTACATTTTCGTAATTGAAATACTATGTTGGTGACATAAATATGAATTAGAAACTAGAATGATCTAAAGAGAGTTTTAGCGGTAGGCTACACAAATAAATAGAAGTGGTTCGAGAATGGATGGTCCACGCCAACAGATATCATATATATGAAATGAAATTATGATATCCCAAAATGAACCGGAAGTTAATTTGGAATATGTTAAAGGGTTAGAACAGACGGATAGACCCACTCTCCTGAATTATTTATTTCTATGACCGCAGCAAAAGGCCAAAGTTATATAAGAAAAACAATGCACACGACCTTTTTAGAATTATATTTGGGCCGTAATACTAAAAGATGCAAATATTGCTACTTTTATTTTGAGGGTATCACTACTTGCGGTACTTAAAATGACCATTGCAAATTCGAACTGAATTAAATCCCCTTGCTCACTCCTCGACATATAGGAGGATTATTTGTATATACATATAGGCAAGTAACTTTCTGGTTAGGTTGAGAATCACCAAGTTTGATTGCCATGAGAGGAGTACACCTCAATAATGTTTCTGATTTGCTGTGGGGCAAATTAACACAAACAATATTGACAAAACATCTCTTCTTTTGCACTCCATTTTAATGTAGTGCCGTACGCATATGCAACTTTCCCTATACTACTTGTCGATTCACAAGTAGTATAAGGAAAGGTGGATATGTGTACGGCACTACATTAGCCTAAACTCCATATCCCACGCAGTGTCTCTATTGGACCACTTGCTATAGGTTTATAAATAGGTATATATAACCAATCACAGCTTTTTCCATGGAGTCTCTAGTTCGTCGAAACATAACATGAGAAATGCTTATGAAAAGAAACAATAAAGAGGGGGATTTGTTGCGGGCAAGGAAAAACATTGAACAATCACATACATGGTTGAGATAATCAGTCTATAATCGACAATACATTTACGATATGACCATTCCGATCCTCTTTACTCCGGCCCTTATTTATGTTTCTCTCATTTCATGAGAGAATGAAATGATGCAAGAGGGACAGATATATAGAGAGCATCTGGAGAATACCATAGGAGATCACAGAGAGAATGGAGAGAGGATAGGTTGTTATATGGGAGCGATGTAGAAATTTAGCAACCAAATGCTAAATAATAGGAAATAATTGTGAAGTTCACACACGCATGTATATATATACATATGCTGCCCATACTTGTTATGGGTAAGCAATGCAGTAGTACACGTAGAGGATGTCAGACACAAACCTAGACATGACACATTGAATTGTGGATTGGGAAGGAGGCTGGCTGGTCTAAAGCAAGGCTACCACTCTAACCTGACCCCTGGGAATGACATGGTCGGACAAACACTTCCGGGTCATGGCGGAGAGATTGATGGAGCGCGGCATCTGCCGGTTGGTCATAGTTACCATGGAGACTACTTGTCCCAAAGAGAAGGTCCCTTTGCTGCCATGTCACTCTCGTAGAACAGGTTCAACTCTAAATCAAACTGACCACCCAACCGGAAGCATTCCATGGCATGCCCGAATGGGCATAATGACGTCATAGAATAGAAGGGTGTTGGAGGTCAGCTGAATATGAAGTCCTCCATATGCTATTTTTTGTTATCATGATTACAATAAGAAGCATAAAATGGTGGTCTACCATAGGGTTGGTATCGTTCCTAACAGATTCTTGAAATCTAAAGGAGATAGGTCCTATCACCTTTAGATTTCAAGAATCTGTTAGGAACGATACTCCATACTCCATACGGTTCTAGGACAGCCACCCGCCGGACATTTACCCCCCGACCGTTACCCACTGGACATTTATCATCCTGGATATTATCCCGCTAGGACATCACCCTCCTAGGACATTAACCCGCTTTATATGGAGTTTTAAGGAGACCTAAGTCATAGCCTTTTTATACGTGGGTACCTTTTAGAGAGGGAGGCTATTATGAGGCTTTAATGAAATAAAAAAAAATATATAATTATTCCTCATGAATGAACGTGGAATGAACGTGAATAAATATATATTTTTGTCGCTTTCTATTTTTATTATCTCTGTCTTAGCAGAGCTGGAGTAGTTCATAGCCTGTCCTAAAATTATTTTGAATCGCAGATAACAAAGAGAAGAAGACCAATTTCTTTATTTCCATTCTATTTTCGTCCATGGTATTAATTTTGTATTAAAGGTGACTTTCCGGCTCTCCCTGGAGTGGTATTTCTATTTAGATAAATAATATTCTTATTCCACCTCATCTCCATTATAATCCATAACATCTCATCTCATTCCATATCCTTTATATACAATAAAACCATTGCCTCGATAAAACATGTAGCCAAGAACGGAGTGGAAAGCAGGATGCGTCTCTCCCTGAACATTAGGTTGGCAAAGGCCGCGATCTTTATTGTTATCTTCCCGGAAAAATAAAACCTAAACCAAACTCCCAAACCCTATATAATTATGTAGTATGTAGAACGTTATATTATAGCCCTAATTTATGTCCACCTTTTTACCTTGCAGACTGGATTGGGACTTTGTCATTCTGTATTTCCCTGTCCTGTGCTCCGCTGACAGTTACCTTCATACGATGTTTGGGCTATCGAGGGTACCGTCTTGGTGGTATCATCGGAGTAGTAATACTCAGGTAAAGTATAATCAGATCTCTAATTTTAGTTTAGGGGATTTAGTTTGAGCAGAACACGATGACAACACAATAACGTACTATGACAAATCTTTGCCTTTTGGGGGAACTGACGATAATTTAATCTTGGAATTTCCGATCTTTTTTAATACGACATTTGATAAAATATTTACTTTGATTTATGGTTAAATTGATTGTGATTATAGTTATCACATAGTTATATATAAATGCTATGCTATGCGTAGGGTAGTCCTATTTGGCCACTCTCTACGAAAATAAACATACTAGTGGGCGACACTTCTTTTCGATTTATTTATATACACTCTGTACCTAGGTGTTAACCATAATTCTCTTTACTGATCTTTTTACATAGTGTATCGTGCCTATCATCATCGTTTGTGCGGGGACTGGAGTTGATGTTCCTCACACATAGTATCCTCTATGGAGTAGGCTCCAGTCTTGTCTATATGGCTTCGTCGCTTGTAATTGGCGAGTACTTTGACAAGGACCACAAATACCATGTTCTAGCCACCAGTATTCTATTATGCGGATACCCAATAGGTAAGTAATTAATATCATCGTTTTTTTAAAAAGAATTCCTGAGACTAGGTTTACGTCCTATTTCAAAATTACGACAGTCATCTGGCATGTTAGCGGCGATCCAATATGTATGAGATAAAAAAGGTCATTTAATAGATGTGTTCTAAGAAAATAAAATGATGGTAAATCATTCAAAGTTAAGAGAAGTAATAAGAATTAAAATAAAATTATTATTGTCATCAATATTCTTCCAATCTACGAAGCATCAACAATGGAATATCGAATTGAAGCTGCGTCGTTATTTGTGGGTTTTTTTGTGTTATTTCCAAAAAAGTGTCATTGTGCGAAAATGCAAGACATTATCATTGACATATAGGGAATAGCATAGTATCTAGCACAAATATATCTAACTAATCACCTGCTCTCGTGGAATATAGTTTAGCTAAACTAGGTAACAAGAAAGACTGGATAGGATATTGATTACACTGGGATTACAAGGGGCAGTAGCATCATCCCCATCAAGGACCAAACAGTAAGAGACCAGAGTGGTGATTGGTTGGATGGATGAGGTAATAAACCAATCAGCAAGGCCGACTTAATGGCCGCTGCCGATGGCAACAGGAAGAGTTAAGAGTAGTGTACAGGGGCACATGCGCATTAGTCTCCTAACATTCAATGAACACGTGACATTGGGTGCGTTCGGAAGTCAATGAGCAACTGGTAAATATGTAGTAAATAGAATCTCAAATGAGGATTTAGTATAACTGTCTGGTTCAAGAACCCTACTACAAAATATAGTACAAAATCTGTGATATATCAGACTATATGAAGCGTTTTGAATTGCTGGCCAACGAACCAACCTGATGATCTTTACAATCAAGTCTGGTAAAAATGCACCGAATATTACAAGATAATGCATGATATGTAAGGCGTCCAAATGGAGAGCATCACGATCATCTTGGATGCTTTCCCAAACAAAGTTTGTATTGACAAATCCTCCAAAATAATTTGGGCGTTCAATTAATCAGGCGATTGTTGTTCATTTGGAGGAAAAACAAACAATAAATACAAGTCTCCACTTACAACACAGCAGCTGATCCTGGAGCAGGCCCACCGAAGAGATTTACATGTTTTATACGGCGGACGTGCAAGTGAAATAAATCACTGCTTAAGTACGAAGCTACCGTAGCCCTAAATATTCTGGTTGCTCACAATACGCGCGGCGTAAGGCAGTGATCCATCATGGACATGCGTCCTCAGCCTCTGCTAATGATCATAATGAATCTTCATCACCGCTAGGTGGCGGCAGCATCACATGTCACGCCACATCTCGCGAGACCTTTTGTCTGACGACGAGATCTCGTCGGGAGGGAGAATGCCTTGAGTCATAGAGTATTATGACGGGAGCTATAAGGTATGGGAGGAGAGGGGAAGAAAAGTGAGGAGGGGAAAGCCAGGGAGGGCATCATCGGGGTGGAAGAGGAAGAGGAGGAGGCGTAGATAATGGTGGTGGAATGAGACAATGAGATTGTGTCAACAAAAGCAGGCATTGACGCTTTGTGTCATGACGCAAAACACGGTGTTTTATCTGACATATTTTGTTATCTGGAAATCTTGTTTGTCTATTACTCCATGAATGCCGGTCATTTAACGACTATTTTGTTAAACAGAATTCATCATCACTTGCGAGATCAGTGTTTGTCATGCTGCATTACTGGCGGATCTAATAAATGTTCTCTCGGGTCGCAATGTGTTATCACAACAGACTGCACTGTGTACTGTTCCCTTTTGACTCTTCATTACTACGTTTGAAAGAGATCTTCCAAACATTGGGTTCTATCGAAAAGTATTTCTCTCAAGATAGTTAAATGTGAATTGCTATTGCAAACAACCAGAGTAGTAAATCAACGGCAAAACTTCCCATCTTCGTAGTTTTTAATTACAAGAAATAATGGAGTTTTCCCAGGGAAACGAGTAAAAGTGTAATTAGGGGGAGGTAGGTGCAGTCCCAATCTGCATGCAGTGGTCACCACCTTAAGTGCTCCCCACGCCTTAATCACTTATTCCTAGTGTCCATCTTGTAGTCCCACTGTTGCCAATTAGGTCCAGTCCCAACGCGGTTCATCTCCCTCCTCTACAGTCCAAGCTATAGGTCAGATGAGTGAATAGGTATTCCAGCCAAAAGATTTTAAAGCAGCCATAGAGGCTTTTATACGCGTTTAATAGTATAAGAGAAATGACGTGGCTGCCAATGTTAGCACGTCTGCGATTGGTCAGAATTGCTGTCATTGATGACGTCAGACCAATCAGAAACGTGCTTATTCCTCCGCAGAAGAACATGGGCGTGGAAAACTTCTATCGGGATAAAACTAGCATAATAATGGCGATTTTCTTGTTATAGATAAATACCAGCGTTCAATGAAAAAAACAAGGAAAAATACTTTTAAAGTTTTCAAACTAAATTTAATTCATTGTCAAGAATAGTAAACTAATTTACTGGGATTTAGAAACCCAAGTCGCTCATCCTCTGGCCAAGCCGAGGTTCTGGTCAAACCTTCGGAGAAGCTTGTTCATGTTTTATTCATTCATATATGTCCTACTTTGTCCATCGATGATACATTCAGTATGATGAGGCAGGAGGTTACAATGTGAATGGTTAAGGACAATATTATCCATTTCCATGAGGGTAGAGATGTTCCTACCAAGGTGTTCTTTATGCAATAGAGCTTAGTTGTATACACAGTCCATACATAGCTCTCATAAGGTTCCTGCGCAATGACGTTCTCACAATACAAATTAGTCTGCTTCCTAGGGCAAGGTCAAACCCAAGCGCCCAAACCTATCCTTCTCCTGGTATATACACGAGTGGCTCCAGGGCTAAACTATCATCTTTATTTGTTGGCCTGAAAAGATAGAGGTTATCCCCAGGTTGAAGCTCTATCGACCCCTCTCTCACAAAGAAGTCCCATTTTAACTCTTTAGCTTTATCAAGCCAATATCGAGTTAATATATTTTAATTACATATCAATGCATACCACACATTAACATATATATATACGAGCTTCCAGTTAGTTCCCCACAAATCTGTCCCTTTCTGTCATCAAATTAATGACTGCTTTTGATGACGTTTGAAATCATATTTGTTAAGCAAATGATATAATACATATAATATTATGATGATCGATGACACAGTAGGAAATAATTAATTTGAATTAAAAACTCAGGTAGTGAAATTAGTATATTGACATGTCTTTTAAGCATGCAAGATAGTCCTTGAGTTATATGGGATTCAGCAGAAGGCTAAGGGATGCAATTCCCATTCTCACTTTCCAGCAGTCTCTATTTCCCTAAGTAATTCTGCGCATTAGCAGACCCTACCCTCCTAATTCCTTCAACCCTTCTACAGATCAGCAGCCTAAAGACAGACCAAATTTAGAAAAGTGTCTAAAAATTAGATCTGTTGTACCGCCGTTATTGAGAAAATTCATATAATACAATGATAGTTCAGAGCAACTTCATACTCACTTGGGGGTATAGGAGTGAGTATGACAAAATACTCACTGCTACATTGTGTATAGCGAGCCTATGTTAATCCCATGGAGCAAAGAGAAACGGGGTGAAATAATTTGGTTTTATGCACTAAAAAATAAGCTATGCTCTGTTCTGAGAAATTTCACCCCATGTTATGATATTGTGGTCATTAGGGCTGATGGGGGAGGGGGTCTGACATATTAGTGCTATAGTTATGGTATTATTATATGGGGAAAAGCTGACAGAAGTTTTCATTCACAGGAGAGATCTATAGACATGCGCATCCCTGAGCTGTTCATTTGCTGCGATGGTCATTCCAACCGCTAATTGACCAGTCAAACAACTTGTCGTTCTCTCGCCACCCAGAACCACTCGAGCTGGAGATCGGTCAAGTTTCAGCCTTCCAGGGAAGGGGTTATTCGATGGGAGAGGACAGTGTTTTAAGTATGTTTGCAAGTGGACATTTATGATCCGGCGTGCGAATGGAAATAATTTAGTCATTGATCTTTGATTTTATCGTTACTTATCTATGTCAATGTACACACAGCCGGAAAATGACAATTTACCATTCAGAATAACATGTGATACAACGGTCTATACTGTATATTAAATGTACCCATCTGCAACAGTTGACAGTAGACTCGAAGGCAAACAGAGTTTAAGAAATAGGGAGAGATGGGGAGAGAGACAGAGAGTTTCAGAGATAAAGATAGACTCGGTTTTTATCAGTGGCCGGAGATGTTTATTATTCCTTTTCTGTTGATAATACAAACAGGATAAATATCATTAAATTTGGAAATGGAATTGGAACCTTTCAAAATTGTGGTTTAAAAAACCTAAAATACTATACCAAATAAGTATTCTTTCGCGAGAAAAATAATTTGATTCTCATAGGAAATATAACGTTGGACTACATTTCTTTCATCCGTCCTAATGATTGTCTTCAACTAGGACCTGACCTTGAATCCAAATACCCTTGACCTTGACACGTGTCACTTCCGCTGCGCCTGCGCAATGTGATGCCATGGTCGGCTTGGTGTGTCAGTCATTCTGGTATATCCCCGGATCTTTTCACAAGATTCCTCATCCCGCCATGCGCTTTAATCAACTTGATTGGATGTTTACAGTGGGCGCTGTGGGGATCAGTTCCGGGGATTAGTTGAGGACGGTGGCGGTCGGGGCCATGACGGGGAAGGGGTGGTAGGGGCAGCTGTGGCGGTTTTCTCCTAGATAGAATGTCTAAGAGAGAGTAAAAGGGGCGAATAACGTGTTAACATCCAATTTCAATTTAAGTTTGAGTTTACGGAGCGCTAACTTTAGCAAAAAAAACCCACCTCCTACAAAATCAACTTCAACAAAATAATTGTATTGGTCTTAAACTGATTTGTATTGTATTGGTCTTAAACTGATTTTTTTTTAAAATTAAAAATATCAACGTGTATCATATTCTGGACTCAGGGATGTTTTGGGATGATTCATCGTCATCATCCCGCTCCAAAAGTCAATTTGAAGATGTGTAATACGTTGAAGATTGTATGTAGCAATGTATAATTACTGATGCCTGCATAAGAGTTTTTCTTATTATTCTTTTCAAAGTGAACTATTGGGTTATAATTATCTTGAATGTAGTGTAGAATATACACTCCAAAACTAACAGTGATCACTACGTATAGCAGCGCCAATCATAACGCAAAGCAAGACGAACCAGATGTCACACCTACACACTTGGTGATGATTTGGAGAAGAGGCTTAGCGGTGCCTGCCATCACCTCCTCCTTTCTTATTGATAATTGTCCAATTATAGAACTGAGAAACTCTGTTGGGTGGGTAAGAGCCGGTGCTAAATCTCCCCGCACTGTCAGCATTCTGATGAAATAAAGTCAATCAATCAATCTATCTATCTATCAATCAAATGAGGGGGATGGGTGTCTAAGGATCTGTTGCGTAGAACGCGATTACCAAATATATGGCTTAACTCAGAAAAGGGGAAGGGACATTTTCGACGTCGCTGAGTAATATTAAATCGTCTCAATTAATATATATTTGAAGTCCGACGGCCCCTTATTAGTTACCAAGGAACAAACACAGTTTACATAAGCCTTGAACGTTTATTTTCTTAGTTTGTATGTCTTAAATAACCCGCTTAAATTTAACGCGCATTGAATTGCAGTGAATGCGAAGGAAAGTAGAATCTTGAATATGTAAAAATGATTTTTAGCCAAATATATAGATTCTTCATATTCGCATCGTTATGCCTTCTCGACCGTCCAATGACGTTGTTGAAAAACAACTGATTGAAGGTGAAGGTATGTGTATACATGTGTTTCAGCAATCATTTTAAAATATTTTTTTATTGGAAACAAACATATTTACTAAATATACTGATGGTGGCTGAAAAAATCAATCGCACCACTGGGTTTCAATCTAGTTGGAAACATGTGTCGATTCTCGTGCTGAACGTATAATGTTTCTGTTCATATTTGGGTGGGTTTGCACACAGGAGGTGGAACTGGATGAGAAACGGGAGATCAGCAGGGGACTGGGTACTTGCTTAGTGGAGAGCTTAGTACGGTATTAAAGACTGGCTTTAGCCTCCTGTGTCAGAGTGATGATTGGGGATTAGTCCCTACCACACCGTGCAACCAAAGGGGCTGCATGTTTGTACCAACATCTGCAAGAGAGGAAATATTATTTCTTGTTTAATTTGTCCGCCCATCTGGACATTATACATTTTGAGTACCTCATATGTCAATACATATGTAATGATTCTTGGTTCGTTGAGGAGTAGAATAAAAACACAGACAAGCGTCTAATATTATTACTCTGGTTTATTTAGTTTATAGAGGAGATCCTGATTATATGGCATATACAGACAGTGGGGTGTGTGAAAGAAGTATAAGGAATAACATAGTGAAATGGCTATAAATAATGCACCATGGAAAGCAGCTCCACTCAGTGGAGAAACACAATGAAATAAACATATAGATCATAAAATGTATATGTCGCAAAGTTGCGCAGATATTGCGTGGATCTTGCGCATATAGAATATAGTGTCCTTTTCATTAGAAGTAGTATAGGGAAATGTGCGCACAATGCATGGCACTACAAATGGTTTATGATCCAAAAGACACGTATCAACTGAATACATACACGCTATACAAACAAGGCAAATCCTAATTACCATTATTCCATATAATTTCAGGAAGCCTCCTATTTAATCCCATAAATGCTTGGTTGGTGAACAGCTTTGGTTGGCGGCTGGCGTTTCGTGTCACTAGTGGACTAATATTTTTCAGTGGCATCGCCTGCTGTTGGACGTTTTCCTCAAAGGTGGGTAACTATATTATCTTTGTATTATCTACTGTCATCTTTGGTCTTACATTGTAACGTAGCCCTGAACGTGATCTGGAATATAACCGAATATAAACTGGTATCAAGCATGATGTAATCTTGATGGAATGTAATACATTACTTAGCATAAAATGTCATTTTCTAAGTACAAGCTGACAAAAAAATCGTGTACTGTACGAGAGCGTATCGAATGAACAAACAAATACCTTTTGATTATTATAGGACTCGCCCCACATGCAACGATTAGTCGAAGAAGGAGAAGATATAAACGAACACAAGCTGGATCCTGCCGTGGCCCTGGCGGAAGCAGCTGAGGAAATCCGAAGCATGAACCGCCGGTGCTGCACTCTAGAGGAGCTAAAACAACGACCGGAAATCGCGCTTTGGTACATGGGAAATTGCCTTAGTTATCTTGGATTCTATATGCCTTTCCTTAATTTGGTAAGTTTTGACAAATCTTTCAAGTCAGTTAATTAGTTTTCAGGTTAGATCTACGAAATATACTCGTCACAGAGACCACTTGAATTTGAATGTAGCTGGTATCGGTTGAAATATTTATTATACAAATTTATGTGACCAACCGATACAAATTAAAGACAAATAATACATTTTAGAAAAGTAAAATAAAACTTGTAAGATAAAAAGCAATTCTATTTATTTCCAGTCATATTAGAGTCATAATAGTGTACTTTATCAAGGCTAAACCTTTTTTTCCAGGCTATGTATATGGAGTTAAAAGGGATTCCGACTTCTAAAAGTTCGTGGGCCATCACTTTGCTCAGTCTGGCAGAATGTATCACCTATATGGTGGCATCTTTCCTAGGGGACAAACTAAAAGGACGCCTTGTCTATGTAAACATAATTGCGTCAATGGCGCTTGCCTTTATTTGTCTCCTTTGGCCTCTTATGGACGTCAGTTATGGGGTTATCCTCTTGATATCTATAAGTAAGTCCTCTTTTATTATTGATTGCTTAGTAAGTTAGATAGAACTGACCGAGGTGACGGCAGGGAAGATGGGTATATGCATGAGTTGGAACCTCAAATGTGTGGTGTTAGGGGAAAATGAGTCACAAGTCGCAAAAAATGGATTTTGAGATATGATCATATTTGAAAAGATGAGATAAAGCCGATTGCAATGATGGTAAACATGGGCACAGCTAATAAGTATTTTATATTTTAAGATTGACATTCTTATTTTTAAAAAGAAATTTGTAATATTTCTTGATGGGCAATTACCAGTTAAGTAACTAAATATATTACACACAAAGACCTTTAAAACTCAAGAATATATTGATTGCACTGTCCTGAAGTTTAACTAAAAGCGCTAAACTCTGCAAAAATCAGAACATTTCAAATAAAGAGACCTTGTAAAAGAAACACTTTAAGAAATATCTGACTTGTGACTTCTTTACCTGAAATACATGACATATGTACATGAGTCGGAACCTCAAATGTCTGTACCGCCTTCCTGTCGTCACCGAGGTAAATTCTTGATTTATTTCACCTACTCCAAAGTAACTCGCAAAGCATGCATATGACGTCGTCTAATGAAATGTATAAACATGCAATCTGACGTCTACTGAGCAGACATGCAAATTACATTGGTGATAGTTGCGTCAACTGTTATCTAGCTATGAGAAAAACAGAAATATTATTGTATAAAATCTGACAAAGATAAAGAATTTAGGTTATTGCCAAAAATATGGTGCAATCTAGAAAATGATGGGATAACATTGTTTGTTTGGTCTCATACAAAACCTGTGCAAAGCATGTTTAAAACCTAGCTTTATTCACTTGGTGAATAGTTTTCAAGATGGTTTAAAGCTTCATCCTCCTTTAAAATTGATAAAAAAAATCCTAACTTTTTGTTTCCTTCTTTTTCTGACCGAAATAAAGTCATTTGACCAAAATTTAGGATTTTATCCTGTTGTTTTTGCTGCAGGCCTCGACCAATTCGATTTCAAATCATTGTACAGACATAATTATGACAGCAGCAAAATATCGGTAATTTCGGTCAGAATAAACTTATACATTTCGCAAGATTGTTTTGTCGTAATAGCTGGTAACACATCTTGAATTACACTTGCAGTGATGGGTGGTTTTCTTGGCCTGACGATCGTCTACACATATGCGGCTTCAGGCGAGGTAACAAAGCTCCCGATTGACATCGCCTGGTCTTTCACCAACTTGTGGTCTGGTATGGGCATTCTTGTTGGACCATTTTTCTCAGGTGGGTACAAGTTGTTTATTCTTTTGCACACAAAATTTTTATTTAGGAAAGGCTGATCAACAAAACACGGTCACAATAATAGTAGTTTTCGTGATGTCCTGAAGTACAATTTCTTAGAGGTGGTAGCAATTGTTATATAGGGAACAAACATTACAGACGATTAATAAAGCAAGATCGAATATTATCAATTGGTAAATTTAAGAGAATTTTTTAAGAAAGATGAATGATTGATGAAAGTGATGAAGACTCTAGACTTGTTATTCAAGATTACTAATTAAGGAGTGGTAGAGGTGGGTACACACGGTGTGTAAATCATTATACATAGACCATGTTTCTTTTTTACACAGAGAACGTTACATTATTATTATCAAGGTATCACACTCAAGAACAATTTAGTATGACATGACATTTGATAAGGAAGAAATACAAATACAAATACATAGATATATATATAGGCAGGTGTCAAAGTAGTACATATAGGTGGAAATTAGGACTATCATTCACAATATTGATATCGATCTAGCTCATAATATTTGATACGGTTCCATTCGCGAATGTCAGTATGTACCCAGCAAACATATCATAGTTTAAAAAAAATACTTAACAAAAAATAATAAAGTGCACTTCTTATATTCTCTAAAGCCTATAGCATTCTAAAACAAAGTGTCTGATCCTTCCTTGATTGAAATTGGTAAACAATAGGGTAGTTTTTTCTGGCAGGATTTGTGCTCGTATACTTTTACAATTAACTAAACCGATACAAAACTTTTGACAAATTGTGAAATGATAAGAACTGGCAGTCATTTTCTTTTCCTTTAAAGTGTTTATCCACTCATAATATTGTTTGACTTACAAGTAATAATATCGCAGACACAATTGATAGACAGCACAGTAATTCTAAAAGGTAATTTTGCAGACATCATACATATATAACCACATCATTACGCGTTCCAACAAAATCTCCAACTTTGTTTAGGCAGGTATATATATCCAGACCCTGGCGCTGCTTGTGTATGTAGTGGCGCCTAAAGTTGTGCCAAAAGGTGATATTATGCCCCGTCTACACAGGGGCGAATTAAAAAAACTGGTGCGAATCTGGCACTTGCGATCGTTTGCATTTGAAATCTTAGAAATCCTGTGCGAATCGGCGGGGAGCTTGTGCGATTTCAGAAATAATGCTCTGCGATTTGGGTTTTTAGTTCCTACATGCGATTTGGATTATTTAACCTGCGATCTGGCCCACAATTTTTGCCTCTGCAATTAGTCGTAGGATTCTGCGATTGGTCGCAGCTGTCCCTACATAGTGGCGATTTAGTTAAAAAATTCCATGCGATTTCGTGTGAAGTCGCATGAGTTGCCGTAAGGCCCAATTCGCTCTCCAATTCGCTCTCCAATTCGCCCCTGTGTAGACGGGGCATTAAGGATGACGTCGAAGAAGAGAGGCTAGTGTAGTGGCTAGTAGCGTGGCTGTAGAGGAAGTGTGAGAGAGAGGGTGAGAAAAGGGGTGAGGTGTCTGGGAGTTGAGGGTAGAGGGCAGCATTAGTATGGTCACTCTATCTGTCTCGCCCCCTGGGAGTCTCGCAATGCCCCACAGTTGCTAATAGCAACTCCTACATCATTAACTAATCGAGTGTATTACAATTGTAGTTGAAATAGAAATTAATATTAATATTAATACAGCACCAGAAAGATTTATAGGAATTCATCATAACTTTATCATGTCATACTTAGGCTACACTTAAAATTGTGTTAACGCAACGTACAGAGTATTTTTTTTATTATTACAAATATGGCCGTACAATTATGAATGGTTAACAAAAAAACCGCCTGTGATTGTATCATTCCATTTGAAGGGAATTGAAATATGAAGGGAATTGAATTGAAATATACTTTTATTTGTCTAAGTTATCTGTACAAATAGGTTGCAAACACCTCACCAAATTCAGGTCTTCCAGTTCGTGCCCAGCTTATGGTTTGCTTAGTCGATTACATTGTAAAACTATATATAACTTCAGTCTAAAGTATAGGGTGTTCACTATACGTAAATTGGTTCCGTAAGTTGTCCCGTAAATATCCTCTTAACGGCTGTTTTGAGGCTTTACTTAAGGAATTTACGGGACTATTATACAGAGTATCCACCACTGTACATAGGATTGGAAAATGCGAAAATATCAAAAGAAATGAAACCATGCGAGAAGAAAAATATAGATTTATGTTTCGTGCTCAATATAACTAGTAAAAACCGTAGCAGTCACGTGTTCTATATTTGTTTTGTGTTTTCAATGCTTTTTTACTTCAAGGATGTCCACTATTCGTTTTTAATTACGCCGTTCTAAATTCCTGAGGTGCAGCTATAAACAATCTGGTCTATTTGTTTTATCTACTTCATTTCTTTTCCAGGAGCAATTTATGATTTCCGAAAATCTTATGATGACGTATTCTATATTGTTGGCGCTCTGTATGTTATTGATGCCGTGATCTTTGCCGCCATCCCCTTGATGGACAAGTACCGTGAACACACCGGCAAATTGAACTATGCTGACATCCCCGGAGCAACTGTTGGGCAGCAACCCGGCCAACAGACACAAACCTTCCGAATCACCAAGTCTATCTCAAAATCCAGCATAGGCAATGGGGACGCTGAGGGCAACATGAATACCAACATTAATGATGTCTCTGCAGCAGATAAATTGAACAAGCCAGCCCCCCCACAGCGGCCTCCGAGACCAGATCTTACCCGGAGACCGACAGAAGACAGCCCGCTTAATCCTTTTAAGGAAAGTGTGCAACCATCTTATGCAACGCATGCTGGAGGACCCATGAGGGGTGATCCTCTATCAGCGGGGGGAGTAAATTACACCAGCAATGCTGACGAAATGCAGATGAGAAGTAGGGATGAATACAGAGGGTACAATCGATATGAAGACTAGGTTGTTATGGTAACACTTTGCTGTCGTAAAATTTAAACTTATTTACCTTAATATGTTACATAAAAAGTGATTATGAGAGCGATGATAATAATTTATTAATATTGTATCACGGAGAAAAATATTTTTCTCTGAGACAGAAAATGAAAAAAATATATCTGCAACTCGTCATGCATCATAGCTATGATGATACATGTAAAAGCAATATATATTTATTGGTGTTTAGTTGTTGATTGATTGGTTAATTGATGGTTGATTATCTGTTGATGATACTTTGAGGATATTAATGTATTATTGTATACTGTCCTGCACTTAACTGTTGCTATGATACAATGGTAAAAAATTATATTTATTATAAGGAAGTGCTATCATGATAAGAGTATGACAAAAAGCTCAGTGGTTACTTATTTCTGTTTCATACATGTAATTGTTGATATTGTGAGAAATGGAAACCAACGTGGTATGTAAACCGGACTACCATGATAATTTTACTGGAATTGCTGTGAAGTATTATTGCAATAAAGCTAAAAGATAATATTGTGATTGTACTTTGGGGTGATTGATGTACTTGTTCTGTTTTTATGTTGTGTGAGTCGTGCGATGTTTCCCAAACATGAGCTTGTTACTTCAAGCGATATGATATGTGTCTATGGTTCTAGGAACATCATCAGCATTCCCATGTGATCGTGAGTAAATCAATGAGGGCAAATTATTGATGAATGGCCAATGCATAAAGAAAATATTTGGACTTGTTGTAGGACAATGCCAGCTACCGCTCCTGTGAGTTAAAAACCAAAAGAAAAAGGCATGAAACATAATTAACATCATTCAAGTGTAATGCTTTCAATAAGAAATGGCAGAATGAGGATACGAATACAGTATTGTGCACGCAATGATAAAGCACAATAAATATCCATTAAAGATGTACATCTGTGTGTTATTGGTGACCGCGTTTGTTTTTGTCTGGAAAAATAATTGGGAATTGTCAAAAGCACACAGAAAGGTGTATGAAGACATTTAATTGTACATCAGATATTAACCCTGCTTAAAATGGCCTACGCATACTAAGTCAACTGATAGACCAATTGATTTGCAATCGAAACAAGGCATTTTCCAGATCTTCAACCTGAATCAAAACAGATGCCATTCTTTCAAAAGCTGATACAACCATTGGTCAGGCAGTTGGTGCAGTGTGGGCAGGCCTTTAATTTCATGACACCGATTGTGACGATTTATCCCAAACCGACTGTACGCAAAACCCTTTAAAAAAGTGTGGCAATGAAAAACAATAGATGTAGCTTGGTACTAGGTTATTGATATTAACAGTTATGATAATTATTGATATGTACAATGTACTAGTGGACCGAATAAAATTGTACATATTATAAATATAAATATATATGTAATCACAGGTTTAATGATAATGGTAATGGTTTAGGATGATATGACCTATGTGTTGTCAATGCTGTATCTTCGCAGACTTTAGGTACATTGTCCCTGATAGTGCGTACAATGAGTAACAAAATGAATCATAAAAACGAGTAAATTATGAGTCAGTTATACATTCATTACTGCATTGGAAGAGAGTAGGTTAATTTGGTTATGGGCACATGTATCCATGTAAGCATATTTGCGTCGTGGAAGGATATTGCATGTGATGTCATGAATAACATAGACATTGAAGGATGAAACAATCTATTATATCTAATGGCTCTTTGAGTCCTAAAATTCTCAGAACCCAAGAGTATCAGTCCTTCCTATGTTAACAATTGTTACTTAGTCTGCAATTATGTTATTACAACTACAACCTAATGTTCCTCTGTCTTTAACAAAGCAATCTTGAAGAGTGATGGTTAATGAATGTATAACTTATAGATACACTTATTAGTTTTGATTGAAATTCCAAGGATTGTAGAGATGTGGCCCAGAGTTTTCTCTATTGACCTATTCTACTTCAAACACAAGAAGGCATTGCGTCCACAGATCCTTACATTTTATTCAGACAGGCTTCAGGCCAGGCATCAGATATTTTTTCAAAGTATCATTTGATATACGTAATATATATCAGATGAAAGTACTGGGAGTGATTAATGAAATTACCTGGTTCACCATCTAAATTATTCTGAAAAGTTCAATATCACATTTTCCTGTGTTTAAATTCGTGTCGAATAGTCTGCATGAGTCAGTGGACAGCAAGCCTAAAATTCGACATTTGAAAAACATAGTTTTTTCATTTCGATATTATGATTAAACAAAAGAATTCATGTCATAACAATAGCTACAGGCTCTGGCTGCGATGATTGCTTGCTCCATTTCCTATTCCTGCATTTGTTGGTGAAGTCTGCAAGTTAGCATCAAGGATGTTAGTCAGTTAGAAACAAAATATTAATAAAGTATGTAGATAGATTCTGTGATATGCATATACATGTATACAACAAAAATCATTAAAGATAATATATATGCATGCAGGAAGTTGTAAGATATGTTCAAATAATTAATTAATTGTTACAATTAAAGTATATATATTGGCAAAGCTGTTTATTTATTACTCTAATCATAACTGTATAAGGTTAGAGCATCAATTTGATTGGTTTCAAAGAAATAATATTATTGGTTGTTATAATTATATACTTCAATGTTAAAACGTTAAGATATTCAATATTGGTCAGAAGTACTGTTATGTGTTGGAGTATACACTTGGCTGCTATACAGTTCTAGTACTGACAATGGCTATATATTTAAGTTAATCGTTAACAGATTGTAAGCAACCCGATATTTGATCATTATTTGTTCACTTTTAGGTAATGAGAGTTGTTGGCGACTAGTGAATTATTCTACAGTTAGTGAAATGGGAGAGGAATATTAGTAGTTTAATAAAAGTACAATCTAGTAGTATAGGTAAACCAAATGAATAACACATATGTTGTCGATGAAATTACTTCTATAAACAAGAAAATGATACAATAAAATTGATGAATTCCCAACTAAATGTTTTAATTCTTACTAAAAGGAAACCTAAAAAGTTTGATTGGACTCGGCTCTATGATACAACTATTTAAAACTGTCCTTTTATCTTCAAGTCTTTTGCAATTAGAATAATTGTTGCAGCGTATCTATCCATTATAAAATGTGTCAAAAAGATACAAAAAATGGCGATACCTCAGATAAAAGTGTATGATTGCAATAATAATAATGCACTAACTGTGTGTGTAATGATATGTAGGCATTTAATATCAATACTGATTCTTCTCTTTAGCAATGTGGAAGTTTGTTTGTTTTTTATCATGCAGTTGATAACAAATGCAATTATCAATGACAAACAGTCATGTCTGAAAATTGTTCATCTATAAAATTATTATCAAAGGTGGTGTGGGTCGTGTATTATTACAATCGATACTTGCAATAATAAAACAGTTTTACAAATCAGTTAATGCAAACTATTTCCGTGTCCTTTTATTCTTGTACCTGAAAAATAAATAGGATCGAAAAAACACAGCTGAGAAATCATTCATCACGAAAATCTATCAATCAGGAAATTACCCCCGGATAACATGACCTGTCTTTACGTTTCCTCCATAGTGGAAGGATAAGCGATTAAAATTGTAAACCGTAAAATCCTAATACATAAAGGCACATTTTAATGTAAATGTGTTTTCATAGTTGGAAGTGTATGGATGTAAGCCTCCTGAACGTTTACTTTCCATTACAATACATATAGATCCTAAATTGTGCTGTCGTTAATTAATACTGTCGTGGAAACTTCATTTATCAGAGGGTGTAGTTATGCAAATCCTGCACTCCCTAAATATGAGTACCATAATGTGTTTTGTCTACGTAGGCCTATACGCCATATAGAACTCCTAATTGTATACAAAAATTCATAAGTGATGGTACGTTTGATACTTGGAATCGCTCGACACATCTTAAGAGACATAAACACCGTGTAAGAAGTAGATAGGACTCTAACTTACCTATCACCACCGCACAGCTGACGCCCACTTCAAATAGGTCCTCTCCAACAGCACTACCGATGACATGGAGATAGCCGAGGCAGATGATAGTACGTTAACTAAGGAAAAATAAGGGTGTACCAGTGATTATTCTAAAGGTAAATAAGGATTATTGGTAGATGTTTGTTATGGACATTTAAACTCCTAATTTTGTATGATCTGCTTCTAATCGATGTTGTAATTAACGTGTACATATCAAGGTAACTTTTTTGTAAACATAGACATAGGCTGAAAATATCATATACATGTATGAGAACTGACAATAAAAAAAATAAAAACAAACGTATAGAATAATAATAAGAACGTGAAAATAAAGGAGTGTAAAAAAAACAAACTAAACGTATACCTTGCATGATGTCGCTGCCAAGACAGAGGCATGTGATATAAAACCTAGATACCTGGCAACTTCAACACTTCACCTGTTGCAGTTATGAGGCGAACAAGGTAAAGAATCTATTCATCATTTTTCAATTAGATGGTATTGTACGTTATTAACGCCGATAACCGTTAAATGTCCAAACAACTTCTTTGGATTCCCTATACGGGATGAGGCAGCACTAAGTGTAAAGTTATTGTTTAAAGGTAAGATCGAGTAAAACCGCTGCATACTGGGGGTGCGCGATTTTCTTCAGCTTGGAGGAGATCCAAGGTATGAAATAAGGAATTTGGTTTGGAAACATCTTTATTCAAAATCAAATGAATTTTTGAATTTGATGTTTTAAAACACCTATTACATGCATTTCCTGACTTAATGCTCTATATCGTAACTCCGTTTTCAGATGATGCATCCTTATGATATGTGGTCATGACAATTTACACTTTGATTTGGATTTTCTTAAAACCCACAACCACTGCCTTTATAAATTAAAATCTATAATTAGAATACAGCACTATTATAATATTTATAATATATAAATATAATAAGTCTTCTAGATTTATATAAACACTTTACTGAACAGTCCCTACCACATGCAGGGAAGCGTAAGCAGAGCATACAGAATTGAGGGGGTAATGGACTTTACAACCATTGAAATGCTGCCAATATTTTCCGCTGACTGTAAAGTTTGCACTAGTATGACTCTATCTATTTTGTGCTCATAACACACATATTAGAAACCATAATATACTACATCCAATGAGATTCATTATTTGCAAAACCATCAGCTTTAGTCACAAAACACATATGAAACATGCGGGATTAAAATAGGCACCAAGTATCGTTTGAAATCGTGGATAGTAATATTCATAGATCCAATATGTGATGATGATTGAAGTTTAATACATGTAGAAATAAACTTCGTGGTACATAAAGACTTACATATTGAAGATACTGTAAATGACGAATTCAAATATATGACATTTGCGACGAATTGTAAGAAATATTACCTCCATACTATGTATGGAATATGTCGTATAGCTTGTATTTTTTTATGCGTAGCGGCAAATTAATGATCCTTGAACCATATGTAGGCTATACATGATGAAAATTGACAGCTTGTTACCTTTCCAGGTTACGGACGATTCTATCGCTACTTGGAGTCTGTTTATATGTGCACTTTGTGATGACTCTGACGTACTCCATGTTTGCCAAATTAGGAAGAAGTAATGCAGTCAACTGGAAGGAATTACTCAACTTTGCACCTGATATCTATAACCCAAACTGCATACTATTATTTTCACGCTTTTCATCTCAAAGAACAGCGTCCACCTTGACAATGTTTAAGGATTACCAAAAGCACATGCAATTACTGAAAGAGAAAAGTAAAATCAATATAAATGACTTACAGGAAACTAAAGACGATTTTCAAAAGAGAACAGTATTAATTTATCAAGCTATAGCCCGGACGGCATGGTTAGAAACGATTTGTCTGGTTGGATTTAGCAAAGGAGAGACTGCATTAGCTTGGTTAACAGCTAAACCCAACACCAGGTTGTACGCGTTTGACATAAAGCTACACAATGGAACGTCCCGGATCGCAAGAGAACTACGAAAGCTTTTCAAAGGACGTTTTACGGTAATACTATTTTGATCATTTCTACCATAACTGACGGCCTAGCTTTTCTGTTTAGAATGTCTTGTACATTTCAACAAGTACCATCTTTGCTGGATCCTTTATACGTTATAATTAATGCTACATTCTCAGTTAACAGCAGTCAAAACGTAATTAAAATTGTCGTTATCACATTGCCATGCAATACTCTTGTCATTTTCATGGGGCTGGTGTGGTTTCATGCATTAAGAACTCGAACCATGAATTATCAACTAGGTCACTATGTATTGTCAACTGGGTCACCATGTTGTGTCAACTAGGTCACTATGCATTGCCACAACAGTTGGATGGTGGCAATTACAAAGAACTGTGAAAGTTTTCATACATTGTGATCCTCTTCTGGAGTTTTCACACATTATGATCGTCTTCTGAAAGTTTTATTGTATATTATGAGATTGACTTGGTTTGTTTGCAATCTATTATCATGATTGGGGTTTAGTTGGGGGTATGAGGAGGTCCGGGGAGGAGGTAAATGGGGATGGTAAGTTTTTTTAGGGCCAAAAGACTACAGAAAAGATGTCTATCTTGATTGGTTCTAATTAGTCGAGATTTGCTCAGATTTTGGTTAGACTTCTGTGAGTGTTAGAACCCTTGATTTAGGCCAGAAATTTCCGTACAATAATTGCGATACCAGTAGGCCCGACCTCTGGCCCCGTCCGCATTCCCGAAGGATTGCTTTCTCTGTAATGGGCCTTTTATGCTAGGACTAGGAAAATGATGCTCAACATAATGATTACAGAGAATAAAGGTTGGTAACATATCAGTAATGATGGTCTTCACCTAAATTATCAAGCAGTTTGCTTGTCAAAGTGCAAATATCTCCCTTTTACCGTAACCTTCTGGGTAGTATGTAGGCCAGACCCCCGACCCACAGGCGCTGTTTGTGTCACTTGCCAGATGGAGACACTGTTCAAAACAAAAGTGCAAAGAGAAATGACTACAACATGGCATTAACATTAACAGGTGCTTATAATTTTGATCGAATATAAACCATATCAGTTGGAATCCATGGAATTGCAAATCTTGACTAATTTTAAGCATTAATTCCCTCGGGTTTGGCACTTCTGGGGCCTTATTGACACAGGAACAAAACTCAGGCAGAACGCCAAGGTTTTGTTCCTGTGCCAATAAGACCCCTTAGATACCCATTCAGGATTCTTGGATTTGATTGACAGATACCAAAATGTCTAGACATGTGATAAAATAATTAATGTATATACGATGTCGGATGCCATGAACCATTGCTTTGCTAACACCACTCGTACCTTGTGGTGTTATCAGCAATACATCATGGATCCTCTCCCGTACCATACATTTTCTTCGTGTGACGTCCCATGAAAACAACCATTTTTATTGATTATGCGTATTCCCAAAACTATATTAAATGTGTCAGCGCCCACCCCACTCACACATGGTGTTGGCACACCATTCAGGTTGAAGATGTGTGCACATGTTAATCTACTTACTGTGGTTACCGTGATTATCTGGTCTGGTAGTAAATAACATGTGACTGACTGGTATTAACTGAATTATATAATTATGTCAAAATGAAATAAATTGAAAACCACTTTGAACGTTCTGTTTTCAGTTGATGTTAAGTAGACGCAAGAGCTCCATGACTCAATGGTTGAAGCCAGGTAGATGTCATGCTTTGGTAGTAGATGGTGGGCATGCGCTGGCCCAATGCGTGAAAGACTTACTGTCCATGAAGAAGTTGGTTTCACAGAGGCATATTATGGTAGGTCTTCAAATCTCATTATGTATTTTTACAGGGGCTTTTAGGCCTCTGATATATGGTTCCAACAGACTGAGGTCATACTGTTACTTGTGAATTATAGCATGTAAAAGGCCTAGTCCCCTAAGCCGATTTTCATGCGATTTTGCACCGAACAGTACTCTTTTGCACTAAATTCTGGCAGAATCGCATGAGAATCGGCTAAGTGGACTAGGCCCTTAATACTTGATTTACTATTCAATAACGGCTAGCAGGATCATGCTAATCTGTTGGCCGCATTGGGTGTTCCGTAATATTGTGTGGGTAGGAAGGGAGACGTTCCCCTTCCTTTCCTACCTACCCCAATTAACTTAGCACTGTATAATAAGATAACAGTTACCAATACTCGTTAACTAACCCATTATTGCTGAAATGAAATTTAATCGAATATAATATATATGGAGTCACTGTACGCTGATAATATATATGGAGTCACTGTACACTGATAATGTAAGCTCGTTCAAGGGAATTGCCGTTCAATGACTTCATACCCAAATCAAATCGTTATTGCCTATTATTTCAGATAATGGAAAACATGAAGTTTCACAAGGTGAACAGAACATGGAACCTGTTGGTAGACATGGGCATGATGAGCGAGAGGTTCCGATGTACGTCTAAATATTCCAGTATTGATTTCGCTATAGGGCAATATGGACAGTTCTATGGAGAAACTGTGTCATGAATTGGCAAAGGTGAAGCCAGGGTAACTGTGCTGTGCAATTCATCAGTGGAAACCAGCCAATGAAATAGAAGGCAAAAGTCATGAATAAAATAATTTCTAAATAGAGATCCATAGTGCCTACATCTATTTTTATATTCATTCCTGAATTAAACGGGCTGGGTGAATCATCCACCACTCACTTAATCACTAGATGTCACCACATTATACATCAGCTATTTCAGGTGTGATGTAGCACTTAAAGCAGGGAGGTATATAACTAAATCAAAATTTGCTTTGTTTTTGTTATGGGAATTACCGGATACTTAAGCTTGAGGCTACCATAAACATATTTAGAGCTTGCAATTTATATTGTGACCTTTATTTGGTCCTCTAGAGTTGCAAAGGCGCATATTTAGATATGTAAATTAATTGAATTCATGATTTTCAAAAAAATTCCGAAAAGCTTCTCATCAATTATAAGCCAAGTTGATAGATTCTGATTGTGTAACTTTAGCTTACTCTCAGGAGCAATTCTGCATTGATGAACCATTAGCGAATGTCTCTCATAGTACTCAAATATTTGATTAAAACTATTGTTTATTTGCTTTAAATGTATAGCATAAAATCAGGCTATTCTGAGAATATTTGTACTTTATGTATACAAATGGCTTCGACCTGAATAAAATATTTTTCAAATCAAATCAATTTGGACCCCTGTATTATTTGGATTCATGAATCCTTCTGTGCCATGTGCATATCTACAGTGTATAGTATAGGAAAAGCATGAATTAAACATCCAGGGATATACATAAGAACGCTTTCACAGATTGATTGTACTGTACTTTAAGTGGAAATATTCTGAACGTTGAATGTTAGTACCACATGATGAATATATAACAGGTACAGTGATAATAACTCAGAAGTTATGTATTTGACATTGACAAAATGTATCAATATATCTTTCACTATGCTAGTATATTTACTTATTGTAATGAATTCTGAGATCGACAGATTAAGAGAGTTTGATGGCCCTGAGAAGAACGAGAAGAGGAGGTACTCTTACATCTAGCTTTATTGTTAATGTATGCCCATAAGGCCGAACTGGCTATAAATACAAGGAACAACCCTCAGACAAGGAGGCCACTTCTCTTTTGGGAAATCGATGCAAAACCGGGTTTACCTACTGTACTGTAGTCACCCAAAACCGGTAGCAGCTGCAAGTCTTGATCGTCAAGACTTGCAGCAGTTGCTGATGTGGTCATCATGACCATGTCAGGGTTAGAAGATCTCCGGATCCAAAGAGTGCTGACTGGAGAGGCCCTCTGGAGGCCTGAACTAGTCGGTGTTGCCCCACCAGAGATGCCCCGGCAGTTGCCGCTTGTCCACAGACTCCTACATATGTAATAAAGCAATGATTCATTCCTATAATGATAAAACCACATAATTTTCCTACGACTTGATCCTGGACGTATATTCAACACAACTGTATGCATTATGGACTGAAGGATCGTTTTCGTTTATTTAAACCACTATCTCACTACTCTCGGAGCTTGGGTTTGCTTCTCCACTGCTTCTTTGGTAAAATACTGTTCTTTGATTATTTCAAGAAAGAACATCCTCAGTAATCTGCATTAATATAAATTCATACATTTTGATTTTTTCAATTGTTAACCAGATCTAAAAAATCAATAGTGATTAAAAAGGAACGAGAATAAGGTTTCTATTTGATTAGGCAATTGGATGATAGTTTATCACACGTATTTTACGGCGCAAAAACGAAATTCATCTCTGTAGTATTTTTGGAACTGGAGCTGGAAAATTCTAAAAGTTGTAGTATACATATATTATAGGCACAGCATATGGCGCATGAGAACTGTTGTTGTTATTTCCCATTCCATATTTTAGTAAAGGTTGTGGTGTAAATGTCTTATCAAACGCTACGCTTCGTCAGAGCACATGGTGTAAGATGCACTGTACAAAGCCATAACAATCCTAATTGTATATTAGAAAAGACGTGGAAAAGCTGGGAAGATGAAAGTTATGTGAACAAGTATATATGTTATCAAGACATTTTGGAATGCTAGTATTTCGAAGTATGTTCCAATAGTGAGAGAGAGTATACATGTGCACGTGTATATTAAACCCCTGAAAATCGTTGAAGACAGGGAATCTTAATGCCCCTATTTTTTTTGTAATTATCACAGCAATCTGTTCATGTCCCACTAAACACTATGTCAGCATCGTGTTATCAGTGTTTTGTATCGTACACCAATATCGGTGTTTTGCACTCCCTTTCTTTAAAATCTAAGGTAATCTTCTCGTCAAGACATCTTGATGATCAATGACTTGTGCGTATCTGGAAGTTTGGATGATTGGACGAAATGACAGTTCTTGCAGTCCCTTAACTCCTTCGATCAGTTATATATTGGAATTTGGTATAGATTACTCGGGGATGAAGCCAAGCCAAGCCATGTCAGAGGATTTCTGTTCCACGACTTTAGTTAAGAGCCATTGAATATTTCTCTTCACATCAAATCACTTTGACATATTCAATTGGGTTTTGCATCAATAGTTTCTTCTAAGCAGTGTTGTATATCCACGTTGTTTTTCCATTCTAACTAATATTGCGTTTTCAAGTTTAGTAACTTCAGCAGGTTTTATAACTTAAAATGTACAAAGTGGATTATATTTACTCCAATCTATATCTAGTAGTTTGGCAACTCTAGCACCTCAGGTTGGGTCATTCTGTCAATAATACTCATGTCGACAAACAACCCTACTGGACTTTGGAATATTTGATCAACTTATTGCCCAATGATTCGGTCGGATGGGTCAACCGGGCTGGGAGAGTCATCCACAGGTGGTGCACCTAGTCTATGATAGGGTGAGCCACGAAATGGCGATCCACTCACTTTATCATTAGATGCCATCACCTTCTCCTTGGCTTTTGGCACACGTGTCAATTGGTAGCCGGCCTCCTCAGAAAGGAAGTTACTGACAAGGTTTAACAGTTTTTCCCTTTGAGATTTATCCTTGATGAAAGGTGTCAGATCATCTGTATCACTCGACCCTACTAGGTTTTCCACTTGTTTAATGAGGACACACTTTTTGCCATCATCTATAGACCGCAGGACCTCCAGCATCTCAGCAAAGGCGTCGTTGTAGTGCTTCATGTGGTAGGCTTTGCACCCAGCTACAAGAGATGGAACACGATCAATTAGTATGTCAACATTGTGGATAGTGACATAGTTGGGACAAGGTAGTAAAGGATGGGATTCATCTCAGTGGAATCATGACAGAAGGAAATCATGAGCACTCCTACTGATTAGACAATCGATTGAGTGGAAAATATCTGGGTAGTGATCCCCTAAAATAGAATGGCATTATTAGCATCCTTTTTGTAGTCCAAATGAAATTCGATAAAGTAATTAAGCCTAGAGTTATTTTTGGAAGGAGACGTACGTGGCCCATCTCTTCCAATCTGTGTTTCGTATTAAACACGTATTTGGCCACAGTGTAATGAATAGTAACCATTCATCATTGGAAATTAAAATTAAATTAAATTCAAAACATGATTTGTACTTAATTGTGTTATACAAACAGGAGCCATACATCTGAATATACAATCCAGATCTTCCAGTATATTCCTTAACTACTGGACGTGGGTCAGAATTAAATTATTGTTGGTTAATTATAGAGTCTGGGGAAACAAATTGTTGGCTATTGTTCAACAAAGGCCTATTGCTATAAAGTCTGGCTACAAGTGAGTATCAGTTGTAAACTGGTAGAATTAGATATGCATATAATCCAAATCTATAAAATCATATAAACTATGCATGCATAAGTGAATAACATAGATTAGAAAATAGCTAAGGCAAAGAGACCCTTTAATTGGATGTTTTAATAAAAAGGTACTTACCTAAACCTGCTCCAGCAATGAGTCCCACTGGCCCCAATAACACGGTGCCTGCCAGTACACTACCAGTAACCAGTCCCACTCGCTTCAGGCGAGCTAAAACAGTAAGGGTAGTAAAGTGCATTCTTTTGTGATGTCTTTGATTAAATCTTTGATTGATGAGTTGGTCCTATCGTAATGAATTAAGTAATTAATTTCAGGGAGGAATACCGCTATCTGTTTGGGGATATGAGATATAAGCCGAGTTTGCAATTAAGTACGGTATGCGATTAAGTTGGAAGGACACGGTGCACCAGGCCCCCGTTGCATAAATTGAGCACCCTTTCAACACACCTTCAACACGTGCTCAGATTGGTGTTTTGACTGGTTTTGAAGACGTGTTGGAGCTTTCAACACATCCCCAACACATCCCCAACACATCCCCAACACACCTCCAACAAGGCCCTATCTCGCAGCGTGTCCAAAGTGTGTTGGAGGTGTGTTCAAACCTTTTGTCCATCCTGAGTAAAAATTGATAGTCATAACAATTGATTCCATTATGCAAAAGATGCATATTAATATACATGAAGTATGTACACAATTTTTCTTACTTTTAACTAATTGAAGAAAATTTCACAAGGGACATTATTTTAAAGTGCAAGTAGCTCCACCTTGTGTATATTGACTGAACCAATAAAACATTGGAGAGTGAGGGGGGCTAGCAATTCTCTTTTCATGGTGGGGGGGGGGGGGGAGCGACTGCAATACAATCAACTTGGCCTAAACCTTTGTGCTGATTTGTAGAATTTAGGCTGCATTACCTTTTTTAAATGTATCCATCATCCTATCAATACAAGTACATGTACAAAATACAAGTTAACCATTGGTTAAAACGAGTTGTATATTTTCATAACAATTTGGAGACATCTTTTTGCATTTGACATTTAAAATCAAAACTTTGTACAAATGTTTAAACCACAACCATTATTCAGCCACTACAATGATATATTACATAGGCTTAAGTGAGTCTTTATAATTAAAAATGTGTTCATTCTTTTGCAAAAACAATTTACATTGAGCAACATAGAACTTCTAAGGGAAACAAAACCCACCTGCCCCCCTACTCATTCTGTGGACTCAACCTGGAATCTGCTGTCTGATGATGTCTATTTCTGGAGTACATAACTACAATTACTAGGACAAGAGTGTTTACTGAGACCCAGTTGATGGTCCTCACACACAATTAATTCTGTTGTAACCAACACTAAAATTCAACTCTCAGTATGGATTCCTTAATTGGTGAACATATCACAGCAATAATTGTTTACACTATATGGTCATTGAACTATAAGGGATCCCCCACTACTCACAGCTTTGAGACAAGTTTGAAATTGTATTTGGATATACATGTATGCCCTGTACATATCAGTTTGATTTGTGCATGAGAATGCATTTTCAATGGATTTGTATGGGATTGGTTATTATTGAGGATCATAATTGAAAACGTATTTTTCTACCTTTGGTAATACATATGATATTAAATGACTATATGACAATATACAATATTTTCTATAAGCTATCAAATTTTGATCCATAACAATTTGTAGTGTAGAGAAAATATATCATTATCACTCATTATTCAGAGAGCCTCTTTGTTTTTCAACAAATTCCAATCAAATATTTACTGTTTTATTGAGGAAGTATCCTTTGCCACCTTACGGAAATCTGTGGTGAAACTCTTGTGTATCAAGATATTTTCCCAACATTAAATTTCAAAACCAATACAGAACCAACAGACCTCCAACACACCTCCAACACAGCGCCAACACAGCACCAACACAGAACGCCTATTATACAATGCAACTTTCAGCACAGCGTCAACACAGTCCCAGCACAACACAGTCCCAGCACACCTTTTTATGCAACGGGGGCCAGGTCTATGATAAGCACGGTGCACCTAGTCTATGATAAGGCGACGCTAAAAGCTGTAGTTTCTTTCTAGTTAGATTTTTTATTAATTAACATCCCAAAACCCATAAAATACGGCAAAAATGCGGTCGAATTTACTGCGGTCGAATTTACTGCGATTTATGCATGAGCTGGGACATATAATACCGTCAACGGGGCAAATGTTACATTGGACCATCATGACATATCATTCACGAATAACTGAGGTATAAGATCATATACATGTAAAACAATGAAATGGTAGAACTATTGTTTATATTACTTTGATTCCTATTGATTTGGTGTACTTACTAAGGTGAAGTTGTTTTGAGTCAGGGCTCTCCATAGCAGCTATTAAGGCCTGGAAGTAGGCCTGTGTGTGTATATTTGCCCCCAGTCGAGACATGTTTTCTATGAGCTACCTCAACCAATCAGCTGACACATTTCTCTGAAGAAAGAAATAAGTACATTAGACAATCACACAAAAGTACATGAGAAAATGTGTCTAGTCGCATATCATTGCGTAGAAACGACCTGCGTACGCATCGTGCCCACGCTGAGTCCGATCGTAGTAAGTAGTACAAGCAAAGTTGCCTCTGGCTATGGCAATGCCAATACAAATAGAGCCTATACCACACATCTCTAAACATTTAGAGAAATCAGCATTGCACATAGCCTAACTGATATCTGTAGATATTTAGAGATATTAGTAAATATTGAATGTTTGGCCTCATGGCTCGCCATACCAACTGCTATGTATCTACTAGTTATACTAAGGTGAATGAGGTGTTATACTAAAGTGAATACTCACCCTACACTCCTGAAACTTAGATCTACTCCATTGAACATTGGGCACAGATCACCGAACTCAGCGTAGGCCTATTTATATTTAACCCTTTCAGACACTCACAAAGAAAAGGGAGAGGGGAATTCAAGGATGCAGTCAGGATGGAAGCAGCCTCCTACTCCTCACTCACTGTCACTAGTAGACACGATACAAGTTACGACCATTATTTGATCACGCGAGTGTGATATAGTTCCTCCTTGACAGCGTGATGCCACTAAACATGGGTAACGATGTTCCTTTTCCCCTTCATCAATCGATCCACACAGCAGCATCATGATTTATCCTAGGTCCGCGATACAATCAGTCAGTGAGCGATATTGCAGTGGCATGCGGTGACTCACTTTTATGGGGACCATGCGCTTCTCCGAGCGGGACAGGGCTTTGGACACAAGGGCATGTGCTTAGTTAATGGCTCGGTGCTCCCACCTAGCGGGTGATTCTGAAACGGGACTAGGCCTGTCATGACCATGTTCCCATGCAAGTTTCTTCTCTTAAGTTCAACACCTTTAAACAAGGTGGCAGCATCAGAGCAACGTATCACTACTCTGGTCCCGTCTTCGTCATTATATATTTTTAGTTAACATAATAATTATTATAGGTTTCCTTTTAAAATAAACATGGTAGTAACCTTGGTGGTTTATGCGGTTTGTTGTATCACAATTGAAGTGTACCAACGGCCATTACGGTTTTTAAAAAGATTTTCGTCTTCCTCTCTCACTCCACAATGCTCAACACATTCTTTGCCTTTTTTTTCTTCTAACGTTACTCTGTCTTCTACCTGAATCCTTTTCGGACACCTTTTCGCTCTCGTCCTCATTCTCTAGCTAATGTTAACATATTCTCTATTGTTTTAACACATAATTATCTAGTTATGTGGATTTAACAATGCAGAAACTAGCACCTCGGACAAGTATATCCTTGAGATCTAGGACATACTTACCTGCATACAACAAGATCCTTCGGCTGAGCCCCTCTATCAGAAAAACAGAGGATCTTGTAAATGTCAGAAGAACAGAGATCAAAGACTAAGGGCAGTGTTTGGTTGTTGTTGTTTTTGTAATAAGTAGATGCACACAGATCTATGGTCAACGCTGTTATGAAGATACATATTAATCATTTATTAGAGAGATAGGAACTCTAGGTTCATACCAGAAGCTGAAATATTGCAATGATAATTGAATAGACGAGGAACTGGGTCTATTCAAATTTGAAAGAAAACAGATTTTTGCCTGTTTATTGAATTATGTTTTTTTTAAAATTCATTGATGACCAAATAATTTTAAATACTCAGTTACAAAAGACGCATTATTCATCATGGATGTTTTCTAACGTTGCCATGTTTTGGTATATATATTGCATATGTCTGACAATCATACTTCACATGCAACATAAGATCGGATCTAACATAACATTTAAAAGCTCTATTCCAGTTATCATAGACTTTGTAATAACTGTCACCATTAACTTTCTTGTCTTGAGGGTTTTTGTTTTAGAAATTAATAATCGGTTCATGCTTGATATATAACAGGAATTCTGATTTCTCTGAAGTTCTTTCCTCAAATATTTTGATCTTAGAGATTACAAATTTAGCTTCTATGTACATGAAGTTTAGTATAATTATGTTATGTGGTAACCATTAAATGAGGAGGCGAAGAGTAAATTAAAATACATTTTGTTTATTATTTTGGGTAAAAGGGTTATAAAGATCCAGCGATGAACATTTTCATTTGTTGAATAAAATAAATGGTGTATTATATCACATAAATATCACATTGTCTGTTGAAATTGCTGGGTAATAAATAGTTGAAGATTAAAAGAGATAACCCTTCGTGGGATAGTTTTTTGTGGAGTCTTTTGATAAAAGATTCAGGGCGGAGGGTGGGCGATTTCGCTTCTGACTAGGGTGCAAGCGAGAGTCCAAGTGGCGTGTATTCCAGACTTGCGGTGGAGTTCAGTTATAAGTCGTGAAGGTGGCGCCACCCATTCAATGCCCTATAATGACACGTCATTATTAGCCTCATTAAATGAGGAGGCGAAGAGTAAATTAAAATACATTTTGTTTATTATTTTGGGTAAAAGGGTTATAAAGATCCAGCGATGAACATTTTCATTTGTTGAATAAAATAAATGGTGTATTATATCACATAAATATCACATTGTCTGTTGAAATTGCTGGGTAATAAATAGTTGAAGATTAAAAGAGATAACCAGGGGGATTCGCTAAGCGAGTCGCTTAAGGGCGTGATGGACAGATGTTCTTGTGGAAGAGAAGGGGCGTATATACGACGCCACCGCGTCGGACGCCCACGTCCCGTGAGATTTGACATCTTGGAGAGAGGCTCCGGCAGTGTTGTAAGCGTATGACGCCGACCCTCGGCGAAGGCTGTGTAAGGAGAAAAGGCGTGAATCAAGGTGCGCAGCTTCGAGAAGGCGCTTCCATTGAGTCACTATATAGTTAATGGTCATGTGTCGGGCGTTGGGGAATTGTAGTAGCGGGGAGCTCGACTCTCTTGTCGGCGCCTGTTTGTCGAGGCGTAGAAGGGCTCTGCGGAGGCAGAACACTGGATCATCTGTCGTCGGGACAAATAAGATCGTGGCCTGGCGCGATGATTGCATTGATTTCGACCACTTTATGGAGATATATGAGCCATCCGATGCTATTCTGCAGTCTCCCCGCGTCAGGTGTCTAGTGGCGTCAAAGATGGCACCAGATCTGGGGGCGAGATTGCTCTGACGCAACATGCCCATATACATGACGAGGATAGCAACTCTGATGTGCGTAGGAAAGTCGAGGAGGTGTATATTCAATAGTATTTTCTTCAAGATCTGTGGCGTGACAGGAAGCTTCGGCTTTGGGACATGCCTGAGCGTCAGTTGCAGGCCCCTTATGGCGTAGGCGACCCGCGGATGGTAGAGAGATGCCGAGGCATACCCCGTCAGCTTGAAGAACGTCCTGACGCCTGTAATAGTGTTTATGATAGTAGCAGGGACTTTGGAATACTTAGCTAAATATTCGATGAACCAGCATATTAGCTCCGGAAAAGGTTGCTTGAAGTTGTGGCCCACAGCTTTGCAGAATGCGATATACTTCCTGACGGCCGCATGCCTATTTGCGACTGTCCCCGGGCGGTGTGCTTGGCGTTGTCTGGCCTGAGCAGCTTCCACGAGGTGCCTAGGTTGCCTGCCTAATAGAACATATGAATGTTGAACATATTATCACGAGCACAGGAAATATAAATGTCATTTTCTTTGGCAATGTCTTTAGCTTTGAATAATTCTTCAGAAGAGAGAGCCGCCCGAGAGAGTGCGTCAGCGATGACCATTTGTACGCCCGGGACATGGACAAACTCATATCGGACTTGAAATTTCATTGAATGATACCAGAGCGCCCTGGCGCAAGCACCCAGAGTCGGGTCTCTAGCTCTACCATCTCTATATGCAAACACCGCCGCAGTATTGTCACAGTGAATCCTTATTATGCCCCCGGCGTGCCTGGTTTTTGTAAAGAACCGAGCAGCTGCCAGGCAATTGATTGCCTCCAAGTGGTTGATGGATTTCTCAGACAACATTTCAGGCGTGAATGTGTACATATAGGCGTGGTGACCGTTGGTAGCACCCCCTCCCTTTAGACAAGCGTCGGCCCATATGTGTTCCACTACTTGTTGACGCGGAATTATGGCTTTTCCGTTGAAGGCTTCTGTGTATTTTAGAAACCACTTCAAGTCCGACTTTATGTACGGGGAGATGGTGACCTTGTGTCCTGCGGCTGCACGGAGGCCAGCCAGAAGGCGTTGCATAAATAGGCGTGCAGGTGCGATAATTTTGGCGACGTGTGCAATCTTACCGACCAGTGATTGCATGGCGCTTGTTGTTATTTGGTGTTGACGCAGTGTATTTGCCAAGCAGGAACTTGTTTCTGCAAGTTTAGAAAGAGGTATTGAGAGACGATTTTCTTTTGTATTAATGTCAATTCCCAGCCACCTTACTGCGTGGCTAGGGCCTTGGAGCTTTTTGCGTGCGACCTGTAATCCCAAATCTGTAAAAAGTTCGATTGTTAGTTGCATTTGACATTTTACTACCTCAATAGATTCACCGATTATAAGTAAATCGTCCAAATACTGCTTTGCTGTCACGCCTTTCTTCTGCAAAGCACGCACTATAAACTCCGCCACAGACTGCATTACAAAGGCAGAACTACGAGCCCCGAAGGGGAGCACCTTATCGATGTAATAGGCGTCATCTACCATGATTGCCGTCAGCGGCCAGTCTAACGGGCAGAGAGGAAAGTGTCTATATGCGCGGCTCAAGTCAATGACAGCCATTGCAGGAGCCACGCCCATTTTTCGAATAATCTCGACTGCACAGTTTATAGTGGGTAGTTGGTGATATGCTGGCGCACAATTGTATCGATTTTTGTATATTTTATCATTGACGCCCCCCTCCGGGAAGGAGTAGTCCACTATAATCCTCCTGGAGGTTGTATCAGATTTTGGACGAGTCATAAGCGGACTGACATTTAACCATGGGGTGAAAGGCGGCCGTTTGTACGGTCCGGATATGGCGTTATGTTCCATTTCTTCCTTTACATAATCTCGAACATGCGCCATATGTTGCTGTGCTGACGGATGATTCACCACTGACTGTGCATAGTAGCGAGGCCCGCCGACATATTGCATCGGAAAACCAAAATTCACGCCTTCTAACACCATTTTGTCACCTTTATGTCCTGTAGCTATGTCTGACCATTTTTCAATATTAAGCGTCGACTCGAGTGGTATTTTTGCACCTTTATAGTTGGGAACATTGTAGATTTTAACCTTTTCATAAATGCCAGCCATTTTAGAGTCCATATAGAGATCAGGGTAAGGCCAGTTTGTATATGCATCAAAGGCAATGTTCTGTGGGCTATCACTGTCACATTTGTTGAGTGAAGTTTGATTTAATTCATACTCACAGACGTCTAAGTCATTGGTCACTAGTTCCTGTTCATTAAACACCTGTTTGTAATGTGGATACTGTACATTTTGAAGAAAGGTAGGCACCTCTCTCGTGGCTTGTTCGCCGTCACTCGCTTGTGTTTTGGAGTCAAGTTCTCGGTCGTGGGCGTGAGTTTCTGCCTGGAATTGTACGAAATTGTCATTAGAATTACACATTGCGCCATCGATTGCTTCACTGTTTCTCCTGTTCACATTTTTAATGGTTTGAATTGACCCAACTTTGTTGATATTAACTCTAGAGATAGATTTGTCTACGGCAGAATGGCTTCTGTCGGATTGTTCGTGTTTATGTCGGCCATTTTGGTTGTGTTCTCGTTCCTTGCGAGAATCGCGTGGGACACGAGATTTTACACGAGAAGCGGCTGCCATGTTGGCTTGCCCGCTCTCGCTAGTATGGGCGCCGCCATCTTGGATGGGGCGTGGCACATATGATCTGACGCCGACATATTCATTAGATTCAGAGTTAATTGCACAGTTTAGATTGTCTTGAAAGTTGGTCAACTCACCGATCGTTTGGGATTGTATGATGGAACAGGAGTTTAAGAGTTTTTTGAAGCCTGAGATGCTAGTTTCTTGTGAAATGGTTGGTTATTCCTTCGGCCAGCGCCGTCGCCGCTATGTAAATTGGCTTGAGCTGTTCTTTTATTTTGGCAATCCTTGACGGCATGGGCGTTCTCTCTCTCTTTCATTGCGAAAAAACAATAACCACACACATGTAGAAACCTGGTATTGCCATCCGTGTGGCTGTTCTTGTGGGCACAGTTGTCAAAATTAAAGTCTCTACAGATTGCTTGGTTGTTTGCCTTCGTATTAGTATCCACGCTTCTTGCACCTTGTGTGTCCCAGGCCATTTTAACACGGTAATCATTAAATACATCAGTGTGGGACCACTCATTTTGCTCCTCCAGGATAAGATCCAGGCACGCTTGAGACCATGCATGCGCCGAATCCCAAGTGCGGAGAGCTGTATCCTCAGCTAGAGTTGCGAGATGGTGGAGCATAAACCACGATGTCGACCCGTATCTTACATTATTCATGGTCATGCGTGCGAAGCCGCAGGTATATTCAGCAAGGGACAACTCTCTCTTCTGTTTTTTGATACGTGCCGCCATATCTGGCGGTAGAGAAGTTTCAGGCGCATTGAAAATTTCAACCCTACCTCGTCTTCCTGTAGACCTGTACTGTGCGTCAAGGGCTCGCTTAACAACCTTCGAAGAGCGATGTCTTGCTGTTAAGCGACGAGGAGAAGGGAGCGAGTCACTATCCGAAGCTGACTCCTCCGAACTATCTGCGGGCTGGCGTGATCTATAAGAGTATGCCGGGTGCCGGCTGCGTAGAGGCGGGCTGTCACTATAGTCACTATGCTTCTTCTTCCTCCGTCCGTGATGGTGACGGTGGCTATCTCTCGTAAATTGCCTTTCCCGGGGGCGTTTAAATGTCACTATAGTATCGTCCGAGTCCTCAGTTTGGGTTTGCTCAAAGTCAATTTGTGAAACATCCACTCTAGACCGTTTAGGCGTGCGGTATACTTGGTGCGACGCCGGCGGTGACTGCCGCTGCCTCGTGTAGCTGTCACGATGACTGACACTGGCTGACCACCCAATGACACACTATCCCTCCCATAACTTATGGGGTTTCTCTCTCTTGTCCCCCCCATTATATATGGGCTTAAAGTGGACAAAAAAGGCTTTGTCCCTGGCCCACCACAGCTTATGGTGGGATCGGTCTGTAGTCATCCCATAGCCCTCCTCTCCTCTCTCCCTCCTCTGCCCACCATAACTTATGGGTGGGCCACCCCAATCCTCACTTGTTCTCTCCACCTGTCCCCACCATACCTTATGGGTGGGTCACCACAATCCTCACTAGTTCTCCCCACCTGTCCCCACCATAACTTATGGGTGGGCCACCCCAATCCTCACTAGTTTTCCCCACCTGTCCCTACCATAACTTATGGGTGGGCCACCCCAATCCTCACTAGTTCTCCCCACCTGTCCCTACCATACCTTATGGGGTGGGCCACCACAATCCTCACTAGTTCTCCCCACCTGTCCCTACCATACCTTATGGGTGGGCCACCACAATCAACACTAGTTCTCCCACCTGTCCCTACCAAACCTTATGGGTGGGCCACCACAATCGTCACTAGTTCTCCCCACCTGTCCCTACCATACCTTATGGGTGGGCCACCACAATCCTCACTAATTCTCCCACCTGTCCCTACCATAACTTATGGGTGGGCCACCACAATCCTCACTAGTTCTCCCCACCTGTCCCTACCATACCTTATGGGTGGGCCACCCCAATCCTCACTAGTTCTCCCCACCTGTCCCTACCATACCTTATGGTGGGCCCAATCGTCACTAGTTCTCCCCACCTATCCCTACCATAGCTTATGTGTGGGCCACCACAATCGTCACTAGTTCTCCCACCTGTCCCTACCATACCTTATGGGTCACTAGTTCTCCCCACCTGTCCCTACCATACCTTATGGGTGGGCCACCACAATCCTCAACACCACCCTGCCACCTGTCCCTACCATACCTTATGGGTGGGCCACCACAATCCTCACGAGTTCTCCCCACCTGTCCCTACCATAACTTATGGGTGGGCCACCCCAATCCTCACTAGTTTTCCCCACCTGTCCCTACCATAACTTATGGGTGGGCCACCCCAATCCTCACTAGTTCTCCCCACCTGTCCCTACCATACCTTATGGGGTGGGCCACCACAATCCTCACTAGTTCTCCCCACCTGTCCCTACCATACCTTATGGGTGGGCCACCACAATCAACACTAGTTCTCCCACCTGTCCCTACCAAACCTTATGGGTGGGCCACCACAATCGTCACTAGTTCTCCCCACCTGTCCCTACCATACCTTATGGGTGGGCCACCACAATCCTCACTAATTCTCCCACCTGTCCCTACCATAACTTATGGGTGGGCCACCACAATCCTCACTAATTCTCCCCACCTGTCCCTACCATAACTTATGGGTGGGCCACCACAATCCTCACTAGTTCTCCCCACCTGTCCCTACCATACCTTATGGGTGGGCCACCCCAATCCTCACTAGTTCTCCCCACCTGTCCCTACCATACCTTATGGTGGGCCCAATCGTCACTAGTTCTCCCCACCTATCCCTACCATAGCTTATGTGTGGGCCACCACAATCGTCACTAGTTCTCCCACCTGTCCCTACCATACCTTATGGGTCACTAGTTCTCCCCACCTGTCCCTACCATACCTTATGGGTGGGCCACCACAATCCTCAACACCACCCTGCCACCTGTCCCTACCATACCTTATGGGTGGGCCACCACAATCCTCACGAGTTCTCCCCACCTGTCCCTACCATAACTTATGGGTGGGCCACCCCAATCCTCACTAGTTCTCCCCACCTGTCCCTACCATAACTTATGGGTGGGCCACCCCAATCCTCACTAGTTCTCCCCACCTGTCCCTAGCATACCTTATGGGTGGACCACCCCAATCCTCACTAGATCTTCCCACCTGTCCCTACCATACCTTATGGGTGGGCCACCACAATCGTCACTAGTTCTCCCCACCTGTCCCTAGCATACCTTATGGGTGGGCCACCACAATCGTCACTAGTTCTCCCCACCTGTCCCTACCATACCTTATGGGTGGGCCACCCCAATCGTCACTAGTTCTCCCCACCTGTCCCTACCATATATTAATGGGTGGGCCACCACAATCCTCCCCTCCTCTCCCTCTCTTCTGCCCACCATAACTTATGGGTGGGCCACATTCCTCACCCATCACTAACCATGATACCTTGCGTGGGCAACCACAATCCTCCCCTCCTTGCAACTTCTGGCCACCATAACTTATTTGGAGGGATGGAGAGGTTACCATAATTCCTCTCCTCCCACCGGCCGTACACTTAGTCCAAGAAACACATAGTTTAAGCCAGAATTTTACAGTATCTTTGTTATAATCATACATACAGAAAATACATGTATTTATAGATTCACACATGCTTACATATAAACATATATAACCCAGAGCAGGACCCTATGAGCCACAGGCTCCCTGGTTCTTGTAGGGCAGCCCCCCGGACTGCCCATTGTGAATCTGTGAATATATCCTAGTACGAAATAAGACACACCAACTATTAAGTCATAGCATAAACATATATGAGTAATTCTCCCAATCGGGTGTCATTTGGTTTTCCAGCCTAGGGCGTATAGAACATATATATTTGGGATTATCACACATGATTATAACCATTTATTTTAAATTCTTGGGCAAAAATAAGGCTGTGGGAACCCCACTTTCAAAGCTCTTATGCTAAAATGTTCGCCGCTATCGTGATAAAAGAGCTGTTTCAGGCTAGAAAATGTATAATAGTTATGGAATTTGAATAAAATACACAGGTTAATTTAGAAAATATATCACTTCCGCTAATGAAAAATGGTTTCTACACATGCACAGACGTTCATCATTGCGAAAAAACAAATATTCATGTAATCATGCATTTGAACCGATCTAGAATTGAAAAATATTGTTTGGGATTATTTGTGTCGCCATTACGACATAGACTCAAATAAGATTTATTGAATTGATATGGGAATGTTTTATGTTGTGTTACAACATGTAACATAATTCTCATATTTAAAATAAAATATATTTTAATGCACTTTCCCCTTTTTTAATAATTGTTTAGGCCTGCCTGAATTTGGTAAAAAGTATAGATATGAATAAATACAGATGTTGTTGAATGGCAGTGAGCATATGTTAGGATGTTGCCATTACGCCATAGTGTCGCCATTACACCATAATTATTACAGATAAAGAGATCCCTTTAATTAAGCATAGTAATTGTAAAGTAATAAAAAGTATATTTCTACAAAAATGTTTTCAAACATCTACAACCAGGCCCTCTATAGCCAGACAACATCGATTCTCTAGCTCTTGACTTTTCAGTTAATTTTGCTAGCAGAATTGGAATTAATTCACCTCAATGTTACACTAAATCATTTGATTAATCAGGTTAAATATGGCCGAAATAAGGCAAAACAATAGGGAAAATATAGGTATCTGAAGCATAGGTGTAGGAATCGAAATATTTGCCCCAGCCTTCCCAGACTTTGTCTGCGTTGCACTGATATTCCCTGCTATATGCACGCCAAATATTGTAGAGATTCAACGACTAAATGACGTCACCACCTGCATTGCGAGAATTACTCATATAAACACAACATAAAAGGACACAGATATATACAAGCATGCACACGCTAAAAGATATTTATTTATACTCATAATATACTGATTCAAATATTAGCTAATGCACTAACCTAAAGCAAACTGGTTAAATAATATTTCGAGGACAAAGTGCAAGTCTACATACATGCTGCCTGGTCAGTGGTATGTCCTACTTAGGCAGTTAGCTATGCCCAGTCCTTTACCTAGACAGGGACGCATGTGTGACCCATGACTCACCCCTGCCTGCACCCAGGCCCTATACTCAGTGCTGGGTACATACATACACATACACACTCTCCCTCTGCAGTCCAGTCAATCTATGATACAACCTCAAAGATATTACAAAAGTAATTATTTTTGAGGGATCCTATTCCTTGAAACCCTTATTTCCTAATCCAAAAGTCCTATAGGCCGTCAGCCATTGGGAAAATTAAAAATTGGCTGCCAGAAGAACATGCTTTCACCTTTTTGTAAATAACCCCGAAAATATAATATTTAAAGCTTAGGTGATATTAAACCAGTTTTAGTAGACATAATACCGATTCGCTTCATATATGGCTTGTCTCTCTGCCATTAATGGTTGCTGAGATATGGTGCGTCAAATGTTAACAATCTTTCTGAATATTGTTCCTTTGAACTGTCTGTGGGAGAAACACGGTGGAGGTACATACAGCTAGGTGGCAGCAGCATGCTGTCTAATCTCTATGTTTATGTTCTCCCGCCCTTGATATATCCTTCAATGTGTTGATAAGGGCTTACAGCAACCAAGATCACTCACTCACCCACCCACTCACTCCCTCTCAGCTCTCCCACCCTTGATATAACCATATTAAATGTGTTGATAAGGGCGTAAAGCAACCACTCACTGACTCCTAATACTATCCAAACCACAATGAAGAGATACTTATGTGATGTGTTCCAGGAAATGAATCACAGGTCGCAAAACTGATATTTTTCAAAGTTAAATTTAATTATCAATATAAGGTATGAAACATATCAATCCAGTACAGGATTCAATCATGGCAAGTAAGTGACACATAAACCAGGGGTTGAAAGTTCCAGAAACCACTTCAATGTACGTAAACAAGTTTTGCCTATAATAGTAGGACTTAAATGTGTTGTTATCCTTTTATAACAATGTATCTCCTCCCTGAAGAGAGTGGAGGATCTAGGTGACATTAAAAGCAAAATGTTTTAATGCAACAATTTTTTAGTTAGGCCCTGATTAATTCATGAAAGAAAATGTGATCCGTTTTAGGAAAATGAGTCATAAGTTGCAAAATAGGGATTTTGAGACTGAGATTTTCAAGGAACACATCACAAATAATAAACAATTACGACCGGTGTATTGGTCTAAAACTAATCACCCAAGGCTTCATTTCCATTTACAACTAGGGTATTTCACCGTTTCGGCACTACCAAGTATATAATTCATATTGATATTCTTCCACAATCTCTCAATTGAGTATCAAATTTAGATTCAAAATGTTCCATTAGTCTACTTTAAGTCCTGCGACGAAATCACACATTACCTTCCCATGCATACAGTCTCAGCTATACATAGGATAATAGGAGTAGAATCAGGAAACTGTTACAAATCAAAGCCTTTACTGAATGGAAAATTTTGGTCTTATATTGGATGGACTTTATTGCTTTATGCAAAAGAGCACAAGGAATTACTACTGCGATGTAATCACTTCATGAATTAGCCACTTTCCATTGGATTTCTATAAATGGTCAATTTTTTTCCTTCTGTGAGAGTGTCTTAAATACCTGTGACGTAATCACAGAAATATTGAAAAAGCACTGTTTTGTGCGTTTAAATGCTAGAAATATGGATCCCACATATACAAATGTATATGTGTGATATGATAGGATGATAGAAATCCTCAACGCAACACCAATATAGTGGAATGATTTACTTGCCTGTAAGTGTTAAAGCCACTGGCTTACAGGCCAAACAATGCTAAAAATAGGTTGTGGGCACATTTCATGAGAATTGATCAAGTACATACACTGTTTTCCATCATTAGAACCCCCATGATCTCACCTTTTGAAATGTGATGATATTTCAAAATCCATTTTCTGCAATTTGTGACTCATTTTCGTGAAACACATCACATGTAACAATCAGAGAAATCACAACGTGAAACTCTTGGGTTGTGTGAACATGAATTTGAATAAAAATAAGTCATGTTCTGTTTAGTCCGTTAAATTAGGTGCATTGTCATGGCTAAAATATTCTCTTAAGATAAGTACTCCTGAGATGAACTAGCTTAAAGGAATTAGTGGCGAAACGTAATGCCAGTAATGTCTTAGCTCACGTTTTTGTTGTCACTATGTCTTGTCTAAACTTTAAAAAAACCAATATAATAGAATGTATTAAATACCAGCAGATCTTGTCAATCTTCTCAATGCAGTACATGAGATGAAATATTTGTGCTGTGTTACAGGGAAATGGGTCACAAGTCACAAAAAATGGATTTATAATATGGATGTTATCATATTTGAAAAGATTATATCAAGCCGATTCTAATGGTATAGTAATTAATAGGTCATAATATAAATAGTGATTCTATAATTTCAGTTTCATATCTTTATTTTTGAAAAAAAAAATATTTATATTTTTGGGCGGATAATTACTAATAAAGTACCTAGATATACTCCATAAGTTGACCTGAGAAATGTATAGATGTATTAATTACATTGCCCTGAAACTAGGTACACAGGTTAATGTTACTAGTGGCATTAGGCACCCCAATAATCAGAATATTCGAACGAAGATATCCTATGAATGAATAACTTTGAGAAATATCCATTTTGCGACTTATGACTCATTTTCCTGAAACACATCACATTTTTACTTGTTGCTTGTTGCTTGTTGCTTTTGCTTGTTTGAAGGGTCATCATAAGGTCTTCCCCTTAAGAAAGCAGGCAGGTGGGCAGAAAAGCTTCAGAGTGGAGAAGGATTGTGGTGGCCCACCCATAAGTTATGGTGGGCAAAGGAGGGTGAAAGGAGTGGAGTATTCTGATGGCCCACCCATAAAGTATGGTAGGGACAGGTGGAGAGAACTGTTGAGGATTGTGGTGGCCCACACATAAGGTATGGTAGGGACAGGTGGGGAGAACTAGTGACAATTGTGGTGGCCCACCCTTAAGGTATGGTAGTAACAGGTGGCAGAGTGGTGTTGAGAATTGTGGTGGTCCACCCATAAGGTATGGTAGGGACAGGTGGCAGAGTGGGGTTGAGGATTGTGGTGGCCCACACATAAGGTATGGTAGGGACAGGTGGGGAGAACTATTGAGGCGTGGGGTGGCCCGCCCATAAGGTATGGTAGGGACAGGTGGGGAGATCTAGTGATCTAGTGAGGATTGGGGTGGTCCACCCATAAGGTATGGTAGGGACAGGTGGGGAGAACTAGTGATGATTGTGGTGGCCCACCCATAAGGTATGGTAGGGACAGGTGGCAGAGTGGGGTTGAGGATTGTGGTGGCCCACCCATAAGGTGTGGTAGGGACAGGTGGGGAGAACTAGTGATGATTGGGGTAGCCCACCCATTAATATATGGTAGGGACAGGTGGGGAGAACTAGTGAGGATTAGGGTGGCCCACCCATAAGGTATGGTAGGGACAGGTGGGGAGAACTAGTGAGGATTGGGGTGGCCCACCCATAAGGTATGGTAGGGACAGGTGAGGATCTAGTGAGGATTGTGGTGGCCCACCCATAAGTTATGGTAGGGACAGGTGGGGAGATCTAGTGATCTAGTGAGGATTGGGGTGGTCCACCCATAAGGTATGGTAGGGACAGGTGGGGAGAACTAGTGACAATTGTGGTGGCCCACCCTTAAGGTATGGTAGGGACAGGTGGCAGGGTGGTGTTGAGGGTTGTGCTGGCCCACCCATAAGGTATGGTAGGGACAGGTGGGGAGAATTAGTGAGGATTGTGGTGGCCCACCCATAAGGTATGGTAGGGACAGGTGGGGAGAACTAGTGAGGATTGTGGTGACCCACCCATAAGTTATGGTAGGGACAGGTGCGGTGAATTAGTGAGGATTGGGGTGACCCACCCATAAGGTATGGTAGGGACAGGTGGGGAGAATTAGTGAGGATTGTGGTGGCCCACCCATAAGGTATGGTAGGGACAGGTGGGGAGAACTAGTGAGGATTGGGGTGGCCCACCCCATAAGGTATGGTAGGGACAGGTGGGGAGAACTAGTGAGGATAGGGGTGGCCCACCCATAAGTTATGGTAGGGACAGGTGGGGAGAACTAGTGAGGATTGGGGTGGCCCACCCATAAGTTATGGTGGGGACAGGTGGAGAGAACTAGTGAGGATGTTGGTGACCCACCCATAAGATATGGTGGGGACAGGTGGGGAGAACTAGTGAGGATTGGGGTGGCCCACCCATAAGTTATGGTGGGCAGAGGAGGGAGAGAGGAGAGGAGGGCTATGGGATGACAACAGACCGATCCCACCATAAGCTATGGTGGGCCAGGGACAAAGCCTTTTTTGTCCACTTTAAGCCCATATATAATGGGGGGGACAAGAGAGAGAAACCCCATAAGTTATGGGAGGGAAAGTGCAGTATTGGTTGGGCTGACGCAGTCTGAATGGCTGTCATACAGATCTGTTGTAGCATATCTGACATTTGCTGCATCGGATTAACACAAACTACTGGGGCGTTCTTTGGCCTTCCACGCCTTTTAGGAGTAACGATAGTCTTTCGTTTGGCACGTAAACCACGTCTGGGCAATACTTTGTTGGGCGTCTGAGGCGGTCCATCATGTTCCCCGCCGGCAGAGTCCCGTAAAGCATGCTCGTCAGCGGATTCCGCCATATTGGCGTGCTCGGCCCTCTCCTCTGGCGTGAAGTCTTGTTCTTCATAAGTTTCCTCCTCGTCTTTACGGTCGTCGACTATTATTTGCGTTTGTTGAAGAAGCCTTTCCTCCTCCTGCTTCTTTAGTTTCTCTGCCTTTTTAGCGGCTTTTGTGGTAGCGGTAGGTTTGGGAGGCATAGCGGAGGTTATCACAACAAGGATTTCGCTTCTGACTAGGGTGCAAGCGAGAGTCCAAGTGGCGTGTATTCCAGACTTGCGGTGGAGTTCAGTTATAAGTCGTGAAGGTGGCGCCACCCATTCAATGCCCTATAATGACACGTCATTATTAGCCTAGTGGGGTAAATTATCCACATCTTTGGAGTAGGCACATACGTCATCTTAATTGTCTAACTTTAATTCTGTTTACGAAGACATTAGCGGGAATCACATTGGAGAATACTGTAAACATTAAGTTTTGTTTCCCAACCAATTTGGAGGTGTACTACAGTTTCATCCAGCTATTTTCCAAAACAATTGGGACTGGTTCATATCACCAATAGAACGCTATTTCTCCCAGTAATCCTAGGTAAGACGGTTTGCTATCCCTCCTCACAAAATGTTAAGTACACTTCTTCAGGTGACATGGGTAGGAGTTCTACTTCCCGACCCTCGTAATGTTTAGCATAAATTCTGTCATTCCTACCTGTTGAAATACTTTGGTATGATTTATTCCTATTTAGTTGCTGCCTTGAAGATCCTGGGCGTATAACCACCTTAGGCGGCTGAAGCACTGTTTGTGCACAATACACAACACCCCTACAATGTCGATTATCAATCCATTAGTACACTTTCAATTATTCAGGGGATAAGTTAAAACCACTTAGGTTGGGATGTTGGTCACATCCTCAAAGTATGATTCAGAATCGGCAGCTCTATACATTAAGTAAATTCCATTAGACTAAGCTGAAAAATCCCAAATCCTAAAGCGTAAAGGTATATTTAGTAATGGGTTGATTCAAGTTTGTGTTTGTTTTTTAACGTTATTTAGATCTTCATTTTTGTCTTAAAGTTTGGTATTTCCAGAGGATTTGTGAAGGTCGCTAGTACAATATTAATTGACTTAGCCCATGTAGTAGGATGTGACTTTGGACCCAGTGATAACTTGCTTAATGATAGTGGCTAGGCTTGCACCAATTTAAGCCCCTAGGCTGTGTCTATACATAGCCATGCATGTAATCTACTCTCACTGATAGGGGAGAAAGTTATATCTGAGTTACTTACTCTCTGGTATAACATGTAGTTTTGAACCATTGTTGATGAAAAGCTTATGAACTATCCACTTAATGTCCTCAGATGTGCGATAGCAATTTCCCTCTAGAGCCACCTTGCGTACACTTTGGCACTGCATAACGTTGGTATCTTTTAAAATCATGTTTTTCCACATAGCTGGCTTATTATTTAGTCGATCTAAACTGAGAGGTATCTTTGCATCATAGCGTATTTATCCATAACAATTAATAGCCTTAGAAGTGGAAGGTAAGGAAGGTTGAGCCCTTGCATGAATGTTTTGAAGTGAGTATTGCCACTTTTTGGGACTTTTTGAAAAATGACTAAAACGTCTAAGCAATAATTTTCACAGGAACTTGATATAATACTTGTCTAATAGGAACTAATATAGAAAGTCATTGAGATGTTAAGACTTGACACAAAAGAATTTTTTCTGCACATTCTTTATATATATGTGAAAATGGGTGAAAATAAAAAGAATCTGACAAACAGTTTGTACTCTCTGAGCACTTGAATTAAAAAATGCTGAAAATGACAACAATTGCTCCATTTTCTTTACTTTTGTCTAAGTACACAATTTGTTGATGCTAGATTAGTATTATTATATGCCAGGATAAAATTACATAAATGATTCACGGTAAAACCATTGTTAAATGGCTTTTATTTAGAGTGACAATTTATTTAAAATTTACCATATATTTTAAGAAATCTGCATTGTCGGCATCATTTTTTTTTGTGTGTATACATTTTTTCTACCAGAACTAGATCACCGCAATGGTAGTCTTCCTCTAGTACCTTTACAGTCATTCTCACAAAAGAAAAGCTGTTTACTTTACCGTATCACCATCATAATCTTTAACTTGTATTATCCAAAAATCACTATCATGATGGTATTGATAAGACCATTTTGATAATGTTGATAGCCTCTCTAATATCGATTATGATCTTTGTTGATGCTCCACATATGTGTCATAATTATATAAATACCAGTTGATGCCCTTCGCACAAATTATATAAATTTTGGTGGAATCAAGGAGGAGGGCAATGTGGTAGCCTTGAGAGGAGGACCAGGTAGGGATGGCTTTGTCAAGCAGTCAAACTTGGTATTGGTGGTGAGTGGTAAGCACGTCTGCATGTAGAGCGGCAGACCCAGGTTCAATTCACGGTTGAGCAGTTGTTTTTCGGGGTTTATTACACATGAAGCCAATACGTTAATGACAAGAAACACTATTTGTTATTCAATCTCATACAAACGTTATTTGAAAGATGATTCTAAGATGATTATTCACAAATTTATGAATATATAACTATCATGTGGAAAGGTTGGCATACATGTGGGTGTTGAAATATTTTATTATTTCTCTGATTTGACAACAAACCAATAGTATATACATAAAGACTTCACAGTATTCAGTAGTGGTTCATAGTGTTTTCAGTAAGGAATAAGGCATGCAAGTTTGACCGGTGAAAATGACAAGTACATTAGTAGTGATGTATGCAATCATGGCAAAAGAATTTTATTTACCATAGGATTTACCATAGGATTATTTCATTTCACCATGCATAGTCTTTCTTTGCATTGTTTATTTCAAAAAGGTTTCACACAATGCCATATATATGATAATCCCCTTAATGATTGAATTCTTGGTGATAATATCCTTTCATTCCCATGATGATATCTATTTATGTATAAACTTGCTGATTTAACTTTGATATCATCCAGTTTCATTAACTCCATTAGTAATCACCAAAATCACATTACCTTTATTCCTCCTTACAATTCGAAGAAAAGAATAATATTGGTTATCACTAATAGGGGGGGGGGTAGAAGTTCGTTTAACTATTGACTTAAAGATAGTTAAGTGAAACCTCCAAGAAATGGAAATGACAATAGGAAAATAGGAATAGGAAAAGTGCCTACTATAGTAGTGAAACTATGAACATATTATATAATATTATTACAACGAGTATAAACCTTGTCTATAGCATTAAAATGCAGCTTTAGGATCAGCCCCTTCTTCATTTTTCAATGAACAACCATCATTTAGTGGCAACATTTTGATTACTATAAATTGCGGCATATGTACATGGACCAATGCAAGACATTTTCTGCATCTGCCTTTTTATAAAAGTGTAACCCAAGTCCTTTCTATATATATATGCATTTTAAAAAAGTCAACACACATATACAACACCTTACTGAAAATACAACAATGATAATGCATTTTGGTCTCCTAATTAAAGAAGTTTATATGCCTTGTAATTACACCACCTTGTAAGTACGATTTTAACGCATTATGCCAGCAGCGATGTGTCATTCCCTTTTGGTTCACAAATGAGATCCCATTGTTGTATTATTTTAGACCTAGTTCACGGACACATTATATATTTAGAAATGGTGTAATTATTCTACTCCAGGCGACAGGAACATCTTCTCATCTCGAGTTGCTTTGCTTAATTTGCAGAGGGTCCTTTGGATAGAATGAAATACAAATCAAGGGACATGGAACTGTGCTTAGGAAAAGTGGGTTCTTGTTATGAGGTTTAACGGGAGCTGTTATTAAATATTCATGATTTAAATTGAATAGCTCGTGAATTAGAGAATTGTTATGGTTGTGGGAAATATAGCTGGGATGGATTTTATTATTTAGTATACTTATAACAACTTTTAAAAGGCGGAGTTTTTTTCCTGGAGGTTTTTTATGACTAAACAAATTAAAGTCAACTACCCTTTTTGTACAAAGCTTGTAATCATTTAACTGCGCATTACAATGTAGGCAATTTGCATTTCAATGTAAACAATTCAGTATGTACAAAGGGTAATTTGTCATTGTTAATTGCTTAACCACTTGAACAAAGGACCATGTAGTCTGAGACCCCCTAGAGTTGGTTGGAAGTTAATTAGACATTGATTAGACATTAATATGTTAGTATGATCGGTATTCACACATATTTCATCCTTTTTAATTAGATTTTTCAAAATGTATCACCAGACACGGGGAATGGTATCCATCAATTATTGCAAAGATGGACTGGTGTGTGCTGGAATTATAATATTGGAACCTAAGATACTCTTGAACATATTTGATAACAGTTTGTTATCGTGAATTTAAGGGGCAATGAAGGTACAATTTCATTCCTCTTAGGCCAAAAAAAAATAGGTGTGTTTTCCTAACCTGGAACTGTCAAAAGGCACATTTCCCATGTCCAAAACAACTATTGTTATGAAAAAGACATTTTTTTCAGTTCCTGGGAGGAGGTTTCCAAACAAAAAAAAATAACAAAAAAAAAAGTTACCACTCCCCCAACCTAGTTTTCAGCCAGATAGATCGGAAACACACCTATTTTTTTTTGGCCTTATTGAGTCAGAATACAATATGATTGAATAACATATGCATGAGGTGGAGCTTATGCAACTAATAGATAAAGAACACAGGGAGCAACAATGCCCTGACTCAAGGCCTCATTGAAAATATAACATTATTAGATGCATAAGGCGTAAAATAAATTAGATGCATAAGGCAACAGAGTATGCTGCGAGAACCATAACAGGTGACAGGATATGAGAATAGCTTGGCATACAAGTGTTGACAAAACTCCCCTGTCCTCTGTTTACTGAAGATGTCCTACGTCTAGTAGCATACGCACAAACCTGCTCATGTAAACAACCAGTGCTGATTGGCGAGATTGGGATTAATGGAGAACATGGAGGATGGAATTGGGCTCAGTGGGCGGAAGTAAATCTTTTTACAAAGGTCTTCAGTATTGCAGGTGCTATGTCCTGCTAGTACAATACAAGACACAAGAAGTTTAATCAATTAGCACGATCGTCTAATCAATTAGCATGATTGGGTGTAAGTTTTTTTTAAAATCAGCATGGGGGATATGGGGTTTCATACAGCCATATACTGTTCCCTTAAATGCACATTCCCCTCACACTAGCTCAACCCTTCACTACAGAGTTAACCTTTCATTAAGCTCACACTACCAGTGATACCTGCAATGAGATACTATTACGTCTACAATCTTCCAAACATATCTTTCTTTATTTCTCTTATTATTACTGACCTAATATAAAGTAATACTATTTTGGACTTAGAAGAACAAATAAATACCGGTGATAGATTAAAGTGATCTGTACTTCACAACTCTGTAATTTGCCAAAGATTATGTCTTGGCTGGTAAGTTGTCATTCATCGATGAGCTATTGACAAAGATAGAATTACAGAAATTCAAATTATGATATAACAATTACCTACATAATATATGTTACAAATATAATATGGGTCAGTTTTTTCATGTGTGCTGTTTTGCCATATGAGGGTGTGGCAGAGGGGCGAAATTTGGAATTATCTCAAACTGTTTTTAAACACTCTGGCTGTATTATATGGGGTTTGAGCTTTCAGGAAAACATTATTCCAACAAATTCGGACAATTAATTCTGTCTTCTTGGGCCTTTTGAATATTTTTGCTCAATTACTGTGACGTAAGTATATCCCACATTGTTGGAATTTATTGACAACTCTGAATTTCCAATGAAGGAAACGTCAGATGACAACCATATTTTGTTTGAAGAATCCTTTTATTAGTTATGATAAGTATGTGTAGTCCCAATATCTCATGACTAATATGTACAATATGGCCTTCAACTGATTTATGTCATTTTATCTTGTTTTTGCATGGATTTTATTATGTTAAAAGTAATTTTTATTCCAATTCGTCCTACTCTTCAAGTAAACGGCTGACTATTGAGTTTTTCTACAAATTGGTTTCTGACATATTTTTTTATGTAGTCCATGTTCACAATTTAGGCCACAAACATATCATATTTTTTTAGGGCTTCTTTTAAAAACCCCTAAATTGGTTATACTTACGTCACAGATATGCTTTAGAATTCCAATTTTCAAATTTATGAAATAAAAACTAATAAAGATAACTTTCTAACAATAGAAATAAATTCCCAACTGCAAATAGCAACATCGCAGCCTAAGAGGCCAATTGAAAAATGATCTTGGGTCACAATATACGGCCAATCTCAACCTTGAATTTCATCAAGATTTGACCAAAATTCCAAATGTTTAAAAGATGTATGAATTATTGTTTTATTCCACAATATAATTAGTGTAGAACACACCCCATAACCCATCCACTGCCATATATCCATTTAAAATTAATCTTTCAACTATCTAAACATGGCATTAAGGCCAGATCCCATGGCCAGCAAAGGATATACTTACGTCACACACTAATGACAATACCTCACATGAAGTGAAAATAATAATCTCTATATCATTATATCCTGACTTCACATGATATAATCTCTAATGGATCAACAACTGTTTGAATAATTAATTCTGATCAGAAAATCAGTTGAAAAATCACATTGGGTCAAAATGAGCCACTTTCTAACCAGGAAATTAATCAAAATTCATACAAAATCATATTTTTTAACAGTGAAGGCATAAATAAGTATTTTACTTCGAAATAAAAACTAGTCTGGGCACACCGTTTACATCATTCAATAGGAAATATCCATTTGAAACCTTTATTTCAACTAGCTAGACATAATAAATAGGTGAGATCCTGTGACCAGCAAGGGATATACTTACGTCACACACATACATTCAAAATACATGAAAACATCAATTGCTAGATATATTATAGCCTAATTTTACATTTTACTCCTTCAAATCAATTATCCACCGTTTGAAGAATAGATTTAACTCTGAATACCAGTTGAAAAATTATCTTTTGTATATGGGGACCCTTTTTAGCTCCAAAATTCCAACATAATTTTGAATTTTTACCAAAATTTGCATGAGTAATTATTTTATTTCGAAATAAAAACAATATGGGCTATAGTCTATACACCCTTTAATATTTTATATTCACTTGAAATCATTTTCGCAACTAAATAAATTCAACAAAAGTAACATATCTCACATCCAGCAAGGGCTATACTTACGTCACACATTAAAGACAAAATCCTTTACAAAATGTTAATACAATGATTTTTATCATCATTGCCTATTTCGGCTTGATATGATTTCAATTGTTTGAGAATTGCATTCAATATTCAGTTGAAACCAAATATTTCGTTGAAATCAAATATTAAGACATAATACAAGGATGAGATCTCATGGACAGTTAGGGCTATACTTACGTCACAAAATCATACAAAAACGGACAAAATACTTCACATGAGTTGAAAACACCAATCATTAGATTATAATAGCCTTATTTCCCTTCAAATTGTGTCAAATGGTTGATTAAGCCTCTGACTAATCGATTCTGGTCAGAAACCCATTTGAAAAATTGTTATTTGCCATAATCAAGGCACTTCTAACATTGAAACTCATCAGAATTGACAAAAATTCAAAGTTTTTACCATAGATTACATCAAAGATTACATTGAATAACTATTGTATTCACAAATAAAACAGTATTGCCGCATCCTATACCTTATTCACTATTGTTTACCCACTTGAAATCATTATCACAACTATTTGTGATGTGTCACAGAAAAACGACTCGATCATGAGTCACAATAAAGGATTTTGAGGTGTCATACTATTATTTGAAAAGACCAGAGCAAGCGGATTCCAAATCACATTAGATGTTCTAATGTTTATCATCATTAGGAAATCTAATATAAGTACTTCTATATTCTTTTTAATCCATCAAAAACATCACATTTACACACAACTCAAGGGTCACTTCATAAAGCCAGTAAGGGCTATACTTACGTCACACACTAAGTTAAAATACTTCACATAAGGTGAAATCAATAATTGTGAGATAATGATAGGCTAATTTCACTTTGTATAACCTAAGTAGTTTAACAACTGTTTGCAGAATGAATTGTACTCAGAAAACCAGTTGAAAAAGCATCTTGGGTCACCAAAGAGCAATTTTAAAAGTAGAATCGCATCAAAATTCATACAATTTTATTTTGTTTTACCCATAAATGTGCATTAATATGCTTTATTTTGAAACAAAACCTATTTCAGGCACATCCTATACACTTTTCAATTTAGAATATTCAGTTGAAAGCATTATCTCAACTATTTAGGCATGGCAACAGGGTGATATGCCATGGCCAGAAAGGGATATACTTACGTCACAAAAAAAATCACATGAGGTTAAAACAATGATTATTGAATTGAAATAGCCTAATTTTGATTTTTATGGTTCCAGGTGGGTTAGCCCAATTCACCAATTGATAATCCCAATCCAGTATTATTAATTATTTTTATTATTTATGTGAGACAGAAGGATCAGATATTATGATCAGCAAGGGATATACTTACGTCACAAGCTAAACAACACATGTTTGTATGATACAATAACATTATATCAGATTTTTATCCAGTCCACATGATACAAGTGTCATCAAAGTTACCATCCAAGTACAAAATATTGACTGAAACTCATCTGCTAGACTTGTTTAACCCATATTGTCTAATAATTTAGGGGGCTATACTTACGTCACACATAGACATTTTTAAAGAATTTTTGCCCATAGAGAGCGTTAATGGTGTATATTTGAAAAAAATGAATGTCCTCCCATTATGAAATGATGAAATAAGACCAAGAAATAGGTAATTTAATTCTTAATGTTTTAATGCTCATTCTATGGAGTTGATTTTATGATGGTGACGTAAGTATATCCTAAAAGTTGGAAACTTGGGATATAAAAGATAAACGGTTCCTGGACAAAGAATTTTGAAGTTAGGCATTCAATTTTTTTTCATGATAAAGAGATGATGTAGGGCTAGATATCATTAGAGTCTTTAGATATGTGCTTGAAAAATAATTACTCATGAATGACCATTTTAAAAGGGATATACTTACGTCACAGATTACGTCACAAAAAGTTGGAAAAATGTGGAAAGCCATTGGGAGTTGTGTTGAGATGTTAATAAGCTCAAACTAATGATTCATAGATACTTCAGACCTAGCTAACATAGAAAAAACCTAATTCTTATGCACATCGAGGCCCATTTCTATGTAAACGCCATTATGATCCATTGGTTTTATGTTTTTTCTGACAAAAAGTAAGGTAAAATAACAGTTTTTCTCATTTTTAGATACCAAATGTTGGTTTGAGGTAAAGAAAAGTATATGTGGAATGAAAGAGCTCGCCGAGAGGAATAGAATGATATGAAAATTAGTAACATTCATTTAATATGATTCAAAATAATCCGGAGAATATGGTCATTATGCAAAACAGCACACTTGAAAAATCTGACCCATATATTTACAGCCACTCATCAGTAAATGTTAAGTTGTCTTATATGTATCTGAAAACCGTTACAAGTCTGCACATGGTCAAATCTAGCAAAATGATATTCAAAATAGTTTAATAACAAGATGTTTAGTATACAGTACCAGTATGTATACATATAAATGGACCATGCGCCTGCTACCTTTCCCATTGAGAAACGCATTGAGATAATGGTGAAGTACCAAAACACAGCTACTACTCTACAGTATTAAATCTGGTTAGATGGTATTAATAATTAGCGATCCCTGGTGACAGGGGCGGAGATTGTTCCTGTCTAACAGTTTTATATTGCCATGAAAAAGTAAAAGCTGGTCGGTTGGAATTAGGTGTAGACATACAGGATTACAGATGCCCAAGGTTCTACAAGTTGCATGCTATTAACGAAGGGACACTGCACTGGAGGCGCAAATAACCTGTGTATTGAAGTGACTTTGATATATTATGATAGAGGGAATTATATTTTGATATTTATGTGAAAGGTATAAGTTTTTGTTGTGGCAGATGTTTAAAATATTTCAAACTTTAAATCTACCTAGTAGACATCAGTCTTCTTCTGTTCCAATTGTATTACCCACACGTTTTGTATCAGGACGAAACACTCAATGCTTAGTTACCCCAACGAGAATACATAGTATTCACTGCTCTTGCCATTTTGTGAGGCAACCCTTATGAACGTTAGCTGACCATGTGTGCTCCAAGACTCGAAATTGCCGTTTTCTGGCCGTTTTCACCTCCACCAGTTCTAACAAACCTAATATAAAGTAGGTTGATAGGTTAGATAGTCATTCTTTAGTGTGGTATGATGGGAAAATAAGTACAATCGCCCGTAGCCCCAGAAAATACCAGCCAGTGAGTTCCCCATAGCCTGTGAGACGTCATGAGAATACTAAAGGTCCATTCCCATTACCACGACCAGCCGGCCGATAGTTGCCGGCTGTTATATTTTAACAGTGTTTTTTTGCCGTGCGGCGGCCGTACACCAATCGGCCGTTGTAATGTGAATGGGCCACAAGACTACAATGTCCCCATTGGTTATCCCGACTTGGCATGTGGAGGCAAATCCTCACACAAGATGCAAGGGAAAACACATTTCATTATGATACATGAGCCATTGTTAATTTTGTTGACAGTATCCCAGCCATGAGGGCCATGCACGTTCCAAGCAAACTTATCAAAAAGGTTGAGGCATTGACACTGTGAGTTCCCAGTCAAATTATGAATTGTTTCTGAAAGTAAACGCATTTGCTAGCTCTCAAATGTAACTAACTTTTGTAGGAAGTGTTTCTAATTAACAAGCCAAAGATGCCATACCTGAAAATGAAGGTTGTGCAATGATAGAAATCGTGCCCGAGATATCCAATTGTCACTATGCCAGAGTAGTTTGGTGCATAGGTTTACATCTACAACAAAATAAACCAAAAACGTCACTGAGTTTGGGAATTGGAAAGCGTTCTAAAATCCATTAAGGAAATTAGCCATAGATTTAAAAGATTTTACTCCACAATGTTACTATAATTAAATTCGTGTTTATTTAACAGCCGATTTTGAGCTGAGCATGCATGTAGTGTCACTGTGAATCTTATTTTTTTTATTTAGGTGACGCACATGTATGACTGTGTTCTTATTCTGACACAGCCAAGTCAGGATACCATTCTCAAACTAACATTTCTTAAAATATAAATCCAAAATACATCTTTAACAAATTTAACAAAAGGTAGAAGTCTAACGACGTATGAGTCATATTGTAATAATGTAGTACTCATTTTTACTTCCCCACCAAGTGTAACTGTAGACTGACTTAACTGATTTATCGATCTAGTGGTCGCATATTTTGAGAAATCCTAATTCGGAGATGGATGTGTGAAATATGCGCGACTTATGCATGCATGCGAGGGTTCTGTCGGAAGAAATATCCAATATTTTACCCCCTTTAATACCGATCCACTGTACACATGGGACAGACGTGGAATCATCGTCAGAACAAGTGGAATGTGCAGGACAGAAATCAATAGAAAAAAGGTTTGAGAGGTTGGAAAAGGTCGAGGTTAGATTTATCGAGGTTTCTTGCATTCATGGAATGGCTACGTGTCGGGCCTCCAAAATGAATGATCTTTTGTACATACGTTGCAGGATCTCTAATAGGTGTGATTAACTCCACGCCAAGTACCTTAAAGGGTCAGTAAACGGGTTCATAGTCACTTTTAGGACAACAAACTTCATGCCGCCATAAATACAACATCCAAGTATCAATTTTTTTACCTCCATTTATGTCCAACTTATAGTCACTTACACGCCCAAATTGAGAAAGCTTACTTGAAAAGGTCTGTTTAGCACAAGAGGGCACTGAGAGTGCTGTGTGACGTCATAGAGGCGCGCCAGAAATGTACATAATATCCCTACCTTCCCCCCCAATCTCCCAGCAATTGAAACAGTTGTTCAATACAGGTATTTCAAGACATCTGTATTGAGAGGTCAATAATTGGGTTTAGTCCTCCCCTTTAACCAAGGGACACAAAAGGTGGTGAGAGAAAATGTGATGTGTTTCAGGGAAATGAGTCACAAGTCACAAAACTGTAATCCATGTACAAGAACCCTTATTTGGAATGTTTTCATTTTGGTGTTCTTTGAGCTGCTAGTAGCATAAATATACATGTACCAAATTTCAAGATGGTGTATTACTAAAATGCATGCATTTCTAAGGTCATCCTATATAGTACATTTAGCTACTTTACTAATAATTCTCTACTCAAACATATTCTAAACCTGTTTTCCAAAAATGAAGATATCAAATTTAAAATAAAATAGTACTTAATAAAATAAAGAATAATACTTAAATAAATATGCCCTACTGTTAACTATCATTGGAATCGGCTTGATGTCATCTTCTCAAATATGGTCATTATCTCACCTGTGATTTGTGACTCATTTCCCTGAAGCACATCACAAATGTGTGGGAAATAGCATTGCATCATTTCACTCTGACCTTGTGAGGAACAATCAATGGGTAATACAGAGTGTTTGTTTTGGTCTGGTAATACTTCTTCTGCCCAGCCCACCCTCCTTCTTTCTAGCAGCAATTATAAGAGTTGTTTGTTATGTTCATTGCATGTACATTTCAAGATTGGTGCACCTTTATGACGTAGGCAAACAGTGGTGCCTTGAATGGAGTGTTAAACTGTGGAACTACCTTTTCACTTGATTAAATGGGTAAAACTCACTAAATAATAACTTGAATTAAGTAAAACTGGGGTGGTTACATTTCAATAATAGCAAGGAAATAGATTTGCTCATAATATTTGGGGGTTTACTGACACTTTAATAAATAAACCCACAGACCCCCACATGCCACCGAAATTGGGAGTGTGAGTCCATTAACTGTACTCAAGATGCACTCTCAGTTAACGTCGTTGCTTTCTTTACCGTAGATGGATTGCGTTCTGATTATTTTTGCTACTGGGTTCCATAAAAAACCTATTTATATTTCCTTTCCTGTGGTGGCTTCACTTATTATCGCGGTGGCCGTTTTCCCCCCGGCCGATTCGACTCTAAATTCTTGTATAAACGTATAGAACAGCAGCATAAGTTCAGTCCTAATACGAAGACATTTGGTAAGATTGTTGTTGGTGTAATTGCCGAGAATGCAGCTTTAAAGTACAAAAATAAGAAGTCATGCGGGAACAAAAACAGATACCTTTACTGTTAACCCTACCCCAGCTCCCTCAACAAAATAATCCTAGTCAACCCCAAACTAGCTAGTCAACCCTATTATAGTAAGGCATGCACAGGAAGACCAGATCCATATCTGATCCGTACTACCTATATTGTATCCACTAGCCATTGCAAATAATGAATATTATTATACATATGTGAGCTAGAAACAGTGAATCGGCCTGCAATTAACCAAAGTACGATATAGAAACCTTCGATTGCAGATGATCTTCCCGATTTATCTTGTGGTGAAGTCAATTGCCTGGTATGGGTTTGCAACTATTAGGCCTACCATAATATGCGCTTCCTCGGACCTATTCCTGTTGAATAGCCATATTATTTTAAGCGGATAAGCTAAGGGTATTAACATACTCCTTTACCATAATTATTACCTTGTATACTCCCTTCCGAAGTAAAACTTTTGTAAAATTTCTATATTTTCGACACACATCTGTGCACATATCGCAGTATACGTTTCAATGACATGTACGATTCATGACATGTTTGCTTATGATCTGAGTCACAATGATCATACCGACAGAAACACCGAATGCGCATAAGACACTCTGAGTTTCTATTCTCCTGTAAAAAACACATCTTTCTAAGACATATTTGATACAACCCCAAAGTTCGTGGCAGTTAAATATCTTAATTTGCGACTGAGTTTGTTTAATAAGATAAATATAAATGCCGAATAAGACTTAAGTGTGCTGCAGTTATTCTGAAAGTCTACTATAATATATATCTCAGTTTCATGTTACACGGTAGTAGAATATAGGAGGGTGAGGGTTCTAGGGAACTAGTTCACATTCAATTATATACAGCATATGAACACTGCTTGAAAAGTATCTTTTGTAACAGCCTAATTACTTATGTCATTGATGGAGTAGTGCCATTTGTGTAATGCTTTCATATGCATGGGGTTGTTCGCGAATATTCCAAGGGAACAGAATTCAAACGTTTTGTTGAACTTATGATCATTTCTCCACCAGAAAGCTCGCAGTTGTTGCTACGTCGCATGATCACCTTCATGTTCCCCCAAGTGCCCCAACATTTGATTTGTCACCCATGTCATGTCAGCCAGCTACCGAGTGGGCGGTGTAGAGGGAAGCACTGGTCTTTCCCTCTGGATCTTATTCATTGAGCTCCTCATTTACTAAGGGATAAACCTTATTATTTACCTTTCATAACCAAGATATATACAATCAGCGATCACCAATATATCTCAAGTTATCCACTCACATGAGGACATATCATCTCCTTGAACGGGCCTGCCCTGCGCGTTACTATTCATAGACGCCATATGTTTCCTACTTACTATCTCGCGACCAGGACCTTGCTAGGACCTTACTAACCCTATACATAACGTATAGTTCTTGTGTGGTGATATGGACAAATTGCAATGAATATCGATAAAAGACTTGCAACAAAATTAGGATAGAGGAGTGTCCTCTGCCTATCCGAAGAAAAGCCAAATTGCACGATTTAGTTAAGTCAGTTATTGAGATATAGGTCTTGGGATTGATCCAGATGGGCTAAAATAAAAGACAGGGAAATAATTCTCAATGAAAAGCTAGGAGTTTATGCATTCAACATTCTCTCTAACCCTATAACATTATAATAGACAACAATTGACCTTTCTTCCATCGACCATTTGTCAGTCATAGATATCTACAACTACCTAAGAAAATACCAGGAGTAAGTTATTCTATGTGAAAGTACCCAGACAATTAGATGGATGAATAGTAACCAATATAATGAAAATACTTTTAGACATTAAACTTTGTTATATTATAATTATATGCTCTAGAATCACTATTGCAAATTCTGAATGCATATTGGCATAGGCTATAAATAATAACTAAATATATGTGTGTATTCCAAACCTGGCTGATTTGATATACTCCAAAATGTGTCAAAATACTTCAGAATACCTCAAAATATTACTACAGTATCTGGGAAAATACTTTGGATTCGAATGTGTGACCCCCTCAGCAATGATTGTGGTAAAATAATGAATTATTATGTAAAGGAGCACCTCATGTAATTGATTCTAAGATAAATACACCCACATTGAAGCCTGTGTTTGTACCCCTTGAGTCAACACCTAATTATTTCTGGAGGGATGGGTGGTGGGGGGGGGGGGGACTATATTAGTAACACCAGGACACTTCTATTGGCACAATAATAGTCTCAATAATCGATCCTGACAGGCATCTGTATTACTGACCCAGTGCCCCAATGTCTGATAAATTGATATGGACAATTTGCCCCTAAATCCATTGCATTACATTAAAAAAGCGTAGTTATTTTACATTACAACACCAATATAACATGATTAAACCAGTAGTATCCAAACCCATGACACCGGATCGTGATATCCTCTTTGAATGACAATTTATGCACAACACATATTTAAGTAAAATTCACAAGCCAGTTTCCCCATCTTGACTTGAATCGTCCACAACTGCCCCATCGGTGAGAAGCTTACAGTTAATAGACTTGCCATCACAAAGTTCATTATCAACCTTGATTGTGTGACCTTGGTTCAAGGTGATGGATGAGGTTCGCGTCTGGAAACTCACCTGTCGGTGTCTCCTCATCGTTAGATACCTATCTCCAGCTACGCATGCGCAAATGGCATGCTTGAAACTCTCCCTGAAGTTCTTTGACATGAAGGCATAAACTATTGGATTTACACAAGAGTTAAAATAGGACATAAGAGCAAAGGCTTGACGAATGTGTTTGAGGTGGCCGTAGTTGTACTGCTCGACAAAGCCGAATGAGACCAGGACATTGTCTATGAGGCTCGGTCCCCAACAAATGGCGAAGAGGACGATCACTGTTACCAACATCTTGATGACCTGCAAAGTATAAGGGTACTAATATGTTAGATGTATTGCATGTTGGGTCTGTTGAAATAAACGATGACGAAAATGATGACATGTATAAATACTATAATAGTGCTCTTCATCTGACATAGAAGGCAATTCAATTTACTTTCCCTTTCATCAGTCTTAATCATCTGATCAGCATCTCAATTAGACTACATGCCATCATCTATCATTCGATCTACTCACAAATTGTGTTAGGTTCGTCCAAATTTACTTATTTGAAACAAATATACGTCAGATATATTTCAATATTTGTAAGCATGGTGCCATTCAGGCTGATGTACATTCACGCCGAATAACCAAATTCGCTGAAGAAGAAATAGTGAAAGAAAGGCCATTTAGAGTGGTGCGAAAGGTCTTTATAACAGGTCATCTTTAAGGACCTTATCGTTTCCTATTATGGGAAGTATATGGGCTTTGGAAGGGCTGGTCTGGATGCATGAGCGAGGAATCCTGGATTAGCCGGCTGGTCTCTGTCTCTATATAAAAGATTGTTTTGGCCGACCAGAAAGTCTTTTAGAGCAGAGACAGGTTTTTGGATTTCGTGGGATTGGCTTTCTTTGGATCCTTTTTATTGAGGTGAAGCTATTTCTATGCCTTGCCAGAGTGTTTTGGAAAGATAGGAATGTTCTTTTCCTACCCCCTCCTCATTTATATAATGATTAGATGGGATAATATGTGAGATGGTACGTATGGCTTAGGGTAATGGGGGATGAGTATAGAGTGAACAATAGTGTTGGGAATTGCCGGTACAGGGGTTATGCTATCATCTTAGGTGAACTACCATCTTGAGGAGAGTAGGAAAGCCCCTGTTATGTCACTCTGGACCTTAAAAGTAGCAGTAGCCAGGATTTCTGACTTTTGGCCGTGGGTGTCCCTAGGTAGAACATTGACTTCGTGTTTCTCAAGGACCGACAATCTTAAGACATCACAATAAAGAAGCCTGTTTTGAAAAGGGTCAGAGTGGCTACGATCTTAGACAGCTCTTGTCACAGGGTTTATCAATTCTATCATTAATACTACGCAGAAGTTACAAAAGTCTGCAAGACGCTTGAAATTTCATTTCTTTATACCAATATTTGAGTTACTATATTCTTCTAACGATCCATACCTAGCCATCTCATGTCGAATCTTTTACCAGAGCTCTAAAACGAACGGACACATCCAAAACCAGACCCCTGTTTGCCACACTGATAAATGTCAAGCTGTCACTCGTGTACGTATCCTACACTCTACCACTGTGCAGATTAGAAGTAATATCTTGCACCCAAATCTGCTCTTCCAAGTGAAGCCTATTCCATCATGTTTTGAGTTCAGAGCTGTTTTCGCATTATGGTTTCATGTCATAAACATGCCTTTGATCAATGTCAGAAACAAATTAACAAGATTAATTTAGGAATACACGAAATAAACTCGAGGTTACCCTCAGTAGCTTTATACCCGATAGAATACATTTAAAGAACGTGTGGAATATACGATCTAAACACGGTTAACGTAAATGAAAGTCATAGGTAAGATATGCCGTCGGATATGGAAAGATATTACTTTATTAAATCAGGACCAATATGTGCCTACCCACCCCATGCTCGTAGGTAAACTACGTGGTTATTGAATCCGATCAATTATGTATATTACAAACATCCACTCTCTATTACAAGACAAACGGATAGCACTAACTAGATCTGCATAGCTCTCCTTGAGAGAAGGGCTTTAGAACAACATCCGGTAATTTAATTCTTGTCCCGTTACCACACCCCTTGTCCCGTCATTTTAAGACTGACCTGTTTCCGGGTCCGGTCATCGTCAGCTTGTGGTTTCCGGCGACGGCGTAACCTGATTGGTCCACGACCACCTCCACCACTGTTAACATAGTTCATCTCGTGGTCTGTGTGACTGTAGGTAACAAAAATATTCATGTAGGAATAAGCAGTATTTCATAACTTAAAATTAATATCCAACTTTAGCACTGATGTTAAAAAAACGATGTTTAATCAAAATAAATCATTAAATGAATTCCTTCCTATGGTATATAACAAAGTAAAGAGTTATATAATACCCATGCATAGAGAAGGTCCCCACAATAACGGGAATAGTTTCCTTTATATCTGTTTCGTCTTAACTAAATCAGCATAGTTCTACATTCATATAAGTATATATAGACTATTAAGTAACAAGTTACTGTATGGGTGATGACTGTGGTTAATAATTGATATTCATATTTTATTCAAATATCAATGTTCCATATATTATTTATAAGCTGAGGTTACATCTTCCCACATGTTAATCATTTATTATCAGGTGTTATCACGATAATATGTTACTAACAGATTAAACTTGTAAAAGGCCCCAGTTTTCCTTAGTGGGGTAATGACCTACGTACAAATAAGTATATTTATTATCAATGAATTCCTCATAGATCTACATCAACTGAGGAAAGGGGAATTACCGTGGGCGTGAAAGGTAATAACTGGTATAATAACCAAGGCCAGCAACAGCAACAGCAACAAGGATACAAGCAACGGCTAAACCTGTAAACAGTTTTATAATAATGCCCCAACAAAATTCTGACCAGCAGTTCAAGTCTGAGACATAGGGTGCATTGCACTATATACGATAAGATTGTGTCTTAAATGCCTCGTAACTTGCTCTTAAAGTTATGACTAAGACGGCTTTATGATACGAGGATTGTGCATTGCAGAATAGAATCTTAGAGGCCTCTTAGTCGTGTCTTACCAAGACCTTACGACAGACTTACGACGGACTTACAACGGACTTACGAGGGTCTAGAGGGGAGAATATTTCATGATACACCTATTCTAATTGTCTCATCGATCAGGGTTGAATGAGAATAATGTCATTATATGATGTAATGTTAATACCTGGGTAAAAAAAATTGTAAATCTAAAATCAGAAAAATTGTGGTGAGTAACATTTATAAGGAGAGGGTGAGAGGGGTGAGAGATAGTAGAAAGAGAGAGAGAGAGAGAGAGGAGAGAGTGGAGACAGAGAGAGAAAGAGAGAGAGATAGAGAGAGAGAATTAAGGGAGATGTCATCTAGAACTGTTTCTTTGATATATAGCAAGGAAACATCCTTTTTTTCATTTTTTCATTATTATTCTATTTTCTGTTTTTCATATTTTCATTCGGACATTATATGTAATTCGAATTCAGTAAGCAAATTGATAATCGGCCTCGAGGTCGCCAATAATGTTATTTACTATATGTCATTTTCAAATTATATATGTAATACTTTGTATGATTTATTACGGCAGATACCCTTGAAAATCGCTTAAATTAATTTTTGAGCGAATGTGTCTGTCTGCATTTTTCTGTTAAATATGAAAATAAAATTCTTTAAAAAAAAGATAGAGGAGCTAATTTACCTGGTAAACCAAAAGGGGCGAGCGGGAGGGGCGGGAGGAAAGGGCAGGAACAGGGAGAGGGACAGAGGGAGAGAAATGTTGGTCCAAAAATTCAAACTGAAACAGAAGATATAGGTTGAGAAGGAGAGAGAGAAGGTGGGGGGGGGGGGGGGGGAGACAGGGAGAGAGAAGAGAGAGCAGAGACTGTTATCATACCCCGATTTGTATATTCCATTAATCACTTTAGGACTTTACAGTACTTAAATATTGTCAACAGATTTTAGTTTGTTTTCAATCTATGACCCGAAATGCTTAGCATAATTTATATATAATATAATATAAAAAAAGAGCTGTACAATAAATCGGTTTCCATGGTGACAGGTATCATGCTATATACCAATTATATACCTATCAGTGTAAACAATGATAGGATTGTGGTTTATGTGGGGGACATGGGTTCGAATCCCAGTCCTGGCAGGTTTTTTAACAGCCATGTTTGGCTAAGATGTCCTAAGATATGCTAAGAGGGATTTATCCACACCTGTTTTGGTGCTGATAAATTCTTAACTTTACAAGGGCTCTGAGATTTTGGCCTTTGAGAGAAAAATCGTATATAGTGCAATGCAACTTTTGCTAAGAGGGAGTTACGAGGCCTCTAAGAGTGGTTTAACACAGAATCGTATATAGTGCAATGCACCCATAGGGTCTGGTGAGCATAATGGCAATCAACTGAGTGCGGCTTCCACAACCTCTGTAAGCTGTGACTTTCGCAACCTGTATGAACTATCAGAAACACCCCCATATAGTCCCCCCGGTTCGGACCCAAAGAAGCCCCTTGTTTTGACGGTTTGACTCGTGACTTATGAAACGTTTATTATAAAACAATCAGCAGCATGTTGAGAAAGATAAAAGCGGATTCTACATACTCTTTAACTTAAGCTTAAGAGGCAGTTAAAAACTTTAAGTTATAAATGGGAGAAAATCGATAGAACAATATCATATTGGAGGCATCACAGGTGGATTGAGATTAATAACAGGTTAGCTCTGTAGTGTGATGTTGTGCTGGGGTGAAGAGAATGTGGCTTTTGCGAAGAGTCTGTATGAATATCAACACAAAGTTAAGTGTATGAAAAACGTCTACTGACTCATGAAAACAGATCTATACTTTCGCTTCTGCTAATAGTTAGGTTTAATCTATGGTTTATTGATACTTCTGTATCCCATGGTTCTAGGCTATAGGAACAACGTGAGAGTAAGAAAGTGCTTCCCCTTTTCCGTCTCTTTTCTTACGGCTGCCTCCAAGAATTAGGTTCACTACAATTGTATAATGTATGGTAGTCATGATATTCATGAAAGGCAATTTCATGGATATTATGGTATGATTGAGACCCTTGGACCAGAAAGGGATTAATCAGAGCTATGACTGATTGATCGGGATTTATGTGGATGCATCATGGTCAAGTCAACGTCCAAGTCAGGAAAAACCATCAGGAATATAGGGCTGTACAGCAACGAGAGTGAGTGGGTGAGATTGGTTGCTTTACGCCCTTATCAACACATTGAAGTGTTATATCAAGGGCGGGATAGGGAGGCAATTTATGACCGTACCCAGGAAATAGAGATAGAGAAGAAGGGAGAGAGAGACATAGAAAAAGAGTTGAGGTTCCGCGATTATATGTATACATTGATGAATATTTAAAGTTATAAGCAACAGGTATAAGGATATTCGTTAATAATGATCCATAAGAAAGTATTATAAAAGAAGTCCCAATGGTTCTCGTGAAAAATATCTCAGCTTCCAACGCAGGCTATTAGAATAGAATGTTTCCAATTTGTTAGAACTCTTGCTGAACCGTTTTTGAACAAAGTAGTAAAGTGCACTTACTTCCCAGCCCTCATGTGAGCTCTTTGAGATGTCATAACCCATAATTCTAGGCAGATGTTAACGTAGGCGAATGTGATGATAGCTAGGGGAATGACAAAGATGAGCAGGAGCATGGAGACTTCATACATCTGGGAATACATTGGTCTCTCCCATTGTTTTACACACCAATGTGCCTTCCTAGCCATACCTACTTCTAGATGAACCTGGAAATAAACAATTAAAGTTTATTAAACAAGTATTGGCTTACTGTTAATGTTGTTCTGGTTTGCTGTTGACTGTTAACAGTTGAATCGGCTATACTGTTAACAGTTCTACCAGTTTACTGTTAGCAGTTGTAATTCTTACATAGGTGAAACGGCCAGGAAACTATGAGGCGCCATAGTTACGTAGAGACAGAGAATTAATAAATGTTCTAATGTCAATATCTATGTGTTATGCTTATTCTGGGTAGGGAGAGATAAAGAAGAAGGGCAAATGCACGAATATAATATGCGTGACCCAAATAGAGTGAGAGTAAGATATTGGAAAAAAGAAAGTATAAGAAAGAGCTTGATATGTAGAATTATTACAATTTGGAATGTTGTACCGGTTAATATTAGAAGAATGGAAGATAGAAATACCTTTTCGAACAATATAAAAAAGATATGTTTCGAATCATTCAAGGCAAGTGGAAATATCTGGGTGATCCCAGATCCAATGACCTTTTGAGTAGTATGCATGTTGGTACGAAAAAATGGAATTTTCTGCTCGTGTCAATACATTATTTGGAATGTTTAAAATGCTAGAAATTACTTTAAAACAAAAATTTATTGATTCTCATGATGTTGAACAACGCGCTGGTGTTTGTTTTTATACATCAATCGTATGTGCTTATTGTTTTTACATTGTTTATATACAATCATATGTTATAATATTATTATTATTTATGTGAACAAGATCGTCACTAAAATTTTGAGAATTGTAAAAATGATGAAAATATTAGGAAATCAGCAAATTCTGAGAATAATGTACTTGTACACAATGCTTTTGACTGAATAAAAAATCTTAAATACAAATACATGTTTCCATAACACAATTCCTCTTCTTTCCCATAATGCATTTGGTTTTCATAGATTATTTATACAAGCTATGCTATTGGTGAACACATTCTTGCAATTTCCGATAACAATGTTGCCAAATGTTTGTATGCTACTTTTTAACATAATCTAGCCCATGATGCACTGTAACAGACATGCGCAGTGGCACATGCAAATCTCCTATTGAAGATGAATCTAAGACAGGAAAAAAATATCCTTTTGCAAACACCAGATGGCACGTTATCTCCTATGCGTGATTCACTAAGTCCTTTTTCATAGTCTATGTAACAGAAAATGACAGAATAAAGTAGGTTACACTTGGCGCCTCATAGGAAAAGAGCAATGATGCTCAGTTAAGCGACAGTTTACGTAAATAAGCTATGGGCTTCTCTTCCCTTGCTTGGTGTTTAGAGACAGTTGTAAATACGGAGAGGTGGACTGAGAAATCAATATAATATAATGTGTGATGCCGTTAGCAAAATGCTAATTTCTCTATGCTACTTACAGTAGTTTAATAGAGTACATGTGTACTAAGTGATATATTTGTACCTTGTGTGCGCACGCTGTGTGCGCATGTCTGAGTATATTAGCTCCCTCTTCCTCCCCCTCCCACCTCCTTCCTCCTCCACCGTCCCTCCCCTCCCACCCAACCTTATCTATATCCAGTTTTTAAAAGGCTCTTTCCAAACTAAAGACATTTTATCTGGTAAAGTTGTTCATTTACACCATATTTGTTCTCACAGTTCACCCCAAGAATAATACAATAAAATATGTTTAAAAAATCCCAGCCTGGTATATAATGACCTATTATTCTGTCAGAACGACCTGTGGTTCTCGGGAGAGGGAGCGGGGAGCCTAATATTGCTCTACTAAAATGACCTTGCTTCTCTATGGAAATGACTTGGCATTGTCTCCGAGTGCCAATATTTTAGGATTTAGTAGAGAAAACCTTGTGTGCGCACACTGTGCGGGCATGTCTGAGGATATTAGCTCCCTCTTACTAAAATGACCTGTGCTTCTCGATGGAAATTACTTGGCATTGCCTGCGGGTGCCAATAATTTTGAATTTAGTAGAGAAAACCCTAATTAAAGGATTGAATGTTGGCACTTTTCGGCAATGTGCTCCGTATATAAAATATACATGTATGTAAGATATTAAATAATTATGTCTAGCTATGAACATATCTTAAACAAAAGCCTATAGGTTATTTAATATTTAAATATTGAATTAAAAAAATATTCTAGCCTTTTGCTAGACGAACGGTGGCAAAACGCTTATTTCAATAAGCAAATGCTATTCACCTAAACATTGCGAACGCCACGCCATAACTGTACAACGAATACTAGACTGGGGCTCCTGGGTCTTTTCGGCCATTATCGTACTTATTTCCCCACAAATGTATCCATCCACGCACATCAATAGCCAGCAAAATAACAAAGCTATACTTATGTAAAGTCAGTTTAAGCGAAACGCACACAAGTAAATGACAATCTTCGTTCAAGTTACGTTAACGTATGGCGATTCCACATCGGCCGATCGACCGATAGAAACACTCGACTCACAGCGTGAGGAGTACGTAATGTAACGTCCCGCTTTCCATACCTTCCCACACACCACCACCGAGCGCTCCTTCCGGTCAGAGACTTCCGCCTTGCACGGTCGTAATGGCTTCCAAAACAAACGTAGAGAATCTAGGATTATCATATGGATGTATTGCTGTCATATTAAAGCTAGAAACTCGGCGATTATTCCATTAAAAAGGTAACGAAATACAGATTCTTCTGCTCAAGTCTAAATGTATGCAGGTGTCGCATGGCACAGCCATGCAGTCAACTGCATACCTCATCAAGCAAAACACCGAGTCTACTCGTTCCCAGTGGCGAAGTTTAGCCGGGCCCTCCCGGCTCTGCAGTCGCCGAAACCATAAATTATAATTTTAAAAGCTTTGATTATTACCAACGTCAACGATATAACAAATACAGCGGGATGAAAATATTCTACTAAACTAACGATCCAAACTAACCAGCCAAGCATTTACCTTACACACATTCTCGCGCGGATACTCTGCTGGACGGCCGGCATCCATTCGCCTATGTTTACATAGTGTAGCTATACATAGAACATTTCGAATGATGCCCGTTAATAGGGTCTCTCGTATAATACTATTACCCGTCAAGGGGATCTGTGTTTTCCTATGTATTTTTCCCATAAAACTATGCTATTATCACTCTCTATGATATCAGTGATACCACTCTACAACTTGGACCGAAGGAATTGTTTCATACGGCCATATTTAAAAAAGAAACAAAAAATATGGTTACCAATTTCCGTCCCTTTTCTAGGGGGCTCACGAACATTGCCAAATAAGTACCAATCAACCCTCTACCGTTGGTCAGTCTCAGTGCTGACCAACGCTTGTCAACACAACAATCAACAGCTTTGTGTGGGAGGGGGGGGGGGGGGGGCGATGCAATAGACCCTGAGCTCAATAATCTTACTAAACTAACCAGCCAAGCAATACCGTATACACCATCTATGATCTGGCGGATTTATACTTCTGGATGCAGGTGTTGAGGCCTTAGCCGTCATGTATTGAATCTCGCTTTACTAAAGTTTTGAGTCTCCATTTTTACAAAATTACTTGATAATGGCTTTTCTATCATTAAATCTTAAGTTTCAACCTAGACCTCTATACTTAGGTTGACATGTTACTTGTGCTATATGTCACATTTCTATTCACCCTGTGATCAGAGGTATAATTGCACTGTTACAAACAGTGTTAGCTGTCAGAAAAAAAATATATTAATGTAAATCAATATTCCTTGAGTACCTGGAAAGACAAGGTATAAATTTATTGACAGCACTACCCCTTTTCTTACAGATTATTGTATAATGATGAAGAGTAATAAAAGAAACTTATATATTATATAATTATGTTATTAATAAACGTGTATCATGCTAACATCAGTGATGATTCCCATCATCATGGTAATATATAGGTAACTCCAGACTGCTCTAGAATTCGCTAACTCCTTTACCCTTCCTGTACTCCTATCTCCTATCTTTTTCTCTTTGCCCTTCACCCATGGTTATCTATCCATTCGTTCTACTTTCCCTTCCCCTCCAAGGCAATGTGGCCTGCCACTCGCACAGAGCTAGATCTCACAGTAGTTTTACTATTCGTATTAGTGCGCCCCCAAGAGAGAATTTGTCCCATAAATACTTACTCTGCGCATGTGTCGAGACTAAAATGGGGCTCGCTTTGCAAGGATTGTAAGTCGGGCACACTCAGTGCTTTCACCCTGAGGGCGGTATTAGTAGACATCTTAGACACTTAGAGACTGGAAAAATGTCAAATTTCAGAAGGAAAGTGTCGGTTGCACGAAGACGGGGTAATATCAACGATTCTCCATACATGTATGGAGAATCGTTGGTAATATGACCAACATTATATCATATTATATATTTCTCAAAATATAGTTTCTGCTTGCCGAACATTCAAACGGTTCAGTAAATTCAAAGGCTTAACTTGATCTAAAAAATGTACCAGAAGATTGGTCACAGTAGAAGTTATTCTTTTGTCAGTCGCTGCACCTATCAATCGTTATCTGTGCTATACACATACTAGTACTTTTAGACCCGGATCACCTACAATATGTAAAATGATTTATACAGAGCGATAATGCAATTCGAAACATATTGAACAATGCCTTATTCTCGTTTTTCTGGAAATAGTAGGCTAAAGTGAAGAGGACATTTCATATTGAAAGAATTCCATGAATGTACTAGCTACAAAACTAACTACCAAAGTGACAAAAGCTCTTTTTTGTTTAGTTCCTTTCTCTGATCCATGTACCAATGATTGCATCATCATCATTGCAAAGTTATCTGATTATAAACCTTAAATCAACCATGGAACTACATTACTATTCTCAAAGGGGGATTATGTTCAAGTGACTTCAATGATGTGTTCTTACCGGTATTTGTCTTTGCTTGAAATGACACACTTCAGAGGGATTCCAATTCACTCCGAATCTTTTTAAGATTCATGTCAATTTGGCCTTAAAATTTATTCATTGGATCAATTAATTTTCATCAACCCCATTTCAATCACCATGGATGAATGAATCATTTTAGGTATTTCTTTGCAATTGGCTCATTGTTAAATGGTGTGTACATAATATATTGACAGAGCTAGCCTAGGTGCGAGGCCGGGGCGATATTCAATGCCTGAGGATAGTTTAGGGTTGTCTTTATTTCACTCTACCATACCTGTCAATTTCCATGGAATTAAATTACGGAGGTTTTGTGTTTTGGTGTGGAACCTAACCACTGGGGTGGGGAGTGTGGTGGTGTGGGCGGGGGATGAGGGCCGAGGCATGTGCCCACACAATTCTTTTTCCAAAATGAATGCTATTTGATGCCTTCTTATAATATTAATTTGAATACCAACCATTCAAAATCTCGTGTAACTTTCCCCAAGAAATACCTGATCATGAAAAGCTGGTGCCATGTGGTATCAGTATAATTGTACAGTGGTATTTACAATCCATTAACAAATTTGCATTATCGCATACGAAAGGACTAAGAATGAGAGATGGCTGTTTTGGGTATATTTTATTTTGTAAAATATAAGTTGTGGTAAAAGTTTTTTATTTGAGTTTGTAAAATTGAATGAGAATAAAATGATAAAAAAAATTGGTGATAAGATATATATAACCCTAATTGGGTGAAGGGTGAAGAGTGATGATGATAGAATGTGGGGGGGGGGGCGATTTGTATGAAAGGTATGAGGTGAGTGAGGTAGGGGAGCGGGCGAGGTATGTATTTATGGTAGAGTGGGCAGGTGAGTTGAATGGTTAGTGGTAGGTGGGGTATATGATGTGGGGGTCCCTCTTGCGACAATGAAGCGGCCTAACACATTTGTGTGATGCCAGCCACCATAACTTTGAAAATATTAGGAACAGAGACACAATTTTACTGCAAATTAATTCCCGTAATATCCTGAATGCATGGTTTAATATTTGCCTTGGTAATTTTCATGGTGTATTCGTTTTATTGTTTTTAGCAAAATATAAGAAATATGTGATTCTGCGTATATTTTCTTGTCCCCAAGATGGTACTGATATCCAAAATTTGAGGCCCTTGAATATATAACCCCAGCCTCGCTTATAATGACCTATTATTCTGTCAGAATTACCTGGAATTCGGGGGGGGGGGGGGTAAGTTTATATACCTGTGATTTTTTATGGAAATGACTTGGCATTCTCCCATGGACTATTAGGTGCCTACATTATAGTAGAGCGAAGACAAACATTCCTTCTTGTATGAAGAATACTTTGTATTTCCCACTGGCCCCCATGGGCACACCCTCTCCTCATGCTTACTTGAGGCCATAGAAAGTGACCCCTACATAGTGTAGCACAGGTATAGCAGCAATGCATCACGTGCATGATCCTGCCATGCGATCCTGCAACCTGGAGGACTCTATAGTGCCAGCGGTGGCTGATAGTCTGGATCACTGCAGTCCTCCAGGAGGCAGGCCCAACTGGAACTTCATTGATCCAGAGAAGGGCGCTTATCCACACCCTCCACAGGACCATGCCAAGGCCACTTCTGGACCAGCGGGATGAAGGGACAGCTAGGACCATGAACAGTCCTGTCCAATGCTGGTTCCTGTTCAAGACCCTGATGACCCAGCAGCTACCAGTATTCCCCCTTGCAGTACAGCAAGGGGTTGTCTCTCTCCCTTTCCCTCAGGGGAAATAGTAATGCTCCCAGGGTATCTTGTACTTGTGGAGCCATCAACGCTTATGGAATCAACTTATAAACTGTATATCATTATTCGCTGTCCTTTCCTACTCCAACACAAGCTTAACTTTGGGCTCACTGCATGTATATAATATACTAGCTATGTACCTGTCTGCGATGGTTGACAGTCGAACAAGGGCCAGTCAAGCACATGTTTTGGATAGTAATGTTAAAATATCTGTTTTCCAACTTAAAACTTTATTAGAATGATCAAAGAGGTATCTGGCTATTTGCCCCTAAAATGTGAGGAAAATACCAATCATCGGTTACCATGGAAACCATTTTCATATTTTAAATATCTAAAATATATCTAAAATCATAGAGGATGAACAAATTTACCTCTGTACCAAATTCCATTTCAAAATTAGCCATTTGGGGGCCTCCACTAACTCCACTAATATGCCCTATTATATCATTGTTATGTAGACCCTAGTCTCCACTGGGGTCCCAGATTTGACCCCATATTTGCCTAGACCCTATCTCTCAGAACCTATTTAAGCAAATGTCACCAAATTTCTGCCATGTACTCACAGTACCTCTCCGATGATAATGATACACAATGAGAGTAATAGCATGTGGGTCATATTTTCAGAAAATGTACAATTCACATTCACCAATCCTCTCAAATAACCCAAATTTCAGATGATTTCAGCTGGCAATTGTGTATTGAAAATATGACTCATCTATTTATTTATTTCCGTCCAATATTCCGTCCAACACCCGCAGCTAACTTTCAGAATGTTAAACTGATAGCCATTGTTCACTATCTTTTTTATATGATAACCTATGCGTATCAAGTTGATAGACAATTAATACTCGCCATATTTTATCGCCAATTTCACACAGTCTAATTTAATTTATTGTTTCATACCCATTTCATCTCATCCAACCAATTTGTGTATCTATTTCAACTACTCTTCTACTTAATTTTCATGCTGTTAAATATTTTTGTAACCAAACTAAAAGTAAAGCAAGTTTCACAGAGGCACTCAATGGAAGAACTACTTAGGTGTATGCTTATCTAGATTATTGGATCACCTCATTGTAATTTCGATCGATGCAATAAAGAATACTTGAATTGACTTGACTTGACTTGAGGTGCCGAAGACCTCCCAACTGCTGGCGAAATCCTCTCATGGCGGCTAATCAGCAATAAAAAGTTTTCCAATCCAATCCAATCCAATCGCCACTTCTCTCAATCTCCTCATTCTACTCTCCCTATATTCCTTCCCTACCTGTCTTCCCCCCTCTCCCTTTATGTCTTGCATTATAGCAATATATTATGGCTAGGATTACAGAATGGACCCATATCTTTGGATTAGTGGAAAGAAATTTTGTATTAAGCATTATAAGGGCTAAGTATGAGCATATAAACAAACTGTTCTTGTTCATTAATTGCTGCAAAACTGGATAGAAATGAATTTGTTGTATCATTTCATTTCATTAGAATATTTGAGCCATATATTAAATATATTTACAACTTTTCAAGGTATGTATTCTCACACCATCAAAACATCCTTCTAAATATTTTCTAAAGAAGTAATGTCCATTGCAAAATATCTTATGCTGAAATATAATGCTTACCTGTCCGATTATAATTGGTACAGCCAGGAGGAAGGACGCCAACCATAAACATATTATTGCTCGTTTTGCGCGCTTTACAGAGCATGTGAACTTGGCTCTCATTGGATGAAGGATTGCATAATACCTGAAATATAAAAAATATTTTCTTCATACCTACAATATTTGTTGGAAAATCAGTTTAGTATCTATAATTCTTAGCTATAGAGATTTACCGGGTCCTTTTAATCACTGCCTTGATTATTTTGGGGTAATAACTACATAAGACAAAGATTGAAAGGATTAATAACCTCCATTGTGGGCCTGCTGGGGCAGTCCCATAATGTCGGTCATTAATCCTATAATAAAAATGTGGATCGGGATAAAAACAACTGGTATGCATCGCATTATTAGTTAGTATACTTCCCCCTGATAAGCTTGATCGCATTTGTGGTTGGAGGAGAGGGTTAATGGATTCCCTTGATATGGCCAATCACATTTGTGGTGGAACAAGAGAATAGGAAATCATATGGGGGCTCTCTTGAATAAAACGGTGATATGCCAGATATATCCTATAAAAGCTTGAGCTGCCGAATAAGGCCCATAAACATTATGCCACAAATGCGATCAAGCTTATCAGGGGGAAGTGTTCAGGTGACCTGCTCTGCAAAAACGGGTCTTATGTGCTTAGATATGAAATGTAAAATGTGTTTTAGGACATAATATGCTGCAAAAATTATGTTGATACGAAAAACAGAAGCCGAGATATGAAGTTCTGAAATATGATGTGTTGAAATGGGGTAAATAGCCAAAACTGCTGTATGGTTTTTACTTGCCGAACTTTAGTTAAACCCTTATATGATTTCAAAATGCCCATCATTTTCAATAAATTGAATAATATATTGCCATTTTTCTGAAAATTTAAGTAATTCAAATCTGTTTTCAGTATCTTAATCATCAGAAAATTCTCTTTTGACTTTATTTGAATTTGAAACAATTTGATGGCATATAGGTGTCCATGGAAACCAGAATCCTGTTAAACGTCATTATTGATGATTTGGACGTTCCATTGAATTCATGATTACCATGGCAACAATAACAAAATTTTCTCCAAAGTTTTCCGCCACGCTATAATCTGTGAAAAATTTCATTTTCAATGTTTTTTTGAGTAAATTTTGTGTTTTTAACAGTTTTCCTGTTAAATAATGCCCCTAGGCCTATCCAAGTAAAAACCTTTAAGACCCATACATCCCTCCAATTGAACCCTGATAGCTTCTGTAAACGTATATATATCATATATATATGTATATTAAATATTAATGGTATGTATTGGTTTCAATATGAGTATAAAATGCTGTAAAGAAAATGAACTATCTGCACTATGAACTTGACTCGTCATGCAAATGCCTTTGCCTGATTGGTCCACAGACATTACCTGAGCTTGATCTAAAGACAGACTAGCCAGTGTTTCTCCGGAGGTGGCTAGGAACACAACTGAAAAGATTTTCTTCAGCCAAGTGATTTTTTTTCAAGGGCGAATAAAATCCTAAAATCTATGGTTTAAAAAGCACCAGCTCTATGAGAAGGCACTACCTCGTTCTCGTATATTTTCTCCAGATGTCACCAGTTTATAGATATTCAAAGAGTGAGACACCTAACCTGTACACACAAACTGTCTATATACTCTGTTCCAGGGAGAGGAAATTGAAAATGTTCTTCTCCTCTATACCATAGGGAAAAAGACAATTGATAAATAATATGTTAACATATTGATAACATATTTAATAAGGTTTGTGTTGACATATTGTGTATCCCTTTAAGAATGAAACTTTGTTTACCAAAGGACGAGGGTAATATTTGTTAGTAGGACAATGACATAAACGTTATAAGCAAAGTCAATTGATTTCATTCACTAATTTTGGAATCCTAATAGAGTAATGAACACTGACAAGATTGGAGAACTTGAATCATATTTCGACAGGATGGGCAGCCCCAAGCAACCCTCGCATTAAGTGAGACATGGGGCCCTAAATAATGAGGAATTGATGCTTCCTGGGTATACAATATTCGATCCATACTAGGCGGCCTAAACATACATTGGTTAGTGGGGAGGTCAACAGCTTCTGTGGCCACCCCTTACTTTTTAATCTGCACCGGAGAGGTTGATTATTTAGATAGAACCCTCAGTGCAATAATGATAGCAGGTATAGGAGCGATGTGTAAGCCACCTACATCGTTCAGCATATCCTTCCATTTGTCCATTATCAGTGTCTCTATAAACTGTACGCCTCACAGAAGCGATAGTAAGACCCTTTGACTAGTATGTTGTGACGAAAAGTCCTATGTTCTACTCTTTACCATATGGTGAAATTGAGCTCACTGGTTCTAGCTCCTTCTTGTAGATGTAATTTAGAATAAAATACTGGTACACTTAACTGATCTTATTTCGGTTCTCCACCATTTGATATACCACTGGGTGGCTTGATATATCTAACCTATAGGTCTATTCCATAGAGAATAGCTTCCCACTTATATAAAATCGTTTTTAACAGTATATATATGTAGAAAGCTGTATAGAACCCGTAGGGCCCGTTGCATGAGGTATCGTTAAGTAAAAATTGTGTCCTTAAAATATCCTTAACACCTTACTCCAATATCGTGTCCCTAAATCATGTTTTGTGTCCTTAAATGGGGATCTTTTAACAACGTGCCTTTGAGCATGGGATATCCTTATCGTAGCGCTAAATGATTTCCGTTGTCTGCTCGTTTCTGAGCGATAATAGAGCAACTAGCGTATCAAGAATTTGAGAATGAGAATCATCTGAATGGGAGGGTCAAGGAGTATTTTCAAACGTATTTTTTCTCAGAAATGGTGAGGATACATATGATAAGTAGATTTCATGATTTAAAATAATTTTCTTATGTACAAACATATAAAAATATGACAAAATGTACAGGTATGTTGCTACCCGTTGCAACGTGAATATGGCACACCACTTTCACCACTATGCACGCCTTGGGTTACGGATACGACAGGTCTCATGCAACACTGGCACAATCCTATTGTTAATATATCCTTAACATATCCTTAAATATAATGTTAATGCTACGATTTCACCAAAAAGTGGTGCAACGGGCCCCAGGAGGCTTAGCTTAGCTTAGTAATGATCCTCCCTCCAGGGGTCCATTCTTACTAACCTTTGCCTGGAGGGTCAGAGCGTATAGATCTTCGCCTCACATCATAACAATAGTGCAAAATATAATGCTGTCTTGGCTGGATTGGTAACAATTTGTTTTCATTTATTTCAATATTCCATGTTGTTAATTAATGTGCAACTCATAATGTTCAGATGCCCGCTACTAACCAGGTTTATATACAATGTACAAATTATACTTAATGATTTCATTCTGGGAAGAAGACTTTAAAAGTCCACAGAATTGTTGTAGCCACGGAAAAACTGTAGGCCTACCACCCTTGGAAACAAATTGTAAATGAAATGCAAATGTTTAGATTGTATTTGGATCTGCATCATGTATATTTGCAGACAACCCTGCAACTTGGCGGTATTTGCTATCAACAATCACCTTTGGGAAACCCCATCAGTCATAAGATGAGCACCCTTCAATGCAAACCCTGTTTATAACCATGAGCACATCGGGCAATCAAAAAGGGTTCTATTTGCGTCATTTTTTGCATTAGAAGAGGAACCACCAACTTGGAGGGAAATCTATGGAAACCTGGATGTTACTATCCGACTAAATGCCAATTCTATCGGGCCATTGGCCATGTTTTATGGTTTCAGTTCGGCAAATTCCGATCAATTTATCTGCAGAAAAATTAGCGATCTGAAAACTCTTTGAGTTTTTATATTATCGGCAACAATTTCATTATTGCGGCCATGTTTGTGCATTTCTCGGCCAAGTAATCTGCCGTGTTGATTTATTAGGCCACATATATTATTCAGCTCCAGGGAACACATTTTGGGTAACACTAGCTACTTACCATAATTCTTCTTTTTCATTTAAGGCCAATATAATATTCATGAAATACATACCAAAGACGCTCTGTCCATCAGGGACCTTTTCAATTAAGTTTAAATATACATATATGTGTCTGATACCCCATGCATCTCAGAGTCACATGATGTCAATAATCTAGTTGGGCAGTCTTACCATACTCGTCAGATTAAACCTTAATCTATGAAGCCTTAATTTGAGGATGCCTCATCACCTCCTGGCTCATCTACTGTGGAAGCCAGATGATCGGTCTGTAAATCACTATTGTACTGAAATGATGAATTTAAAAAATCTGATATTAAATGCCGATTTTGACTGTTGATTTTGTTTGTTTTAAGATTTTTATTCAGCTACGACATTTTGCACAAAGTTATACAATAATTCTCAGTGCGTGCTGATTTTGACAGCTGATTTTGACAGATGATTTGGATTTTTATACAAATAAATATAATTCATAAAAGCACTGGCAAATGTACTGCGCTGAAAAATGGGTGTCAGAAATGTTGGCCGATATTGATTGTTATCTGCTTATATTTCTATCAATACTTTGTCTCGGAGCTTTATTAAAGGATTAATGACCAACATCCAGCGGCTGCTGGCGCACTAAGGTGTATAATCCTGAGGCCAAGAGATTATTATAGGATTATCAATCGACATTGAGGGGCTGTTCTCCTGCTGTTGGCTTCCAAACATCTATAAACCTATAAAACATTATATTGAGCTAATATTTAATGAGATAACCCTCTACAGCGAACTTTGTTATATCATATAACACAAGCACATGTACACCTGCCAGCACCCGGTGTTATAAAAAAAATGGGTTCTGTTGTTATGCAACAGCTACTAGCTACACAGATTTCAATATTGAGGGGCAGCTGGTGCATTGTTCATACACCAACAGTTCACCAGCAAGCCTGAAATGGAGGTTATTAATCTTTACCAAACAGAAGAAAATCCTTTATTCAGGGACTGTTCATGTCAAATATATCACTTTACCATGTGTTCAATGAAAATGCTTGAAGATGAAGATGGATGAACATTCAAAATCTGTGATCAACCCATGTTCACTTGTTTCAACAGATTTAGCCTAGCACCAACATATAATTGGATCTTGATTAAATCTAAATGAACAGTTGCTAAAACAAAAGGGAAGTTGATTCTTATTGATTAAAGTCTTTACTGTAGGCCCTATATTTCCGTTCCTATATCCAAAATCATCTGCACAAATGTGTTGGTGACGGGTTTGAAGTTGCAAACCTTTTCAACATCGTTTAGTAGAAATAGGTTATTGTAAACGGTCCATTTGCAGTGTAAACAGCAACCAGGAGGCTCCTTGAAAAGAATGAACACTTGCATTTCAAGAAATTAACTGATCGATCAAAATCGCTATTATCATAGATTTTACAAAGATTTAATGATTTCCAAGTCAAGACTCAAACTCAACAGGGATACAAGTCCTCTGTTGTAATAAAACATCGCTCTGCGAGAGGATATAACAAAGTGCCTACAAATTATTAACCCGATTTTCTACTGCAAATATTTGCCATAGGGACTGAGGGGGCCAGTAGGAGCGAGGGGTTAATGGGATTTAACCCTTAGATTCCGGTTAGGATTCTTGAAGCTAATCTATCATGGCACCTAGTTCTATAGACTACAGCTAAAGCAGACATTTGGTTTAATTGGGCCTAATGGACTCTAGTAAGGGAATTCATGCCTCTTTCCTTTTCCCAGTTCAGAAGATAATGTCAGTTCTCACATAACTTTAAACAAATGTTTTACGTAGATGGACCATGCAGTGTTGTAATTCTCGAAAAGAAGGAAGTCATCGTAGTGATATAGTTTATACCTCTCACTTACAAAAATGAACTGACCAGAATTTGTCACTAGGTATAGGAAGTCTTTGAGGGCTTAGACACTGTTCACCAGAAAACTGCTCCACACATCTCATAATATTTACCTATCTGCCCCACTACCAATGAGTATATACATGTACTAGTCTGGCTCACCAAAGTAAGCCATATAGAAAGGTGTAAGACCGATTGATCCAAAGGGCCTCATGTTTTTAGATCAGATGCTAGTCTCTTCATTGTTTCGATATACTAGATATGATATATATTTTATATATTGTTAACAATGCTAAGAAATGTAATATGAGTATGTCTTACTAGTTTCTGTCTTGTTTATTGATCAAGTTTATAATTAATGTTAATTAAGTCACTAATTATCCAGACCAATAAAGCAAATTACGGAGATTCATTAGCTCAGCTAGGGGGAACAGGTGAGCAAATCACAAGTGATAGCTGAAACTGCTGTTAATATTCCTGAGGTAACATAATCCAACACATAGTCCAGCCCCAATATAACGGCAATCACCATAATCTACAATACAACAAGAGGATAGTAGCAATTTGAGTCCAGGTTTAATTATAATTATGAGGTGAGGGGCTCTGTTATATGCCCGAGCTCCTCCGCCTCTAACATGCAATTTGCCGGAAGGCAGGACCACAGGTTAAAGAGCCATACATTTAGGTGTTAATATCAAAGCATTGGGGCAATCTCTTCACAGGTGCCCATAGACTGCTGCAGTCTATTCAAGGAAAGGAGACAAAGGCTCCTGTTGCTATGAGGTGGAGGGAGGGGGCTATACGGGGGAGGGTGGGGACGCATAAGTGGAAGGAGACAAGGTTTGGGAAGGAACAAGAAGGTCATTCCCTCCAGTGAACAGAACGACATGCCTCTAAATCAGGAGCCCATCACTGCTCATTCTCCAGCCTATATCCATCATGTTATGGTGGAGTAGGGGATGGGGCTATGGGTGGGACTTCATGGAAGGTGAGTGTGAGAGATTGTGAAGGAGTATATGGGTGTGAAGGGTCGGTGAGTGGAAAGGGGAAAACCTGATCTGGTCCTGATACAATATTCACTATATGCACACAGATCTACATGCACAGATCTGTAGGATGGTATATAATCAAGTGGCATTCAGTAAGACAATAGAATACAGTAATAAATCTCTCATTAGGTAATAAACATAAGGGTCACACATTGCGGTCAATTAGGAGTCTCTTCTGGTATTCTCTTTCGTCTACAAAATATATCCAAGTTTCCAATATTATGACATCAACATAGTATAAGTATCAACAACAGTTAACGGTTTACACTAATTTACTGTTTCTGAATTGCACAATTCAAGGAAACGATGACACAGTCCAGTTCAATCTAAGTTGGGAACAATATAATTTTCAAGCAAATTGATTTATCGTCAAAGAAATATGAAAAATAAAGAACATTTCAGTGTAAATTATTGATATTAAATGTAGAAGATCATGGTAGAAAATTGTATCAAGGGATATGGGAGTTGTATAGTATTAGCAAAAATGTTCATAAGTGAAAAATAATATTTTAAATCATCGATAATTATTGATTCATCTATTTTAAATAATATTTGATATCTAGTGTAGAAAATATCTATGGAATCAATGGAATTCTTAAGCAAATATGTAGTGCTATAGATTATGATCATTTTCATATACTACTTACTTTACATTGCCTTACTGTGTGGGCCTAGTCCACTAAGCCGATTCTCATGTGATTTTCACAGAATTTAGTGTAAAAGAGTCCTCTGCAGAGCAAAATCGCATGAGAATTGGCTTAGTGGACTAGGCCCTTTAGTGTGATTCTCTGTAATGTCCACAAATTAAGTGGAGCCATCATTTACATACCAGTGTTTTGTCATTCGTTTCTCCTCACCTGACGTACATGAACAACCTTGGTATCTACACACTACTTTTTGTATATGCCTCGGTAGAATTTGTTAGGCTGCTCTTCTAGCTTCACTAAAACAGAGTAATGATAGTGGACATTTGTCCTGTCGTCATTTCTCCTCTACGAACAAGGGTCATTAGAAATAGTTTAAGAATCGAAATTGAGTTCAGGAAAATGTATGTGGAATTTACTACTTATGTTCTTTAACATTTAATTGGGAACAGTTTTAATGGTATCCATAGAACAAATGGAATACAGGGGCATGTCGATAGGCTATGGTCAAAAACATAATCAACACTAATTACTCAATACCTAAGTACACAGTCTTTTGAGAGGGAGAAGTAGACTTCTTCCAAGCTATGCCGAAGCCAAGTGATCTAAGAATGGCAACCATTAAGTGTTGAGTAGCAAGGCAGCTGTCATAGTTGTCAGATATGATTAAATAGTCATCAATATAATAAACACACTTGAAAGGGCCACGTAGATGCGGTGTAAGCGTCTTCGAGTTTCTGGATATAATTGGGATCCCCCTTATCGACGCCAGCTAGGACTGAAGTCATATTGCCTCTGCAGTAACCTCCAAAAGGTGGACAATGTAATCGTTTGCACTTGGAACAACGCTTGAGCATTGAAGATGAAGGTAAGACCAAAATCTCATAGCATGATTTCAACCATTTTTTTGTCACCAAAATAACAACCGGTATGGACCGTGGTCGCCTGCAGAGTGAAGGGAATAAACAATTGCGGTTGCCGCTAGCAACCCACACCGAATTCAGGTATCACTACAATCATTTATACCTGCATTGCTTGACACCAATACATGCTATCCATAGAACAAATGGAATACAGGGGCATGTCGATAGGCTATGGTAAAAAACATAATCAACACTAATTACGATCTTGCATATACATAATGTTAATTCTGAAACTTTAAAACATCTAATATAATCTAGAGACATTTATTCTATTCCTGATCGACACCCTAATATACAAACTGTACATGAACTTTGGTCTATAATCAAGCATAGCAAAAATAGTACTGCCCACTGGTGTCACTCGGATGAACTAAACACCAGCAGCATAAATTATTACACATTGTGAAACGGTTTCGGAGCCCAACCTCATGAAATATAATCATCATAGAATACACATATTACTCTGACATCTGCTCTCAGTTCTGTTCATATACAATATGGCCACCACGGCCACCATAATCCTTTAAACAACACATATTTAGCATAATATTCTTACACCTATACCTTGAAAAAGTTGACTGTCCTCTTGTTCAACTCTTTTTTAAACATATCTTGAACGTTTTTTTCTTTTCTTTTTTTAAAGATTTTATTTCAACTGGGTTTACATTTCTTAGATTCCCATAATTTTCAAATGCGCACAGCATATAATACATCGAGTAATCTGAGCAACCTATACAAGTAGTTTGTGTGCAGCGCAACCAGCAAAATCGAACTACAGCTCAGAACATCTTCCTCTCTCTCTCCTCTTGTATCCCTTCACACTGACACACTATCTCTCTCCACTTCTCTCTCTCTCTAATTAAAGTGGCTAAGATAGTTAAAACATAGGTTTGGGAGTAGTCAAGAATCGATAGACTACAAAAATCGACTTGAAAATTCCCCCAACAACTAAATCAAACCTTCTTAGTCCTATTACACTCTTATTTTTCTTTTGGCTTTCCCATTTACTGTGAAAATACAATCCTCTTGAAACTGTTGCCTGCTCCTCTCTGCACCGCCTCCATGACAGTTTGAATTCATAGAACTGGGTCACATTGTGGTTTAGGAGAACTGTCAATCTAGCTCAAATCACAAAATGGCCAGTGTCATTCCTATTTTTTTGCTCTAACTTAGTTCTCTCCCTTCCTGATTCACTTTTAGATTAAATGTATTATTTGGACTTCCTTTGTAATTTTGAAAAATGCATTACAAAACAGTGTCCCTTTCCCAGTCATGTTGTGGTTACACTGGCCACACTGAGTCACCTCGGCGCTGACTGGAGGAATCTCTCATGTGACCTACTGCGCATGACAACCCCACTAACCACAACGGCCGCTCACCCGAATTTGCGACGGTCGCGATAAATAAATTCACTCTCTTTATGGTAAAATATCTGTCAAAGTATGAAATATATTAATTCCGCATTTCCACAGATTTGTTAGGTAGGTTCAGACACACAACATACTAGAATATTGGAAAGAAATTCCGTTACTCATGATTCTATTCCTGAACAGTGAGAAGAGTCACTTTAATGTGCTGTACTGCCTCACACACTCACACCGACTCTCTCTCTCACACTCTTCCTCTCTCTTTCTCCTTCTCTCCTCTCCACCTGTATCCCTCCACACTGAACCACACACTCTCTCTCCCTCTCTCCCCCTCTCCCTCTCTCCCTCTCGCTCTTTCTCCCTCTCCCCTTTAATGTGTACTATTCGGTACTGCCTTACTCACTCACACATGACACAAACTCTCCCCTCTCCTGCATCGTCCCACATATTGCACTGCCTGTCATCAACCTTGGTACATTCTTTACTATAACCACTCTCTGTATCTCTGTATCTCTCTCCTCTCCTCCTGCCTGCTCCTCCCCTGTGTGACACAGATGCTTTCCTACCTGTCCCTGGTGGCATGGGCCTGTACGCCCCAGGTTAGATGAATGATGGAATAGAAGGTTTTTATCAGATGCTTAAGTTTTACTCTGGTTGGGAAGTGGCGGTAATTTTGTATTGATGGTCACAAGACCGAGATAGAATGCCATTTTATCTAGCTTGCTGTCATCTCCTGATTCATAACACAGCTATAAGGTAATTGCACTAAATAAGGCCCATGACATGGACACTTATAAAAATATAAAATTCTATCCATTAATCCGGAATGTGTAAGCTATAATTTGATGTACTCATAATTTTGTTCTTTAATATTGAAATTACTGATGTAACCATGGCAACAAACTAGGTAAGTGTGTTCATTCTTTGGTAATGTCATTAATCTGGCCATATTTTGGCCAGATTGAGTTTACATTAGTTTAATTTGCTTTTACTTCTTTCTAAAGCCAATTATTTGAGAATTCAATATTTACAATACATCATGTCATCAATGCAATGTAATCAATGCAATTTGGATATCAATATTATAAAATAATCTGGGTGGTCTATGATTCTGATTATAGACAAGATGTTTCCTCTTACTTGATGTCTCCCAAAACCATACCAAAATTGGTCACTTTTTACCATTTTGACCCTCTACTCATACTATCCCTTGTGAAATGTTGGAATCACTCATGCAATATATCAACAGATAAAATAAATTTTACATAAATTTTACAATCTTCTGAAAACATATCTTCGATTTTCTGTTAGAGCTGTTTTAAGTTCAAGAAAATGTATGTTTCCTAGATTTGATGTCTTTATAGGTGCTGCAAAATCTATCAGATTAATGACACATCCCCGAAGAATCAAATCCCGGTCCCTGCACTTCCTACACACAGGGCCTGTTGTATAAGCAGCGATGTAATGGCTGTTCGCAATGCTTCGTAGTGCATCGCAAGTCCAATCTGCTTGTATAAGCTCAAGAAATCATATGTCCTTCACCGCCATATTGTACTATCTTCATCATATTTGCACTAACTGGAACATTCAAGCTTGGGAACATGAGTTGAGCTGTGAAAATGATGATGTATTGCGTAATTACATTTATGATGGTATTATGAATTGTGTTTTGGCTTGCATAAGAAAATCAGCTTCGTATCTTTTTTTTAAAATATCGGGCCTGTTGTATAAGAAACTCATCGTATCCCAGTTGTAAGTGTTTCGCAAGCACTCGCATCTGTGTGAGAAACGACGGACGTACGAAGTGCGACAGACATACAATGCACCACTTGTATAAGCTTCATCGCAGGAGATTTGTATCTTCGTCACATTATTTCACAATTATTTCGCAGCTAGCTGAAGTAACTAGAGGCTGCATCTGTTTTTCTATTTCCACAATACATATTTGTAATGGGTTGTAAGTGAAAATAGCGTCAATGACGTCATAGCTGCGGGGATTCCCCCTAATGTACAACAATGTTCTGGCAATTGGGAGGTGCAACGGAGGTTGCCATAGAGAGGACGGCAATGGAGGGGGGCGTGGGGAAGGGGGCGGGACTGCCGGCCATGGGACAGGAGCATACATGTACACACACTGTCTTTTACCAGCCTCTGTCTCTCACTTTCCCTCCCCCTCTCTTGATTAGTTCTTAATGACATGATGTAAATATAGGGTTCTGGATTTTGTAATAGGGTTGCTGCATTGATGTGTAAAGAATAATTCCTGTAGAGGTGATAGGGTAATTAGCCAAAGAGAATACAACAGGAGATAGAGGAGCTACAGGAGGAAATACAGAAGGGAGTACAGGAGGAGGTACAGGAGGTGGTGCAGGAACTAGGAGATACAGGAGAATGTAGGGTTATATATGCAGGGGGGGGGGAGGTACAGGAGGCAGTACATGATGAGGTACAGGAGGAGTTACAGGTGGGGGGACAGCAGTTACTGGAGAGGGGTATAGGAAGTTACTGAAGGAGGTATTGGAGGAGTTACTGGAGAGGGGTATAGGTGGGTACAGGAGGAGGTTACTGGAGAGGGTTTACTGGAGGAGTTACTGGAAAGGGGTATGGGGGGTTACCAGAGGAGGTACTGGAAAGGGATATAGGAGGTTACTGGAGGAAGTGGCTGGAGGAGGTCACCTGAGGGGGTTACTATAGGAAAATACCTGAGGAGGTTACTGGAGGAAGTTACTGGAAGAGGTACTGGAAAGGGGTATAGGGGGTTACTGGAGGAAGTTACCTGGGGAGGTTACTGGAGGAAGTTACTGGAGGAGGTACTGGAAAGGGGTATGGGAGGTTACTGGAGGAGGTTACTGGAGGAAGTTACTGGATGAGTCAATGGAAAAGATTATAGGGGTTAATGGAGGAGGTTACTGGAGGAGGTTACTGGAGGAAGATACCTGAGGAGGTTACTGGAGGAAGTTACTGGAGGGGGTACTGGGAAAGGGGTATGGGGTGGGGTATGGAAACAATTCCTGAAGAAGGCTATAGGGAGTTACTGGAGGAGTTACTGGAGGAGATTACTGGGGGAAGTTACTGGAGGAGGTTACTGGAGGAAGTTGTTATACACACCTTTTTGCCTCTATTAATTAATTCATCCTCCTGTTCATCCCCCTGTACCTCCTCCTGTACATACTCCTGTACCTTCAACCTGTACATCCACTGGGGGAAGTTACTGGAGGAGGTTACTGGAGGAAGTTGTTATACACACCTTTTTGCCTCTATTAATTAATTCATCCTCCTGTTCATCCCCCTGTACCTCCTCCTGTACATACTCCTGTACCTTCAACCTGTACATCCTCCTGTGCATATATCCCTGTATGTCCTCCTGTACATACCCCTGAACCTCCTCCTGTACATACCCCTGTACCTCCTCCTGTAATACCCCTGAACACCCTCCTGTACATACCCCTGTACCTCCTCCTGTACATACCCCTGTACCTCCTCCTGTACCTCCTCCTGTAATACCCCTGTACCTCCTCCTCTATGTCCCCTAGTACATCCCCTTCTCTGACCCCCTGTACTTCCTCCTGTATGTTTCCCTATACCTCCTCCTGTACATACCCCTGTACATCCTCCTGTACATCCTGGGGATGGTGGGATCGAGACAGAGGGGAGAGGGGCGAGAGAGCAAGTTACAGAGATAGATGGTGGAGAGAGTGGGTGGGGGAGAGTGGGGGAAGGGGAGAGGAGTGGGAGGGAGATAGACAGGGGGAGAGAATGAGAGGGAGGCAGAGAGAGGGAAGGGAGAGAGTGAGGCAGGGAGAGATCATAGGGGGGAGAGGAGAGAGGGAGGGGGAAGAGGAAGAATGACAGAGGCGGAAGAGGGGGGGAAGGGGAGAAAGAGTAGGGGGGAGAAATAGTGAGGGAGAGAGAGAGATGGATCATAGACACAGGGGAGGGGATGGGATGGAGGGGGCAGAGAGAGAAAGGCAGAGTGAGGGGCAGAGAGAGAGGGGGGAGAGAGGGGCAGAGCTCAAGATGGAGAAAGAAGGAGGAAGAGAAAGAGGCAAACAGGGGGAGGGGAATAAGAGAGACAGAGGAAGGAAGGGACGGATGGAGAGGAGAGATTGAAATTGTAAATATTCAGTGGTGTTTGATTTATTTGTTTATACTTTTGACCCATAAATTACACTTCATTTCTACTTTGCATCTCCTGCGAAGTAGAAACGAAGCCCTTCAGGGTGATCGCAGGTTTTAGCCAATATTTACGAAAAAGATATGAAGCGGATTTTTTTATGCAAGCCAAAACAGACTTACGATGAAGATAGTACGATTTGGCTGTGAAGGACATATGATTTCTTGAGGTTATACAAGCAGATTGGACATACAACGCACTACGAAGCATTTGCGAACGGCCGTCGCAATTTATACAACAGGCCCATCGTCTAAAACCTGCGATCCCCCAGAAGGGCTTTAATTTTAGATTCAAAGAAGAAATGAGGTCTAATTTACTGGTAAAAAATGTAAACAAGTAAATAAAACATCCACTCTGAGTATTAGAAATCTCCATCTCTCTACTCCCTCCTTCCATCTGTCTCTCACCCCCCATAGTCTCTCCTATTCCCCTCCCCCTCTTTGCCTCTCTCTCTCTGTGCCTCTCTCCTCTCCTTCTCACTCTGCCTCCCTCTCTGCCCCCCGTTCTGTTCCCTCCAATGCCCTCTCTCTCCCTCCCCTAAATCTTTCTCTCCGCCCCCATCTCCCACCTCTGTCATTCTCTCCCTCTGCCCCTCTCTGCCCCTCCCTCTCTCTCCTCTGCCCCTCTCCATGATCTATCTCTTTCTGCTCCACTCTCTCCAACTCTCTTCCCACCCCTCTCTCTCTCTGCCTTTCATTCTCTCTACCCCCCCGCCCCTCTTGCCTCCCTCCCCTACCTCTTAGTACTTAAATGGGATGGTGTAGAGAAAAGTTTTTCTTAGACATCAGGGGGAGAGAAAGTCATGATGGAGAAAATTCGTACTACTGCATGGGTTGTGACTCAAAAGTCGGCGTTTTCGTGAAAAAGGGTAGGGCCTGCTATTTCAGCTCAAAATCCGTGAAAAAGGGTCTGTTTTCTGATATGTGGAACAAGCATATGTCCTACTTGTTCTATATGAGTGCGGGGACCGGGAATCAAGTTATTTGGAGCATGGAGGCAAGGAGCAAAATATCTATGTTCTCCTGTATCTGGTGGGATGATAATAATTAATCATTAATTATTGATCATCATTAAATTTTGGGTGGGCTTTGGTGCTCGCCTCCTGATGAAATGAAGATGGACCATGTGAGTGAGTGTGGCTCTGTGAGGTAAGAAGCTATGGAATAGATTACCAGAGAATATAAGAGTAGAAGAGGACAGAGGATCTTTTATCCTACATATGAAAATACTTAATTACCTCGAGTCATTTGATAATGGCGGGGGGAAGCAAATGGGTCCCATACATGTTACTCGCTATGAATATGAAACCTGATCTTGATTATCTTGAATGTGATTTGATTTTTCTTTTTTAATTATGTTCTCTTTTCTGGATGTTTTTTATTCTAATTAATTTTTCCCTCCTGAAAGAGGGTATCATCATCGATATAGATATTTTTAGAGAATTTTGTCGACAGGTTATGTAATTATACCCCTGCCAGCCAATGAAGAACACAGCTAAAACTGTGAACAGTAATCCACAGTAATTGCTAATAGTAATATGAAGGACAGACACCGATGACTTTCACTATTACTTGTCTCGGAACGCTCCGAGCATTAAAATTCAATCTACATACAAATTAATAATGCCATTTAGATTCTTCACTAATCAAGCCGGATATTAAGGTTGTAAATTTGAACATTTTTTGATCTTTCATCATCATTTGGTTACAGACCTTTTTGTCAGTCTGTAATGGCTTTTCGCCAGATTTATGTCAAGGCAACGTGTTAAGAAGGACGGCATGAAGAATTTTCATTGAGTTTGCTGATAACACTTAACTACTTTGATTTAGATTGACAAGTAGATCCTCATTTTTTTCTCAGATAAATTGCCTTGAATACCTTGGCTGGTTAGTGTAAAAGAACACCCGAGTATCGCAAAATGTGATGCTCCAGTACAGGGGCAGAACACCATTATGGTCTGAACCTTGCATTTTGGGTCATACAATGTTTTTCGACTATTTCTATATCTCCTGAATCAGCTAAATCGACGATGTATGTTGAATTATACATACAAATCTGGGGAAATTATTCATGATCCTTAAAGGTCAGCCAAAGGTTAACGGTCAAGGTCAATTAATAAATAGTGGTACATATGGATTTATACTGCCCACAATGACCACATGTATGTGAGTCAAATAGGGATTCAAAGGATCATAATATATACTATGATCGACATCCATCTAAACAAGTGAAAATGGTCGAACAAAAACCATCTTAGTGTTGGTTCATCAATTTCTTGTTAGGTTGGGCATGGGGGTGTGGGTGGGACAGTAGGCGGGGTTTCTTGAGCAGTGAATAATGAAATTGAATCATAGTTTGGTTATTTAAGAGAGTATGGGAACAGACAGGCCAGAGAAAGACAGTCAGGCAAAGTGAGGCATAGAGAGGGAGACCGACAGATAGAGCTAGACAGGCAGACTGAGAGAGGCAGGGACAGACACAGACAGGCACAGACAGACAGGATGTTCCTGGACAAATGATAAGTTGATAAGCATGAATATGTTCAAAGCAATATAAAAGGCTGGCACTAAAGTCAAACTTTTCCAAAATTATGAACTAAATGTCTCATAGAGAAAAACATTATTGCTTTCCAGCATTTTTATCGAGCAAATTTCAACATTTTATAAAGTGCTGAATAGATCAAGTGCGTAATATTGAAAGAAATAATTTAGAAAAATTTAATAAATCTGAACGTCATTGATATCCTTTTTGAAACCAATCCCTCCTCAGAAAGAAAATGAAAATGAAACCTCATGTAACTTGAATAAGCTTCATGTGCATCGTAAGAAAGCCATTTTCAAACATTTCATTTCTATCTATTTTCTCCCCTTGAGCAATCTAAAGGTGATAACTTTGAGTATACCCTTATCATGAACAGTATGTGAGAGAAAAGATATTAACCTGTTAAAAAGCATAATATTATTGCCTTTAGTAAACGCAATAATATCTGACACGCCTTACATTAGAACATACTTTTGAAAATTTATGAATAGCTATTAATCTACAAACCTTTGGTTCTGGTCAGAAATTTTAAGTTGCAAACATTTTTGACATGATGTACAGGTTGGGATACCATAGCAACAAGTCCATATAATTATTGAGATTTATATGCAAAGCTTTATGTTTCAATGGAAAATTTTTTATGGTGAAAAAAGTATTTTTTCGAATCAGTTCTTAAATTTTATGGGGAGCTAATTGCATTGTGAACTCTGTGACACCTTTTTGGAATTTGGCATGGTGTTAGTACAGGCCATGGTCATTTTACTATAGCAATAGACAACGAGGATTTTAGCGTGAGAACGGTCTGTACTCCCATAGACGTCCCAAGGCCGAAGGCCGAGGGACGTCTATGGGAGTACAGAATCCGAGTTGTATATTGATTTTAGTCCATGATGGAGCACGTCAGGTGGCGCCACTAGACCAACGCGGTCTGTAGTACCATAAGTGGACGCGAAATCTGACCCAAAATGGACTAAAAGTTGGTAGACACCCCTGGTGGCCGGTAGCCCACAAAATTCAAAATGGCCCCTAAAAACACTAAATATGCCATATCTTGGCTTCCATTGGCAGGATCTTTAAATATATTACCCCTTTATTGATATTTTTGAGTATTACAAATTCATTTCTCTAGGTCATTTTTTGTTCCAAGTGTGATGCACAGCCCACGCAGGTCTACGCGACTTGGGTCGGGGCCACATGGATGCTTCCCAGGGGGCAGCCAGGTTGGCATAGAGTGGGCGGAGCATGCCTCCGGTAGCTAGAGGGAGATGTGTATTGCATAGATTACTTGGGCTACTGACCAAGAGAGTTCGTGCCCATTCGTGTTGTAGCCTTTTTCATTTTTATTCTGACTTATCATGTCATCCACATGTGTATATATGTGTTCACACCTTGTCCTTGATGTATCTGTTCTTCCTATTAAGGACATGTGTCCAGGGTATCGGGCTTGGTTTGTCTGCCTAAGCCATCCCTGAGCGTGTTGAGTATCCAGTACTGCTGGCAAGGCCCAATTGATCCTGGTTGGTGTGTTGATTGATAGGATAAAGGCGGGCGCACACTATAGCCACGAGAAGTCTCGCAATAAGCTTTGCAACAGGCCTCTGCAATAGAAATGAAAATATTCGATCTTGGAGTGCAGTGTATCGCAGACGTGTGGGCCCCTTTGCGACAGCCTCTGCCATAGCCTTTGCAACAGGCCTCACGATAAGAAACACGTCGCCGTCTATCACAGGAATATTAGACATGTTTAATATTTGTTGGCAATAAGGATTGCATCCTGGACATCACCATGCTATTGCGATCAATTGCAAAGCTCTATTGCAGAAGTGTGGCGACGTTCGCAACAGGCCTTCCCGATAGACCTCTGCAATATAGTCCAGGCAATCTATGCATTTTTGGGGCCGAACCCACCACAAATTGTAACAGAATTTATTTTTGCGGGAATGTGTAGAGGAAAGCCCCCTTTATAACATATCAAAAATGTACATTTATATGATATTGTATATTGTCTATTGTGAAAGCCTGTTGCAAAGCCTATCGCGAGGCTTATTTCGGCTAGTGTGGCACGGGCTTAAGTTTCATAATCGCTGTTATTGATTTGACATTACAAAGGGTCATTTTCAAGAGTAAATCTTGCCTGTCGTTATCACTAGATCCATGTATAATACCAGTTTTTTTTATGTTTGACACTGTAAAGAATCCATTAATTTTCTGGAAACAGTTTCTGCTTCAAGGTTATCAAAGATCATTTTCATGGTCAAAATTCAATATGCCTTCCATCCAGGCTAGTCGTTGCTCAGTGAGATTTCGGCTTTTGTAATGAGGAGTCACTGCCAGGAATGGTCCTGCAATCTTTCAACAGTTGTTTTTATTCGAAATCTGTTTTGATAATTACCGGAAATCAATTTCATGAAGGGCGCATTAATTAAATATTTTAATTCCAGTTATCATTCCTTAGTACTGCGCCATAACATAATTTTCACGTTATACACCGCCTTCACTGGGCAGTGCATGCACTGTTCAAGATATATACGCAACTAGATAGACTTGTGTAAGTCTCTGATTTTTCTTTAAAAGAAAGGTAATTAAAAAAAGATCTATCATATTAGAGTCACTACGGCCTCGATTGCCCCAGGCTAATGTGGCCATTAGGATGGGGAAAGGGACTTGGTGCTGGTCTAGCAACTATGTAACAAGATTGTAATAGACGTGCAAGTATAACAGAAGGTTGAGCTATTCTGGCGATTAGGAGCCACTAATTGCATTCTTCATTCACTCCAGGCGAACTAGAATGAAAACTCCCCAATTATTGCCCGAAGTGATCACACTCCTTGATATCTTTACAGTTGGCCTGCCGGGTCGGTTTCTTGCCATTAGCTTCCAGATAATAGCTATCGCCACTTAACTATCTTATGCTTGACATGTCACATGACGTAACCTATCCAATCAGAAACATTGTTGGTGGTGGCATTCCATCGAACGACACAAGTAAGAAGGAATGTGCAAAATAAACGTCAACAGACAGACAGACAGTCACAATATTTGAAGGTATAATGAGGAATCCAAATGTTAATATTCAAATCCATACTATAGATCTATCTACCCTTCAGGCAAACCAACAAGAATTTTATTCTCGTTGGTCACTCTAAACTGCCCTTAATTTCTCTCCCAGTTATATACAGTTATATACAGTTAATAACTATTATATAGCATCAAAGAAGTAAAGGAGATTGAAAATGTCTCTCAGGTCGCTGAATATAGCTTTCTTTAAACCTATATCTGAGACTATGAATACATACTGATGATGTATATCTGATTACATAACTATCTGTAGGAAACTGTTACACAAATATGGGAATCCAAATATCAAGTCATGAGATAAACACATCATTCAAGTTGATCTAATTAGTGGAATACTTTCTCCTTTGAAAATTATTGCATCATTTAATCCCCTCAATAACCCATTGCAAAAGCTAATGATACCCATGAGAAAATGTATTCAAGCATGCATGATTACTAATTCATTGGATGGGACAAAGTCGATAAATTCTGAAATGAATAATGATCCTAAAATATAGCTCCAATAATCCCATCATGTTGGTGGATTAAAAATGTATCCTTGATTTATGAAAGATTCAGCAGGGTTAAATTCCATGTTGCGTTTTGAAAATATTAGATTAACCACAAAAGCTAACTCAAGAATTGAATTTGAAAAACGCTAAGTAGAGATCCTGTGGAATTTAATTGAATTCGTCATAAATTTATTTGAATAATAACTGTGAATTTAATATTCCATTTGGTTGGAATTGTAGAAAACCATACGTTCGCTCTTTGGAATGATTGAACATGAATAAGTCTATAGAACGGATGTAGATAAAGAAACAAGTAAAGTATAGTAGGGAAAAGGGAGATGAAGAAGAATAAAATGAACCTCATTTGTTCTAAAATTGACCATTTTCAGAAAACCCATGCAAATGGCGTGCAATTTCTGTTCAGGCTACATAGAGGAAAATACATGCTTTCAGGATATCCGACCAAAAACCCATTTAATGTAATGCTATTTTTTACTATTTCCCAACCTGAAGTGCAAGGCTTTTCTGAGAATGGCTCAAATACGAACACAATTGTGCCACGAATATCTGACTAGGTTATTGCGACACATTGTGACACAGGAGACCCCACAGACACCTATCTATACTGGTTTCCTCGTCACTTGACTTTGGTTGCCGCTTGCACATATCTATTTAAAATACCTAGGCCGATATTAACGATTACAGAGGGCTTTCATCTTACTTATCCAAACATTTTATAACTGTTTTCTTTCTTTATCTTACTTTGATCCAGAAGGTCTTTACCTCCACACTCGGATTTTCTGAATGAATTAGCCTGTTATTTGTTAAAGCCTTTATTTAAACTGGGTAACCAGGGGCAGTGTGCTTTTTTCTGCTGACCCAGTCGGGTGTACAAAGTAATCAAATCATAAAATAAACATTTTAGGTATTCTTATTAGGCCTATATATAATATGTGCACAGATATTATGCATACATTTGAAAATCAGTAAATCAGCAACCACTATAGCCTCTGCAAATGACTGGATACCTACTATGGTATCTTGTCGCAGAGATCCACAAGTGAATATAGGCGGATTTTGTTAAAGGCTCCCCATTGGTATAAGTGTTAATGGGCTGTACTAGCTAGGGAAGCATCAGACGAACATTTGCTCTGGTGTAAAAGTAAAAATGTAATGTCAATAATACTTGCATAATGTATTTTTATTCATTAAACATATTATTTCATCTCTAAACACCTCCTTTAAACAAGTTGAATTGCGTAATTTGTAATTCATTGGTTGAGCATTATTTTTTCCAAGAGTCCCCCTAGCAAAAAAGGATCCGCTGAAGTTATGCTGCACATTTGTGATTCAATATATGGCAGGTCATTGTAGTGAGCTAGGTAAATAAAGAGTATGCTATATTAAAAAAATAGTTTTTTTCTCCCGGTTCAGGTCTTTATATGTGCCCAAATATAAAGCATATACATGTTCAAAAATAATAAAATATATTTCTTAATTACAGATCCATGGAGTCCCAGCTAGGACAGCCCTGTGGAGGACTGCAGTGGCGCTGACTAGCAGCAACCGCGTCTAGGAGTGCCTAGTAGGGGACACACCATACTTTACACAATGATCTTTTTTGTTACTAATTGGTAACAAGGTAAGAGGTTGTCAGGATATTGCTAGTTGCAATCAATTCCATTTCTGTCACTATGCCTCGAACTGGTTGATGTCATATAATGAAAAATAATTAGAATCTAATATAATGTATTCTTTCCCACTTTGCTACTTCTAGAGTTCAGCTTCCATCTACTGCAAAGAGATAAAATACAATAGAGTATTGCTAATGGAAAACAACCCTAATTAGTGGCACTAATCAACTGAAATTGTCCCTATTAGCACATAACGAATAGAAGGCTAGAATTATATATATGTTATTAAAGGATTAACGACCAACATTGAGGGGCGACTGGTGCACTGTTTGGTGTATAATCCCTGGCCCTATGAACACAAAGATGGCGTTTAGTGGTCCAGGGATGGTCCATTGATAACTAGGCTCCAGCTACCTTTAGCCGTTTGCTTGTGATCAACCCTGTCAGCTCTTGAGAATGGACAAGCAAGATTGTTTACTGGACACTTCATGTAGCCCCTATATTTTCCATTGAGGAAAAAAACATTATACTACAGAAAATGTACTCTGAATGTAAACTGATTACAATTACATATATAATTGCTATTTCAGCTATACATAATTGCTATTTCACACCATTCAAGCTTAGGTTGAGTCAACACATTGTTTATCCTACTGGGAATGTGGAGGGGAATGTTATGCACACACAGACAGTGTAGATGTATATACTTAAGGATTATAAAACCATGTAAGCCAATGCATGGTTGTTTTTGTTTTTCAGGATTTCCTGAGAAACAATTGGAAGTATTGATCATTGGTCAACCTGAGCATTGGTCAACCTGAGCCACTATTGGTCAACCTAGAAGGAGCAGGAGGAGTGTGCTTTGGTGATGGTGGTGTGGTTGTGTTGGTGTGGTGTTGGTGTGATGATGGTGGTGGAGGAGGAAAAGGAGGAGGAGGTGGTTCAGTGTTGTATTCTGAGTTAGTAATAAGAACTCATTGTTGAGCATTTTTTGCTAAAGTTCATGAATCGGAGACCATGTCATTTAATTGCTCCAAACCACAAAGGCAATAAAACCCCGCTTTTTCCACAGTTCTAAATGTGTATATAGGCCTATATTATGCATGTGCAGGATCACTACTCCCTTCCTGCACTACTCCCTGTTACATAACACAGCTTGGTATGGCACAAAGCACTTGCTGGCCACCTAGATCAGATGACAGATTACATGAAGCTGACACTAATGGTGAGAAAGAAGATGGTATTGGTTAGAAGGAAGATGGCATATCAGCTTGACGAGTTTCACAGAAGTAGGCTATAATCAAAGTAGATTATGACAGGGTTAAACCCAATCATAAAAATGGTAATGAAGCTCTTCTTCTCGGGAAATCTTGTGACAAATTGAGTGAAGTATTAAACATGGGAGCTCTATTTAGTAACAATAGTAAATTTTGTGCTGTGGTGTGTGCACTTTCTGGATCTCGACAAACACCCTTGCTTTCAGCTAGGTGCACAAGGAGTGTTGTTACACTTGCAACAGGACATGTATGTATGACAATTCAAGGCATAACATTGCATTGCTATCTCCTGAAGGCAGAGTGACTTTAGAGTGGTTATCTGAAGGTTAGTAATTATATTTTAGATGTATTCACAGCTGACAATTACACCAACAATATACTCGTGTTGTGCTGCACAAATGTGTTATCTCATGCTGTGCAGACCTACAGTTGAGAGAGGGGAGGAGCTATCCAACCACTCGATCAGGCAACTGAATCATAGATACTGAAGTTTGCTACATACAGATCTATAGCTTTTCTTTAACTTTGTGACAGGAATGCAAAAATTGAAGCTGCACTCTAGGACAAAAGCAAGATTTCTCCTTTTTGTTCAGTTCTTTTCCAACCCATCTAAATGTCATCTGGCCAAAATAATGGAGGATTTTGTCTGGTCGGTTTTTACTACGTCCTCACCTATATTACAGAAACCCACCAAAATCCTTCCCTGCCAAGGCTTCAACTAATATCGCTTATTGGCAGCTATTTTCTATGGAAAGTGGTCTCGCTAATAAGAGTGAGTGAGTGAGATTTGTTGCTTTATGCCTTTACCAACACATTTAATATGGTTTCGCTAATTAGACCTTGGCAATCGAGTATTGGTAAGAATTATAATATGTCACACTCAAGAAAAGCGTCTTTCTCCCACAAGTTCCTCTTCTTATATCTTTTTCCATTCAATTACTTATTTATGATGCAATAACCCAGAACAATTCTTTGTTTCTATTAGATACCTCATTGTAAGTCTATATTATATTACAATTGCGACTTACTTGCAAGAATTGAAAAATCGGTAGAAATAATTATTATAATAATTACAAAATATTAGGACATGTAGCTGAATGCTGAATAGAGAATAATACTATTGGAATATTTAATGCACTTTGAATTCCATAAGAATCTTAAATAGTACATAAGAGAAATGACAGATATATATTCAGAAATGATTTTGCCGAAGGGTGGATTATTTCAGGCCTGTCAAAATATCTTATAAAGGCATAATGGCAATAATTGAGAAAGAGTCACTTGTCATCTCTCTCTCTCTCTCTTCTCACCTGTTTCCCTCTCACTCTCTTTCTCTCTACCTTCTCTCACCTCTTTCTCTCTCTCTCTCTTCTTTCTCATCTGTCTTTTTTTCCCTCTTCCTCATCTCTCACCTATCCCTCTCTCCCACTATCTCTCTTCTCTCACCTGTATCTTCCTAGTCTTTAGGAAAGCCTTTGATATTGTAAATCACAAAATATTATTAAAGAACATGCTATCATACAATCTGCATGATGATGTGATATTATGGTTTGAAAATTATTAGATGACTAGACAACAACAAGTTCGTATAAATAAGACAACTTCTAGGTTGAAAAGGGTTATATGTGGGGTTGCCCAAGGCACTGGATTAGGTCCTTTACTATTCGTTATGTACATCTAAAATACTTTAACACTTCCAATTCTTGATTATGGAGACTGTATAATTATAGTGTAGCCCCTAAGGCGATGCTCGAAAAACTATACAAAGTAAGTACAAGTAATACAAAATTCATTCCTTCGAGTTGATAAAAGAACCAATGTCCTAGACTTACAAGAAGAACATAATATAACACTATTAAGTATTAGGAGAAAACACCACATGCTTGAAATGGCTTATATAATCTAAGCGAACTAGAATGATTTGCCAAAAGAAGCAAATTCTTTTACCTCAAGAAAAGACAGATATTTGTAATGAATAGTATTCAGTAAGTTTCGTATATATATTAAATTTTTAAAGCGTTCTGGAAATCGTATGTCACTCAAAATAATAGAGTATTTGTTAGAGCTTCAATGTTAAAAGTAACCGAGCGTGTTGTATATCATTTGGCAAATGTAATCTCCTCATGACAGCAGAAGATTGTCAAGCTCATAGAAACATCACCACCTTGGCCTTTGGGAACTGTCGTGGGAATAAGCAATTAGAACGAAGGTTGTCTTTTTTACACCCTTTCATGACACTAGCGTACTCTTAGTGGCCTACCTACAGGACCGTGGGAATAAAGGCCTCCAAAAGCATGAAAGCAGCCCCATTGAATTCTGGTCTCTTAAAACAATTCTACGACGCCAAGGGCAGTCAGAATAGGGCAGTGGGGAATACAAAAATAAGGAATTCAATCTATGGCTTTTCGAAGTGTTGTCATCTGTCGGCCAAATGCAAATTGACAAATGATATATTTCGTATCGGGGGACCACTATAATGAATGGAGTCGGAGAGCAGAGCAAGGTTTTATTTACCATAATAAGAATAAATACAAGTACGTAAAAAGAAAGCCTTTTCACAAGCAAATGTAACTTTTGCATAGTGCTGTGGCAGGAGGAGAAGTGGTTATGGAACCATGTATTGTTGCGACGTTACCATCTAGGGCGTGGATCATCTGTCGCAACAACTGGGTGACGTAACAATGGGTATTGACCTGTGATGAGGCGTAGAAACAATGCTCTCCTTGATGAATATGTCCATCGATGGGTCCATTATATAAAATTAATATTTAATATTTAATTAATTTGATATGAAAGCCAGTCGGTGTATTGTCATCACCTTTTATTGATGTTAGCTAACGTAACCAATATGGTAGAGGAAGAAGAGGAAGCCATCAGTCAATAGAACCAGATCATCAGTGAGCGTCCATGACGATAGAATATCAATTCGCAGGTTACATAAAAACCGGAAGTGAGTAAAGGTGCCTCAACCACATGTATACAGAGAATGCTAATCACCAACGTATATCCAACAAAGTCTGAGGCAAGGGAGTGTATAGAAAGGGACAAATACGATTTATTATCAATTGCCAGTATTTTTGGAATGATTTGCCAATGGAAAGAAACTCTTGTACCTCAAGAAAAGACTTTAGGATATGTTTAATGAATAACATTCAGTATAAGTATCTATCTCTCAGATTTTTAATCCTGTCACATGTATACATGAACCCAATAACACATATACCTGGCTATTGAAATCAAGGTTTATTGCGCCAACAATTTCTCTATTTTCCCTTTTACCCCTTGTGCCACTGAGTTCACTTCATGAAGTTTTAATTCGAAGGGACTACTATTTATATGCCTAGCAGGCTCTAAAAAAGTAAATTAGCTAATGAATTGATCGCTGTAGCAAAAGACTTTATTTTCACGTGGCGAGGATAATAGTTTTTATTTTGTGTATGAACGCCGAAATTCAGGTCTCTTCAAAGGTCTGCTAGTGAGAACATTGCGATATTGAAAAAGAGATTGTATACAGGCTATGGGAGAGGTAAGCGTCCAATCGGCACATTTGCAAAGTGTTTACTACTGCATGGTGGAGGATCTACAGAGCTATCTCTCTTCTAATCAGAGAATCTCATAACACAGTTTCAATGGAGATACCTAACTTCATATTAGATTTAACTTAATTGATATGCAGCAGTACAACACAACACCGCCAAGCGGAATAACTGCAATCTATTTTTTCTAGAAAGACCATTTCCTCACGTTGTCTTAACTTTTTTCTAAACTTATCTTCGATCTTAGCATTTCTATTCTCATGTTCTTCTCTATTCTAATTCTACAACCCACACATATATATATAAGTCTAGTCAGTTATAGCAAAAATGGCGATTTTAGTGACAAAAGTGCCAACATTTGATAGCATGTAGAAATCACATAGTGCTTTCATTTTGGAAGGGTGCCCATTCTGAAATATGAATGTCGTTGCCATGGTAACCATTTATATGGCAAAATCTAGTATTTTGGGGAAATACAGCTACTGAAAGATTAATTGACTATAACTCATTGTCTATTTATGTGATTCCTTAGCAATTTTCAGGGATGGGAAAACCCTCAGAGACCATTTACTCAAATTATATGGATTTGACCTTGGTCAAGCTCAAGGTCACAAGGCCAAGATCAAACCTGTGAAAATGTGTTAGATTTTAGCATAGATCTCACTATACTTTTATTTTCTCTTGCTGCAAGGGACCAAATGAGATGGTATGCCCCATATAGTGAAACCTGAGGTCATGCCCTATTTACACATATGGCCATATTCGAAATATGGTTGCTATGGTAACTGTTGACAAACATTCATCAACTCCCAACATAATTATAGAGCTAAAACTGTTAACTGAATATATCTCTTTACTCATTCATTTGATTTGTTAGCAATTTTCAGGGATTGTAGAGCCATCAGAGACAATTAATTCGAATTATATGGTTTTTGGATTCAACAGAACAAGCATTCTGTCTTGCAAGAGTAAGCCCCATCAGAAGTTAGAGAAACCTTTTCGAATTCTAGATTATATACAGGGTACTTACCTCTCGACACTCATGCTAGTTAGTGTCAGCACAGAACATATGACTGATACATTCTGCATATAGTGCACCAACTTGCAAAGTAACTCTCCAAACTCCCATGTAAAACTGAACCACTTGGCGAACTGCAAAATATGAAAAAGAGACAGTGTAAATTGACTATCCTTAAAACGAACTCTGCGCAAGAGAACAAGAAAGTAGAATATGAAACCAATCTTCTGATGTTGACTCTACTATGCTAGTACATTTTCCATTACTTCAAATAGATAAAGCAGTGTTCGATGAAGACATACTGACCAGTCCTGTTTTTTTATGACTGTCAAAGATCATTCCTTGATATAAAAAACTACATTGATGAAACATATATGTCACACAGTCAGTTTTTCTAGAGCTGTTAAACAAACAATGATTTATTGTGGGAGTCAAAGGGACAATGTGGTATTCCTTTACGTTTTCCTAAATGAAACAAACATGGGTAGTCATTTCTTGTCCAGATTTGATATGCCTTTACTGGAGGTCATATGCTACACAAATATTGCAAAAAGGCAATAGTTACCGAACCAAGGTAGAACAAAGGTTAGTTATCTGAAATTGACCATGTCTTCCAGGTTGTATATATTACACTATACCACCAATGGTATTTACGAGTAGAATACCTAAATGAAACATTGAAAAGCATACACCAAACCATCTACACTGACGATTATAATTAAAGAGAAAGCAATAACCGCTAGTTGCGTGTGGTGTGTTGGCGCTCCTATAGATATCCCTTTAACAAATGAGTCAACCAAATGAAATTATCCAAGGGATTTGGCCACCCTCGTCGAAACACTGCCACAAATTGATTAGTTTATCCCACATTCAATCCAGTGGCATCAAAGTGGGATAAACGATGTCGAATTATGCGAAGGAATGTGTTGTGTGTGTGTCAAAACGTAGATACGATTAAACAGAAGTTGAGTAGGTATCTAAATATGATTTAACACACGTTTATTATTACTTTGTTTTAATTTGATGGAATAAAGATAATTTCACAGATCAATGACGCACCGATTAAAAAAACAAGAACATATATATAGTCCAGCAGCCGTGGGGGTGAACCCGGCTCCGGAGGTCCCGCAATGGTTTTTTTTGCTGATTTTGTATATTTACACTTCCCCCAATTTGTTTAAAGGAGTTGTTCATGGAAGTGATGGTTTGTAAAAAGGAGACGAGAGCATGTTAACCTTTTGGTGCAAAATGCTATGCTGAGTGAAATTCATTAGGTATGACAACTAAAGAGACTGGTAACGATATCTGAAGAGAAAGGTCTGTTAACTGTGTTAATTGTGTTAATTGGCCAGTGGAGGTGAAAAAAGAGAATACGACAGGCCCACTGCAAGAGGGAAAATGCGACATGAATAAACAGAAACTCGCAGGAGATTTCTATCGATTCATATCACCAAAGGTCTGTAATAATGTAAACCTACATGCCCCTGAATTATGTCACTGAATGAAAATTAATTAAACCAACCACTCGCTGATGTGATAATCTATTTGTGTTCACACTAGAATAGAGGGGTGCTGGGCAGATAAGACGAAACCGTGGATTGAAGTTTGTCAACGTATATCCAACAAAGTGTGAGGCAAGTAAAGGGAGTGTATAGAAAGTTACAATGTTGTACTGTAATGTAATACTTTAATATAATTTGGTTTCAAGTATAGACATCGCTAGGCAAAGCAAGGGGCGGAAGACAATGGTTATACCAGGTTGAATTATCTCCTGCGACCCCATACTATTGATGTTGTTGTTGTGCTGGTTCTGTAGGAGGAGAAGGCTGCCGAGGTCCTGCCTACATGGTTCACTGGCCTATTGGTTTGGTTAGAACCTGAATTAAACACATTGAAAGTAGCCAGAGGGGAGGTGGAGGTGGTTTAGGTTGCAATTCCAGTCACACATCCTATTTATTTGGGTGTGGGAAGCGCACAGGTTTGGTTGTTGGGAGACATCTTTTGATTATAGGGAACGGTGTAGCATACTAGGGAGATTTAGCAACCACAACACACCAACACAACACTAACGCAACTACTAACTATTTGTACATAAAGATGTAACTTCACCAAGAGATTTTTCATTACGGCCCATCCGGTTTTCACATTACGGCTAATGGTAAACCAATGGTGCCGGATTAGAGAACCGTATCTGCCACAAGGACGAAAACCTTGGTGTAGCCCTAGCATTACTACCACTTTGGGGATATCTCGAGAGGCGCTAGGCCGAGGGCATCTGCATTGCAGGCCTCTCAATATATGGGTCAGATTTTCAGAAAATGTACAATTGGCAGCTGTACACATTTAGTAAATTCAGCTAAATTAAACAGTAAAAATGGTCAATACTATAGGTATATCTGATATATTTGATATTGCCTTGATCCACTTAATCTGTTTGGTTATGTTAAACTGAGTTTTGAAGCATATTTTTTGTCTTAAATTTGGGTTATTTGAGAGGATTGCTGAAGGTGAATTGTACATTTTCTGGCGATTTCATCCATATACCCTCAATGGTAATAATGTACTAAAAGTGGGTGCGTTAGTGTTGCTAATTCTCCCTATTATCAGTGTATTTTCGATCTGGTTATGGAATTATAGGTATTTTCGATGCATCGTGAAGGTAAAAATTGGCCTATTGTACTTCTACCATTGGGGACAGCCGTCTAATAATAATATAACTTGTAAATCTTAAGTAAAACTTGTATAGTTATTGTGTATTGTGTTTAGTATCATACCTGAATGTCAACTGTTCGACTGTGATGTTAATTATATTCAAACCTGATGTACTATCTATTTAAATTGCTTAAAAACTTACGGCTATTATTTTAACTTTACCTACAATTTTTGAATGAGTTCTATGAGAATAGCATGAATTTGAAATTTGACCCAATACAATTTATTTTTAAAAAAGGAAAAGAGATTCATAGCGCGCGTATTACAGAACAGCTTCAGTATCGCACAAGGATTAAGTTGATAGGAAATTAAATATGGGGACCATTAAATTCGTTATCATTTTCAATAAATTCACAGCCTTTCTAATCCATGATGTCGCTAGTTTTTCTGTACCTAATTTTCTTCTTCATACATAAATTATGCTTATCCTTAAGGAGAAGATCAGATAAGTTTGAGTTAATTGAACGTTATTCAGGATTAAAGGATGGGTAATCCACTCTCCAGGCCACCTCCCGAGAGCGACGTATTGCCGGCGATCATCCCTCTTCATAACAATAGAGAACCAAGGACAGGACTCAAGCATTTAGTGATTATTCTTTCCAAATTTTGCCGGAATTAATGGGTGACAAACCAGTTTCCTGAATCCATTACCATACAAGAGAAGATCTATACATTAAAATTAAAATATGATGGTATCTATAGTCTATAGTTATATCAGAAAAAAAGCAAGAAATAAGACCAATCTTCATACATTTCCATCGAGCAACGAATATGTCATTAAATTTATGTATTACCCACAGGTTTCACATTATATGTCACGGTGACTAATCCCGTATGGCAGATTACCCAACACCTACAAACAAATTATATTTGGATATTTTGCGTTCTCAACAATTAATGCATCAGGAGAACGATAACAGCTTAAGAAAACACGCGCCTTATTGCACACCAATTGTACCTTCAATTGAGTTGCAATCGCTGCAATCCCTAATGTATTGCGTAACACAGCAAAGTTGCAGACCTTTTCTCATCCTTAAATAATACTTGGTAAAAAGTGGACCGTCTCACCGAGGTAAGTGAATTATCTGCCGCAATAGACGTTTCAAAAGTCGGAGATGATGAATGACATAATCCTTGCCAAACCTTTCTCCCGAATTTGTTTCTAAAGAATGATAGATGTGGTCCTTTCATCTCCTCCATACACTCTGATTCCGTTAGCAGTGGCTCAGTCAAATTACATTCCGTAACAAGGAGGATCACTCCACCCAATGTGACAGTGGTGGTCTCAGAACGGTTTACACACACAAAACAACCCAATCTTATTAAGAGAAATCCCATGGTTTATTATCGTTCATAAAATCTTTAAAAAAAACCCAATAAATTAAGATGAGATAGGATAAAAACATTCTTTATTTGCCATAAGAGTGTAGTTTTGTCAAAGAGGTCGTAATCATCTCAAAAAGAGTTCTTCCAGACCATGCCTTTCTTATTTTCTTCTCTTGTTTGCTAGCTCAACCTAGTAAACGACAGTTATCTTGTGCATATATATAATATATATTACACAGTATGTATCCACAGTCATAATAAAGGTTGCATGTTCAAATAGTGTGAACAAAGTTGAATAAAATATGAAATGTCCATGAGAAATATGTTATATAGCAATGTAGTCTTTTCGATTCATTATATTTTATCCATTAAATCTCAAGGCCGCTGTAACAGAAATTCGAACCATAGATATTTGAAATTCCAAGATATCTAAACTTATGATGATAAGGACATATTTAAAGAAAAACAGGAGCCGCCAAGTTTATTTCTCAGTGGAATTCACTATTATAATTATGTTTGTAAGTATTGGCGTGATGGAGACATATGAAAGTTGTGCACATTATAACTTCTGAAATATTCTGGCTTGCCTCATAGACCACAGCCCGTGAGGCCATAGCCAGGGGAGTAAAGGTCTAAATGGAATGTGAAAGAGGATGCTTTCCATCCGTTTCTTCCTCATGTTGAGTTGGGTGTACATTGACGGAGAAACTATTTAGCTTCTCGTGCTGAGCCCCAGAAGCATTACGAAACTAGCTCTTTGAATTATACGTTCAAGTCCTGCAGGACTGTCTGTCCGGTCATTTGTCGTCTTCTAAGAATGGTCGCCGACATTTATGCCCCTGCCAAATCAACTCTGCAAATCAACTAGACAGCACCTTCAGAAAGCACTCACAACTTATGCATCATGCTGAGCTCTCAAAACTCCACGGCAAGACCTTCATAACATTCCTTGGATCTGTGAAGAGGATAGAAAGTGTATTTAATACTTCTTAATTTCTTTTGTTGCTGAATCCGCCGGAACAATTGCCTACCAACTTACTTACCCTCAAGGATACTTTTAATGAAGTACAATACATTGATCTGCTGAGAAGTGCGATAGAAATCATATGAAAATGAATAATTTAGTACGAAATCCGTTACAGTTCTTTTCTTTTAAGTGATTGCCAGAGAAAAGTACAGAGACTCAATACTCTCCTCTGACCGGTAGAACAAACTCACTCTGGTTTAGCATACCTTCCTTTTGTTAATTGAAAGGATACCTCCACATTATCCGAATAGGACTTCTCAACTTCACGCACTGAATTAATTCCCTCTTTTACTACGCCAACACTCCCCACCTACAGAACCAGTATAACAACAACCCACTCACACAGATGACCAGAGACCTTTTCTACACAAATCATTAAATAATACTACCAATTATCAATTAGAGGTTCCCAATCACATTAATTGTGATCAGCTATGTGACAAAACATCCCTTTTTTTTGTTAACCTGAACATCTTCAATGCACTGTCTTTTACATTTCTTTGCAGGTTGTCTCTCAGGGGATGAGTATGCCAACAGAATGCTGTGTCCGTAAAATTGAACATACCTCTGAACTGAAACAGTGGAGTGCATTAATATCGCACTGGGTCGAATATTGCGTCTGCATCAGGCACTTCCGATACAGTCATTGGGGAAAATCAGGTACAAGAATTGATGAGAGGCAACCTGTTAAAATACTGCACAAATGTGTGTTTTATAATAATGTTACAATCCGATTAATAATGTTACAATCCGATTAATACAATCCGATTTTTAGCATGATAAGATTATTTTTTCTAGATTTTAGAATTATCCTTCAAACCTTATACACACTATATTTGTACTTTTATTCCGGAATACATATATTCTGGTCATTCATATTAAATCATATACTGATATTTAGTTCAGATCCATACGATCAACACTGTCGCGATTCATAATAATATACACTACTTGATCGTGATTTCTCTCAACACTTGCTCCTCCATTTCTAATAGAGTAGCCAACATAAGGATAAGATATTGTATCCTGATAGATAGGCCTTCATCAATATTGGTATTCTTGTGACGGTGTGTGTACAATAAGCTTAACATCTTCATCTGCCATTCTGCTGAGGCATCCCACTGATGTAGTCCCTCCGGCCAGCCCGCGACAGCCTACTTAAAGCCCATAATGAACCACTACAAATTGCAGGAGACAAGGCCACCAACCGATCACTCTCTATATGCATCCAATGGACAGCACAAGTAGAATGTATGTAGGTCTGTACTCGATGAATGCATAATTAAATTGAATGCACTTGAAAGGTAAATGTTTGACATGCATGTCTTCAATAAACCGTGTCATCCGTTAAGGGAAATGTTAGGATCTTTTTTCCTTTTCCTTTTATTCAAGTTTTTGCCGAGTTATCACAGTATAAACAGCATTGCGAAGAATACCCCTATATTATGATTATCTCCGTTTTGCAAACACACGATATAAAGTTCACTCATTTGACCCATAAGACTCCTAAGGCAGCTAAGAACATAAAATCATGGATTTTGCATTGTGTAAACAATGTTGTAAACACGGTTGTAAACGTTGAACCCATTATTTAGATTCAGCAGATATTTCCGGATACACTACAGTCACAAAACATATGAGAATTGATTATGACTGAAAAAGTTGAGTATCAATGTCCAGACCGATTTGTTCAAGAGTAAAGAGATGCAATTTAAAGTGTATCCTTAGAATGAATGGATTACATAACACCATATTCTCGTGTACAAGGGATATGATACTTGACTTTAGTACACTTTTGGAATGGTTCAGGTGGTAAGTTAAATAATTCAATAATCCAAATGGCAGGATTACATGAAATAAAGTTTTAAAGTTTAAAAAATTTTTGTTTTTAAAAAGCACAAAAAACAATAATCCATGCTTGGAATGTGGGTCAGAGATCGTCAAAGTATGCATACTAGGCAACTGTATAATTATATTTCTACTAAATTCTACTAATTCTACCAAATTAAACGTTAAATCGTAAATTAAAGTTCTATCTGAGTATATGGTAACAGAATCTCGTTATCTTTAACTATATTTAGATCATCATTTTGCCTTAACGTTTGGTTATTTTGTGAGGATTGGTGAAGGCTGCTGGTGCAATCTTAGGTGACTTAAGTAGTACTCGCACTATAGTCTACGGAATGGCAGTCAGTGTGTAAGTTACTGCTTCCTACCACGCCAAACACTACTACGGCAAGACTCTTAAGTATTATTAAACCTGAGAGAATTGTGTCCACTACTTAAGGGAATTATAGAATTTGTGAAATATTGCTTTCGCGAATTGTCACAGTCCTACCATAAACGGGGATTAGGAAGTTTAAAAACAACCGTTGACCTGTGTTTAAAAAAGAAACATCATTGTTATGCTTGAACACAGATATGGCAGAAGAGCTATAACTAAAGTCCCTACTTAAAACATCCTAAATCCTATTAATAGAAAGTAAGCCAAACGATACACGAAGTCCAGTACCTCCGATGCCATGTCCTGCATGTATTATATATACTAAACATATAATTAGGCCTATGCATGCAAGCTCCATTTCCTCAAGGTTCCATGTCTCCAGATCTACCAACGGTTCGGGTAATGATAAAATCACTAAAATGACTACATTTAAATAACAGAACTATAACCAATGCCACCTGTGTTATATGAGTAGTCTTGGAATGTCAGTATCCTACCTGTCTTTCATTGAATGATATTTAGAACACGTGGAGTCCCTGTGTTATCAAGGCAAATCGTTTCTGCATCACACCTTGAGACGTTAGAAAGACTACGGCAGATATGCCCAATAGATTGGAATGAGGCTTTAACCTAATACATTACCCTGTGTAGCCTTGGCCTTTATCGTGACAGAACAGAATCTCACATGTGCCCAACGCCTTACAGACCCTATTTTCTACTCAAAAGGTAGAGAGATGGCTATTTTCGTCACCTTCTAATATGTGCTCAGAAAACTGTATTAGAGCCCATTGGGACTTCTTTCGCCGCGCAGAGAAAATGACCATTTTCTGACCAAAGCCGCTTTACTTATTACGACCTTAGATGGTGGCCATTGCGCATAGATAGCTTGACGTTCATTTGACCCTTAGCTGGTGTGTAAGCAATTTCATATTCATCGCGTACTGCTGTCAGAGAAGCATCTTTGGTGAACGATGATAAGGTTTTTCTATGGCTCTCTGATTGTTTCCATCGCCGGGCTGAAATTGTGGTTGTGTTACCAGCGTTGACGAAGCCTCTGCCATGTCGCGTATGATCGACTTGCAGCTAGCATAAGTAAACTGCATTGATGTCTTGATTCAAATTTCATGTATACTTTATACTATTACTAAACTTTATTTTATTACTTTACTATACTATCTATCAAATGAACCCAAAGTCATTATCAAATATCACGTTCAACCTTTCGTCTGTCCTGATATATCTGATGTGATGCGACGCTGGAATCCACAATACAATTTAAATGGTTAGGATTTAATGGAAACTACCGGTATATGAAACTATTCTCTATATGCATCCAAGTTAGTAGCCAACAAATGCAAATATGTGACAGGGTAACACATGCAAATTTATAATTCATCAAATTATGTCAAATATATTGTATATTGATAGCGAGTGGTGATAAATTATGTTGGACGATTCCTTTGAAAGGAGTTTCCTGATAAAACATGTGATTGATATTTTGTGATTGATATTATAAACATGATTAGTTTTCGACAACGGTTCGTCTGAAGTGGCGAATCGTTAAGGTTGTTACAGATATATGTGTGAAACGAAAAACAAACCATCCTAATGGATTGGAGGGAACGACATGCAAGATTTAATGTTTTTATTTGAAAAATGTGTATCAAGCTGAAGAGATTTAACATTACTAGTTACATAAATATTATACAAATAACGAATTTCTGAGAAAACAGAAATTATCACGCGTCGCCAAATGATGCCAATACACTAAAAGTGTTGATGCTTTGGATCTATATCATTACACAAGTTCTAGTGATATAGATTCACACTAATATCATCTGGAAGCGTCCAAATCAAATACTGACAAACTAGTTGATGAAAATATTAGAAATCTTCGTGAGTTCCAGGGTTCCAGGGTATGTTCCAGAATACCCGCGATATGAATTCTTGCGCAGATGATTATTAAAATTAAACATTTAATCAACGATCACATTGCAAATTGTAAATTAGCCACATGTCAAACTTTTATTGAAACATTGCACTTGATGGAACAGCAACAAATTTTGACCAAAAAATCTTCTCTACCTCCTGCAAGATTTCTGAAATTATTTCAGCTTTTGTTACTGTTCTTCACCCAAAGTGGCTGAGATAGGAAAAAGTATTGTCTTGAAACATGATGAATGGGTTCGGATACTAAAAACATTTTTAAAATCACGTTTGCTGAGAAAGTTTAATTGACTCAATGAGAACGTATCATGTCTCACGACAGAATGGCAAACATAGTTTTGTTATTTACTCCCACCTCCTTCTGAAAAAGGGGGCATCTTGATATGGATACATTGGCATTTGATTTCTTTACAAATGCGTTGCAAAGTGCAAACAGAAAGGTTGTCCATAGCCATTCTCAATTACGAAGTGGGAATATATGAGGTATTCTTGTCTTATTACTGCATCAATGTTGTAAAACGATCCAAATTTTCTTCAATCTTCTAAAGTAGTAGATCTGTTATACCCCATTGCGAAACTGTGGTTGTGTTACCAGCGTTGACCATGTTGCGTATGTACATGACTTGCAGCTAGCATAATATAAGGAAACTGCATATATACGAGGTATTCTTGTCTCATTGCTGCATCAATGTTGTGAACCGATCCAAATTTTCTTCAATCTTCTAAAGTCGTGGATCTGTTATACCCCATTGTGTCACATATGCATAGTTATATCATGATCGGGGGTTGTACACCCTGGAAGAGAGTGAAATCCGACCATTGTATAACGTCACAGAGAAACCACGCGTGAATTTAGGCGTATTCATTCATTTAAGCTTCCTATTGGTCAATGCCCGATGGACTGTACTAGCTAGGGGAGAACCAGGTGAAATTTGATCTGATGCAACAGTAAATTTTGATAATATTCGTTAGTGAAATAATACTTAAATTTATATTTATTCATTAAACACATCTCATCTCTCTAAACACCTCCTTCACGCAAGGTGGATTGCGTAATTTACACCTCAACACGCGAGCATTGTTTTTCCATGACTCCCCCTAGTAAAAAATGAACCGCGACGTTGCGCTGCACGTGACGTCACGCCCATTCAAACGTCATACGTTTCGAGAGATGTCACTCAAAACATGTCAAAATGGAATCGTTTTTACTGATGTGATGATCTCTCTCTAGGCCTGGCGGCCTCTCGAGAGATCGTCACATCAGTAAAAACTCGTGGCCATCGTATACAGTCTCCTATAGACACGAGTCTCATTATATTCTATCTTAATATTAGGCTATAGCCTACTAAAATTTCATTTTTCATAACTACTCGATGTTACCTCTACCGCAGTCCCCTTCCAACTGACCAGGTGCAGGTCAGCGATTGGCTCACCCGCACCTGTCAAATCACAGGTAGGGCTAATGAAGTATTGTTCATTAGCCCCAATAATATAAGGGACCACCTCACCATTGTCTATTGAGTTACCCTGCCATAAATGATCTAGGTTACACCATATATTATACCTGTACCAGGAATAAACATCTATCTGAGACATCACTGAGATACGGAATGTAATAAGAGTGTCAAAAGCGTGGGAAACCTAAGATTTCTCACGCTCATTACTGTATTGTAATGATAATTGCTGAAATACTGTGTAAGAGTTAAAGGTTTTACTATAGCTGGTAAACGGAGAAAAAGTATATATGGTGCTGTTATATTAATGTATTCAAGTAGAAAACATTGTACCATTGTACTCCAACCTTAGTTATTAGGGGGATCTAGTAGTTATATATCAGTTAATGTATAACGTAATTCTGGGTTTCTAGGAAGAACTGTGAGGGCACAGAAAGTACATTATCCTTTTTCCTGTAACTGTTTATGGAGGAAATAAAAGCATTTATATATTAATCTACAACTCTATATACCTCGTTTACCTTTTGTGTTGCACCACTTGTAACATATCCATGTCACTAATCCAGCACTAGGTGGTGGTTTGATTCATAGAAAAATTAGTCAATAAGGGAATTAAACCTCAACTTCCAGGTAAACCTCAGTTGATTGTAATATTATGAACACATAGTCGACCATAGAATCCCAAGCAATGTCGGTCATGGATTCTGGTTTCATTCACTTCTCTTACAGATATTGTCATGATACAACTGATAATGAACAATCTTTGTCAGCGATATTCTCAATCAGACTTATTATACTGATTACACCAATCAGAGAGTAATCCAATATCGAAAACAGACGGTCAAAAGGAGCCAAGTAAAATAGTAGGATGGTATTGAGTCATGATAAATAAGAAAAACAATAGGGAACAGCATGAAGAACAAGGAGAAACAAGAAGAGAAAAACATTTAATTTTCCATGATTTTAGGGTAAGAGTATGTTTTGGCCAAGGTAGAGGTGCGGCCACTTTGAAATTGCCTTTATGACAAATTCTACATGCTGTCAATAACAATCGCACTCACTAATAATTGGGCGAGACATGACCGAAAAAAATCACTTCGGGTTTTAACTTAATTCGCTCTTGGCATGAAACTTGGTTAAAATAAAGTGGATGAAAAGAGATTTCTGAAATTAGTGAAACATTTCAGACAGGCTTCTTTCACTTTTATTTGGTTCTTTTTTGGTTTTCTACTGTTAAATTGTCCGTGAAATCATGGTCGATGTTTAAAAGATATATTTAAGTAATAAGATATATGTTATTTCACAATAGTTATCACAGCTGGTGTCGTAGGAAATTGCCCCATTAAGCTTAGCTGGTGTATTCTATAATTTAAGTTTATAACTAGCTGTGTAATTTGTATATTCATGTTGAATTTGTTATATCGTATAGCAGAGTCACAATTAACTACAGCACAATGTTTTGGGTGCCCAGATTCAAAGTATAACAATTGAATCAATTTGAAACAGTGTTTGAATGAATTCGTTTTGTTTATTTCTAAGACCTTCGTTGGTGTTTCCATTTTTGTCTCTTTTTAGGCCTAAAACACTTACTTCTGACCCATGAATTTATATATCAATAAAAGTAGGGTATTCCCCATGTAATATCCCTTCCTGGAAACTCGATAAAAATAGCTAAAATTACCTGCGATTAAGTGTTTCAGAGACAACAGAAAAATATCTTTTTATAAGCTCATGACGACCATTTGATGGAATTGCTATACTGACTTATCATGGTCCTCATCGTGATTTACATAGTCAACTTCAAAGATACCAGACGGGACATAATACTTTACGTAACTGCAGTAGTTTTTCTTCCATGTATACAATTATATATGTAATGACCCAAGGTGAATTTGGGGAGGAGAAAAAAACCAAAACTAGAACAAATCCAGCATATAGTATCTCTGTTTAATCACTGAGATAAGCTGGTAGGCGATGAATACATTTGGTACATACAAAAGGTGTCAATGATATGAATAACGAAGATATTGGACAATATTATGTAAAGAATCAATGTGTGAAATGTAGCTCCTCCTAGCGGTAAATAAATTGCGCAGAATCATGCGCAGATAATACATATAAATCACCACTTTGCGCCCGCATATTGTGCATAGCACACCCATAAACATAGGCAAAGGTATGAAGGGAAGTAGTATGTAAAAGTCAAAACTTGATATGGCATCACATAGGCCTACATAATCATACTAATTTCCCCAATACGTCAAACTTTTTATGAATTTCATGAATCAATTTAAAGGCGCTTAGAAAATGAACTACACTATTTTCTATGAATTCATACTACTCGAAACTGGTCCGCTGAGAACAGTTTCCCTCAGGAATATTCCAGGCTGGTTTTTTTTATGTTAATGATGGATTGGCATCATTATTGTTACACAAACGGCTAAAATATCATGATTGATTGCTCTCCCTGTTAGCCCCTTCAATTTATTACAACTAAGTTTCTGGTTCGGGTCTTTCCGATACCTATATGCAAATTACTATTATTAAAACTGTAATGTGAGTATAAATGGGATTGCCTTGTATCAATTTCTACTAACTCACTTGTATTCGGTTGAAGGGGCCTGAGGCTTGGTTTCAGGTTGTGGAGTGCAGTAAACCCGTTTTTCTCCAAAATTGCTCCTCAAAGATAGTGGAATGGCGTGGCACTATGCCAAAGCATGTCCACCTAAAGAAATGCGGCCATCTGACCAGCGATCTCGGAGGAGTTACAGATAATCACACATTTTGAGTTACAGTATAAATATAGATATAAAACTGAATCTGCGAGGAAAAGAGCTAAGTTAGAAGAAAGAAAAAAGTATGATTCTGGCATATTGCGATTGGAGATTCGATTGACAGTTCTCTTTAACTGTATTTCCATAATAACTATTGTGACCCAGTTATACCAATTCAAACACCATGGAGGGGCTGCAGTGACCAGCCAGGGATGGGTTAAAAAAGGATTTATTTTCAAAGCAAATGGGAAAGCTAAAAGTAAAATAAGATCACGATTGTACTTAAAAGGTTATTATTTTACTTGTTGAGGGCATTTTCAAGGTGATTCTTGACTACTCCCAAACCTGTGTTATTAACTATTTTAGCTTCAACATCTTTTGTAAAACCTGATTTTAAGTACACTAAATCTCATTCTAGTGGCAATGGCCGTGATCTCAGTAGCTCTATGGAGCTCTCTGTCTTTTATTTATTACTTTTCGGGACCGTTGATGATATTGATTTTAACTATGGTTATTGTATAAAGAGTATATATTGATATATATGTATTTGTGTAAAAGCTTTAAATACAACATCTAAAAATACTAGAATAAAACTGACCATTTTATTTTAACTGTTATGTATGACACATACATTAATTCTGTTACCTAAGTGTTAGGTAGCGGCAGGAAAGTAATTACATTTGATTTCCTATCACCAAGCAAAACAAGTACGAGTGACTGTTACTGTTAATATTTGTGGCCAAAGAGAACAGTGTGCTTGGGACTAGCTCCCGCTTTAACCCGTTCTTTTTTTCAGGCAAAAACCAGTGACACCTCGCAAATAATATCGTGGGTATTTACATTCTCGTCTAGAACACGCAGGAAATCCAAATTGACTCAAAATCCAAACATAGGAGGAATTACCGAACTTTTCCTGAGTGACCACGCCGTGTGTGATGTAGGTAGCCATTTTAGCCACCTGCCTCCCCATCATCGCCCTCACAACGCTTCGAAGGAGCACATACCTCACCCCAGAAACTGAGAAGGAGCAACTCAAAGACTCTGTCTAAAAAAAGTGTGTTCAATCAAAAGGGATATATATCATAAGGAGAATGGTTCAGACGTCACAAAATACAACAAGGCTCAGTTTCTATCTTCCCGCCCTGGAGGAAAATGGCGGCCTGAGCATTGCTGACCCAAGCGTAACCCCATACCTAGCGAACGCACGTGGATGACAAATGTGAAATATCCACAAAGTGACCTAAATGACTTGAATCATCGGAGTAAGTACACAGAAAGAAAATACCAAAACTGTTGTGACAGGTTAATTCATCAATTGTAACGTTTTACACGTCTCCGTGCGTGTATGCCATAGTGCGGTATAGTCTAGACGTGGGCCTATAGCTGACCTACTTTCGGTGAAATCAGTGCTAAGCTTAGCCGTACCCATTAAAAACCCAGAAAACATTCGTAAAAGGCAAGGAAACGTCTCAAACCCTCAACAATAAGAGGAAACCTATATAAATTCACCCTTGAATCGATAAACACTCTTGAAAGCCATTATTTGAATAATAAAAACATAAGTTAGAAAACCAGTCCGTCGAAGAACCGCGGACCGGAAGTATCGGTCCTCCATTTTGAAGTGGTGAAACACTAGTGGTTAACTATAAGGGAATACCTGAAGTACCCGCTGCAACGCTGGCTTCGCGCCAACGACTATGTCAACAGCACAGAGTACGATAAAAAGGGCTCGCTCGGAATCTCCGGATCACTCCTTGAATAAAGTAGCTAAAATTGGAGACATGACAAACGAAAAGAACAATAAAGTCAACACTCAGGGTGAGAATACTAAACAAAAGCCAATGGAGGAAAAGAAAGATCCACCCAAAATTGATAATAAAGACGCACAGAAAGTCCAAAAAGCTGAAAAAGGACTAAAAGCGCTGGTCCAAGAGATGGCTAGAGAAAGAATCGAGAGCAATGAAAGGGTTGACAAAAACTTTGATGACCTATTCGCCAGAATCGACGAATTAGAAGCTCTCCAGGATGAAGTGGAACAAAACACTAAAGGCGTTGAACTTCTAAAAGAAGACAATATCCTCAGAGATGAGGATTTGGATAATGTTAAACTAAGACTGACCGTACAAGAGGAAGAAATGGCCGCGGTCAGAGAAGCCATGGCCCACAACATTCCAAGGGACACTGATTATCTAGACCAGGCATGGAGAGAAAGGGACAGAGATAGACAGCTAATCGAAAGAGAAACCCAGAAACTAGAAAAGAATCTTCTTTTCATGGGCCTTAGATCGGAGGAATCCGACCCCCCTGAAGTACTAGCAGGTAGAATCAGATATGTGATGGAAGACTGCCTGGTCGTGTCTGACGCGAAAATCAGAAACATATCCAGAGTTGGTGGGAAACAAGACGCACCCATTAAAGTCGAGTTTGAAACCTTGGAACATCCCATGAAGGTATGGCTTGTAAGGTCCAGACTCAAACAGTATAACGAGGCTAGCAAGGATGGTAAAACAATGGCTATAAGGAGGGACACACCTGCCATTGTCCGACAGAGACAAGCCAAAATCCGTACAATAGCTGCAGCCGCGAATAAAGAGAGATACAAGGTGGAAATCTTCGGAACAAGTATAAAAATAAATGGTATCTTCTACAGGCACGACCAGTTGAATGCTGTGCCCCAAGAGCTACTACTATCATCGATCTCCAAAAGACAAGACGAGCATGCCATGGTTTTTTTCACAGCCAATAATCCTCTGTCAAACCATTTCCGTGCCCCCTTCTCCCTGGAAAGACACCAATTCGAGAACATTGAACAGTACTTGTATTACAGTAAGGCAAAGATCTTAGCAGACCCCGAGAAAGTCGCCATGGCACTGGCAACAAAAGACCCCATGGCGTGCAAAAGGTTCATGTCACAAATCTTTGAAAGAGACGATACGTGGGCCAAACACAGGGAAGAAGTGATCCTCACAGCTGTGAGAGCTAAGGTTAGACATCACGAGTTCATCAGAGAGTACCTCATCCTCACAGGAAACAGACAAATCGGCGAAGCATCCCCAAAAGACAAAATCTGGGGCATTGGCCGAGGGCTACATGATCCCGACGTACTGAAAACCAACACCTGGCCTACCAAGGGTAATCTACTTGGAAAGACGTGGATGAAGGTCAGAAGCGAAATTAGTCCCATAACCGCTGCTGACACAGACAACCCTGCCCAACAGATCGCTGCTGACACTGATAACCCTGCCCAACAGATCGACGACAACACAACCGACAACGCCCAACAGAATACCCCTCCTCAGACCATCGACAATGACACCAAAACAGAAGACACAGAAGAGGAGAAAATGGAAGTCGCTGCTCCATAAATCACCATGATGTATAGGTTTAACAAATAACTTGTGAATTATGAACGAACAATGGATCCAGACAGCTTTTCAATTTCAAAAAAAGTAACAAAATTTATTTCACTTAACATAAATGGACTAAATAACGTCGAAAAAAGGAAAATAATACTTGATCAGTTCTCTAAATATCCAGAAGCAATTATTGGTCTCCAAGAGACGCATTCGATCAAATCTAAAGAAAAGGTATGGTGTTCCCAATGGTCTGGAAATATATTTTTTTCACACGGAACTTCAGCTTCCAGAGGTGTCTTAATACTAGTTAGCAAAGCGTTAATGCACAGTGTTATTTGTTCAGGTACCGACTCAATGGGTCGATGGCAATACATAATTATAAGTGTTGAAAACAGGAATATATGTGTGTTCAATATATATGCCCCAACGGCAGACAAGCCAAAAGAGCAAATCAAACTATATGAAGATTTGGAAGAATGTATAGAAGAGTTAGAGTATGATCAATTGTTAGTTATGGGTGACCTAAATGCTGACATATCATATAAAACCGATTCCGTACCCAGCAAAACCTTGTTAGATTATATTGACAAACGAGACTTATGTGATGTGATTGATGTAAAAACACCGAGTATTCCCCCTTTCTCCTGGTCAAGACTAGAGCAAAGATCCAGGTTAGACTATATACTTGTATCGAATAATGTAGTTAATAATGTGATAGATTGCAACACTGTCACCAACATTCACTCTGACCATAGAGAAATCCATGCCAATATCCACATAGGGGGTTCACTTAGGGGAAGGGGATACTGGAAATTCAACGCACGTTTGTTACATGATGAATCCTTCTCTGAAGGAGTAGAAAAGTTATCCAAAGAGTGTATGGAAACCTCCCTAAATCCCAAAGTAAGGTGGGAGTTCTTTAAGATGAACGTCAGGGAGCAATTACAATATCGGCCCAGAGGGCAAGAGCTAGAAAGAAAACCCTAGAAAAGCAAAAATCAAAACTCTTAGAGCTAGATAGTAAAAAAAGATTGAACACCAACGAAGTCGAAGAGAGAAATACATTAATACAAGAAATTAGAGAAGCAGAAATAAGAAAAGCAGAAGGCGCCCTTGTTAGGTCTAAAGCGAGATGGGTTGTAGAAGGGGAAAAACCCTCAAAATATTTCTGCGCACTCGAAAAGTACAAAGCAGAGAAAAAAGTGATCTCGATGTTAAACATTGGTGGTAACCTAACTACAAATCAAGTCAAAATTTTGCAAGAAGGTAAATCCTTCTATGAGAAATTATATAAATATGTACCCCTAGATGAAAGTGCTGCTGATGAATTTGTGTCGAAAGATCACACAACTCAGTTAGATGAAACTGATAATAACCTATTATGTAGAGCCTTTACTGAAGAGGAAATCGAGAAGGTTATCAAGTCAATGAAGAAAAATAAGTCCCCAGGGTGCGACGGTTTTATCAGTATTATTGGTATACCTTGAAAAACCTGTTTATGTCAATGTTCGAGTATTGTTTAATAGATGGCCAAATGACTGAGAACCAAAAACGAGGGATTATCAATGTAATACCAAAAAAAGAAAACGATTTAACCTTTATAAAAAATTGGAGACCTATCACGTTACTCAATGTCGATTATAAAATAATTTCTAAATCTCTGTCAAACAGACTCTCATTTTTCTTACCAAATATTATTAAAGAAGAACAATTCAGCTTTGTAAAAGGTAGGAATATTGGTACGGCTGTGAGACAAATCGACGACGTTATATCCTTTTTAGAATCTTCCAAAGGCCAAGGCCTTGTTACATCCCTCGATTTCGTGAAAGCATACGATTCAATTGGTTGGACCTTCTTAAGAAAAGCTTTAGAGTCCCATAATATCCACCAAGACTTTATTTCTTGGGTAGAAACCTTGTTGTACGATTCTAAAGCCACCTTCTGTAATAACGGAACATCTTCAGAATGGTTTAGTGTTGGCAAAGGCATGAAACAAGGTGATCCTATGTCATCGTTAATGTTCACCATAGTTGTGGAGAAACTAGCAGAGCAAATTAGAAGAGATGAAAAGACAAAAGGTATTATGCTGAATGAGCATGAAGCGAAACTGACTCAGTTCGCCGACGATATCACAATATTCTCGCAAGACGAATTTTCCTTGTTATCTACTTTCAGAATAATTGATAGGTTCTCCAATGCCTCTGGATTGAAATTAAATCCCTCTAAATCCAAAGGTTTTCAAATCGGCAATATCATGTTAACGAACAGAGAAGTGTTAAGTGTCGACTGGACTGATAAAATGAAAGTACTGGGTGTAACTCTGATGTATCCTTGTGACGAAACAAAAATGTACAAACTAAATAGCGACGACTTAATACGTAAGATCCAATCCACAATAAATGAATGGAACAACAGGTTTCTCACGATAAAGGGTTGTGTTTTAATATGTAATGTATTTCTACTACCCATACTTCAACACTCTATGTCGTGTATATCCTTTGAACAACCTCTGCTAAAAGAGATTAACAAAATAATGATGGAGTTCGTGTGGAAAAACCAAAAACCAAAAATAAGTCAAGAATTCTTAGCCCAAAAGCACGAAAACGGTGGATTAGGTTCATGTGGGTTAAAAAACTATTACTTGGTTATCGTACAAACTGGTTTAAGGCCCTCGAGGCTTTCCATAAAAGAAAAGTAGCAGACATATTACTGTGTAGATATAAACCTTCATGTAGCTTAAATAAGTTCTACCATGACATTTTCAAGTATTGGAACAGGTATTACTATAGTGATAAACCAGACAACATAAATCAAATCATGAAAGAGAGACTCTGGCTAAACAGACTGGTGAAGTATAAGGGGAAAATGCTCAACTGGGAACTTTGGAAAGAAAATGGCATTACAGCTATAGGTGATTTATTCAACGAAAAGGGCTATCTCATGTCAATGTACGAAATAATGGAGAATTACAAGTTTTACCCTCCATTTGAACAAAGAAAACAATTGCGAAAAGCCCTACCTCAGGAGTGGGTATCGAGTATGAAAAACTGTGAACCGTCCCAAATAGACAACTCAGTAATTCTAAAAATCCGGGGCAAAACTTTTAATATTTTAGACTGTTTCTCGAACACTATTAATCAAGAACTCGTTCTAAAAAGAGTCCCCAAGAGGGAGAAACTAGACAGGTGGCAAGAATTACTTGCAATGAGTGAAAATGATTTTGAAATGGTGAACTGGAACACTGCCTTTTCTAACCCTTATAAGATAACACCCGAGACAAGGTTACACGTACTACAGTACAGAATCTTACACAACTCGATTACCTGCAATGAATGGTTAAAAAATGCCCAACAGAGAAATGACCCAATATGTAGCTACTGTAAAAAGGTGGATAATGTGGTTCATTTTTGTATCGAATGCAAAAACGCAATGTCTCTATGGAAATTCATACTTCAGTGGATCTACGATAGTGGATACCTTAATAACAATGGTGCCAACAAGAAAATCATCCATAGAGAGGGTAACAGTGTAGTGGTCAATAGAAAAGGAATAATGTTCGGCTACGAAATCTCTAATTTAAATTCCAGAGTAATAAACTGGATCGTATTAACGGTTAAGGCTTTCATACACCGCCAGAAATTATTCATGGAGGATAAAATTGACCCCTTACTAACAATGTATGAGCTGCGTATGAGAACGAAAGTTGTAATTAATTCACATAGCTTGAAGAAAACACCGAATGATACAAAAAAGTTATGGAGAAGAACGTATGATGATATACAAGAGGCCATCGACAGGTTAAAAGTAAACAGGGCATAGACTTCCCCACTTCTATATCAGTGATGTCCTTGAATAAGCTGTGAAAATATCGTGTGATAATGTCACAGTCGAAACAGACTCCAAATCAATGTTACTGTATGACAATGTTGAAATATCTTGGTTATTATTCTTCACGTATACTTGTATTGAAATGTTTAGCATTGTAGGAGCCCAGATGGCAGTCTAAATATTGAATAAAACGATGTCGCAAAAACAAAAAAAATATTTGTGGCTGTCGTTTGGCATTTCAGCATTATCTCATTGCGTCATTAGGAAATGTAGCAGGAGCATGAACCACCGTCTTTATATATGTATACTAGTTACATTATAATACGGTAAACATTTTGCTTCCTATCCTGAATATTATTCGGCTGGATTTGATCATTTTTGTATTTCTTTTACGATTTCCAGATATATTATATAGAACAACTCAAATATATACTGATATAAACATGTTCTCTCATTCTGTATTGGTCTGCATCAACGGTATCGTACTTTACCTATTAGTTGGCAAGGTTGTTTGCGTGCAGGACTAAGGTTTCCCACAACTTATGAGCAAACCCTGGTATATAGACATGATGAATATTAAAGGAATACTATTATAAATATGTTATGATCGAACTGGACTTCAATACAGATTATAGTGGTCCAACTAAAGTACCTGACGCTAGCTGCTGACACTTTCAAAGCTGTAATTGGGACCTGGAGACAGGATTGAGATGAATTTGTCCCCATTCCTCAGGTGATTCCAGATCAATTTAAAGCCTGGGCCAGATTGATGAATGGTGTGCTCAAGGGGAAGAATAAAGCTAGTAAAAACCCAGCGGAGAACCATTGTTTTGTGTGAAAAGGGAATTGGATGCTCTTTATCAGCCATCATTAGTTTCTTTAATGATCAGACTGTCATTTTAAAATAGTTTTATCGTCATTCCAATCTATCAAAGTGTGATCGACATGAATCGGACAATATCAATCCACAACAAAATAGTAAATGTTTAATTGATGTGTTCGTCATAGGTTAACAATCATAGATCTGAGCCAATTAAAAGAAAATCATGTGACCTATTATAATATACCTCTCCCTTATAGCTTTAAATCTATTTATAACATCATAATAATATGTATTATTTTATTTGTTCATATGTATGTATGTAAAACGTTTTTATTCGATCACCGCCTCCCCCTTTCTCCCTTGTCTTTCTCTCTCTGTCTCTCCCTCCCTGTCTCTTTCCCTCCCACTACTCTGTCTTCCTCTCAGTCCCTCTATGTCTCTGCCTTTGTCTCTCCCTGTCTTCTCCTGTCTCTCCCTCCCTGTCTCCCTATCACTCCCTCCCTGTCTCCCTATCACTCCCTCCCTGTCTCTGTCCCTCCCTCTAGCTATGCCCCCCCCCTCCCTGCCTCAGACCATCCTTCTAACTGTGCCCTTCTCCCCCCCCCCTCTTCCTCCCTCTCTCCCTCCCTGCCTGTCTCTGTTTATGTCTCCCTGTCTTTCCATGTCTCTCCCTCTCCGTCCCTGTCTCTACCTATCCGTCCCCTTGTCTCTCTCCGTCCCTGCCTATCTCCCTCCCGGATTATTTCTGCTTGTCCCTCCCTCTCTGCCTCTCCCTCTCTGTCCCTCCATGCCTCTCCCCCTCTCGCTCTCTCGCTCTTTTTCTTCCTCCCTGTTTCTCTTTCTCTCTTTCTACCTCTCTCTCCCTCAGTGTATATCTCCCTGGCTCTCACTCCTTGTCTCTCTCCCTGCCTCCCTCCCTCCTTCCCTGTCACTCTCTGTCCCACTCTCTCACTCTCTGTCCCTGTCTCTCTGTCCCTGTCTCTCTGGCCCTGTCTCTCTGGCCCTGTCTCCCACTTGTCTCCCCCTTCCTGCCTCTCTGCCTCGTTCTCTCCACCTCCTTCTCTCTCCTGTATCTATATGATGGTGTAGGAATACATCGATGTACATTGAGATGAAAAGAAGCGAGAATAGTAATAGATATTTGGATATCAGAATTTGATGTCAGAAAGAATATCCTATAAATCCAAGAAAGTATCAATTAGGTCATAAGTCATGTGGATAATGTGACAGAATATCTTTATCTTAGAAAAGGAAAAGGATATCCCAAAACAATTGTGTTCGATATTTTGGATATTTCCTATTTCACAAAGATATCCTTTCCGATTCGGGACAAAACATCCCATTACTTTAGACGCCGGAGCAAGTAACTGAAAGTAGAAGTTAAATCAAACATGTTAGATTAAAGCAGGACCATTCTTGTTACAACCACGTGACTGCTCCCATTTCCATAATCGAGTAACAGGAGGAGTAACGGTAGCAGTATAACTTGTAAATGGAACCCAGCCTAACTATAGTTACTTTATTTATTTATAGGATGTTTATAGAGTGTAAACACCATCAAGAAATGTCAGGAGTCCTACAATAGAGCATTAACGTATAGAGTGGCAAATTTAATACGGTGTAGCCATCAAGAGATTTTCTATGAGCTAAGTAAAGGAAGTCTTTACAAATGGGAATTCCTATATATATTCTGTCACCTTACTTAGGTGAGAGTTTAAGGAGACGGTATATGGAATGAAATTATATGATTTTACGGTGCTCTTTCCACAAATATAACTGTGGAGCCCGCACATTATATTCTGAGTACTATTAGAGGGGAGGTGTAGCCATGGCATTAGCTATGTTGGAGTTTTGCCCTCCATATTTCATGCTTATAATTCCAGATATATAATATAGTTACTTATGACTGTTCACGCTATACATTTTACACTACAATACATTTGTGTCTCTTGTACCATATGTAATGTTTATAACTGATTTCAATTACATATTTCCTGTTTACACTTTTCCTTTAACAAACATGTGTATCAAATAATACATTTCTCACTCTCAATTTAAACAAGTGAAAATCCCTCTCATTTTTCGGATGAGGTTGAAGCCCAGTTCACAACTTTGCTCCTTGATATAAAAAGGAATCATCGTAGTTTTTTCTAATTTGGAAATCACATCAGGTATTGGACCATCACGAGCTCTTGTTCTTATCCTGTAATATAAAAGACTGTATTACATTCTTAGACCAGCCCTCGTCCCCCGCCCTTCCCACTCAATGACAGGGTTGTTTGTAGAGCCGCCCTAGGCTAGCCTGGGTGGGGGAAATGACCCTAACATGGTAATTATTCTCGAGATTTCGTTTCATAAGCAAAACAAGATCAAGGACTTGCTTGCACATGGTCTATTTGGCTGTTAAGGACTGGGAAATGATGGTCCTAATTGCAAGCGCTTTACAAACATCTAATAGAAGGGGGGATCGGAACCAAGAAAAACTGGGGGCCGTTTCACTACGCCGTGTCAATCCACCCTAATATTTACCTATATATATACCGGTTAGATGTGCGCTCATTTGAGCGGTCACTTTTAGTTTGGTTTCAATAGCAACTGCGTAGGTCACTTTCAATCGTAATAGCTAATATGGTATGTGACTGCGTGAGTTACCCGGGGACCCCGATTTTGCACGGTAAAACTCCTTCAAGGAAACTTTTTCTAGCGACACCCTGTTTGCTTAGTCATCATGTCCACCAACACAGGCAAACGCCCTAGGATACCTGAGGAGAATTCGGAGGTTAGTATGCATAATATAAGAAATTGATGAATACCAAACTACTATCATTCTATTAATAATGCCTAAACCATCTCATATGAATAATGTGACGTGTTGACAATTATCACTTTCTGTACAATTCAATAGTTTATACATTATCGCCCATATATGGTCTGTTGATATATCCTGTTCAATGTGTTTTTGTTCTTCAGAAAATGGAAAAAGGCGCAGGGAAAACTGGACACCGGCAAACACCACATTGCTGTACACTGAGTTGTTTCGGGATGTTATTGTGAACCAGAAACCCGGGGGACAAAAGCTTGAGGAGGAGGCATGGCAGCATGTGACAGACACTGTCAATGCTGTGGCATTAAACAATTTTCAGTTACAGCAGATAAAATCTAAAGTGACTAACTTCAATTCAATAGTAAGAAGAAGAGTAAGTTTTACCACATAATACATTGTAATGAAATGTAATATACTCAGAGTATACATACCAGTTACATGATTCATACTGTTTAAGTTCTTATGTTATAATATCGATACCCTAAAACAGGGGTATAGTAATTCATGTTGTCAATATATATTTTCCACACTTGATATGACCCCAAAACCTCATATTAATTTGCGCGGTTATTCCCTCTATGCGGTCCCGATTTACGCGGTAAGAAATTCTATTGAAACCAAAATGGCCTAATGAGTCGCCTATGCGTTCAAAAGGTACCTCTTAACATTAGACAACAATTAGGTACCTCTTAACATTAGACAACAATTGATCTATACGGTGATACATGAACAAAAGTGAACATGCACGGTCATTAATAGTTATTAGGGATTCTAGGCGGTCTAGTGAAACGCCCCCTGGTCTTAATAGAGTGTTGGTCTCAATAAAGAGGGGGTCGTTATACAGGGTTCCACTGTATACGATGTGGGCACGTTGCTAAGGTGGCTTTCCATGTATGTTTTTCAGGTCCATCATCCATCAACCGACATACACAAGATACGCATCTCTGCTAAACTATAATCATACCTTTTCCATACCCAACATGTCCGTCATACGTCGTCAATCATACATTTCTTATATGAATCGCCTCCCAACACATTAGACTCACTGTTAGTAGCACCAAGAAGAAGTTATGTGCACGTAAAAGCAGATACTTATATGGAAATGGATTTGATGGACAACGCATGGCGGACAACATTCTTGAAGAATAGCGCGTATTTTCATGCAACTGTTAAATATATATTAGCCTTAAATGAAAAGATAATAATAATAATATATGGAGAAAGATGCCAATAGAATAAGCACATTTATATATATATATATCCTTCATATTTTGAAGTTTTCAATTTTCTTCTTTTACTCAGTTCATATCTGCAGTATAACTTAACTAATTCAGTATCAATGTTCAATTTTCAACATTCAGCGACAAATATTTCTGTAAAATATTCATCTTTTTCAACTTTCACCGACGTTTCTTACTAAACCGAATGTTCGAAATATTTTTTTTACATTTTTAACAATAACTAGTTGCATCCCACTAGTACCTGGGGGGGTGGGGGAAGGTGAAACTGAAGCCACGCCCAGGTTCGAACTCACAACGTGCCACTCTTGGCAGTGAGCCGACCCAGCGCTTTAAGGCCCATTCACATTAACACGGCCGATCCGTGCCGGCTGTAATACTTTAATATTGTGTATTTTGCACCAATCGGCCGTTGTAATGTGAATGGGACTTTAGACCACTTGGCCAACCCACATCCTGTTTTCATTCCCATATTGCCCAGCAATGCGCAACCAAACATATTTGTTGAAAAGTCATGCAATGTAATTTCTAGTATGCAAGTACCTTTTTCATTTGACTGTATAAGGGGAAAGTTGTGCATATATATAAAATACCACTTTTGAGTTACTCAGCTAAGGCCTCAGATGTTCACAGGAATGGTTTGCAGAGTCCATATAGTGTCCACCTAGAACCATCTGAATACAAATATCCTTTTCTCAGTGCATGATGAAACAAAAAAAGCGAGAAACATTCTTCTTCTCACTTAATGAAACATGTCAACTTGAATCACAACTAACACATGGTGCAAATTTAATGCAGGGCTTTTCAAGTTAATTTCACGAAGTGACTTGTAATATTCAATGTGTCAGCGACGATTGGAGACCAGGTAATACGCATGAATTTTGATCCCAAAATAAATCCCTGTCTCAGTTATTTAGTTCACTTTCCAAAATCTTTTTAGCTGTTTTTAACACGGGGAGTAAGATAATTATCATAAATCTTCTTTGGATTCCAAATCACAACCATTCATTCTGAAGAGTATACACCGGGGTAATATCCCTTCCAATAATATATATATTATATATATACAGAAATAATGAGGTAAACGGGTAAGACTGACGAGGAAATAAATGGTATCCACATATAGCATATCGTACAATACACTTAAGGGCCACCTCCACTAAGCCGATTCTCATGCGATTCTCACGGAATGTAGTGCAAAAGAGTCCTCTGCGGCGCAAAATCGCATGAGAATCGGCTTGGTGGACTAGGCCCTTACATACAAGAATAAAGGTACTGGAGATGTGGCTCCAAAAACACGAGATATGTAGTGCAGAGAGAGGGGAAGAAGATACAAACTCTGACATAATATGTCAGATATATTGACGGATTGAATTTATTTCCTGGTGGATAAGCATTTGTATTTGGTGTCGATATTCGCATTTGATGACTTTTTTTTTTATCTAATTGGAAGAACTTGTGTGCCTTTACTACTACTCAGGATACTTGGGGCATGTAAAAACTAGGACTGAGAAGTAAGGGCCTAGTCCACCAAGCCGATTCTCATGCGATGTTTCGCCGCAGAGGACTCTTTTGCATTAAATTCTGTGAGAATCGCATGAGAATCGGCTTAGTGGACTAGGTCCTGTATACTCTTTTATCGCATTGTCCCTTGTGAAACTAGTGAATAGACAGACACCATACAACCTAAAAGCGTTCCACCTTGATTTCGGTTCATTCATTAGTTCATCCGCCTCATATTTTTCAGTTTACAGGGTAAATCACAAGAAATGTTTAGGCCACATTTGCGGTGGGCTCATATAGATTGCACATCGTCCTTGAACCGTATCTGAATTGTCCCCAATTATCATCTGGCCAAAATGAGCCAAACTGTTACAGTCGTTGTAACATGAAGAATAAGTAAAGATGGTATTGTGGAATCCTTAAGGGCCTAGTCCTCTAAGCCCTTTAAGGAAGGTTTATTGTACAGATGTAAAGTATATTGATGTCAAACCTCTTTTTGAGTGGACAATAGCTGGTGTCATATCGAAAAGTGACCCCGTCAAAAAGTGACCCACCCCATCGAAATCGAAAAGTGACCCACCCCATCGAAAAATGGCGTCCAGCACGTGACTGGACAAAACACAATTTAAAGTAATTGACGAATTATCTTAACAAATTAACTTTACAAATTATATAATTAATAATTTGGTTTATTGTCAAGATTAATTACTTTTGTTTATTAAAGAACCATCTTGGTAAGGGGGAAGAAAGGGACTAATGATCTCTTCCCTGTGAGTCTCTCGAACAATACAGCTTCTTTGCATGTAATGGTTGAAATTCAACATTACCCAGTAACTGACAATCTTTCTTGATTAGTAATGGTTTGTGTAATTGGGAATGTAAACATTACCCGGGCGTTGCATGCCTCTGAGAGGAGGCACAATTGCTCAGAATTCTTAAGAGAAGTTCCTTTGGTACATTTAGATCTTTTTGGGATACATTCCAAATAAGTCTTATTAGGATCAAAGATCCAGGGTTGACCTAATATTACTAGGCACATTATCCGCCATGGTAAGATTGGATTCTTGACCCCAAATTACCCGGTCAGACTATCCAAAAAAGAACCATTAGGAAACATAAAAAGAATTACTTAGACGCAGTTTCGGTTAACACGCAATAGTCTTTAGATATAAAAGGAGGCTGGATAGTTCGGCTGGGGACGGGTTTTGGAACGGTTCTTGACAGACCTTGGAGCAACCTTGGCTGATTCTAGAGCGGTTCATGATGGATTCATGATTGCACCTTTCAAATTCAGCTGGATAACTTTTTCAGAGTCTGGAAACTCCCTGCTTTTTGTTATTTCTGTGGGTAACGCATCATATCAGATTTGAAAGGAAGATACATGATTCAATCATTTGATATGCTGAAAAAATGAGAATATACCCGTTTTCCCCATCGACTCCTATTGTGAACGGTAATAAATTCCAGTGGTCCCTGAAATAAAAACTAAACCTGCAGCACATGTTTTTATGGGCTTTTTTGTTTCACTCAACTATACCAATGTTCTTTCTAAAGTCAAAGTTTTAAAAAATTCCATGAGTGATTCTTTTTCAATTGAACGCTTTTAAGAAGCTAATGTTAACTAACGCTTGGTCAGTGGTAAAAGTTTCCCAGATTTGATGATGTGGCCCAACAATAAAATAAATATATATCGAAATAATTCATTTAAAATGATTTAATGTATACATTATGGGTAGAAATTATGTGTTAACGCTACGTCAGCATACATTTTCCCCTTGAAATTTACCCCCATAGAAAATTTATTTACCCATAGACGTTGTTCATTTTTGTTACAAATGAACTTTATAGTGTGCGTTTTCAATTGAAACAGATATATTAGCTACAATTTTGGATAATAATAACTCCTTCCTGGCACAAGAATTCACAACTGATGCTGTGTAGTTACAAAGGAGGAACTGCACACCTGATGCTCTGAAGTTGTGAAAGTGAAAGTGAAAGAAAGTGTGAACCGAATCCCCTTGGGGAATAAAAGGTTGATCGGGTATGGCACGATGGCCTGTTATAAGTAATGAGGAATTACAACATCGGCACCAACCTCATTGAAGTGATTAAAGCAAAAGGCAATGAATGAATGGATGAATGGACATTTACTGACCCTACTGGTGCTATCTATTGTTCACCTCTGTAATTACCTGTCCAATTTCCTTACTATCTACATGTCTTCAACTTCAGAATGTGCCTTCACTTGTTGGTAACATCACGTTTGAGGAACCGAAGCGCATTAACACTAGGAATGGAATTGATATAAAGGGTGTCCTCTTGTTCTGCCATCTCATCCTTAGTTATCACACTTGTTAGTTAACATGTACCACTGCATGGTGGCACGGTGGTGGTTTATAACAATTATTTGGGTTAATATTGCCGAACCCTGGCTGTTGATAACAGCCTTGGCTTTGCTTCAGACATTTTCTCTTTCACAATTCTGGGTATTATTTCACAAACCACCCTCTCTTTCCCAAAACGACTTGATTGTCTAGAAAATACAACAGCTTCTTTGGGCAATTCATTATTCCTCCGATTGAGGGCCTATATATCAATGGGTTTTGCCGCACTGCATCCTAGAGACGGCTAAAACTGCATGATCCTCAACCCTCGGAATACCATGATGAACAATACTTAATCTCGAACACGTTTAGATTGGTTCTAAACACATTTACGTACCATTTCATGCATAAAGTAACATTTCTAAAGATGATAAGGGTAAAGGAACACATACATGACATATGTTTTTAACAGCATATCCACTGGAGCTATAGTCTATCCAAAAAGTAGTAGTGAGGGATTTTTGACTTCAAACCTTTGCCCCCCCCCCCCGAATCGCCATTTGTGACTGACCATATGGCCGTTTGCGACCGACCATGGCCAAATATCCAGCTGTATTGCATTGCGCTGCCTCTGTTCCATGTGCAGCAGCTGTTGTTTTGCTTAGATGGAAGGAAGAGCTGATTATATGGGCCCTGTTCCTCCATGGTTGATTGCAATGAGTGATTCGCTGGGAAAAGGGTTGACAGGTCCTTGTCATAAATGTCATTAATTGTTGCTTAATTTATTACTCCTTGTCCATACACTGTGCATAAATACTTCATTAACTGTACATGGTTCTCATTCTCTGATAGTGATTACCACCATTTTTTTTACCACCATGCTATACATGTCTACTCAAATACTATGTTACCTCCGTTTATGATCTGTGTAATCTTTGTCATATGGGGATCGCACTCTAGTTAGTGACTATTCCTCAATAATCCTCTAATTCGTATTTTCTTTTTGTATTTGTGCTGGGTTCCTAACCCTAGCAAGCTAGCATCTCAATGACCTAACTCTACCCGCTTATACTATTCTTAACTGCTCATGGTCCACACTCTGCGACAGTGATTACCACCATGTTATATACCTTACTTTGTATGTTTTTCTGTTTTTGTGCTGGAGATGTTTGAATCGACCCGGAAATTTTCTGGGGAATGATCACCCAGCCTAAATAAAATCTTTAATAAAAAAAATGAAAAAAATGAATAGAAGTGAAAAATCTCCCACTTTTCCCTCCCCTTAAAGGGCCTAACGAATGACGTGTTAACTACTTTTAGGACTGACTATACTCAACTGAATGCACATTATACTGAAAACAATGCCGATGCCAACGAAACTGCCCCTTATTATTTGTTTGATACCTTTTACCCTGCTGTGCTGTTTGAAGCAGCAACAAGGAGTTTCTCAAGTGTCAACACACACGCCACCTAGCAGCTCTTTTTTCTTTTGAACATATCCTTGCCATCATATGTTTAGATGTCCTGGAGCACGATTTTCCCAAGATCTATAGTTCATCTTTTGTTACAGCTGTTTTGAGTTAATTTTCTTTAGACTTTTAGATTGCATTGACACCCATACTAAAGCACTGCTATTTTCAAATGACTGTAGAACAAAAACCTAGTTAGTGACATTTACTTTTTGCTAATTTACTAATTGTACATTCATTGTCCTAAATCCCCGACAGAACCGGGACAATGCTTTTATGCTTAATCCATGTGACTGAAACAAGATGTATCCACCAGTATATTGTCTCATAAAAGTAAGTAAGTAAGATGATCTACGTAAAAAACCAGTTCCCCCCAGCGTAGTATTGGCTACCAAAAGAGTATAAATATGGATCTGAAGCAAGCACGGCATATACGGAACAATCCAATAATTAAATGTATGATGAGTGGTATGAGTTTCAGAGTATTAGAAACCAGGTGCATCCATCAGAGAGGCAATATCTTTTGCAGGCCAATAAGCCCTCACTATATACTTGGATCGTTAAAGAGGATTCCATATTGATTATAGGCTTGGGATGCGGTTAAAATAAATATTATTGACAGCCGGATGTTTTTCTCGGCCCGGTTTTCTAGTGAATGCCCTTTGCAATATATTTTCGTCAATAAAATATACTCCTCTCTGTTGCCAGGAACATGTGTTGGTCTTCACATACATGTATGGTTTTCTGTATCATTATGTATAGTATTTGTAGGATAGTATGAAATAACGCTATACGTTACGCTTGATTGTTAAAAAAATATTTCAAGAAATATGAAATTGGATGAGTGGAGCTTTGTAATTGTTATCTTTTTTTCCATCAGATTTCTTTTCCCAAATTTAAGAAACGATCAAATCATGAGGAGAAACCAATCCGTTGACCCCCATCCCACTGCCCCATAAGGCAGGCTCCGCAACTAATAGAATTGTGACCAACTGTTTTGAAATTCATAAGCAAAGAGACAAAAAGAATTTACACATTTCTACAGAGGTCTGGGCCCGATCACAATCAATTCCAGCTATACTGCATCATCCTGATATGTGGTAAGTCATTATGCTTCAGCCAGCAGCATTTCGATTTTCTCAGCCATTAAATAACATGAACTCCTTAGGCAAATGTGTTGGGTAACAACGGCCCAGCACCAAATCTTATGCCAATCAATCTAGGGAATACCAATTGCCTCATTACCTGTAGGTTAGTGAAAGACAATTTATTCAGATAAGATTGCAATCTTTCATGGAGAAGGAAAATCTGGAGTTCTATTGGCAAGCCTTCCAAAATATTATGAATTGTCATTCAGATTACCTCAGATTAGCTAAACAGGTCAGCTTTTTATGTCATCCCATTTGGTTATCATATTATCGAAGCCTTCATAGGTGGTTACAAGTAATACATGCACGATAATAAGGAATGGTTACCTAGCTCCATCTATATCCTAAGTGTCCGATTGATTATACATCAACGATTGTTAGGATAATGCATGCAAACAAACTTATTCTGTATTGACTTATATACATCTAATAAGGCAGGGAGCCCATTGCACGATACGATTGTATGGTAAACCAGACACTTCAAATGTATACATACAACTACCAGACAACAAATGCAAGTTTTGAATGATTCATCAATGGCAACATATTATACCTGGGGAATTAATATTAGATAATTTGAAAGGTAATCTTCCCATTTCCATCCTTAATATTGCCAATTTCGATCCATCAAATCCCACGCGGAGCATCCTTTTTATGGCGTGTCGTAGATAGTTACTGCACATCAGTATTAGAGGCCATGGCACTGATGTGACCGATCTGGGGGACATGGGTTCTAATCCCAGACTCATTTTTAAAAGCCACGTCCCAACAATTATGTCCAAAGGTAAGCTACGAGATGCCTAAGAGGGCTAAATGCCTACCTGTGTTGGTGCTCATGATGTCTTAGATATACATGGGCGGTAGGAGTACTAAATGTAAATTTGCCTATAGTGCAATGCAAGTGGCGCTATGGGTGAGTTATGAGGCCTCTAAGTGTAGTTTACTATAAAACCGTATTTTATAGAGTGCACGGGCCCTTTGAGTCACGTCCTCAATATCCCTCTTTCATCAACAAAGAGAAATGCATTGAGTCGGCTAGTCAATTTTCCATACAATAATGAGTGTCTGTAAACTTTGCAGGAGATATATCTTTCATTCGATCAAATATGTAATTTCCGCTTGACCTTCCTTTTCATATCCATGGAAATTGGTAGTGGAGTGCAGGAGAGAATGCTCAGACATTTCGGAAACAAAGTGGGATAATACATTTCCATCATGATGTATTAAAGGGAACTTATCTGTTGAAGCAGCTGTAACACAGGGAAGTAAAGGCAAATATAGATCATAGCGATAGCGGCAACCACATCTCTCTCAATGTAAAGTGTACCCTTAGGCTGCATTTCATATGGGCGAGTATAAAGCCACTTAGCCTTATTTGCTATCATATACCGTAAGTATGAAATGCAGCTCAGTGGTGGATCGTTCCCTTGTATATATGCCATTGGGTGAGGATTCTTGTTCTTCGGGTCTTTTATCATAGCAATTAGTCCCTTGGAGCAATAATCACCAATTACAGAGAAAAGGATGTGTAAATTAGAAATTGGAAAATAAATGTTGATGATCTAATGTCAAACAAAATTCAAAGGGATTTCAACTTAAATGTCAATATATAACTTGCAGACAACAAAGGCAAGTTTTGAATTTGAGATGACTCAAGTCGATCATCTCATAATCTCACCTATTGCCTTGGAGAGAGGGATAAGTTACACAATGCACCTTAGTCAATGGTTGAGCCATTATAATATTTTAGTCACCACTCAAGCGCCTTTGGCTGTATAACATGCCATGTTATGGAGCTGTAACGGTGTACCTAATATTTAAAGGTTAGAAACTGCATTTTTTCAGAAAATCTCTCAAAGAATCTCTCCAGAAGTACTTATGTATAGTCTTTCAGATGGTTGTAGCTCTATAGATAGTAGATCTAGATGATCGAGAGATTGTTTTAGATATTTTATTCAGCTGAGTTACATTATGTAGTTTTACATTGTTCTCAGTCCTAGCTGATATGGAATATATGAAGACATTCTACAGAACAGTCATTCTAGAGATATATGCATAATTATAAAATTACCTCTAACCGGGCAGTGTCAAATCCATTACATTCAAAGGAGAATCTCATTAGTGTCGTCATGACAAATATGAAATACAGAGACTGGCATCTGCAAATAAATTCCAACCTAATATTTGTAAAGCAGGGAAAAGAAACACGCAATAATCATATTATTTCAACGACCGAAAGGGATATTCAGACCAGCAGGCGCGCACATAAAGAAGAGACAATTAAAACGAGACAATTTTTAGCAAATCTAGACAAAATCGCGCTCATAAAAAAATGTGTCTTTGAAGCCTTTCTCAGGCAGTTTTGTCTCAAAATGTTGAAGTTTTGTCTCTAAATTATAAATTTAGAGACAATTTTGCCATAGATTTGAATTTAACCTGGGCAATCAAGTAAGTAATCAGTGACGAATAAAGATTTTTTTAAACTTTCAAGACTTTAGACAATGTCTAGGCAAAAATCTTCAATAAAATCCCTGGCTTCAAGGACAATCTCCAAAGGTGTGCACATAAAGTCAGATTGTCCTTGTCCTTGAAGCCTGATTTTGTATTTGTCCCTGGTCTCTTAAAATTAAAGACTATATTGTCTTTTCAATTTTTGCCCTTATTTGCGGTAGTTTTCTGGCAGTTGGTGGTAGTTTTTTGCAGGGTTTATTTCTAGAGACATTTTACTTCCTCTCTTGTTGCACACACTTTCAATTTTGTTTATATGGCATTTCCGCTACGTCACATTGGTGACGTCACATCCGAAAACAATCTGTCCCATTAACCTAGTTTTGTGACATGACATTGAGCTATAGGCATATGAGTAATTCTCAGACTAAAGACAAAGTGAAACACAATGTAAAACAACCAAAATTGTCTCCAAATTGTGAACTTAGTGACAAATTCAATATTTCAAGACAAAACCACAGCTATCTGAGTTGTCCTTATTTCTTTTTTCTTTCAGCCTCAAAATTGTCCCGGAGACATTGTCCCAGAGACATTGTCCCAGAGACATTGTCCCAGAGACATTGTCCCAAAGACATTGTCCCAAAGACATTGTCCCAGAGACAATAGATGAACTGCATTCAATGTAAAACAACCAAAATTGTCTCCAAATTGTCTCCAAATTGTGAATTTAGTGACAAAACTCCAACATTTCGAGACAAAACCACCTAAGGACAGCTATTGGAGCTGTCCTTAGTTTTTGGTCTTTCGGCTTTCTAATTGTCATAGAGACTGCAGAATTGTCCCAGAGACAATAGACAAACTGCTTTATGAACACTATATATTGTCTAGAACTACTTAAAATTGTCTCGTTTTGATTGTCTCTCCATTATCTGTTCACCTGCTGCAAATCTTACAAAATAGCTTGTATCTCTATGCAAAAAACTACCGCCAGCCGCCAGAAAACTACCGCAAATAAGGACAAAAATTTAAGAGACAATTACATTGTCTAATTTTCAGAGGCCGGAGACAAAAACAAAATCAGACTTCAAAATTGTCCTTGAAGCCGGGGACTTTATTGAAGATTTTCGCTTAGACATTGTCTAAAGTCTAGTTTTTTATGTGCGCGGGCCCAGGTCTACGCTTGCACTAAATTAAGTTTTTCAGGTTCAGGGACGATCCAAATTACTTGACTGATAGAAAAAGAGTTAATGCGTGTTTTTTAAACATCCCTTTTAAAGCTGTCGAGATCGTCAAGAAGTGTTACCTCTAGAGGGTTCTATTAGGAACGGATCCTCCAAAGAGGCTTCTTCTAATGTTTTCCTTTCTCCAGTGCTCAAAAACTAGCTTGTTATTCCTCATGTGATAGTTATGGCGTGGGATAATATTATTAAAATCATGACAACTCAAGAAGATAACAAAGAATCGCTGTAATCTTCCATAACAAATGACAACTAAGGTTGGTTTTGTCATTATATCTCTAGTAAAAGGATATTTAGATTGTCAAAGTATACGAAACGGCCAGGCAATAAAATATATCTATATGAAATAAGGCTGTGGATTCATGCTAGAGAATTTTTAATATGGACAAGAGAAAATGACTGAGATTATTGAGATCTAATACTATGATGTTTCGAATAGGAATAAGTACGATAGATAATTTAAGAGGTAATTTAGATACAGTTTTCTGTTTATTTTATTTCGAGAGGCAACGCCTGAGACCCATCCATGACGGACAGAGCGTATTTTTGTAATGTATTAAACATCTCCAGAAATATAATGTCTAATCCTTGCCAACCGCTTAAATAATAGATAGTATACATTGTTAAATTGGGGGACCAAGCTAAGGCAACCATCCAGTAAATAACCCATTTGTCATATATGTCATAGATTTGTCATGTGCAAATACATTACATGCAAATAATATCCTTGGTAGCGTGTGTACATGCACTGTGCATATATATAGTCTCTAAATTAAAGCATCAAGGCGTGCCAGTTTTCGATAATTAACTGGCACACATAGCTTGCAGCATATGTTGCATCGGTGAAGGTGTACTATAACCATTTAAAATTGACTTCCATCAATTTCCTAGTATAGTATTCTATTTCCTGTGTATTTTCCCGTAGATGCACTTTTAAGGACCTCTATGTGCCACACATAGAGCACTGTTATGTTGAATGAAGAAGAGTTCAAACCAGTCGATTATCACTTCCCACAGTGCGTGGGCATCTGGGTAATCCTGTCAATCAAATAAAATTAGAATGTGCTTCAAATCTAAGATGATGTACCTTTAGGCTTATTTGCTCATGAACGTCAGTCAAAGGAATGATTACCCTTACCTGGACTGAAATAGTGTTTTGGCATAATTAGTTATTGGCTGGTCTTATTTTAGTTTTGAAGTTCGTCGGCACCCGACCCAGTGACCCAATTAAGAGAAGGCTATGTTAGTGTGTGTGTGTAACAAGTCCATGAAAGTAAAGTCAGTTTAACCAAGTGGATAAAAGACCATAATCGAGGAATTCTACCAGCAAAACAATGGTGACAATGTCTAGGAACATTTTGGCTGGGTAGAATTGGGTCTGCTTTCTCTGTAAAATCAAATCACTGCTGACACTATCGTTGGAACTTGCCATATGGTGCAAACAGGTGGCTAGTGTCTAGTGTCACTGTGGTACTTTTCTGTGACCAACGAGAGCGCCGCATGGCAAAAGTAGCATCTGTTGCGGAGGTAAGGGCCCACCAAAGCAAGCATAGCAGGAGCGAGGCAACCTTAACAGTGACGTCAAGTGGTGCTATGTTGACAGTCCTTGAAATAAAAGTGGGTTTAGGGAGAGATGATGTGTTGATAACGCAGGAGAACATGACAAATTAGTGTCAGGTCAGTTCTTAATGTATTAGACCACTCTGTTCATTCTGTTGGTTCGAATCTCGACTTTTTGTGGTGTTAAAACACCACAAGGAGTCAAACCAGCATCGTGATCTAACCCATCAATATATGTATAGGGTGAGCGGCAATACCATGCCCTGTCTATTCTTTTCCAGTGAGATATTATCTTCTTGGCCACAGCGTAGGGGCTATTAAAGTGGCTAAGATAGTTAAAACGAGTAGTCACAGAATCACATGAAGCTTTTCAGTGTAATCATATAGGATATATGTATGTTTAGGGGTCTCCGGTCCAGTTTTGTCACTAAATTGCCCTTGTAACGGACAATCCTACCAGCGGATAGAGTCTGTGGTCGACCCCTAAAGGACTTGGAAGGTTGTGGTTTGGAGGGAATCGCCTTATGGACATGTGATAGAGAACTCGCGATAGCGAGTTCTCTATCACAAGCCATAAGACTCTTCCCTCCAAACCACAACCTTCTAAGTCCATAATAGAGCACCAACATTGTGCCCTCATTCAATAAACATTGAATATGTGTAATGAATAGACCAGATTTCAAATCACAGAGAAGATTGCTCCAGTGCTGTCAAGTGCTGCCATCACTTAGTAAGTGAACAGAAATGTAACTGACTTTAACCTATGAGTCCATGAAGGACATTCGGTTGAGCCTGGCATTATCTAACTCCAGAGGTCACCTCAACTGCCACTTTGAAATTTCTGTATGGCATGCAAACACGATTTCGCTCACTATTTTACCAAATATCTGATATAATATTAATGTTAGAGTTTTGATATCCACAGGAGTTAGTTAGGTAGGATGAAGTGAACCAAATACAAGAAAAAGGAGTAGAAATTCCGTTACTCGATAATCTATCCAACAACAGTAAGAAGTGTCTTTAAACCACATACCATTGACAGAGATTAAAAGGATTAATACACACATGCATGCCTGGTTTCGTACACACGATAGCAACATAAGCTAACATAAATCTGTAAAATTTAGAGTTCTAATTAAGAGCACACAATCAAAGATGTATCTCACCCACAACTAATGTGTTATAGTTGAAGTAGTGAAGCCAAATCAATTAAAAACACCTCACGTTGGATTTGATTAGCATTTTATAATTGGCGACCCCTTACACGTTTCACCTAAAATGTATGGATTCACCATGTATTTATGTACATATCTGATAGCATTGTTTCAGGCCAAGCAGACTCCCAGAGTCAAGTGTCATTGAACGATGTAACGATATATAGATAATATATAAGTATTATATATTCAATCACAAAACCATTATAAAAGGCAATGGTAGCCCTACTTTGGGTACAATGTTGGATTGCCCCGAAGAATCTCAATCAGGAACCAGGGGAAATTACGGAACCGTTAGTGGATTCAACAGGCCTGAATCTAATGAGGCAGTAGGGCAGATGTTATCAAGGTTCTCGACGTAAATATCCGTGGGGAAGGTCCACTGGGGCCATGTCATCATTCAAGTGCATTGCAACTAGATCCCGTATAGAATTTTCCAAAACACATCCTGGAAATACTAATGGCGGAACAATGTACGCCCTAGTATGGTTTACCTTCTTGTATTTCTGACCAACTCCAACATTCCGGGATAGATCTAATAGATTTGGGTTTGATAGAGCATGCCATTTTTCCACTTTCGGATAACAGTTATGTGTATTCAGGTGGTGCATTTCACATGATAACAGACATGAAATCAATGATGAATGGCAGAAAATTAAAATAGAAGCCGATTATATAGAGAATTGCCAGGTTCTGCATCCAAAATATTCAGAATATTAGGATGAACAGATGATCAATTGAGGATATTTATTATACAGTCGAATTGGCCCATTAATCGATCATATAGGTAGGAAAGTCATTTTCAATTCTAGGCAACTCTCTCTGCCAATTTGTCGTATCTACGCAGGATAGAATTAACCCCGAAGTTCAATTATTTAATCGCTACACCGAACGTTATTAGAATAGACGAAGTTTGAAATAATATCCAATGAAAAGTCTGTTACTTGGCAATCACCAAATATTGGAGACACCCGCGACCACAAACCGTCTGTAATATTTGCGTTTAGAGCCTGTAATATTTCCATTTTTTAAAATGCAACAAGCATCAAGCTACAACTTTAGTAAACGCAGAAACAGAACTTCGAGCAAAACATCTCCGCATAGCCCCAGGGTATGTCTATTACGAAAATTTGATTTCAAAGGAAAAGCCAGACACGCTTCTGGACGAGTCAGAGTGAATAACCTAATAAAATCTTTATGGCTAATAGTTTGTAACAATGTTTGCTCAGTTCTTTTTGTGGATAACACTACTTCCATTGCAGGATGCTATGTATTTCAAATATCAATGTAAGCTGAGTTTGTGTATACCTTAAATACTCCTAGTACGTTTTGGGGCTGAGTGAGGCCGAGGAGAGGTTTCTTGACCGGAAGTTCCTCCTGCGCCTATAATTGGGACAATGAGGAAACTATACACACTGTAAAGCCGGGCCCACACATTCAAGAATTCACAGCCGAATTGGGCCTTAAGACAAGTCGTACGAATTCAAAATCATTCTTAAGAAACTTATTTGAGTTCGGTGAGGTGTTAAGTCAACACACGCGATCGTCCTTTTCAATATGATGAAGTGAATTATATATTCTTTGACATGGGATATACCATAGCACTCGATATGCAGTCAACTACATATGGCATTGAATAATTAGTTGGCGCTGAATTAATTGGGTCTGCCAAATATACAAGCGTCATTCCCCTTCAGCCTTCAATGCTTGTGATGGAAAGCTTATTCATTACATACATGTATGTATGTGTCCAAACGGCACAATTAAAGGAACTTGCTCTGTGTATATGCTCATCATTTTTACAAAGAAGGCAACTGACTACCGTTTAGTGCAAGTGAAAGTGCAATGAATATCAAAAGATTGGAATTGCAGAGATAATTGAATAAAGGCACTCTCAACATGAAAGTATAATTACCTACCATTCCTTTACCTAGTCCTTTCTTTATATCAAGAGTCAATAATATGAATGACTTCGATAGATCTCGCAGATTTCCATAGCTATACAGACGATATTCCAAGTGATTAAGGGATTGTTTTAAAGTTATATCCTTGATTAGGGGACTATTTCGCAAACAGCAGCAGCAGCTTCTAATGAAAAGGCTTTCATTAGATGACTATTTTAGATTAAAGTAAAGAACAACATCTCTTGGAGAATCGAAAAGATTATAAAGATGCATGGATGGCAATCGATAGCTCTTCTGTAAGGAGTATGTTTTACAATTGATAAACCCTATCAATAGAGCCCACTAAATTTTGCTAGCAGAGGAAGATGGCCGTTCTTCAGGGGTCAATAATCGAACAGTTTTATGTTCTTTTGTCGAGGACATAGATTTTCAAAATGTGTACGTACAATTATCAGACGCCAGATTCATGTTAATAGATGGTTGATTTGAAATAGACTGTATCATTAATAGTTCCACCGCCTCAGAAACGTGGTTGATATTTTGTGAATACTGGTATGCGCATATTAGGGTTGAGAATTACTGTTAAATAATCGTCAAAAGGCAATAGGGTCTAAAGTGACCTATTTATTTTCCGATCAACCTTTTCATTTCGTTCTAAAGAGCACTACAATAATTTTCACAGCGCCAAATCTTATAGCACGACCCAGTTAAAGGTGTCGTCAAAATGTTATCCAGAATCTTGCCATCGTAGATCTATACATCAGAACTGTTTTGACGCCATTCCAATGTGGGATAAGCGTCGATCGCGCTTGGTGTTATAAAAATAAAATGAAGGGAAGTTTAGGTGACGACATACATCTGATGTAATTACGTTTTCCTTGTCCATATATGAGGAAGGGGACCCCACAGGGAGGCATATGAGATTTTAAGAAATTGGGAACAAGGGACACTAATTATGAAATACCAACAAATCCCCATGTATCTGATAGCAGAAAGGCTTTTATTGTGATCAAATTCTCATGAGTTTAAAATACAGTCAGGATACCAATAGAGAATTGCATCTAACAATCTCTCTCTTCATCTCTGTCCATGTAATGTGACATACCAATTACTGACTGTCAATTACATACAATAGACAGTCAGCCGAGGCTTAATGCTTAGTGAGATATGAAATAGGATAATCATGAATAACATAAAGGATAAGGAGTTAAACGTGATAATAAGCGTGAACTGGTCTGTACATATGTGGCGCCAAGTGTTACATACCTAATTCTGTCTTCTTCTGTTACATAGTGATGATTAATAAATATATGAACAGAAAACTTACTTAAAACAATCTTTTTTGCCGAGACTCAGAACTACAATGATGTATACGGGGGTGAGGTTTCAAGGGGGGGGCAAGACATTTTGCAAAAGACTTTAAGGGGGGTCATACAATTTTGTAGAAGAATCTTTCGCAAATTCTTCACTTCCCCACCCCTCCATTTTGCTTAATTATGAACAGCCCCATAGTAGTATGTCAGCCAGGCAAATCGTGCTAGTCTGAATCTGGTCGGGTCTGAATCTGTCTCTCATCAAATATTTCATATAGGTCTTGGTGTTCGGTTGGCGTATTATGTACAATTTTACTTAGGGGACGTAGCGAGATATGGGGATAGCTATTTGTATCTTTGGTATCACTTCCTTTGTGGAAAGGAATGGCAGCTGGGACATGGGCTTGAGTGAAGTATCGAAAGAGTGAGTCGATCCTGGCACTAATTCTTTAGCTTTCTTTAGAGGCTTCCTGGGGGGTTATTTATCACGGAGACGTTATTGACGCTTTGGACCAGTTTTGATACATATACAATATCAGTTGCCATGTTTTGTAGATCTAAAGTAACATTTAAAGTTGCCATGTTTTGTAGATTTAAAGTAAACATGAAGTGTATCATTTTATATCATTGTCCATAGTTAGGTTAATTAGACACTATGTGGGCAAATAACGTATAAAACTAATCTGCTGCTTCACCACCATCTGGACAAAAATTGCTTGATGTACTTATCTTATCTTATTCTACCCATAAAACTTTAATGTTGGCATTATACACACTAAGACAATAAATGTCACACCCCTAGACGCTAAATATAGTATACCTCAGGACGCTAAATGTCACACCTCCAGACGCCAATTGTAATATATCCTAAGGCGTTAAATATCACACATAATGAGAAGTTTCTGCGTCTTCAGTAGACGTTAAAAGTTTTATATGCTTAAAGTTTAACAAAACCATTGTATAAAAATTGGGGACGAGGAAAACCTCTTATTTTGCGTTTGACTTTGCAGTGTAAACATCCTGAATTTTGATTTTCTAGGCATCTAGGCTATTCGATCCATATATTGGAAATGTGCTTGCAGTTTTTTGTAATGGGAATTTCTTTACACTTGCAAATGAACACCAGACCAGACAGATAATACATATTAGGTTGGTGCTATCAATTTCTCTCAAATTAGAGTTTGCTTGAATTGATCTGAGTATCGGGTAGGCGATGAGGTGAGAGAATAATCTATAATGTTTGAAATTGAAAGTGGTGGAAGTTAGTGTAGTGTTACAGAAACGTTTTCTTTGTGGTGTAGATGAACAGGGAATTTGCAGAACATGCCTCTTATGAATTGAGGGTTTGCCTTGACAGTGGTAACTGTTCTCCCCATGCATGTTCTGCGATATGTTTTACCACATCTCGTCTTCTGTACTATTTGCATGGCATTCTGTTACAGGACATTGCCTTGCAGATTTTATGACCAGGACAAGCTGTTTATATTGTTGGGGCTCACCTTAGATATGATGATTATGAGAATTTTTATGAAGAGGAAGAAGTTCTGGAGCTCAAGGCACTTACAGGACGCCCTGAGAACCTGAATTCTATAGAGAAGAGGTGGTCTCCTGAGGGGCAACCAGGCAAAGTAAGCTTGACCTGACTGATTTATGACTACCACTGAAAAGAAGAAAGATTCTCCTTTCAACATTGCAGAGAAACTCATCTATTTTCGGACTGAATTGAGACTTGTCCAGAAATATTCTTAATGGACAGGGTGTATTTGAACATTATCTCTTTTGTTTTCCAACTGGGGTATATTCTGGGAAAGCCATTGTAGAATATGCCTTAGTGAACCATTGGTTAGTGGAACCATTGGTTTGGGTATCATGGTTTGAGGGATGCTCAAGGCAAGACATCCAGGTTTATAAAGTAAGTTCATATCTTCTTTGCTCTTTTAACTTCTGACCCTGTTGTTGTTCTGAACCCTCCTGTGGAATTTTTTAAATAACTTGTCTTGATTTGTTATTATTCTTATAATGTTATCATTCTTATAATGTTATCATTTATTAGTAACTTCCCTTTTATGGTAGTAGTAACCACCTCAATTGGACATATCCTGTCTTGGTAAATGGTAAGGCAATCCTTCATTTTAGACCTAGGTCATCATTACTTTATATATCAAACCGTCTTTCATTTTTTCCCACTATATTTGATTGAGGGCATGAACAAATAATATATTTGCCCAACATATATTCGGCCAACACACATAAGAAATAAAAAACAACCATTTGCTCTAAAGCTTAGCCTTTTAGCAACCAACACATTGTCCAGTTCTCTAGAGCTGTAGCAGTCTGATACACATGAAAGAACTGCTCAAGAGCACCAGTCCCCATATGACTTAAAGATGCGAGAAAAGTGGCTGGGCACCGGAGAACACTATGCCAGCTGCATGAATACACCAACCAGGACACCCCAACAGCACTTATCCTTCAGGTGAGTGGAGACTCCTATATGTATATATATATGGGAACAAACTGCCCGAGGGATTCAGTTTTGAGAGAAAGATTTACCTCCTTATATAAGCCACCAAACATAGATGATTACCTTCTCACAGACCAGGATGACAACCAGCCAGTTCTTGAAATGGATCATCTTTGAACTCCTGAGGGTGTCAGCCCAAAACTTAATGTCGGAGAGCTTCACTATATTGGGTGATGAAACACAAGTGTGAAGAACCTGCCCCCAAAAGTCTCTGTATTGGTATTGATATTGTTATTGAAAAGTCTCTTCATAGGTATTGATATTGTTTTTTCAAACATAGAGAATCTGAAGAGTTACACTTTACTTGATGATATTTCAGATCACTGTCCAATATCCACCTTGCCTTGATTATCAGAAAGAATATTACCCCAATAATAAAAAGCAAACATAAATGGGAAAGAAATGGTGTGAGTTCTCAGATCAGATAAGGGAACATATATGAGCCTGAAGTTGAACCCAAATGAAACTTGGAAACTGTTTTTAACGATGTAGTACTGAAGTGTTTAGACATAGAATACATAGTAGAATACAGGTCAGACATCAACAACAGGCTTATATAGACAATGAGGTCAGAGTTAGGATCAAAGAGAAAAGCAAAGCTTTTAAAGAGGTGATTCAGACTAATACAGCTGTAGCATGAACTTTTGAAAAAGAAAAAAGGAAGAAAGTGAGACATTTTTTAATACAGCGAGTCAACGATCTAAAACAAAGTCGATGACCAAATTCTTGGACATAGGGAGGTTGCAAAAACATAGGTCCTTTACAATGTATGGGGGTACAGACTTTGAGAACTTGAGTAGCAAAGTTCATGTGGAGGGTCAGATCAAACTGACTATTTGTAAGAATGGGGAGATAGACATCAAAGGAAATATAGGAATTCAGATATATGTGCCCTTATGATCAAGACCTATACATGTACTGCCAATAATTGAATTTGGAAATGTGTTCCTTTTAGATACAGGAAAGTCTCTTGAACACAGGGCAAACATCACATGTCTGAAATTGATGTATATAACAGACGGAATAGAGACAAAATGTTGGCATATGAAAATCTGGAATAGAAGGGAAAATATGTTCAAGATCCATAGTAAGAAAGACAAGCTATGTGGTATTGTGTACTATAAAGGATAAAAAGCTATGGAATATTCTGTCTGATGTGAGAGGAGAAGTAGATAGAGATAGATTCATCATGAAAAACATTGGGAAAATAACAGATTTCTTGGGGGTGGGGGGTTCTGATAGAGAAGGGACTGGATGGATATATTTAATTGAAAGAAACATAAATCTTCCGATGCATGTGGATCACTGTTGTCTGAAGTTGCTATGCGACCCGGTGTCAGGGATCTACTTAGTAATGAATATTTTAGCATGATGTCTCAATCTATTGTATGTTGTCGGAAACATATTTCTTAACTTGATGTATGGGTTGCAACATGGCGATTTATTATCATGTGTTAGAACGAATATCCCAGTAGAAAATAATCTATATGTTTTCCAGTGATATGATTGATCTGATTTGTTCGGTATGATTGATATATGATTGCTTCATGTGTTTGATTAACTATTATGAGTGCTGATAATTAGATTAGTATGTTTTCTTAATTGAAGTCTGTTGAACGCTAGAGCTTTTGTATATTAATTTCATGGAATATTTCCCTTAGATCTTTTTTATGATTGATTGTGAGCAAGGCTAGTTTAAAATGGCTGTCAATAATCGGCAGTGATTTTATGAAGTTTACACTGTAAAAATCCTAACTGTCAACGTTAAATATAACTGATTCTTCTTGATGCATTGGACCATTAAGTGATTTAATGCCAGGTGGTATGGATAAGATAGAAGATCTTCTTTTATAAGAGTAATACTTTTATCAGAATAACAGAATTGTATTGTAGAAGGTTGATTTAATATAATTCGGTATAGCAGATTGTTTAGAAGAGTAGAACATAATATTTTCATTGGATGCAACACATGAAAATATTTGTGTAGGGTACTCCGTCTTTTGTTATGTAGATATGAGTAAAATATTATATTGGCCTTAAATGAAAAAAAAAAGAATATTTTGTGACAACTTGGTAACATTCTATTTGCCTTCTATTAGCTCCAATCTCCAATCTCCATTCTCCAAAGAAGTCAGTGTGGGATACTCGATATCAAACCTAGATTCTAGTATACTGGCTAAAAATATATCATTGACATATGATTTTATAACGATCCTAAGATAGAAAATGTATTGCAATAATTCTATTGAGCTCCGGTTAGCTCCATCTCCAGATACCTCCAAATCTAGGAAGTACCTCTGGATGCCACTTGGAGTCCACATTTCCAGTCATGACGATATTTGCAGTTCATATAACTTGAGTAATTTATCATTAATTAAGGAATATTAGCATATTATACATTCGGGAGTTCAACAACGTTATTTGTTACCTATTTCACCATGCATGTTAGAGGTTGCATTTGTATAAATATCATACTTATTCCTTTATTCCTGTTTGAGTTGGAAACACAATGTTACCATATCAGGTTGGGGAAGCAAGGTCTTCGACCCAACACACATGGTGGAATAAAGAACGAATGGAGAAATTATTTCTCTCTTGGAGTTCTCAATCGGAGCTGCGTTTAACCATAGAATATTTCAACCCTTGGTCCTTTGTCTTTATAATCCAGACGCCATAGTTCTTTCCTCTCATCTCCTGCTATTGATATTCATAATATATTCTCTGAGAAGTAACTATGCGATCACGATATTAATAATTAATAAGACTCGGAGAAGAAACACAGATGTGCAACTCTGGCCACTAGACACTGGAAACAACATGGGCAAGAATCGCAACACAGCATGGTGCCGTGAGTGTGAGGGAAAGATACTTTGTATTTATTCCTAGAACACTGGATTGTCTACTGGACATTGAAGTTTCAAAGGAACTTTCAAAGGATATTACATCAATTCACCAGGACCTCCCGGAGTTGTCCGAACCGCCTGGATCCTCCGGATCTGCTGGAATCATAGTCTCCATTGTTCCTGTAGGAGTAACCAGCACAGGAAGAAATATCTGGACTTCTTTGGAAGGACCTGAAGTATCTTGGACATTTTAAAGCTGGGAATATTTTTTATTTTCATTGGGAAGAAAGATATATGGAACCCTCTTCTTCTTTTACCTTCGGATGGTATGAACGCTGCTTTAGAGGCTTAGGGAGATATTTATGCCCTTTTCCTCCCTTGGACACCAAAGAAAACTGGGATTGCTTCTTATCTCGAACATTGGCATTATTCACTGGATTTTTTCTTATCAATTACCAGTAGGATTTATATCCTCAGGAAAGAAGAGACATGGCTACCGATTTGGCAAAAGGATTGGTCGCTGGAGTACAGCTCGGCGATTTCAATGAAAAAGTGAAAGAATATATCTTGGAAGCTGCTAGCGAAAAGGAGGATCTGGATGCAAAATATTATGATCATCCTCAGACCAAGTTGACTGAAACAGTCAATGAACGTGATACAGCAATAACCAACTGTGATCTCCTTCATGATGACATCACAAGGACTTAGGAAGGAGGATCATAAACCTCTACTTGGATCTTGATTAAATGTGTACCAAATATATTTCTCCTTTGATGTAAATCGTTTTGTATCCCTGATATGAAAGCTTTCTGATTATTTGTGTGCTAAATATATTTCTTTTCTAATGTAAAATCGTTTTCTATTATGGATATTGCCATTTTCTGATTAATTTGAGATCTCAACGTCAGTGGAATGTTTAGAGGAATGCCCAGTATAATTGAAAGTGTGTTAGTCTGAGACCAACTAAGGTGCTATTCAAGCAGGGAATGACTTGGAATCTGATTATGTATGTGGTAGATATATTTCCTTTCTAATGTAAATCGTTTTCTATCATGGATAGTTCCAATATCTGATTTATTTGCGATCTCAAATCATTGGAGAAGTGTTATTTTTCCAATTATCACCATTCGAATACAACTCCCAGTACATGGAGCTGCAGATCCCTGAGCCAGTATGTTACCACAGATGCTCTTATGTACTTATACTTGGTTTCATGCGCCTGTGTCTATCTTCAGATGTCAGATAAAAAAGTCAGATGTCAGATAAAAGGTACTCTACTGGGGGAATTCTTTTAAAACAGATTTTATTTCGTGACATATTTCACATATGAGATTCATTTCAATGAAACAAAAAGTCACTGTTGCAACTACAAAATATAAATTTTAAGCAACGGAGAAGTTCGAATAAATTTCAGACAAAATTATCATACTACCTCTTAGCCTCGCTTCTATGGAGACTAACGTCGGTTTATTATTATAAATTATATTGCTTTATAGAAGCAAATTACGGAACGGTGAGTACGATTAAATTTTTTGTATTTTCTGCCGCTTAAAATACATAATAAGAAATACGCCAAAATAAAACAATAACATTCAATAATCAAGTATATATGGACCTTGTAGGTCGAAGACAAATCTCATACAACATTCAAAGGTCTGGATTAATATCCAGGAACAAATCTCCTTCTACACAGTGTAAACTACATGTTTTTAGACAATTCAAATAAATGATATGCTTACTGGGTTTTCAAGAAAATTTAAAAATTTGTCCAAGGTTTCTTTTCGAACGTGGGCAAATTATTCCAAAGTATCGGGCCCTGAACGTGGGGATGCCTGGTATATATCCAGAGGGTTGCCCGGTACAAAAATCTATTACCAATTTTCTTAGAGATACCAACCATGATAAATGGGTTATGAGTAGCTATATTGATAGAGAAGATTTAAACGTTTAGGGTGAACACTGCAGCTTTGCTTTATTGAATTCATGTTTGAACAATCTGTTTCTGTTCATAACACACACGTCTTTGAGAAATGAGGTCCATTTTCTTTCACATCTCCCATATGTACCTGTGACGATACAAATTTATGGTTGGGTATCCTTCTAAATGAAGAGGGGTTGTTCCTGTTCGAGTTTGAGTCATTATGACCGGGGTTATTTAGGACTGAAGGAACTGCTACTTCATTTAGTAACCTGCATCCCCTCAAAAAGATCACCTCGTTTCAACTACAATAAAAAGATCAAAATCCTTTGAATCACTTTATCCTGTACCTAAAATTTGTATTTGACAGTTTGGCATTTCGTAACAGTTGATTTAATTCCATCAAGGTATTTCGCTATCTCGGATTGCGTATATTATGATAGGAAGTCGATAAGTACTTTGTGTTGTAGTTGTATACAACTATGCTTACATGACCCTATTATCCAAGTGCAATTCATTATACGATTTATTTTTACTAAAAAGAACAATATTTCATAAATACAATACAACCATTTCTAACTGTTTCAATCAACTTTAAGAGCGCATGCAAATATTCACATACATCTAGATACCAAATAATTATTGTCTATGCAAGTCTGCTATGCCTCTGGCTGCAAAACCTCAACACTGTTTATGCAAACAGTAATTGCGCAAATATTGCAGGCAAATCTTGTTTCCGCCAGCTTTAACAGTCATTGACATTTTGCCTTTCTTTCATCAGGCATCTCCTGGATGCCCTCTCCCTCCTCTTACATCCTACAGCTCCTTTTGGCAGCTCACTGCCTCCATGAATATCACCATGAGCAAATACATCAATAGATTTTGTTTGCTGCCGCCATTTCTCGTGCCAAGGGTCAATCTATTTTGCAATTTCCAATGAAGCAGCGACCGGATTCACCTGACCAATGTGAAAACCTTAAATGGTCTTATTTCATCTTGGCATGGCTAATCGTGTCTGAAGACGTACAGTTTACGTTATAGTTGGTCGTAAAAGGTGGGATGTTATGTTATACTGAACGCACCGCACCGCACCGTCTACCGCACCGTCTACCGCACCGTCTACCGCACCGTCTACCGCACCACAAACAAGATCTTCGTGCTTTAATCCTCTAACAACATGCAATCAATAAATATCACCATGAAATCTGTACTAATTTCCTAAATTAGCATACTATTATTATGGTTGAAGAAGTAGAGTCAACTCAATTGAAAACACATCACAAAAAATTCGATGTAGCATTTTTTTAGCGACCCCTTACGCATTTTGCCTAAGGATTTGTGGCTTTATAAGAGGGTGGTTTTATACAAAATCATTGGGGGTTGTATTAAGAAATTAGCAAAATAGCAATATATACAGAGGTTACATAATATGGTGATTAGTTTGGTATGTTTTATACAGAGTTGGCATTGTTAATCTATTGTTCATCTGGTTAGATTTTGGAAAGAATCAGTAAACATCATGCGGAATTAATGTGGATCAATTTTACAAAATTTCTAAGGCATATGTAATAATGGTAATGATTGGTTAATATCTGAGTGGGGCTGCAATTAGGAGACTTTACATATTCTGCAGTCAGTAACTGCGGGCCAGCTTTGAGTCATTTTGCACATGTGCAACTCATTAGGGCCTCACCCAAATGCGGGCAGAAATGCTCCCCTACTTGAGTACCCACTGGACCCACCAGTCCCGCTCACTGACCCGTCAACACCACTAGAACTGGCCGCTGCCTGTGCGTGTGGCCCTGTGTATATACCTGTTTCTTGTAGAAACACTCTGACAAAATTTAGCATATCCTAGAACTTAGCGGGTCAATTGACCCCAAACCTGGCATGATCACTCTAAACATATGGTTCTATAATCCTGCCCAGTGCGTTGGACATAGTTTTAAAAAAGGTTGAAGCAAAAGGGTTGGGGTCTGACTGCAGCGCCACACAGGAGGGGTGGTAATGACCCACAACCAATTTGTGAAGTACACCAATGAATTTGGTCCATTTCTATCTACAACTCGATACAGGTCCATTATGACTTCGCTGGTTCTAACCTGTCCTGCCCCCTCGGCACTCACCCCAACTATACCAAGCCAGATCAGCTTGAGCTCCATTTGCATCATAACTCAGTGGACAGACGTGCATTTCCCTGCCTTACATTGCTTCACTGGGGGAAATGTTTGTCTTGTGGCAAGGTGTACCCCGGTCGTTGGGGTCAATACTGCAAGTTTACACTGGAGGCTATTAAAGACAAACTGTACAGATGAAGAGGGGCGGGATGCTAAGTGTCATACTAAATTCCTTGATTTCTTTACCATGCCTGAGAAAGAGGATGCAGATGTAGTGATCAGTTGGATTGACAGGGGCGATCAGGATATTAAACCAGCTCTAGAGATGTGTGCTGGATTGACTCTACATCTACAAAAGTTGGTGCAAGATAATAAGTCAGTTGGCTTCTTTATCAGCTAAGTTGAACAATCTTTCGGCTCTTTTAATGAGCACTACTATATCAAGCCCTGGGGCTAAGTCAAAGACTACAGGTATTGGACAAGTATTGCCTACCGCTCTAACCAGTTTGTCAACTGCAGTGACCTGTGGGAAGGGCACTGATCAGTCAAGTTAATACTAGTATAACGACCAGTGCAGCTCAGCCCGTTCCTCTTGTCACCTACAATGTATGGGGGATTGGCCGATCCTCTGACTCCAGGATTACTGGGCCCCATATACGCCACGGGAACGAATGCCATAACAGCTGCTATCAATAATATGACCCAGTCTCTAGACCCAACAAGTTGTACTGTGAAAGGATTTCCCGCCCAGAATATCATGTACAACACTTGATGTCTGGTACACCCCTTAAAAATGTTTGAATCACACAAAATAACCTTGAATGGCATATCAATCGCCATATGTACACTTTTTTTGCCTCCGGGGGCTAGTGGGGGGACTCGCTACATACTTATGCCTGTAGTAGCTAAACATGCAGGAAAGAGGGACTACAATGATAGAGCTCATGCAGAATTTGACAGGGAAGTGGAAAATGCCTTTATAAATGTAAATGATATATTATACATATATATGTTTATGTATGTATTCCTCCATATTACTAACATTACATGCGAGATAATTATGAACCATTGCATTAACATGAAAAAGCTTTTCGGTGTCATGCCAGGGAGGAAGAAACCATTAAATTGGAAATACTATCTTCAAAAAATATTTGGACAATGTGGTTTCTCGATCGAGGTTGATAACATCGTATTGGGAAATATGAAGGCGTTTTCTTCATACAATCGGCCCTGCCAATCTCATGTATACTGTAGCACACACACACACACATATGTATATATATATGTATGCTCAAAGAAGGAAGTAATTAGTGTGTATGTTTCCGATGAGCAGGCTAAGCACCTAAGACACTAATTTGATGCCCTCTTCGTATTATGAAAATGTACATATCTTGCCTAAAGAGACTCCTATATGCAAATAGGCTGTTCAGTCTCTTATTTCGAATATGATCCTGGGTTCACACAAAGAGAAAGCTATTCCTGAAATATGCCCAGCTCAGTTGGCAGTTGTTCCGAAGCATTCATGTTTGATTGTTTAGGATCTGGCTTTCCACAGTTTTTACCTTTCCCTGATATATGGATGTATATACACTGCCATTTACATTCCAAGGTGACCCGACAATATAAAACTTCATCAAAGCATCCTTTGTGGATTCCACCAATATTTTATTTTCAAAGAAAGTTGATGGTTGCTCACTGAAATATATGAACAATGGAGTGTGGGTAAACCATTTTCTTCGAGTTCTGTGCTTGCATGGCGGTAGTTGGAGCATCCTAGCATTAATACTGTGATGGCAAGACATTGAAACTCTATTAGGTGTGTATATCCAGATGTTCATTGTTTAATATTCATAATATAGCTTCCCTCATGGTTGCACCAATCACAAGCCATATTCAGCCGGATATTTTTTTCCAGCAACTCATTGTCCCCGTTGCATAACACTCTGCGAGCTCGTGGATCGATTCTACGACGTCATAGACGGCCATATGCTATGTCTGCACTGCATACCATTAGACCAAATCAACGACATTCTCTACGACATCGTAGATCTCTTGGCATCTACGATCGATTTTCTACACTGCGTCAATACTGAAATGTGAAATGTTTTTGATTATTTGCTAATCTATGAATGGCCGTATTAAAGATGACTAAAATTCAAATCTGAATAGCTCTGGTTATGGTAATATATTTAATTGAAAAAATATCGACATACATCCTTTTGTGGAAAAAATAAATGAGGCTATATTCACTGCGTGAATATTCTGCCTTACATGATACACATACTCTGTGATGCACTGCCACTACATGTACCCATCTAAAAATGTCGGAGTTTACAGTGAAAAAAAGATCAACACATCATTATATTTTGGGTACTTTGAAATAGGTTTGGTAATTTTCTAGCATTTTTTTTAATGAAATTACCAAAAGCCAGATGTTTAAATTTATAATAAATTACACTTATGGACGATGTTCTCACATACACTATTTCGGGGTTAACGTTTTAATGCCTCTCTACCATTAAATTGTCCTTTAATATCATTTTTGAAGCCACGAGGACTCCTCCATAACATGGTTCATTATTAAGCAATGCAACTGACTGAACTGTCGTTTATTTTTACGAGTCGCAAACAGCCATCGTAGTCGTAGAAACAAATGTCCACGACGTCGCAGATAGACATCTGTTATGCAAAGACCCCATTGTTTCTTTATTCACATCATTTACCGCTTCCCTACCTCCTCAATTATCCTGGCCGTAGAAAAGGTTTGCCTCGTCAAGCAAACTGAAATTCTATTCTATTTCCATGAATTCTTGATTGCGATTTACACCAATGACTTCTATTTCATTACTTCAAATCGTAGCATTATTAAGCAGTACTTTATTTTGGAAATATGCATTAAAATATTCAGGATATTCATGAGCTCCCATATTGCTTTGTTTTGGAGATGGAATAAAACGTGTATACACATATTTTCTATGGTAGATGCATCTTTTACAAATATCCTTAAACATGTATATTTGTTCTTGGCACATTGTGTCGCATTGAACTGATACTACGTTTAACTTACGACTTTAAATAAGCAAGCAGCCCTTACCGTTTCCTGTAATATATGACCAGAAATCCTACGAGAGAGATCTAATAGAAGAATATTCTAGAGAATCTTGTCACGCTCACATTTTATATTTAATGTAAAAATTTATGATTACGTATTATTACGTAACATAGTACCGCATTCATGTATATAATAAATTATTGATATACAATGTATTATTAATTAGTTGGGGGAACATTATACACGTGCCATTAACAGACATGTTAATTATTATCTCCATATGTTACGTACCTTTAGATTGACCCATGAACTAAGTTGCGTCTAGATATGCTAATCCATAGGCCACCAGGCGGATGCCAACTAAGCTTGTATTTTGCCAGAATGTCTAGCCTAGCCAATGGCACCACCAATATAATCATTTATATATATACGAACTCTGTTAATTATTCATACATGTGGTTAATGTTTTTAGCTGTGACCCATGGTCACGTGACTGACCTCAACATTATTGGAGGATTTAGGCATAATTAACTCCACTTGATTGTGATTGGACATTGTATTTATTACTACCATGCTAACATGCGACCATAAAGGGATACTTGCCATTTGCCATGGTTACATGGGGTGCCAAGGCTTCCGTGCATCTTCCGTGGGTCACGTAACGTCTTCCGTGTATAACTTTTACGAATCTGATGACAACTGATTCTGCACCCCAGTATACCTGCTTGACGGAAGATTCATAACAACAAGTCCTATTGGTGATCAGCTTTGTAATAGCTGGCGGGAGTAGCCAGACAATTACGGTAGTGTTCAATGCGCAATCCAAGTAGCAGCTATAGGTAGCCTTGATATAGATATATATAGAGAGAATGGGACGAGCCGGCAATAATCGAAAATTTATAGGACGAGATTCGTCCACATAAGCACGATGCCATAGGCAGAGTGCTTATGTGGACGAATCAAGTCCTATAAATTTTCGATTATTGCCGGCGAGTTCCATTCTATATTTATTATATGTGCATAAAATTTGATCATATATTATCAGATATCACTGAAAAAATATTAAAGAAGTCTCAGACAGAGAGCCCCGCTGCCCTGCTGACAGCCCCACTGACAGCCCCGCTGACAGCCCCGTTATTAGCCAAGTTATATTGTTGACATATTGTTGACATATCTCAGCCATTTCTTGAGCTACATTAATAAATCTTATACCATTCAATAGAGAATTTAATGCTCTATTTAATGATGGGATTTTTATTATGTATTTCTCTAATCATAGTACCAGAATCACGGGTGGATTACCGATCGCGGGGATTTGTTTACATCCTTCGCGGAGAGCCAAAGCTCCGCGAAGCATATAAACAGAGCTATTTTTAGACAACTACATTCATATAGGACGCGTCCTATATGACTATATTTATAGCACCCCACTTATAGCACTTCTCATATAGCATGCGCGTATAATAAATTGCATATATAATACCGAAAAAAGACAAAGATTTAAATGCTTCGGACCTCGAGATATTATAACAAATGTTTCCCGTCTTGGTTCTACAGTCTGTAGAGAGAGAAATTTCAAATATATTGGAACGATTATTTAAGTGAATCTCCATCTTTTAAAGACCATTTCTGTAAGCAGGTTAGGACAGCTCAATGGAAGATTGGAAAAATTCGAAGACAAAGAAAGTACATGACTTCTGAGATATCCCTGGGGTTGGTAAAGACCTATATCCTTCCTCTGCTGGAATTCTCCAATTTCCTACTCCTAAATATGGGAGTGGGAATGAGGAGAAAAGTCCAGAAGACTTGGAATAGGGCACTTCGTCTAGCCCTAGGTAGAGAACTAAACAATAATGAATTGAGTTATAGGTCAGGAATTCTTTCAATCGTCGTGAGATCTGAGATAGCATGCCTGAAATTGATGTCAAGGCGAAACAATTTTGACCATGTGGATGAAAACCTTAATTTCAGAAATAGAGTAGGAACAATTCTACCATGCAGTACATAGAGCAAGAACAGAAAAGATGAGGAAAAGTGGGGGTTTTTTTACAGAGGAAGATTTATGTGGAATGGACCTCCTTTGGATTTAAGAATGGAAGAAAATCTAGACAATTTTGTTTTGAAATTAAAAACTTGGCGATGGGATGTTTACCTAAGGGAAGCTGAGTAAATTTCTAGATTTCTTATTAATAATGTATGACCTTTCATTCCTTGTATAGTAGGGGTAGTCAGTTTTGAATGGTCCCTGAATCATGTATAATATATGGTGATGTGTAAATTATGTGTTGGGTAGGGAGTGACTTTGTAATGAATAGTGTTTCTGTACAGTATAATTTGGACAAAGCCAAGTAAATAAAAGCTATGAAATAAGGCAGTCCAATATGCAAGGTCTAGTAGTATAGGACAAGTGAACAATTTGATTAGAGGATATGTTTAATGTAATTTGTAGTTGAGAGAGAGGAAAATTTACTTTATTTTTAATAACAAGGCAGCGCCGTAATACGTCCATGGTGGACAGAGCGTATTTTCATGTGAATGTTTAAATTATATAGGCCTCAAATAATAAAAAAATATTAATAATGCATTCTTCATTAATCCACTCTCTCTATCATCATCGATATTACTTAGAGATAATCTAGTCTGGCAATCATTCCACATTTGTTTGTTAATTCTTATGGGCAAGACTTTATTGATTCATATCAAGGCAACGTGCGAAAACATTCATGGTGGACACTACATATTTTTGTCTGTTTTCTCTTTTGTTGTTCTGTTTTCTCGTAAATCCTGTATTAATTTTGTAATTGACCTGAAATGTAATTTTAAAAAATTGCGCTTTCTATTGGCCAACGTTATCATAACAGTTCACATTATACCGTGAGGAAATAGTATGTTAAGCTGACAACACTCGATCCGCATCTTCTAACTCAGTTTTGGACACCTTTTTATAGGTATTTATGTAAAACCTATACGGAGCGTTTCAATTATTTTATATAAAGCAGTTTTCAGTGAATTTGTATCATGGGTGAGCGACTTCCAACAAAGTAAAGTCCTTGAACAAACATGAAGAGTAATCAATTGAAAACCTGGCGTATTTCCAGACAGTAATAAACATAACAAGTATATTATCAGATTTATCTGAGAATCTATATTAAATTGTTAATTAATTTTTCTGTAATAGAGGCATGTCTTAATGTACTATTATCATACAAAATGCGAAACACACGCTAAGCTAAGATTTGTCCATTCATTCATATATATTTGTTTAAAAGGCTAAGATTTCAAGATTATCTGTATCAGCTTGGAAATATCTATGAAAACTGTCAGCCTATATATAAGGAACCGATACCTGCTATACTTTTACTGTCCTGTCACAATAGACAGCATTAAATTCCAGCTGGACCTACCCAGGAGGAAAAAGACAAGCTTTTATTAAATATCCCCCTGGCGAGGGCTTTCGGGGGGGTGGGGGGGGGGGGGTAGGGTGCGGTAATGTCTGCATGGGAAGTAATAACCTCTCCTTTTCACAGAATAATTGCATTTATATCACAATAGGAATACCGGTGCCTGTTAAGTCGCGGTCATGCAGGTTGCAGTAAAAGCCTCCGGAGCCTTCCCGGATGGCCAACCCAAACTAATGTATTGAAATCATAGTGACTGAAATCTTCTTTACTACAATATTCTTGGAGGGGGCGATCACACTTGGATTTTATTGACTTTTTGAAGGATTTAATTGAATTTGATCGAGCTTTTTTATGATGTTTGCCAAGGACATTTTCCAGTGGTGTGGGAAATCCATGAGGACAATGTGGTTATTTTCAGATTAAAATGAAAATGTAATTCACTTTGGTTGGGATATTTCCTGCGGTGGCAATGCTTGGAGGATATTAAGGGACGATTGGTGTTCCCTAACAGCTGTTATTAAACTAACAATTGCAGACATAAATTCCTTCAATTGGGTTTCTGGATTTTCGAAGGAAAAACACATTTTTTTCATATTCAAGTTGGCGATCTTGCTTATAGGAACCAAATGATCAACAGTCTCTGGAATCTTACCCCATCTCAGTAATCCCTCAACTCAAGAAGATTGTATCAATCATCTTAATTCTCATCGTCATCACCCATCATCACCCTTGTATACTTCAAACCACCACCACTAACATTTATACACAATAGCAAGAGTACTGCATGTCAACTGAAATATTGATCATATGGTTCATATAGGTATCAACTATTAATCACTTCTTACATGCATGTAGTAGTTGTTTTTTCTTTCTGGATTTGACAGTTTCATGATCCGCAACTAATTTCTGTTCAAAGGGACTAACACATTTTCCATGATCTTCCACCAATGGCTGTGGTAAGTGCAGCATTAATTACGAAAGGAGGGATGCATGAGTGAGAGATATTTGTTGGATAGAAAGGTTGTTAGTTGCACTTAGTTAAAATAACTGAAGAGGAAAATGATCAGATAATCTGTGCGTTTGTCTGAGTCAATTTGATCATGTTTGTCAGATTCTAATCTAAGGTGTATGAAAAAGTTGCTTGGGGCAGGTTATGGAGTACTTAAATGGTGGAAATTTGTGAACTAAGACTTCTGTGCAATGTGATAAGCATTTTCGAATTCTGTAGTGTCAGGTTCCGAACTTCTTAGCTAAAAGTTAGATCCATGATAAATTGCTGTCTAATATGACCCATAATTAGTACAATCAATATTTAATTCGTTGGTATATATAGTCAGCACATACTTTCAGTCTAGTTCAGAAGTGTTTGCAAATAGTAATGAGGTATTTACGGGGCCGATTTTCTATAAGAGGTATCTCAGGAATGAGAGGATATCTTAAATTACGTCTCAATGTAAGGTACGTTGAAATGCTTGCACATATACGGTATGTTCTTAAATAGTGTGCTTCATTACGTAAGTGCCACCACAATGAATCTTATTTTGTTGTTGATAATCTCTGAGGAAATGATGAAATAAATATATCTACATTATTTCATGCATTCAATAACCGATTCAGACTGTAATTAAACAGTTTTACAATGAACATAGTAAAGAGTAACATACTTCTTAAAAAGATATTAAATTGACGATTTCTTGCTAATGTTTACGATACCTTAAACCCATATCTGACGCTCTTATATTTAAGATTAGGTCATACGATCTTTTTATGAAACACTCCCCTGGATGACAAAATATTTAGATAATAGGAAAAACGTTAGAAATAGAAAAGATAGAAACCTATTGAAAGTATTAACGCCTGAAACAGAGAAAGAAAAAAATGTTGGTGGTTTATCACGTCCGGCCCTCTCTTTGAAATACTATGGACACCAGAGGCTACCACTGTAAGACGAGAAAGCATTTGAGAGTTTTTCTGAGATCAGTCTTTCTATCAAACAGCCAGGATAGCGAGACTAGTACTAATTGAAATTCCCACACGCCGGTGCACCCCCACACCCACCATATGAAAAGATTCCAACGTGTGGTTGGTGTATATAGTTGTGGCATAAACTTGGTGGTTGGTGCATGGTTTGCAACTGTTTAACAACCATTATTTAGCAAATTTAATAAATGGGAGGCTTTGATGTGAAAAGGATGTTAAAATAATTTCATGAGATACATAGCTTCTAAAGCTGCCTGCCTATTGGTCATGCTTAAACCTTGATGACTTAAATTTTGGTACAGTATATCAACTAAACCCTAAGATAGACTATTAAGATATAGGATAATATAATAGTAGTCTTATCATGAGGATGTGGAAATAAATTAAATATTGCGTTAAGCATAATATCAAGTATATATACTTGCTTTTGTAAGTGGGGAAGAGAATATTGGTATTACTTGCTGGAAGTTGCACCAATTATATTGTTTAGGGATTATTAGCAAGAAAAAGCATCCATTTGTCCAAAACATAGTGGGAAATTGGTAAGAAATCTAATCGCAAATTTGTTTTTTACGAAAGTATCCTTTACTCAGATGCTCAATCAATGAGTAGATGTAAAAGTTGATAAACTTGGTTGGAAAATGCTCATTGGAAGATGGTAATCTTGGCTTAATAGTGTTATAGCTCCTTGTGTCATATTCATAAAAAAACATCATAACTCAACTCGATTACTTCGTTATTTTTTATGTTACCCTAGTTGTAACAATAATATTGAAGATGCCTATGTACTGAAAAGTGTCCGGAACAGCTGAAAGCTCGTAGATAAACGTTTATTACAGATGACAAGACTGTTTAAATTATGTCATGGGCTCCCAGGTAAGAAGTGCTAAGCAGAGTTTGAGCCTTGTTTCTTGTAAATGTTGTCATTGAAATTCAAAATGCCTATTTAGATAGACCAAGGGCAGGAGTGGAAGGTTATATCACCAGCAGACCCTTTATGTCAGTTATTAATCCTATAATAGTACATTAAGTCTTATTTAACAACTGAAGTTGTGAAGTAAATCTGCATTGTCCCTGCAGAGAGCCCCTGAAAAGAAACCTTTCATAATTCTGAAGGTCCTCTTCAGAGGTCGCCAGTCTATGAATCACCGTGGTTGAATTTACCATTTTCCTTCTTACCATTCGGTGGTAGGCCTATAATCTGTTTCATCTTTTCCCAGTTCTAGTTAGGGTATGTGACTGTACCATCAGTTATATAAGTTCGTGGTTCAGGTGATGAGCCTGTGGGCAGTTTGTAACCTAAACCTTGGCTTCACCTGGGTCTAGGACCAAAGTACCTAGAGACTTATCACCTTCAGGCTCCCCCATAATATCTTAGTCGACCATGCCTGACATTCTGAATAGAATTTACTTTAGACTACAGTTCTGAATCTCAAGTTCTTGAATGACAAACAATACCCTTTCTGCGTCATTCAGATGAATAGTAGATTCACGTCACATCAAAGTTAAGCCTATATGGATGATGGCCAATCTGCCTAATGCAGGCTTGCTATTCCATCATTGTTACGACAATTTTCCTGTTTGGCGAGACATTTGTCTCTACTGTTAAGGTAATAAATGAATGTTCTCTGTACTCAGAAAATCTAAATACTGTATAATGTTGCCGATATAAATCATGGTAACAATACGGGGGGGAACAAAAAGATTCAATGATAGCCAAGATATCTTATTACCTAAATAACTGATTGATCCTATCTTCAATGTAACACTCTTTCATGATCAGAGAAGTATATAAGAAACCATATGTCAGCATTCAGTGTAGAAGACATAAATCGTGTGTCTTTCTTTTCTCGAGATATTTGGCATAAGATAGAAAAAGCAAAGTTAATTATGTGATTCATTGTAGTCTGCCTATTGATGTTCTTCACAGAATTGTACCTGACTTCGATTGCAATTACTGTGATTGGTCCGTTGCAACGCTGCAGTCTCTGACTCATCATCAAAGGGGCTGCTTAATTTGAGTGTATAGGATAGAGTGGAAATCTTTGAAATTAAAATGGGATTGACTTGAGGGAAGATGACTCAGTTGTTGGTATGACGCTTCAATTAACAACATAATTTTATTATTTAATCCACATTTGCAAGCCGGGTATGCCAACATACCTTATAGGGAATGACTTTGAGTTTCAGGCGTTCAATGACTGGAAGAGACAGTTTTACAATAAGGAAACGCAACACATGTATACCATACATAGGTCTACACATTCGCTATTTTGTCCTCCGTTCACATCCCAATAGCCCATGGTTTACTGATTCTCGTGTCTTCCTTGCCTCCTCTCTTATAAATAGTACCGATTCCCTTGGAGTGCCTTATCCTCTAATGTGCGACCGTCGCAAGGGAATTAAAATAATCCCCATTAAAACAATATAATATGTTGATCTTAAGCAATCATCAATGCGGACATAAAATACCGATGCTATCTCCCGCAGTTGTTTACCACCATCAGCCAAGTGGAGATCCAGTTGGGTTGCCAATATTTCATTAATATAAAACAATATGAAAGTATTCTTCGCTATTATTCAAATGTAACGGCCCCAATGGTACTTAATGCAACCTGACATTTAATGAGTTTTACCCATTTAGATGAGGGAAAAACTAGTTTCACAGTAGCCTACCTCACAATGTGACTAAATCTTGAAATGAGCATGCAATGCACATAATACACATTTAAGTCAGGAAAGGTATTGTTCACCTTCCGACGTCACACAGTGCCCTCGTGTGCTAAACAGACCTTTGCACCGTTGAGTGACCCTTTAATCTGAACTGTCACTCAACCTATTTGCTCACATCAGTTACAAGAAATGGACGAACGCCTGCGACTGTATAGCCACATTTGCATACTAAAATCGACAGACAGGAAACAGCACCTTGGTGACACGATTATTTAGCAGGTACTAACAGATGGTAATCACACTGCAGAATGTTTTCCAACTATTCTCTCGTTGATTAAATTATTATCTGTAACACTGGTTTGTTTCTGTAACTGCTTGATTGCATGGCATATTCAATTAACCGCCAGTGGAGGTTTATTTCGCCAAATTGCCATCATTGGCATCACAACAATTAATGCAAAAACAATCGGATTTCAGCATTGACACATCCAGATTAGCATACACTCCATTTTCCCTTTGAAACTTTATCCAACAGTCTTGCAATTGTTGACTAAGCCACTGATTCAATGCCAAACAATCAATTGCGGTAGTCCTGAGGAGTTTTTGGACTGCTCGATCGCCACCATCGCTGTTCATACAGTTTCCAATGTTTTGGCAGGATTAATTTTCAAGTCATTGTTGACACTGGGTGTTTACACTACACTCAAAGTATCCTGATTCTCCCGATACCCCGATACCCTAGTGACAATGTAAATTTAAAGGAATGAACCTGTATAAAGAATGTGTCTATATCTATATTGACTTTCTCCGAGTTCTGTCTACTCTGTTACTACTTCATTACTGCTTTGTTACTCTATTACTGCTATTAAGGCCCTAGTCCACTAAGCCGATTCTCATTCGATTCTCACAGAACTTAGTAGAAAAGGGTCCTCTGCGGCGCAAGATCGCATGAGAATCGGCTTAGTGCACCAGGCCCTTTACTCTGTTTACTTCATGAACTGGGGGACCAAGCTTTCTTCCTTTACATCAGAATTAGTGTTCACTGTTTTCGCATATATGCCTTTTCTAGCTTCTAGGTCTGTTACAACAGCTTAATTAAATGCTTTATGATTTGTAATTACCGCCTGGTATATTATATAAGTTTGCCTCGCTAAAGGATCACTCTGTCTATACTACTACCATTTTTGTATAGGCAGAGTCATATTTATCTTATTTACCTTGGCGTGCGTACGTGGTAATTCCTTGACAATCTTTACGCAGTGTCTTGTTATATAAGATGCTTTAACGCCAGGAGGAGCTCTTGGACAACCATGAATCTTATTAGTAAGTTCTTTTTACCTACTTCTCGTTAAGTGCATGCTTCCTAAGTATACTATGTTATATCATCTCATCTTTTTACTTCCTTTACGTATCAGCCAAATTAAAGTCAGATTGTAGAACTTTGTTCTCTTCATATTTCTCCTCCTCAACATAAACCATACAGTGTTATTACAAATTATGCATGATATTACCAGAATTAAGAAAATTATATCTTAACATGTTGGTCTGACAATATTAGCCATATCTTTGAGCTAAGCATTGCTCATTTTTCTTCTTCAGGTCTTCTTCTTCAAGTCTTCTTTCACCGATGCGTTAACATTATATATGAGAAGCTGGGTCAGCAGTGTCACATCTCTCCGGACCAGCTTGTATTTGTGATGTGCTTCAGGATTTGTGATGTGTTTCGCAAGTCGCAAAATTGGTGTTTTTCAAAGTAAACTTGGAATCGGCTTGGTCTCATCTTTTCAAATATGATGATATCTCAAAATCCATATTTTGCGACTTATGACTCATTTTCCTTAAACACATCACATTTGTCTGACTTCCTTGAGTCTCACTGAGTCCAAGATGCGTGCAGACCTAGAAGTCCTGCAGGGACCTTCAAAGATAATATTTTTCCCCATTCTCCTCAATCACCATGAGGAGAATGTGGCATTAAAGTAAACCTAAAATGTGATGAATCAATGTAACTTAGTGTTTATATGCATGTCCCCTATTATATAGTCCCCAATAGTGAAGTGGTTAAAACATTATATAGACTTCCAAACGGGACATTGTGAGACAGATCAGACAGCCTTTTTACATTTGTCTCATTTTTGAGTGTTTTTTTTTTCAAATGTCACTAATATCTCCGCATCTGGGGTTCGTTTGTTTTAAACTGACACATTTGGTTGTTGATGTCAGTCCCTTTCAATTGTTGAAAGAATTAGAGAGGCTAAGATCAAATAAAGTGAGAGAAGTGAGTTAAATGGGGTTTGGGGATATATAGGTTCTCCGGAACAGAGTGTTGGTTGGCAGTACGTAGCTTCTGTTTATTTTCGGCGAAAATGTTTTTCGCACGAGGCCACGACTATAGATCTAATAATTATTTGATTACTTCCTTCTTCTACCATTATTTGTTTGTCTTGAGAATGTTTTTTGTTCAGCTCTTGATTATACTTCTTCTCATATTTCTTTTATGGGAATAATGTAACTCAAATCTTGTGTATTATGTCCTTTATTTTTTCAAAATTTATCTGATGTAAATGAAAGGTAGAATCAGCTCCGTCTGAAAACAATGTACACCTACAAAATGTCAAAGCTGAATACAAACTTTAAAATACAATAACAAGATCGCTCATCAGGCTAACGCGCAGTTACAGAACAATGGACGATGGTCATACTGCACAGAGATCCTTAACTGTGCACTTCTTTAGTGCTGATCCTCTGCTTTAGAGGAGACCGGCGGTGGAGGTAAAATAGGTAGTACTTAGGCGTCCCTAGGCCTTGTCGCCGTTGATTTTAGGACATTGGATCATCTGCTTATAAATAGCCTATGCCTATACCGTACACTTGCCCACGACAAATGTGTGTAAAATGACATTTTGACGTGGGAATAGGTAAATATATATATATGTGGCTGCCCTACGACATGGTCCTGCCAAGAATAGACTCTTTCCATGCGGGCCCGGTCACTTTTATGTATATAATTATATTATATTTATGTTTGGGCCTTTTTGAATCCCATATATATATATACGGGTTAATAATTAGCGATCGACGACCTGCCTTTGAGTGGTTGGAGGTACAGAAGCAATAGTGACCAGTTTTCTAAACAGGTTAACTAAAAACCTTGTCAATGAAAATACGGTGGGACCACTTGATTCAATGTGTCAATGTTTGATTGCCGTGCATAAAGTAGAACGGTGTGCAATAGAAGAGATGTTTTTTTTAACCAATATCCATGTTTTCAGAGACCTAACGGTTTCTTTTCCCATTATTGTGGCGGATTCGGGCCCAGGAAAGAACGCCAAAGACACACTGCTAAGAGATCTGTGAGCAGTATCAAGAATAGAAGTACATGTAGTACAAATAACAATTCTTTTTTACAAAGTTCTATCTTGAAAGTTTGTTGACCTAGACAGTTTTTCATTATCTTTTAAAACTGAATATGTTCTGGGTAGCTGACAAGAATAGGCCTACAGTTTAATTAGGTTTGTGAAGAACAATTACGGTATATGGATTTATAGAAGACGTTATTCATCTCCTAATACTTATACGACGTCATATCTGTTATGTAAATGTTGAATATAAACACGACCACACAGTTCAACTCAATTATTCGTGATGCCTTCTGCCATCTCTCAGAACCAACCGAGAAGACAATCAGTAATTCTGTGGCATTGCCTGTATCATGGTCGACGATATCCCTCTTGTATTCCACTTGTCATTTTGGTACTAGCTCTGTTCAAATTTAAAAGCAATTTGTGATATATCGTATTATGCAATATCACGCAGTGATTGTGTAACACTAATTAATCAGATTACTATAAACATTCCAAATTATCATTAACACTATTTAACTTATTAAATTAATTATTCGCATTACTATGCAAGTCTAGTAAGAGGATCAGGTTACATCAGAGTACATCGTCTTTAATCACCAACAACCATGACCATAATTTTTACAACTCAGGTGTATCATTCGGATAATAAAAATCAGTTGGACCTCGAGATCTCAAGCCTCCGGTCTCTATTTATTTCTCCTTCTACAATATCTCTACAATATAATATTCAAGTTATGAACCAAGTTTTAACACTGGTGGGAACCCGGCACTTTACTATAATCACTTATTTGTTCACCACGTCATGTCTGGCAGAGTGTATTCTCTCTTTAATTTCTCTTGTTAAATTGTTCAATCTTATCTACATCCTATGTCATATAATAGATTTACAGAGGCTCTGGAAGTGATGAACGCCTCCCTGGTTCCTATAGAATCTCGTCCACACCTTTCTGGCAATGCAAACTACTTGTGATATTATTATGTTAAATATTAGTGATCTATGTTACGAATCAGTAGTACATTTGGGAAAAGAGAACCTAACAAATAGGACACTCACTATCTTGCGGACACTTGATTGGTAATGCACATGTATGCATACATATATGTATAGATACAATGATACATTATAAAACTATCAGTGACCTAGCTTCATTGGACTGAGTTCGCTCTTGTCTTTTTAGCAATTACATTTTGGTCAATTCTTTTCAACCCAGGTTGAAGATTTAGGTAACAAACAGTGTTATATATTTAAATGGTTCTAGAAAATAATCAGTATAGTAAAACCTACAGGCACACGACTCTTTATTACAATTGTCCTTTCTTTCAGAGAAAGATTTTGCTTGTCATCGCGTGCCTTTAAGATAATAACTTTCTCCTTTCCGCTATCTGCACCTTTCTTTTCCATCACCATTCCAGTCATTAATCTGAAGTTGAAGCTTATTCCAATGAAGGAGTATTTGTAATATTGACCCTGGAGATGTCCCTTGCTGAAGAATTGAATTAGGCATGGCAACTTACTACGAGACTACACCCTTCCACATGGTTTGATAGATAATGGTGTGGAAGTCGGACAAGAATTCCTCATTACTGCAAGTGCAAGGACCATTTGCTCAATGCCCCCTTCTATGTTTCCTATGAAGGGAAGCTAAAACTGTCTCAGTGTACTTCCCGCGTCTCTCATGTGTTGCCTTGACTTTTATAGAAATATGCTACCTCAACAGCAAGACTAATCTGCGAAGGATTAAAAACTATTAAACCAATGCTTTATGGCGAAAAGCAAAGTGTGGTCAGCTGTCATGTGGTCATTTACAAGGTGGACATGCTTTGGTATATATAGAGGGATGCCATTTGTTTCTTGAGCGATATCCTAGAAAATAAGGGTTAAAAAAGGGTTTCAATTGCCATTTACGCTTACCTGTTTACCCCCACCTATTTATACCTGACTTTGTATAAGGACGTAGGTTCAACTGGCACCATTGGAACAAACGGCTTGCCCTTTGTTATTACCCGTGAGCCCATTGGTGGTAATTGAATAAAATTGCAGGTAATTTAAACAAGCAAAACAGACTCTGATTTTCGAACACCACCAAATCATAAGGATTCCGTCAACGAAGTCGACCTGCTAAGCTATAGAATGGGACTGGTCATTCTGGCGACCACTGTCCATACAGCACAGAGCTACCCACCCACCATCCCTATACAATCTGGAAAGCTCATATGAACTTCTCCAGCAGAAATGAAAGTAAGTAGGGTGAAATGGGATACTGATTGTTAACGTTTACTTTGAATGTCTCTCATGACGTCCCCGTTTCATCTTACAAATATTTCTTACTAACATTTTACTGACTGCACCATCTTTACACGTCACCCACACCATAAACTAATAAATTAACTATGCCAGCCCAACTGTTATAACAAGTTGGAAGAATATGAAGAATGAAGATAGAGACCAAGGAAGTCTAGAGAAGAGTCAACAAGCCTCTCATGTGACATTATTTATCCCTTATTCCTTAATAGCGTATTGTGGGATATTGTGAGATGATTCATATTTCTATACTACCTCAGGTATTGTTACTGTAAATTATCATCCACTAGGTACAGGTAAAAACAAGCGATTTATAATATAAAAGACAGTAAGACTTGATAGGCCGAATGCTTTTTTCTTACTACATCCCATCTCAAATACCTAAATCTGATACCTTTTTCACACGTAACTTACCGTAAAGGGTAAATTCTAATGTATCATGATCAGTGATGGGGGATAATGAAACCTTAAGGGACAACTCATTTATACATAGGGTGCCTATATTGTAATTAGTCTAGAGTATTAGACGAATAGGTCTAAAACAAAGCTTATAAACTGAGTGTTTGTTGATGTTATTAAATATTGTTATCTTGATGTTAACGAGGAATATAGTAGAAAATATCCTCAAGCAACTAAGACAAAAATCAAAATGTTAAGGAGAAAACTGTATTTCGAATCAGAACCCACACCAAGTAATATAATGGGGGGTTCTCAAACATGTAAACATTTCGATAATGGATAAAGAGGAGGTAATTATAGACGAAGAAGAGTCTGATCTTCTAAGTAAGTCTAAAGGTGTCCGGATGATCACATGGAACATCCGTAGTATAGCTAATAAAGCAACACATGTTCATAGCTTTATGTATTCTACAAAAACTCACATTCTTGCAATTCAAGAAACCTGGTTAAATAGCTCTATTACCACACAAGAAATATCGATAAAAGGTTACAACTTAATACGACAAGATAGGGAAATAAAAAAGAAAGGTGGTGGACTAATTATATATGTCGACCAAAAATATACTGTAGATGAAGAGAAATATAAACAGCTTAATATAAATAATAAAGACTTAGAAACTCAGGTGATTGTATGTAGGAAAAGCTCAAACAAACCAATGACAATTTTGAACGTTTACAGGCCTCCCAACGGTGATCTGGGTAAGGCAAAAGAGAGTATGTCATCTCTCTTAAAAATGTTAAGCAGGAAAGAAGAGATCTATGTACTTGGGGATTTTAATGTGGACTACAACGAAGCAAACTCTGTAAAAGTAAACCAAAAATCTGAATTCCTCAATGTTTTCTTAAACGCAAATCTTACTCAGTATGTCAAAAAAGCAACAAGATCTACGAAGAAATCTGATACAATTCTAGATCATGTGTACTCAAATAGCAGATTCATAGCCTCCAGTGGGACTATAAACAATAACTGCAGTGATCATGTACCAGCTTACATTATACGTAAGAAACCTAGAAATACATATGAGAGAACTTCTTTCAGAGCTAGAGGAACAAAAAATCTGGATTTGAAATTACTGTCAGAGATACTGTCAAACGAAGACTGGAGTTCATTGTATAGTTCAGATGATGTCAATGTTATTTGGAACTTGATCCACAGCAAAATTGTTAAATTCCTGGACAGGATGTGTCCAGTAAGGGAATACAGTAATGTAAAAGTAAGACCTCCATGGTATCATGAGGAGCTCTCGATCCTTGCGAAAAATAGGGACAAGGCTTTCCGAAAAGCAAAAAAATCAAAGAAACCGGAAGATTGGGAGAAAGCTAAGATTATTAGAAATCAAGTTAATTCTAAAGTCATAAAAGCAAAGCATTCGTATGTCAGGGAACAAATAGAGGAAAACCAGAAAGACCCTAAGAAACTTTGGGAAATTCTCCAGCCTCTAATAAATCCGTCCAAGATTAAAATGCAAAGTATGATAAACTTAGTGGACAATGAAAACTCTTCCAACGAGAGTACTGAAAATCCCCCTCCAAGCTCTTCCAATATCTTTAACAAATTTTTTGCAAACATTGGGGAAGCCTTGGCAGATAAAATCCCTAATCCTACAAAGGAAGAAATCAAAATGTTCAATGTAAAAATGTCTCAGCCTGCTAACCATGAAGGCATGGTTCAGTTTGACTTTCAAGAAATTCACGCGATATCTATAGCTCAATTGTTATTAAAAACTGCAAACTCTAAAGCATCAGGTATACCGTTTCTACCAACAAAAATTTTAAAACACTGTCTTATCACTTTATCGAAGCAAATGGCTTATCTATTTAATACTTCACTAAAAACAGGGGTAATTCCTGACTTCTTTAAGAAAGCCACGATAACCCCACTTTATAAAAGTGGTCCTAAAAATAATGCATCTAACTATAGGCCTATCTCTGTTATTGTCCTACCAGCTAAAATCCTTGAGAAATGTATACATTTACAATTGTATAGTTATTTTACTGAAAATAAGTTGTTGTACCAAAAACAATTCGGATTTCAAGTAGGAGTATCATTGGTGGATGCACATCAAACTTTATTCTCTGAAATATATGATGCAATAAATAAAAACTTAAGAGTAGATATGGCTTTCTTGGACTTCAAGAAAGCCTTCGACACGGTAAATCATTCAATTCTTCTAGACAAACTAAAAACATACAATATTTCTGAATGTGTATTAAAATGGTTAAAAAATTATCTATCAAATAGGGAACAAAAGGTAATGGTTAATAACTCTCTTTCTGATGTACAACAGGTGAATTGTGGAGTACCCCAAGGGACTGCCTTGGGCCCTCTTTTATTTAATATATACATAAATGACATATATAAGTGTGCAAATAACTCGTCGATCCAAATGTTTGCGGATGATACGATTATTTATGGTATCAACAGGGATTATAATGATCTAGGTAAAACGTTGCAGGAAGACCTAAACAATATACATTCATGGTGTAAAGTGAACAGAATTTCACTGAATATTGACAAGTGTAAAATTATGAAGATAAACATTAGTAACAGGAACAGGATGTCCGACTCAAACGGGTATAGGTTTGGAGATACTGTTATCAAACAGGCAAATGAATACACATATTTAGGTCTCAACATAGATGATAATCTCTCTTTTCGCCCTTTCTTAACCAAAAAAATCCAAATAGCCAGAAATAAGATTAAGCAACTAGCAAGGTTAAGGGAGTCATTCCCTGACAATTTAATAATAAACTTGTACAAAGTCACCATCCTTCCACTCATAGAGTTTGGAGACACCATATATAATGGTACTTCTAATACTGCATTATTAAAGAAGCTTCAAGTGCTACAAAATTCGGTTCTAAGGATTGCGAAAAGAATGGGGAAAAGAGACAATGTTGACGATCTTCATAATGATCTATCTATTCCTAAACTCAAAATCAAAAGGGAGGCTCACTTACTTGAATTTGCCTATAAACTCTCCAAAAATAATGCATATATAGATCCTAAGACCAGAAGTCTCAGATCCGGAGCGGGTAAAAAACCAAAACTACTTGTAATTACCCCGCGCACTGAGAAAATTAAAAGGTCTCTGATTTTTTCTGCTCCATATTTATGGAATGAAAGGAACAATTCCTTTTATGACAAGAAAAATGCTTATGTAGACGACCTGCTGAACTACAGAAATTATCTGAAGAACCAGTATGTGTTTGAGACAGACATATAAATTCATTGCAAGCTTTACTATACTATATCAGATTATATTATATATGTCTCACTGTATTGAAGGTTCCTCCAATTTGTCCTAACCTCACTGTGATCGCTGTGATTATTGTAATACCACATCTTGATATGTCAAAATAATTTATAAGATCTAAAATCAAGCAAGTAAGTCTTGGAAAGGATGGATACACCATCAAACACACACCTCTTATTATAACATATTGTCAAATTTAATAAGAGGTTCCTTACTCCCAATAATGTCAAACATTGTATTCTTGTATATATATGTTGTATTTGTATTAAGGAAGAAAGACAGTACAGTCTTTCCGCGAATATCTTGGATTGGATTGTATATTGTATTTTTATGTATCTGATGACTAATGTAATGGAAGGGTAATAGTAGATGGTTCGCGAGGAAGATATGTACGAAAAATACATAAACCGAATGTCCATTTTCCTGTAAAACATTTGCAAAGTCATGGAAATAAAATTCAAATCAATCAATCAATCAATCCTTGCTACAAACATTTTATCGTCCTATTAATAATAGGACTCCATCCATACATTCATCATTGTCTATGCACTGTATTTTACGCCGATATTGAATAAAACAAATTAACGGCAGCTTGTGTTTTTTAATTATCCTCATATGGGTAGCATCTGTGAGCAAAGGGATACGTCATAAATTACATTTTTTACAATATTGTATACGAAATCTTTGATAGATGTCCTAAATACGTGACCAAATCCAAGATAGCCGCCAAACGAACTCCATGGGACATTTGTTGGCAATTTTTGTTAAATAGACATATTTAGGAATGTAAAAGAAATAGGTTTCCACAACTATTAAGTGGGTGCTCGTGAACCTCTTCTGGCTGCTGGACTAAATCACTCTGTGTCTATCACTCTATAGCTATCTGGCATTGTCTCTGAATCTTTCTCCATTTCACTGTTTCACAACAGTGAACAAAAAAATTAAAATCCTAAGATTGTTCGATTTGAGGCATGAACATCAAAGGGTAATGAGTTCAACAAGGAAATTGAAAAAGAAAAATGGCAGGAGAGGAAAGGTGGAATAAAGGAAAGTGTGGGGCCCACCGACCCACTAGCAAAACCCGTGCTATTGCTGGTAATAATAAATGCTGGATATTTGGATTTTTTCATTAAGAGAGGCGCAATGATAAAAACAAAAAAGCAATCTATACAGATCAGTTTATGGAACTCATACGTGTTTGATGGATATCGATGGATGTGGAGCTATATTTCCTTCCTGTCATATAGTTCACAGAGTTCATCAGAGTTCAAGTTACAGTCTCTGCCCTGACTGCAATCAATATTCGTCATTAACGTTCCCAATTTCGTCTATAAGAGCAGCAATATATATATGTAGGGCAGTTTATGGACGAACAGAAATCAATAGAAGCAATATACACTCACATAATATACACTCATATATATAAAATGGGTCATAACCCATTTACATCAAAACGACTAGTATGCAACTTATCATATATATATATTTGTAGTATTAGTCTCCAACTTTGAATATATAGAGCTGAGAATGTGGTGTGTGATATTAACGAATATACTGTGTTTATGTGGAGTTATCACGGTCAATCCACACTGCCTGATCCCTCAAATTCATTAATCCGAACAACTTCACTGAATGTGAAATATATGTTAAGTGATTCAAATTCTTTTGTCTGGGAAGGAGTTATATTAGTTTATATTTCTCTCCTCCTCCTGTTATGTGAACAAGAACATATAGAAAATTTATGAAAGAGAGCTCTATATATTTTCTTCGTATGATGTGTTAATGCTATTATGTACACACCAATTAGATTTCAGGATGCTGCCTCATTCGTATAATAATTTATTCATTTCACGTGTTCGCATGAATTAGATTTAACATAATAGTCCTCTATCAAATATGTTTTATTACTTACTACTATAAAATAAATATTATATTGTTACTTGACATCAACATTCCTTCCGTTCCAAGTAGTGAGGAAGAGATGAACATTAATACAATGGAGGTGGTGTATAATATTAAAAATACAAAATCGTGAAATTCGTAAATCTTTAAGCACTTCATAAAAAGCTCTGCACACACAAAGCCGATTTGCCCACCGATTTCACCCCCCCCCCCATTTGGGTCTCCCGATGAATCCTGCGGTTACATTTCCAATCCTGGTTTATGTTTTTGAAATAACATCAACCAGGATTGGAAATGAAATCCTAGGATTCATCAGGAGACCCAAATCGGGGTGCAATCGGGGGGCAAATCGGCTGTGTGTGTGCAGGGTCTTGTTAATTCACTTGCAACGAAAAAAGTGGTGCATATGATACAACTACTAAATTCGTAAATTCATAAATGTTTTAGCCAAGGACTTGATAGTTAAGAAGTGTAGGGGGCCAACACATATAGGCTTACAAGGAATTTCAACCGGGTACATGGCGGGTACTACATTGCTTGTAGTTACTAATCCTGCGATTGCGAATACAAAATCATAAACCAGTATGCAAAAAAAGTCATTGACCCACGTGTAGGGATTGGTAGTCTTAGAACATTGTAATCGCAATTTGAGATTGACTGTTAAAGTTACCAAGTGTTGGAGGTAGGTCTGTATTTCTCAGGCTCGTCTACACAACAATCACCTCCGTCACCCACTAACTATTTTTATTTGATTTGAAGACTTTTATTTCAATTTGATAAAATAAAAGGGGGCATTCTCTAGCAGGAGGGAGGATTTCAAGCCCTCTTATAGCGTTATTACAGTTTTGTATTAAGTGGTTGACAAAACTCACCTCCGTCAATGAAGCGTCAATGAAGCACTTACATTCCCCACCCCACACACTCTCACTCACACAGACTCACTTCCTTTAGCAAATCACTTTTTTGGAGTGCCGAATACTTATGGTTTGTAAATACATACACACTTGCACGCTTCCAATGTGAGCATTGCGCATTACCAAAAATCGAGTAAATAAAAGCACATGGCTTTCTGTGTCGCGAAATATGTGGAGGGACGGTTCATATTCATTGAATATATGTATGTTGTTTACTCCCCCTTGAACTTTGACCTTTTTTGCTTACTCTCCTTGTTTACTTGCTTTTGGGCAAAGCGCATGCTCATATCGGAAACGTGCAATGGTGTATCAATTGGCTTCTTAGCTGTATATATGCATATTTCCAGAATGATTTTGGTTGAAAGGGAGATATTTCTCCGTCAGACAGCTGCATACAATCCCAACACAAAGATGGCAAGTTTTGCTTATATTATGGACTGATTATATATTATTTTCACATACTATTTTACATATTATTTCCTGTAACTCTGTATTATTACGTAAGACTTGGATTATGTAGCCTACAGTTGAACTATTGGCAGCCAATGATGTGCATCATATTACTCAAATCTAGCCATGACAACCTCTTCTAAATACTTTATACAATTAACTTTACAATGCATTACGAATTCCTGGCCAGATAGTATTCGCCGCCCCTGTTTTGATCAGATTAAACCTATGGAAGTAGTCGCCGGGGCAGGGACAGTCCAGACTGGCTGACATAGTGGAACATCACGTATATACCGGATGTTCCCATTAAAGTAATATAGGAACGTCTGGTACATACCAACGATTCAATTGTACACAGCTAAAAAATCTGACCCATATACCACTTAGATATTGAAATCGGAGTATTTTATTTACGGAATATTACCAAATTTCAGGACTAAAGTTCTTGTCTACATTAGTTACACCGCTAGCAGTCACCATTTGCACAAATGGCAGCTCAAGTACTCTCTTCTGGGTGCATAAACTGGTGAAGAAAGCATTGCCACATTTCTAAGATTAGTGACCCACCATTTGGGCAATATATGACATCTTCATGCTTACTTAACATTGATGGAAGTGAAGGATATTGGTAGATTATGCCATGCCTTTATGTCCACCGAAAGGGATCGTTGGAGAATTTGTGTGACAGCCATGATTGCTGGCAAGAACAGACCGGAAGCGGAAGCAGTGATTATTTAGCTCTGGATGGCAGCATAAATGGACGGTTCCATTATTTACACTGACCAGGTCACATCCCCTGGTGGTGATAAATGGTAGCTTCTGCAAAATCTTAAGTCACATTGTGAGTCTAACTAAATTGTATTCTTACTGAATGGTTTACCTACTATTTCTGACCATGAAAATATAATTTCAATCCAATTTAGTTAAACTTGAGCAAGTCTTTAATTCTTCTTATTAAAAACCCAAATACTTTACAAGGGTGCCATTTTGTAAAGTTTTCCCTTTCCGCTTCCGTTTTCTGCCTCACTAGCACATGTATATATGAAGGCCTATACAGACTAATTTGCATACCCGTTGGGTATGCGCAATGTGATATAACAGGTTGGCATGCCATATTTTGAATTAGAAATTGCTAGAACTCACATGTGCTTATTAAAAACACCAGTTCTCTGTGTATTTTGCACATCCTCTCCTAGTACTGTATGCATCACAAAATGTTATAGATTACGGACATTATATTTTCATAGTCATTGGTTGAATATTCCGTCACAACAAACTAGAGGACTTTGAAGTTCCCCGATTTACTGAGTCTTCAGGATGACCCCATATACAATACTATATATGGAGGAGTCTGTGTTGGCTAAGGTCACTATTGCCTCTGATGGAGGATTAGCCCAGATCGGCCTCAACATGATGTGCCATGGTGTGCCGAGAGAGAAAAGCTAGTGTCCACTTGGTAAAGGTAACTGACTAATAATGAGTATTCCATAGTTTTTGTGCCTATACATAATTGACTCATTATGGGAGTACACTGTGATACACTGTGATACATATCATCCTAGTTACTGCCTTGAACAGTCAAGGGGCTATAAGAACCATAGCAAAGATTAAAAAGATTAATAACCACCGTTTGGGCTTCCCTCAAGATTATACACCAATGGTATATCAGCAGCCCCTCAATGTCAGTCATTATTCCTTTAGTAAATGTGAGTGGTTTCATAGGCACAGTGACTTGGGAAAACATTGGCAAACTTACACATAATTCAGTCCTGAGTCTTTCTGTCAAGATTACTTCCTTTTAATTTAATGATCCTACACTGCTACATGCATTTAGTCTTAATCTGGCCCAATTATGTGTGAATTGTTGAACTAGAGATGGAGCCTACAGTGCAATTTAACCTATGTAACAATGATGCATGTTGGCTCATACCTGAATAAAAACGAATTAAAAAAAAAAAAAAGTGTTAAAGGGGCCTATACATTCAAATTACAAAGTGAAATGAGACAGGCCTACACAAGACTTGACCATTACAATTTACTGAACTCACTAAAAGTCATCCTTTCCTTTGGAAACGCAGATACTTTAAATTTCACTGAACACCGTCACTGTTTCCTTTGAAAACCATGACTGTTAAATGTAACTGATTCTTGTTCTTAACTGGGCCAGGCGTTTTCCCATTATCACAAGCAGAATTAGTTCAGATTACAACTAAAAGGTTAATGCCCCTTCAATAGTCAGTGGCACATTGGCTAGCGCTATTTCTGGCTGATCTCTGCTGAGTGCTACATCCAATAGGTGGCTATTCAAAAGGCTGGCTACTCGCTAATTCTCCTATTTAGTGTACACAAAATGGACACACACAGTCTTTAACCATCTAATACATGAAGTGAGATTTATTCACTTTCTCACATAAAAGAACATCCCAACCTAACTGACGTTCAACAGCAGAACTTTAGAAGTACTCAACTACAGCTTTCTAGGGAGTACATGTGACGCCATACTAAACTGCCAAGCACAGGTAAACAAGGTAATCAAATCAGTTTGTAAACTACAAAATTCACACCTTCTCGAAAATTAGATGTTACTTCAGCATAGAAATTAGCCTCCAAATCTTTAAAACTATAATACTGCCACATCTTGACTAAAACTCGGCTTTCTTTCTATAGATCTATTCTCAACCCAACAAAATGGTGACAGACTATAGTAAGATTACAATATATAACAATCCACATCATATCCCATGCTGGCAAGTTTGACAGTATCTCTGGAGCAAGGAATTTCCTAAGGCTTCTCCCCCTCCAAGATCCCCTCCTTGGAATAATGCACAGCAGATCCAAAGAGCTTCTCTCTGAGAATTTCCCCAACACATCAAAGTGTGACGCTAGGTCATCCTCACAGCGCAATTTCCAGTGCAATTTCCCCCTACCACCCACACCCAAAACTGAATAACTGAAGGAAGCCCCTAAGTATTATGGCGACCAGATCTGGAACATGCTGCTCCCAGATATAACAGAATCAGACAAACACTTCATACAGAAAACTAAATCTCACATGGCTATATACCCGAGGGGGGAACCCACAGGTAGATCTGAACACCCCACGACCCTGGGAACTGCCCACGACTGACAATGACTTGCAAATTGGAACCAACAACAATGCATAGACGTACAGACAGATCAACTGATCCTGCTATCTACCGTAGTGGCCCGTTTATAAGCCGGGACCTGTTTATAAGCCTATCTCGAATGCAGGCCGGGGGTATGAGGGTCATGAAAAAATAAAATCCTCTAAAATTTAATTCTCAATTAAAAGCCTATCTCAATTGCAAGCCGGGGCTAAAGGGGGGTCGAAACAAATATAAGCCCGGGCTTATGAACGGGCCACTACGGTAATCTAAGCATAACTATCAACTTTCCTCTTAAAACTGAAATGCACTATAGTCCCTGTGAGCTTTGTACTTATAACACTATGACTGTAAATATGTTAAAGAAAAGGAAGTTTTCTCAATTTGTTACATGGTTATTTTTTAAATGATATTGGCCGTAAATTTATCGCTTAAAAAAACAAAAATACTCGTTCGAGCACTAGACTACTTTGGCATGTGACGTCAAAGTGCAAAATCTAGGAAACCCGTTCTTTCCTACACTGTTAAAACTCCGCGTACATAGACTAGGATTGTCGCGGGTATGTTGGCAATTTGTCGCTTTCTGTGTGCTTGTCACGGTAAACATTCATGGCTCGAGAAAGCTGCATTTAAGATCGCGCGTGTCGCGTTTACTCAAACTATACCCATGTGCAGTCAAGCATGGGCTATTGTTTTAGTAATAGGTAATATCTAGGTCAATGCACACATATACACCAGTAACACAAGGGGTTCAGTCAGTCACTTAGAGGACAGTTTGGTCAAGCATGGTAGCGGCGGCTAGTACATGTATACCCCATAACAAAATGCTGGATGGAGGATGTGCGATCGGTAACAATGTAAGTACCACTGATTTAACTTGGAATTACTGTTTCTACCTTTGTTAAGACACTATAAGATGATCAACTAAGACTATAGTTATGTGTGTTCAATGAGGTAGGCTTGGATGGTTTGAATTCTATAAAAAAAATAAGTTGCTTAGCCTTTTTAGTTTGAATCATGTGAACTGCTGGGTCACTATGACCAAAAGTTTTTACACCTTTCCCCGCCTAGAGGGGACTGTCACCCTGCCGAGTGTTAACACCTGTGTGGTAGGTGGTGGGACTCAATGGACAAAAATATTGGGACGGAATGGCCAAAAGCCTCTATGTCCAAACTACTATTGAATGCAACACCAAACCCCCTCCCACCTACCTATGCTTCCTTTACATGCTCCACTGCACAGGTGCGACCCCCTCCCACCAACCCATGCTAGCTAGCTTCATGGTTCACCGGCTGCCGCCATGACAGCGTCTGTGACATCACACCCCTGTGTTCTACCTTGAAATTAAACGTGACGCGACGTGTAAAGAAGGCACTCACTAACGTGACAGCATAATAGTCGTGTCCTAATACACCGATATCCTCGGCATAACAGTTGACATGCCAAAAACAGGTAAATAAACGCGTCTACCGAGTTATTACTCGCCACAGTGTAGGTGAGAACAAAACTTAATCTCTCCCACTCACCCAGAGATGATCGCCCCATATGGAGACAATAGACTCCTTGTCGTTGTACAGACTCTTTTCAAACAATGTGTTTGTGAGATCCTTCTAATTCATCTTTATTGTCTACAATTCCTTTTGGCTTTTTGATGCTTTTTACAAATAACTCTGAGAATAATGTACAGCTAGGGTCTACATCTTAGATCAAATAAACCCATTTGTAGGACACATTATTTCCTATCCATTAATACCAGCCACTTGATTCTGCGTGCAGTAGTTTTTTTAAAGTTGCCTTTCAAACAATGTTTTTTTCCCAACACCAGGTATTTATTCAATATGCCAACAAACCTTTCAAACAATGTTAAGTGTTTGGGCTTCGGCCAGAAAATGAGGTAGGCCTCTATTTCTTGAAGCACAGTCCAATTTCTCTTGGAGCTAAACATGTATTAAATAATCTGCCTTTGCTTTGGAGGAAATGCCACACCATGAATTCTAAAAAGACAGCAAGAAAGAAATAACTTACTTTTCAGGTGCTGGATGCTATTTTCTAAATAATCATATATGGCCATTTCCACCAATTTGACAACATTTGGGCCCCTAGACACCCCCTGAGTACCCAAAAATAATTTTTACATTCATCAATTGATTTGTTATTTTCTATCAACCTTATATATATGCGCATTAAACTGCTAAGTTTGGAACCATTCTGATTATAAGTAATATTTTTACAGGGGGGTCGAAAAATAGATCCCAAATACGAAAAATATGCCCAAATAATATGACGAATAATGGTACATATTTCTACATAAATGAGGATTTAAATTAGAAATAAATAAAACAAATATGCACCTAATGTATTGAAATATTTTGTACTTGATAGGCCTCGACATAAGGGTCATAACACTTTTTATTTTGTGAAAATATTCTAACTAGAAGAAAAGTTGCAGCCAAATAACCTTTCAGTAATGGTAATCATAATGACAGCAGTCAGGTTGACAGGTCATTGACCCTCTGCCAATACACATTATATTACTCATTATATCTAGAATATAATATTATTATATATCATTTATTACCCTTGTTTACCTTTTTATGTTGATTCGAATACTTGTATTTAATGTTCCTGTTCTGTTTAAGTATTTAGAGGCAAAATCTTCAAGGATAAACGTTCTAATATTATGTATATATGTTAGAGATATAATTTCTGATATTATGTGACAGCAGGCGTGACGGCACACGACGGCAGGCGTGACGGCACACGACAAAACGTGACGGCATATTTTTTAAGCATTTTGCTGTAAGAATCATGTAAAAACTTCTCGGAAATTGTGAATTTCAATCCACATAGATTCGTTATAAGCAAAGCCAACAATAAATGTCAAATTTAAGATTTATTATTAAAGTTATGCCTTATAAGGCCTTAAAAACCCTTAAATAGGCGTGACGGCACACAACAGGAGGTATGGTACCCACCACCTTTTGCTGCATGTTATTTCTCTGCTACGATTCAAGAAAAACCCAAATCAATACATTTGATGTTCTATACATATATAATCCCATGCATTTTATCATTATTCATCATAATTTGATAGATATATATTTTTATTTTTTTTTAATTCCACCTAAGGCACACAGCGTGACGGCACACGACATGGGGGGGTGCCCCACACAAAAAAAAATCGGTTTTTGATGGCTTTTGGCGAAAAAAAGAATTGTTTGCATTTTTTTTTTACACAGATCATGTTCACGTAACCTACTATCAGAACATATTAAAAAAAATGTTCAATTTTGAAGATTATTTAGAAATTCAGCAATTCCACGGACTAATGGCACTTTAAAAAAATGATTTTTGCCCCCAAAATGGGATTTTGAAATTAAAAAAAAAAAAAAATTGGACTAAAAATGCCAAAAATGTGGTTCCGCAGGTTGGTAGAACCATCCAATAAAAAAAAAGGATCAAATTAATAGTAATTAATTTGATTTAAGCCCATTTTATCACTTTCCACGGTTGGGGGCCAAATGTTGTCAAATTGGTGGAATTGGCCATATACAGAAATTAGAAATACATAGAAGGAATAATCTTGGGAAGGGTATTAAGGGCATTAAGGAAGATCATATCCCAACGTAGGTATAGTAACATGGAGAGGTGAACCTCAACTTCCAAGTTATGTTGTGATCTTTTAATCCAATCTTGTAGGGATTTTCGAGTAAGATACTTCAAATTCCTGTTAATCTATTGCATGAATACTTTCTGAGAGAGTTAAGAACAATTTCTCCCGAGACCCCCATGGGCCCATTTCGTGAGAATCAGATCTATATTGCACTTCGTAAAGAGAAGAAGTAGAAAAGCAAATGAAAATTGATTTAATAAATAAACAAGCTTTTACCACAGGTCGTTATGTACTTTGAATGTGCTTTGAATGTAAGCTGGTTGTCTGACGCACAGAAAATTGACCATCTGGGTGCGAGAGGTGAAATATAGCAGGAGATGACAAAAAGTTGTTGTCTGGTTTATTGGAATTTGTTAAGGTCGAACCAGGTTAGTGAAGGCAGATGATACTTTGTTGCTTTGGCTGGGGAAAGTAAGAGGAAATCACTAAGAAGAATTCTATCCAGCAGGTGCTTCTTAAGATGTATCAGAAATGTCAAATGTTTATAAAAGAAACTGCGATATGAGAAAAACAAAGGTGAGAATATATTTATACTCTGAGATATTCATACTTATCCAATAGAAACAATATGTAATAATAGAAGATCACTACTCTGGTATACTACCCATTAAATACCGGCTCCATATTAGGACTGATTAAAAGTAAATCTTTTAGTTATACCTACTAAAACATTGATGATGAAATTCAGTTCAAAGAACAATGTAACCAGCTAATAAAATCATTGCATTTAGGAATATACAAACTGTCACTTATCATAGCAATAATCTAACAAGAAAAACAGCCTTACAGTTAGTAAAATCAAAGATTCTATCAATCATAGACTACTTTCTAGGTTTTGTAAGCGATATTGATAAAACCACACTGAAGAATGAATGAAATTCACATTGCTATTCAGATTGATATTAGGCAGAAATGTCGGCGGATTAAATATCAGAATATAAAGAGTGTATGCTGCCCCTTCACTACCAATCATTATACTTAAAAGAGAAGGCAATAGAAAGTCTTTATAATATAACAAGCAGCAAATAATTGGAACCGACTTTCAAACTTCCTGATGAATGAACAGGATCAAAATAAATCTAATAAACAATTACAATATCGACTTATTCGTTCTGTTTGTTCATAAACCAGTAAATTAACAGTATTACCATTATCTAGATGTAAACACCATCATCTCCATATATTAACACTTGTATATTGTATAGTGTCATTTTAAATTTCTACGAAAATAAAGACCTGAATATGATGTAGATAATAACAGCCAGCAGGCAGACAGGAAACACGCTTTAGATAAATGATGTGATCACCTGTGCATTTCTGAAAAGATGAGAAAACTGATAAAGAAAATAAGAACTCTCAGATGGTTGGTACGTGAAGACACCAATGCATACAACAGTGGTGGGCAGTGTAATGTACATTTTGTAGGACATTGAACGAAACGTATCGCAGCAGCGAAATTTTCTGTGTCAATAAACACGTTTTTAAAAAAAGAGGTGTTACATAGAGAGTGAATAATTCAAGATAATGAAATTAAGAGTAATTATCCCAATAGGTCGACATTATGGTTTTCAAGCCGAGGATGTTCAGAAGCTTTAATGGGATGATCACACATTATCTTGTAATTTTCCATATATTTGTAATTTTGGGTGGAACGCCTATACATGGTTTCAGGAGAGAAATGCTTGCTAGAAAGAGTTGGTTCGATCTGAACCCAGTCTCTTAATATTTCCTTGATTATATTTTCTTTCATAAACACACCGGGAAGATATCCTCCCTGTGCCCCAACCATTTTCCCTCTCTCAAATTGAAAGATATTCTGAGCATAAGGCAACAGAAATATGAGACGTAATCTAAATGCCTTGCATGTATGTATGTTATCATGTATGTATATTATACTGGATCATTAAACGCAAAATGGATCTCTAAATGAGCGTTCTATATATAGGTTCATGACAAAATTAAATATACTGGGACAATCAGCCTACCGTTCAACATTATTTCATGCAGTAGGAACCAAAAACAATGCACAAGCAGCCCCTCAACTCAAAGTTGGTCATTAGTCTTTTAGTCGATCTAACATCCGACGAGAAATGCTTAAGCTGGGCTAAAGCTAGGTGTGACAAATAACATTTTGTGTCTAAGCACTGCCAAAAATGTATTTTCATTGAATATATTAATTCTTGTCATTTAGGGTGTCTTTGATAGCGCTTTAGTATCATCTCTCCCATGAGTCTGGGAACAGACGTCATAATCAAAATATCTAATGACTAATCTAATAACAATCACATGGCAATCTGCCTAGGGATTGAAGGGCAGACAGGTAAGATTTCATGCAGGTCTTGAGTTTTCTTCATGACATTATTGCTGATGACATGCATGGCATTGTTCATCTCATGACATAGCTCTCTGAAAGTTTCGTGTAAAGGCATACGAGTGGCTCTTGAGGATGCAAAATTGCTGACTAGGTTGATAAGAATAATTGTCGTTGAAACAAGACTTCCTTTCTCATTCCATGCATAAGTAAATAATGTTTTGTAATTATCCATACGATTAATAGACATATTCTGAATTACCTGTATCATTATATAAATCAATTCAATGTAATTGTATCATCTTATTCATGAAAATCCTACTGGTAATGCTGTCAATAAAAACATTAAACATTAAACTGGGAAAACAGTTTGGGGGCTACATGCATGAATTTGTTAAACAAGAACCCGAGCTTTGGGAGGCTAAGGTTAAATAGCGCCAGAAAGGATTTGCCGCAGAGTAGCTTTACAAGAACTCACAGAAGCTTTAGAATTGCGGCCACAGTCACGTGGTAATGTGGCACGTGGTGTCTGGTCACGCATGTACACTGCTAATGGTTGTAAATAGATAGTAGCCATGCTAAAGAGCATGTGCCTTAGCGATGGAAAAAATACAAAAGCCAATCCAGCGGACATTCTATTACAATCTCAAGATGTACACTTAGCCCAAAACAGAATAATGACAGGGGCGGGGAATGAGTTGTAGGTTTGTTTATAAGTGGTCTATTATATATAATATATGCATATTCAGCTTTATCTAAGGCCCAGGTTTAGTCCATAGTGATAACCATAGCAATAGTCATCGGTTTCGTTAGTAGCTTTTGAAGCCATATACCTCAGATATTCACGTTCAATGTAGACCTTGCTTAACTATAGAAAAAGAAAAAATGACACATGGAAAATTCCTTTTTGCAGCAATCTTCTTCGGGATGATTGTGACTTAGTTAACTGTACATACGTAGATCCGATAGACAAGCCCGAGCAGAAAAACCTGATTACAACCAGATACGTATCTAAAGCAACAGTCTCCTTTAGAGACTAAACAAGTACTAAGTTAACTAATTATCAAGTTATGCACCGATTTGATCAACTGTTAACATATTTAACTTTGTAATCAGTGTCAACTTAATTCATATACTTGGCGTTTCCACTGGAAACGATTTTCTCAGCCACAATCATTTGTGCCTGATGTCAACTTATAGTTATACAGTAGTTTGATTCTTGAAGAGGGAGACAGTGTGCAACGCAATAGCCAGGGCTGTAAAAAAAAGTTGGTTGAAAAAAAAAGTCGTTAAAAAATATAGTTGGTCGGGGGAAAAAAATTGTCATTAAAAAAAAGTTGGTCATTAAAAAAAAGTTGTCGTTGAAAAAAAGTTGGTCGTTAAAAAAAGTTGGTCATAAAATAAAAGTTGGTCGTAGAAAAAGTTGGTCGTAAAGAAATATGGTCATAAAAAAAAGTTGGTCGTTAAAAAAAGTTGTCGTTAAAGAAAAGTCGGTCGTTCAAAAAAGTAGGTCGTAAAATAAAAGTTGGTCGTAAAAAGTTGGTTGAAAAAAAGTTGGTCGAAAAAAAATTGTCGTTAAAAAATAGTTGGTCGGGAAAAAAATTGTCGTTAAAAGATAGTTGGTCGTAAAAAAATGGTAATAAAAAAAGGTTGGTTGTATAAAAAAGTAGTAAGCTAGGCTAGGCTAAATAGTTGGTAACTTACTTTTAAAATTTAGAAAATGTGTTGGGCAGCAGTGTCCATTTGAGCACCTGAGGCAGGTGAGGGTGGGCAGATGGATGGTGTGGGAGGTGGGAGCGCCTTCTGCAGACCTATCATGGTTGGAGAAGCATCTAACTAACAGCCAATCAACTCCCTTGGCTAAACCTAGAAAGGCTGTCAATCAGCCTTCAATAACATCTAGGTGTGAAATCTATGACTGGGTGGGATAAATAGGACCTGATCAAAAGGATTAGATAAGGCATCCTTAAACACCTCACAGACAGCTAAAGAATATTATCAGATGTAGATCCAGTATCAGTGATTGGCACATTTCATAGTGACTCATAATGTTTTCTCAGCTATGAATAGCTTCGAAAAAAAAATGTCTTATCCTGATCTTTCCCACCCATAAAAACTTTAGTTGACCGAAATTTTGGTCGATTCTGTCCGGTCGTCTTTGCTAAAGGACTCCCCATGGGTCCACATTATTTCGGAAACCCGCCAAAATCCTTTTCTTCGATGGTTACGTTTGCTGTCCTAATCATAACACACTCCATATGCTTAATAACGGAGGGTGCTGCACGAAATTGTTCAGTATTCCACAAATAAAGTTGAAGTGAAGCAAACTGAAACAAAATAAAATGTCTCAGAATAAGCAGAACATATTTTTATCTGCCTCATAAATAACTCCAATTAAGTTCAGCAATAATATGACTCAGGGAACAGGGTCTTGTTACACTTGTTTCATGAATATGTTTGCTACGCTCATTCACTGCAAGATGCTAAACAGTATCACTATGTTATGGTCAGCGTGAAAAGGTGTTTCCAAATATATTTGCTGCATAAATTAATTGCAGACTGTCTCAAAAGGCATCACACGTCTCACAGAGACGCTATAGGCATATGTTAGTGTCTAATTCTGCGCATCAATCGAATATACTGCCCAAAGCCTATATTTAGTTTGTAGGAATACACCACAAGCCCCACCCCGACCCACCTCCTTTCTCCTTACAAATAGGAATCCATTCTTCAAATTTGGTTTGACGTTATTACATTGGAGATGGCAGCATCCATTTCACACAACGAATAATTCACTTTCTTAGCTTAAACATGTTGGAATAATGGGACTAGTTTCACACACTTGCCTGTCAATCAAGTTACTTAATATCTTGTTTTTCTTTGAGGAAAAGCAATTCAATCAACCGCGACTTAAGCCAGCAGGATTTCTAAACAGTTTCAAATATCTCTCCATTAGGCAACTAGTCAGGAAGTTTTATGAACTCCTGAAGTATTGAGTCTGGGCTGACGACTACTATCCACGTGAACTGGGTTGATTTAAAAACATGCCATAATAATAAGATAGCTAGGTAGATATAAAATAATAATGAAATAATATAAAAACAACACAATTGCGTTACCACCTTTTTCAGTCATCTCCTTGTGTTCTGCTCGATGAGAAATAAGTGTATGGTCAGGAATAGAAAAAAGAATGTTTCGGAGACTTCATAATAGTTTTGAAGTGCTAAAAGCCTTTAGAATTCTGGCATAAGTGAAGTCATTTCAAACATCTGAAAATAATCCTTTGTGTCCGAAGCTTAAAACCGTGTGTGAAGAAGCAGCAATCACGGACGCGGTGGGACTGCTGCCAATCATTTCTATGCATTTATTCATAAAAAAAAATCTGAAGTAAAATTCCATGAGAATGCTGATGGATGAGATTCCTTTTTTCTTACTTTATAGAGAAATAATGTCCCTTTGTTCCTTATCATCGCACTTTATGGCAATTCAAACACCTCCAAATCCTTTAGAGACAATACGCTAAAGCCGCCTGTGTTTTTATTTCAAACTAGGCTTGATTTTACGAGTGTCCGGATATTGAATGATTGTGCCAAATTTCTGACATTAGATTCATGCCAGGTGCCCTGCATACAAATAAAATAAAGATCAAATAGTTGGTGGTAGCAATCAATGGGAATATGAATGTTCCTGCTACTATACTCTGTCCAATAAGTAGTTGACATGGGCTAAACGGGCTTAAAGAAGAGGGAAAAGTGGGGGATTGGTGACTTCTATTCATGACAACCCTTTGCCAAGCCTCAGAATATGGCTAGAAAATGATTTTCGATCCTGATTTTGCGCACTACTTTTTGACACCAGTTTCCAATTGCTGATACTACATATTATAATATCCCAAAAGTTCTCCATGATATTCGTGCCAGTTTTTTAAAAAAAGAGCAATCAATCAGACAGTACAAAGCCTATGGAGCTGATGTTCTGGCTTCATTTTAATGGTAATTTTAATAGTCCATCATTTATTTGGTAAACGTTGAATTCTGGATCCTATCAATTTTTTATAATTGATTCAAAATTTCCAGAATCTCCTGATTTCGAATCTGCCAATTTCCACTTTGTAACTTTTGAAGAATTTTAATCATTGACGTTTGAAAATAAATAATTAATCAATCGATAAATTATCTAATAGGTTTAGAATCAAGTGACTGATAAGAATCGATAGGAAATAATATCCCCTAAAACTGTTTTTATTTGACCTAATATGTCAGTGCATTATTTTCAGAGTTATTTGCAAAATACCTCACAATTAATAACCTTTGACCTTGACCTATATGAGGCATTTTGCTAATAACTCTGAAAATAATGCACTGACATCTTAGGTCAAAAGAAAACAATTTTAGGGCACAGTATTCTCTATTGATTGATATCAGTCACTTTATTCTAAATATAGAAAATAATATTTTTTATTATTTTTTTTTTACATTATATTTTCCAAGCGTAGATAATTAAAATTCCTCAAAAGTTAGAAAGTTAAAAATGGCAGATTCAGAATCAGAAGATTCTAGAGATCTGGAATCAATAAAATAATCATTGGTATGACCGACGATTCAACAAATAAATGATTGTCTATTAAAATGACCATTAAAATGAAGCCAGGCCGTTGGATCCATAGGCTTTGAACTGTCAGAAACATTGCCGAATTACTCAAAATCTGGCAGGAATTGCATGGAGAACTTTTGGGATATTATAATGTAGGGTATTAGCAATAGGAATCTGCTAATAAAATGTAGTGACCAAAATCCGGAACGAAAATCGCCCTTTTGGGCTACAGCTGATGGCCTACACGGACCACTCTTTGCAATCAACCATGACAAAACAGGGCCAATATCAAGCGCTCTTCCTTCCATGAAAGGGGAAACACAGCTGCTGCACATGGAACAGAGACAGCACTATACAATAGCCTACAGCTGTATATTTCGCCATGGTCGATCGCAAACGACGAATCGGGGGCAAAGGTTTTAAGTCTAAAGTCCCCCACTATTCTCTCTGCACTTTTCTGAAAGCATGTTGCTGTTGTACTGGGTCTGTAGGTCGAGAGGGGTGGTGCCATCCACCCTATACATGAAGGGAATCGAGTGTTGAAGCCTAAAGCCAGAAATCCACGTAGATCGAAAAATACAGGATGGTTGGCGCAGTCTTGGTAAAAGAATACTTGTTATACGCTGATGATGGGTATGGGTATGGGTGTCCACAATGCAACTACAGTAGAAACACCTTTGGACGTTTTTTGTGTGGGCGACTTGTGGTCATAGTCATAATATTATGCATCACCCCCATATCATCATATTTGGCATTCTAATGCATAAGTGCCTAATAACCTTGGAGCATATTGATTTTGAACCTTGTTTCTGTTGTAAACTTGAATGTTGAGAATTTTGACATTCACACAACGCCACAGGGGTGGTTATTTTAGTGCTTTTATTTTATTTCATTTTCTCCAATTATTTTGGGAATCTAGTTCCTGATAGGTTGGTCTGATTTATTTTAGTAATTTAATGGCATAGACCTGCGCACCTATTAGTTTTATTTCTATCGTCTATTATTTACCTTCAGTTTTTTATGTATGTAACATTAGCTACTTTTTGTATACTCTGCATCTGGTTTTCTGTAGTAATTTCAAACTGTGATACTAGAATCTTTAATACTATAACCTTTCTTTAACTTTCATAATCTTGCCGGCAGCCTTGACTGGGAAAAATGTACTACTCATAATGCCTTTGCTGAATAAAAACCTTTAAATACAATACAAGTGTACGCACCACTAATATGGATCTAGGAGACTGGAGGATTCACAGGAGGCGGGACAGGATTATATTCAGAAAGGGTACTGGAGGATACACTGGAGGTGGTTAAGAAGAAGGTAGAGGAAGGGGAGGTAGAGGAGGAGGGAGGGGGTAGGAGAAGAAGTGGGCGACGGGAAGGAGAAGGGGGCCTATTATGCATATAGGGGGGCTTTTGACCTAGGGGCCAATATCGTAATTTTAATTAATCGTAAAATTTAAGGGGAAGGGTGAAGAGTGGTAGGGAGGGAAAGATCGAAATATAGGGAGACTAGAATGAGAAGATAGAGAGAAGGTGGATGGATGGCATGCATGGGGTGGTGGGCGATCAAGGAAGAGTAGGATGGGGAGAGGGGGCAGAGCGTGAGAGAGAAAGGATGAGTGGGAGTGATGACAATAGAGAGGGAGCGAAGGAGAGAGCCAGAGGGATGAGACATATATATATCAAGAAAGAGGGAGGCTAGGAATGAGGGTGAGGAGGGGAGGAAGATTGAGGGGCAGATAGGTAGGGGAAAAGGACAGAGGAAAAGGTAGCAGTGGGAGAGGGTGGGGCAGAAGAAGTGGAGAAAAGGGGATAGGCATGGGAATTTATTTTTGTGACTTTATTTATACAGGTATTATAGAAGGGTGTGGCCTTTGCCATCCCTAATTAATGAAGGGTCCGATTAGTTAATGTTCATTAATTAATACAATTAATTTGGAAGACCTTGATAACAATTATTTTTAAGTTTTCTTTTGAATATCTGTGCTCTCTGACTAATATCAGGTAGACGATCCACAGGCGGGCACCACAATATATGAATACTTTCTTATTTAAATCATATGTAAGTAGTTTCTTTATTCGGCTATTTAAAGATTACTCTTCCCCCATCCTTTCCTGCTCCCCTCTCCTCTCCTCCCTCCACCTTACTCTCCTTCTCTCTATTCTTCACTCCCCGTTCTCCTCCTTTTCCTCCACGCCCCACCCACCCCACTTCACCCCCTCCTAGCTGCCCATGCACATTACAACACAGCACATTACAGCGCAGCATGGTACCGCACAGTACAGCGCAGGGAAAGCCCTTGTCCATGAGAATCAGCTTAGTGGACAAGGGTCTTTAGAATCATATAATATTATAATACCTCTTTATCTATGTTTTCAGGTGTGAGGAATCCATTTTTGACCTTATATTTCGGTTTCAATGTCAATTTCCAGGTCAAAATTCAATATGACCGCCACCAGGATGACGAATGACATATCTCAGCTCCTATATCCATGTCTAATACCAATTCTTCTGTGTTTTGAGGTGTGAGGAATACGTTTCAGAAGTTACTCATATAAGCGCATATAAGTCATTCAATTGCCACCTGATCTTTCGATTTTCTCAATGACTGTTGTTAAATTTAATAATAAAACAGATACATCATTTAGTGTGACACAGCACAACTTCACACAGTACAGGACAGCACGGCACAGTACAGCGCAGCACAGTACAGCGCAGCACAAACATAGCACAGCACAGTTTGCTTCCACTGTGTCGCACTACCACTGGTAGCTCACACTTAGAGATCGAAACTAAGTCTGGGGGATAGGTTGGCTTGAGATAGGTGCAGCTGACACTAATTTCATAGAGCAACCAAGGCCAGTCTGAGTGTGGGTGGGGCTCTGACCACAGCCGTAGGTATGCACTCAACCTGCACCTACATACAGCACACCCAATGACCTGTTGAGGAGTTGTTTTGTTATTTGTTTTCCATGATTATTAAAGGGAAATAAGTAGGGTACAGATTGGGCATGGTGTTGTCTCATATACCCTCAAGGTTGGTGGTGATATTAGATGTTTTTCTGTTTTTAAAAATACTTTTCATGAAGGGCCCTCTCTGTGTCCACTGGAACCTGTAGCCATGTAATGCAAACACAAGAGACCCAGGCCCCTCTTCCGGTCAAAATTACCCATGACCCTCTACTCGGGCCTCAGTTTTCCAGTCATAAATTCTATTTTAAATCTTCCCTATTGTTCACTTGGCATATCTAGTTCTTAGTTCGCTTGGCAATTTTAATCCAGCTCCAACTCATCATGGTAGAGTCAAATACCGAGAACGAAGGCCGTACTTGTATTTTGAATGGTTGTTCTATTATATGTTTCCACAGCACAAGGTATCCACGTATTCCAAGTAATACAAATCCATTGTGAATAGGTTAGAACAAAGAGCTTATATCTAGATTAGACATCAAGACAATCTTCAACTCAACCTCACCGAGCAAGGCCGCCTGATACCATATTATATTTATATCAATTATTAATTATTTATTATATTGGGGTCAAATTTGCAGAAAATGTACAATTGGCACTGTACACATTCTGCTAAATTGGACTGAGAAATACTGCGTATCTCTGGGCATATTTTATATTGCCTTGATTCCAACAATATCTATTCGGTTATATTGAACAGATTTTTCAACCGAATTTTTGCCTTAAATTGGGTTTTTTTGAGAGGATTGTTGAAGGCGAATTGTACATTTTCAAATTCTTTTCATTTCTACCCAGTACTGTGCAAGTCTATTTAGTCAGGCTATGTTTGGGATATGACATGACAGGGCAACGCCCCTTATTCCCTTACACATCCTGGAGGATATTTTGTACGTTTACTTGATCATTAAATCAGTTGGTTTACGCTTCTCTCAATTTATTATATTGGGGTCAAATTTGCAGAAAATGTACAATTGGCACTGTACACATTCTGCTAAATTGGACTGAAAAATACTGCGTATCTCTGGGCATATTTTATATTGCCTTGATTCCAACAATATCTATTCGGTTATATTGAACAGATTTTTCAACCGAATTTTTGCCTTAAATTGAGGTTTTTTGAGAGGATTGTTGAAGGCGAATTGTACATTTTCTGGCGATTTCACTCATTATCATATTACTAAAATCGCCAATTATGCTTAACTACCAAGTACTGTGCAAGTCTATTTAGTCTATTTTATGTTCGGGATATGACATAACAGGGCAACGCCCCTTATTCCCTTACACATCCTGGAGGATATTTTGTACGTTTACTTGATCATTAAATCAGTTGGTTTACGCTTCTCTTGAAGAACAGTTGTTGTTTCCGTGTTCCTTCCACGTATGAGAAACGTCGTTGAACGACAAAATACGTATTTTTCTAACTATTGTACTTGTAATTAATGACTTGGCCTTAAATGGAATAAAAAAAAATAAATATACATCCTTATTCATCCTGGTATTTTAGTCACACCTTAACTTTTACTGGTTAGATACTCTTGAATACATTCTCTCTGAGATTGTCTGATGAACCCAGGTTACCTTCCTTAATCCAATAAGATTTCATTCCTCCTGACTCCCCGCCCCCCCCCCCTCTCCCCATTTCCACAGCGGCTACTGTATGAGAAGCCTAAAGCAATACAAGATTTATTAACCCTGTAACCATGCAGCCTGTATCCATGTAACCTACAAAGTCCTTTTCATTAATCCAATTCCAGAAATGTCGCACACTGACAAAAGCACCGTCATAGAAGTAGGACACAATAATACAATAGCTTCGCCCTGATCCTTTCTATAATTCCCTCGACTCTCCTCCATTACCTGCTAGTGTCAACATGTTAGTGAACTAGTAAAAGAAACTTGGAGTGCTGACTGAGGGTCAAGCGACCAATCAGAGATTAGGAGACATACCAGTCAATCAATCCCACCTCGGGTCCACCTCGGAACTATACCGAAAGTTTCCACAGACCCAGGGGAAATAGTCTACCCTGCTACTTGTTCTTGTCATAATTGTTATTTATTGATATGACTGGATAAGAAAAGATACTAGGCAGAATGTGAGCGTGGCCAAAATCAGCTACACCTGCAGCTCTATTAGAGATATGATTCTCTATTTTCATTCGCATCGTTAGCAACTATTAGGATGAGAATGATTCCCTTTATAAACCCATGTGTTTCTTATTAAAGGTTATGTCTAAACAGGACGAATCTCTGTTATTATATTATTAGATCTTCGCCTAGACTCTCGTTTTTTTACCTGTAACATATCTCCAATACTCTACCGCTGCTCACCCTATACCTTGGAGATATCTGAGATAAGGGAACCGTATGTATTAAGAGATCCTGCTCGTATTGAGGTTAATGGCTAGGTCAAGGAGAGTATAAGGAGGAGCTTGTTTGGGAAGGTAAAAAACATCTGGAATATCCTACCCCTCGACTAAAGGTTCTAAATGACCCTAAAAAAGTTTAATTTGTTTGATTGTTGTTTAATGATGATGAACATAATATTAATGGGGTGTGGGCTCTCCCTAGTGCCCTCCTTGGCCTGGGGAATTGTCCTGAGTTGTAGATCCCTCCTCGCTGTACTTGGTTTGAGTTACTTTTATTTCTTTCATGTCTATTTGAATTCATTTGTATTTGTATTTGATCTTTCATGCCCTGCTAGCCTGGTACTACTAGCCACTTGAGTGAATCATGGAATATTGTAACCATCATACTGATAAATTTTCCTTTTTCTATGGAATGTCATGATAATAGTATGTAGACGCCCGAAAGTCTATCTGTGATGTAGTCTGGTGATGCGCTTAATTCTGCACTTGTTCTTATAATTTGTTTCTTTTAACTTTTCTAATTGTGCCTTAATGCTTAACTTAACTGAGATGTCATTAGTAGAATATACCTTTTGTCGATTTGTGCTCACTTGTAAATCTTTACTAGTGCTGTTTTTCCTTTAGCTATGACTGAGAACATTATGTATCACATGTATAACGCTTGGTTAAATAAAATCGTTTAAATACAAATACATTGAATGGACCTTGCCGGGTTAGAAAAAATGGCAGCCAAAAATCCAAGTTCCGCCCGAACTGTATTTCTGCATTTATATTTCTAAATGTGGACAAATGTAGAACTTCAGATTAAAATACAAAAATCGTTCTTAATGTACTCGACTTTAACCAATGATATGAAGGTTTCAAATTGGTTTGCGCGAGTGGCATGACCAGTTTCATCTTTGTTATGGTTCTGCCGATTGATTTAATCTAATAAAAAGCCTTTCGCCTTGGCTTTTGATCACGAAAACAGTTACTCATGCCAAAGTCTATTGCGGATTCTCAAGGTCGCACTAAAAAATAATTATAGGCCCACCCGATTTTTTATAGGAATCCTGACCTCAAATGCTTGATTAGAAAACTGTATTCCCTGCTGTAAAACAATAAAATCCTTTAAGCAGATTTGCCCCACGATTATTAAGCCCACATACAAGTGCATGAACCTTGAATAATGATACTAAAGTGAAGTGCGCCTCTTAAAGACAGATCTTAGCAGAGATCAATTTGTTGGTATACGTACAGCCATAAAATGTGTTCATGTCATCTGCCTTACTCTACCTGATGGTCAGTAATGCCTCTTGGCTGTAATTTTTCAATCATTTTCGGAAATTATCTGACTGAAAGGACACATAGAATCGAATGCGCAAATGTACGCATGCAACAGCATTATGGCAGGAGGATTAATTTATATCTATGGATTGCTGTGCTTTTCATCAAGGGATGACCAGAAAGTATCAGTCCCCTCGATGCCAACTTTCCTTCCTGTCTTCTTGTAACGATATAGCTGCCTCTCGTGACGACTGCCTTTCAGAGATACAATTGTCCTAACAAGGTCCCCATTTCCAATATCCTCTCAGCAAGTATCACTTCCCGGCATCATCTCCCTCCCAGTCATGCCTCACGCAGGCAGGTCAATCTATACCGTCATGCATCTGCTACCCCTATCTGCCACGTGACTGACATACAACCAGTATGGGGTTTGAAAAGCTGTAACCCTCACGTGAGACTGGCAGAGGGGATATAGCATGCCACATCGGATATGATATATATATATCATGGGGGGGGGGGGGGGCGGTGTTATACACTCCTCGCAGCAGTTGGGAACGAATATATACATGGGTGTGTCGTCTTTGTTCATAGAAGATAGAATGAACTTTGAATAGTGGGGCTTCCTAGCTCATATGAGCTATTCGGAACCAATTGAAAGGACTATATAAAAGCAAATGAACACCAGCAGAAAGTGAGTCACGAGCACGATAGAGGAAATACTTTACTGTTGCAAAGGAATTCAAAATTCCTATTCAACTGAGTTGTTCTCACATTTACACGGAGTTTGCGAGATCTATAATAAATCTCGGATAGAGTAATGCACTTGTCAATTGCAACCCCCACCCCCGGAGGTAATAGGGAATGGTCAGGAGATGCGCAAGAAAATATGCCACCACCCGGGCGGAGCTTTCCCTAGTTTACCGCAGTATCAGGAAATTCCCCGGATATTCCCTGTCAGGCTGAGGAATGTCAGGGTTTGCATTATTTATTTGTAATAGTAATGTAAAAATATATAAAGATGTCTTGCCCTGTGGGGTTTGGGAGTTCATCATATTTCTCCAAATTCCCAGGACATTCCCCCATACCCCTGGGGAGGGTGGAGCGTAGGGATTGTAATTGACATGTGCATTATAAGTCATTGATCGCCTATTATTGTCATTCCATCATCGTTTTCCCCTATCGTGGTTAAAGAGCGCATGGACTATTTCTAATCCATTATGCATAATTTTCAACTGCCAAGTCAAACCTGGTAAGTGCACTCCTAAACCACAACCAAGGAACCAACAACAACATGTGCACCCTTTCATGTTACTACGAATTTAACATTACTGAGCTAGACTAACAGGCCCTTCCCTTGCCACAGCCCCAAGCCACAGAGACCATTACCGCCGTGCAAATGCCATCTAGCCAGGGTATTAAATTGCTGAAGACTCGTTCAACAAAGTACTATGTCTCACACCAAATGTTATTTGCCAGACCTCTTTGATTTTACACAAAGATCATTTAGATATTTACTGTGGGAAATATCGATAAAAGCGAATGAGGTTTGTTTGTGCTAATTGTTCAATCTGTATATATTCTAAGAGGGAGTGGACACGGCTTTCATCTGCGACTCTCCCATCGCTTGTTGCACGCCCTTGAGGGCCTTGTGTACATTTCCGAACTTTCGAGCTATATGCTTTTCAATTTGGGGGATTTAAAAACAACCATTTTTTACTTCTATTGAATGACTTGATATTTTAGTCTAGTATTACTTAGATATGGCTTTATTGCATCTGGGTTTTCTAACCCCTATAGTACTTCACTTTTTAGCAAATCACCTTTTAGAGGAGGGAGATAGAGAGAGTGTCAGTGAGTGAGGTAGTACAGATGTAGCTTTGTAAATGAAACTGTTGAAGATAACAGATAAGTGCAATAACGGAAAATTCAGAGTCTTTCATTGATTTATAATAATAATTGATGTCAACATATGCTGGGTTATAAATTCATATTATCATACCCTTGCAACTTAGTGGAGGGTATACATAGCCTCTGTATCATGAAGTTTTGTCGATTCAGAGTCACTAATTAATAGGCTTTGTTAATGGTAGGAATACCCCCTCCAATCACATCTACAATGAGCTCATTGGGAGGCCTATGTGAATCAGTTCTGCTCGACCATGCATGGTCTTCCGCCCACTACTGTGGCTACTTAGCAAGGAATCAAGAAATGAGTAAGACTAGTCTACACAATCTAATAAACAATAGATTATTTTAAAATATATCGTGTGGGTGGTATGTCACAATCAGCAGAGAGGGAGGAAGAGGAGGAGGAGGGTGGTTGAAGTGAAGAATAAGGAAAAGGAGGAAGAGAATTCTCATTGTTGGTAAAATGTGAATATTCATGTGTGGACATCATATGACGATTTGGACAAATTTGATGAAATCAAATTGTCTATTTCCTTCGTAGTAAAGCCATCTCTCATAATACATTTATACGATATTGCAGTTGGTGAATCCATATAACATATTCTTCCTCGCTCTTTGTCTGTCCATCCTCTCTCTGTCTCTTCTACCCCTCTCTCTCTGCCCTCTCCCCTCCCCCCCCCCCACCACTGTCTCTCTCTCCTCCCTTTCTCTCTCCTCCTCCATCTGTCCCTCTCTCTCCTCCCCCATGCATCTCTTCCCCCCCCCTTGCCTCCCTGGGGATCATTATGTTATTGACTGTTACTAAGTCTACAAGTTCTTTCTCATGACGCAGCGTTGGACCTCTTTGATTCAAGTTATTCGGCTGGACCTATGACCTATGCGTTGATTTGGTTTGAATGATGGGGAGACAACCGTAGACAGCTATTGCAACCTTTTGTAATCGTTATTTTCTAGGGAATTGCCCATAACACATGATGGAATGGCGTCCCACTATACCAAAGCATGGCCACCTCGAAAATCGCGGCTATCCCCTCAGCCTGTGATACGGATAATCACAAATTTGAGATAAGAGAAATAATATAGATAATATTGCTATGAGGTATTTCTAACACAAGAAACGAGACTGATATGAGACAACATGACAGTGTTTTGCATTGGGGGTTTACCCCAGGCAGGGACATTGGTAGTAGAGCGACTGACTATTAATAACATATATTATATATATCCTTCATCTCCTACTCTTTCCCATATCCCACACTACACCTCCCACTTCCTCTCACCCCGTATAAGTAGGCCCACTTCGCCCACTTCGCCTCCAAAACTCACACTTCTTTCAAATCACCACTACATAACGCTTCCACTCCCACCCACCCACTCTCAAATCACATCCTATTTCTCTCTTCGAATCATCAATTCACAAAATATGGTTTTATTATATATTTTCACCAAATTTACAATTTACCTTTTACCTTAACATCTTCTTTATACAAATAAAAACATTTATTATATCATCCTCACCAATTTTATCAAATAAAACAAAATAAAATTGTATATTCCCAAAGCAGTCTCCGGTGTTCTTTATCACTAATGTTTGAGTACTGAAAAATTAATGCAGCGTGGACGCTGGCTAGGCCTGCTGCTGACGCTATATATGCTTGTATACTGCGAATCTCTGTGCCTGTTATGGTAAATAACAAATACATACAGGGAGATACGCAATATTGCGTCTCCAATCGACTAATGAAGGACGCGCAAAATAATGTGCGTCTTAGATTAAAGTGCATCCAGTCTAAGTTGCGCCTCATTATAGAGGGATGGGGCGGGGGGGGGGGGGCAGAGGGCTCAGGCAACCTACAATGAGCCAATGCCTGGCTGTGTGTGTGTGTCACTCACAGGGGCCACATGTTAGCAATAACAAGCAATGACATGTGCTTGGTTAATAATGGCGATTTTCCTTGGAGCAAATTATAATTTAATTGTGTTGCAATAACTTTCATAGAAAATTAAAGTTTGATCTGGGGACAAGCAGGGGATTCAGAATAGACTATACACTGGGGTGATGTAGTGCCTAAACCATCTGTTGGTCATTTGTCACTCTCTTGCAAGCAGGCATAGTGTGTCCTTATGATCTTGTATCATTTGACAAGCCTTTAACCTCTGCCTTCATAAAGAATTCTCTAAAAGGCCATTTTACTACCTTCTTGACAGCTTTGTTTTGACAGTTCTACCCCCAATCTGTGATATTTGGCCTGTTCTATCAGTCTACTGATGGCCAAACCATATATAGCTAACCATACCACAACATTTTGTGGAAGGAAAGAATTCCACCATGGTCTCTGAAGGGAGTTCCCTGACTATGAGATTCTTTTACAAATTAAAAATATAAGATAATGAATTTAAATCCTTATCCAAATATGATCTCTTCATGAATATGATATCATGATATAGTAATCATAGCTCATGGCTAGTGCATTTTATGGGAAATATTGGGAGAGAAATATCAATAAAGGTGACTATTTTAAAAAGCAAGGCAGACATAAGAAATAACCATGTGTTGCCTCATTGTCCTGGGAGTATTGTTCCTTGGTCTTAGTACATGGTCATTTACACTTCAGCTTCCATGCTTGGGTGTACCACAGTTTCATTTCTGCGAATATTCTTCAAAGCTAGTCTTTTTTAGGGAATTTTACATTACATTTTGTATACCCTATTTCTGGATTTTTTACTTATATACTCCTGTGATTGATTGGAATTATTCAACCAAAATGGCTGAAGCATTGAAAAGAGGGAAACCTCTGAACAGTCAAGCTAGACAGCTTATATACAATGCTTCTGAATATTTTGAAGGTGTCATCCCTAAATTAGGTACACCAGCAGCAGACTCATGGATTAAGAAAACTGCTGCTTGCCTGAAAGTTGGCGAATCCAGCATCAAGAGGATAAGGAAAGAGAAAAAAGAAGGGAACAAATTTAGTACTCCTGGAAAAAAAAGAAAAGTCATGAAAACAAATACCAATCTTGATGAGTTTGATCAGAGTGTCATTAGGAGAAGGATACAACAATTTTATGTGCATGGGGATATACCAACTTTAGACAAACTACTTTTGGACATCAATGATAATACATCTTTCACAGGTAGCAGGTCATCCCTCCATGTAATGCTGAAGGAAATGGGATACAAATTTCAAAAGACTGATGGTAGAAAATATTTACTTGAGAGAAAGGATATTGTGATCCTCCGGCGCAAATATTTGAGGATTATGAGAAGAAACCAAAATTCTGACAATCCCCGCCCAGTTGTCTACCAAGATGAAACTTGGTTCAATGCACACCATTCAGTGACAAAGTGTTGGCAACATGAGTCTCAAGACAAACCAGATGAAAGGACAGGACTCAGGGTTCCACCTGGGAAGGGTATCAGACTCATTATAAATCATGCTGGATCATCTGCTGGTTTTGTGCCTGGTGCTCTTCTCACATTTAAAGCCAACTGCCACACTGGTGATTACCACAACTAAATGAATGGGGAAAATTTTAAGAAGTGGCTGACTGAAATATTCCTCCCAATAGCATCTTTGTCATTGACAACGCCCCTTATCACAGTATGCTAATAGAGGAATTACCGACAACCTCTACTAGGAAAGATATTATGATCAAGTGGTTGACAGACAGAGGAATACAATTCCAGGATGACATGCTCAAAGCTGAGTTATACAACATCATTAAACAACATAAAAACACTGAGCGCTGATATGTCATTGATGAATTAATGGCTGAGCATGGGCACACAATTGTTAGGCTGCCACTCTATCACTGTGAATTAAACCCAATCGAACTTATTTGGGCTAATATAAAAGGTTATGTTGCCAGAAATAATACTGGAAAATGGCTGACGTGCAAAATTTATGTAGAGAAGCAGTGGACAGAATTACCCCAACAGACTGGCAAAATGCTATTTGCCATGTCACTGAAATAGAGGATCAGTTTTGGACTAATGATGGCATTGTAAATGAAATTGTGGACAGGCTTGTCATCCCAATAGGCAATGATTCATCATCCAGTAGTTGTGAGGAAAGTGATCAAGAGGTAGATCTGGGATGTGAACCACTGCAATAGTTGAGGTAGTAGGCTGACAAGGTATTAGGGATTAATCTCTTAGTTAATGCAATTGTTTTGTTTGTTAAAAAGATGTAGATACCAGTGGTACTGTGTGCTAGCTTGTAGATGAGTGCAGCACATGGTGCCTCGAGGTGCCTGTTGTCATTCTACCCACCCTAGGTCACCACAACATGGCCCACGCTCCTCCTGGTTGGTGGGGAGGGTTTGAGTGGGTGGATGCGGTATGAATATGCGAGGCCCAACTTAGGCTGGATCCACTGTAGTCAAGGAAGTATTGGGTGATATTGCATCTCCATCCTATATCCCGTCTCCACCCAATAAATGATAGATGAAGAGATTAATTAAAGTTAAAAGAAACTGAATAATTATTACTTGATATCAATAAAACTATAATAAACCAGAAAGTATTCCTTTAAAATCGCATTCTAATACTAGTAGTCTGTTATAGAAAAAGAGTGACAGTGTGTATTCGATATGCTCCATAATATATCAGTACTTGGGCACTTATTATACATAAACCTAGCTGTACGCGTGTTACTTGCAGAAGTAATTCCTCATATACACAGTCCATGGGCTTCTCTTTCTTGAGACGCTGGTAAAGTAACACCTATAGTTCCTATTGCTTCTATATTGCTCCTCAGATGAAGTGTACCTTTGTATTAGATTAGATGTGCATGGAGTACATCATGGGTATTTTTATATTCATTTACTTAAATCAAGCTCTGGAGGAAATTGTCTTTTTTTTTTTTTATAAAACCATATCAAGGAATAAAATATTGTGATGGATTGTAATGGATTGCTTTTAGATTTATGATTCTCTCAAATGGATTCAATGCTATTGCAGTTCACTGCAAGGAGAAAATGCAATGAACAGGTAGGCCTATGTCAATGTTGATTATGTAACCGTGGCATGTACAGGTATAACAGTGCTTGAGGTTACTGTTAACGGTTAAAGCGGTTTACTGTTAACAGTGGTAACCCTGTGTGTGTGGTCACAATGGACTCCTTACGTGTTCCCTGAGGAAACGTGGCAGGTTTATAGCCAATTCTACTGGTTGCAGTTGTTATGGTAAAGAATTATTTAGGAGTCCTGCCCCCACCCACCCACACCCACGCACATCTACTTATTTTATCTTAAAGTTTATCCGTCTGGAACAACAATAGATGCGCTCTAAGTAAGAGTTTCTATGGCTTCTAGCAATATGTTATGTCTTGTGTGATTATTTGTGTGATTTATGAGGCTGTGAAAATGCCACATCAATAAATTTAAAGCTGTTTTAGATTAGGATTTTCTGGTTTTCGCACTAGTTTTACTGAACCACACCCTGCATGTATTGTCTTCGCCTTATAGGTTTTCCCAGAGAGCGTTTTGGTCTCATGAGACCTACTAAGTTGTGTGTCTGTACCCGCACAACTTATTTATGTTTATGTGAAAATGGTTTCCCAAGCCATCAAATATTGTAACAGTTTAAAGTGATCCGGAGAGGTTTGATTTTTCAGGTGTGTTACAGGTAGGTGGGGAGGAAGGGCTGTATGAACTGGAACCCCTCCCTCTCCAAACAGGGCCAATACTGTCTTCCGCATCACCTACCCATAAGGTATTAAGTAGCACCCGACGCTACTAAGAGATTAGTGTTTATTTCATTTTATTTTCTCTTATCTTACTCTTAGGTTTAGTAGTCTAGCCCGGGAACAAAATGGAACACATGGAAGTCACCTTTCATGATGTTTGTGTTCTTTTTGTACTCTTTTATTAGGTGGAAATGAATAATGTCTTGAATTGAATTCAGTGATTCTGCTAACGTAATTAGCGAAGGTGCGAAGTGGATATATGTGTGACTTCCATGATAACCACAATCCAACAAATGTAATGATAAAAACCTTCACTAATTATCCCAGTAATTTCCATATTTCATATTTTCCTGCATCCCTCACTGGGCATGCAGACGGAACACGAAGTGTATACTTTACCAAGAAGCAAATTTCGTTCTGCTCTTACAATCCTAATTATCACAAATTTGCAAGATCAATCTTAGGAGCGTTATTGTCGGAAAGCAGGAATGATGAAATGTAGAGCACCAACCGGGATTTGTATTGTCATTTTAGCTGCCTATTCCGAATTAGCCTAGTATATTCAGATCATTATTTCTATAGCAATTGACATACATGTATTTGCAAAACAAAAACTGGGTCAGAGATTACATATGATGTTAAAAGGTCAAATATCGATTGACTTCAATATTCTAGATTGGCAAGATCAGGACCGATTGCAATTTACATGGTTGTCTTCATGTGACTTATTCTAAAATGATTGTGATCTTGAAATTTAGTTTCAGAACTTACTCTTGTTACCTATATACATCAAGTATGTAACAATGGTCATATTGTACTGTTTAAACTCATACTTAGAAGTGATATGAGTATGGTACAGAGAACACAACGTGGATACCTGTACATCGTCAACTGACTGTGTTATCATTTTCCCAAACGTGACTGTATGAGTGAAATGTGATCCGTCTTCAGAATGCTGCTATCCATAGCGCCTGCCAACTTCATGTACAGATCAGTACGTATTGTCGTCATATCTTATGGTGAAAAGATATGAGTAATTAAGAATTAGATTGAGACATGAAAATTAGCTTCAGAAATTGCATCATCATTACCACCTTTATCTATTGATACAGGGACAGGGGAAGACCGGAAACTTTTTCCCGTCCTAAAAACCACTAATGCAATGTACTATTTTGGTTGGAAGTAGTGTCGGATAAATCCCCTTATTTGATATAGCTTTGAAAAACACACATATTTTGAAAGACATGACCAACAGTAAAGATGTATATATATATTAGATCTGGGGTTTAACTAGAACACTTGATTGTTTGTTGTTTTTTATCATTATGTAATATGAGTCGGAGTTCAAGGTCAGCTTTTTAAGCAACGCTCACTCCGCTGCTTTGAATGTAAGAATGTAAGAATAGCAGAAGTATGTGTTACCTGTTCATTATGCTATATCTTGTATGTCTCATGTTTATACTTATTCTCAGTTTTTGTATTGCTACTATTGTACAAGACCTTTTTAACCAGAGAAGCATGCGGAGCTAGACATTCCTGCATTGGCATATCATAGAAACAGATTGCAGATGCAAGATATACTCTTATGATAATTTGAATCATTAAATCGCCTGCATCAATAATTTAATTTTCTCATTCTCCTCAATCACCATGACGAGAATAGTGGATTAATTAAGGTACCCCTAAAATGTGATGAATCAATGGGTTTTCCCCAGTGTTTATTTGCATGTTCTCTATAACCAGTCTCATTGGTCAAGTTGTTAACATGTTAGACTTCCAAACTGGATATTGTGAGGTTGAGTCCCAGAGCAGACAGTCTTTTTACATTTGTCTCATTTCTGAGTCATTTTATCTTAATCTTCTTTTATTTCACTTTCACTTTCAATCTTCTAATGGGTTTCAGATTTCTTTTAAACTCACACAAATTTAGTTATTGATGTCATTCCCTTTTGATTGGTCAAGGAATTAGAGAGGCTATGGTCGAATTAAGCGAGAAAAGTGAGTTAAATGGGTTTCTGGGATATATGGTTTTTCCGGACCAGAGGCTTGGGCAGTAGTAAGCTTCTGTTTATCTATGTACGGACCACAACTCGTCAAGTGAGACGTTGCTCCTACCTGTGTGCTTCTGAGTCTGACATTGCAACCTAAAAAAGTAAGTAGAAGTACAGAGCAGGCTCCTTCTCAGGACTTCCTGCTCCCGCTCTCTACTTCAGAGGATCTGAGAGGGAATAAAGCTACGGGAACAGAATCTTTGTGTCTCATTTTACTTTCCTCTTTTTCCAAGACGCCATGAGAATCAAACCTGGGTTAGAGTGATAGCTTGTTACCTCGTCCATGATGTATATAGCAGGGGTCACAATTCCCTGTACATCAACCAGTCAACATAATTCACTACATATAATATATCATATATATACATTTCATTGTATACCTTTCCTATGGGTAAGTAGACAACTATTTCATTATGAGATGATGCCATTTCATCCTTTGGTAACAAATCTAAATATTGCCTCACATAGCATGTTGGGGCATTTTCGTGATCATAAGGTATTATACCATGATCAGGGAATTACACTCTGCAAATGAATGGATACCTGCAATTGTCGCATATTGTCGCATGTACGCAGGGAAATATGACATATATATTTGTTTAGCGTAATTATATAAAGCCTCCCTTTTGTGTGCTATTGGATGTACTAGCAAGGGGAGCGTCAGGTGAAAAATTGATCTGGCTTAAAAGTAAATGTTTTAATAGCAATAATTTATTTGTTTATTCAATAAACGTAACTCATCTTTTAAAAAACTCCTTTGCACAAGTTAAACTATGTAATTTGCAACTCAACTGACGGCCATTGTCTTTTCCAATCCTCTCGTAACTGTGCAACAACGATGAAAAGTTAGGACATCATTATACACCTATAATATAAAAAAAGGTAATGGGTTCCCTACCCATTCATTTTCATCCTCAGGGCTTCTTACACCCTACCAACGACTTTTCAACCAAATAATATCCCCTCGTATTCTCTGTAACTACAAGTTACATGAAAAAAAAATCAAATTTATAAGCTTACGACGAACTTACAACTTGACTTTTGTAATATTATGCCCCACCCATAACGAAGCTTCCCTGTCAGAAGTTTACCAAAGTCGAAGTGAAAACAATTCACGAGGTTCAAAGTCGTTTTATTGAGCGTGCACTTCCATGGCTCACGTCTATGCTGAGGAAGACACCGACGTTCAGAGTGACTGTATCCCTGAATGACATTCCTATAAGACCAAGAGCATGACTCAAAAGTTAAACTTACCTTTATTGGGACGCAGAGCATGACAAGCAAAAGATCAGCTGAAGCTAGGCTGGTGAGGAAAGTATTGGTCACTGTCTGCATCCTTCTATACCTGGCTATGGAAAAGATTACCAGAGCATTGCCGATGACACCTAGTAGCAATGTCAAACCATAAACTATGGCAACCGGCACCATTTCTGTGAGGGGCAAGGTATTCACTGAATCTTCATAATCGTAGTAATAGAAATCGCCAGAATCGACGCCGGAAGAATTTGTATAATTCCCAGTGAGGTTGCCCTTTGTGATATTGATGGAATGTTGGAAATAAGGAAAGCCAAAATATGAATTCGAAGATAAAGAAGTGTTATAGATAATTGTGTCGTGCTCGACGTCATAAAAGTTGAGAGATTGTTTATGCGACGGGAGTTCATGGTATTCCATGGCCGAGTGAGTTTTTCTAACGGTCTCAGCGATCACTGTCGGTAAAGGTTTTAGAATTTTCATATTGGCTTCTGTGCGTTCGTTTGTATCTTTTGTTTATTCACAATGCATTTGTCCTTCAAATGCCCGATGAAAAACTAGATAACTACTAGATATCCCTCACTATTTCCAATATGTGAAATCCGAAACAGGACTTATTGTCTACAGAAGATCGGTGTAAAATCGGTGTCTGATGCTGAATGCTGTCGCAGCATCAAGGTCCTTTTTGATTGATTTTTATTTCAAGGTCAGATGAAAGTCAATAGGTCTACTCTTGAATCTAAGAGTACAACTCCTTACCTTGAGAATTATGGATAAGAGATTATCTAGCCATAAATGATTTTCTCATTGATGTATCGGTGGCTGGATTTCAATCTAAATCCAAAAGAGCTATGTGTTGGATGTTTTGTATCCTGATAGTTTTCAGTTAAACGGTTAATGGATCAGAAGGCTCAAATTTCGAACTGCAACAATTAAAATGTTCATGTTGTCACGAAGACACTTTCATACCTGATACTTTTTCTGGATTGTTGTTTGATAAAGCTCAGATCTGAACAAGTAAGCATGCGAAGATCAGATCAACAAAGTATATCTATTATAGGTACATATACATGTCAGCATGCAAATCACCTTAGATATACTACTAGTTAATAAAACTTCCGGAACGCACATGTGTATTTTGGGATTACTGTACATCCGCTTTTTTCAGATGGCATAGTCTTGCTAAAGATGCTTTGTAGAGAGTATCCATCCTTCCAGCGAGCCAGTGGGCTGATCCTACCAATGTGGTTAGGTTGCAGAAATGATAAATCCGAATATTGAAATAATAGAGAATCTTCTTTTGATGTGAGTCAGACTAGTTTCTCAGTGCCGTCGTAGTGGTCCATGTAGGCTCTCACTTCTCCACTGTCAGATGTTTTGGAAATCGCCCCAAGAGGACATAAACTGGGAGAAATGGAAAGAGGATTAATCCGAGTACTCGTTATTGCAGCAGTGGAGTTCATTTACATTCAATAATGTCCCTCAGTGTTCACCCCCTGTCAAAGAGAAAGGAAGAAAAAGCTAATTGTTAGTGTCCGTGTGCTAGACGAAAAACAAATATAGTTCAAGTTTGTCTTGGCAGTTTTGGTGGCAGTACAGTTTTTTTTATAAAACATGTTTATTCATATCACGGTTGTCAATTTTCCTGATTGAGAACATTGACCTATATCTCTTTTTCTATTTTGTTTCTTCTCTTTTCTTTCTACAATAACTACAAACACAAAAAGGAGAAACCTTATAGTTACTTTTTAAAGTTTGTTGTTACCCGTTTAGAAGTAGGGCATATTATTTTAATGAGTAATAATGATATAATACCGAGTGTGGGTCAAAATGAAAATGTACGGACTTATGCAAATGAAAATATGTAATTGATGGAGATACCAGCTTACTATGTGAGTTGTAGTTAGAAGAACGAACGTTGAAGTAGTAGAGTGTTGATAGAATCCAAGTATAATTATAAATGTGAATAATATAACGAAAGAGGTTAACAATTGAATAGAAATGTTCTAATTATTCATGTTATGTAGAATTTTTTGGAGGCAACGCGACAAAATAGTGGTGACATGCGTCTTTTTTAACAATGTAAATGTTTGGCCTGAAATGAATGTAAAAGAATTATTTTCCAGGTCGGTGGCGTGTAGGAGAATGACTAGGAACTACATATGGTCAATTCCCACGAAAGTGGTAAAAGGGCGTTTTTATGGATTTTTCAGTATAAATTCTTTAGAAACCTTTTCACAATAATTCTGCTTCGTTCATGGCTTCAGGCTCGTTGAGCTGAATGAATGGGTACCCATGCACTTGTAATGGTCTGTCTTTACAATTTACATAAGCATGTCCTACTATTAATATATGGTGAAAACATAAAGCTCTTGGTTTATACAAAATCTAGCATTGATGGGTAGACATCTACTTGTCACCGACCGAACCCTAGCATATGGTGCCCCCTAAAAATCTGAAAATGTAATATATATGAACATTATATGTTAATATTTCCTTATTTCTATTTTATTTGCTACTAATTCTAACCTAAAAGTATCTTTCCTGAGGGAATAACTGAGTTCCGTCGTGCACAGGGGAGGTTTAAAGGCACATGGGAAGACCCAGAATAATGACAATATGGGCGACAATTTGAGCGAGATTGTAATAATAATATTAAACTATCAACTATTTATTTTGAATTTATTTTTTGTGTGTGCATAGTGCAAGCAAGATGGGTGAGACCACATTTCTGATATTATTTAGACTGAAAATGTATAGCAAAGGTAATTTTTGATGGAAAGGATGAGTTCAAAGAAAATGACTGTATGTTTTAAAGATGTACGGGGTTTGGAGAATGTTTACTATACCTGTATTTTGTTTATAATGACCGAAAACAGTGAATGAGGTCTTTTTGATGAATGGTATGTCTAAAAATCGAAATTTATGTCTAGATGTTTTCTATAATAATTTTCAAATCACATTTGTATAAACGGGCAACACTTGAAAGTATCCATGGTGGACAAAGTGTATTTACATTCGAACTTTATTAAATGTCTTGCCTGTAAAGGAAATAATGAAAAATAATTGTACGATGAAGAAAACAATTTGTGAAATTTAGATTTGGATTTATTCATTCGGCTTAAATGGACCTAGTATCCTACCAAAATCCTTTTGTACGCGGATGACTGTGACCTTTGGAGAATCATCAAATGACAAAATGATTATGATTAACTCCCGAGGGACATAGTAAACAAGTCGAAAATGGTGTTAGCACAATTGTCTATAGCTCAACAGCAATAAAAGAAAAAACCAGACAGAGAGGTTATGATATTATGGTAATCGGAGAAATAAATAAAAAATGCCGAAATATAACATTAATGTAGAATTTTTTTTTCTGTAAAGGCCTTGTATAATATATAAGATTAATTTTGAATATCTCCCTGTAGTCATGGAACATACTGAAAGACTTGAAATTATTTTAAGATGTATTGCTCCTATTTGTACGATGAATAAATATTAATTATTTTGAATTGAATTGAATTAAAATGCGGTTTACAGTTACACGCATGAAAAATAACATTTCATTGTGTACATTGTCACATGCTTAGGTGCAACACAATAGTATCTTTTATTGGCAGATCACCCTAAACAGCGAATAATTACTTTCAAACTAGATTATTTGAAGTCGGATTTCGGATTCGGGCTTATACACAGCAATACAAGCATGACGCAGGAGACATCAACATTAATCTCAAAGAAGCATGATAAAAGACAACTGTCCTCTCATATGAAGGAGATGTTCAGCCGAATTCCAGAGGAAATATTGAGGAGACATCAACATTAATCTCAATGACGCATGATAAAAGGCAACTGTCCTTCCATATGAAGGAGATTTCCAGGTGAATTCTAGAGGAAATATTGATTTGCTAAGGTAAAGATGGCAAGGCTACTATTAATGCATGCGATAGTAATGCGATAATATCTTGAAACACTAGCTAAGGAACCCAGCTTTTTCTTTTAGCGTTGAGGCCAATAACCAAAGACATAATTCTTGCACAACAGAAGCTAAAATGGGATGTAAGCAAGTTGGCAACTACTATGGTAGTGTATGGTTCAATATATATAGTGTTAGCCTATCGCACTTCATGGGGATGGAATATAAGATTGTTGGTCCATCAGACAATGAAATGTGAAAATGGAGTAATGAAATTTCCGAATAGCTTAAAGTCTCCACAGATTTGCCTATTTCTTCAACTCTCTCCAATAGAGTAGGCACTCTTTACTACTACTCCTCTTTCTCCCCTCCTCTCTCTCCCTCTCTCCTTTGCCAATCTCCCCCTTCTCACTCCCTCTTTGTGTGGCTGATTCTCTCTCACCGTGTCTATAGCACTATCCGGGCTCTTTGTCTGTATACCTTTATCTATATATCATCTGTCTATATGTGTATTAGTCATTGATCATAGATGATAGTAGATCTACAATATATGTGTTCATGTATCAGCCGTCTATTTACTTAATAATTATATAACTTAGTCAGGTTGAATAATAATTAAGTAATAATAACTGAAGAAGGTTGGCATTCGATGGTGACCTTTGCCACCCTTTATTAAAGAAAAATTTCCCAGCAATATTTCCAGTCCGACGTACATGGTGGCGGCAGCTAGTTTGAAAGTTCGCGGGTCTAAAATCCACGTGACAACCGTGTCATGTGATCTGTCCAGTTATACCCGTATACCCACACATATACGTCATCATAACTTAGTCAGGTTGAATAATAATTAAGTAATAATAACTGAAGAAGGTTGGCATTCGATGGTGACCTTTGCCACCCAGACCCAAAGCGAAGCGAGTTAATAAGTTTTTTTTTTTTTAACACAAGACCAACGGGTCAACACAGTCCTAAAGGACAACTAAACAATCGTGGACAAGGCAGTAGAAGAAGCACGAGATATATCTTCCTTCTTATCTTGTGGCGTAGCCAGATACATCAAAACCGACAGACTCGCCCAGTCTCCCATACACTGAATGTCGGACAAGGGCACACCCAATGAATGAAGATGTTGGGCGCCTCCTCTACGTAAGGAGTGCATACCATATAAACTTGGATCCAACCCGATCAGCCCAGACAATTTTTTCAAATAGTCTAACACATGGGCATATAGCATGGGTGAACCATTGCACTTGAAAATCGGATCATCAACACTGGCCGGGTGATTCTTCAAATGGGATAGTAACATCGTGTGAGCACAAATCCTAAGATTAGATTTCAAGGGGAAAACAGGCACATCCAGGTACCTATCTTTATATTTCAGAGTTTTAGTAGAACTCACTCGTAGAATAACATGATCTTGTTTGACGAGCACATTAGCACGGCGGAGTACATGGCAGCTGGGAGTAGATAACTCGGCAATAGACTCAGGAAGCAGGTTAGATTTTCTGAGCAGGGAAGAGAAGCTTAGCAGAATGGCCGCCCAGCAAGTGGACTGCCAGGGATCAGAAAATTTTACAAACTCTGACATTTTCAAGAGCTGTGTGGCTGACAGGGGGCTCTTCTGAACAACTGCAGTACCAAGTGATTTCTTGAGACCCTTCAGTACCATCTTCACCTGGAATGACTGGCGAAAGGAAGACTCGAACCCGTAGAATTTGTGTAGAAGTATCACAGCTGACAGGTAGTTATTTATCGTGGAGAAAACCGATGACTGAGCCTTGAACACCAGGAAACGAGCTACTGTGTTGTCTGAGGCTGGTAGAGGCGACAGGCCATACTCTTTACAGAAGCTGAAGAAATTGGACCATTGTGACGACCTGGTTGAAACTGTATTCTTTGACCAGGCAGCTGATATTACCGAAGAAACCTTCTTATCCAGGGCCGACAGGTCTGCAACACAATGAAGTACAGATACATTTATCAAAAATGACTGTAGAGCCACTGATTCGAGACAAATAATCAGGTAAAATGTTATCTTTCCCTGGTACATGCCTGGCGGTAATATAAAAGTTAAATGTAGCACTTAGCCAGAATAGATAGCGAAGCAGCTCCATACAAAGGGGGTTAGAACTAACACCCTTGTTGATAAGACCGACCGTCTGAGTGTTGTCGGACAGAACCACCACATGCTGGTTTACCCATGATTCTTTGAAGCGATCGGCCGCCACAACAACAGGGATCGTTTCTAGCACATTTATATTTGAGGCGTGTTTTGGGTCCACATCTACATTTATCCAATGATCATGGCTGTAACAACACAAACCAAAATCCGCAGGAACACTATCATTGTTGTAGAACCCAGCAACCCAGTCGTTGTTAGCAACCACTCCGTAACCTCCTAACGAAGCATCAGTAGAAATGGTGAACAAAGGCGAGGATTGTTTGGTAATGATACACGAGGTGCCATTAAATTGATGAACAAAAGATGACCACCAATCCAAGTCCAACTTAAATTCGGGGGACAGGTGCACTCGGACATTACGATCTGGTAGACCCTTGAGCAACTCGATTATTCTGTGACTGAAAGTCCTTCCTCCTCTCACAACTTTTGAAGCATGGCAGAGAATTCCGCACAACCTTTGCAGCTGACGTTTAGTGGCCCTTGACTTGTTATCGAAGAATTTCACCTCTAGCAGCAACTTGGCCATTTTCTCCTGTGGAAGAGATAGTGTCATCGCCATCGTGTCAAAACGAATACCCAGGAAGGTGGAATTCCTGGACGGTGATGAACATTTTTTCCAGCTCACCTCAAAACCCAAATCGCCCAATAAGATTATGAGCTCTAGCTGGATAGCCTGGCACTCTTGAAATGATGAACCGATTACCAGGAAATCATCTAAATAGTTCACAATCCTGAAGTAACCTCTTCGGTTCATGACTCTGACGATGAAATCACTTAATGATGAAAAAATGAATGGTGCACACTTCAACCCAAAGCACAAACGGGCATCATAATAATGGAAACCAGCCCATTCAATGCCTTGATATGGCCAGTCGGAGGGAGAAATGCAGACAGTCCTATATGCAGCCTTGAGGTCAATTGAGGCCAAGTAATCTCCGGGTTGGACCAAGTCACTCGCTATGTCAACAGTGTTGAAGGAAAAAGGTCTAGCGGTGATATCCATATAGTTATTTATAGACTTTCCCAGAGGGCGACGGCAGTCCGTTATAGGTCGAAATTGGCCATCCTTTTTGGGTATTGCCCCCAGTGAGTGCACACATTTAGGAACTGTGGTTGTTAAACAAAACTTGCCTTCACGTAACTCCTCATTGATCAGATTGTCAACAAAGGAATAGGCTGGGTCAGTAAGTACAGATGTGTAGTTACGGCAATGATACGATGAAATTTCTGCATCCGGATCTACGATGTTGAAACCATACAGAACACCTCTGGTTAAATACTGACGATAACAGGGGTCAGGCTCCAACAACAGCTCGTTAAGCCAGCATAAGGGTTTTAATTGTGATCGTAACCCTCCAATCTGATGTGTATCTTCCATCCTCTTGGCAAGCGACCAACTAGAGTATGAAGCATCGTAGATGGGAACATCAGGAAAAGGACCAAATACCGAATAGTCCGGCAGGACTCGAACACTAGACTCAGGAAAACAGCCAAGGTGATCGGTATTCACATCCAGGTAGCAATAATCATCGTAGAAGGTGGAATCAGAGCTTGTAAAATCCAATTCAGCCCGAGACACATCGTGCAAAATGAAATTTTCCGGACCCAGGCCGCCATCTTGCCTGTTATGACCGGAAGTCTCGGGCCGAACGGGACTTCATGCGGATTTTTCATCCTTTTGATTTTTGAAGCGACAATTCTGCATAGAGTGACGGTACCTGCAGTGTCCACAGATGTGCAACTTAGAGCATTTAACTAGCTGGCAGCCTTTTGAATTGAAGTTATAACACAATTCTTGATCCCACGACTCAGGCCGAGTCGGGCCGAGTACCACCGAAGTTGCGTGGCTTCCGGCCTGCCCGGTTGGTGGGGAAAGATGGCGACGCTCTATCTTCCGGTTTCTTCCTAGAGTAGAATCCACTTAGGTAAATGCCAGCAGCGAAGGTATCCGGGTCACCAAAGGCACTACGACCCGCAACAACCTGATCCACGACTTCGTGGTCATACAGGACACATCCTAGAGCTGAAAACCCCGGTTCCATTGCGTGTCGACCGACATACAGCATATGACGGAGGTAACCCCGAGTGTCAGAGCCCTCCTCAGCGAGATGATCGAAAACACACAACATCCCATATAATAACTCCGTGGTCGACAATTTGCAATGATCTACCTGTTTCATTGTCATCTGTTGTGATTTAACCTGGACATAGTATTCAGGGCGTAACTCAATACCTTTTTTGGGTGGTAGGCCTTCGTTCACGTTCAGGGAAAGTTGAGCGATACTGTCAGTTAGCTCCACAAACTGATTTTCACCACCGAGAGACGTAGAAGATGACTTGCCGTAGGTAGAGGAAGAAGAACCATGTTCAATTTTGTCTAGACGAGCCAGAATACGAGACAAGGCATCATCTGGCAAAGACTCAGCTTTGGGAGGTTTCTTGGAGGCATTATCAGTGTAACATTTCTCCAGAAATTCCATGTATTTCGGATCTGCACGGTCCGTGAAGCCGCCAACCGCCATGATCAATGGAGGCGTAGAAGGAGCATTGGAAATGTTTGGGGGGTTTATATGTGCATCGAGACCCAAACGGAGATGAGTGGATAAATTGACACTTAGAGCAACGACCTTTTGCCGGCATCGGACATAAAGGTTAGTCAAAATATCTCAAAAATTTCCCAGCAATATTTCCAGTCCGACGTACATGGTGGCGGCAGCTAGTTTGAAAGTTTGCGGGTCTAAAATCCAAGTGACAACCGTGTCATGTGATCTGTCCAGTTATACCCGTATACCCACACATATACGTCATCATAATTTGGAAATTTCATCAACAGCATATATATCGTCCTTAAAACTCCTTACCGTAAGTATCAAAAGAACGACGTTGTAACCTTTCCAGAACAACATTATTATGTATGCGATAGTAATGCGATAATAAAGTGAGATTGCAACATCAACCACTGTCATTTTATAGGTTGCAGAACAATTAAAGAAAGCGATATTCATTGGGAAAACCTTCACATAACTGCACATGTGAAACCGTAAGGGAATTTATTTTTGATTAATTATCACCCATATACTTATTTGTTACATAGAATTTGATTTCCACAATCAGTGACATTCTCTTTTACTTTGATTGATATACTTTAATAAATTAATTACAGGAATTTAAAGGAGGTATACAAGAAAATAAAAAAATATTGTTCTGCCGTTAGTGATTATACCAACATTATTGATAATTTAAAGGAAGGTTTTAACGACTATTACATTTTGACACAAATGGTCACAGGTTGTTCAGACGTACACAATTCCTTTCCATCGATGAAGATTCGGTTCATTTTACATTTTATAAAGAACGTGTGAGGTCCCTGGTAAGCTGCCAAATGAAAATATTGCTTGGTGTGAGTAGAGATTTCATTTCATTTAATTATTTTAAGCATTTTAGACCCAACTCCGAAAAGACACGCAGAAGCCCATTTTACCAAGGGAATATTCTATGGAATGGATTGCCCTATGATATCAGAAGTTGTGACGATAAACTCAAATTTGACCAACTTATGAAAGCCCATTATTGGTCCAAACTGGAGATTGATGATGTAAATATTGAAGAAGTGATGTGATTGGTATATATGAATACATAGACTACATTATATTGTCAATGTTTGTTATTCCACTATATGAACAAGTTTACGAATTGAAATGTATTCCTTCTTTTTATCGTTCCCGTAGTTTTTATATACCAAAATGTCCTTTTCAGGACTTACAGGCGATGTTATATGAAATATAATATGGGAAATTGAATGAATTTGCAATATTATGATGTGACCATGATTATGAACCGCATAGCTATTGTATTTAAAGTTGACCAGCCATATAAGAGTGAGGAGGTTTAATATGTAGAAAAGTGTAGAGATAACAGTCGGTTTTGTTTTGGTATGGCTTTCGATTGATTTGTATAGTAGTTAGTGATAACTTTGAATGATGGAAATTCTTTATTCTTTTTGAAAGGCAATGCTACAACATAGTCACATTGTGGACAAGCGTCTTCTGTATTAAATCATTGTAAATGTCTTGGCCTGAAATCGCAATAAACGAATAAAAAAATAAAAAAATTCTAAGGTATGAAAGCCGTCCAGGTAATTGCTTCATAAATAGCCATATGGAGACAATTTGTATGCATGAATTCAAAATCATTCTTAAGAAACATACTTGTGTTCGGTATTGTGTGGGCTTTCTTTGAAAGAAACCTACAACTCATATAACAAATCGTGGGTTCTTACGACAATTCATAGGCAAAGTTTTCGACTTTTTGTGAGCTCCCAATTTGTACGAATTGCGAGTTCTTGAATGTGTGGGCCCGGCTTAAGGAATCCTACTGATTGCGTTGATGTAAAATTAAATAGTGCTCCCTACATATTACTTGAATGCCCTGTAATAGCTATCCTCTTTTTATGATTTTAATACTTTCTGTATTTGCACATAAATACAAGTTGAGAAGTGTTGGGGATTATCTGTTTCGAAAAATCTAATATTTTCATATTGTTAATGTTATATCGTAATGGCGCTTAACTTCGTATTGGTTGATAATGTAGGTGGAAGAACCCCCAAATTATTCCACATTGAGTTAAAGTTGGATATTAAGCCAATGCAAGTAGAATATCTATCAAATGAAGGAAATAAACTTCTTTCATCTTTATCAAAGTATACCCTTTGTTAAACCAATACTTTGGTTTTGACAAATCTGAGCTATAATAAAATTGTTCTCAGTCTGTTTCCTTTGCCACAGAGATGGCCGGTAGAATGCGTCATGCGTCACACAAGACACACAAAGTCGCAGTTCAATAATATCTACAAAGCCAAACTAGTGTTGAACGCACAGCCCACTGTAGCACATAACTTCGACAAAATAAAAGAAGTAAGAAAGTAATTAGAAAATATCTATGTCTATGTCTAAACTCTCATTAAATACCTTAAGTATCCATATCCGATTGGGAAAATATGTTTTATGTGTTTTATACCGACGAAATCATAACTCAAAGTGAAGTAAATGTCATCTCTGATATTATGAACAGTTATTATGTGCAACTGTAACGATGTTTATTGAGCTTTATTATGGTATTTTATGTTTTATGTTAGCATCCCTAATAGCCTCTCAAACTATCCTTTTAAGGTAACGGCTGGAAGAGCTGGGTCGTATCCATTAGCCTGCTTACACATTTGTCATCCGCTTTACCTATAACACTTGGCAAATGAAGTATATAGCTATCCAATCCAAGATATATATCAAGGGAGAGCGAGGCTAGGTAGGAGGGTGAGAGGGAGAAAAAGGGGGAGGATAGATAGGAGGGGAAAGGAGAATTAAGGTAAGGAGAACTTGAAAGAGTAGAGCTGCAGAAGAAGGAGGGGCAGAGGGAGGGTGAGAAAGAGGGATACACCTTGGAATGCAAATATTTAAAGATTATTATCCCAAATATGAGCTCGTCTGGTCCCTTTTCAATTGTCAATCATCACAGACGGGTGCATTGCTAGTATTTGATAAATCAGATAAATCATTTGTGGGTCTTCAAAACTTTGGATTATCACAGTCGTAGAAACCGTGCAACACGCTCAGCCTATGGCTGTGTGAGTTGCAAACTTTTCTTTCATCTTTCTATCATGCGATATTTCCGCTAATCAGGCCACCTACAATGTATACATGTGTTCCTCTATTCCCCATCATCCAATCTATCCATCATTCAATCCATGTATCTATCTATAGATTTATCTCTTCATCAGCCTTAACCATCGTGTCATGTTGCATTCGATTTTCTAATATCCTTTTCCTGTCAATCGTTATTAAAAGTATAATTAAGCCTGAACAGCTGACATCCAATTAGCCACCTAATTATTATGTCCATGTATTAAGGATTTCGCAATACAGTTGCATGGTTTAAGATAGTCCCAGTCTGATGTTGAATTACCAAAATATGAACGAGAAAGGATTAATGTGTTGAGTGATTTCCCACTTTTGCACAACTGGACCAGTGTGGTATTACTTTAATCAGTTGTTGCTAACGTACCAAGACTGCATGCACCTTAGAATGGTACTAACACTGTTATAAATGAGTTCAGGAAATTAGATCTTTGGTGTTGTACTCATGAATGCCTTTTTTGTCTGCAGAATGGTCTGTACCTCTCTCCCTTCGGTGAAACTTATTTTATCTTTATTAAACAGATCGATTAAAATTAAAAACTAGAACTGCACTGGCAAGTGCTACCAAAATCGATAACAATGTGAATCCTTGTTACTATACGAGTTTTTCAATAATATATATGAATTATGTGACAGATTCTCTAGATCCTCTAGACCTTAATATGTCAGGCTCCCCAGGAAGTCCATAAAAACACAAGGGGACAGCAATACGTGGTAACCATAATTACTCGACAATTCTTTTCCTTTTCAAGTACAGGTGGGGACCTCCTCTGTTTCACTGTAGTCACTGACCTGAATACCACGGTATCTAATGATAGGTATAAATGGGAGTTTCCCAGGAGGAGGTCAAATGTGTTGAATTTCAATCTGCCAGATCATATGGATATCAAGCAATCTGGTATTAGTCGGATTATGTTATAGTTTCCAGACTATTTTCCTGGGTATAATTGAAATTTAGTTAAAGCTGCGTTCTCAGCCATTATGGCAACAAAATCTTACCAAATAAGCAGAAATTTCCAATACCTGTTTGGATAGAGATAAATGCAGCTGGCACTTAAATATTTTAGACAGGAAGCGGGGCGTTAGCCTATATGTGAGTGTGGGTGGGACTCAGACTATACCTATCCACACAGCCGCTCACGCACAGTGGCCCGGTCTGCATGCATCATGCACTCAACCTGCACCTACATAATTATGATGCGGCCAATGACCTGTTGGGGGTTGTTCTGGTATTTTTTCCCTAATTATTAAAGGAAAATATAGTAAGAGGAAGGTGCTCAGCTATTGGATGCCAATCATTGAAGTGTCTGGAAAATACTTTTGTGTATTTGACGGGTGTGAGGTTTCCCACCTAACTAGATCTATCCATACTTTGCTTTATTTTGTGCGGAAAGGAGAATAATTTGATACCAGTCAAGCATGGAAACCTGTCCAATTTACCCGCCAATTTATTGATTTTCCTAGAGTAGGCAAAAAGACATCCAGTAACAACACACATGATGTGCATGGTGGTGCTTCATATATCCTTAAGTTAGACGGTCATATTAGATGCGTTTCAGTCTTTTAAATGTTCATTTGAAGTTGTACTCACATAATGTAAACACAGGTGATCGAGGCCCCTCTTTTGTTCGATATTACCCATAATACTTTGATCTGGCCTTAGTTCACCATTCAGGAATCCTATTTCGAATGACCCCTATTGACTCATTATTTAACCTATAGCTAGTTATCTGCTGTTATAAGTCTATAAAGAATTTAAGTGAATCAGCCAAGAACAACCGAGCAATAATCAGGGAAAAGGATGTCGGCGAGTCACCGGAATATTTATGCAGGAAAACAACAGGTGAACCCCCCACAACTCTCGTAAAATAACTTTCAGATGGGTAGAAACAAAAACGAAACAAAAAGTAGATAGAGACATTGCATGACTTGTCACAAATTTATGTCCAATTTCACTTTGAAGATATAAGGTGATTCAGTTATCATTGTATTTTGTGATGTGGGAATGGAATTTCTGGGAATGCTTTAGCAGCGCTTCGACAATGTCTATAGCGTTTTAAAGTTCTGTTTACTAGGCACTTTATCATGAGCCCTTGGGGGTTCTGCACCAACGTCCGGCGTTTTAGAGAGATACTGCCATAACGTTCCTAGGAAACCAGAATTATTGACCGTTACAGGTTGTGTGGGTGTGGGTGGGGGATTTTTTAAGTATAGATTTGCACTGGAAACTGGTTCTAACCTAATATGAAACTTATTCATCTCATCAGAGACCAGATTTTGATTTTTGTTTCGATGAAAATGAGTATTTAATGGGTTCCTGACAAAACTAAATATACTTCACAGTCCGCTTGCAGTTCAGCATTGTTTCATGCAGTAGGAATCGAAGATGCTATAAACCAATTAAACCTCAATTGAGTTTAGATGAAACTAACATATTGCTGATATTGGGGGTGTCATGTATCCAAAGACTAGTTCATCTATGTGTTGGTAGGTGGGCGTGGGTGTGTGGGTGTGTGCGCGCGCGGGAGTGTATGGCTATTGCGAAACGAAAACAGATATAATTATATTAACATCTTATTCACCCGGCGGTTTTTCTTTTTATTAGGACCATCACTGTGGGCCCCTGCAATAGTGGCCATTACCGAGGATCTAAAGAAGTTTTTGTTTTTTGCAAATTCTTCATTTCCTCCTTTCTGCTTTCTTGGCTTCTACATACTAAGACATGTGATGCAAATCAAAGGTAATCAATATTAATCGGATACCACTAAGAATTATTGGAAATGTTTAATTTGTGTTGTCGTTATCTACGTAATCATCTGCCTTTGAATATAATTATAAGGACGGGAAAGAGAGGGCGAATCTCTTTTCTTGGAATTCATAAGTGAATTCATCTTAGCCGCAGTTCTAAACATAATTGTTCTTCTTCCAATTGTCATGAGTGTTCTGATTGCTCGCGGTCCTGCTTGAGTTTTAGGACACGATTCCCCCAGTATAGTTCTCCTTCACGTTAATAGTGTTCCCTTATTTTCTTAAACAGACCAACCCTTCACATTCAATTTGCTTTTATTTTAAGAAATACCAATGAACAACGAAGTAATACTTACGGATGAAGTTATAAACGGTGTAGTTCTGTTGCAGCTGGCAACAGTCCAGTAATCCCCTGTTTTAGCGCAGACGCACTTCTTTACTGATCCAATAGTGCGTTAAAGTAATATCGCAGGAGCTTTTCTCTACTTCAGATCTTAGAATAGACCTTACATTTCACTTGATGCTTATTTGAAGCCATAGGAACAAATAGAAAACAAATTGGATTGAAAAAGTTCGCCTCAATATATGAAGTTTGTCTTGCTGAAGGATTTTTACCTTGATCCCTCCTAGCTTATGTTCACTTATATGTATATCCCTTGATACGTCTTTAGCTTGTGGTATTTTCACCAATATCAAGCTTAAAAGATATTAATATTTGCTGACAGACACTTCAAGTTTCCACTCCAATATGAGATTAGTGGTCTTGAGTAACTCTCGATTGGGTATCTTCCATGGAGTATTGAGGCTAGTTGGTGTGGAGTACAGAAGGAGCTAAGGAAGTAGTAATTGCAGGAGTAATACATGTGAACCTAGGATATCGCTGCCCCTCGCTTTCCTTCCCAGTCTCTTCTCAAGCAGGTTGAGTGGTGGCGGTGGTGGCGGTGGTGGTGGTAGACGAGTCGCTCATGTACTACTATCTCCTACTCATTGAGCCGCCCTCTCTTTCCCGTTCTCTCCTCCTATTTCCCGGGGCCCCCCATTCATTTGTGGTGTGCTGGTTTCCTCGCAGGTGGCATGCCAGTCTGTTGGGGTGGTTCAATTTGAGGGTGCTGACGGCTGCACAGCATTAGCTAGATGGCCGGACAGCCATACTATAAATTTTGTTTAGCTCTTTCAACTTGCAATTCGCGATGCATCCGCGCTGGGAGGGAATCAAGGATTAAAGGCGACAGTAGAGTATTTAAGAGGATTGAAGGGACATGAGCAAATGATATGTGCAGTATCAATTTGATACGGGCGGACCTCCACCAATTGAACAATTAATAGGGCTTCTGATCTGGTGGCCACAATAAGATATATAAATAATCAATTGGCCTAAACTAGTCACCACTCTACTCATCGTTCATCCACGAGTAAATGCTGCGTAGCGGAGGGTCCCACTGCTGACGGCTTAAAGTTGCATTCTCAGCTATTACAGCAGACACAATCTTACCATATTTACTCATGTTATGATTTATGGGACTGAATTAAGCAATATTCTGTGGCGGTATGTTTATACAAGAATTTGAAGTAGAATTCTAGACGTCTTAATGGATCTCTATGACAGTAATATAGTATGTAAGCAGAAAATATTGTACATGTTACATGAGTTTATTAATAAACAAAATAAACAAACAATTGTTCCAGCAAAATCAGCCGCCGGTGAGCGATAAGAGAACCACCATAGGAATGGATTCAGGCAGGTCCTCCAAATATCCTACAAATAAGGACGTTTATGAAGCCCTATAGCAAAATAAACTGGACGAGACGCAACTACTGCTTTTTCCATGAAAAAGCCGAAAGGCTACTTCCTGAGACCCAAGAACGTTGTACCTGATACATTGGTAAACGCAGTAAGGAGAAAAACGCCATTTTATTGCCAATTTTTCAACATCACTGTATAGAAATGGTCAATGATATCCATGTAATAGCGTCTTAGGACATTTTCTTTGGATTTGCGCCCATAATCTATACATCATTAATGCACACAAACAATGCTAGAGTCATGTTTAGCCACTAAGGACGAGCGCCACTCCCGTCTATACATACCACTACTGCTGCAACTGCACACAGGCATAGAGCGTCCCATACACACGACAGCAATGGCGGTGGTGTGTACGGGACACTAGGTAGGAGGGGGGGGGGGGGGTAAGAGGAGGGGTGATAACAAACTTAATCTTACTAAACTAACCATGCAAAACGCTCCTAAGCTCTCCTATCCTTGTGCGGTCACTTTTCTGGACAGAATCCCCCCAAATGTTGGTCAAAAGACTTATAGATTAGTTGGAAACGAACTGAACAAAAGAAGAAAATCTGTAGTTTTTGACTGAAGTTTGCTGAGAGTGCAGCTTTAAGTGAAGGGAGGCTCACTGAAGAATTAAGAATAATAGACAAAATTGACTTCTGATATGCATAGGCCCCTCCTCTGATGACTGCCCTCTACCTTGAATGGTAACTTCATGTGGTAAATCAATCTATCATCATGATAGCGGGGTGTTGCACAATGCCTCCTTGTTCCATACGTAGCTGTTCATAGGCTGTCTGTTACACATTGAAATTCGTATAGAATCGCGCTTGTTCCTTGGCCTACGAACAAGAATCTGTTGCAAATTTGTGGTGCTCTTTCCTGGGGACATTTCGGCCAAAAAGATGTTGCACAACAGAAACCTGCCCAGGGCTTTGTTGCACAATGAAAGTCCACGAACGTGCAGCTTAGGAATTAAATCGTGGTAGATCTTTGGTTAAGAACGACCAGGATTAGGGACGATCAGGCTCTGTTGCACAAGCACCCCTCCTAACTCTACACACTCGTGCACGTTCTCAAGTTGCACACTCTTGCTCGTACCTATACATGGAATACGGTATTGGCGACCTGGGACCCTGTATAAACCAGAGGAATCCCTTGTTATGACGTCATTATCTGGGGTATTTCCCCAAACTTTAGCCCAAATTAGTCAGTTGAAAACGGTGCTAGCCCACTCACCCACTCTCTCTTGCTAGTGGATGTTATTAATTGCCTAATTGTGTTCATCTGTACTCGTTCTTTGGGGGTAGTGACGAGAATCTGTTGCACAACTAATTCGTGGGTTCACGTTCGTACATACTCGTGGGGACATAGACAAATATCTGGGTAAAAATGGTGTTGCACAAGTCAAAGTTAGGAACACCCTCAGGGTTGTCCTAAGTCTGTTCTTAACCATAATGGGCAAATATATAAATAATGTATTCATTAATTTCCACACATAAATGAATAAAAACAATATTGTAAATGTTTATACAGTGATTTTTGTTTTTTTGAAACATTTAAGTATTCGTTGGAAATAGGCCTGCTCTGGCCTGCTCGTTCTTTTCAAAAGATCAAGCACTTGGTTGTAGTGTAGGTGTGCGAATGTGTGAGTGATGAAGTGAGTGGGTGTGTGAGTGTGTGTATGAAGGCTTTACTTGTTTAGTTTATGCATGTGTGCAAGCTAGGGCAATGCAGATACATCACCACAAGATCAATTACTGCTACTTGAGTACTATTATTAGAAAGGATTGAATGGAATAAATCAGGGTAGTGATGTCATATGAGGGAATTCCTCGGGATTATACTGGTAACCCATTGGTACCGTATTGTGTATAAAGGCACAATCAAGAGTATGACAGTTAAGAACGTGTACGAGTATGAAAGATTGGGATCAGCCCTTGTGCAACAGAGCCTGCTCTTTCCTACTCTTAACTGTTCTTAACCAAAGATCAACCACAATTTAACTCCTTGGCTGCACGTTTGTGGACAAAACATGGTCTATTTCAACCTTTTAACCCTTCAATGTCCCTGCTGAGTCATTGATTGCCACTAATCATTCTAATAATAGTGTTTGAACTGGCAATTCCAACCAACAAAACACTTAAAACCACTCTGAAATGTATATTTCTCACGAATATACACGAACGTGAACCCACGAATTAGTTGTGCAACAGATTCTCGTAGGTTTGCCAAAGAACGAACATGATTGGGAAAGATTAAGGAACGAGCAAGGTATTGATACACTGTACGAACGAACAGCAAAGAATAGGCTACGAGCAGCCTTATGCAACAAAGCCCAGTACAGACAGTATTTAGGGAACATTGGAAAGGGGTTCGTTTTGTGTTAGTTTGTAGGAAACTTGTAGAGAACATCAAGCAAACGTTTTTAGCAAAACATCCTAGGAGTGTTAGGAGTTTATGTTCCTGAACGTTTTTAGCTAACATTCAACTAACTGTCTGATATCAATATTCAAGGAACAATAGTTGTCATACAGTATAGGAACGTTTCAATAAACAATGTTCCCCAAACATTAATGTGCAATAATGACAGAAACATTACATAGAAATATGTTATCCTACTGTTCCCGGTAGAACGTTGGGTATTTATGCTCCTGTAACACACTTTTGCAAACTTTCTGCTTACGCTGTCAGATGTATGTCATGCAAACAGTTATTCTCAAACATTCAAGGAACATTTTTAAATTTACGTTCTCAAATCATTTTCTCTCAAATTAAAAACAGTGACATAAAATCGACGGACAATAGATTTGGACTTATTCGAGTGGGAATTTGAACATAGTCTTCCTTTTCTTCATGAGTTAAGAATATATTCTACTAGTTGATGATAGTTTTTCATCTAATTCTTATTTTTAATATCTTTTTACAGCTGTAAATATTGAGAATCGCCTACGGACATTTATAGGGTGGTCTCCACACTCAACCCCCAAATGACCCTTGATCTGACTGTCGCAGATATACAAAACTTATAAAAACGCTCATTATAGGCTACATATATATAGACTTCATAATAATAAAGAAAATCATTGACTATAAAGCCTTAAAGGATTTCAAGGCCTTCCTTTGAGACTACATGTTGACAGAGTAGAAAAGGCCTGAGTCACCTTCCTTCCTCCGGAAACCAAAAGGATGTTGCACAACAGAAACCTAGGACCACCTGCAGGGCTATTTCATGTCTGTTCGTCCGAATTTGTTCCTAATTTGAAGGGCTGTAAATTGTATCTATTGATATATATCACTAGATCAATATCAACTTGACAGTACCCAATCCCTGATCCCCGATCTCGATGTAGGCTAATGATAATTAGATAATTATGGACTTTTGGGGGGAAAACCCATTTTCAAATGAAATATGTAGTCCTGATCATCCCTCTCTCTCCTTCTTCATTTTCATCTCTCTCACTCTTCCTTTTTCTCGCACACCTCTTATTCTGTCATCCCTCTCCTGCTCTCCCATTCCTTCTACCCCCATCTCTCTATACTCTCACCCCACTCCAATCCCCTCATCCTACACTCCTTATGTTTCAATCTCTCCCTCCCTAATCCTTTCCCTTAAATGTCTATTCTTTCGCCACCCCTCTTCCCTCCCTCCCCCTCTCCTCCCTCCCGCCCCTCCTTTCCCCTCCTGCCCCTCTCCCTGCTGCCCCGTCACGCTCCCACTAGGACAGAATACTCTCGAAACTATATAGTATACCTCGAAATCATGACGTCATAATCAATCCATGGAATTCCTGCCTTTAAACGGTTCCACAGTATACTTACGAATGAGCTGAGATTTCACTGGGAGATTTCAACACCCTGCTGAGGGATGTTGCACAATTTCTTTTTTAGAAAATGTTATCGGACAAAGTTTTCCATGCGTGATAATTCTCATTTACCAATTTACAAAACAATATTCCAATCAACTTTATGGACATCTAGACATTTTCAACTTTAATTCATTTTATGATAGCGATCTTATATAATCAGTGATGTAATTTAGTTTACTATAATACCTTAAATTCTATATAATTTCAGGCGCGTGACAAACGACCCTAGATTTAATTAATTGTCATTTACTTATGACATCAATATGTCATCCAATACATGTACAATTTTTAGAAGCAATTTAGATTCCTAGCAGAACACAATTCTGCTTAGTTTAACATCCTCACATCCTGAACATATCACTATTCAGCAATTATTTATTAACATTCAGTTGGAACACATGATGGTTAATATTTTTTTTGGGACATATCAAAAACAATCAATACATACTGAGGTTAACATGGTTAACATAATGCACCGTTATCATACAATGAATGTCCAATCTTCAGGAGTCACCAGGGGATGCCCGGTGTAGCAGTTCTAATGTAACCCCCATCAGATGTACCCCCCTAGATCAACTAAAAATATTAAGCTTGTATATAGATCTAATAGATTATCAAGTAGTGTTTTTCACATAGTTTCATAATCCCAGGTTAAATTCGCATTCATATTTAGGGATAGTAGCTAAAAGATCATCCAAATGTCAGCTTGATGGTTGGGGAAGTTAAATGCATCACTGTACATCACACCAATTATATATCCTCACAATTTAGAGGCTAAAGAATAAAGGAATTGTTCTGGATATTCAAAGAAATATGGATTAGGTTAAATCATGAGCATTATATTGACATGTTTTTGTCATTTTCCTGACTGTGAGGTATGTTTGATACAGCAAAACATCACCATATGTCACGCATCACCGTATGTCATGCTCATCTTAAGCTACTTAACAGGTAATAACAAGTTAGTTAGTAAGTCTGAATGAATCCATCTTAATGGACCAACTGATAGTTTCATATAATGACTGATATCATATTTCATACATTCTATTACCACAATATTTAGCACAATATATCAAATTACAGTCAAAATCTGAATAAATAGGCCTGTTTTTAAGGTAGAAAAAGAAAATTATTAAAATGAACCTACCACATGAGTGAAATGCTACTTTAAACATTTTAATATTGAGTATGATGTATGATGATGGCAGTGTATGGCTGGATATACAGAAGGAAAACGTTGTCCGGCCACTGAAGGATAATTATTAGATATTAAGCTGCAAAATTTCAGAGAATTACAGCTGGGTATTATGTTAATATGTACAAGAAATATCAGCAACATATAAAAGAATCTATTTTTGACATTTTTTCAACTGCATTTTGTGAAAAATTACTACTTTTCATGAAAATTGGTCATATTTATGCTGCTCTACCCCATTCTAATTGGCTGATGAAGAATCCTCCTCCATGTGGACTGACCACCAGCACCCCATCATGCTAAGGTCATCATTTGTCCACATAGTAGATAGGATTCCCTCCACTCCCCCTTACTCCAAACCCAAGTTGGTTATCCCTCCTTCCCACTTGCCCCTCCCCCCTTTCCACTGATTACTCCAGAGCAGCGAATGTTAATTAGATCGGACAGGTAGGGGAGTCAGCTTTAGATAGCTTGTCCCTCCCTCTCAACCCTCCCTCCCAAAGAATGCAATTCTTTACATTCATACAATAATTTTCTTTTGATTGACAGATAATAAATCTTTCAAACAAAATATTAGGCCACTGACCAACCTAGTCTGACCAAACAGAATGAAATACAATTATACAAAGTGTTTACAAAGAAGGAATGTAGATGATACATAAGGTAATAAAAGTAAAATGTCTTGTTGGACGTCATTGGTGTAGAAAGTTGGTTTGAGGCTTTATTAAAGGAATTATATTCATTAATGCAAGGCCATTGTATTGCTACTAAAAAGTCTCTTAGTCAAGTAAATTTATAAAGAAGTCTTTGTGTGGAGTTGTGCTTATGAACACCTGTGAAAATGTCTTAAACTCTCATACGAGTCTGAGTACACAGAAATTTCTTCTGTACGGTTGTCACTGCTTCCTCCTCTGCCACCCAAGTCAGCCGAAGGCCCCTGGACCTTGTCGCAGACCGACAGGGCGCCTGTATCACTCTCATTTCAAAGCAGAAGGGTTTGAGATAGACAAGGAGCTCTGGTTCTGTGGTTCTTCTCCTAGTAGGAGAGTTGGATAAAAATACCTGGTTTGGCTGGATCCTCGTCCATGGATTCCACCGTTCCTCCTAAGAGGATTGGATTTCACCCAAGGTATAAAATACTCTTTGTTCCACTATCTCTCTGGCACCCAGAAGAAGCAGAACAAAATATTAATAGTAAAATATTAAAGATAAGATAAAGACAATGTAGAAGATCTATCTAGGCAATTGTCTATTTTAGAAAGTTGAATTACCACATTGTCATAAGATCTGATAAAATGAAAGAATTCTTGAATTGAATTGAATTGTTCACAAGGTGATCATGTTTATTTACTCAAGAAATGAAATAAATTGTTAAAAACCTATGACATCATTCTGCTCAGTCTGAAATTGGCATCATAATAATATGGTGAGGAAGGGGGATAGAGGAGAGATGTTCAAGAGAGCAGTAGTGTCACTCCCATATTCTGTTGGTTCATGTTTTGGAGGGGTAGGTTTTAAAGGGAAAGGGTTGGGGGTTCTTCTAGGGCAATTTCCTTTCTTTTAAGGGTCCTCGAGCAACACTGTAGGTTGACCGTGCCTCGGGACAAGCCCCTTTCAGCAGCAAAGGTAAAGAATTCCTAGGGCTATGGCTATATAAGGGTAGCCAAACCCCAGATAGTCAGACCATGGGATAAAGGAAGTAAGGGCAGGGGTGGGTTTAGGGACATCTGTGTGAGAGAGAAGGCGTATTTCTGCTCTTTGCAGGAAAGTTAATTGTTGGTTCAATTGTGGAATTGGAGAAATTGTCATAGATTAAGTTAAACCCGCGGAGGGGCATAATTTTTGGGCTGGGGAGAGTTAAATGGGACTTATGGCATTGAATACTACTCACACGCCAATCCTTTCCAACCAGGAGACAACCACCTACTATTATTGTCCTAGGCTTTGACAGGAGGGGGTATAGGAGGATGAAGGATAATCACTGTCATCCAGGTCACCATCAGCGCTCTGACCCCTACTTCTTCATACACTAGGACTCCCTCTTCCTTGAATAGATCACCTCTAGTCTGCATGGCTTAGAAGGTTATAAGGAGGAATCCAATGGTGAAGTCTCCAAGATATCTGTCATGGGGGGTGCTTCCAGGTAGAACTCCCATGGTTGAGGCTGTGGTGGGGTGGTGGTCGTTTTGGGGGTATGCAAGACAGCTTCTGCACAGGTGAAGAGGGTGAGACTGGGTTGGGAGAGGAGCCAGGTCTCTCCCTCTTGGTGGATTCTAGAGGGTGGAGTATCAGTATTTTCAGATGTATGGTTCAGAGCTTTGGGTAGGGGGTGGATTGGTGGTATTTGCACCCTCCCTCTATTGGCTCTGGATCTGGTGAGAGTGTCTGGTGGGGGCTTGAGCGGAGGAGCTCCACAGCAACATTGGGCGGCAGAGGGTGGTGCATGGTGACCATCCTAGATGAGGCTCATACTAACACCTCCTTTTGCAGTGGCAGCTGCTGGGGTGGGCATGGCACTTGTTCTTTGTTCTGCTCTTCTATCTGAATTGCATGAGGCATGAGTGGTATAGGAATAGATACATTGTCAGGCACTGCCTTAGAATGGGTGGGGTTGGTGGTGGAGCTCTGACTCATTGGGCTAGTTTGGTCTGTTTCCAAGCCTTATTACATTTACCCTGACCCACCCTTGGTTGCCTAGTTCTCAGTACATCCCAATCTATTTCCCCAGATATCAACTTAAGTCTATCTCTGTTTATATGTTTCTGATCACATCGGCACCCCCTGAGTGTTATAGTGGTACCCCTTATACCAGTTATTATGTAACCATGATCCCACTTCGGTCCAGTGGAGTGCTGGTACCCAATAACACCACTATGTGATCCCCTATGTTTAGATCTTTGGATTTTTAGATGTTTTGCTCTGGCTCTCAATCTCTCATAATTGGCCTCTCTACTGGCCTCAGTGCATTCAGTGGCTTCTCTAAAAGCATCTGTTAGGGCCATGTAGGCATTCACTTAGCATGGCATCTTCGGTTCCCTTGGGAGTGGGGAAAATTTTAGAAAAAGGATATTTTTTGGATTGGTGCCGAAAGTTAAAAAATAGGCCTTAAAAGTAGTCCCACAAGAGGTGGAGACTCTGCCAACAGGGTTGGACCTGAATGCCTTTCCCATTTTGCTGGTCTAGTGTTGATGAATTTTCTGAGTATACCTTAAATGTTTTCTAAAATATCTCTATTTTACCGTTAATGGTGGGATGCTGGTAGAATGCCTTACTTCAGTGCCTAGAGATTTGTGACTCCCTTCTGCTCGTTGGTTTATAAATTCCAGTCCCCCATAGGTGATGACTACATCTAGATGGCCATATCAGGGAACGTATTCATTTGCCAAATAGTCAGCTATATTTTTAGCTGCCTTGGAGGGTATGGGTTTGACCTTGACCCAGTGTGTAGCATATTGCCATTATAATATATCTGTTCCCTTGGTCAGAGACTGGGAAGGCACCACAGAGATCCATTCCCAATATCTGTCCTGGGTACCTTGCTATGGGCATAGCTGTAGGAGGTACACACTCCTGTCCAACTTCTGACTTCCGACTAGCACATTTTGTCAAAACATTGTACGTATCCCTTCTCATAGTGGGCCATTTCTCTTAGATCCTATCCAATGTTTTTCTCATGCCCTGATGGCCTATCTTGGTGTGAGCATGCCTCACTACTCTATACCTAGCTGGGGGGGGGGGGCAAGACCAAACGGGGGTAGGCTACCTTACCTGGGGGTGGAATTAGAGTAAAGAGCATGCCAACAATTATGGCATAGTCTCCCTCTCCACCTCCAGTTGGAATTCATCCATTTCCCTCTGTTCTACTCTTATTTGCTCTTTCTCAAGTTTATCAAACTCCCAAAGGATTTCATTAACTTCATCTAAGGCGCAGACTTTGAATTGACTGAGAGTCTGTCCTTTTCCTTGGGGATTGTCTATATTTGAGAAAGCATATATCTGCCCTAATATTGTTGGCCCCTTTTCTATACTCAATGGGAGCCCCAAACTCTGCTATTAGTACTGCCCATCTCTGAATTTTGGTGTCTTTGACCTACAAACAATGATTTTAATGGCTTGTGATCAGTATTTGAATTTGCTACCTTGGTCTAAGGTTATTTAGATCATAAACAATTGCATATATATACCTCTTTCTCAATAGTAGTCCAATTTAATTGTGGGCCGGAGAGTTGTTTGGAAATATATTGAACAGGTCTCCCCATGCCTTGGCTATCAGCCTGAACCAGCATGATCCCTTTTGCATGCATCACTGTAGAGGTGATAAGGCTTACTAGTTGAGGGTGTGCCATTACTCTATCTGAAGTATGTAATTCCTTCAGTGTTTCAAATGAATTTTGCTGCTCTTCCAACCACTAAAACCGGGCATACTTTTTGGTAAGCTTTACTAGAGGATAAGCTACTCTGCCATAATCTCGGATACATTGACGGTAATACCCAGTCATTCCTAGAAATGAGCGAATTCTGCCCAGGTCTTCTGGGGTTGGCATATCCCTGATAGTACTACATTTATCTGGGTGGGAGTTAATCGCATACTTGGAAACTTGGTAGCCAACGAGATCTACCTTTTCTTGTTTGAAAATGCATTTACTCTTTTTAATTATAATTCCATATTCTTCTAGCTTATTGAACACCAGACCCAAATGGTGATCATGCTCCTCTTCAGTTTTGGAATAAATCACAATATCATTCATAAAAGTCATCCAAAATCTTCCAATAAATTCTGAAAACATTTTGTTCATGGCCCATTAAAAGACAGCTGGTGCATTGGTGAGACCAAAAGGCATTCTATAGAAATGCCTCGATGGCACACAAACAGTGTTTTTTCAATACTTTCTGGGTCTGTTTCTACCCGGCTGTAGCCGCTTTTTAGGTCAATGGTGGAAATAACAGTTGATCATGCCAAACTAACAAATATATCTTGAATGTTTGGGGATGAGTGTCCTTTTTGGTAACAGAGTTGAGTTTTCTAAGATCTACACAAGGCCTAATTACTCCCATTTTTCTTTGGTACCAACAATGTTGGGCTCCCCCATGCTGAACTACTGGGTTCTATTACTAGCCCATGAGGATGAATTATCAACTCAAAAATGTTTGAAAATTGTTCATTTAAAAAGGTTGACAAAGTAAAGAAAATATCCTAAGCTCAGATATTGACATAAACTGTTTCACTGAAACCTGGATACATAACAAAACCTGTATACCCTTATTAGAGCATTACAACTACATCCTTATAACCTTAAATTGTCAGTGATGTTAATATTGACTTATTATCAGTGAACATAAGAAAGACCTTAAAAAGGATGCCTCAATTTTGTACCAATTTCAGTTGATTTTTCATGATTTACCAAAGTAAAAGTAGACCATTTGTTTTAGTGTTTAAGAACTAATTAGATCATTAGATTGGGCTTATGATTTAACACAATATTATGTGGAAAATTTGACACAAACATATGGAGTGTATTCTTGGTAGCCATTTGGAAATAAATCTGCATATTTTGGATAGAAGAGTTGCTCTTAGCTGTGTCTTTGGATAAAATTGTTCTATTGCACTGAGGTACTTCCATACTTCCAATGACCTTGACCTGGTATGAAGGTCAACTGAATGTTATACTCTTTAGAAATCATACTTCATCTTTGATGTTTTCCATACACAGATACTAAACCAACTAGAATTGACAATTTCAGCTGTATAGAGCTGAATATAGCAATTTCCTAGATTTGACCTTGAGAATATGACCTTGACCTTGGTTCAAGGTCATAATAAACTAGACATGATTAAGCCCTAGAATTGCATTCAAAATGCAACTGACTATTTTTCATATTGGCGGCAATAGATTTAGTTAAAATAGGTCTGTATGGACATATATATAGAGTAGGAATACAGAGCTGTCGACCTAGGAAACAATAGTTAGTAGATCACAAGGTATTTATATAAAACCTGAGGTTACAGTAGCAATTGAAACAACAGTATATCAAAAGAATTGACTAAAATCTCAACTTTGACCTTCAAAATAGTGACCTTGACCTTTGTCAAGGTCACCAAGTAAGTATCTGCAAACAGCCCTTACATATACCATTCATATTGTCAAGTTTGGTAATATTCCTGACAAAAGGATACAAGTTATACTCTAAAAACCTTATTTTGAAAATATATATATCCCGTTGCCATGGAAATGTATATATTTTCAATACAAAGGGTGATCTCACTTGTGTCTTTGGATAAAAAGATTTCTATGACCCTAAGGTACACTTATGCCAAAGGGGACCTTTGTAGCATGACTTGAAGTATAAAGTCACTTAACCCACCTACTATATATGAAATAGACCCTGCGCACACGCATATATATGCATATATTTTCAATACAAAGGGTGATCTCACTTGTGTCTTTGGATAAAAAGATTTCTATGACCCTAAGGTACACTTATGCCAAAGGGGACCTTTGTAGCATGACTTGAAGTATAAAGTCACTTAACCCACCTACTATATATGAAATAGACCCTGTGCACACGCATATATGTGACCAGGGGTTCCCCCATACCCCACCTGTCTTGACTGGGCCATAACAGGACACTTTTCCCGTTTTTTTAAATAATGTTGTCAATTTTGGTCTTATTAACTTACACATGGTATGTATGGATTCATTGGAACGTGCCTCATAACACTAGATATGGCTTTAATTTTTTTAACAGAGTTTCATATCATTCATTGACCATTGTGTTTTTTACCATTCCATACGAATACACACAAAAGTGAGAAAAAATAAAATAACCAGTTACTTTTGCATAGACTTTGATATTCCATATTAGAGAACTTTTCTGCCCCTATATATACCAATTCTTTCAGTTTCAGATTGGCTTATATTTTCGTGATTATGATGAGAAATGTAATTTTGGCTAAAATAAAACGTTCCCACGAATACATCCTCTAATTGCTATAAAAAAGAAACTCTTCATATTTGATCAACTCTTTTTGGAATTTAGATTTGAGGTCGTTGAATTAATATCCAGAGCAAATTTCATGATTCAAACATCATCCCTTTGATCAGTTACTTATAATTTTATAAAAAGAGTCCATACGAATACACGTTTCCGACAAATACACACTAAAATACTTGATTCACCCAGGTATAATTACATCTTTCTACCTGTATAAATGATGACAACATCAACGCTCATATATATACTTATGGAATTCCTCTTTATATAAAGTCTAACTAAAAAATAAATCACTACAAGGGCTTATATTCATATGTATTAATATCATCTAACCAAGGTAAATCTGTTTAAGTATAAATCCCCTTCTTTACTTGACATCCACTAAATAAAGAGTGAAAAAGTAGTTCTTCCTCCTTGCCTAGGAAGGAATGTCAAACACTTTAACTGATGCATTCGTATGGAATTATGTATTCGTTGGAACGCCTATGTATTCATATGGAATAGTGTATTTGGGAAAATACGAATTTTGAATTCTCATGGTCTCCTTATGAAAGGATTTACTATTTGATTTATTTTTATTTAGGTATTCTATTCAGAAAGGATGCATCAACAAATACACAATTCCATACAAATACATCATTGGATTCGTATGGAATGATGTATTCGTATGGAATGGTGTATTCGTTGGAAACACTTATAGGGGTTTATATAAAGGTATTAATGCTTTGAACAGATATTTGCCACAAAAGGTATTAAATGTCCACATCTTTATGTCTGAATTATTAATAAATTGGCTTATAAAAGGAAAAAAACGCTCCATACATATGCATGTATTCGTATGGAATCTTTGACCAGGCTCCAATGATTTGGAGGCTTGTATCTTGAAAAATAATTGTTCAAGGTTGTGGCAAATTGACTGTCATATAGCCCGATGTCAGTACTTTCTCCCTTAAAAATATCAAAACAATCAAAGTATTTTTTTATTTTTACCAAAAATCTCAAAATCGCACTAAAATTTTTGGAATAGAACAAATATATATATATGCATTTTCTTATACTAGTCATGCGTAGTGCCATACCTATATGCACATTTTCTTATACCACTCATGCATATGTAGTGCCATACATGTATATATATACACATTTCCTTATACTACTCATGTGTAGTGCCATACCTATATGCACATTTCCTTATACTACTCATGCATAAGTAGTGCCATACATGTATAATTATATGCATTTTCATATATGCTAGTCATGCATATATGCACATTTTCTTTTACTACTCATGCATATATGTAGTGCCATACATGTATATGCACATTTCCTTATACTACTCACGCGTAGTGCCATACCTATATGCACATTTCCTTATACTACTCATGCATATGTACTGCCATACATGCATACTAGTCATGCGTAGTGCTAGAATTCAGCTTCCGCCACCTATAATACACATTTCCTTATACTACTCAACACGATATTCTGTACGGACATGATCTGCGTAACTTTGTGATATGTTTATTTCATAATCTTATAAATGCTCATTCCATTGTGTTTCTCCACCGGGTGGAGCTGCTTCTCATGCTGCAACATTTACAGTTATATCACTATATATTATTCCTTATACTTCTTTCACACACCTGACTGTGTGTATATGCCATATAATCAGGATCTCCTCTGCAAACTGAATAAACCAGAGTAATAATATTAGCCGCTTTTCTGTGTCATTGATTCTTCTCCTCAACAAACCAAGGTTCATTAAATGTGGTGACATTTGGAGCTATTCTGACCTTCTTACCAGTTCATGCACCTGCATGGTAGCAGTATTAGAATTGGTAGCCTATAATTATACTAGTAGTACAGCGTTTTAGGAGCAGCACTTTTTGGAATAATTTCGGGATTGATATTAGGGACACGAACTTTACTTTGACCTTTAAATCTAAATAGACCTGTTATAATAACTAAGATATGAGAGTCGTATTTCTATTGTTTTTCACAGGGACTATTATGCAATAAATAGAACGCCTAAACATTATACTTCTTTCACTCTGATTGTATTTCAGCTATTAGATATTAGGGACACAAACTTTACTTTGACCTTTAAATCTAAATAGAGATTAGAAATCATCCACAATGATAGATTCATTAATAACGGCTTCATATTCATTTTTAAAATACTAAAAATCACAATTCAGAATTGGATGGAGGCAAAGATTGATGTTAATCTTAATGTGAATTATTTTTTACATAAATTATTAGACATCGGTATGATTAAAAGACGCAAAGAACAGCAAAACCGCACTGTGCAGCTTCAGCACAGCACCGTCGCTACTTGTATTATAAGGTGTAACTTCGCCAAGAGATTTTTCATTACGGCCCATCCGGTTTTCACCTTGCGGCTAATGGTAAACCAATGGTGCCGGATTAGAGAACCGTATCTGCCGCAAGGACGAAAACCTTGGTGTAGCCCTAGCATTATAGTAGGGCTACACCAAGGTTTTCATCCTTGCGGCAGATATGGTTCTCTTATCCGGCACCATTGGTTTACCATTAGCCGCAAGGTGAAAACCGGATGGGCCGTAATGAAAACTCTCTTGGTGAAGTTACACCTTTAGCAACAAGTTGTTAAAGGATTTTGAAACTTAACGCATACTTTCCATTTCATTTTGTAGTATTCTTTTATGTAAGGGGAAAATCCTACCAATAGAATGGAGGAGAGAAATCGCATTGCTAAAAATTCTGTTCAGAAAACGATCTCTGTATGAAGATACCAGAGAACGGGAAATCGTCTTGCGCAGGGACGAGGAATTGTTTTTAAAACCTTTATAAATACCGAAATCAGAGCGGAGAGGAACTGAAAGATTTTTACTGGAATCGATTTTAACGGCAGAGAATGATGATATAATATTACGGCGCGGTGCTGTGCGATCGACGTATTATTACTTATTATCGTTTCATTTTTAATGCTTAACGGCCAAAATACCAAAAAGGGGTTATTTGAGGGAAGCTTATATTTATATGTATTACCTTATATTATAGGGATCTGGGTTAGGTATGAAGAAGCTGAAGTAGTATGGGGCTCTATTGAGAGAGGTTGTTTATGAACCCCTGTCAAAATTTAAGTATGTCATCTAAAATGACACCCTCAGAGCAGATTTATGGGCGCAAAGTATGCTAGTCGTAGGGAAAAAAGTCTACGATATCGTAGACGGACATTTGTTATGCAACGACCCCAATGTGCCTAATGAATATAAATTATGCCTTACCAAGTTCACAATCACCTCGTTTGATTTAGTCTCACATCGTATACCGAAGGTCCATTATAGATATCATCCATCTATATGATAGCATCTACCCATCCTCATATCATCATTTTATGTATAATGTAAGATTGTTATGCAACGGGGGCAGTCTATGACGCCTCTATGAAACCTGTGGAGATCATCACTTATCTTATAAATGTTGGTATACTTACACTTGCGGGTTTGCATATTCAATGAACTCTCATGTGTCAGACCTATTCTATAAAAATATATAAATCCGTATTCGCAATTCTCATAGCTATAAATAACCGACTTGTATTATTTCTCTTTATTCTATCCAGTCAGGAAACGAGCATATTGCAGATCATGCATACTTGTAGGCTACTCGGCTCAGGATCACAAACCTGACCTGTTATAATAACTAACATATGAGAGTCGTATTTCTTTTGTTATTCACAGGGACTCTATGCAATAAATAGAACGCCGAAACTGTATACTTCTTTCACTCTGATTGTATTTCAGCTAGCCATATCTACGGAAGTAGAACGGCGGCAGGAGCTTAGAATGAAGAGATAGGTCGAAGATGTTAGTTTGTTGGAGGAATGAATGTAAAGAATCGAGAGAATAGGGAAAATAGGTATAGGTAGAAACCGAAAAAAAGGAGTAGGAAAGCAGTCCCCAATTAGGAAGAATTTGAAAAAAGTAGGTAGAGAATGGCTTATTATATCGAAGGACCCGGTATTGTGTCGAGGAATATATGTTGAACAAATAATAGTCCAACTAGTAAGCAGCCCATTTTGGCTGAAATGTTCATTTTCTGATAAAAGCATGAAATTTGGTATATAGGTAGTTAATTATATATGAATTAATATCAGAGCCAGATCCCAACCATTCGGTCCCAAAATCCCAGATGGTGGCATTTTTATGGCTTTGTTTTTAGTTTGGGGGTCATAAAGTACACTTGGAGATCCCAACTATATGTCAATTAGGCATTTATGAAACATGAAACTACTTTTCTTTTGATATCAATATCGTCCTTCTACTCCTATATTATCTGATTTCTTTTATCAATTTCCATATATTAATCAAAATAGAGGTTTTCAGAGGGGTAGCACCTTTATCCTCATGTAACTCGACAACACGCGGAGATACAAACTATAATAAAACATTTGTAGAACTCAATTCTATTGATATCAATATAAGATATGTAACACTATAGCAAGCGTTTATGATAGAGATCTCCGTGGCTTTAGTTCCGTTTAAATCTACTGGGCATGTCAGGCGACAGTGCCGAAGTCAGGACACTCAAGCATAATCATGGTATTTATTGTATTTCAAATATTGTAAACGTATTTATTTTCGCGCAGATAAATTTCCGCGCACTAAGTACTCTGAGACTTTTTGTGCGGAGTTAAATTCGCGCAGCAAGGAAGTCTCACATCATGTTTATGCAATAACTATACCTTCCACGTAGGATTCATTTTCACGCACAAATTAAGGTGGGTGCGCGAAAATAAACACTGCGCGAACATTAATACGTTTACAGTATTCCTATGCCACCTATTATCAACTTTATATAATAGATACAGCTAGCTGAAATGAATACTGCAACTTAATTGTTAGGCCCTGGTTAGGCTCAGTTGGGCATTTGTAGTTTTCCTGATTTTCAACCCTTATACCTGTAATAATGGTGTTTAGGCCTATATATGTTGAATGTCATCTGTTTTATTATTCTAGATCCATATTTAATTAATCTCTTTATTTTCTCCAGGAATTATTGCACATTTAATACAAAGTGTCCACGTCAGGCGACATAGGCTGCGCCATACTGTATAAATATATATGTCTAACTATATGTACACGACCTATAGTGGTATATCTGCTAACCGGAAGTAACACCGGTCCGTGACCTTGGCAGGAGTCGCCTGGATGATGACAGCGGTAGCCATATTGGTTCTGGATTCAAACAGCTCACACCCATCCAGAATGAATATTATTTTGAGGTGAGATATATGTATATTGTTTGTCCCAGTGAGAATTATTTTTTATATAAAAGAGTTGTGCCCATGCAAGTTAAAGTAGGTCCCTACCATTTGGTAGCGGTAAGAAGGCCTAAAATGACGTCCCTCCAACTTCCCCCACTTTATGGTCAGTAAATATCAAAAATTTGATAGAACTAATTAAACATCTAGGCAATTTCTATTATTTCGAGGCTGTGTAGAACCTTTCTTTTCAAAATGATGGGAATGTCCACGTATGTGTAGGCCTACATATATGCATACATACCAATATGTATGCATGTATACATTCCCTCTATACCCTTAGATCTTTTTTTATTTATTTATTTGAGGCCTATATAATATTTAAACATTAACATGACAATACGCATTGTCCACTATGGTCATATTACGGCGTTGCCTTCTTATTAAAAACTAAAGTAAATATTCCTCTCTGAACTACAAATTACTACTAAAAGTAGGCCTACATCCAATCATCAAAATTGCTAACTTGCCATTTACTACTAGACCTGGCATATTGGACTGCCTTATTTCATAGATTTATTTACTTTGCTTTGTCCAAATTATACCGCACAGAATCACTATCCACTACATAGTCACTCCATACTAAATACATAATTTACAAAATCACCATACATATAATATTATGCTTCAGGGACCATTCAAAACTGACTACCCCTACTATACAAGGAATGAAAGGTCATACATTACTAATAAGAAATCTAGACATTTACTCAGCTTCCCTTAGGTAAACATCCCATCACCAAGTTTTTAATTTCAAAACAAAATTATCTAGATCTTCTTCCATTCTTAACTCCAAAGGAAGTCCATTCCACATAACCTTTTCTGTGTAAAAAAAACACTTCTTCTCATTCTCTTTGTTCTTGCTCTATGTACCTGTAGAATTATTCCTACTCTATTTCTAAGATTAAAATCTTCCTCAGCATAGTCAAAATTGTTTTGCCTCTTATGAATTAATTTCAAGCATGCTATATCAGATCTCTCAATGATCGGAAGAATTCCTGACCTATTAGTGAATTCATTATTGTTTAGTTCTCTACCTAGGGCTAGACGAAGTGCCCTATTCCAAGTCTTCTGGACTTTTCTCCTCATTCCCACTCCTCTATATTCAGGAGTAGGAAATTAAAGAATTCCAGCAGAGGAAGGACATAGGTCTTGACCAACCCCAGGTATATCTCAGAATTCATGTACTTTCTTTGTCTTCATATTTCCCCAATCTTTCACTGAGCTGTCCTAACCTGCTTACAGAAATGGTCTTTAAAAGATAGAGATTCACTTATAATCGTTCAGAGATATTTGAAATTACTCTCTCAACAGACTATAAAACCAAGACTAGAAAATTTGTTATAATATCTTGAGGTCCAAAACGCATTGAATCTTCGTCTTTTTTTCATTCGGAGTTAAGCCAGCACCGGCACCATTCAGTATATAAATCAATAGAATTCTGACATTTCATATTTAGATCATGTCCTGTGATACTTCCAACTGTTACCACTACACTGCGTTATCAGTATACAAAAATAACTGTCAAGGAAAGTCAGCAAAATTCATATTGAAGAGCAATGGCCCTAACAAGGAACCTTGGGGTACGCCATGTTTGACTTCAAATTTACTGCTGGTGGAATTTTCATGTTTGATAATGTATTCACTTCTGATATCAGTATTTTCAGGTCAAACGCTCTACTTTCATCTGAGATCTTCATGTGGTAGGATATTATTTCATATAAAAAGAAAAGTTATTAGTTCTGAGATTACAGGTATTTGACAATAATGTCAACGAATTAAAAAAAGTTCCACAACAAGAGTTACCAAGGTGAAATAACTGAACGCATGCGACGTTTCCTATGGGGAAATTCAATTTTTAAGACTGTGATAATTTCCAAAACACAGTTCTGCACCTGTTAGCAGTAAAACATATAAACCACTGTAACTGTCAACATGCAGGGTAATTTAAGAAGAACTGCTACAAGACTATATGCCACAGTTACTTGTTACTACATGTATACTCATTAATACTTTAAAAGGAACATTTTTTCAGCTCCAGCCAACCCTTAATCTACAGTAGCAACCAGAATGTTCTGGGAAGAAAACAATACTAAATTTATTATATGGCTTTATTGTTATATACGTATGATGATTATGATATCTACATAATTATATTTTGAATATGAAAGCAATTCTAGATAGATTAAATTGAATTGAACACATTTTTTATTTGTATCAAGGGTGTCATACAAATAGGAGCCATACATCTGAATATGAATCCAGGTCTTCCAGTATATGTTCCATAACTACAGGGAGTGGGTCAGAATTAAAAATAACTGTAGATTAGTCGGGAAAACAAATTATTGGCTATTGTACTGCTACGATCTACGGTCTATTGCTATAAAGATTTGCTACAAGTGAGTATCAGTGTAAACTGGTAGAGTAGGCTAATATAATTTCAATTTCTCAACCAGCTAATAATGTAAATATATAGTATAACTAATAAATTTCAAAACATTTCAATCTACACAAGTTATTGGTCGGTCCAGACCCAACATAACAGATCAAAACAGAATAGAACAGAAACAGAATCAGCATTTACAAAACGGGAAGGTAAAGTGAGACAAATTAAGTGGATTGACCAGGTGATAACGTGAGCTTTAATACTCTATGGCATCTCCGGAACAAGATTCAGGCCCCAGGTGTGTGAAGGCATTGACACCGAAGTAATTTGTCAGCCACACCCAAACTCTTTAACATAATATTCAGGAGGTGTCAAAATAAAGAAAATCCTCCTCAACATGTATACATGTACGTTTTACCTTTATATATATGGTATTTGTTAGAGCAATTTGCTATTTATTCCCCAGCCAGTTGTGTGTGTGTTGCATTACGCCAACCTCAGCAAGGCTTGACGCCAATAGATTAACCCTCTTCTGTCATTAAATTAACCCTGACGATGGGGCAGCCTTATTATATTACTGCTATTACATCTATCGTTCATACCGGTTGACAGATTTAATACAAGATACTAACCTTATCTGGAGAATTTAATGAGAAGTATTCATTATTATTACTACTTTGGGTCATGAGAAAGTTACCATCGGAGCAGGACAAAAGATGCAAAGATCTTACACCAATCCGGAGAGGAGAGACGGTGCACAAATAAGCGAGAGGCCAGACCTATCTAATCGATAAGGATCCATCACAGACGCATTTATTGGTAAACAAAAGGCTATAGCCATGGGTTTTGCCTTCCGACAGGGAACACGGTATACCAATTACAGATATAACAGCGATATATGCCCTAATCTATCCAAATGCCTGAGCTGACTAGCGGTCAATATTAAAGGGCAGTGAGAAACCCTGGTCTCTCCACAGACCCACTTTTCTTCCGCTGGGTATAGGGTCAATGGCATGGACCCTGAGAAACCGTCAGGCGGGATTTATCGAAGTTCGTACCGGGATCGTACTGGAGCAATCTGGGACCCGTTGCATAATTCACAGCGACAGAGCTGTTACAATTCAATTGACACAAAGTAAAATAAAAATTGATATTTCTTTAAATTATATTGATATTTCTTTAAATTATATTGATATTTCTTGAAAAATTAATATCGCCTGGAAAGTCGCATTTTACTTTACCTTATAAGGTCTCCACAGAAACTATATACTATATAAACGCATTCTATATGGAGGGTCCTTATGATAAAATATGCCATCAACACTATGGTATATCAACGCTGCAGTTCAGAATGTTATATGGAATAATTACTTGTAACTCTTACTTATATAACATTATAATTAAAGAAAGCAGCCAGTGCAGATTTTGTGGAGATTATGATGACATCAGCCACTTTTTTGTGAAATGTAGAAGTACATAGAAGTTATGGTCTGATCTATTCAAATGGCGTCATGATACAGATCACCTTTATTATGACGCAGGAGGAAATGGCTAGATCAGAATCGACGTCTGTTATATTAGTTTGGGCTTCATAAACAGCACTCCTACGCAGGAAAAATAAACTGGTTAATATTTTGGACTAGTCTGACAAGATTAATTCTCATAATCTGGAGGGTGAGAGAAGATATTAATAACAATATAAAGTGTTAAAAGCCTGAACAGCCATTTACTTCAGATGAAACCGCGGACACCACGTGAATGAATGTCCCTTTTAGTTAATTATCAACCCATGCATCTCGATGTAACTCAAACTGATTTGCAAAAACATAAAAGAAGTAACTAGTCCATGTACTCAAATTGAGACACTACTACTCAGCGTGTGGTTAAGTGCTCTTAAAAATGATATTTCTCAAATAGATCAACAGAAATAGCTGATTCCCCTTGAAATTGCAATTGTGACCATGGAGGAAAACTTTCAATGACACCATTGGATTCCATAAGGTCGATTTTTGGGGAGTTGAGGTGATTAAATTTGATGTATATCTAAGACTTGCTGAGATATAGGCTGATTCCCTATTGGCCAATCAGATTTCACCTAATTTGTGTTACAACAATGACAATCGAACATGTAAACGCAACGGTTGGGACAGATTGAATGTACATGAACATTATATCGCAAAAGCTAGAATATTGAATTTTATCTAAACCAAAATAACCTAAACATCTGTTACAACTAGGGTAACATAATCGAAGGTAACGAAGTAATATAGAGCCTTGTGTATAACACATCATAATATATTTCAGTGCCAAGTCAAGCCAAGCCAATATATATCTTGCATGATGAATATTTTATATAAATTTAACAATCTTAAACTTATATCTTTCCAGTGAACCACTCATGTTAAAATGACTGCGCCATGTTACACTGCGCCATATTATTAATGGAAAACCTCTCAACTGAAAACTTGTAGATAATCATTGCCAGTCTATGACTGAGATGATATTGTTACTCTATATCAGAAGAATGTAATTATACTAAAGGGGCTGAAAACCTCCCAAATGCTGGAGAGATCCCCTTTAACTCGCAATGATTTATTGCAGTAAAATATTTTCAATATCAATATCAGTGTGTTTGCAATGCGAACATTGAAGTTATTCCTGAAGATCCAGAAGAGCGCACGATTCCTTCGTGCTGAGCATCTTGTATAATACTCAATTTAGAGGAATGAACTAGCTAAGAAGTACTATGTTTTAGACGATGTGTGGTGTGTACACAAATCTTCACTCTTGTATATATCTGTTTATTCATATTAGGCAAACATATTTAGCCGGTTTAGTAGTATTTTGATTTTAGTCATCTTGAAGAAGAACCGGAAGGAGGGAAACGACTGGAACTTTCGAGTGTTTCTTTTAATTGTTCTACTGTATATTCCCTATGCAACAAATCTCTATGTATACGTTGAGGCAATGCTATTTCATCGAGGTATTGTCTTAGGTCATGAATAGGCGGGATCGTTCTGGTATATAATCTTTCATAATGTGTAGCAAACACTTCCAAAATTTCAAGGATGCCTTCTTTTAAGATTCTCGAATACTAATTCTCAGGCTGGCAGCTGCGTGTTCTTTCTGTAGCTAGATATAGGAGTTATAACGAGAAGCTGTTTATCCTTCGAATCTGTGGCGATATTCAACAATGTTGGTACGTTCTTTTGGGATTAGTAGGGAGCCTAGTTCTGTCTGTGGAAATTCAATTTCCTCATCGTCCATTATATCAGCACTAATATTTAATACACGTAGTTCTTTTTATAAATCAGCTAGGAACGTATATGTTGTGAACGTTGTGAGCAGCGACAGTGGTACGACAATCTAACTGCCTCTCAGCTCCTTGCATGTAGATTTGAAGTCTGTTCGGCTCATTTCAGTGGTCAATATTATAATGAGAGTATATTTTCAGTCAGAGGTAGCGATCACAAACCTATAGAAGGCGATACGAAACGGTAACCATGAGTCAACAGAATTCGTTAAAAAGGTATTTTATCTGTGAATAATACTTTCCTTTGATGTCACAGGAATACAAAATATCTTAATTAACTGACCCCAAACCTGCGAGGGCTGAGAGAACCTTTCAGAATCCTTAATTTGACCTAACTTATGAGAGTAGCATCTTAGGCCCTATAACAAGGCAAACACATGAAATAAGTCCAGATTGCCGAGGACAGAAAGTGCAAAATTGGAACGTTTTAAAATTAGCCAAATCTCTTCAATTCTGGGATAATGATTTCGTGATCACGTGTTCCGTATGGTTAGCCTGATTGGTCAGATCTCAATTTTCCGTGTCAGTTTCAATCTATCGGTGTGACCAACCTGGCCAATTAATCACGATTTCCTCGCAATGGCAGCCCTTTTATCAAGTGAAGGATCTTGCTAAGCTGTTTTATGCATAATTGTGTTTTAATATCTATTGCTATCAGTTTCTCTCTAACATATATACCTAGGCCTTATCATTCATTATCATAACATATTATTAAGGTAGTAGTAACGGTAAATAACTTCAGCAGCCTTGACCCTGTTTCATAAAGTCAGTAAGGATTCTTTTGTGGGAATTCATTCACCTAAGGAAATTAAAGGTGTCCATTTCTACACTTTCCTTGTTGTAAAACTTGGAGTCTGCTGGATAGAAGGTAAATAGGGTGCAAACTGATAATTCGTTTCTTGAGTTTAAATAGATATACCAATTTCTCACAGATTGAAGTGAAAAAGTACATACAATAATAGCAATGTGTAGTGCAGTGAACCTGGTGACGCGGTTTATTGGAGCAGAAGAAACCAACATCTATAGATTAGCATTTGAGTCTTTTAGATCTTCATGAGAACAATGATATAACAAGGTGACTACTGTGGGTTGTGGTCAGATTAGACTAATAACCTGTCAGGTTAAGCCCAGGTCTGACAGTCGCCATCTCGCTACCATTGTCATGTCAGCCTGCTACCATGCATCTGGGGAAGTTTACAGGAATAAAATCACTTTGAGTAAGATGGAACTCCGGACTTGAAGCTTGATTTCTAGATAGGTAGACACAAGGACTTATCACCATCAGCAGGTGGGTGTCTTCAGAAGAGCAGTATGGGACATCTGTCACTGTTGGAGCTTGCCTCCTGCTGCAGCATCCAGTTGGTGGTAATGGTGTCCATGGTGGAATCTGTGAGCAGTGTTAAAGGATTAATAACCAAGGCATGGTAGACGTCAGGGATTTACACACTCTCTGTGAGACACACTCGCTGTGAGAGAGGGATGTCCTGACACCCATACCTAGCCGTCGAAGCATGCATATTACTTAGAAGTTGTTGAGACTCCATGTCCATCAGATGGGGCACCTGTTTGAATGTCATTAATAACATGGGAATCCCAAGGCGATTCCCCATGTTCTGAAAGGAAGAGGCCAAAGAGGGGTATAAATCTAAGAAGGGAACTTTTGGAATTGGGGGAATCCAGAAGGAAAACCCATAATTCATTATGATTTTACGGGAATAAAGCATATTAAAGTAAGTGAAAAGCAAGAGAATGTCTTGAATGAGCCAAATCTCGTCTTAGGTAGTTAGTGATCTCGGGCCTGTGTGCTGTTAGAGGCCCGACAACTAAACATTTGTTGGTTATCACACATGTTTAAATAAGATATAAAGTCACAAGACAATTTAGAAACTGATCAGGATTAGAAACTGACAGTTCTGAATTTCCTTCTGCCAAACGTCTGCTTCTGAGTCCTCAAGATCATCTTGCAAGAATGCCATGCAACATAACCACAACAATCCTCCTCTCCACTTTTAATTATTAGATATATTTTATGTCTATGCATAGGCTATATATTGTCACAGGATGTGTGGACGAGTCATCCTATGCCCTTATTTGGTGGAAGCTGTGACCCTGGTTCTTGGAGGTCACTCAGACCACACATCCCATTCCCATAGATCACTCCACACCTTTCTCTAGCTCGTCTGGAGACAGGTGGTGACATACAGGACGAGTCGGAGATGGACTAACCTGTTAACACCTCCTCACTATTTTATGTCTATTTTATTGCCTTGTTGTATATAAGGCCCATGGTGGGTTGGGTAAGATTGGCACTTCCTGTTGACCATTCCTTGGATGATGATGTGGACCTGTATGGAGAAATAAAACCTTGCTGAAACCATATTCCTCTTCTCTGATATCTGACTAGATCAAGCGCGGGCTGAACCATCTGAACCCAAGGTGACAAGCACCTTTTACCATTTAAGTTACCTAGATCACTATATCCCTCTTCTGCGGTTAGCTGCCGTGCTACCCCTGATAGCTGACCATTGGAATGGACTATGTAATTGAAGCTAATGTTATATCATATTACGTAACAATGACGTAATAGTGATTAACCACAGTATAAGCAACTTTGGGACAAACCAGCCCCCAGTAACCAATCATCTCCCCTTCTTCCTCCTAGCGGTCAAATAACGATTAATGAGAATACCCACTCCAACAATATATGGTGAATATATATATATTGATTGACCTGTTTATTGTTGAGTTAATTGGTTGACTGACCTAAACTGTGCATGGTTCCATGGCGACGTGAATACAGTGATTCTTGTGTCATGTTGTAGACAAATAGTGATTTTTTTCGGACTCTGTGTATGGATGCACGGCGTCAATGATCATCCAAAATCTATGACGTCACATCATCTTTCTCAAATCATTCATTGTCTTACCTTATACCCAAAAAAGAAAAAAGTTTACCTGTATAATATTATGTGTCGCATCAGATGGCCAATGCCGACGACTGATTGACTTATTTGACTAGAGCTAGAATTTAATTATGTAATTAATTTGACTAGTGATTGTATGATTTCATAAAGTAATTTGTATTATTATTTAATTATGTTCATATAGGCTGAAAATGTTGTATTTGATACATGAGCTTATGAATAAAAAGAAAGAAACAAACAAATATTGGATCCTGATCCTGGATCGGGTGGAGGGGGGGGGGAGCGCTGGAAAGGTTATCCTTCACTGGAACTTGTTTTAGAAATATGTAAACATATAATCCAATGTAGCACAGCAGGTGGGCTTGATTCATAGATTGTCAAGACAAATTGAATTCGGTTTGTTGTCCAAGTACACAAGGGAGATATTGAGTGAGTGAGGAGAGTATAATGAGAAAAGGGAAAGAGGGAAAGAGAAAGGGGCAGCTGATCACATGAATGATGCACCCAAACTTCAAATCTATCTTCAACTGTTAAGTATATAACATTATTTGAGATAAAGCAAGGCATCAGAATCAATCATTAACAGATCCAACTCGAGGGAAGCCAGCTCGCAACCTTAACTATATCTCTCCCACCTTTCTAGAAGCCACACAGGTGATGAGCAGATCAAATACAGATACGTATTTTATATGTCTGTGTTCTGCAGATACCAAACGTATTTAGTGTGGAATTACAGAGGTAAGTTGGGATGAATGCTTATGGAAATATGCCATAAGAGAGACATTGCTTCATGGCTAGGTTTTGTTGGGTTGATACCAATTCGTTAGTCGAAAAGCCATGATAAATAAACGACTCATGGGTTTGAAAATATCACCAACACCTTTATTCAATGTCATATGAAGAGTTGGTTGCTAAGGGTTGGAGTATAATTAATAGGTACCAGGGTGTATTGTATGTCGCAAGTAACCGTTAAATGTTATCCTTCATCTCTCTGCCAAGCTTAAATTGCATTGTGTTCCTAGCCTATCATCTTGCGTCCCTTTCTCACCACTTCGTTACCAAACAGTTGGACAGCCAGGCGGTAAGTGCTTCTTGGGCCTCGACTTCGCTCCAAAGTCTGCGTCCATATATGATCTACGAACTCCCGGACAGTAGCTTGCTAGAAACAATCAAAAATAATGCGGTTGTCACTAATACTGTGTCACATCTCGTTGCGCTGGTATTGCCTTTAATATCTCGTAGGGCAGTGGGGCTTGTAAAAGCAGACACTAACTGTAGAGGTGCGACAATAGACTGGCTTCCTTGGAGCACTTATAGAAACAAAGCCTAGCTATGATTTTCAGAGAATGGCTTGAGACATATGTGGAGGTGCTGGCATCCAATGCAGTTGCATGTCTGGTGAGGCTTCTAAGTTGGGTAAGCTCTGTAAAACAAAAGCTAGCTAGGATATTCGATGTTGATTCTAAAAAATAAGAGTTTGTCAACAGCAATAATATTATGTATAAAGTAGGGTATCCACTATACGTAAAGTGGTCCCGAGTCGTCAAGTTGTCCCGTCAATACCCCACGTTAACGGGTGTTTTGAGCCTTGAAGTAGGGTATTGACGGGACCAATGACGTAGGGTAACCACTCTACGTAGTGCTGGAGGTTAATTCTCACATCATGAAGTATCTGAAGTATCTGAAATTAAATGCCACCCTTTTGATTGAATTACTCATATATAATAGTAGGGACACGTGAGAATAATTGTTAACGCATGGAATTGTATGTTCTTAATATTTTCTATCAGTATAAATGTAAACCCATCAAACCTGACTAAAATAATTCCAACAATTTCTAACAACAATATAAAAAGCAAAAATGCGTCTAGATTTAATGTGAAACCCCTGTCATTGCACATTATTCTTAAGGTAGACTTTATATAATATATTATATATACACAATATATATTATACTATATTGAGGTGGTGTAACCACAGAGAAAAAATGTTTACCACACCCTACCACCACATAGTAATTTTAAAATCTAAGTGTGTATCTAAACACTGTCAAACAATAATTCATTGTTCTTGGCACATGCTGGACGGACAAATCAAAGCAGAGCCAACCCAAACTAGTTTGTATTGACGTACGTCAACGAAAGCAATGCCTTTAATATCAACTTGTGGTTGATATATAGATGGAATGCGCCGAGGGCGCCATCTGGCGAACTATTATGTATCAAGGTTGCGGCGGGATACAGAGGGACGGAGCGCAGCGTAGTCCCGAGGTATCCCGCCGCAACCGAGATGCATAATAGTTCGCCAGATGGCGGCCGAGGTGTATTCCATATTTATTACACCCCAAAATCGCATCTTTACATATGATTCATCGATTGAACTTTTCATTTAAAGTCCCTAGCTTTATTATTTCCAGAGTAAATCGGTAAAAACGTTCGAGTGGGCGATAATATGAGTTCCGCGAAATCAAAACAACAGCTGGGTACATGTGCACCCTGGCACTGCCTAGGTTGTATGCGCCAAGGGCGCTCAAGTGCGACATAATTTTCATGTTATGCACCACTTTGACCAAGTGCGATATACAATGCTGAAGGTATAGGCAACTACATCGCAGGGGTGTAATAATGATGGGAGAGGTCCCGTAGAAGTTCCGTCAAGCTATTAAACATGGTGTACCACAGGGCTCTATATTGGGACGGATACTCTTCAATAATATTTGTTAATGACATAGCAGAGCTTAATCTACAAGGGAATATATTATTGTTTGCTGATGACATAGTCTTAATTAATGAAGCACACATTGAAGGGTTGTTATTGACAAAGTGCCAGAGTGACACTGATTTAATTGCGAATTGGAGTGTTTCCAATAAACTAGCGTTAAGTCTACCCAAAACTAAAACCATGTGTGTAAGAATCAATATAAGAAGTCCCAGTTTACCACCTGGCTTGAAAATCAAGATATCAGGAACCTCACTGGAATGGGTTGACTCATTTACATACCTAGGTGTCAAAATCGACTCGAAACTGAAATTCTACGATATGGCAAATGCTATAATTAATAAAGCTAATGTTCGCTTATACAATATAGCCTTACGCTTTGCTTTGAAAAAACCACGTTGGCACAATGTAGGCGATCTCCATACTATATCTAACACAATGCCAATAGGTAAGAGAATCCTCTTCTATACAATGAAGTTCCTCCATAAGCAACTCCATTTTTGTAGGGTTCCCTGCATGGTTAGAACTGAGACATCTGGACGAAAATTATGACTTCAGAGAACATCGTCATCTAAATTTCTAATTAACTAGACCTGTGTCTTCGCTATACCAAAAATCCTTCTGCTACGCAGGGCTATTATGGTGGAACAACCTACAACAACAATATAAAAATCTTCAGACAACTTTAGCGTTCAACTTATACAAGGATAATAACAATAATAATAATAATAACTATAGTATATGACCCGAGTCATAAAACTCTACCTGAAAGACAACCCACCCCTCACCCCCTTCACTTCCATCTCATTAATCATACCTCTTTCCTATATCATCTCTTTCTTCCCTTTAAAATGAAACTATAATAGAATGGTTTTTTCTGACCTCACACACAATTATTGACATAAAATGTAAATCCTGCGAATTCAGGGTGTAGAGGAAGACCTGGTCTGACCCGAGCCACATTAAGTATGGCCCTTGCCAGCATAGTAACCTGAATGAAATTCGTCAAAAAAAAACAAAAAAAATAACCTCCCGTCAAAGCATTGACGTGGCGTCTACGGCGTCAATGATATCCACTATATACATAAAAATGTCCCGTAAAGTGACTCCCGTTAACGAGACCCCTTGACGGGAGGCACTTTACATATAGTGGATATCAGCTTTTATGCTTTGGTACATTAACAGCTGCATTGTCCTTTAAAGTAAAAAACGTTTAACAAATTGAAATCGTTGGCCTGTATACAAACTGAAAATGAAAAATAATGATGGAATTACTGTCAGGTGTTGCAGGTGTGGGTATCTTTCTTTTTTTGAGGTATCTTTCCATAATGTGTACTAGCTGGCTTTGCAGTGCCTGTTGCTGCGTCCTTGCGTGTTCTTGTAGTACATCATCACTACATGTATAGCTTGAAATATCAAACAGGATCAATTCTTTTCTACCCCTACTTAGGTACTATTAGGTTATAGCCATAGGGTTTTTTTCATGAGATTTTGAATTTCTTTGATATAGGGCGAGGTAGATTATTTAACTATCTTCATTTGCGGACAAGAATATGAGTATATAGGCCTATCACAATAAGCTAAATGAGTCAGTTATTTCTTATTCAAATCAATACAGAGACGGTCCCCGACTTAGGTACCCCAGTTTTTAGGGGGTTTAGCCATGACAAAATTAATGTAAAAGAAAAGTTCCAATGATTTTCTCAACTTTCATTTTTAAAAAAACAGAACCGCAATGGTGAGTCATTTTCGTCACCAAAGCGAAAAAAATCCAAAATGTTTAATTTAAAAACAATACTGTACCCAATAATTATTTACTTCATAAAATACTTGTTTTTCTCAAATGTGTATGATTTTCTAAGCAAAATTCACTTAGGAAGATATGACAAACGAAAGTTTAGCGAAATTTGAAAACTAGATACAAAGTTTCCATACTTCTTAATGTAATAAACAATGTAATGTATACCTTCTCACTTGTTCTGAAACTTCGACTTTACCTGTATTGATATGATGGAAGGAACACGGAAACACAACTGTTCTTCAAGAGAAGCGTAAACCAACTGATTTAATGATCGATTCAATGTACAGATGTCCACTAGAATGTGTAAGGGAATAAGGGGGCGTTGCCCAGTTATGTCATATCACGAACATAGCCTGTCCATTTTGATTTTAGTAATATGATAATATAATAAATGGGTGTTAATTAATAATTGATATAAATATAATGAGGTTACACAATGTAACCTCAACGAATGTTATCAAGAATTAATCGACCCAGATCTCTTATATGGTATTGGCCTGTGGTATGTTGCCCCCATCAAATAGTCCAAAATAATCCCAAGTATTTGACAAACCTTCTGTAGCACAAATTTATGTAGGACTCTACTGTTTTATGTAAATCGGTGCATGCATTACATTTGGTGTTAACACCAAAGGCAGGTCTTAGACATGAATTCTGTTGTACCTGCAGTCGTTTGACTTGTTGCTGATTGGCCAGATCAGATTGGCTAATTATATGAACGATTACATAGATCTATACTTTCCAGGTTACACCGAAGTAAAGTTCAAGCTCTGATGAACGTCATGGTCTTAAAAACAGTATGACAATGGTTATGAAGAAAGTACGACAGAATCATTAATATCCTAGGTATTTCGTATTACGTGAAGTCTTCCAACTCTGAACAATTGGTTTTATTATGAAATCTATTGGTAGAACCAAGGTATTGCATGAAAAGAGCATATTTTAACTCTTGAAAAATCCTAAATTCGGGGATCATGATCCAGCATTCACAAGGTTGGAGATGATGAAGGCTTAACATAAGATGTCTACAAGATGAATCAAGCAGTATAACTTCGCAACCTGCCGCAAAGGAACTTGATACACATGCAGTCAGAAAAACCATTTGGTACAAACTCCCAGACTTTCTTTTACTGTCTCTACAGGAGATTTGATGGATGTTTGAAGTAAAGCCAATCTAAGGGTATTCTCAAATAACACTTGTGAGAAAGTACTACCAAGGATCGATTTGTGATGTCCATTTCCACGATTGAAGTTAGTTAGTTCATATCAGTGAACACCAGTGAACAAAGACGTAGGAGGCAGACTGAATAAGGGATTACTAAAGAAATATAATAGTTGAGCCCATTACACTAAAAGACACTAATATGTCTGAGATGTGCCTAAAAGGTCTTTTAGCACCATCGTACATTTACTACTGTGAGGGTTTTATGATATGAGGGTTGGTGCATAAACACATGCATTTGAGAACCTTTCATTGTAATGCTTTTTGCTGAATAGATACATCTTAAACTAAGAAAACCCAAAACAAGAATTCTCTCAGAGGTCCTTCAGCATGCTACTTATAATAAGTGGGACTGGCAATGCCTCTAAATCTGGTTTACCATAAAACCATATATATATCCAAGGTTGAACCAAGAAGAGAAGGTTTCAATAAATAAACGACTATCACGCGAGGGTGCCGTAAGATGTGGGGTACCACGAGGGTACCAGTTTAGGACCATTCCTGTTCAATAACCCCGTCAATAACATATATGAGAGTGTCAACCACTGCAATATCAAGCATTTCGCGGGTGACATTATATTGTTCAAACAAAGAGACACAAAGTTCTATGTTTAGACAATATCCAACAAGATCTCGAAAATATGGATAAATGGTGCAGAAGTCACAAGATTTTAATAAATGCGAAGGAGTCATTGTTATTTCCAAGGGTAGAGAATTATGGAAGAGTAGGGAAAACAAGGTGACTGTTAGACCGAAAATGTTCTATGGTCTCGAAAGAACAGCGAACAGAGTTACAGTTAGTTGGGCTTGCGCGACGACTACTGGGCCCCTTGAGGCTCGAAAACTACAGATAGGCCTACAATTAATGTGCGCACAACGTGGCGTGGTACTTTGAAGTACTACAGAGTACAACTTTCTGGTCCTACCACAACTAGTCCTGTTTTTGTCTTAACTAGGTGTTTTATTTTATTTTTTAATTCAATTCATTTCAAAAGTATTATCAAATGCACACAATTCACATGGTTTAAAAGTTATTAAACGCGTTGCAACCAACCTTCCTTGCCGATAATCCAGCATCTGCTTTTCTCACTAATTTTCTCAAGCCCATTTTGATATCTATTGTCTCTCCTAGCTATTGTTTGTCCAATGTTTACAATTGTGTTAAACCTTCATTTTAATATCAGAGCGGATTTTACTATTGTCCTACTTGCTATCATAAGATAAAGGATGCTTAATTTATTCTGTTCACTCTATGTGATATCGAGAGGATCCTAATGAGAAAACGAGTTGGGGATTTCTTCCTTGAAATTACTCGGGAACTTTTGAAGACAACGTGCTCACTCTTAAAGTGGCTAGCTGTGGCTAAGATAGTTAAAATGTGTAGTCATAAAATCTCGTGACACTGTTTCTGTGTAATCATATATGATAGGTATAGCAGTATCTGAAGTATTGAGTACCTTGCAACATTGTGTTTTCATTCAATGATCATTGAATATGTGTAATGAACGGGTCAGAAGCCTCTACTTATTTTAAATCCCAGATGAAATGGTCTCGCCACAATACAGTGCTGCCATATACCCCAAGTTGACAGGAAAGGAACTAATGTCCATTTTATTGTCCAATCCCCACCCTGTATCAGTGACCACACTCCAGTGATATGGGGCTCTGACCTGGGGTTACATAACTCCAGATGTCAACCCAACTGGCACTTTGGATTTTGGCTAGCTAGCCGAAATTAATTTACTCACTATTTTGACCGAATATCTCATATACTATGGATTACAAAGTTTTAGGATTAGCACCAAGGATTAGTTAGGAAGTTTAAGAAATACCAGATGCCAGAAAATTAAGATGAAATTCCGTTACTCTTGAATGAAGGCCAGAACAGTGAGAAGTGTCACTTCAAAATAGTACTGGCATCTATATGAATGAGAGAAATATTCATGATATATATTTGATTTTACCCACAACTTAGGTTTGAAGTAATCGATGTTTGGACCCTCTTACATACATTTGATGTGGCTTAGAGGAGGATAGTATATAAAGAGGAATAAATTATTTACCACAGCATCTTCTATATCTTGTATTTTTTAGACAAAAATTCTGATTTATTGTTCTCATGCTCCACGCCCTTATATTTACACGTTGAAAACTTCAGGACTATTCTATCAATCCCTTTCCCCATCTCTTCTCGTCTGACACATTTTCCTCTGGTTTGACAAAATCTAATTCAGTGATCACTATGTAATGCGAAATAACGTTTCCCGAGAACTGCTCGTTAAACAGTGAGAAGATGAAAGAGATTGTAGGATAGCTGGTGATTGTGCCCTCCGGGACAGGAAACTGTCAAAAGAACGCTAGTCAATCCACCAGAGAGCGCCATATGCGTCCCCACGCTGTTTCCGGTGGAACATTGTCTTCCCATAATTCCCTTACCACGCGCTTATTCTCATTACTCTGAGAGGCCTTTCATCGATTTTGATGGAATAGAGCCTTCGCAATAACAATAACAATAAGTGTGGTGTGAATGAAATCAAGGCCCTAGCTGCTGACGGGCATTATGTACGTACTTAAGCTACCTGTTGGTATAAGAAAGACATTTCTTCCATGAATCGTATAGGATCGAGCAGCCTTAATTAGAAAGCTTGAGCAAGGGTCAAATATCCGGGCAACTAAAGCTGAGCTAAACTTTTGAGTCCCTTATAGGGTGGTACGTATTCATTTTGATTTAGAAATGATCTACTAAATCCCATGCACATGGCTCATGATCCTCTGGAAAACAATCTTCGGTTTTAGTGTCAGAATAGCTCCATAAAATATGCGTAATGTTCATTAAAGACTGTTTACACATAGTTATACATTTGTATTATAGGAATGATTTCTTTGATACGTTGCTATTGCGTAGAAGGTGTTTGTTGGAGGTAAATAAGCACTTGAAACTGATAAAGGTAGCCTAATGTTGATAATGGTATTTCTAATAATGGCGGATGATAGTGATGATGATAATACTGCTATCAATAACAGTAATGAGGAGGATGACTTAATATTTCCCCTTTATTCTTAATGTGAGCCTTCCCTCTCCCGCCTCTGAACCCGGCTCTGAACTCATTCCGTCCCTTGGTCTTCGTTAGCTTCCACTTCTCAGCAACTCTTTTCAGTATGACTGCTCTATTTACTACCAGAATGGTTTCACCAAGACAACTTCCTTGCGCGTCTGAAAACCTCCGGTCTCAAACCACAGGCTCATTTTTTAACTGGCTTTTCAATCCCTCCACATTTCCACTCAATGGTCGGCCTTATCGAAGGGCCAATCAGAGGTTAGCTTTCACTCCCACGTGATGTCTCATACCGCGCGGGATCTTTCTAATGAGGCTTTAGCTATCTAAAGGGACAGCGAAATGTAGCTTGAATTGTATTCAGAAGAAGGGTTGACATAGACGAGGAATGAGCTTGGTAATCTACAAACCTTCCTTTTCACTTCATATATGACGAGAATATTTTTTGATTCGCCATATATATAACAGTCAAAAGACCATAACTGCTGCATGAGATACCGTAATCATGAATAAATGGGCAGAAACGAGGGTTATCGTGGGTGGGCATCAGCAACCAACAGCTTACCAACATATATAATTGGTTTAATTAAACCTGTTCTAATTTGAGTCACGGTGATGGTCGTTATTATAACCAGCTAGTCTCAGAGTTATTGCAATTCCAGAAGTTCATTACAGGTCTTCCGAATACCGAAACCAGTCATAGAAGGAATTGCCCAAAGAAAGAAAAATAGTAAAAATAAGTGATAACTGTAGGCTATGTACCTATAATTACCGCCAAGAATGGTAGTTCTTGGGATACAAACTCGCCCACTTGTTCTTTACAAAGCTGTCGTGCTCTTTGTATTCTGCTTTTTTCATCTATCATGTCAAAGACCATCTTTCACTATCAAGAAATCAATTGTTGCAGGACTCTCCATTTTCCACGAAGTCTCTAGTTAGATTAACACATCATGACACAAGCCTCCCTTAAAAGAACACTAGTCCTTTTTCCGCCAACACCATCGCGTCTACTTCGATTATGAGGAGAACAAACAAAAAACGTTGCATTCAGTTCCAAAACGCCAGCGACCACCCTACGCCAGTTTCAATTGAATGATGACGTATGTCAAAGCAGACATTGCAGATGAAGAACTTGACGCCAATCAATAAACATAAAATGTGTGTAAACATTCGCTCTCAAGAGAAACAGAGGTTTTCTGAAGATAAATATGCAGGAAACGAAAATCATTAACGGTATTAGATTAGCTACTGCATTTGCTTAAAGTTATAGTATTGTGAGATTAAATGGGATTCAACATAATGTTAATGGCAATATACACACATTTATTATACACGCATTGCTGTGAAATCAACGTATCAAGAGTAATCTACGCATATCTTACGATATCCTACAAACATATCTCAGACAGTATACATTTATTCTCTTTGGGTGATCACCCTGGTCAAATAACGAAATCATTCCCTAATAATTTATTATTTTTTCCGTTACAATTATTACCATTTCATGAATACATACATTTTTATTTTGAAAAATAGTTATTTATTGGTAAACGTTGTAAACGACTTATCTTCGATTGATTGCCAATCTGGTCCCGATTCTGTCTACAATCCCTCTTTATGAGACAAGACCAACCTCAACAGCCCTCTTTGTTGGAGAATATACCAGCCCTTCAGGGAAGGCCAATAGAAGCGCCAGAGTAGTAATGCGCTTCCAAATGGTATATCTATAACACTAATTTGTAAAGGATTTGAATCTTAGAATTCGTTTTATCCTATTTGTTTTGAATAATAGCTTACGCATAAATCAACAAACTAAACGGATTTGTATGAGTAACTATACTATATGACCCTTACAAATTCGAGGATTTTCCCTCACAAAAGTGGTACTTGGTCGATAAAGGCTTACTCTTTTGAGTAACGACCATGGTCCCAAGCTAAAGCCGCCAAGCAAAAAACTCATGTGTATATCATCATTGATATAAAGACGCCAACGTATGCATGTGTAGTTTTCGCTCCAAAATATAGTTTAAATACTAACCTTTAAGGCCAGTATGAAAAGGTCATTATATTCCCGTTTGATAAATATGTTTGCGCTGGCAACAGGTTCTAACTCATTATTTCGTTGGGGATGTTGAAATATAATACTTTTTTTTTTATTTTATCAGAGAACCGATTTTGAGGGTTTTTTTTCACTAACTGCGAAACTGCACAATCAGCTGGCAGTTCTGCATTGTTTCGTGCAGTAGGAGACAAATTTGCTATAAACCTATTAAACTTCAACTGAGTTTAGATGAAACTAACATACTACTGATATATGGGTTTCTTCTTTATCCAAAGACTATAGCTCATCTCTAAAATGTCTATGATATAGGTTTTGCGGGTTTTTGTATGTGTTTTTAACAATTTCAGTGATTTCGGTGGAGGTTACTCATGGATATATCATCACGTCACGTCACGTTCTTCATATATTCGCTCCTTCTTTTATTGCAATTCTATTTATTCATAATAATCCGATCTAACGTACTATAATAACACATATAATTGTATCACTGGTGTATCATAAACAACTATTCGATCAGGGGTACTGAAATTAAATACCAAATTTGTTGACGAAACAAAGAAAAGTAGAACGATTTAAGGGGAATATATTCCTGGCAGCCAAGCTAGCTCTACCAACCATCATCAGGAGCTCCTTTGAGTTGACAAGCAAGCCTGCGAGCACCGGTGAGCTTCTCAACACACTCAGCCCACTATAGACAGGGGATGAATAGCCCATGAGCTAATACTAGGGGACACATGCTGCTCGCTGGAAAAATACAACTGCTCGGTAAGGGCAGATACAAACTATAAGGCTCTGGAGAATTGATTTGTCATTTAATGACCAGAGACAAGAGACATATCCTAATCTAATAAATAGCTATGGTGGCAGATGGTGTTGGTATATTGCGAGGAGACAATACACAAACTGAGATCCTTGACATGTACAAACATGAGGGATTAGCCGATAATGGCCAGCAGAATATTCTGAATACAGAAACGGTTAATGTAAATTTACCAAATGGGTATCAACCTCGACAGTGTCAACAAACCAGACACACCAACCAAGCAACGCCCATTGACCCAAAGACGGCAACATCCAAACAGAAGGGAGAGTACAAATAATAATTGATCCCAATTTGGCCTCTCCCGCAAATGATATCACCAATATTTACACCAGAGCAGCGACTGAGACAAATAATTGATTAATCTCCCTCTTAATTTCCCTCTATTTGGATTATTGGACATATCTTGGGTGGTTTCTTGACCAGTCATATAACATCTTGGGATATATTCTTAGGCAAGGTAGATGTTTCATTTTTGGAAGTATTCTCCTATAGACATAAGAACTATTCTCATCTTTATGTCATCAATGTGTGACGACTATGAGGAAAGATATTAAAGCTTTGCATTTGTGATGTGACTGTGAGTGGGTGGATTCTTATACAAGGGAGAGAGAGGCCGGGTATTAAGAGAGGGAGAGAAGAGAGAGACGGGGATGCCTCAATGATGAAACACATAGTTTTGGTTAGGTCTGACAGTCCACTCGGTTCGTCGTGGTGCTGTAGTGGCCTGTTATGTAATACCATTCGGCCCGTTTCGGCTGGGAAATCCCGGTTGGGACCTATACTCTTTCGCCTTCTAGTTTGATTTTTATTAAAAATTACTTCGAATAAGACTTGAAAATTCTGAATATCGCTGATACCGAGAACGGGAATTAACAAGGTGTGGTCAGTGTCGCAGCCAGGTTTATTATATCATAAATGCACAAATCTGACACATCTATATTAAATGCGCAGACCTAAAATAGGTATCTAACAATTGTTTTTGTTTATGTGTCTTATACATCTATAGAAACCTAAAAGATGTCGTTAAACAACATTGTAACATGCAATTGAACAAATTATACATTGAGAGCTGAAATTAGAGCTTTTGTCCACATTCTTGCTGTTGTGCTGGTTCTGTAGGTAGAGAGGGGTCCACGGCGAGATCATCCCTACATGGTTCACTGGCCTTATGTTTTACATGGTTAGAACCTGAATTAAAGGAAGAAAAAGTAGCCAGACGGAAGGTGTTTTAAGTTGCACCTCCAAATGCACTAGCTTCTGTCCTTCGTTATTGATGTAACATGTAATTACAGTGCTATCATTGATGACGACATGACGGAGCTAAGAACATCCCATCTATATAAGGAGAGAAATATTGATTATTGCTAATCATTACGCACTGTCTCACTGTCCCTCCCCCATTCACTATATGTCACCCTCTGCCTTCTTCTTTTTTTGAAAATAGTTTTTATTGGCCATCATATTTAATTATTACTCTCAATCCATAGTTAATTTCATTTCATGCAAGGTATTGCTGCTTCTTTGTTGGATGATTTCTATCGATCCTACCTATCTTCTTATTTCATGGGGTATTAACTTTGATCTAATCCATTTTCCCTCCATATTTAAATCTCCATACGCCATTCACAATGCACGAGTCATGGTCTTGTCAAGCTTATTTAGCAAACTTCTTCTTGCACAAGTCACAAACGGGCTAGCATATTCTGCGATTGGTAATATGTTTTATATATTATTGTCAATTGTACAACCAAGGTATTTGAAATTCTGTACCCTATATTTATAACGCTTTATACAGAAATCACCTTCTGTTTTGTTTTTGAAACATGGCGCGCGCCCCCTCCTTTTCGAAATCAAGCTTAGGCATTTGTGATTTGTGTGCTTATAAATGAGTGTCCCAGAGCTACCAAACCTCCTGACTTGGCGGGAGATTTCCTGATTTTTAGGACTAAAATTAATTAAGTGGCAATTCCCCCCGTCTTTGGATCAAAATCTCCCTTAAACTTGAAATTACATCTTTTTCAATATCCCATCGGATTACCAGATTAATGGGAATGTGTCTGTACTTCCTGACCAGACGTGATGACATAACCATTAGTCTGCGTATTTAACAATATTTACACACCGTTATATATTTAAAAAAATCCCCGCTCATACCTACCTCGCCTCCCCTGACAAATGCATGGCAGGATCCTATAATTTTCTCATAACTACCCCCATACAATAGATAGCAAAAACATTGATAATGAGAATAATCCCCTCTGAACTGGGTTTGTCCATTTGATATATAAATGGAAAACAAACACGAGAGGTGGGAATTAATGACAGGGCAAAGGTGCAAGTTGTTTCCACAAAATTAGGGAGTCAAGGAAACGGCATTTATAAGTTTTATAAACAAAGAAATCGTATTTTTCCCTTTGAAGGCAGAGTGTGCGCTTTCATGGAACTGAACAATTAATTACTTACGAATGTATATAAATATGTTCTTTAAAATAGAATTTAACACATTCCGCGTGCGCCTCTTCCCTTTAGCTCCGTTTGAAAATGCTGGATCCGCCCCTGTGCGCCGGAGCTGACGATAGTCATCACTTGTCACGATAGTCAACCCATATTGTATTATATATTGGATTCTGTTTGACATAAAGCTCTCCTCTCTGCCCTTCCTCTCTCGATTTCTGCCTCCCTGAGGCGCGTGGCAGACACGTCATGTAGAGACACGAGGCAGAGCGGAATAAATAAAGGTTCTAGATAGCTAAAGCACCAACTCTCATGACTCCTTTAATTCACACTTCAACTAGCTTTCTAGCCAAAACACCGTCCACTCTCTCTCCCCTCTAAGCATTAGAGCAGCTCGAGGCTGGCGGAGTCTGGTGTTAAAATGGGATATTAACATTACTATCCGTAGTTCTAGCTTGATACGCCAGGAGCCACTTACTAGGTGTCCCTCCAGGTCCAATTGTGGCATTTCGTGAGAATTGCTCACATACATACCATTTGTAGGTCTATACCTTATGAGTTTTTGCTCACCTCTCGTCCTCGCCTCTCGTCCCTCATCTCTCCCCTCTTGTCCCTCATCTCTCATCCCCCATATCTCCCCTCTTGCTTTTCCCCTTTTGAGAGGAACATTGTGTTGCACTCAGATGTTTCTAATTTCCAATGCCCTTGCATACCTTCTATACTATATTGGTGAAGTGTTACAGGTAAATGAGTCACAATGTTATACTTGTTATTTCCCATCTTTATTCAATGACTTGTGACTTTCTCTTTTCTTTTCCTTCTTTTTTTCTTTTCTGTACAATCACTTATCTACAAATACATAATGTCCACATTCACAGGCCGCAATGCATGGGTTATTGGGTATTTGCATCTATAAAAAAATTGGATTTTGATAATATTATGATCGAATTTAAAACATGTATTGGAGAGTACAAATTCTAAAGTATTCTAATTAAACCGAAAGAGGAAGGAAGAAGAAACTCTTAATTTTAATACTGTGGTAAAAATCGAGCGAAAATCGGCTGATTGTGGGGGGAATTTCGGCCGAGTTTTACCCCCAAATTAGCCGAAATCATCCTAATTATTAGTTATATTTTCACAAGTAAATAATTTCGGTAAACTTCTGAAATAATTTTTAAAAAATCGGCCACTGGACCGACTTTTTCGGCCACAATTTCAATTTTTCGGAATGTTATTAATTTCGGCCGCCATTTTCTGGGGTGGTTGTCCCGGTTTCCATAATTATGATTTAATTGTAATATGTTTCCGTCCGTACAGTACGCTATGGACAACCCCTTACCCTTTACCTAAACATCTCCGAACAAATTAATATTAGACTGGGTTTGATTAATGAAAGAAATTGTATTTAACAGATTTAGAACTGTTTTCCTTTTTTGAATGGGATGAAACCTGCAAAAATGATCTCCGACTCGCCTAAAACTGAGTTTACTTCAAGGAGAAAATTAAGACAACTTGTAACGATGACAGTTAACCTATTGTTACTATAGTCCATGTAAGCAGTTACAGCGGTTAACAGTTTTAACTGTGTTCTAGACGTCTTCATCGCTTATATGCGATTCCCAATAGAAAACGTGGCAGGGGCACAGTCAACTTATGTTGACAAATATTTTGCTTGATCTGATATATTTGAGTTATCATATTCTACCCATTGTATTTCATTTGTTTTCAGATATAATTGTGATTTGACTTGATTGTGTATTGTATTATATTTGGGTAGTCCAGTCCAGGGTATAAGTATTCTACCTGAGATGTATTGTTTGTTGTGTATCGAGCGACTGTTGGGTTCACAGACCCACAGAATATGATTTGCAAATTTTGAAATAATGATAAATATTGTTTGGATAGATAAAATGTCATTTTAATGATCGCTATTTTGTATGTTGCCACATATATCATAATGGGTGTTAATGAATAGAAATAGGTCTAACCCATCCCTGCCTGCAGAATATAATTTCATGTTGATCACGATGTCCCTTGAAGCATGTGGTTTCTATATATCTGCTGCTTGGCTGCCCCCTAACAACTCCTCCCTATATATGGACGAAGCATATGGTATGGATGGTTGCTCACTCCTTGGTAGACATTTTCATGTAGTAAGTAATGAGCCCACCACGCCACCGGGCAGTCGGGCAAGTTGGACACACAAATTACATAACAAGAACATTTTGTGCTTTTATCAAGACAGATAACGTAAGTTTATTCTATTACTTGTCTTGTTTTAAAAATTATTTCTAGGAATGTAATTTATATTAATAGACAGGAGAATTCCTGTTATAAAAGATTGACATAAATAAGATATAAATAACTGTCGATATTTATCCAAATATAATTGGCTGAACCATAAACAGTAAATGTACCTTATGCAAAATACACAATCATATATTTAGATATCATGACAAATAGCTTTGGGTAGACAGTGAGGAATTCGAAATGATAATGGTTTATAAAGTTTAGCGAAGACCAGTAAGGTTGAAAGCTGATCAATAACACTGATTGTGGTAAGATAACATTGACAACTTTTGGTGGCGAAAAAAGCCATTGAAATGCAGGATAGGAATTTAGTGGAAATGTCTAGTGGTCATTTAGAGAAGAAAGTTAATATCTAAAGTCTGTGTTTGAGCTTATGGATTTCTGTTAATGTTTTTTAAAGATTGTATTTTGACACTAACATTACTACTGAGCACTATTATGCATACATTCGCACGCCCTAACCGACATCCCAGTAAGGGCGTATCTAGCTATGAATAATGTATGAACCACTTACCCTCGAATGAACACACTGTTTACCTGTCATTCCATTTCATTTATTCTCACCCACTTTGCATATAATATATACTGTGTAGGCCTATGGCTCCGGCCAACGAAGATTCCACAAAAATATGCAGTCTACATTCTATAAACATGTCGAAAATGGCAAACCTTATCTTTATTCGTTTTATACCCCATCTTCCTAATAATTATATAGCTCTATTTATTAACATAATTTTAAAGTTTTGATGGAGTTCCTTCTTTTAAAGAATGACTAGTGCGACAGTGAAATGTCAAAGTCTGGCCTAACCCTGAAATACCAGACTATAAATAGCTATTAATGGTTGTCGGTTGTTCACTGTTTCAATATAAGTATAACACAACTCACATAGACATTTCAATAATCAGAGATATGTATTTTCCTAGGTAATTTCAAAGAACAATACCAAGGTAAGCACATGGATCTCTGACTGAGAAATTAAGGAGAACAGCTTCCAATAAAGTAGAAAAATATGTCAAAAACATCAACGCTACTATATTAGTGAAAAAGCTCCTAGCTTTTGTCTTCTATTTCAGAGACTCGACTCATGCAGTTAAAATACTCTCTGCTTTAAGTGGAATTTATTAATGCAATGATCTCCGACGTTTGGGACCTTCGGGTGTCTTATTGGGACAGAAAGGAATACAACATGATTGATCAAATCCCAATAATATGATGTTTGCGATGGTCTGATTGGCAATGTTAGAAACCTACAAAGATGAGCTGTACAGTGATTCTATTGTGTTCTTTGACAGGTACACCAGACGTCAGTGCTGATTAACATATGCTAAAGATGAAACAGCCACTTGAGGCAGCTTTTTCTTTAATTTTACTTCTTTCACAACTCCAAGGCACTGCATGTAAGTAAACAACTGATATTCATGCAGAAATCTACGTATCACAGAAATAAGAGTATCTGAATTGTTAAAGGTCTCCTCCTAATGGTTTTCTTATGGTGTAAAATAACACCAGGGGGAGTCATTGATTGATCGGCTCGTAAATACCCCACTTATATTACCAATAATTATATCAACTACCTACCAATACCTACCCATAACACCATCTTCTTCCACCTTACCTGTACCTCACTCTCTGCCCTTTCCTCTTTCCTCTTTGAGGAAACATCGCAAAACCAAAAATCGCAAAAAAAAAAAAATAATAACCAAGGAATTGCAGACATACAAAACAATAGAATCAATATTTTTTGTATTATTTACAATTATCTCTGTCACTAATGATAACATTGAATCGGAAAACGTTTCTACATTTTGATATTTCAGCCCAAGCTATAGCTACCTGTGACCATACTGGGCAGTTTGAGAATGCTAATTATACTAGTGCAATCATAGGAGCTGCGCAGGGTGCTGTGTTTACGGTAACATGTTTTTCTGGCTACGTAAACACTGGTGCCACTACCGTGTAAGTGAAATCAATGCTGCGATGTCTTATTATTCTTATTAGTATATGCGCATTCTATAACCGGGAGTTCCATATCTGTGAACTGATATAGAACTAGCTTTCCGGCTGAGTGATACAACACTCAGCCTTCGGCTTTGTGTTGTATTACTCCGCCTCCAAACTTGTCCTGGCGTATTATATCCAATAATTATATTTTTTTTTATTTTTTTTTTGACCAATTATATTCAGGTTGATGGAATGGCGTGGCCATAGTTAATGCGGCTCGGGTCAGACCCGGTCTTCCTCCACACCCTGAATTTTTAGGTTTACATTTAGGAAGAAATAATTATTAAATATAAGCCACTCGTATACGGCCAAATCATGGGATAAATTTGAATATACCTGTATTTGTGGAGAGGGTCTATTTTGGATCACAGTCGGAACACTTTATTTACATGTATTTCAGACGGGGGAAAACCCGAACCACTCCGACTATTTTAGTACAATTTATATCCGCTTAAAAATTGTGCTTGTAACTTGTACATTTACCAATTTCTTTGAATTTGCCATTCTAACAGCAATTGTACATCTCTGGGCGACCTGACCCATGAATTTAATACAAAATCGTTTACATAGAACCATTTATAGTTAAGTCATTATTCCTTAAGTGTCAAACATATAATATAACCTCTTCTTTGTGTCTAGGGACGAGAACACTTTCACAATCAGATGCGCCGATAGTTCGATTTGGTTGCGCGACCCTGAGGACGGAGCGTGCATGAGTAAGTTACCTATAATGTGAACCAAGGACTTGCTTCTGTTTCGTTCGTTCACATTTATATAAATTAAATCAAATTATATCGCTATCGTCGGAATTTTGCTTTGACTTTGCCACATAGGGGACCTTTTTGTTAGCCTGGATTTTGTTTGCCTTTACTTCATACGAATTTGATGCTGAAATAATAGACCTGGTGAAGGGCACACAATAGCTCGAAAGCTATAGTGATTAAATAAATAACCCAAGCCAAAAACAAGGGTTTTTCCAATGTATTACCGACCCCTAACTATAGATTATTCTGGCCAGATATTGATTTTGAAACTGGGATGCTGCTCCCGATTACGCAAATCCACTACTATCTGTAGATAATTGAACAGTTTATTTGGATGTATGCGGGTAGTTTTTTTAGTGTTTCATAGCTGTAGGTTCGCAACATAAACTTAGGTAGCTAATCCTCTAGAGGTAGATCTTCTGATTGTAAGAAATTGTTGCATCACCTTGCTATAGTAAATTATAAAGATGAATTATCGAACAATCGATAAAATAATAGTCAGTATTGCTGATGTCTACAAATGGCATAATATGGAGGCAAGACTGTTAAACTACTGTTGTTATCCCTACTATTCTGACCCGGTCAGTACTAAATCAGAATCAAAAGTCAAATAAATTTTCCTTACAGTGGATATAGACGAATGTGCAGGAACACCAACAGGAGCAACAAACAACTGCCAAGGAGCAGATTGTACAAACACTGAGGGTGGATTTGAATGTGATACAGCAGACCTGGGTAGGCCTAATCCGTCCAAATAACTTCATTTATTTAGATGTGTGTCTATAATTTCTATACGACAGCAATAAGACTCACGTCATTTCTATACCAATCGTGTGGTTTAAAGTTCACATTGAATTAACAAAAGGAAATATATTGGTGACCCCGACCCTCCAACAAAGGTAAAACTGAAACACAAGTTTAGTCGAACCTAGAATATCTTTTTAAATTATTTTCTTAGTTGCAGTTTAACCAAACAGGGAAAGCTGGGGGGGGGGGGGATTCACCTGTCGTACAAGTTATGTGCCTGATATTGTTCGAACCAAGAATATTGTTTATTCCTCCCTAAACATGAACAGTGTGATTTTACAATAGTGCATTAAGTCTTGGGTCAATAAAGGTGGCTGCCCAGGCGAGAGGCGCGAGCAGCAACTGACATCAATGCAATTGTTCTTTTGACAGCTGGGTCCCCGGCCCTGCCCCCCTCCCCCCCCCCCCCTCCACACACACACCTACTCACATACCCACCCACCCCCCACCCCCCCACCCCACCCCACACCCCCCACCCCACCCCACACACACACACTCCATTCCTGGAGAAAACACATTAGTAACATAGAAACAGTTTCTCGGATCATAATTTATGGACACTGAGGAATCAGTTGCGTCATAGCATTATCAAAACATGAGCTGATACCATTATTACTGATGTAATTGTAATTATTATTTAGTATGTATTTCCCTCTTTGGTTACAGTCTGTGGTGACCCAGGAGACTATGAGAATGCTTGGCATGAGCAGGTACTGGGTGTGGGCAACGATGGCCCTATAACTGTTTACTGTCATGATGGATGGACAGTAACTGGTTCAAGGTATGTCTTCAGCTTTCCTACACAGACTCGTGTCGAATAAAGTTAATGTTTAAAGCCTTAATGGACTGTGTATGTCAATTAGCAATTGTGAGAAAAGGATCGGTTTAAACCTTGGGTCTATACCATGCGGCCCCTGAACCATCAGTTGTATACAATATTGTACCAATTATCCTCAACGAATCTAGTTTATAGATTATATATATCTTTTTGTGGAGCATTGTTAATTGTTACTTTAATCATTATAAACTGATTAAATTGGAGGCAACTCAACTGAATGTGTTTGCCCCTTTTGAAGTGATGCATTGGTTCTTGCATCACTTTACTGTATTCATATTACAACGCCCCTGGATATTACCTGCCTGACCCAATTCAACTAAAAAGGATAAAATATTATTTCAGCGCCGTCAGTTTTGAGCTTACGTGCGAAACTGACAGTTCGTGGACTCTTCCTTCTGCTGCAGCGTGTGATGGTAGGCCTAGTATTCAGCTAATGCAATCACCCTTTTAATTTTCGTGGACCTGGTTAGACATGTATTGCGCCCGATTATCACCAAGGGCAACTATGAGTGGTATTTGGCCTAGTCTATACATTGACTCATGCTCATACATTGGGTCTATTACAGGCTGTATCGTGTGATCATCGACTCGGCCTTTCTATTGACTTACTAGTTTTGTCCACAATAGTGGAAGAATTTTTTCTTGGCCGACTGTAATAGTCCTACTTTGCGCCAGTGTAGGGCTATATACATGATATTATATTCGGCCTGCCGTAACAAGGATCGAGCTTCCAGTGCAATATCCTGTTATCTGTAATCCAGCACTCGGCAGCCAAAATACACGATATATATGTCTGTTACTTTTTTGTAACGTACACTTAAGGTGGTTTATTGACAGCTGAGGTGCTGTCAATAAACCACAACAGCCTTGGCCGGAACACATGTCAGTTTCTAACCAGTTTAGTATTTGTTTAAGCCGTTTATGAAGACAAATCCACATAAATAAACTATTCCCACCTTTGTTCCACTAATGTAGGATCCAGAACATGCTTAAATCCTTTGGTAAACATTCAAAACATGGAAGTGTTCATTATTGAAATCACCTTGCTCACTCCTCAACACAATAATTATTAGCGGCCAATTGACTTTCTGATTGGTTGAAAGTTAACAAGTTTGATTGCAAATAGAGGGGCACACCTCAGTAACGTTTCTGATTTGCTGTGGTTCAAATTAGTAACAACAGTATTAACAAAGCTATCTCTTCTTTTGCATGTCGTTCTACTTCATGCATGGAAATGAAACTTTCACATTGACCTTCATTTAACATGATTGAAGTGCCATTTAGATTGACCATAGTTTACCTGTATTAGCAAACTGGTCCCTATTACTTCTCTGCCTCCCACCAATCACAAGCAGATCGTCGATGAATTATTATTGACATGTTCATGCGGTCCAAAATGGTCCAAACATACTCTAATGTGTCATAAACGGAAGACCCACTTGAAGGATGAATCAGATCTTATTAGTTCCGTTTAAAAAGCTAGGCAGTGTTGATGACCTGCCGATCGGATAGTGTATTATCAGGCTAACCAGGGCCACGAGAATTCAATTCTATCAATTCTTTATTCATGATTATGGTATAAAATTGGAGTAAATGCCACTGTAAGTGAAACATCTCATGCATATCCATTACACAGAGGACGTAAATGAATGTGAAACTAATTGTACTGGCCCTGGGGAGGTTTGTGTGAACGTCCCTGGTTCATACTATTGTTGGTGTGAAGATGGCTACTCCTGGGAGAATGGTGCCACAGGACTGGCAGGTGGAGGATGCGTGGGTAGGACTTCGTTACATTTGATATTAAAACCAAATTCTATACACTCCGCCATTTCTGTAACATTTAGTAAACAGCAATATTAATTACTACATTAAGTACTACACATGGAAATGTCATAAATGGAGGAAATAATCAAATGGATTGGGAAGTCTGAGCATGACCACTACTATTTCAGACACTATTCTCCACGTAATTCACTCACATAATTCTTTTATTTGAAACAGCAAGAAATTGTTCTGCAATAAGTCCTCCTGAGAACAGTAGTACGGTTGATGTGCCATCACCTTGGTATCCTGGGAACAGTTCTTTGTACGAGTGTAATGATGGATATGAAGTGGCAGCCGGACACACTGATCCTGATGACCTGGCTCAATTCTCCGTCACCTGTATGGACGATGGTAATACTTGTGGTTGCAGTGTGCCTATTTGTAAACGTAAGTGAAAATGTTATAGAATTTACCAGCATTATGTGCTAAATGAACCCTTAGGAAATATTCAAGAGTATGGCTTACAACATTGATTGGGTTATAACGATACGGTTTTATTAGGTAGGTTAACTCTTTGGCATGTGTGACATTCCCACCAATTGGATTATGTGTGGTGGTAAATATTGTGAATCATTCAAATTGATTAAATGCAACATTTTCGTTTATCTAGCTATTGATTGTGGCGAGGCCCCAAATGACCCCAACTCCTTCCACTCTGACCCATCTGCAGTGGACACCACATTTGATTCTGTACTCACCTATACCTGTTATCGCGGGTATACAACATCGGTAGACAGTAATGAGTACACCAGGACCTGTGGCCCCGATGGTATCTGGATAACAGACCCTCTAGATGAGTGGTGTTCAGGTAAACAATAGTCACATCTTAATCTAGATCTGAATGAAGAAATCTTTGGTCTAGGGATTTTTAATCTGGTAAAACACAGTGGAATCTGGCTTTCAAGCATATTTTTCTATGGTAACTATTAAGGTTTGACTAGTTAACCCTTGGCACAAAATGAAAAACTTAAGAACAAGTTTTCTATATAATGCCAAAAGGGATCACCTTCATTCACAATATAGGTCCATGCTTTAAGGGGAAGTACAGAAAGAATTCAAATTAATAAAATTACATAGAGAAAATTGATTTTTTTAATGATAACAGGGTGAACGACGAAATTGTTTTCCTCAAAATTTTGACAGGTGTAGAAATGGTAAGATCATACTGCCTCGATATGTATAACAAGAGACTAATTGCACTCTTAATCCGTGTTATCCCAAATTACCATTGCACACAAAGTAAAATACAAAAGTGAAATCTAAAATAAAATGTGAAGCTGAGGAAGGAGGGGCTGAAGGAGAAGCGTATGAAGGAAACGGTCGTTAGAATATTACAGTGCAGTCACTTAGAATATTGCACACGTTGCTATATAACTCGTACCATAGTCTAAGTCACTGTATCAAATTCGTTAACAGTTTTAAATCTGTTTTTTGTTGAACCAATCCTTGAAAAAGGGCAAAGCCCGAAACGTCAGAACCCCAATAAACAAACCTTAAGAAATCAAACCGTCCCTTCCCTCCTATGTTCTGGGTTGACTTCCATCACTTCGAACTGTTTTAAAACTTGGTTGCCATGACTACCACACATAACTCACTAGTGAAATACGCGCTGTACATATCTCACTCTAGATTCGTTCAGAGCAATGCGTATATATATACAAAAATATGTATAACATGTACGTCTATTAAACTTCATTTCAGAGGATGTTGATGAATGTCAGACAAATTGCACTGGGGATTTTGAGATCTGCATCAATACCATCGGATCATACTACTGTCTCTGTGACAAGGGTTGGTTATGGAATCTCTCCTTACCAATAGGAGAATGTGTTCGTATGTATTAGAATGGATATTATTTTTTAGATTTAAACTATCTAGCTTTAATGGTAAAAATAACATATCCACCATTGAATCATCCCTTATATACATCTCTGATTACAAGTCTTATGGCCTGGCATCTTTTAAACAGAGAGAATGTCCGCCATGTGTGTGTGGATGCAAGTATCATCTGTATTTTACTGAGTTCAGGATTGGAGCTGCAAGCTACTATACTATTTGGTATTAGAATTATCTGTTAAGTTCGTAATATTTCATATATTTTCAGCCAAGATTTGCTCACTCCTGCCTCTTGTTGCCAATGCCACACCTAATGCTGGGGGACCACCGCCAGTGACATACAGGTCAGACGTTACATATACATGTGATGCAGGGTTCAACCCATCCCATGGAGCTAACTTTGATGACCCTAGGTCTTTCAACCTCACCTGCAAGGATGATTGGGACTTTGAAGGTCCTCGAATACCAAATTGCGAACGTAGGTACAATTTTAATTATGCAAATGCTTTATAATTCAACACTCTTTAATGAAAATATTGTGATATCAGCTGACTACTGCAGGGGCGGGGAGAGAAGCAGTTTAAAAATTCCCATCTTATATTTAAAGCTTTATGATAATAATCATTCCTGGAAACAGATTTCAATACATTGAGGTTTCAATATTTTTAGAGCAGAAGAGCGAAGCTGCCTGCTTTTTGACCGAACTCATCCATATTCCCTTTTGTCCATATTGCTAAAATTAAGTGACAGATGACAAAAGAACTTTCTTGTGACAAATGGCAATTGCTTTTTCTTGGAAGTGACAAGAGAAATGAGACCTGCCCTTTTACTTTGCTTCTGGCTGTAGATGTATCATATTGTTGCCTGCCAACCTGGGCCAATTCAAAACCCTGTTGTTCACCCAAGATAAATAAAATTGTTCAAAAGGAAACATTGGTTGACATTTTATTCTTTTTAAGCTATGAAGTGATGACATTTTAATTGTCTGGATAGTGTTTTGTACCTGGTTAACAACCATTCTTTTCCTGACGTTTCAAATTAAACTGTATTTTTTCCAGCCATCAGTTGCGATGACCCCGGACATGACCCATACTCTTTTCACCACCAAGGAAACACAACCTACGGTTCTGTCATTTCATATGAATGCCTCCCAGGATTCCACAAATGGGATGATGCGGGTACTGCTTATGACATAGAATATAGCAAGGAATGTTTAGGTACAGGCGAATGGTCTGAGCCGGTATACTACTGTGAAGGTAAGCACAACATTCTCAAAGGGATCACTCACGAGCACAAAATGTGGTACCACACCTGATTTAATTTAAATGTAACTTGGTGATATTAATTTGCTAGATGATATTAATATATATCATATCAATATTTCAGACATTGATGAATGTGCTCTACCCGTGCCGCACTGTCCTGCAGAAGGGGAGATATGTCATAATATTCCAGGCTCAGCATTCTGCCTTTGTGAAATCAACTATATCAGAATAAATCAGACATGTCTGCGTAAGAACTTACACGTATTTTAAAGCACCAAAAGATCCCTATGAATATGCACGCATAATTCTGTAAAAGGTCAGGACTGTAAAACTAAAACCCACTTTGATTGTTACAGAACCAACTCATTTAAAGTAGAAACCCATGTGACCGTTATTCGTAGTACGCCATTAATGTGTGATTTCCCCAGCCCCCGTCATCAACAACTCAATAATTTATCATAGGTAAGGAGTAGAAATTGTTTAAATATGCCATGCCATTCCAGTGGGTTACGGGCAACTTGGGACATATATATGCGGTGGTATATAACTGGTGCAAATTACCACACTACTTCCATCCATACAAATAGCATGTGATACATACACCAACGAGGAGTAAAATACTTTCTAATAGCCTGACAGTGTCTTGTCAGATGGTTCTTATTGTATGTTATTAAATTAGATATTTGTTCAGGTTTGTAGCTTTTATCGTTAATAAAGTATGATATTTCATATACACTACATGACATGATGTTTATTGCAGCTCTCATATGTGACTCACCACCTGTACTAGAAGGAACAGAAGAATCCCCCAGAACTGATGGAAACACACAGGGAAACACAGCAAACTACACGTGTCTGGAAGGATACTCTACCTGCTGTAATAACGAAAACCTGATAACCCTTACATGTTTTGATGGCTACTGGATGCCATATGATGCCAAAGGCTGCACAAGTAAATAGGATTTATTTTGATAAACATTAAATAAAACACCTAAAAAGTGAATTTAAATAATGCAATGCAGCTTGCATCTCTTGATAGCATAGCAATTCCATTGAGCATTATTGTATAATATATGTGGGACTTTAGTCACTGCCTTGAGCAGTTCAGGGGTTAAAACAAACACAGGCAAAGAATAAAAAGATCAAGAACCTCCATTTCGAACCCCTGGTGTAATGTTTGTGTTTATTGACTAGGCAGTAGTCACTTAGTCACTAGGCAGTGTTTAGTCACTGCCTTGAAGGGTCTTGTGGCGTAGGCAGAGATTAAAAGGATTAATAACCTCCATTACGGTGCTGCTAGTGCACTGTGTGCCATCAGCCTCGGTACCACCATTTGCCTCAGTATTATACACAAAACAGTGCACCAGCGGCCCCTCATTCATTTGATACCATACAGATATAAATTACTACCATTGTACCCGTCCTGTAGCCCAAATCATAAATAATTGGCCATAATTAGGAAGGGGAAAGGGGAGAGAAGGGGTAAAGGAGAGTTCTCAGACTTTGCCTATTATTATAAGGATATATATATCATAACCTGAAACAAACAGGAACTGAACATTCTACAGGACTCAGACAGGGTGTACCTTACTGTCAAGTGTTGAATAGCATAGTTGAAATGTTCATTAAGTGGCGCCAATAAAATAATCTGTTAACCAAGTTTGTAAATGGACAAAAATATGATTCATATTCAAAATCATTGCCCTTAATTTTCATGCTTTCCTATCTTTCATTATTTAAAGAAATAAAATGTGAGGATCCAGGATTAATTGCACATGCTTTCCGAGACGGGGAGACTTTCGAGTATGGCGATACAGTGAATTATACTTGTGATATTGGATTTTATCGAAATGACGATATCGATGAATACAGGTTTGATACTACATGCCAAGAAGATGGTTCTTGGACACGGTTTGACTATGAATGTCTAGGTTGGTAAATGGTATACTATGAATACAGAGTATGAAAGTGTGTGAACAGAAGAAAGGGTATGAACAAGACTTACACGAGATCAAGTCCCGTCAGTACAAAATTCAGGATAATGCTAAGGAAAGTGGCTATCATCACCTTAAATCCCATATTCATGGCTGAAATGCTATATTTATAACATGTACTGTCTTGGTTATCATGGGGCAATGGGGGAAAAATCTAGCTAAATCATACCTTATAATATCATGTTATATCTTTTGCACGACCAAAACATTGAGTGTCAGTTCTTGTGAGATTTCGTCTCGTTTGAGTCTCGTTTCTCTTTCCTATTGTTCACACATTTTCGATTTATTTTCTCTATCAAAAATATATTTTCCATGTTTCAATTGTTTTTCTATTATTTCTTTTGAAATTTAAGTGAACATTCTGGGCTTCCGTAGTCCGGTAGTCAGGGGATGATTCAACAAGATGTAATAATGGAAAATATGAAATCAATTATGGCATTGGATTTAATTGAAACGTTCTAGGTTATCTATTACAGAAAACTACAGATATAGACAGGAGTTGTCGTAAATTATAAAATTTAATAGTTGTTACAACTTCTATCTTGAAAAAATTGTTATTGACTTTTGTATTATAATCGGAGACGTATATCTGGAATATATATACACGGACCTTTCAGTGCTTGCCATGCTTTAATTATGGACATTTTCTAAATTCCCTTTTCCACACGTGTAGATATTGATGAATGTGCTCTGGGAAACCATAACTGCACAGGCGAGGGAATGGTGTGCCACAATATACCTGCCTGGTATATGTGTATTTGCAATGAAAGTTATATTCAAATAGAAGATACGTGTGAACGTAAGTATTGCCCCGATTAAAACCATGAATCAATAGGTGCGTAGACTGATCATCTGGAATTTATATTTTCCATTCAAAGCTTATATTACAGATTAATTCACAGTATACCTATAAAGGGATAATATATTTATACCATTAATAAAAAAAAATATATCCCAAGCCCTTTCTGGCCGAGGGCCTATACATACTATTTATAATATGCCTGCAGAAGGGTATTAAATTACTTGCACATGCCTCAGGCCAGAAAGTGCGCGGGACATATTTCGTTTAGTCAACCTTTGGCCAAAATTACTGAAATAATTTTAACCCGAAATATCATGAAGAAACTCTCTTTATTTTGTCGTCTCTTCCCTCCGTGACATGCTATTTAGCATTAAAACCTTTTGCATAGGTGCCAATTTTTCGTTTACCTTTTATTGTACTTCAACAAAAAACCCAAGTAAAAATGGGTATTTGAGAGCAAAATGAAGGACTGAACAGTACCAAATCAGTATATTTTGTAGTCGTATACAACATAATGTTTTAGCTATATGACACCAAATATTTCAATATTCCTAGCATTCCATTCTCAAAACAGCCAAAACTTTGACTAAAACAATAATAATGCGGGCAGCCAGGCAACTGTCCAGATGTTATCTGTGTCTGAGGATTAATTACCGTGATAAGAAATATCTAAATACGTCAAAGAACACATTTAAAATAGCCCGAATATTATTAGAGCCTAAGTGTCAAATAATTGCCAAGGCAAGCAAGACCAGACCCTGGTGCTCAAGTTTCAGGTATCTTATATTGTAGCCATAGTCTGCGGTGTAGCTCCAGCGCTAGAGAATACAGAAACAGCACTAGTCACTAGTAACCTTGAGGGCAGCCTGGCCAACTATACTTGCTCAGAGGGATATGTCACGTGTTGCAATGGCAACCCTAACTTCAGCCTCACATGCAAGAATGGAAGATGGGAGCCACAGTCAGCTGGATGCAGAAGTATGTGATTGCTATTGTTCTACTTGTTATCTATCTCATACCACAGATATGCTCATCCATATCGAGTGGGCACTTGAGCAATTGGAAGAGCCTTATGGCTAACAATACATCTTGGCTCTTACCAAGGAAAAAAGGTTTCCCTGACTGATTCCACTGTTTCTGCTACAGAAAAAGAGACCATAGAACACCGCTTACTAGAAAAGTGGGTACACATCATTTGATATGTGCAGATCTGTTTTGATCCTTTTTAATGTTAGTTATTGTCAGTTAATAGAAGCAACCTATCAGTTCAATCACATTGGATGATATCTTCATTCTTTTAAAGTAACTCCAATTTTAATCAACTCCTCGCGATTATGCCATTAGCAAACAACCGTTTCAATAGTGCACCAGGACTAATTTTATCTTATTCTGGTTTCCCATATTTTAAAATGCCACAGAAGGCACCGGACCCACTCAAATAGAACATTCTCTCTCTCCAGTGAACACTTTTGTTGTTTCGATCTCCCTCTGGCTATGTGTACTGATAAAGGAAACCTTGGGCAACACTCCACATAGTTTTTATTTTAACCTTGATATTATGACGCACAGGAAGCCTTTTAAATCGATAATCGAATTACTTTACAGGGCTGTCATGTGGAGATCCTGGGGTAGTAGCACAGGCACACAGATTTGGCAATTCTTACTGGTATGAGGACGAAATGACCTATGAATGTAAGACCGGTTTTCATAGAGGAGACAGTCTGACTACATTTAGTATCACATGCCAGGCCAATGGAAACTGGACTGAAGGTTATGAATGTGAAGGTAGGTGGAGGTGTAATAAGCTACCAAAGTTCAGAGTCTTCTGGATCTCAAGCTTTTTCTTTAATACATCTATTGAGGATGTCAAATGTAGTAATAACGGTTAATTTCATAATGATATGTAACAATTCTTCGTTCAGCTAAGTCTATATAATTAGTTAACGTTTAAGGGATTTTATACCAATTGTATCCTAATTGAATGGATGAATATATTAGATGGATAATTGGATGGATGAAATTCTCTTTTTGTATACTGACAGCCCCATTAGTAGGCCTACAATGTTCGGTGCCCACTGTGGGATCATGCAGTTTTTAGGCCTACTTAAAACGTTCATATCGCAGCCATTTCTTGGCCTACATTAACAAGTCTCATATCATTCAATAGAGAATGTAATGCTCTATTTAATGATGTGGTTTTCATTATGTATTTCTATAATCATAGTACCAGAATCACGGGTGGAATACCGATCGCGGGCATTTGTTTACATGCTTTGCGGAGAGCCAAAGCTCCGCGAAGCATTCAACAGAGCTATTTTTAGACAACTACATTTTTATAGGACGCATCCTATATGAATATTTTTATAGCACCCCACTTATAGCACCTCCCATATAGCATGCGCATATAATAAAGAACATTAAAACTCAGACTCCTTTAATGTACTTCAGACACTGATGAATGCGCGGATGCTGTAAATCCATGTGGTGATCTACACACGTGTATCAATACATATGGATCGTATTCTTGTGAATGTGCAGATAGATTCTTCTTAACATCTCTGACCAATTGCACAGCCATCCCAGATCCAGAACCTGTCGATGAAATAAGTAAGTTAACTAGGTACGGCCAATTATGGTCGGTATTTCCAAATTGTTTAGCATTTATGTCATTTTCAGTAACAAACAGGATTTAGATACCATAGGATATAGACCTACTGAAATTAAAACAATATGGTATTAATGACACAGAGTTACTAATGTGCAAGAGTTACTTGGTAAATGGAAAGCAACTAATAAGTAGTGGTAATTAGCGCATTTGCGGCTCCCTCAGGGGATTAACGGGGAAACCCTTTGTCTTTAGGAGAGGGGTGAGGATTATTCCTTTGTCTTTAATCCTTACCCCTCTCATAATCCACTACCATAAGACTCTTAAGTCAATAAGTCTTTTAGTTAAGGGATTATCAGTAGGAGGTTAAGTAGTTCACATACAGGGGGTAATAAGCTTATGTGATTTGATATATGTTATTGAATGATTGATATGAGGGGGGTGAAGGGGATATAGTTACATATTAAGCATGAGAGATGATCCGTTATGATCCAACTATTCATAAAGTGTCACTTTTCTGATCCTTCCTTTCATAAAGTGTCAGTTGTCATGTATTAGTAAGGTATTTGTTTTTTATCTCAAGAGAATGAGAGATGATCCGACATGATCCAACTATTCAGGAAGTGTCACATTTCTGATCCCTTTATTCATAACGTATCAGTTCTTTCGATTATAACATGATAAGTATGGGTATTATAAAAAACATAGTGACACTTATATGGTGATTAGCATACATACTATTTGAATTATCTTAGATTAAGAAGTAATAGGATTTATTCCATTTAATTTTGGTACGTTTAGACACTAATACTAAGACACTAATACTAAGATGACATACAGCCGGATAGCATTCATAAAGAGTTTGCAGGTGGGAAAGTGACATGGGATTACTGGAGGAGTATAAATAAGAGGTTGTTTAGGTGACTTCCACATCATCATTGCACGACTACTAGCATTGCACGACTACTAGCATTGCACAACTACTAGCAGCCAACAACTCGCTCTTCTATCTGAACACACCGATACTTTACATCGAGGAACAATTTATTATTCCAAGTCTTTGTGATTTTGTATCCGCTTTTATAGACATGGCTTTGTCTATGGATAAACCTGCGGATATTGTAAACATATTGGAATATTCTCCTACACTTTCCAACGATGGAAAAACGCATGATGTCACTACTTTCCAGAAATTTGAGAATGAAGTTTCTTCTCTCCCACTACCTGGATTGGAATTGGATTTTGATACAGGTTGTGAAGGTGGGGATGAAGAAGATAGCCAAGGACACCCCCATGAACTTGTTATTGATATAAAGAAAGAGGAAGCAGATGAAGGTTGTGCATCGAACACAAACGATAACCAACACTTGAATCGAACCGATTGTGCACTAGATTTAAGCACAGGTGGAGGGGAATTAACAAGTTCTTCCCCTACCTCCCCAACACTTCTGATGAAAAGACCTTTGACAGATCCGCGTTTACCTTCAGCAAAGAAGAGAACGGGAGAGAGTTCTTTTACACACAAGAGCAGCGATGCTCGGAATGTAAGCTTTTCCACAAACTTCCCAACAAGCTTCCCATGTTCATTTTCCCCGATTCCTTTCACAATCCCACATTCACCACCCATCAGGACAGGGGAACAAGAACATGCTCAGGATTATTCATATTCTCACTTTCAGACAAACAAACAGAACTACACACAGCCGCCTGGCCCTGATCCGTTTGAGGCGTTTCTTCTTCGAGAAAAGGAGCGTCTGCTGATTGAACTGCAAAGAGTAAATGCTAAACTACTTCCATCTAACAAACACACACACCCTTCAACTCAAAACAACTATCGAAATGAAGCACACATGAACGAAAACACACTAACCCAACACGAACAAAACACAAAGAACACAAGCGGGTATACGAGACAATACTCGTTTGCCATTCCCACACATGTAACACAGAGTGAAAGGGATAACCCTTTACTTGAACAAACTTCAGGACTACAACGCTTTCCAACTACAGGAGTCCTTGAAAATTTTCCATCAAACTTCTCTCCTCGAGAAAATGCATCCCCATACACCACTTCATACAAATCATCGACCAGTCATTCCCCCACAACCTCTCCGAGTCGACGAAGTGCTTCTCAACAAGCAACGTTTACTCAGTCTTCAGCTCCTTTCTTTCCCACAAGCTTGCTGCCCCCGCAATCTGCAAACCACAATTCCACAGTTGCTAAAACTGCTCGTTCTCCAGTCTACCCTATGCAACATCAACGCTTTGACCAAAGACCAGCCGCACTCACACACTCCATACAAGATAAACCATTTGTAGCATGCGATATATCTGATGTGCTTCGCATAGAACATTCAACATGGATGGGCAAACCACGCTTTGATCTAAGAAGATGGGGGATTGGACAAAATGGAGCGAAGTTCAGAACAAGAAAGGGGGTTAGTATTACATACTACAGAATGGCCAAACTTGTTCGCCTATTCGAACATACATTGATGTATTCAACAAACCATGCAGATGATGCTCAAGGAGAAACCCTTTCATACCACTTGGGTGGTGGGTTAATGTTAACATCCCAATCAGGATGGCGAGGAATAGATATAAGGCACAACTTCAAAGATGATGATGGAAACATGAGACCAACCAAGAAAGGAGTGCATCTAAATCGTTCAGAATCAGTTGTTTTCCAAAAGGTTTTGGGAGAAATAGAGGAAAAGTACGCGAGCACATTAGCAGACGCGGAGTGTGAGTGTTCAGTAGAGCAAAAGTGTTTGGAATGCAACCCCTTCCCACCACCAGAGGACTTTGACTTTTAGGCTTACAGGTGTTAATCCTATTGGGTGGTTTATTTAAAGTAGTTGGTTTTATGTATATATAGTTAGTTGATGATCAATCGTTGATGTGGTAGGACGTATTATTTTACACATACATAGAGATATAGACGCACCCACACACCTACACACATCTGCACAGGAGTATTAACAGAGGACGAATAAGTATACTTCTAGTACTGCGTAATCATGTTTTGGTTGGAGGTGAAGATGATTATAAAAACTATTTTGAATATATGTAAACGCAAACTTGAAGCCATTCATATTTGCGTGTGCGAATGCCATATCGGAAAGAAAGTGTTTCGCTTTGGAGTACAGCCCAAGAAATAGGATCATTCACTGAAGAACGAAAGACTAATTTCATCTACCATGTTTTGGGATCGCTTCAAGTTTATTATAAAAGCTGTTTTAAAATTATGCAAACGCAGACTTGTCATTATGTATTCGTGTATGAGTGGATATAATGTTACTAAAGAAATTATTTGCATTCAGGGAACAAAAGATAAAAATAAAACCCCCCAAAAAACTGTAACAAAACCGTTGTTATTATATTATGATTTGGATTTAGACTTTCAACTCGATATACTATGATTTCTTGATGCGTTGTTTCATTATCCCTGCTTTAAAAATATACTATTATTTTGTACAAAAGAGCATTATGTGTTTTATTATTATTGTTGTTGTTGTGTAGTCTAAGTTATAATATGCATTTGTATTAAAAGTTTACATGCATCATGAATATGTGTATATTACTATTTGAAATGGGAATATGTAAAATTCCCACAAAAAAGAGACAGAATGAATAAAACTGAAAGAGTGAAAACAAACAAAGATTTTGTGACTTGTTGGTTTATTTACAATATAACTTGTTCAGTTCTTGTACATTTTTCTTTCACACACTCACACATTGAGTCATAAATATATGCAGCAGTATACAATAAAATCAACTCCTTTAAAATAACTTAATATGATACATAGCATGTACATGCAGTAAATATGAAAATATATATATATATATATATACGCGTTCGTACAAACGGATGTTTATTTTTCCATGAAGTTAAGTGATTCGGTTGGATATATTCCCCACAAATTCAAGCGTTACAGTCGGGAGAAATCATTCGATATCTGAAAAATATAATGAATAGAAACAAATTACTAAATATATATCGTATATTAAATGGATCATTTACATGAATGGGTAAAATAAGTAATACAATATAATTAACAAACTTGCATTATTGAACATGGTCTTTGATTAATGTAAATTTAATAGTATAATTGCATACGAATAGTAATAATTTGCAAACTAAAACAAAATAAAAAAATAGTACTGTCATACATACGTTTATAACGCAACTTTTCTTTTCTTCGATTGCTCATCTGCGTCTGTCCTTCGTCTTTTGTTTGTGTTTTCGATGCACGCAGATGAAGGAGATTGCACCAGCGAAATAACATTTTCCTCCATTGTAGAATATTGAGAGGTGGTTGGTTGGGGTGTTGGTGGGTTTATTTGAGTAGAGTATTCAGGGGAAGAAAGAATATCCAGAATAGAAATTTGAGAGTCTGAACAACTCTCATTATCGGAAGAGAAATGGGGAGGGTGAGAAGAAACATAACTATCCACATCAACTATTGAAATGGGGGATGTTGGGGGAGAGTATTTTATACAAGCTCCATGAAGAGGTAATGAGTTAGGGGGAAGCAAACTGACGGATGGGGACGAAGGAAAATTGTACGGGGAGGGAATTGAGAGAATATCACTTGAAGTTTCATTGAGAATATTCTCAATTGTATTCATCTCATCGTCGGAAAAATTTGTAATGAGAGGAGGTAAACCTACTGCGGCCATTATTATAGGGAAAATATCTTCTTCATCTTCTGCTTCCCCATGCACAGGAGAAGCAGAATTTGAAGAGCAAGAAGAAGAAGAAGACGAACAGTGAATAATATCGTCTGTGGATGAGAGTGGGGAAAAATAAATAGGCGAGCTTGCGACTTCATTATCCACACATGTGGGAGAAATATTTGGTAATTCAGAAGCTATTGATATGGAAGGGGAATGAGGTGGAGATGTAGAGCAGAGTATAGAGGTAAATCCTTCATACCCGCTCGTCGATGGAGTGGGTGCTAGAGGAGAACAAATGGGAGCTGGGGGAGTATTTAATGTGCTTGGGCAGGAGTTGAAAGTTGGGTATTGGGGATGAGAGCGTTGAGGAGATTGGAATGAGTGCATGGTGGGAAAATGAGGTGGAGAAGTAAAAGCAGAGATTGAAAGAGGTGAAGGAACAGGATGGGAAATAGGTACGTGGGATAGGGTCGAGTTTGTACGAGAGGGCCTTGGAGCTGGGGGAGGAGGAAGAAAACTGGATGTTGAAGGAATTGGGGAAAGTGGTTGTAATGCTGTAGTAGCATTAACGTTTGTAGAAGTTGATGGGACTGGTTGTGCAGATGTATCCCACATTACTGGTATAACTGTGTCTGTAATCGAATCGACGGGGGCATTGATGTTTACAGGTGCTTGTACTGCATTCATTCCAGTGTACACTTGCATGTCATCCAATAGTTGTGAAATTACAGATGTGGCTCTTGCCTCAAGCGATGATTGCATTCGATCCATGATCACCATGCTGTCATACTGAGTCATTCGAGCCACTTGGATTATGTGGTCAATTTGACTGTCCGCATACAGCTTTATTGCGGAGAATGTGTCCGTGATGTCATTTCTGAGTAATGAAGAAGTAAAAAATATGTTCTTAATTTGTTTGGAAAATAAACATTACCATGAAAACAAATATATCAACATTAGTATATATATATATATATATATATATACAACAAAACTAATTTTCTTTGAACTATACTATAAAGTAAACAATACACTTGTATCCTATTAATATATACATATATGGATATACGAATAATAATAAATATGTATACATATATATTGCTTGCATACCATATACATCATACACAACATATCTTCACTACAACATATATATCCTCACGACTCATAAATCACACACACACATATATATTCATATATAAATATATACGCATATGCGTGTATGTAAGTATAAATAAATAAAAAAAACAAAACAAAAAAAACAAAAAAAACAACAAAACAAACAACAAACATAAACAAAACAGCAATAACAAATGCAAAATAAATACACTTACCGTAGCTGTTGTAGTCCGCTTACTAGTTGTACATTTCTGGTGAAATGTTCTTCATTAAATGATTGGTTAGCCATATTAATTTTTTGAAGTTTTCCTTTCAATCCAAAAGATGTAAGAATAAAACAGGTATGTTTTATAGTCCAAGTTTGATGTGAGAGAGTGGATATGTATGGGTCAATGTATTACTGCTTTACGGTCGAGCGTACAGAAGTAACTGCCTCAATATTTTCCATTCCCCCCTTTTAAACACTTTCATATTTTATGTACTAATCCATATAATATCTGCTCTCACATATAACATTATAACACCCATGCACTTTCAAAGGGGTGCACGACACACGTCCCATTAATCTTTTTTTTTAATCCATTTTTTGAAGTGCCAGCAAAAGCATGTGTTTTGTCTGACATCAGAAAACAACCGCTGTTATACGGTTTATAGAAGAGCACAGGGGGGTTAGTATATGTTTACATGTAGTTTATATGGAGACTGATTGATTGACAAACATATGGGGGGATTATAATTGGGACACTACGGGATAATTCCACAACACCGTTTTTTTTATACAAATTGTTAATGGGACTACCATACTTGAAAGATAGAGAAGTGCTTAGCAGATCGTCCATTCCCTGTTGTTTGTTTCAAGTTAGACATAGTTACAAATATGAAGAACCAAAGGGATTATACATATTTACATGTGTATCTTTAATCGTTTGAGAGTTGATATATTGCAATTGGGATAATCTCTTTATGTTATGTCTCGTCTATCCTGCACATAAGACTCTTTCCCAGTAATCGTTTCCCTGTCATTTCCAGCTGGACATATATCACCGAACGCTTACGTACTTATGAGTACTTAGTCTATGACACGTTATCCGCGACACGCAAATTACGCTGGCACATACAGCTGCCCCCTTCTTAAACATGTTGATAAGTCTTATAATAAAAGAAATTGACAGACACACCGTTTATGTAGTTTCCACGCTATTTTCCCGAACTGTATACTGGGGGTGTGCGTGTTATGTGAGAACAACCCTTCGTTTCTCAGAAACCTAATGTTTTGAACCCCCCGCCATCTTTGTTTACACGTACGGTGTGCGAATGGCTTGCCCTAATACGAATGTGCGCCACTGACATGTTTCAAAAACTTGAGCTATTCTCTCATTTTGATTGATGAACATGGGTCATATTTGTTTTCATTATTATTTATGTGTTTATGAGAAAGGGATTTTACACATACCTATATATACTACGCAAATTAATCAATAACAAAGTAGGAGATTTTATATGATACACCGGAAGTAGGCGCGAGATCTTATCAACGAAAATGGCGCACACACACGTCCACCTCGTGGTATTTTTAACATTAGTTCTTTATGGAATTTACACAAAAGCATTTAAGCATGAACTTTTTGAGTGTGGGGAGAACGAAGGAGAATGTTTTTGCCAAGGGGACACCGTAACCTGCAGCAATGTCGGTCTTCCGATAAGGATTTTGCGGGACAGCAAGAAAGTAAGGAAACTCGTGCTCGTGAATTCATACATAACAGAGTTCAGGAAGCGATATTTTAGTCAGTTCATGAACCTCCGCACCCTTGACCTTCGCTACCAAAAACTATCATTTAATTGCAAAACTTTGCCGAAAGTGTCTAGATACGACATATATTCTGACTGTAAGATAGGACATGTAAGGGGAACACATAAGCAGCGCAAAATCGGGAAAGATCTAGCGACGGAGAAACCACCCACATCTGTCTGGACTCGACTAGTGACTGTTTTGGCGCCAGCTTTCATCGCAACACAAAATCAGGGTATGACTTATTTATTCTTGTGTTCTATGATTAATGATGCATACTATTAATCCCAATCGATTGATTAACATCTGCTAGTCATATTATTACGTTATATTTAGCAGGGAGAGAAGTGTTCTATGAAACGCATGTTTACTTTTTCAGTATATTTGAGTGAAAGTGTTAGGTTTAGGGTTATTTTTGCAAGCGGGTCTTGGATCTTATAAGTCCAGAGCTGCATCTATAGTCGATGGGACATATAGACTCTGACACATATACATCTGGTGCTCAGATCGGTTGAAAATAATTATGAAATATTTTCAAACAACTGCTTTCATGCATGCTCCCAATCATGCATAATAATCACCGTACAGTATTGTAGACAATTCATCTAGTTAATATATATTTTGCCTATAGTTTTGTATTTTAATTTTAGAAGACCTGTACCCAGCCCTTGCGCAAGATCGTAATGATGGAGATGACGACGATTATAGTGAATATGGGAGCGATTTCGATGATGATGATGATGATGATGATAATGATGATGATAATAATGATGGGGATTTATTTGCGCTAGATGAAAACAGTGATGCATTTTCAACTTCTTCATCGAACTCAGAGTCCTCCATATTTAACCTAAACTTTGGTGATGGGTGGAGCACAATGTCATCTATGTCTAATGATCAAGAACTACATCATGAATGGTGGATGGATATGGACTCGAACCAGCTCAAGCTTACTTTCGTATCGTTGATAACCCTTGTGATAGTCCTAACTTTGAGTTTCTGTGCATATTGCATATACACCCAATGCATACATGAACCACGAAATAAAGTAAGAACGATATACAAACAATATAATTACATACATATATATGTATATACCTATATATAACAAACACTTATTCTTTTGTAAAACAATAATTTTATTTCATCGCAAGTCATACATTTTGTTAAACACATTTGTAGTATACATTTCACATATCCTTGTAAGTGTGCACTAATGAATGAATGAATGAATCAATGTTAAAGCATATAATGTTTATTTATTTACTTGTTTTTTATCATTAGTGTTGCAGCAAACAAACACCCCCCGCAAGCAGACGCAAATCACAACAACAATCTCTTCTACTTGCTGGTGCTAATGTGGAAGAATGTGGATCTAGCGACACAATATACAACTTGAGTGAAATGAGCGCATCCGTTTCTGGAACATCAGAGGTATGTATTTATTTATTTATTTTTTCATTATGTTGTTTCTTAACTTTATTATGCAAACATACATGTATATACACAGCATTGTATTTGCTGTTAAACAACCTTAACATTTCGAACAGAATCTATTTCCATTTGCGCATATGTTTTGCAGTATACGAATGCTGTTATTGATTGACTTGTAGGTTTTTTAAATCTTACCATTATTTGTGTTTGTCCTTTACGGATAAGTGGTGTTGTGTTAGGACAGGGATTTGAAATTTGGAAGTTAAAAAATGCATGCCCTCTTTTGTATGTGTAGTAAGAACAGAAAGTTGAGTTATTTTTGTTTTTTATAGATCGATATGCTTGAATGTAGTTGTTATTTTCAAAATCACATTTAATACTATCTCCTGGCACACTCTTCCCATCGATATAAAATCCAATTTCCCAAATGTTGAAATTTGCAAAATTGTATGGGTTTTTTCGAATGTTCCCTGTAACTCTATCTGACTCGACAAAACATATCAGAACAGATTCAGGCACAGCATCCATTAGAATATTGTTTTGTACCCATTCGCTTGAGCCCGCTGGAATTGTGTATGTTCTTACATCCTCACGCGTAAATGGGTACACAGCTTTGTGTTCTTTTAAAATTTCATTATGAGCCAGCATAACATCATGATGCAGTTGAATGTGACAAGCTTTAAACACAACGTCTTTGATCACAACTCTATATCTTTTTTCTCTTTGAGGAAATCCAAAAGTATTTTTGTCTTTATTGGAATGTTCCTGTTGATCTTCTTCTTCTTGCATTTCTTCTTCTTCTTCTTCTTCCTCATCCTCTTCTCCCCCAGCATTTCTTTTAGTACGTTTTGATTTCAAGTATTTAGCACTAGGTTCACCAACTAACAGTCTAAACTGATCCTCGCTTTGATGAAGAATTATTTTGACTGGAACTCCGTTAATTATTGGTTTTTGCTGCTCACAAATCCCAAGGTGGATAGGGCCTTCAAACTCCACTTCCTTCCCACCAGCTGTCCACTGTTGTCTTTTTTTAAACCCAATGTTTGAACCTTCTGCCCCGATTTGAAATGAGTCTAAGTTTCCAGCATCTGCACAATAGCCCTCTGTGAACATTGTTGTATCTCGAAACTCTGCAGTTGTATCCATAACACACTGCATAAATGCTTTCTGTGCATAGTTTAGTCCTACTCCGGGAGACGTTGGTTGATCATTAATAAGGACTTCGACTTGTCGGAAAAGAGAGGAAAGACTAAGATTCGCTAACGCTACATTAGCATCAGTGTGATCGATTGGAGCATTAGTGTCTGCATTTTCTATACATAATCTCACACAAACCGTACTGTCTTTTAAAGATAAATATTCACCTGATGAACCACTAACATAGAACTGAATAGCCGACCCTGTTGTAAGCGATGATTGTGGTCTGTATGTACGAATTTCTCTATGCCTAACAGCCGCATCAACATTAACTGGAGAAAAAAGATCCAACTCTTCTGAATGAGATTCCACAAAATTTTCTCGCATATACTCCATTGCTTAGTTTATGTTAATCGTCTTTCTTTGTCTTCTTCCTTTTCTTGCTTTCAGCTGGAGTTGGTTTGGTAGCACGTTTCCTTTTTGGCGTTGTTCCTTTCCCGCTTGCGGTTGAAGAATGGCGAGCTTTAACAGAATTTAGGAAACTTATAGCTCCCGAACTCTTTGCTTTCCCTTTTTGAGGCATTGTGGGATGCACTATCATCTCCAACCTTTTGCTTCCATCCTCGTGTAAAGCCTCTTCCTTCGCTAACACCTTTGTCTGGTTTAGAGTCTGTGCCACGTTAGATATTAAAGTAACAGGGTTCTGTTTTTCAACTTTCGTTGGTTTTGATCCTTGAAGAGTATATACTCCTTGTCTTATTTTAGATTTTTGATTAATGATGTCTTGGTAATGTTTTTTCCACTTTTCAGCTGATGCAGTATATGGGATAAGTGCCATGTTTCTCCAATGAATATTATCTCGACACGCTGTCTCGTCGTCGCAAGTGAAGTGCACACCTTGTCTTAAAAGCACGGAGTAATGACTCTCCCCCTGCTACATCTGACTTTATATACACCCTGATGTTTTGCACAACCTTTCTGAAAACAGGGATGTATAATGGACTCATGTTAACCACGAATGACGAGTTAGCTACATTTAAAACAGGAGCATAATTTCCATAAACGTAACTGGGTTGCACCAGATCACATAAAATGTAAAATGAGTGGTTTTTATATATTTTAGTTTCCTGCACACGTCGCTTAACATGCCTGGAAATGTTTGCGCTTTCTTTCCCTTGTTGATCTACTTCCTCAATTATTTCTCTTCTTGATTCACTTGTTTCTTCTTTCCAATCAACATCAGTAAAAACATCATGTAAAAACAAATTGCCACGCTCATCTTCCACAAAAAAGTCAATTAATGCGCATTCCCATATTCCTTCCAAGTATAAAGTCTTATCCAGCGCAAATGTAAAGTCAAGTGCAGAATTGTTTGGGAATTGATCGATTGAATCCAACGATGATGCAAATATGTACATGTTTTCTGGTTTTTTTTGTTTTTTTTGTTTGCTAGTTCACAACTGTATGTCCGACACTCATGAACGTTTCTATATAACTGATGAGCATCATTGTAATGCGTGTGTCTTTTATTTTGTTTTTCTGGGTCTCAAACCTTCACGCCGACTGCTGATTTTGTGTTCTTGTTCTTGTTCTTTATGCTCCTTAACATTTGTTTTTTGTTGTCCTTTTCGTTTCTTTTTATTACCAAGTTTAGGTTCATGTGTTGGATGTTTTCTTTTTTTGCTCTGAGCGCTTTTTGTATTTTTTTGAATTTCTGGAACTAGTTCATCCTCATTTTCAAAATCAACAACATTCGATTTAAGAGTCCATGTTTTTTCACTTTCTGGAAATCCCAGCCATTTCACCAACACTTCCCTTTCACCATTCTCATTAACCCTCTCATTTTCAATATATTCCACTTGATATAGTGTATCATCAGTAACAATCACAAGTTGTAACTCTTCTTCATAAAATGTTCCGAGAATAGGTTCATTCCCCCATGACTTTATTTCATAAACTGGGGTCTGTTGTTGGACTTTCCGATCTGTGATTATAAATATTTCTTTTGTATATTTTTCATCATACCTACGCTCAAATGTTGTTGGTTTATAACTTAATCTTACTTTATCCCCAATATTTAACGCAAAGCCCATTTTGCTCCATAAATATGGTCTTTCATTTTCAATGTACTGTTTTTTCCATAGGATCCCCTTATCTGTTACACGGGCCTGGGAGGGACTCATACCAATGGTAGTATGGTAAGAATTATTAATCCCATCTGTTAAATCTTGTAATTTATCAATCCAGCGAAAAGAGTGGGCAAATGTTAGAAATTTTTGCATTCTTTCTCTTAATGTTTGTATAGCTCGTTCAGCAAAATTTGCTTTCGTTTCATTTGTAGTCGAGAAATGATGAACGTTATATGCTGCATATACCTTTGTTGCAACAGAATTATTAAACTCACTTCCCTTGTCTGTTCTCATTACCTTCGGGTGTACGTTTTCGAATACAGACTCAAGAGCTCTAGACGTCTCACTCCCAGTTAGGTTTTTAAGTCCTCTACACCAAATGAAATGACTAAAAATATCAATCAGTAATAAAATAAAACCAAAATTATCATTTTTCTGTTTAAAAAATGACATATTCAAAGTGTCGGAGTCCCACTGATAATCAATATCTGATACAACAACTCTGGGTCTTTTAAAATGCTTCAACCTAGGAGTGAATAAAGTATATGCATCTTGTTTTAGTAGCCAGTTTTTTATGTGTTCTTTGTTTACACGATTGTGTGTTCTTTTCCTTACTTCGTTATAAACTTTTTCAAGACTCGAAAAAGCAGCAGGAGAGTCAGATCCGTAAAATACGTCATATAATTCATCGTCTGATACAGTTTGTGAATTTGAATCTCTATATTTTTTTTCTTGTTTCGATATATGTTCATCCAAACTATTGTAAAATTGTGGATCTTGAGTTTGTGTTATTTCAGCGGTTTCCACAAACTCTTCCATGTTTTCGGTGTATTATCAACTTTTCCCGGATTGTTTTCGCTTATTTTCTTCTTCTTAGAATCTAAAACAAGGGGAGAAATGCGTTCAATGTTTACGGGTTGTTTGTCGGGTTTCCCTGGAGGTGGTGAAGGAACAGAAGAATGTAGTTTGTTTGATTCCGAGAAGTTATTTATGTGTGTTTTTGTAGATGCAGCATGCCCAGTTCCTTCTTTTTTTATAAAATCCGCAGTTGTGTTTATTTCATCATGCTTATTTCGTGTTTCTAATTTTCCAGAGATCAAGGATGAGTCGTCCGCTGAAATGCGAGTAGGAGAAGATTGGAGATGTAGTGTTGGATCCGTAGTTTGGACTGGTATGTGTTTAACATTATCATTATGCGACTTATGATCATGATCAATATTTTTTGTTGCATCTGCAATTGTGTCATTCATTCGTTGGTATTTATCATAAGGTATAATGACAACTTTCCTTGTATACTTCATAGTAATACTTCCTTAAGCTCTTGTTTCACCAAGCTTATTATATATAAAAAAGACGTGCAATTATCTTGTATTATCAAAAGTTGTTTTTTCTTGCATTGACGTGGCTTTCCTAACTTTGAGAGAAAACCACGATATTTTTTTATCTTTTTCTCGACTTCAGGAGAAAGTGGGAGTAGATTTATATTAGCCGATATTTCACACAGTAGTTTAACTTGAGAGCGCGTAGCTGTGTATATCAATCCTTTCGCTTGAAGTCTACTTTCTGTTGTAAGCAGTAGTCTTATATAGCACTTCTCCCTCTGGATATTATCAGTCATGTCTCTTGCGCGGGTATACAGCAAATGAGATGGACGCAGCAGTACGAACTGATTTTCTAGCTGTGAATTGGGACAAATGCTATTACATCATCATCAACAATATTTGTTTTAAGCCTTAGATCAATTGGGTTAGCTTGATGGTGTGGGCTTAAATCTACAAGCAAATGTCCATACTGTGTGTTTATTACTGCTTCTTTATATGCTTCCTTAAGTCGCTCTCCCATTCCTGTTTGACGTGCAAGAACTGATACTTGATTCACATCACGTGTATTCTTCATAAGTATGAAATAGTGCGTATTAATACTAATGCTTCGAGATTTTTTTCCCTGTTCAAAAACATTTTGAACGATGTAAATTATGCTAGCATTAAAGTGGTGGGATGTTCTCGTAAATAGTTTCTCTGCTCCAGGGTCGTTTACAAGCTCTTCCATTAAATCATCTATAACAATTATCACATGCTCTTGTTCACTCGCAAATTCTCTAACCTGTTGTTCTGTTGGTAATCCTTCATAGAAAGTTATCGATTTGTTCTGTTTTTCTTCATCGTATGCTTTTTGCCATACTGCATAGCAAAATAGTATATTATGTGTGTCTTTAGAAAAAAGTTCATTCCTTTTAGACAGTATTTTAAAAAGAAGAGTTGTTTTCCCACTTCCTGAAACACCAGCTATTCCAATACTTGTTGGTGCTATGAATAAAGGACTTGCATTAACTTCCATTGTTATGTCGTGCGTTTTTTAAGTGATACAAGCGCAATGATAACGCAAACACTAAATTCAAGTTATGTACAATCATTTATTTACATGTAAGCAGGGTCATGCATATTATCCAATCGAATACGTCAAACAAATATTAAGCACTAATCACCAATAGCAGCTAGCAATCCATCCCTTAGCTCCTCCCACAGTCGCCCAAGGCAATTCCCTCCAGGATAGAAAGAAGGCTTCATAGATCTTGAAACGCAGTATGAAACACCAGAGCTCCAGTACTTGTTTGCTTCTGTACCTGGGTATATTATTTGCTTCCCTCGAAGAATGCAAAGAATGTGCTGAATAGAAGGATTGAATTTTAATTTTAAAAATAAGCAATCCTTCATCACACTGTCTTTTATTTTACTCCATTCGTATGATTCTGCATATAGTTTGCGCTTGCTTTTTAAAGAGTCGGAAAAAACAAATGATTTTTTTAACCTTTCAACAATCATTTTATTTTTATGGAATACTGCTTTTTCATACTGGAAAAGATGCTCCACAGACTTAAACATGATACCCCCCTTTTCAATTATTTGCAAGTGTTCTATTGATAAAGGGGATGTGGCATTTTCCATAATGAATATGTTTCGATCATATGGCGTTAAGAGAAGGTTCAGTGGAGAAGTGTTAATACCATCAGAGGCAACTTCACGCTTGCAATAAAAGTAAGAAAACCCAATTTTCTTCTGCTCATATGAGAAAATAGAACTTTCTCTTGCTCGAAAGCCAGTATTTACAACTGTCTGAAATGATTTGGAGTTGAGACATTCTTTATAAAGCACTTCGGGGTTTAATAGTCTAGACTTATTCACTCCCTTTGCACTCATTTTATCTCCCTCCCCTTCTCCTTTTAAAAAGTATGTTTTAGAACATAAGCAAATCATTTCTGTTCCTGATGCTTCCTTTTTAAACAAGCCTACTGTTCGCTTATCAAACTTTGCATGTTCCATACAACATCTTCTTGGAAACCAAGTGTTCTCGTCTGCACAATGAGACTGTCCACACTTGTTATACAAGCTGTCTTCAAACTTTTTAGTCAATGTTTTCTTCACACATTCTTCCATTGTATTCTTCGAAAAGGCTACGTACAAAGAGTCTGTATCCATCTCGCAAAGTTGGAAGTCACTTCTATCAATATATACATCCAAAAAATCATAATAAAAAGAAAGCATTCTTTTTTTAGCAGTTTGTAAAAGCGTGAATGCTAAGTGAATGGGAAGATCAAGTGTTATTGATTTCTTTGCCAGCTGAATTTCAAAGCAATCAGAACTAATCTCCGTCAAACCTTTAAATTGTGGATCTGTTACTTTCGCGCGAGCAACAGATTCGCTACATGTGTAAACAACATTCTCATGTTTTGTCTTATCCATTATAAGCGATCCAAAGGCTGAGTTCCCAATTAATTTTGAAGTATCAGCAACAACTGATGACTCAGGATTTAGATCGCCCGCTCTTCGAGCCATGCTCACGCTTTGTTCAAATTCTTTAAAACATTTCATCGGTTTAAATTCTACAACTTGGTATATCTCTGTAACGAGAAGATCATGCTCAAGGTACCACTGTAGAAGTTCAGATGAAAGAAGAATTCTTTCAGCAGCCAATCCTCCTACAAGCAGTCTCCTCGTATCAGGTGCTACTTGAGATTGAGTTGAAAAAACAAATTTTTTCATATGCTCTCCAATACATTCTAAAGGCACGTCAGTTGTGCAGAAAAGTGGGGAAAATTCTTTAAAATAATCATATGGGGTAAGTTTCTTCTCTCGTCCGCGTGGCCATTGCGAAGGGATTGAAATATCAACTTCCAATAAACCGTATAATAACCCTGATTTAACTCCTTCTATTATCTGGTCCTTATTTACTGCTTTTTTATGCTTTTGATAAAAAAACGGTTGATTCATATCAATCAATTTCCTCAAATGTTCATCTTGCGAAGCTGTATTGTAGAAGTCACATTCATAAACTTCCTCGATCGAATAACCAAGACTGCGGATAAAGTTTTTTCGCTCTAATGTTCTTGTCCTTCTAGAAAGTGTCTTTTCATCGGTAGTGGGGGGCATGCAGGCTATGTGAGCATGCCACCAGCAACCCTGAAACTAATGCATACAAAAATATTAGATGAATATAATGCAACAACGAAAAAATCGTCCAACAAATATCAAATTTATGAAATATCAATATAAATACTAATTATAATTTCATGCTAATGAAGTAATGTTAAAGTTGAAAAATTAAATGTGTTAATGCGCATAATTCTTACTTCATATACAGTGTTTGTGGTTGGGTCCAATCCATCAACTAAGTAGCCAGCAATTCGACATTCGCGTCCTGTGTTTAATTTGTGTAATATTTTAGTTGATCTTTTCTCAGCCATCCAATCCATCCAGTAATACATCGCCAATGACTTCCAACTTTGCTGAGGAGCAAACAAATTTGATCTGTCTCTTCGTATATAGTTGTAGCACGGAAGGTTTTCTGCTAAGCAGTGTAGATACAAAGCATTTGCATCCATCCCATGAATTGAAGCGCAAGGTTTGCTAGGATCTCCTCTTATTAATGTTTCCCCTTTTTTATGATGTCGAGTAAAAATAATAGATGGACCTCCTACTATATTCTGATGAATTGTATGGTAAAGATCAGCATCCAGTGATCCAAAGTTGGAGAAATAAATATTTTTTCTTCGGGAAGATCTAAACATCATTTGTCGAGCAATACCTGGCACACTTATTGCTGTTTTAAAAACATCTATGTCTTTGTCAAAATAAAATTTCTGAAGTTTTTCAACTGCTTTCACAAATGGGGAAACATCCAAATTGTTGTAATGAATTAAAAAATCTTTAAGCGTTTTCATATTTTTTTCTTCCCAAATATTAAGCAGCATTGAATAGTTTTGCACTCCTGTGTTTGGTGCGCTACTTTCCTGACTCCCTGTTTCCCATTTTTCATACTCGGAGTTAAGCACGTTTGAGTTCTTAAGAGTAGAAAAAAAAGATTCATATGGTGGAAGACACGCATCATCTAGTTTATCAAATTCTGTCAAATATTCGTATGGAAAGAAAGACTTCTGTTCTTCAATCCCATACCCTTTTAAAAACCCGCTATAGCTTGTTCCTGGGGCTAGGAAATTCGAAATATCTAGGAAACGTAAATTTTCAGTGGATATGCATGTATAAGAATTCCCCTTCTTAATCGTAAAAGATGATTTGCGCTTGTCTTTGACATGCGAGTCATCCATTTCACTTTCTTCCCCTAGCATCTTAATTGTCTCGGCCTCTTTCTCATTATGCTCATACTCATCAGAATCCCTATCATCATGTATCACCCCCGTTTGTTCTTCTTCATCTTCCTCAAAATCTTCCTCATAATCTGTATTTTCATCCAAGTCATCAGCACATATAGCTGCATCTAGTATAAAACAGTTTGAGGAAGTTCTGCGTTTTTTCCATGTGGGTGTAGCAGATTTGTGTTTCCTCTTCCCATACCTTCTGTCCTCAACCCCTAAATCCAACTCTCGTATAATATATTTCTTAACAAGATTTAAATCATACTTTGAAGAATTAAACCCAAGCGTGGGTAAAGAAGAACAGTACATTTCAAATTTTGTTTTCAAATTCATTAAAAATGAAACAAATTTCTTTTCTCCACTATATTTAATTTTTGAATTTTCTTCTTTCATTTTTGCTTCAAGTTTATCTTTCCATAACAGAATCATTTCATCCAATCTTTCAAACTCTGTCCTCCACTTTTCACGCGCCATAATTTCAGTCTTCCCAGATATTTCTTTTAGGTAAGAAACTAAATCCTTTACTAATTTGGCGGGGGATTTGTTAACAAAACATTTTGGTAAAGAAAAACCTTCAACATTACTGCACACGCTAACAGACACGGGTACATGCTCCGCTTTCCACTTTAGACTTTCTGTGCATGTATTCTGTAACTTTGAATTTAAGATAGCTTCAAAATCAAAAACACAAAACCAAGAAAAGTGTCTATTCTGCATATTCGTAAATATCCCAACTTCTTCAAGTTGTTCGAATATTGAGGATGGGGGAGTGTACACATTTCCTGGGTATTTAAATCTAGTTTTATTAAAACACTTAGCTGAGTGCAAGACAAGTTTGTTGTGAATAGGAAAATGCCTATTGCACATCTCACAAACATATTTCTGAGAAAATGCCGAAATGTTTGTTATGTAGCTGAAATGTCCTTCATGCAAATTTAGATACATCACCGATGAAATATCGGGAGACGGTTTCCTAATAAGGGTTGTGGAGTTATCTTCCTTTAGCGAAAAAATGTAAACTCCTACAGAAAAACATCGTTCAAATGTGTCTATGTCCGTCAAATCTATCCCTTCAAACAATTTAGGGGATGGGGGAACTTTCCCATTTGTATATTGTCGATATGTGTTATAATATTGGTTAACTGCATTTTCCCGAACATCTTCATTATTCTTCGTTAAATGAAGAAACAAGCATCGAAAAACACACATATTATCCTTGTAAACAACACCTTTCTTATTTTTCCTTAGAAGTTTCAGAGATCTTTTGTTAACAAGAAACTGTGGCAAATATGTTGGGGCACCTATGCGATATGAAGATCGGTATACAAAAATATTCACATTGGAAATGTACATAACATCCCATTTTGTGTTTGGTCTTGTGAGTCTTGCCCACTCGTAAAAATCAATGTTGTTTAAAGCACCAAGAGCATTCCCCAGTTGATTTGAATTCGATACAGTCCTCGGAAACTTGAAAATCGTGTTATTGAGATATGGGGTGAAATATCTCATTTCTTGTGTCTCCTTGTGTTTTAAAATCAGTCCCAAAGAAATGTTAAACCTGAATGCTTCTGTTTCATAGTTGTAGACTTTTTTAAGACAAGAAGAAACAGAACTCGGGTCTATAACATCATCCACTGGAAAGTTATATACTCCTCTCACACGTCCTTTTTCATGTCCTGCTAGTATAATTGTCTGGTTCGAAAGGTATAAAGATTGGAGTTCGGAATCCACAACTTCTCCTTTGTCATTCATCCATGGGGCTGCATTTGATGAAAACGGAAATGGAAACAAATGCTCATATTCACTGTTGTTGTCCGAACTGTTGTCGTCAATATCATCTGGGTGTGGAGCACTTGAATGTTTTTCTCGTCTATGAATAAATAATTTATCCCAACTATGATATGATTCATTGCAATCATGACATTGTAATTTACCGCGTGTAGGTGAAGAAGCATTTAGAAGTAGATTAGAATGGTCTTTCTGTTGCTCACTCGATTGAATTGGGGGAGAATGTGTAACATTCTGTAATGCGTGTGAATGTTGACTGTCGTCAAAAGAGTGGGAAGGTAAAACTTGTAAATCTGTGTTGTGTGATAACGGTTTAGCGCATTTCAGCTCATGTCTCCTTTTGCTGAATGGTGTTTTATAATATCCACCGCATTTTGCGCATGTGCGTTCCTTTCGATAATGCACACATTCTTGCTTATGGTTATTTAATTCTTTTCTTGAAGAAAAACGAGCAGGACAGTGATAACACCCAAAGGGTAAATGCTGGTTGTCCTCCTGTTCCATCTTTTATTCCTAAAAAAACAAAAAAAAACCACAAATGGTAAAATATAATATACTATAATTATACATTTCTCTTTTTTCAGAATAAAGCAAACAAACTGTCTGAAGAATCAAGTCATGAGAAATACATTCCACGTACTTAGGAAGTCAAAAAGAGTAATCCAGCCATCAAGATTAAAAACGTTGGAGCATATAATCATCGGTGCTATTCACAATTGAAAAATGTGTTCAAGCGGTGCTATATATATATGCATACACAAATGGATGTGTGTATTTGTTATATTGTGTAATAATGCTGTATGTGTTATCTCACTTAAAACATATAAAGTTAAAATCATAGCTGGACTATGTATTTTATGGTGCATGTTTATGCTGGATGATAAAGTTAAGTAAAAAACATCAAAACAAAACAAGCAAAACTGTTTAGCATGTTAAGAATGAATAGAAGTAGTGTGTGTGTGTGTGTCTTGCGTAGTTAAGTTAGTGTACGTGATTAGCGTACGTAGGTGTGTGTATATCCGCTCTTAAAGTACTTACTCAATAATCTCAAGTAATGTTGTAATATCGGTGATAACGTTGTAATCTATATGCATATAATCCACTTGTTATTGTATTCCGGAATGTATAGTATATTCCTAGAGGAAAAATCTCATTCTGCAGTCCAGCGATCCACCGAAAAGTGTGTATGTGCGCGTCTTGAATATCCGTTATTATGCGTTGTAGTTAATGGTTTCTGAAAAGAAAACCCCCTATCTTATATAGTCGTAAAGCATGTAATCATTAGCAGGTGTATTATGTATCTCCTCCAGATAATCGACTTGTCATCTCTTTAATCACTTGACACCTATTGTGTATCCAGTATTATCGGATTATGTTGTTCAAGTCATGTCACAGAACAATTACTAGATAAGTCTATTAGTCCAATCCATGTTAAGAAAGAAGGATAATAGCTCTTGACACTTATTCAAATGTCATCATGACTATTCAAATGTCACATTTTGTAAACCTAATGCTCTTAGAATTAAATAAAAGCATACGTAATCAATCAATACATATGTTTTTTATGAATAATGTTACTTAATCGTGTCATGTTAATCCCTATCACCCCCCACCTACAATCCCATTACCTAATCTTCTTAATATGATAATGCTCTTACACTAAATATGATCTGTAGATTATGAGAGGGGTAAGGATTAAAGACAAAGGGTTAAAGCTCACCCCTCTCGCGTTAAACCCCGCCCCCTCCAGCGTTAAACCTCACCCCTCTCCTAAAAACAAAGGATTCCAGAGTTAATCCCATGAGGGAGCCGCAAATGCGCTAATTACCACTACTCTAATAAAGGTAAATGGAAATGAATTAGACAAAGGCATAATAATGTATGATAGTACCACAGGGCACAATGCTAGGTCCAGTCCTATTTTCAATTGTATCAATGACCTAAACATGACTGTAAAAAAGGGGGCTGTTCAGCATTATGTGGATGACACCATTTTATACTGTCACTATAGAGAAATCGTTGATTTTATAAAATCACCTTCAGATTGACTTGGACAGAATTGACTTGTGGTGCAGATTAAATAAAATATCCATAAATACTTCCAATGTGATGCACCTTTCAATCTCAAATAGAACAGCAACAAACAATGAAATGAATACTCTATCTCTAGGAAATACAGTTCTTGATTCAGTAAATGAATATAAATACTTATTAGGCCTAATCATGGACAAAAACCTCTCTTCAAAGGAACACAAAAATAGTACTAGGAACAAAGTAAACACCAGGTTACGTCTATTACACTGCTTGACAGTGAAAAGCAGAAATGACAACTATAAAATGACTGAAGCTGAAACTGAACATATCATACCTAGATAAAAGGAGACAAATCATATCATCAATTTCAGTCATTTTATGGCCACCAATGACCATTATTTCGACCACAGAATCCTATCTACAAGAAGCCATGTAAAAGGCAGAAGAAATTTTAAAATACTACATCCGAAATTCAAAAAAAATTGTAAACTCTTTTACTTACAAATCTGTAAAATATTGAAACTCTTTTTTTGAGACTGTTGCCCGTCAAATTAATGAATGGAAATCAGTTAGTAAATGGATCACTGTATATATCTAGATATGATTGATTATTTATAGTTGCTGTATCATGTATTTGTAACCTGTTTCTGATTTATCAACAGTTCTCACACACACCAAAATTGTGTGTTGTTGTTTTCTTATGTTTTATGTATCATTTTTGTTTTGCTTCGACTGATAATTTTTTTAACAATGTATATGTCAAGAACATGTCTTGAAATAAAATGTATTAGCTAGACCTTGTTATGTGTTACCTAGTTGAGAACTAATGTTTATTAATGATAAACTACTCCCTTCTATATACGCAACCCCACTAAGCACTACACCTTTAAAACTACAATAACCTCCAAAATATGTACACAAACACCCCCCACCCCCCCTTCCTTAAGTACGAATGAATAATATTTGGATAATCCTAATTCTAGCTTAAAAACATTTCTTGTATTGAAGTTCCAGAGTGTGGGGATGCCCCTCTACTGGATGATGCAATCCTCATAAGCAATGACTCCTTTGAAGCCAACTACGAATGTGAGACTGGTTACTGGCGCCCACCTTATGGAGAAGAGGAATTTACGATAAAATGTATTGTAGGCAACTGGACAGAATGTGACGGTTGTAAAAGTAAGATTACCTGACTAATTATTTCAAATATCTAATTTAGGCCAATAGGCGTACTATTTGTTCATATATTTATCTGATGTCACATTGCAATAGTCGGGAGGTAGGTTTTACCATTCTAATGGGCTATTTTCATGGTTCATGCGTTGCAATTGCGTAATGTAAATTTTAGGAAATAATCCCAAATATTTACTTTTGAGAAACATTTAAGTAAGGACGGTCATTTCCTGTGGCCCGAACTATTGACGTACGGGTAAAAAAAACTTAATCGAATTATAAGAACTAGATCACAAACAAATCAAATTTAATTAATAAAACCAAATCTGTTTAAGTTATATCCGATGTACATTAACTAAGCAACAAGGGGGAACATTTCAGAAAAAAGCTGTGGAGATCCAGGTATTGTAGCTAATGGAGACAGATCACTTAGTGGGTTTAGATACTTGGATGTGGTAACCTATCAATGTAAGGCAGGCTCCGTGTCCAGTGAAAATGCCTCGGCGACGAGTTTCACAAGAACATGTCAGGAATCTGGAGAATGGAACAACATGGACGTCTTCTGCGAGGGTAACACATTTCAATGATTATGTTAACAATGTTGGTGTTACTTACATTTACTTGTCCCATTTTTTGGTTGACGACAACGCAGTAATTTAAATAACATAGAAGCATTGACTTCTAATTCGACAGATATTTTCATACCTCGTGAGATGCTGAATAATAAGTTTCGATGTTTAGGTGGGAGTTTGTTTGATGTACTTTGGTGGAAAATGAACCAGTGGGTACATAAGGGTACGGTAGCCATCTCTAGCGACTGGCAGAGAGAGGCTGTTTAGGAACAACATCGTATTAAATCCATAAAACAAGGAATCGGAAATACTCTCACCAAGTTATCCTTTGTGTTACACGACTGTATTATTAGCTTTTTAGTTCATCAACTCCAAGTTTAAAGACAAATTCCAAGATTCCTTTTTTTTTCATTGAACGTTTATACCTTTAAAGGAAATTAAAACTGATAACATCTCACCTGAAGCTAATAACAATTACAACTCTCAGAAACCCATGATTTACCTAACGACCAAGATCGATATACGGGCGATTCTCTCTCCCTCTACTGAAATTAAAACTATTCCAAATAATTATTTCGTCAATTTCATTTTAGATATTGATGAGTGTGCAACCAGTCCATGTGGCCCAGCTGGAAGTGAGCCACACCAATGTGAAAACACACAGGGATCTTTTGAATGTGTTTGCGCTCGAGGCTTTATGCTCATAGGGAGAAACAAATGCTTCAATCCAGACGTCGTTGATTCAGGTAGATTAATCATCAGATATCAATATTTAGAGTAGTATGATATTTAACAAGTAGTTAAATAACCTTATATGATAGTAACAAAAATGATGACTTTCATATGAGAGCCTGTTATTTCAGGTCCTGTTGGATGCAGTGCAGGACCACCAGATATAGGAGAAGCAGAAGTTGGATATTATGATGGTGGGGACTCTGTAGAGTATGTGTGCAATGAAGGTTATTCCTTCCCAGAGAATGCCACAATGACGAACTTCACACTCGAGTGTGTGGACGACTTGTGGCAACCGGAAGTGACAAAGTGCCAGCGTAGGTCATCTAGAGTATTTTTGTTCATCCTAAACTCTCGAGAGGTCTTTTGCCAAATATCTCCTGAATATTCTGCTTGCTGGATTGTGATAATTTGACATATATATATAGGCCATACCACCTCCATATTAAAACCAAATTGCAGTGTTTCATTTATCCAAATGTGTACATGATTGCTATGATTAATGATAAAGATTTGACTCATTTTCAACCATGCAGCGATCCGCTGTGATGACCCAGGCGTGGTCTCCCATGCTTCCAGAGAAGAGAGTGGCTTCTGGTTTGAGGACGAAGTCGTGTACACGTGCGAGCTAGGCTTCCATTCAAGCCTGGATAGGGACCAACAGAGTTTCACTAGGCAGTGCCTGGGCAATGGCATGTGGAGTAATGTGGATGTGGACTGTGAAGGTAAGGATACATGACTTAGTGGGGTGATGGGCAAACATTGCTTCTTATTATGATACAGTTACAACGTAGCTTACAGAATTGTTTTCAGCTCTACGTACGTCAACAATAATATATATCCCATTTCTGAATATTTGTTTGCTTTAGATATCAATGAGTGTGAAGAGGAGCCTATCGAGTATCTCTGTGGTAATGTATCTGACTCTACAGAAGTGGAGCATAATTGTACCAATCTACCCGGCTCCTACTCATGCATATGCGCTGAAGGTTACATGCTTTCTGGCAAAACGAAGTGCGTCGCCCTGAACCAAGTAGCTGAAGGTGATTGATACTAATTCTTTGAACATCTTGTCAATCCTTTAATGCATTGGCACATTTTCTGATTGATAAAAGTCACATAAACACTTACACAGAATGGTCATACAATTTTACCCAATTATCATATTTCGTTTATTTTATACTTGTCAAATTATGAATCATTTACTAAGTTTGGATGTACTTATGTTTGCACTTTAGACGGACTTGATATGATCGTGACAGCGTGTGGAGTGTACACACTTTTGGGACTTTGCGGTAACGGAACATGCAATTATACAGATCTATTTGACGAACAACGATTTTCAGATGAGGAGGACCAGAAAAAGAAGCCTATTTGCATGTAAGTGGTACCACTCGTTGGGCCTGTTGTGTAAGAAAGCTGTTATCGCAGCAGATCGTAACCTTATCGTAAAAGTTAATACACTTTCTTGGACTGTGTTAGTGGCGTTGAGTTAGGTTACAGTATAAAAAGGTCTTTAAAAGGTGGTTCATTGTTGAAGCAGAAGGCTCTGTGATCCCGTATATGGGCGCGCGCTGGACGTTAGAATACCTTTTGGATGACCCAGATTCTCGCGCGGTGAAAAGTATTATGGCTGCCGTGGTGAGTCCAGTTGGCGCCTCATCTCGGAGGTAAATAGATGGAACCTAGCAAGGGGGAAGTCTGTACACTTGTTATTGACCGAGGGAGCGCGGGAAGTTAGAGGGCGTTAGCCCGAGATCTTCTGTGCTCCCGAGGTCACTAACAAGTGTACAGACTTCACCCGAGCTTTGTTCCATATTTATTACACCCCATTAATGAATAAAAAATATAAATAATTAAAAATAAAAGAAGTAATTTACGTTTTGGGCGGACCTACTTGTTGTATGTCCCCAGGGTGACATAACTCACATGTTATGCACCACTTTGACCAAGTGTGACATACAATGCTGAAGGTATAGGAAGCAACAGCACAGGGGTGTAATAACCCATAGTAGGGTCGTTCTAGCCCCTTTCGCCTTACTCAGTCAGACTTGAGGAATCTCGCCCTGCCTTGGGAGGATGCTACTTTTGAACCCTCATCCATGCTCTGACGGCCAAACATACTTCATTCATCATCATTATTGGTCCTGTTACTTGTGTTATGTATTCAATTTACAGACTTTAGACGCAACCACCTAGAGCAATTTCCGTGTTTCTATTAGATATGTCGTGAACTAATGGTAGAGTCAATCTAAGCTCAAAAATAGTTCTTGGGGTTTTAGTTGAGTGCATCCAGAAAGAGAACAAAAAGAGGAATTACTTATTTACTTTATTCAAAGGAATCCATAGCTGATGCTGCAGCATCAGCGGTTAGAACTGAGTCTTAATTAAAGGTAGCTAGGGGTGGGCTAACCACGAGACCGGTTTCAATAGGGAAACCGCCTAAACCAGTAGCTAAAGGAGTTGATGTTGTTGGAGAAGTGCAGCAAGAAAGGTAATTTTGAGATAAATTTTGAAAATTGTCAACAACAAAATTGAAAAATCGAAAGTTTGAAAATTTGAACTTACTGGAATGTGTCTCGCAGGCTAAGTACCACAACGTAAGATTAATTTCGTTGCTACAAAATGAGTGGAAATGTAGGCTATAGTTCAATTTTCTGTCTTTCTGTCTGCGATGGTCGTTTGGACTATAAAAAGAGGATTTATTTCAATAAGCGATTTCAGAAAAACATTTAATTCTTCAAGTCTCTTACAATTTTGTTTATACTACTGTTTATGGTATGTCGCGTCAGAATACTTAATTAAAATTGTTATATATATTTCTAATGATAATTTGCCAGTTACCGAACAGGAAAGCTGCTGTATAATTATTTCCAACCAGCTTTATTTCAATACCTATTCGGGTTCTGTAAATCAGCGTTTCCTTGAATTCAGGGAAATGAGGACAAGCCAAACACTGATATTAGCTTACCCCACTCTTTAAAAAATGTCATATCATTTTATTCTGTGCCCACAATGATGAGTTTGGGAGTTAATTGTTATGAACCAAATATAAAAGCACTAGTATTGACAACTGTTTATATCATTTATAAAAACCGTAGTTTAACTCGTAGATGTATGAATCACATTTCACTCAATAGAAAGAGGATATTTATAGGCCTATAGAGCTTAATAGCTTCAGGTGCAAGTATATCCCAAAATCATTTCATACAATACATTCTCTTTACTATTTCACTCTCACTTTCCTGGATTTAAAACCTAAAGTATAATGAACTAATCCACGTTTGCTTCTTTTCAGCTGTAATGAGGGCTGGAAAGGCAGATGGTGTGATGAAGAGGCAGGGGAGGACATAGACTGGGCTATGGTGCTGTCAGTCCTAGGATTGAGTCTCCTTTGTTTGCTCACCACCATGCTTGTCTGCTGTTGCTGTGTTGTGGCGGCAGGAGCTAAGAGACCTTCTCGCATCCGGAAGAAGAAGCGCGCGAAGAACAGGCGGAGGTCGTTTGAGTCGGACCATGGGCATGAGAGTACTGCAGGTCCCACAATACACAGAATGGCCCCTACTTCCAATGTCTACAACGTAATTCCGGCAGTACGAGGACCCAGCAATTAAAAGTGCATTGCCAGATGCGGATTCGGTCAAAGGAAGCTTAATAAGTTATATTATTATACTATTCTAGAGGTTGGTTTGATATGCCCGTAGGCTTTTAAGCACTGGTCCTCATATCAAAATTAGTACGTAATACAGACTCTGGTGTTACCCGCGAATTTCTGTACTTTCCCGAAAAATGTGCCACTGTTTTTTTCTTCATATTCTTATTTCGACTAATATTTTTTGTAGAAAAAATGTATAGAATTATATTGGACATGAATAAAGGCATTTAAAGATAAAAAAAAATAGACCTTTTCGTTTATTCTACCAATTTAGTTTATCTTGAAATCGAGCACATAGGCCGACACAGAAAGTGCAGGCCTAGCTGATCACAATAATATTATAGACCTACCTCGTAGGCCTAAACCGCAAGTAGATAACGCAACGAATGATTAGGATAAAGCTGCCCTCTCAACTAACATCGATCAAAACTAAAGATTTTCTACTTTTTGTTCGTCTTTTCCCCCAACACATCTAAAAGTCATTTGACCAAAATTTTGGAGAACTTTCCCCTGTTGGACCTTTATAAAGCCCAACATTAATTTTATATTTCGGGGACCCGCCAAGCTCTTTTCCAGCGTCGGCTTTGCTCAGTAGCCTATTGCTCACCGGCGGCAGTTTTTGCTCGACCGATCTGGCTTAAAATTCGTGTATAGATCTATAATAGCAGCAGAATATTGTTAAATTAAGTCTTATAAGTCATAATATGAGTAAATTTGGTACGATTTTGTTTATCGTAATAGCTGAGAATGCAGGCTATAATGTTAACATCCGTTAGAGCATATATATAGGCTACTCCTCCAAGAATGTAAATAAAAGGAATATTAGTAGTATTTGTAAAAAGCCTTTTGGTGAACATCATTTTCTATGAGAAGGCGCTCTGTTGTATAGGCTTTACCGTGTAGTGTCATTGATATATCGGTCTCCACGCCGAGAACAGCTAAAAATGGATGTCAAGGGCATTAGAGCGAATAGGTTTGGAAAATCGCCCCCCTTTAACCACCAATAGACAACTGGGAAAGGGCATAGAGCCTTATCATATTAATGGCCACACTAGCAAATACCCGTGCTTCGCATGGGATTTGCTAGTGGGACAGTGGGGCCCACATCTTCCCACTCTCATGGTTCCCTCTCCAACCATCATTCTCTTTCAAGTTGTCTCTGTAAGTTAGTATCTGTATTAACATTCATACTTCAAATGGAACCCTGTTGAGATGTTTTTTTGTCACTGTCGTATTGTTGTTGCCTCCCATTCCCTCCGGTGTCAGAGAAGATAGCAGTTTAAGCCTCGAAACCCTTATTTTATTAATATAGAGATTTCTTGTCCTTAGCGGCTTTTGCTGGATCAACCTTTATTTCCTAGGCACATAAACGCTAATAATTAAAATGTCTTAATAGTTACAAAGTGGAAATTGGTAGATTCGGAATCAGGACATTCTGGAGATTTGGAATTATTTCTAAAAAAACATTTTTGATATTTTACAATATAGGGTATTTTAGCAATCGGAATACTGACAAAACTAGTGCCACCTATGTCGGAACGAAAATGACTATTGTTGGGCTAAGCTGATGGCTTAATCCTAAAATATTATGTTTGGACGGTGCTAACATAATTATCGCAAGCTTTTCAAAACTGGGTCAAATAATAGTATGATGGCTGCCGTGGTTGGTGCACTGCCATTTCTTACCTAACCTTTCTCGGATCATCTCAGGAGTGGTGTCTGCAATGACTCTGGATACCGCTACTTCAGAGCCACCCTCCAACGATTTTATTTTTTAAAACAAAAAGGATGAGTTGCGTAATTATGAAAATATGATAAATCTTATAAGAATCTGTTTGGACGGTTGTCTAAATTATCAACAGTCTCTTAGACATGATTTTTTTTAAAAACCATGTAGAAATAAAACTACTTCTACAGTTCACAAGCAAATTGTTGTTATCATCCCTAAAATTATATTCGTCTAAACCTTTTTTTCTAAGCCTAATTTTTTAAGTTGTCTGACGGATCTTGAAGCGATATCTTTACTCTTTCAACCATCTTTGTCTAAACCTATACATTTGTAGAGGCGAAACAAACTTCTTTCCTTCAATTGTTCTATCACAATTGCGCAAGATTGACTGATGTATATGCCTATGTATACTGACTTCCAATCAGTTTGCTAATGACAGATAAGTGGCAATTGTTATTTTCGATAAGCCACATGTAATATTTAGATATCTAGCATAGCAGTTGCGTTAACTGATACATCTATCGATCCCGTTACGCCCCTAAAACATTGGATCTATGCAACTCCACAGAATTGTGGTAACTCGTAACAAGTAAGAGTGACGCTCACCGGTAACAGTGCCTGGGATAACAATTAACGGTTGCAGTGGTTTACTGTTAACAGTTGTAGTTGTGTTTTGGTAGTCCCGATCGTCTTTTTGTGTTTCCCCCAGAGAATCGTGTCAGGTGTATAGTCAAATTACCTGTATACTGGATGCAGTTATTATAATACAGATTTGTTCAGTGTTCCTCCCACTTCTAATCCCCGACTACAACATGTATTTTGTTTATGGAATTTAACAATGTTTCTTCTACACATTTAGATTAATATAAGAGCTAGCGTATGTCCCTGATCCCCGCACTAATACACTCAGTAACATCACAACTCTTGTCCTGTCTATTTCAATCCTAAACCCATATTATCATGACATTAGTAATGCTGCGAATTCCAGTCCTATTTGTCAAACAATAAGTAAAGTCGATGATACAATTTTGGTCGTTATAGCTGAGAATGCACCTTTAAAAAGAGTTGAAGTTGGTTGTGTACTGTTGCAACTGACGATGTACTGTTATTTGCATTATAACGATCCTACCTATATAACGGTTAGCCCACTATACATCCGATGTAACCTTAACATGGTTCCCGCGGCCCAGCCAACATCAAAATTATTTACTTGAATAATTAGCCCAATTGTACTGACAAAATAAAGTCGTTAGCAGGCGAAATAAACGTCTTTAAAATACAAAAGAGCTCTTCATTTATAGGAATAATTCAGACATTTCGCTTGTTAGAATTAAAGATTTTAGAGATGATTACAAAGAATACCAAGAATACTCAAAGATAGACCTCTGATCATCATTTGACAGCGTAGGGGTTGCAAACCACCACATAGGGGGTAAATCTTTGAGTGAAATGAGTGCCATTTGGGTGCATTTTACTGATTATAAGGGCCATCTAATTTTTATTTTCCTAGAAGAAATGTTTTTATATGGTTTGATTTCATTCACTTATCGAATAAATAAATGCAAATTCAAAATTTGTTTGCCAAAGATTTTCAGTATTGACAAGAATGTATAGAAATTATTTAATTATCTAAATATTCGAATATACTAGCTCTTTGTCTTTTGCAACTTTTACGTTTTTACAGGGCTCGGATCGAAAATTACTGACTTCTTACTGATGCACATCGGAAATTACTGACTTTTAAGGTCCTTAGAATACCCAAACCAAAATTACTGTGTATTTACTTATCGCGGAAAACATGCTTAATGTAATTCTCGAAAGATCGATATATATACTGGGCGGAAGACCTGGTCGAATCTATAAGAGGGATACGCCCCCTTTGTCATGATAACAACAAAAGACAAATAAAGGAGTATTCAATTTAATTGAATAGTCGGATCACGTTTTATAACTGCAAAATAATTTAGAGATACTAAATTTCAAATTCAAGTTTTGATAGTTTATTGATTTGTTTCACAAACACTGGCGCCAGTCCAGACATAGTACGTACTTAAAAAACTAAATAATTACAAGTAAATTCACAAAGTCGGTGGTCTACTGTTTTGTTCGACAAATTCTACCATATGGAATGATAGTCATGTGAAAATGAAAAGAGCAGACAAATAGGTACCGTGCAAGTAAGTGCAATTGAAATATGAATAAATATACACAAAAAACATGTAAGTTTCCTTCAATGAGAAAATATTGCAAATAAGTGAAGTAGGGAAAATGATTGCACTTATCCTGAAGTTATCCAGAACCCCGAAAGTAAGACCGTTACTCTTGAAATTGTAACCTGAGCAAGAAATGAAATAAGCACAACAGAAAATATTTTGGCTCAGCTACTAGGGTATCATAATCAATAAAGAGCATAATATCGTATCATTTAGTTCACATAAAATGGACACTTTTGATATGAGTTGTGAGGATCTTTGCGTTTTTCATACTTATCTTATTTGGGTTGGTATATGCATATGCATGTACATGTATAATATAATGGAAGATATCTCAGCAATCTGATTACAGGCTGCCTTATGGCCTCAGTGTTGTGCGACTTTGGAGGACACAGGGGAACCCTCATCAAGGAAGGATTTGCATTGAGTTCTTTCCACCTCTAACGCCGAACAAATGTGGCATTGATTAAAATAAAACTTTTCGTGTCACAACTGGGAGGAAAATTTCCAGAGGTCAGAATAATGGATTAACATAGAATATATAATATAGAAGTATTTAATCCATTCCCGAATGCGTGCAGAAGATTTCCATACTGGTAGCACTTTACTGGGATGCGAAGTGATTTTCAATTTCTTCAAGAGATTTTCCCTTTGTTTCGGGCAGCAGAACTAATGTAAATATAACACCTAATGCATTGATGGAGGCAAACAACCAGAATGTCCCATATGTACCAAGCACTTTTTCCATACCATTGAATTCCTTCGACACAACAAATGCACTTGACCAGTTGGTTATCACGGCGATTGCCCCAGCAATACCTTTCACGCGACCTGGTATTAACTCTGCCATTTGGAGCCAAGGAATTGGACCCCAACCAATACTAAATGCTGCAACATAGAGGATAAGTGAAACAACTGGTAGCCAAGAAAGTCCTCCGTTTCCATGTTCTTGAAGATAATAATTCACACCCAGTGCAATGCATCCCACGGACATGAGCGATCCGGAAATACAGAAAAGTATTTTACGGCCAAGCCTATCAATTACAAATATTGAAGCAACAGTAGCAACAACCTGAACGGCGGCAATGATAACACCTGGAATGGCGGGATCTCCGGAGAATTTGGCACTGGCGAAGATTGGATTGGCATAAAACAACACGTCGTTGATGCCACTACATTGTTGGAACACCATTAATCCCATGGTTAGAAGGACAGGTTTATAAACAGATCTTGAAGTGAACTCGTGTAAAGAAAATGAGGCATTTGGACTGTTTTCCAGTGTTGAATTAATTCTCTCAAGCTCGCCCTCTATGTCATAACTGTTTCCACGAAACCATCTTAAGGAATGCAATGCTTGTGTGTGGAGTCCTTTCCCAGCAAGGTAGCTGGGGGTTTCCGGGATGAAGAACACGAAAATCGTCATCATTGTTGCAAATATAGCACAGACTACCGCAAGCCATACCCAGCTTAGTGGAATGCCGATGGCAAAGGCAAGTAAAAGTCCAACAGTTACTGCCACTTGGAAAAATGTTCCCAAAGCCCCCCTCAAATCAGGAGAGGCGATTTCTGCAATGTAGTTGGGGCCCGCTATACAAACAACGCCCATCGCTGTTCCACCAAGAAATCGCCCAACAAGGAGAAGTGCAAAGGAACTTGTCATCTTGACTGCAATAATCATAAGCCAACCAAGAACGAAGGGAAGACCACATGCTATAAGAGTTCCCTTCCTTCCCAATTTGTTTACGAGAAATCCTCCCATCACTCCCCCGAGTAGGGCTCCTAGAGTTGGAAATGAGGCGAACCATGTTGTTGTGTCCTCGTCGATGATTTGATCTTGTTTAAGCCCTGCGATTGTTGGCGATGAGTATCCAAGAACAAGACCAAATGACAACGGGGCAAGGCTTGAGATTAGGGATGCTAAAATTTGCCGAAACCTTGGGGTAGGTGTCCTGACAAAATCGACATCAGGATCACTGTCAGGAATGTTCGCAGCTGGCACCGCCGCCACCACCACCGGGAGATCTTGGTCCGCTAGGAAAGGAACTCTTGCCTCATCAGCATCCATGTTAGCATAAGTAATACCTTCAATAATATGTTCCTTTACTTGTATTTAGTGCAAGCTGGAGAAGCCGAAGTAGACGGAACAAGAACGAATGAACTCTTTGCGGTGTTTCAACATTTCTTTACAAGTGTGCGCCATATTGAGATTCTGTTTGGTCACATGATCAATGCTAATCATGTGACGATACCTGATCATGTGATCGTCAGGCGTCAAACGGTGGAACTTGCAAGACATGCAGACGACACAAGCGCCAAACCAAGATAGCTCAAGATGAGCGGCAACGAATTTATGGTAACTATGTGGGAAGGCTAATTTTATACTAGTTAACGCTCTCAATTTAAGACCAAATATACAAATGTTCTGACAAATGCGATAAAAACATTCATTACGAGGTATTTTTTTTTACCACTAGGCCTACGGTATATACAAAGTTATATAGGTTGCGGTAGATAGTCTGCCTATCTCTACAGTGCTGCTTCATAAACAGTAGCGATAGCACTTGTGTTGGTCAGCCTGCGCCTGACTAGGTTGCGGCGGCAATATTTCCATTTGCCATGATATGGAAAAGCTGCTATCGCATATTGAGTGCAATTGACCGAATTATCGTTGGCCTTTTATTGCAAAAAAATAGCCCTAGCCTAGCCATATTTTTCATTTTGTAAGGTACTGTTCATTGGGGGGGTGGGGGGGGGGGGGGCGACTTTTTTGCGCACTCTAATAAAAGTGCGTGAGGTGGGAAGGGGGGCATCTTTTTTGCACAGACTCAGAATGAATTTTTCGTAAATCCCCCCCCCCCCCTCCCGTCCCGTAGTTAATTATGAAGTCACTAATTAGACTATCTATACTATAGCATATAGCTATATATAAGTTCACTTTGGTAAATTATATTCATTATTAACATTGTTTTCCTTTACTTGAGTACATAATTATTCACATACCGGTATGTTTTCGTTTAATATCGTATATTTATTATAATATAATATTATTAATATAATTTATATTCACTCTACGGTAGACTCAATTATAGGCCTAGCAACTTGCAATATTCGGCACGATGAAGGTGCGCTCAGTCTTTCTCCAGGATCTACACTTGGACACAACTCACAGCCTACTCAGCGCTCGCTCGGTCAACATCCTTCTACATCTATTCAACCATCTGGATATCCACAAGAAGAAAGGTCTCAATGGTATTATAGCCTTTCCATACTCTGATACTGCTCCTAGGTCTAACCAATTAACAATCATAAGGAATTTTCCCAAGAGGCCTAGCTATTTACCCATTGATTTAGGCTACGGTACCAGATTTAGGCGGATATAATATATACTCATATATATAGGGGCCTAGAATTAAATTTTTCAAATTCAAAGATTTTCTTGATAACAATACTACACTACCGAAGTATGAGGGGATTAGGCAAGTATAATAATTGGTGTTTCCGATTTATCCTCCCTATACCTAGAAAAACTTAGATCTATCCCACCTAAGTTTTTGGGACCTCGTCTAAAATAATTTTGTAGGAGATTTTTGCCCCCAAATGCTAATTAATTAAAGCAGGCACACAAGTCTTCCTAAAAAACTATAATGTGTAATGACCCTTGGTTAACACTGGGGAGGAGAAATAAGAACAAGAGCGAATCTAGCTTGTAATTACTCTGTTTAATAAATGATTGACATTGGAGATAGCAGAAACGTTAACATAAGAATTAAGGTGCTGGATATAGTAACATAAAGGTATAAGGAAGTAAAGGAGAATAAAATGCAGTCTACTAGACTCTTACTGTCACCTTGTGGACAACATACACATAGTACTTGTGTATAAGAATGCGCACAATGCGTGTGAAATTGCGCAGCATGCGCGTGCATTTGAGCATATATATTATATTATGTGTAAGTAACATATAAAAAGTAGAGTTAAGACATGGCATTACGAATGTACATATCTCTGATTTTAACAACTATTTTTACGAAATAGACATTTTTAAAAGTTCATAGAAGGTGGTTTCTAACCAGACCCCTATCTCGTTTTCAGCTATATAAATCGGAAACACCTTTTTTGCTTTGCCCTATATATAAAAAGGCGGGTACCTAGTTCAACATGAATACGATTGGTTCTTAATAAGAGTAGCTATTTACAATATTCTAATTTATACACTTGCAGATATTCAGTTTTGCCAGTTCCTCATCTCAATTACCGACCTGAATAAGGCTAGGATATACAAAGTATTTGATATGTTAGACGTGGATGCTTCAGGAGAAATAGAATTTGACGAGTTCTATATGCTCATCTGTATACTCATAGCTCACAAGGTGAAGAAACACTGAATCTCTGAAATGGGGGCAATATATAGGCTATCGTGTGTGCATGGCTCATTCCGGCATACAATTTTCCATATTGCATCTCGAGTGTGAGTCTCGCACCGTAAAAGCAATATTATACGGTATAATAATAAGTCCTGCGTTTGAATGTTCTACCGTATTGAGTCGGGTATTGAGTATAATAGTAGCTTATAAATTACCAGTACATGAACGTCCCTGTCGAAGACTAATACAGGGAATCTTTCATTATTTGTCGTAGGATAACGAAGAGAAACATTTCATATACAGACACTCACGAACTGTGTTTGACCTGTTGGATGAGGATGGATCCAAGACTGTCTCAGCTGAGGAGTTTGAAGCCTTTGGTTTCCTCTTCAATTTCCAGACCGACGCTATTCGCAGAATATTCTCCGAGTTCGACATCACTGGTGATCAGGTCCATCTATCAATTTCTTCTTTTAGACTGACAGATAGTTAGAATGGCATGTTTTTCTAATGTCATCCCAAAACTTGTTCAGGTGATCGTTTTTCATGAAGGGGATAGTTTGCCCTGAGTAGAGGGTAGGGTAGGGTAGAATATAGCAGCGTTTACAAATTGTTTTAGGACCACACCAACATGCAGTGGTGGACCCCAGTAATAACCCAATGATTTTTGCTTGGTGCCCAACAAATTAATCAGTTAATTTAGAATAGAGAAACTTTTGTCAGTGTATCGCCCAAAATTGAAGTATGGGGTGAGTAGCAGGAGGGCCGGTTGCATACACTCTGTTTCAGACCTGTTGGGAGTAAACATCAAAGCAGGCAATGGTTAAACCTATGGGGTGCCGCTCCCAACAGGACTCAGAGTGTTGCTTTGCTGTATAAGTACAGGGGCAGGCAGCAGAATTGAATTTTAGAACTGCTGTTATTGGTCTTCTGCTGCTTGTATGTGACTCTAAGGACCAGTTGAAGGTTCTTAGTTTGGAATACCAAAGTGGTTTATGTCTATTTATTTCCCCTAGAAAGATCTGTTATCAGTGCTTATATCATCATAATCTACTCCAAACATAATAATTTCAGTGTACCCTCAGCAGTAGTTAATATAATTATCAGGGATGAAAGTGGGGGCCATGGCAAAAATACTGAAATATTTCCGACAAGGATAAAAGCACCCATGGGTAGGTGGGTTCGAGGGAAATTTGAAAAGTTATTTTAACGATTTTAATCTTGGAAAGTTTCGACGAAATTTTGTGAAATGTTTCTGAAAATTTGGAATTTGTATGAAATTTGACAATTTTTATAAGGTTTCAAAAATTATAAATAATGAAGACTTTCATCCCTGAACTATTATCATGTATGCTAGGACATGATGAAATTAATTTTCAACAAAAGTGATGTTTTATCGACAGGAGCTTGACTACAAAGAGTTCCGCATGTTTGCCATGGCATGCATTGACAAGCAGCGTGAACTGAAGGAGCTGCAGAAACGTCGACGCAGGGAGAAGCACAGCAATGTCTTCAGGTGGCTCCTGTCCCGCATCTGGGCGCGCTTCAACAAGAATGATGCATCCCAGAACCTGACCTTTTACAAGGAGGGCGAGGAGCCTAAGACTGTTCTAGAAACACCAGCCGTAAAAACGACTGGGCCAAGTGGAAGTACAATGAGTATAGCTGCTTTGGGCGGTCCAAGTACGATGAAAATTGGACCTAAAGCCTCTACCACAGCATATAAAAACTAGATAAAAATGTTTTTCAGTAATTATAAAAAATAAAAAAAATAAAGATTGAGTCCTAGTTATGTTATTCCTCATCTAAGGCAGAGGCAAGTATACGGAATTACCATTTTTGTAAAATGGTGCATTGGTACGGTTTATCAACACTGCCCCTGAGAGAAGTTTCACCGAAAATCTCCCACATTCCCTGAATCCGAATATTTAGGCTGATGTGGGATACCTGTTATAAATGCCTTTCATGGGGTGTTCCTCAAAAGTATGGCCATTCTAGAGGGACAGTGTCCATTTGGAGGAACCATGCGAACTGATAATGCCCACTGGAAACTTTTTACTCAACAAAGGAAGTGGTACCCTAGGGGAAAAATATTGAACGTCAAGATCGGATAACTAAATTTGCAATATATACGGGTCAGATTTTCAGAAAGTGTACAATTTGCCTTTACAAATCCCCTCAAATAACCCACATTTGAGACAAAATGAGCTTTAAAATTGAGTTTAACATAACAGAACTGATACTTTAAATCAAGGCAATACCAAATTTATTCAAATATACCCGGCATTCATTTTTCACAATATCCTAAATGTGTAGAGCTGGCAATTGTCCATTTTCTGGAAATCTGACCCATACATACAATTTTGAGAGATATCAACAAGAAAAGGTTGATACGAATATTGGGTGTCCACAGAGCTAAAACGGGGGTTAAACACCAGGACGTCTGAACGTTAAAATGTCTAATGTAAACTCATATTTGAGTTTCGGAAAACTCACCCAAAGCCAAGACGTTAATGATGGTTAACAGAAATCTATCGAAGTAAAGACCAACCAAGAAAAGGTTGAGACAGGACAGGAAATTGTTCCATCATAAATTTATTAACAATACAAATTCACAATACACGCATACGAGATATTCTGTCACCAACCTTCCACACATGGCTACCGTGCTTTCGCAATGAAATATCATCACAGGATGGAAATGGTTAATGAAAGACAATATAGCATGAATATAAGGGAATATATGATAACCTTTTTAATAATGGTACAGTGAACGTAGCAATGTTAATAACTGACAATGGATATATGTAGAAATATTGTCCCAACAAATCAAATAGTTATTCCAAAAGTGACCTTCATAATTTATGTCCCTTGAAAAATCAGGGGTTTTAATGTTTCCGTCTAATAAGTACTAAGTATATATACTTTTCTAATTTAATATAAAATAATGAATAATCCTAATACACAAGAAATTCCACTTATCAACGGCTAAATATGGTATTGTAACCATTCATTTAGAGGCATTAGAACCCACAAGAATCATTGTGAGCACCTTTCCTAAAAATGGGGACTGCTTTCTAGATTTAATTTAATATATAAAATGAATGGGTCGGTCTAGAGAGAACATCCTGCGGTTATTCTATACAGATCTCTAACCACACTAATTTTGATATGTCATCCATCGAGTGTTAATGAAGAGGATGAAAATACGCCAGTAACATGTTTACATATCGCTACAGCTGATGGAGAGCAGAGATGCAAAAGAATATGTAGAAATTACATTAGTCATTTTCCAAATGCACTCTAATTTCTCTAATCAATTGAAATGAATCATTAGTCGATACCCGATCAAATACAGAATGAATGTAGTGGTTAATCACGCATTCGTTCTAATGATGTATGTTTCAGAACACATTACTCGCAGGAAAGCACTGGCACATATGCCCAATATACAAAGTTATCGTCCTGTATGAAATATCCATTTTGTTCCCCCACACACGGCCTAGTCATTTAATACCTATACGTTCATCCCATGAGTAATTTTTATAGTCAGAGCTATCCTACCCCGCTTCGTTTTCGTTCAATGTTGTTTTGATTGGAAACGCTAAGATAGTCACGGATCTCGCTCGGTAAATGTTAGTTCTCTCATACGTAACCTTTTTCCGTCCCAAGAGTCCTGAAACAGCATCTATGGTATGATTTTGCTTTCCATTAAAGTGAAGAGATTCGATTCATGAAATAATCTATCGCTAATGATAAGTTTATCCGTGACATTTGCAATCAAGTATGTAGCCTCAGAATATCATATTTTTTTTTTTCACTAAATGGGAAACTTACAAAAACCACGTAAATAGATAATTACCCTTTGTTGGAAATTGTAATGCCTCATAAAACAATACGTTCAAGCATTGAAGAACAGACCTTATGTTCTGAAGGATGGCTAGCATTGTTACCATGAGCAAAATCTAAATAATCAGCAGGTGTCCACGAATTTGCGATTGGGTGAGCAACTGAATTCTACCCAAGAAACTACCTGCTTGTCCCCCCTTCTCCCAAACGGCCGGTAACAATGGCTTGAATGCAGATTAATTATTTGAAAATTTCCCGTTATACACTTTTTTTCTTTTACAAATACAGCTGGTCAGATTTGACCAAATTATGGACCTCGCATTATTAGCCATTTCCCCCTTAATATAATGGAAAATAAACGAGTTGGGCTTCTTCATATTATATCAGAAACCACAGTTTTGTCTCAATTTTCATTCCAATATGATATTGTGATTAAATCAGGAACTCTTAAAATTATTATCAATCGAATAAAATGAGCTGGGGTAATTCAAAGTTTTAGTCCACTTTATATCTAGCGTGTCTGTGGAGAAGGATACTTGGGCAGATTGCTTACCATCATTGAATACGTCTTAATGTTACATCAAACTTGGTCATCATTAAATTGGTTAACACAAAGGAACCTGTTTCTTTTAAATTATGTTACCACGCTCGTGACAGGTTGTTATAGATGTTATACTCAACCTTCAGATAAGCAAAATTTGGTGCCATGAGCATGACGTGGGATAAAATAATAATGGGAAGACATATCATCCCACCTTCTCCCATAGAACTTCAGTATATATCTTGAGGCATATTTAACGCTTTATCTACAGTTTTAATATATATTATATATTATATATAAAAAACGAAAGAAAACATTATTTGTTCCCTTAAAGGCAACCAGAAAATCTTTTTAGCAAGTATTTAAACATTCCATTTAAACAATTTTGAACAATTTGAAAAGGACTTTTTAAAAGGATTAATCCAAATGTTTCTGTGTCAATTACATGTTGAATCAAGAAAGGATAACAGATTTCCGTTACTATATGAGACGACTATACATCTATACATCAAATGAGTTTCTGTCTCCTAAGGTTTACTTCATTTCTGCCTCTACACTAAATCATCTTGGGAAGAGCGAGGCATTAATTTTATACTTCATCAAAACTGATAAAATCAAACAAAAGGAATCCAAGTACTATTTTCTGGTCGCTTTTTGAAGATTTTCAGTATGCACCATGTGTATGACTTTGCCGCAGTGTGGAGATGAAAGATGATGACGACGAAGAGGCCAGCTCTTGCTAAATGAAGAGAGGATGAACTTGGCGTTGGGTGAGTTTTTTCCTACAGGAAGGGCAGCGTTTCTGGCTCTTTATGGAATCGTTGATGCACTCGTTACAGAAAACATGGCCACACGTGGTAGAAGATAGCTGACGACCACTAGAACAGATCTGTGGAGTAAAAAGGGAAATTGTACTAAGAAATCCATGTTGCACGAAACGAAATTGCGAGAGGATAAACCTTAAAGAGAAAAGAGAGTATAAACATAAAATAAGTAATACTTATAAAAACCTATAATGCTTCGATAGGTCGATACAATGACAACCTATTATCTAGGCATCTTTGTATAGGCCCATAATTTTGTCCTTTAATTATGGAAATAAATTGGAAATTTATGTAAGGTCCATTCTCACAAACCGTTAGCCACATCTTAAAGCCCAATCTTAAAGTTTGATAAATGACCGAAAATGTTTTTGCGTATTATGAACCATCTCGTTTTCAGTTATCGTACAATCGTACTTGATGACAATCTAGGAGATTGCACACCAGTTATGTTAGAAATACGCAAAATCCTTACATACAGGAGGGTCTCCGCGCCTCTGGTCAGAAGATATTCCAGGCTTTTCAAAGCCAGTCAGGGAAAAGTGTACAGTGGGAAACAAGAGTAGCTTCAAAAATTTCGCGGAGACCCTGTAACCCCTGTCTGTGATTGGGTTCGAACATGAGAAGGGCTTACCTCAAGACCTTGAATCCTGCACCCTACTACAGAACTACAGAGGCCGGTAATCAAATCTTTTCTACATGTTTTCAGAAATATACTTTTTTTAATATATATTATTATTCTCACCTCTTCAGATGTATCTAGACACACAGGACAGACGACAGCTCTGCTGGCGGCGGGCGCACCTCCTCCTTCTGCATCTTCTGTACTTGTAGTACTAGCTTCAGCTGATCTATAATAAAGAACGAACCACTCAATCAGTACATCCAATATTGTGGCAAGCCCCACGTTACACACATTTTGTGTCCCAAAGAGAGAAACATCCGTCAGGACTATTTCATAGTTTGAAATGAGTAGAGGCTTCTGACCCATTTATTACACATATTCAATAATCTTTGAATGAAAACACAATGTTGGTACTAAATACTTCAGATTCATATATGATTACACTGAAAAAGTTTCACGAGATTTCATGACTACTCATTTTAACTATCGTAGCCACTTTAATCCACTGACATGAAACGAAAAATAGCATCAAACCTGTAATTCAGGGTTTTGAATATATGCAGTAGTAGTGAGATTCCCCAAGCAACATGAATTTACTTCCTTCATGGAAGTTTTTAGACACATTTACTTGTGTACAACCAGTTCATCTCACAAACACAAAAAAATTACCTGGCAGGTGTGTCCGGGATATGGAATGGCGCTACTTCTAGTAAACTCGAGTCAGAATCACTGCTACTGGGCCACCTCGTCCTCTGCCTCTGGACTGGGGGAGAATCTATCAATTGAAACAGTATCATGAAGTGTTGATCTAGAAAATAGCAAATCTACTTAGCATAAAAGGGTGAAATAGGCCATATAAAAAATGAAATTTCATGGATGCCTCAGATGGCCTATAACCTAAAGTTTATCAAATAATATCGCCAAAGTATTGAGGTATAAACGGAGAAGAATTAGGGTCATAGAAGTATTATGGTCAACTAGGAGACTAGAATTTATTCACCTGAGTGAAATAACAAGAATTTGATCATACATGAAAATAACATATGTAAAATAAAAATGTAATACACATTGCTCTGATCTGGCATGAAGTGTACCATTATTATTACTATGTTATCAAGCTCTGATATGAATCAGTACAAATCAACATTGTACATCACAATAAATCTCAGGAGACCTACCACGGACACTCAACGATATGGATGTATCGTTGAATTGTAGTTATTTTTTTCGGGAAAATAATCCAATGTATTTTTTTTTCAGAAAATGACACAAACAAGAGTTGTCAGAAAAATTACCCAATTGCCGATATTTCAGGAAATAATCCAAGGTAAAATGGGGACAAAAATATTTTTAGTCTTCAGCCAACTTCCCTACTTTCACCTGGGTTTCCCGACCTCCCCGGGTGATTCCCTAATTAATGACTGACATGAATGAAAATCTACCATAGGGCCGGCCCATACAATAACTAAGTATCAGCATTATATATATATATATAAATAATACTAGTAATATGGAAAAGTATTTTACCTGGAGTTCCAATCTGGAAGTTGAAAAATAAAAATATTAACTAACATTGTAAATCTGTTTTTCACTGCACAGATCGTAGTGCCACAAAGAACTGCCTGATCAAGCGATATTGCCAGTCAAACAAGGTCGCAATTTTATAATATTTCTACAAAATATACATTGTTCGACCATATACAAAGCATATAAATAAATCAGGTACGTTATTTTCAGTCGCTTAGAATGTTCACGCTTCTTCAACCAACATATATATATTATATGTTGATTGATTGTTTGATGTTTTCCTAAATAATTTAGAGCTTGGTCCTGTAAAATAGCCTTCAAATACAAGTGTTGAAAATATATGTATTCATCACAAATGCACCATTTAAAGAGTATGTGTCCAACCCCCACCCCCGACCCCCAGGAAAACGGTTTGGATCGACGACTTCCGCCGCGCTGACAAAAAAATCCTGGTTAGAACACTGACATTGTGTATAGCTTGCTGAGTACTCACCACAATAGGGCTATCTATGACGTTGGTTAGGTCCACCACTGGCTGTACTGACCTAGTCACTTCTATGTCATCATCTGCGCGAGTCAGATCAATACATGTGGACTCTAGAATAGCAGACAGAGAGGAGAAAGATCAATAAATATTGAGAGAACGCAAGGTGTTCAGTTCCCGGTATCAATCATATAGTCATTATATCTGACGTTGCGTTATTACCTATGTGATATGACACTAATGTGATATGGAAAATAGTGTTGTGTGGCTATTAAAAATGTTTACTATTGTTGAAGCGATGAGAAAAGGACTGCCGTAAGCGGCAAAATCGATGTCAATTGAACTACTACTTGTCTTTTATCTATCTGCGAATGAAAATCTTATGTACGGTATTGCTTGTTCCTTTAGTAGAGGCTCAAAAGTAAAAAAAAATCGGTTGATGTAAAATATAGATATATGTAACATGGAATGTTATATTTATAGTACGTTTCAGGTAAATCTGACTTATCATCATGTAATTAATGAAGTTAACTTGTTAAATACGTATATATCTTGTTTGGAGATGAGAGACATCACACTTGTGAAAATCTGCCAAATAAAAATATTTTAAAAAAAAAGTACTCTCGCTCACCGCTACTTGTTTGGGGGTTTTTTTTCAAAATCATGGGCAAGCAGCGGAAACCTATGATGTAGCCCAGCTGACTGAGGGTGGCGTTGCCGTTGTTAGACTAGTGTGTCTTTACACCTCGGATTGGCTATTTTAGTCAGAGCCAGCTTGCGAGCCAGTATCACTGGGGTAGGGTGACCGCGGCCAAGCTGACTGAATAGCCCAATTTTTACTGAAATAATGTCGTTAGCAGGCCAAAAGGGGTCTTTAAAATACACAAGAGCTCTTCATTTTAAGGGAATAATTCTGACAAAATTTCACTTGTTAAAATTAAAGATATGAGTTGTCTAAATAAGATTATGTCACTGGATGTCATAAGAAATGCCCCCGGGAAATTATTATTTTTTGTAAAATGAGTGCTATTTGAGTGCATTCAACTAATTTAATTATTTTACAGGGCTCGGAGACTCACACAGAAAATGAATGACTTTTTACTTTAAGGGTGCAAATTGTAACATGGGTGATATGGAGGGTCAAGTATGACGGGAAAAGACAATGTATATTGATACAATAATTGTAGAAATTGTAGAGCATAATTTTACAGTTAAAGTGTCAGTAAACCCCCAAATATTATGAGCAAATCCATTTCCTTGCTATTATTGAAATGTAACCACCCCAGTTTTACTTAATTCAAGTTATTATTTAGTGAGTTTTACCCATTTAATCGAGTGAAAAGGTAGTTCCACAGTTTAACACTCCATTCAAGGCACCACTGTTTGCCTACGTCATAAAGGTGCACCAATCTTGAAATGTACATGCAATGAACATAACAAACAACTCTTATAATTGCTGCTAGAAAGAAGGAGGGTGGGCTGGGCAGAAGAAGTATTACCAGACCAAAACAAACACTCTGTATTACCCATTGATTGTTCCTCACAAGGTCAGAGTGAAATGATGCAATGCTATTTCCCACACATTTGTGATGTGCTTCAGGGAAATGAGTCACAAATCACAGGTGAGATAATGACCATATATGAGAAGATGACATCAAGCCGATTCCAATGATAGTTAACAGTAGGGCATATTTATTTAAGTATTATTCTTTATTTTATTAAGTACTATTTTATTTTAAATTTGATATCTTCATTTTTGGAAAACAGGTTTAGAATATGTTTGAGTAGAGAATTATTAGTAAAGTAGCTAAATGTACTATATAGGATGACCTTAGAAATGCATGCATTTTAGTAATACACCATCTTGAAATTTGGTACATGTATATTTATGCTACTAGCAGCTCAAAGAACACCAAAATGAAAACATTCCAAATAAGGGTTCTTGTACATGGATTACAGTTTTGTGACTTGTGACTCATTTCCCTGAAACACATCACATTTTCTCTCACCACCTTTTGTGTCCCTTGGTTAAAGGGGAGGACTAAACCCAATTATTGACCTCTCAATACAGATGTCTTGAAATAACTGTATTGAACAACTGTTTCAATTGCTGGGAGATTGGGGGGGGAGGTAGGGATATTATGTACATTTCTGGCGCGCCTCTATGACGTCACACAGCACTCTCAGTGCCCTCTTGTGCTAAACAGACCTTTTCAAGTAAGCTTTCTCAATTTGGGCCTGTAAGTGACTATAAGTTAGACATAAATGGAGGTAAAAAAATTGATACTTGGATGTTGTATTTATGGCGGCATGAAGTTTGTTGTCCTAAAAGTGACTATGAACCCGTTTACTGACCCTTTAACTGAGACTTACCTGTAAGTTGAGGTTTAATCTGGAATTATGTCGAGGCCATCACGGTAGTGGTGAGACTATGTGAGATACGACACTTCCGGCTGCGCGTTGTGACGTCAGGTTTTAAAGGTGAAGAGGGTTCACTTTAGAGAAATTATGCCCAAAGGACTAGGACGAGACATAATCAGTCTACTGTCCCAAAATAAAAATTTTAAAACTTAAAAACAGAGAGTTATCTGTAAGTGCCACAAACCACCAGACTCGCTCTTGTCTATTGCAATAGCAAGAGGGGCCGGCGGGCAGGCACATAGTCTCACCACTACCGTGATGGCCTCGACATAATTCCAGATTAAACCTCAACTTACAGGTAAGTCTCAGTTAACTGTAAAATTATGTCTCGGCCACCACGGAAGTGGTTCTAGACTCTGTGAGACTTCGTAGTTTCTCTAAGGAAAACCCGAGTCACTCCAAGTAAACCCATCAATCTAAATGATCCAAAGGATCCCAATAGATAATCATTAGAAAAAGAAGAGTTATCAATATGTCTATATCAATCGAGCAGCGAACAATAAATAACTGAATCACCACTACTTACATAACTCAAATTTTATTTCTTTTTCTTATCAATAACAACTTTTTTCCTGGTATTCTTATTTGTCAAAATAGTATACCCCACAGATTGTTTCACGCTATCAATTTTCTTGTGGTAAAATCGAGCAAACGTACGAGCGTTGCTCCACGACGCTTGTCGTAAAAGTACATTCATGTTCACTCCCAAGTTCAGTGCTTTTGAGGTGGCCGCAGATCTGGTGCTGTGAGCCTTATAGATACTTGTATCTATCCCTGCTAGTTCCAAAGTCCGTTTTGTCCAATTAGAGACTGTAGATCGCGCAACCGCCTTGTGCGGAGCGATGTAACTTAGGAGAAGTTGATCTTCCCCACATCTGATATCCTCTGTTCTATCAACATACTCCAGCACACACTTTACTGGACACAAGAGTTCATTTTCAGCAAATCTCGGTACTGAAATAATATCCAAGGGGTCACCAGGTCTGTTATGTTTTAACAAGTGTTTCATTTGTACCCTCAGGAATTTTGCATCACACTGGAGGCCCGAAACGTTGAACCTCCAAATCGTTTGACCCCGATGTGCGGACGTCAATAACAGTAAAACCGTAGTTTTGAACGATAATTCTTTTAAATTTAAACTGGCATTCTTACCCCAGTTCAAGAACAAGTTAAACACTAACGAAACATCCCAAGTGGATGAATACCTCGGCTTAGGAGGTTTATCATTGTAAACAGATCTAACCAACATACACACGTAATGGTTTTGCCCCGCTGTAAAACCAGCAACACAAGGAGCAATAGCCGAAATGGCAGAACGGGCAATGCCTAGCGTACTCGACGCAATACCTGACTCAGCAAGGAGTCTTAAGAAATCAGTGTAGGCTCTTAATGAAGGTTCATACATATCATAATCATGAAAACAACAGAACTCCATCCATCTATTGATAAACGGGATGTATGACTTCCTAGTGTTCTCTCTCCAAGAGTGTTGTAGTAGAGAAGCGGTCTTTAATGATAACCCTTGCTTGAGAAGATTTCTCTTTAGAAGCGGCAGGCTATAAGGGGGGTCCGAGTAATCAAATCTTTTTCCTTTTCCTTGCTCGGATGGAAGAGATTTCCCCGTTGTTTCGGGAAGAAGAGAAGATCCTTTGCTGTCGTCGTTACTACTCCGAACCAGCTCTGGCCTGGCCAATGTGGAACAACTAGAAACCTGCTTGCTCGGTCTCTTTGGAGTTTCTGCCAGGCTCTGGCCACCAAACTGAAAGGTGGAAAAAGAAAATAAAGTTCATCAGTGTTCCAGCTAAAGGAGAAAGCATCAGTTATCTCCGCCCCCGGATCGGGACCCCAACTACAGTATCTCAGGGTTTTGTGATTTAGTCTGGACGCAAATAGGTCAAAAGAGGGTTTGCCCCAATTTTTTACGATCAGTTTGTAAATGTCGGGACTTAGTTCCCATTCAACGTTGTCTGAGAAATTCCTCGACAGAAAATCAGCTTCTTCATTGTTTACACCCGGGACGTGTCCCGCTATCAACCACACACAGTTCTTTTCTGCCCACAACCAGATCTTTTTTGCTACTTCTTGACAGGGAGCTGATTTAACCCCGCCCATTTTATTAATGTAGGCGACTGTGACAGTATTATCCGACAGGATTTTTACGCAAACATTTGACGCGAAGCAAAGACTTTGTAATCCCAAATACACTGCTAGAAGTTCTTTGACGTTTATGTGCAATTTAAACTCTTCGGGGTCCCACCTTCCATTTGCCCGTTTCCCTAGCAACGAGGCGCCCCAGCCTGAATTTGAAGCATCTGTGTACATTAACAAGTCTGGATCAATATTCCTAATGTTCCGAAAGGCAAAAGTTACATGCTCTTTCCACCAAAACACATTTTCCCAACCCGCAGGTGAGGGGGTCATCCACTCGTCATAATTTCCCAAACTGGCACGTACGGCAGAAATTTTATCCATTTCAAGTTCTTTCACATGATTAGGCCCATACTCGACGGCTACACCATAAGCTATCATAAGCCCAATAAGGCCTGCAATCTCCTTGATAGTCACCGTATGTTTTGCAATTACTTCTTCACAAGCTTTAATCATTTTTTCCCTCTTGTCTTCCGTAAGGGAAACAGTCATCGCATCAGAGTCGATGAGAAATCCTAAAAACACCAATTGTTTTGACGGTATAAACACAGATTTTTCGTCGTGGACTCTAAAACCTAATTTCACTAATTGGTTACGTAGTTCGAGTGTACTCTCGTAGCATTTTTCATAATCTAACTCCATGACGAACGAATCGTCAATGTAGGGGAAGCAGCTGACACCTCTGCTTCTTAAATCTGCATAAACAGGTTGGAGCAGTTTCGTGAAAATATAAGGAGCACAAGCTAATCCCATGGGTAAACAAGTGTACTGAAGTGTGGATCCTTGCCACCTGAATCTGAGATATTTCCTGAAATCCACTCTAACCGGGACGGAGTAATAAGCATCTCTCAAATCTATGCTGGTCATAAAAGCCCCTGGTACTACCATATCAATGGCCGCTTGCAATGAGAACATCTTGAAATGTTCATAATGTACAGCTTTGTTAAAAGTTGACAAATCGATGATCATGCGAAATTTTCCGTTAGGCTTAGGTCTTAAAAACACATTCGAAAGATATTGGTCATGGCTTTCACAAGTAAATTCAAGTACACCTTTGTTCAAAAGTTCAGAAATTTCGTCTTGAATAATATTATACTGTTCTCCTGACGCCTTGAAAGGAGGCGGAGGGAAAGGTTGAAAAGGTACATAATCCAAGGGGATCGAAGTTCCAGTTACTACTTCAAAGATCCAAGGGTCTGTGGTAATAGTTTGCCACATTAGAATTTTATCTGCAATAGCTCCCGCAATTAAATGAGATATAGGGGGACTCACCATGTTTATTTCTGCTTGGCGCCCCCCCTCGGCTGAAAATTCTGGCGAGGCTGGGAGTTTTGCTGGCGAGGACGGAACTGTTGTTGTTGTTGTTGAGGTTGCTGTTGAGGGAAACGGGGCGCATACTGTTGCTGCCATCCGTTCATGGGCATCTGAGTCATCATGTTTTGCTGCATGTTCCCCATGTTACCACCTCCTCTGCGAGGACCACCACGCCCCCGTTTATTTCCTCTGCCTCTCGAAGGTTGGCTCCGTTCAAGCCTTTTCTTAACTTTGAAAGCTGTATCCGAATCATCCATCTTTTCCTTGACATTCCCTCCCAAGAGGAATTCAGCAGTCGATGGAGTTTTGGCAGTAAACACTCCTTGGTACCTCGGATCCACCGCTTTTTGCAGTGCCTCTTTACGTCTCGAGTTCATTTCTTGAGATACGAAGCATTGAAGTCTCAGGGCATCCCTGAGTTGAAGCCCCGACTCCTTGAGTTGAGCTTGAGCGGTAAGCGATTCGAACACTTTGGCAATAATCGTAATAGAAGAGTGCAAAGCTCTTTGCATGTACCGAAACTTTTTATCCAAGTCCTTTGGGTCTTTGCCAATAGCATCAAAGATAATGTTATCAACTAACGGGACCTTGAGCCATTCCATGTTGTCAGGTCTAGGGTAAGCCGTAATTAAATCCTCTACCTTGCTTCTAGTGGGTTTAGGAAGATATCTGTCAAGGCCAGCTTTAAGTACCTCTTTTATCGGCGGTCCAACGACTTCATCTTCGTTCTCCGCAAGATCTGCTAGCACTTTCTTTTCTAACTCCGAAGAGTTGCCACCTAACTTAGCCGCCAGAGCCATCAACTGGTCTGAATTTTCTCCCGTACCACACGCAACTTCTTCTTCTTCCTCCTCATAATAGTCATCTTCCTCCGATAAGTCATGAGTGTTGCACCTTCTAGTGCGCGGCTGATAGAATTGATTTTGAGACGGCCCCCAGTTCCACTGCGCCTGCGGCTGAGGCTGTTGCCATGGTTGCCCGAAAAAGTTCGGCTGCTGGAAAAACCCATTCGGTTGAGGAAACTGTTGCTGATAGCCATAATTCCACTGAGGAGCAGGAAATCCATTATAACCAAAGTTCTGATTGTTCATAGGGTTCATGCCCTGCTGATTTCCGTTCATAAAAGGCACATTTCCATTTTGAACTTGCTGACCGTTTGCGGGCCTTGCCTCGCCGCCATCTTGGTACGGCACAAGTTTTGGCGGGAGAGGATCCGCCATTGCTCCTGTTTCAGGATTCACGCCAACTGCTTCGGCGCCTTCCGCAACCTTGTTTTCGGTTCGGTTAGGATTAATATCCGCCATGATAACAGTTTCTGTGACTTTTCTGGGAAGATTAGCCTTCAAATTTCCCAAGATTTGAGAGTCCAAAAGGATGCCGGCTTTAGCGCTATTCCAGGTCTTCCTGGGCATCAAACCGCGGATCTGTCAAGAAACGAGACAAACACGACCATTAGGTAATTGTCTTCATAAAAAAGGAGCACAACGGTGGTTAACAACCTACCGCTCCAAAAATATCAAGTTTCGAGAAGAAAATCTCGAAAAAAGACACAAATAAAGTTAAAAAACTTACCCGTTCGCCAACGCATGTAAAGCTGCTCGGAATCTCGTGTCTACTGACGTCACAACGCGCAGCCGGAAGTGTCGTATCTCACAGAGTCTAGAACCACTTCCGTGGTGGCTGAGACATAACTAATATGTAATAAGGGACTTTATTACCACCCCCGCAACAAAATAAACAAACTATCACATCAAAACGGGACTGGGAGGGAAGAGAGGATGGATTTCTCATTCAACCTGGGTCTCCTATACTCCTATACCAATATTCGGCACTTGGCATTAAGTTATGCACAATGACCTAAAAATAAGCTTTATCATTATGCCATGCTTAACAACATAGAGAATGATTCTCAAGATAGTGATTGGGACAGTCTCAGATTGGGCCTTTATTGCATAAAACACCTGAAGTTGATATAAGTCTTCAGTCTACCCCAATTGGTGGGATGCATGTAAAGCTATAAGTAACCCACAGCCAGTGTATAGGTAGGCAGTGCCATTCAGATGACGTTCGTTCAGAGCGGTGTCATTCGTCTTTTAGTCAAACCAGATGCAGTACATGCCTCTAAACCCCACTGCAGTGGATTTAGACCCCTATTAGTTGGGCAGCAGGGAGGGTGGTGTTCGAGTCACTACTCTAAGCATTTTCTATTTGGTGCAACAGTGTGCGACATAACCCATAGACCGACGGACCCAGTCTATGAAAAATGGCAGTCGGGCCATGAACTTTTCAAAAGCACTGGTCCGACTGACCATGAGAAAATTGGGAGGTCCAATTTCATCAGCTGTCCCTTGGGCCTCATTATTCTATGAACTCGCTAAAAGTTCCATAAAACTGGGTAAGATTACAAATGAATTATATAAAGTTCAGGAATTTGAGCTATTTAATATCGATGAGCTTCTACTCTAGATTTCCATCCCTCCCCACCCCTCTACCTCCTTCACTCTAAGTCTTTCTGCTCTCGACTCTTTCTCTCTCCCCTCTTAGCTGTATGACAAAAATTATTATTTTGCATAAATTTGAAGTGTTCCTGAAGTATGACCAGTTACTATTGCACTGTTTATTCAGATTTTATAAATGGGCCTATACCTGGAAATCTTTCTATAGCCCTGTTAGAGTAGGTAAAAAGGGTCTAAATTCCTCCAAAATTTCCACTCGCCCACAGGACGAGTGGCCAGGTAGAACCCTCCCTCAGATAATGTTATGTAGGCAGTTAATGAGGCATTACATTCACATTATATTTGGACCATGGGCAATCTAGTCGGGCCATGAACTCTCAAAAAGGCATGGCCCGACTGTCTATGGCAACCCAACCCACTATGTCGCACACTTGTGCAATTAAACTCGTGTTTGCCTCAGGAGAAGCAGAAAAAGCAAAAAAGCCTGAGAGTAGCAGACAGTTGTGTGTGTGTGTGCAGGAGTGTATGTGCATGGTGGTGAGAGTACATTCATATTCATGAGACCTTTTACTTGTCTACTTTTACTACATGCAGCACTAGTGAGTAACTAGGCATACTAGGCCCGAGTAGCTTAAGACATGACTAGATGAAATTTTGAACCTCTTAAGGAGTCGAACTAAATATTAATTAAACATGTTTAATTTACCTTGCCCGATTATGTTAGGTAAGTTTTCAACTTCAACAACTTCAATGGAAGGATTCCGAGCTTGTCTTCTTGTCCTTTTCCTCCTCCGGGTTCTTGGTGGCTGCAAAGAAAGAACATGTATTATACATTCTGAAAACACAAGTAACCTACTGTTAACCCATTCCCGGCTGGGGCAGGGTGCACGTGGCATTGTCTAACCCGTTAAGGTTGCTTTTTTCCCTCAAATTTTCCTTCATTGGTTGTGCAGACCATTATAAAAGTGAACAAATCATTTTGATACTCCAAAAATGAGTGGAGTTATAGTCTTTTAAATTGCCTTCCAGTCGAATTTTGCGCCAATCGGCTTAGCCTCAGAATATTTCTTAAAAGAAGAAACCCGCTCTCAAAACTGATGTCCAGACATTGAAAAAAAATGAGGATAATAGACCAAAAATTAGGTGTCCATTGGTAAATGAATTCTGGAGGTAATTTTACCATTTTACCATAATTGACTTTCAGAAATGAGAGGATGAGAGGACAGCTAGTACGGTATATATCTAGCAGCTGGGGCTTCGCGAGTGAAGAGGTAAACACAAGGAGTGGGTAATTCGGACGCCGCGCGAGCAGATCCCCTTTATTTCAACAAGTGTAAGCAGTATCAACAAGTACAATAAAAGAAAAATATGGTAACAAGTTCGTGTAATAGTTGTGTTTCGTTCGGAGTCAGCGGCAAGAGTGGCCGTGGCTGACTGTACATGAATCCGTTCACTAGGGGGCGGTGCTGCCCTCTGGCTTAATATAATCACCTCCCACCGGGGGGCGGGGAGATGGATAATATCTAGCAGCTGGGGCTTCGCGAGTGAAGAGGTAAACACAAGGAGTGGGTAATTCGGAATCCGCGCGAGCAGATCCCAACCCAGCCCAGCAAGAGAAAAAAAGTAGTGATATAAGTGAATAACAGGAGAATGAGAAAATTCAATAAGATAATAAAGCTGAAGCATCAGCATAGTCTTTCATAAGACGGGTAGTAACATCACTGGACAAATAAAGCAGTACGCTTAAACTTTTCCAGTCCCCATAGTTTTTTATATCGTGGAGAGGTAGCCCAAGTCGACTCAAATAAATGGCCCCGCCCCTTCTCAAACCGTGAGAGGAAAATTCACCAAGTAAACCAGCTAACTTAGCAAAAGTCTTTAGTTTAGCAGAGTACCAACGATATGACATGGGTGAACCTCCAGGCAATACAAAAAGTGGAGAAGAATCATCTAGATTGGAGAAATATAAATACACTTTCAGCCAACGGACTGGACATAACAAGGAGGACTTAGCCTCAACAATAGGTATCTGCAACAGTCTTTCTCGAAACTGGATGGTTTTAGATGATCGTATGGACAGTAGCATACCATAGTCAGTAAACAAAACATCAGATAATCTCAAATTATGAGGCGAATCAGTATAGTGTCCGACTCTTAGCAGGCATCTAAAAGCCAGGCAAGTAGCGACCCAAAAAAGAAGGTCAGTTTTGTCACAATGGTTCAATACAGAGTAAATCCTAACCAAGTCTTCAGGTAGGATAGGTTGAGCAGATAAGACAGAATCTCCTAATAATCTCTTAGCTCCAAGGAGCGAACATTTCAATAAGAAGGCTCCCTTGGCGACAGAGGGAAAGCCATACACATCATGTAGTGACCAAACACTACTTACATAGTTCAATATCGTAGAATAACATAATGAGTCAGATAGGTGGGTAACATAAAGGCACATAGTATCAACGGAGGCTGGCAATGGGGTCAGATCATAATCATTACAAAAAGCAAAATATCGCTTCCATCTAGAATGTTTTGAACGCCAGGTAGATTCAGCCCAACATAACGACTGTACTGCAACACATCTATCACGTAATCGCGTCAGGGAATCTGTCGATACAACAAAGAGAAAAAAGTAAAGGTAAACCATAAACAACAGGATTACTCCTAGAAAAAATTCTAGACAGCGTATCAGCTGTTACGTTTTCATCAGTACTGACATGGCAAGATAGGATAGTAATGTTATATAGACAGCAGCACCAGAATAACTCTCGTATAAGATTCATACATGAATGATTAGAACTTCTACCTGAATGAAGCATCGCTTCTACCTGAGTGTTATCAGTATGAATTAATACAACCTTATTCCTTAAAAGGAAGAGCCAACGCTTAATTGCGACCAATACAGGCCACAACTCTAACACATTGATATTCGTGTGGTCTAATAAATCATAGTGTGGAGACCTCTCAAAATGGGGGCATATGTGTAAGTCAACCTCGTCCCACGTACCATAGAAATAATCGTCAACATCACGACAAAAACCACCGAACCCTGAAAGGGACGAGTCTGTGAATATGTGGGTTAAATCGGCACAACCTAATATCTTTCTGGTACCATTAAATAAGGGCAGAAAATTAGCCCACCAGTCCAGGTCTCTAACCACTATGGAGGAAATGTACAGTCTCCTCTTACCTCTCGTGGCCTTTAACAATGCATATAGTCTGTGACAAAAAGTTCTGCCACCCCGAACAATCATAGAACAATGAGCCAGGTAGCCAGTTAATTTCTCCATCTTAGTTCTAGAACAACGACGACGAGTTTTTAATTCGTTGACCAGGGAGAGGGCTTTCTCAACTTTACATTCGGGTAGCCTAAGGCACCAATTTACAGTGTCTATGATAATACCTAAATATTTCGTACTCTGAGCAGGAGGGGTGACCTTTTTGTAATTTATGTGAAAACCTAAGAATCTCAAAGCAGAGATCACATTAAGTTGGTTCTTTTGACAGGAATCAAAATTCTCGCCTGAAGTAAAAAAGTCATCCAGGTAATTTATACATTTGGTACCTAAGCAACCTAAATATTTACTCACAAAGTCAGTAACCGAATTAAAGATATATGGAGCTGACTTGATGCCAAAACATAAGGCATTATCTTTGAAATAACAATCGTGACTACCAAAACTCCATTGGAAACCCATATAATCCCGATGCGGAGGGAATATATTTATGCTACGATAAGCGTTGGAGATATCAATAACACAACCATAATCGTTAGGGTTAACTAGAGAGACAGCATCGTCAATTGTGGCGAAAGAGAATTTACAAGCTGTCACAGACATCTTATCATTCACAGATTCATCAGGCCTGGAGCAGTCAGTGATCGGTCTCAACCTGCCGTCTCCTCTCATTACAGCACCTAAGGCATGAACACATTTCGGGGTATTATGACATACAGAAATATTGCCTGATTCTAATTCTTTAATAACAGACGAGGACATTTGTCTAGCTGCGTCCGGTTGGAGAATAGAACTATAATTGGACATGTGATAAGAAAGATCCATATCAGGATCTAATATTTTGAAACCTCTACATACACCAGAGAGGACGAATAAGTCCATACAAGAATTTAATCCCTGACATAGTAGGGTGTAATAAGCTACAGCGAACCGACAAGGTTTTACCTGAGTGGGTACACAATCAAGATAATAAATACAAGAGCAGTTACCCGCGAGACACGAGCTCGTAACATGTAAAAATTGATGTTGGTAAACCTGAACACTGAAAATATAATCCTCCGGTATCACGGAGCAATCATTATCAACGTAAGGGGCGATATCACACCCGGACGGAACAATTGAAACAATACTACAGTAATTTGACATATCAGAAAAATTCAAAGGAGTAGTAATAACACACATTCTTACAGGAGAGCTCATATCATGGCTCTCCAAGTTAGAGGGTATACTATTATCAAAGGTATAGGGGCTCATATCATGGCCCCCCCCCCCCCCGTTAAATCACTATACAGAACCTAGTTAGCATTATCAGCCCTGTCAGATTGAGTTGCGAATCTGCAGGTAGTCTTAGAGTGATTACCGAAACAAACGCTACATACATGTGGATACTTGCAGTTAGTATAGGTACAATTGTCCTTGTTGAAGGACCAACAATGTGGGCGTGGACCATCCGGCTTGCCAGCCCCGCCCTTCTTTTGGGTAGGTTTGTTTACATTTGAACTTTGAGTGCGACGGGAGAACTCGTGCGAAAGGAATCGCATAGCAAGATCCATATTACCACCTGAGTAGGCTCTAACACCCTTAGAACGAGCCATTTCCCGTACAGCCTCATCATATTTCAAAACACCTGAAGGCTGGTAAGCCTTAGTAGAAACTTTCTCAGAAATAAAACAATTATGTTTCAATAAGCCGGAAATATTCTCACCATCCTTGTATTTCTCTAACATAAGGCTCCCATGACAGTACCACAACTTGTCCGTAGACATTGATTTAGATCTTTCGTCCCTAGGGAGAAACCTCTTAAGCCTATACATACGTTTCTTAGTGTCTCTAGAACGGTGTCTGGACTTGTGAGATGTTTTCTTACGATTCTTCTTGACGGAGAGGCCTGAACTGGAAGAGCTCGAAGAGGAAGAAGAATCAGATGAAGTTAAAGAGTCCGAGGATGATGGAGAACGATGTCTCGAACGACTGACACGCCCAGATCTGTGTTTACTCCGCCTATGGGATGGGCTTGAAGAACGACTGTCACAACTACTAAAGCGTTGACGCGAGCCTCGTGCTCGGTGCGACTTGGTCCTAGTACGGGAACGATTGACACTGGAACCACTGTCACTGACATCTCGAGCATGGTGGTGAGATTTGGTCTTCGAACCATGGCTGGGTTTAGATGAACGGGCCACCAACTGACCAAGCATGGTCTCGATATTGTTCATCTTAGTAGAAGCAAGAGCAGATTCAGCCTTTAAAGTAGCTAGATTAGTTTTTAATCCAGCGAGTTGGTCCCTACAAGCTTGGTCAACTTGGCCGGCCGGGCCCGCATTGACGGTATTAATCACAGGCTTGACGGGAGGGACGACAACTGGGGGGATGACAGTATTGACAGCCGGAATGACAGTCGGGATAGTGACAGGAGGCACGTGCATCTGCGCTGCAGTCAACACTAGATTCTTACCCGCAGTCAGAGTGTCAGAGCCGCTGTCACCACAAGGTTTAATATCCTCTTCTGAAGTAGAACCAACGTAAACCCGCCTACGGCGCCTTGACTCCGGAGGCTTGAAAGAATGTACAGTCGGCTGAACTGCTTTCCGTAATGAAGAAGCCCAATTCTTCATTTTTCTCCTACCCTTACCGCCGGTTGGGGTCCAACGTGACCAATCAACATGTGGCTCCGATAAATCCTCCGTTTTCAAGAAACTATTACGAAGAGAAGGGTAATCCTCAGAGTCCAAAACAGGCAACAAGTTACATTTAGCCCCAGTCGGGGGATAATGTGTAGAATTGCATTTCTTGCAATGCCTTTGCCTCGGCATGGTCACAAAAAGAAAAATATGGTAACAAGTTCGTGTAATAGTTGTGTTTCGTTCGGAGTCAGCGGCAAGAGTGGCCGTGGCTGACTGTACATGAATCCGTTCACTAGGGGGCGGTGCTGCCCTCTGGCTTAATATAATCACCTCCCACCGGGGGGCGGGGAGATGGATAATAAAGTTAAAATTCTCTTAAATTTTGCAAGTGATGAGTACCTGACTGAAGTTACGGCAGGCCTAGCTACGTCATAACTAGGGATAAGATTGATCTGGACCTGTGTTTTGTATTTTTAAGTTTATATTCAACATTAGCCTTTAGACATTGTGCACGCATACACTTTTCACAGCCTTAGCTGATATAATTATCTCAGTTACATCGAAGTGATTCTAGAAAAATAGTTACAATAGCTAAAATACTTGAAAATTAAAAATATTCACGGTCGTGAAAATAATACTAATAACTCTACAGGTTCATTTATGGCAGAGCATTGTATCGAAAATCAAAGTTTCCAGCTACCTAGCCTACTGGTACTCATAAGGAGAAATCGTAGCACAAACAAATAATGAAAAACAAAAACCTGGATAAGACTATAGTTATAACCTACACATGACATACAGTATACTAACATAGCCTAACTATTAACATGTTCAATTAAATGACATATATTCCAAAAATTCAGTGTACGGCTATGATGACGAATCAATATTATATAGCCGAGTCATTTTGTCTTGGCCCCGCTATAGGCAAACGACATTCTTACTAGCCTACCGTACATATAACCACACCAACGGCAACGGGATTATGAAAGCCCTAAAAAAAAGAAATCAGGCCGCTTCACTTCGAGCGATAAAAGGGGATTTTGGTATTTTTTATGTTCAAGAGTTCATGAGTTGATTTTAAGACATAGAATACGCCCATATGGACTATGTCGCAGATAATGATTAACACGTAAACCTCTCCTGAACATAATATCTTCAAATCTTCATGAAACTTCCAACTTATCACAATTGAAAACAGCGCAGCCGACGAAGCATCGAAAGCCAACTCAACTGTCAACAATAGCAGCTAGCCTACCACCTTCCAAAAGAACCAAGTAATATGGCCAAAGTTTCATGGAAATGAATGACTGAAAAGTGGTTTCTTCGCAAGAAGAGGGGTTATTCAAGTCTCCTAGATGTAGACAATTTGACCTACCAAACTCATGGTGACAATTTCTGCAGTTATTTGTTGAGTGGCGAGCGGGGACAGGCGTCTCGTCCGACCACACAGGAGGATGATTCACGCGGGACACCTTGCGGAGAGAATTAAAACATAAATTTATATCCGCGAGAGGGCAGCAACCCCTTTTCGCGCGCGTTTCGCCAGAGACGATGGGGTTGAGGGTAAGGGTAGGGTAAGTGCGTAACCTCACCAGCTAATTGGTGGAAACATTGCAACTACTAGAATAATTAATATTGAAGCTAAATAATGTCTGTGTGTGTGTGGTCTCTCTCTCTCTCTTCCATGTTCAGGGTAATTTTATAGAATGAAGTAATGAATGGCAGTATATATATAATATTGGACCCACATCCAACTTTTTTTCCGACAAACTTTTTTTTTCGACCAACTTTATTTACGTCCAACTATTTTTTCAACCAACTTTTTTACGACCAACGTTTTTTACACCCAACTTTTTTTTTTACGATTGACACAAACTTTATTTACGTCCAACTATTTTTTCGACCAACTTTTTTACGACCAACTTTTTTTTACGACCAACTTTTTTACGACCAACTTTTTTTCGCAAACTTTTTATGACCAACTTTTTTTACGATCAACTTCTTTGTCGACCAACTTTTTTTACGACCAACTTTTTTTTTCAACCAACCATTGTTTTTCAACCAGCATTTTTTACGGCCAACTATTTTTTGGGACAAACTTTATTTTTGACCAACTTTTTTTGCTTCCTAGAGAAGACAGACCAATGTGATGTCAGACCGGGCGGGTTAGTGGACTCAGACCAGGGGGTTAGTGGACTCGGACCAGTGGGTTAGTGGACTCGGACCACCAGGTTGGTGAACTCGGACCAAACCATATCATACGAAAACTAACCCTAAACCTAACCCTAAAATTGGTTGTCCTAAGTCAGTAAAGGTAGTATATAGTGGAGAGTCCATAGTAAAACTGACTAATAAAAGAATTACTTTGACCATATACCTATCGTAATGTTCCGGCACCCTGGTCCGACATGGGTAACCCCTTTGTCCGACTTTACTAACCCTCTGGTCCGAGCTGACCTGGTCTGACTTGATCCGGGTCCGACCTGACACTGTCCGACCCCTTTTTTTTACGACCCCTCTTTTTACGACCCCTTTTTTTACGACCAACTTTTTTATGACCAACTTTTTTTTTACGACTAACCGGTTTTTTTCAACCATTTTTTTTCAACCAGCATATTTTACAGCAACTATCTTTTTTGACAAACTATTTTTGACACTTTTTCTGTCTCTCAGAGAAAGGATGTACCTTTCCACACATTACTCATTATTATTAAGGAGGGGGGAATAAAAGGGGAAGGAGAGCAAGGGAGGTAGTCGGGGAGGGGGAGGTGAAGGAAAATTGATAGATGTATAGGTGTGTGTGTGGGTGGGGGGGTGCCATTTTTTTTCCATGAAACCCTCTTATATCAGTCATTCTCATCTCTCCTCTCCCTCTCTTCTCCTCCCCCCCCCCCCTCTCTCTGTCCCTCTCTCTCTCTGTCCCTCCCTCTCTCTCTCTCCCTCCTACACCTTAGGCCTACTACCCTGATGTAGGCCCCCTGTGATTTTAGCCATTTTTGGCAATTAAATTAATATCTCCAAATTAAAATAAACGTCCCGTAAATTGTTGGATTCCTATAAGAAGTAGAAACACAACTGCCTCTACAATCCAAGTGCCGAAGGCACTTGTTGTGTATAAGACCTGCTCCCCTCAGGACTGTGTGTAGCCTTGCCTCAAGGCTACACACACACACACAGGCAAGGGACCACTATACTGTGGTTGGAGCGCAGGACGGTATTCCGTGCGCTGATGGGTAACCTGAGGTAACCTGCCATGCTGCGGGAGTGATGCGGTCGCGGCACACTGGCATATATGCTTCCGCGCACCTCCACCCTGCAAATAGTACCTGCATCCATCATCGACGCACCGATTGCCGGCCTTTACCGTCCTGCGGTTGGAGCAGGGAGGGCTCGCGCAGGCAGAGACACAAAGTACACACAAGTGTGTGCTACAGAGCAGGGAGATCCGTAAGGGATGGGAGACAAACACTCTTTATATTTAAAATTGCTACTTTCCTGTACCATATTATACATAAGTCATCCCTTAAAAAGGCATCAGGAGGAACACAACTTGCCTTACAGACGATGTTATGGTGGCCATTTACATGGGAAGACATAGAAAACAAGGCCATACATACAGGTCTCAGTATATAGAGAAAAGACGCGGATTGTTTGGGCAATGGGAGGAGGTGTTGAGAAGGGCTGATTCGCCCTCTAGAGGGCGTGTCGGGTTGCTCAGGAGTCAAGAACATTCTGGACGAACAGCCCCCTTACCGCTATTCCGCTAGGAATAGCTCCGCTATGTTTATCAAGTCACGTGACCGGGGCCCTGACCGAAGGGAGAAACGACGTATATACCAAACCTCCCTATATATGATCGACCTGTTTTCATGCTTTTTTTTTTGCTGGAACTTTCTAACCGATCCCAGAAGCTAGCTTGACATGAGTGGAGCAAGGTTCAAATGGAAAAATGTTTCATTTAATGAATAATTAAAAAGTTATCGCTAACCGCATATTCGAATCGAGACCTCTCAGCAATGGCCGCCATATCAAAACAAGTAGATGGGAAGAAGCCACTGCCGCTCTAAGCCAATCAGATCATCAGAAGCGATCACATGACCATGTGCACAATGACGTCATATATAGCGGCAGGTCGGGGAAGCCCTCCGATCAGAAAAACAAAGCTCATAGCCTGTTGCAGGTAAAAATTCCGGGATTAACATTTATTCCATTAAAAAGGTAACAAAATAATATAGATTCTTCTGCTAAAATTTTAATGTGTGCTGGTCGTTGGGTTGGTTGAACCCATACGACCTGAGCAGACAACTCAAAGCAAAACGTCTGCAAAATTCGAATTCGAAAAGGGCGAAGCCCTGCCTTGAAGCGGCTAGAAATAGTTTAGTAGTCAGGATTTCAGGCTGGTTTGCGAGGGCCGTTTTTTGCGACGATGCTTCATTTGTATATATAAAAACAATATTAGGTGTTCAGATCTGCTGAAATAGGTCTAAAATAACTATATCTTTCAAGCGGTACACTATCTGGACGAGGCGCGACCGACCCGCCCTCTATGAGGGTGGAATCCCATATCCGAAATTCCTCCCGTCGCCCTATAAATCAGCGTCCACTCCCCATAATATTATATGAACGACCCCTACTTATGGCCTAACTTTTGTTGTTATCCCATGTAAGTTGCAACCTGTAATTCGCCTGAGAGAAACTTGACTTAGTTAGCTACCCTTTTGTCTGGAAAAACTACTGCGTTCATGGTACAGAAATGCTGTTTTGAAAACATTCATCCACCCTCTAGCTGTTGTCCCCCCATGTTTACATAGCTTCAACCACCTCTCACTCTAGTGCATGCATGCATGTGGTTAGTAGGCTCATGCTTCCCTCCCTGCTCCCCCACGGTAGTGGTGTCGGCCACTACTGTGTGGAGCAGGTATTACACACTAACACTAACAAGGAAGAGAGAGTGGTGGAAGGAGGGCGGGGTGGTGGGCAGTCATTAAAAGTGAGAAAAACAACAACTATAAGAACAAAAACAGAAAATAAAATAATATCATGTAGGCCTATAGCTAGCGGGCTAAATTTCTGGATTCTTTATCTGGGTTCTTTGTCCCTGTCACTGGGTTCAAAAATATACTTCTGTCCTGAAAAAAGCTGTGTAGCCTACACCTCAATACATCAAAACAAAACTTTTTACAGCCAGCAGATTATCCAAAATATTTCCAGCATTTGTTAGGGTAAAAAAAGATCTTGCAACAAACGTTTTTTTTTTATTAAAAACAATTGTTTCACTCCATAACTACACATTCCCTTAAGTGGTCCATATTACCCACCTCTTCCCTATAGGAGAGGGCGGGGGGGATGAAAAATATACATGGTTCAAAAGTATATTTCTGTCCTGAATAAGCTTTTGTTTGACCCTGGTCAAGACATGGCTACTTATATAGGACAGGATGTGGCTAGTAAAGAAGTTTTTGTACAGTGGTGAGTTATATATATCCGAGTTGCTCACAGGGACCGCCTCAAGATTGAGCTTGTCAACATATGCTTCTTCCATATAGGCCTACATGCACCTCCACGTCAACTATATTTATAAGTGAGGGGGCCCAGTTTTTCTAGCACAACTCCATAGGCCCAGCCCTACTTATTGTATCTAAAATAACATACCAAGACAAAAATACTAAACTGACCAAGTGTGGTGTATGATAAATCTGAATGAAATCTTAAAACAATAAGAAAAAGAAACAATAAGAAAAAGACTGAACTGACTTTTTTCTGACTGTGGCCTATACACAAGTGGGAGGGTTGTCGGGAAGGCTAGATCTAACCTACCTATAAGCTCTGCTGCCCGGCTCTGCTGGTGTTCTGCCAGTGTTGTCTGATACAAAAAGAAGGAGCATATTCTCTGATTGCAGAAGTGTTCTGTGTTTTGCCTTTCATAGCTTTCTTAAATGTATTTACAAAATGTTCCGCTTCCCCATTAGTACTTGGGTGATATGGAATATTTGTCTTACACCATTTGCTTTAAAGGTCTTAAATTCAACGGCTACAAACTGCACGGGGACCATTGTCTGAAACAATTTCTGAGGGAATTCCCTGTTGAGCAAACACTTGTCTCATTATATTGATTGTTTTTGATGCAGTTGTGGATTTCATCTTGTGTACCTCAGGCCATTTTGAGTATGCATCAACCATTAAGAAAAACATTTCCCCCATGAATGGGCCAGCAAAGTCTAAATGGACTCTTTTCCATTAACACCTAGATCTGACAAAATGGACATTTCCATGGATTCCCTATTGTCTTGGGAGCTTTCAGTTGTGACTCTTGACAATGAACTTCTTGGAGCACTTTGTCCAATGGTCAATTCTACCATTGGGGAGAATTTTACCTTCAGCAATACCTTTTGATATGATTCTTTTACAAATATTTTAACCATTACTAATGACTACTTTGGTTGAAATGAAGGTGTTGTCCGATACAACAAAAAGGAGCATATTCTCTGATTCCATTATATGCATCTGCATATCAATTTGGGGTAAATTCTCCCCAACCAAGGAGCAAGGCCATGCTTGTGTTAATGTCTAAGTATATTTTATGTGAGTTTCTGGTTAAACTTATTTTTTATTGCTTTGAAGATTGATTGTTTAAGTGGTGCATGAATAAAGTATTTAATTATATTGAACGAACTTGGCCACAACAACATTGCTACTGGGGGTTTGCTAGAATGTTCTAGAACATTGCTGCAATGCCCATTATAGATGGCGAAACCTTAATTATATATAAAGGCCCCCAGGTCTTAGTGGAGTGGCTCTTATCTTCACTCTGCTCTTGACGCTGACTCAACTTGATCTAATGGACTTATGCTTAGCGACTAACAGTAACTGACTTGACTGCGTGCTCTGAGTGTGATACGGTTCCTGCACCTATCCTATTGACTGTTTGAGATGTTACAAGATTGGACCCGATAAAGCCAATTCAGTCCTCCAATATGGACCTTTGGTCTACTAGTTATTATTATACAGCTAGCGAACTCAACTAGACTCCACATGATCAACTAGATCAATCGGCGTCAACTGGCATATTCATGTGCCTCAGCATTTACCGACAATTTGAGCCACGCCCCCTTACGTATCGACACTACCAATAGATTACCCGATGGTCCGCCGATCCTCCCAAAATCATATTTCCCGACCTCCAAGTCACCAAAACAATGTACCCACGCCTAGAGACATTATATAGACTGCGATTACCTCCAATACATCCTAGTCTATCTGGTATCACAACCGAGTAATCAGCGATTCCCCGACACATATATACAACAGGCATGGCCTTCCATCTTACCCTACGAACATAAGCCACATGGCACCTTCGGTAAACACGCGGCATCGCATCTTCGGTAATACTCGGGGGAAAAAAATCAAACACTCACAGGGTGCGTTACATTAACCTTGAGCTAGGCTCTCAGCCAATGGGATCACCCCTTCCAAACGTTACTCGGCATGCCATGTGGACGGCCACATAGGCTGGAAACATGGCTAAGATGGCGGTGGGTGGGCTTACGGTATCGGCGAAGCCTTTTTAAATAGCCTAAAGTTTCATTAATGATATAATGTGCTATTTAATTTAAGAGTTCTTTGTTGTGGCGATAGTCTAATCTAGGGCCAGTCACCCTTTGGACTCTACACAAACCATTATTAGTAATTATACATCAGCCCCCATACTGAGACAACTCCCTATAATGACCGAGTAATTATTAATGGCATGTCCCAGAGCTCCCAAGATTGACATTCACACTGGTCTATATCTAGACAAGCATGGCTTTGCTCCTTGGTGTTTGATTTGTGGTCTCATAATGCAAGTCAGCTGGTCTTAATTAAGGGGCGAATAAACTCATATATTGAGATCTGTGTTTGAGTCTTACTTTGCCTTATACAGAAGCCTGTATTATGTGGAATAATTTTGTATTTGTATTATTTATTATTATATATTACTAATTGATCGGCTATGTGTGAGAACCTCTAAAGGGATACTGTGTTTTTCTTTTTTGTAATGGATTAATGTCATTTAAACATGGCCGTTAGTTGAAAAAAAAATAGACAAGGGCCTTGGTGTGATAGTTCGTTATTCAGTCGACGACCCATAGCAGGAACGACAATTCACTACATACAATTTATCGCATAAACGTTTCTTAAATATGGCCGTCATGCACAGACAGAACTTAAGAACTGCAAAATAAGCATTGGAGGCCTGTGTATAAATGTAGCTTTCACTTTATTGGGTATTAATACAAATATTCAGTCTTGTATAATATGCATAGAAATATAAAGAGAGACTCACGTGTAAAATTGGAAACCGTAGAATACATCAAATGAAGCGAGTGAGCATCAAGATAAGCTCCACATTTTAACAAAATCAATGAAAGCAGCACATATCAACATGACCAATCTTCAGGCAACATATGACTAACTGATGGACATTAAATTCACTTTACCTTACAATAATGGTTCACATGGACATCACAGTTGGGACAGCAGTGACTTGATCAGCTTTCAGAGACAATACTTATCTTCTTGACAATTTGAAATAGATAATGAATCCAAACGAACCATTTATAAAGTAGTAAATGTGCAGTACATAGCTAAAAAGAAACAACTAACACAGATTTAAATTCCAACTCTATCAGATTGATCGGTCATATTGCATGAGTATATAGTCAAGGTCACCAGCATATCTTACAAATGTAGCCGAGAACCAAAATTTAACATTCAGAATCATACATCAATTAAACGTAACATTTCTTAGAATATCACACTGCTTTATATCTAAGCATCAAGTAACATATTTTAAAAATGATTTTAACAGGACATTGTTACACAGAAACCGTAAATATATATTGCGGTTAATACTCCATAAGGTTCGAGAAAATGAAAGGGGTATACTCTTAAAAAGAAAATATTTAGGTTTCCTCCATTAATTTCATTCTATAATACCAACTTGGCTTCCCTTAGTTACATTACGTTCCTATAAAACAAGTCTTTAAATTCAATTTTCAAACTTTCTAAGTATCATAATGGAGGTGCTTTTTAAACAATAATATAGAAATAGCGTAAGGAAGCGTACCATTGAACGTTTGATTGACAAGAAGCTACACACAAGACACATTTAGATACTTTTCATCACATCAAAGTCCATTATTATGCAGATAAAAGCAATATTTCACATGAGAATTTAATATTTAATGGGGAAAAATTATGAAACACTTTTTTCTAAAGACAGAGCACTCTCATTTACAACAATTATCCTAACCGCCCTATCTTGTCAAAGTCAATCTTGGCAAATGGTGAAGGTAGTGTGATAGATATTTTTTAATTAATTTATTTAAGATACACATAGAAAATAACCATTCAACAAGAAAATATTAACAGCTTAAGATGCTCAATCATATTGAGTGAGCATTTGGGCAATTGGAGGAGACTTCCGGCTAAAAACACGATGGAAATAAAGTTTAAGCAAATTTTGATATCTGCGATATAGGGAAACCAATCTTAGCAACTAGCAACTGTTTCATCATTATACATATTGATGTAACATAGTTCGCCCGATTGGTCTGTTGTGAATTTAACACAAAACGCCGGGTGGTGTATTTACTATAATCTAATTTTTTAATCATATTCTCATATAAATATGTGTAGGCGGGAGCCTAGACTAGACTAAAATGATGAGATAGAAAAAAAGTTGTCTTTGGCAGGCGTCCTAATGGGATTCTAATGACATTTTGTGGTTTGGATCAACAGCTAGACTAGACTGCAAAGAAGAAATAATTCAAAACAAAATTTGAAAACCTCTACTTGCATGTCTGATCTGAGAGGCTGTGAGCCTAGAGAAACTCTCACCCTCCTCTCTTCTTTCTTCCTCATTTCTCTCTCCCTCCCTTTCCCTCTCCTCCCTCACTCTCAGATGAGGTGCTTATTTGGACTGTTGAGATCAGTTTGAATCCGAACAGAGGGCCATTTGCTATCTTATTACACAATGGAATTATCATAATTTCATTTTTTTAAAGAGATCTAACTTGATGTAGTTATGCGATTACAGGCGTTCTAACTTCTAAATTAACTAATGTGGCATTTTTACACCCTAATGAAGTCACAAATAATCAAAGAAATTTGAAAGTTTTGGAAAATTAGTTTTGTACCTTAGGAGGCTAAGCACATCCCTTTGCAGAAAACGCATGTTTTCTGCAAAGGGATGTGCTTAGCCTCCTAACGAAATGTGAAATGTGAAATGTGAAATGTGCTTAGCCTCCTCACGAAATGCAATGTGCTGATTTACGTGTTGTGGTTGTCATAGCAAACTAAGTTGTGATATAAAGGGTTTTCCTGCATTGCAACTGCAAATTCTTAAATAAAAGTCTTGGAATAAAAGCAAATTGTATTCACTTCACCATCCAGCTTATTAACAGAAGTAGAATATTAATATATATAACAAGCTGGGTCTAAGCAGTCTATGCTCAGAGCCCACAAAAGTCCCTCAAAAGTGAGGGAAAGCCATAGGATACCTCTCACCCCTAACCACAAACTCACATTAGGACAGTACTCCAGAAATGCCATCAGCACAGCCTTGCAAATATCGAGCCCAAATTATAATGTAATCATACTAGAATATCATATTTTGTCTGATGACAAGCCCTGCCAATATGGTGCCATGAACCATACCTGATGTGAAATTAGGCACCCAGCATGAGAAGCCATAGCAGAAGACTACTAGCAAAGCACAGCAGCAAGTTTTATGTGTTGTTGTTGTCATAACAAACTAATTTGTGATTATATTGCATTGCAACTGCAAATCTGCAGTTAGCAGACATTTTATTTTCATTTGGAAATGAATGCGTCAAGTAACGTGAGTAGTAACATAGTGGTGCCAGTGACCAGCTTTCACCTCTCGCTACTTCAACTAACTAGCAGTGGTTTCTAGAAGCAGGACCACTCTATGCTTAAAAAATATGCCAAAAGTAACAGGAGACTACTAGCAAAGTGCAGCAAGATAACATGCAGAAGTTCACATATACTCCATGGGTGGATGTGGTACACCAACTTCAGGATTTTGAAACATCAGAGGACAAGTATGAATTGGCTCAAGATGAGATCAACACGGTGAAAGGCCTGGTGTCCACAGTAGCGGCATATGAAGACTTATATAGTCGAGAGGTTTATACAGATATGGCTCACATGGCAACACTGAGTTGTTTGGACTTGGACAACAGTTCTGACCAGCAGAAAGACGTTGATGCCAAAAGAGCAACAGCTCTTAAATTGGTTCTTGACCTAGCCAAATACAAGGCAAACTTGTTTCGGCTATACTCAGGATGAGGTAAAAGAAACTGTCAATCAGCTATTTAAAGATCAGAGAATATACATCCTGAACGGGATTGGAGCGAATTCTGGAACCACTCCCCAGTTAACAGGAGTTCTAATGTAAGAGACCTTGCAGCCGTGACCCCCCAACACAGTTATATATAGAATTTTCATTCAGTAAATAAATCTTACAGAATTGGACGAATACATCTACGGATAGATCTTCCAGTAAGCCCGGAATGGGTGGTAAATCGCTGACCCCAGGCGATGACCACAGCGAGATCCCAGTTATGAGCACAAGTAGATGTGTTGGATTTAAAGTAACACTTGCTGCTGAGTCCCTGATATTGGGGAAATTTGCTTAAATTTCAACCATGTTCTACATCAGTATGTCAGTAACCAACACCTGGGAGCATAAATGCATGTATTTGGAGTATTTCAGAGTTTAAAATTCAGAGTCAGAGCAGGAGTTGTTCAGGAAGCAATTATAAGCCTGTTGACAGAAAGCAGACAAACATTGATAAGGGTCTTGCCAACCAAACTAGTAACCAAAAGGAGAAATCTGATGCCACAAAAAAACTGGAGACCAATAGATCTGTGCTGGCTGTGTGGTGCCATGTGTCCCCCAACTTAAGGACTTAAGGGCTCAGCTTGAGTCATGTAAGGGAGGAAAGGACAAGAGACGCCCCTGGGAAGTCTGAGCAGGGCCTCTTGTCCCATCTCAGGGAGATCTATAGCCACAAAGAATTTTTTCCCCTACAACAGGGCATATTATGTCTCAAGTGAACACATGCCTCAACTGCAAGGGTGATCTTGCGAATAGTTGTGCCTTTCGAAAAAGAGAATGGAAATTTTTCGGTTGATACCATACCACACCTGGGCCTTGTTTCATAATCAGGGACATAGTAATTAAGAAGAAAAACATCCCATTTTGGACAATTTCTGTTTCATTATCAAAGTTGAGAACTTCTCAAAGATTCGCAGCAACTCTGAGTACTTCGCAGCCCATGTCGCCTCTGTGTCTGCTATTACAGGTAATTCGTAATAAGACAAACACTCACGGCCAGTCCCATTGTCCACCCTCGCCTGGTCATGGTTGGGTGCACACTGCTGATCTGCGAATATGGGCATGTGAATGTGCGAATGTCTCACATTATGAAGCGCCAGGCTGGGACATTCTTTGTTACATTTGAACACTATTCGCAAATTTTCCAAATAAATCTGTCCATGTCTCCTTCATTATGAAACAATACCCTGGCTTCAACAGGACACTTCAGAAATCTGAGAACCAACTTTAAGGTGCAGATTTTACTGGACTGGCATGAAGGGCGACGTGAAGAGATGGATACATCTATGCCCAGACTGCTATCCCTGGACAAAAGACCTATTTGGGGAGAGGTTTAGTCACAATGCGAATGACATCCTCAGTGGGTTTAAGACAATTGGTAACACAAGTTTGTGCAGTCTCTAAGTGGTCTGAGGCAATCTACTTACTCAATCCCCTCTGCCAGTACCTATGAAGCTGCCTGAGAAGTCTTACGAGGGTAGGCCTAGTGAGAAGCAGAAGGTACATGATAAGTGGCAATCCTGTAATCGTGTAATAGGTCCCAGTCGCAAGACAGGGAAAACACCCCTCAGACTCCAATGGAGACTGTTACCCAGGAGGCGGAGGTGACTAAACCAGATAAGGGTCTGAAGAATAAGAAATGAAGGAATCGCTCCACAGACTGTGATGCTTTGAAGTTATAAATATATATTATCTTTTCTAATAAGTAGGAAACTAGATCATTGATATCAGCTAGCAATAGGGGGCCTCCACTATCAGCAAGTAGCGGCAAGTTTGTGTTGCCAATAGAGTGGCTAATTATTGGCCGCTCTATTGGCCTTGCTACTTGCCATAGTGTGGATGAGGTGGTGCAAATGTGTGGCAAGTCGATGCAAATGAATGGCAAGTCATTGGCCGCAACTTGCCATCATTGGCCACCACCACTCGGCGTTTTGTGTTAAATGTTTTGATTTCTTCGGCCAATAGATTGCCATTGGCTGTTCATTGGCAACTATTTGCCAAAATGGAACAGCTCATTACCAATTGCGTTACCAATAGATTTTCTATCAGCCTCTACTTGCTGGTCATTAGGCGATAATCTATTAGTTTTGGCAACACCATTGGCCACCACTTGCCTATAGTGGAAGCCCCTTATAATAAGTTGAGCATTGGTGAAAGGCCATGATGTAGGGTTGATAATTCAAATGTATTTGGAGTAAATGTCACATGCTAGTCTTAGTTGTAGCCATTTCAGTGTTGGTTCTTCATGCAATAAACACCTGTGCGTGCATAAACCCCATGGGCAACTATAGGGCGCGAAATTAAGAGATATCAACAAAGAAATCCATTTTAAAGGGGTAGCCATAAAGTTGGGCTCAATATACTATTATCACGGTTGTTTTCTAAAAAGAAATGGCTACAACAGAGACTAAAAGTATTATTTCCCCCCGTGTTTGCCCCTCACGGGTACTACCAGTGGGTCCCCCGGGACTGAAGCCCTCGGGACCATAGTACCCGCTCAGGCCAAACAGGGGAAATAATGCTCAAGTAATTACTGATATAACGTAAAATAACAGGGATATGAATTTTTCTGACTCATTGAACATGTAGAATAGAGTAGATTGTAGGTTCCTGCAATTAAAGAATACTTTTAGTATCCATAGGTTTATACAAGCTGGATTACATTTTGACTAAATTTTGGTAAGATTTAAATGCTACGTCTTATTATCATTTTATCAAACTGATTCAACAAAAATGGTTTATGATCTATACAATATGTTCTATTAGAGGATTACATTTGTGACCTGTTTTTTCCATTGGCGTTCCTGATAAAATTCGTAAAGAATGTCAAATGACATAGATAGAACCTGATGAGAATGCAGTACGAGGGACACTACTGCACTGTCCAAGATGGTTGTTCATCTCAAAACCATCTCGGACAGTGCAATAGTGTCCCGCGTACCACATTCGAATTTTAGTTCTATATTTACTCCCAAGTTGCTATGTATAAGTATATAGCTGTGTACTTGGGGGAGGAAGAGGGAATGGCAATGTCATACCACACGCGTTGAACTGGTGCAAATTACCACACTACTCCCTCCCATACAAGTAGCATGTGGTACCAACGTGGTACCAACGTGGAGTAAATTATAATACCCCCACATAATTTTGAACCTGGAGAAAGCTTGCTAGCAAAATGAAGTTGAGACAGCAGAAGTTCATACCAAGTTGTGTGGAAAAAAGTGTATGGACCTCAGGGAGCTCACTCCTCTCCTTTCCCATGGTGTTGTAGATCAAAGGCCCAATTATTACTTAGGTGACGGAAGTAAACACATTCACGCATTTTTGCTTAGAAGTAATGCTTGTAGAAAAGCGATGATTGACATGTGGGCATAAAACGCTGGTTTACACGCACAACTCGACCCAAGACAAATACGTCCGAAATATAGCAAGGGTGAAATGCGATACAGTAACCCAATATGACATGCCGGAAACGGAAGTCAACCTGGTATATAGAATATAAGAAGGGCAATTTACGCGTCCGCTCCAATTGCCCTAATAATAAGCTTTACATCATGGGATGAATGCATTACAGGGTCTTAATTTTACTATACACACAATCTTTCTTGCCATCACCAGTATATATGCTAAATAGTATGTCCACATATATTTTCAGAAGAAACGCCATACTGAAGTATTGCATTCAGTATCTATACTGGTTAGTTAATACGACCCAAAACAACACAGGTATACATTATGATTGAGAAAATGACACTTTCTAAAAATGGTTAAAATGGGTCGTCATTACATGTACATAGTAAGGAATAAGCATTGCTGTATCTACAGTACATCTAAATTCATGAACCAGTTAACAAGTTTAGAATGACACGCGAGTTGATTTGGGAAGATTGTGCCTGAAGCATATAGAGCCCTCGCACAAAATACGATTGGACGAATACTATAGTAGATATCATAGAAATAACAACAGAAAAATTAAGGAACGTTGCCAACACTAAGGTACGACACTGACCACAAAACAGACCCAGATGGAATTACCTTCTTTAGTCCGCATAATACCGGACATTACATGCACATAATTACAGACTGGAAGTTGTACACGCTGGGATATGAATAGGCACCATGTATAGAAACTGTGAATGTCTGTTGTAAGAGAAAAATGCAGTCGAGGTCGGAGGGAGATATGCTTATTTAGACTTCAGATTCACCTGAACATGAGATTATTAACTGATGGACATGGAATTTTAATCAGATGAAAGTGATATGTAACAGTCGTTGAAGTAGCACACTTCGAAAAGGGAAAATATGAATCAAATGAGATAATGATCTACAAGGGACATTAGTTGACAAGATCCTTAATAAGAATAAAGTAAAACTAGGCACTAGATGTATGTTGATAGCTGTTGGTACAATACCTTATAATGGGCTTTCAAAGAGAGTGGCTATGTCACCCAAGTCAGGACTAATCGTAGAAAATACAATATCAATGAGACCCGTTCCTTATAATAAACGTTCGCAGCAGATGACATCTACACATGTATATATTTCACATAAATATATAGAAGAATTGTATGTATTATAGAGAATGGAGATGTATGTAATACAAACAACATATTGCTATCCGTCATATTTCTCTGGTAACAAGAGAATCTCAGAAATAATTGACAATACTCACATACACATACATGCCGAGTATACATGTGTAACACTCGCAGACATATTCGAGGATATATTTTTCCATAGGAAAACTACTACATTGAAAAGTTGGAATACGTGACACAGGTGTTGGTAGACCGAGTTACAATATGCTCCAGAGATGGTTTATGATCTATACTATATGTATGTATACATACAACATTCAACGAACAAATTAACACCCAAGTTGGCCAATAGTTGAGAATAAACCATGCCAAGATTAGCCAGTTCATCATATGTCCACGAACATATATATGGTTGTTAGGGGAAACAACATGTGGAAATAGAATAGCGAATGTTTACACTATAATTTCGGAACTGAAAAAAAATGACCAATCCAACCAAGTACTGATAGGACTGGAGACATCTACGTTTTAGTCTAAACATACTTAACTATCAACTTATTTGAAAATAATAATATATGATGCTCTAGCATTAATATTCTAAATTTGTAAAATAATTTTCGACACTTGGTAACTCGTTTGTCTGACACACGTTCTTTCAAGTACTCATTCTAAATTCTCACAGAACTTCCCGAGGCAAATATAGTAATATGGGTGTTTACTGTTAACTCATTTGAAGTGTTCCGTTGTAATTCTTGCAGGGATTCCCTCGATCATATCCTATCCCATCTCTATCGATTCCTTATACAAGGGAAAGATCTCCTATATGTCATTTAAATATATATATCATAACATGACTATATAATAGACCACCACCTCGTATTTAAGCGATGTTAATAATCAGAAACAGTAATACAATAGTATTCATTTAAAATATCACTTTCGTTTCCCCACTGACATAGGATTTCGTAATTTTATATCTTCTAGAGAAAATATTGGCTCATTGGCACGTTAATTAGTTCTAAGAATATCAAAACGACATTAATTCCATCTAAATTTGGCCAACACTATTACTCACAATCTAAACAACTGACATAGCTGGACCCCATATAGATACATCGAAATAAATCAAAAGATTGTTTCTTAACAGCAGCAAATAACAAGTAAACTCATAAACAAGTTAATCATAGAACTTTACAGAGCACCATACTACCGTATTAGTAGGCAAATAATGAACCAATAACATGTTAGAAAAGCAAGAACCGCTGTGAACACTTATATTATAATACACATCAGTATGTATTGTTAGCATCATGGGGACAGCGAATTCTATTACATGTAGTTAGTATTAAACATCACATTGAATCACAACGTACGTAAGATAGACCTCGCACAATAGAATATTTAGTAACACCTAGGATGATGATAACTTACATAAATGATAACCACGCATAAACAATGATATCAAAAGCTATGTCCAGTATTTTCCTTCATGTATATACTGTGTTTGCTAAATAATTATGGCATGATTAAACTACTCCGATAACATCGCACTGGGCATTGTGGCCATCTGTTTCATGATAGGTATTGAGGTGAGATGACCAAAATGTTACGTTTGGAGGATTAAGGGCGTAGTCCACTATGTCGATTCTCATGCGATTTTGCGCCGCAGAGGACTCTTTTACACTAAATTCTGTGAGAATCGCATGAGAATCGGTTTAGTGGACTAGGCCCTTTACAGAATAATGGGGGAACAGAAGAGGCACCGATATTTCAGAAGCGTTAAGTTCATAACAGATTCTAACACATTCTAAGTTCCTTCTCAAAAATAGTAGAGAATCGTTGTATACTGTGGTAAGGCGGTCATCATGTGAATCAATTTTGGCTAATTCACCATCGTCGATGAGACAAGACAAATCATGTGATTAGTAGTACTTAGACACGTATCCCAAGAAGAACAAATCGTTAAAAAGAACAGCTAAACAGATAATATAGAATAGCTTATCTATAGTTAAAACATATACAGAAATAATCGAGATTTGTATCATATTAAAGACATGACAGAGGTTCAACTTTGCATAATATGCCATTTATAAATAAAATGAATTCCTTATGAAAAGTCCCCCACCGCTTGAGATACTTGGCTTCCAAAATGACCAAATTAAAAAACGTATCAGTAATTTGCCATCATTAAATTTAATGAAGGAGAGAAACAAAAGTAACAAGATCCACAATCACAAACGAGTCTTTTTTAGGAGTGTACTATATGATAATGGTAGAAGATTGTCAAGGTCCTGTGCAAGATATGCTGAAATTGTGTATATTCTGAACTGAATATATGTTGAAAGGCATTTCTATAGTCAGATTTAATTGATGATCAGAAGGAACGTAACACATTACTGAAGGCCCCAATTTAATATCTATTTAGACAATTTTAAATAGAAAAACAAAATTAGGAAAATTGTAAATCGAATGATAAACACACCACACAAAGATGACGGGTAAGGGAAATACATGTACCGAGGCCTAGTTGAAAATCCAGCTTTTAAATTGGCTAACTTTACAGTCTGTGCAATAGCCTTGTATGTGCATCAATACTCCACAGAAATAAACTCGTTCATGAGAACAAAACTGCGCAGAACAAGGGGAATGGGTAGACGGTGTATCTGTTTGAGTAGACCGCTAGTGAAACGACTCCTGATGAAGATTCGCGACTGGTCTTTTAGTGACATTGGCTGTGAAAGGAGGGAGCGCACGTCTTGTATGGCCTCTTCTCCGTAGTGAACGTACCCTTCTTCTAATACTCGCTGTAGCCAGATTCGGATTGGCCCTCTGTCACACCCAGCCACTACCAAAGCTCTGACTACAATCCACCTATGTCTGTTCAAAGCAAATTCAACTGGCATAACAGTCTCCCCTTCGTAGTACAAAGGAGAAAGGCGATCATATCCAGGTTGATTAACGTCACAATTGGACTGAATAAGAACCAAGGCACCTTCGTCATAGTCCCTTTTGATGGAGAGAATGAGGGGAGTTTCTAGAGCCTTGAACCGCCGCACATTGGGGTTAGATCCCAGTTGTAGGAAGAGTTTGAGGGTTTTCAGCCGCCGGTGCTCAATGGCAGCGTGGATGGGATAGGCAAGCTTCCTATCGCGCTCATTCAGAGGTACACCAGCTTCAATAAGTAGTTTTAGCATTTCCACGTTGTCACCTCCTATGCACGTAAGTTGCAGTACGTTCTCAGCTCGTCGAGGACCGATAGAGCTGCATTCCGGTGAGGCCCCATGCTTGAGAAGGAAAGACACTAGATCCGTGCGACCTTTTTTAACAGCTGCGTATAACGCACCGTCGAGGTGGTACTGCATAGTTTCCTCTGACGTCCATTTCTGACAACAAACCTCCAGGATTTCTGCAACCAACTTGATGTCAGCATTAACCTGGGAACTCACAACCACTTCTAAGCAGCTGCGTTTGAAGTCATTCTCTATGCTAGGGTCTGCACCTTTTTCTAAGAGGAGAGGGACAGCTTCATACATACCCTCCTCCAGGACAATGTGGAGGGCTGTATTGCCCATGAATCCCTGTTTATTTACAGCACACCCATGCTGTATCAAAGTCTCTATTAAAACCATGCCATAAATGTTTCCAGCCTTAGCTGCACGTGTTAAGGGCGTGTAACAGGAGTTGTCAGCATCGATAGTATCAGGGTTGATACCGGCTTGTAATAATAGCTTAGCAGATTCGACATCTCCCAGGTGTACAGCCCAGTGTAACGACTCCCAGTTGTCCCCTATATTCACCTTAGCACCAGCGTCTAGCAACATTTTGAGTATAGTAGGTCTTTGGCTCATCACAGAACACATGATGGGTGAGATTTCGCCTTCTCTGACATCGTTCAGGTCGATGCCCAGAGTGATGAGCTCCTTCAGTGTCTGGGAGTCACCCTTAGATATGGACTCAAACAGAGACTGCTCTATAGTTTTGAGGCCTACCTTAGGCAGAACACCTCCTAAATCGGCGTCTTCATCTCGTGATTCTCCCGACTCGTTTATCGTAACTAAGGGTGATTTTGATGAATTCATTCTGCAAAGTTGAGAAGACGGACCATATAATATATATATATCATTTTCATGAAATTAAATCGGAATATGATATAAATAAAATATAAGACAATGACAAGTGGTCATTATAATTGTGAAGCCTTTGTTTTTCTTTTAAATTTACACAAATCCAACGAAAGGAAAAACGGCATTCTAAAATTATAAACCCTATTTACAGTGCACCTATAATATAAAATGGGTGGGTGGTTTTATTTGAATGTCTTTCTTTCCTCTTACCTAACCGTTTGTTGACGCAAAAGCAATTAGATTTCTGATAGACCTTAATTTACATCTGCGATTAATTGAGCGACTTTTAAAAAAATCATAATTATTGGTAAATAACACTTAATGCAATGCGGATATTGATTGCAACTGGTGTCATTTCAACTGGAATATTACTGACTTTATTCTAACAATTTTTAAGGGTGGGGACGAGGGATTGGTTGCTTTACGCCCCATATAACAAACACATTCGTATATATTAGGTCAGATCCGGGCGAGAAAAGAAACACGCTTACGGGATGCGATACCCTGCTCTTTTCGATTATTAGCAATGGTTACGTCTGTGTATGGTTAGTGCGTTAGCGGTGCATCACCACCAAGCTTGGGATCAGATCGTTTCTCGTTTTTTTGGTAGCAGAGTGGTTTTCTGGCGGGCAAAAAGAATGCATTACTTGTACTTCAGGTTGGCGTCTCAAATTGTAGACATTTTTAAGATTTCGTGGTGAAAGTTGGGCACCTTATTCTGATTTACTTTTTAAACAGATAAATCAACTAAAAGAGTTTTTTTTTGTGTGTTACCATTCCAATGCACTCTAATTGTGAGCTGTAATTGACCATATTCACGTTTCAAGATTTGAAAATGTTATGGCTATTCTGGATATTTCTGGAAGCATAGACATAGAAGGAAGACTGGCAGTGGCACCCCTTATGATACAAAAAAGGCTGACATCAAAGAGTGTAACACAGATTTATAATCAATCACTGACTCTGTGGCCATGTGTTTATAAATATGGCTTATGCTGAACAAAATTACCGTAGAACTTGTAGGCGGTAGTATGGACAATATTTATTTTAAAATTCAGAATTTGATTTTCCATGATCTCTCCAGAATTCCATAACTATCCAGCCAGGCCTAGAAAATCAAATTGCTAATTTCATGACTTTTCATACAACAGTTACGGTACTCTAGTAGTGATATGAAAAGCAGATCTCGACTCTACTAGTCCCTAGGTCTGATTCTCGAACAGAGTACGGTAGGCCTATGGCAGAGACCACCTTATTTTTTAATCTGGATAAAAATACAAACTAAAACAAATTTAATTTGCGGCTAGGACTAAGTTGTCACAGTTGTGTCATGACATTATGAAAAAGCAAGTTGAATCTTATGTAAACTTCTGATGGTCAAGGGATTACCCTGAGGGTTCTCAAAATCACCAGAATGCCCTGAAATGACACTCATTTAGTACGGTAATAGAAATTCCCTGGGGAGCATGCCCCCATCGAGTGGGTAAGTGCCTTGGCTTTTAGAAATTAGATACGGTACATCAATTAAACCTCCGGATTGGCCCTCTCGACTCCAGGTTGGCAACCATGTATTATACCTCCCTGGCCTGCTCTAATATAAACCCCATGCCTACCTCCCAGCAACTACAGTGTCAACTTGGTCTTGGTTAGACAGAGTACATATCAATCTCGACTGCCCCTGTACAGTACAGACTAGGCTACAGTTGTGGCTAGGCCTATAGATCTATAGGTCTTGGTAGGCAAACCAATCAGAAAAGAAGGGGATTAAAAAGACAGCGACAGAATTCTAAGACTAATTTCTGATACAGAACAATTCTAAACCGAACGCTGCAGCGTAACGTATTTGCCTTAGCCCCAATCGATTGGCGTGGAAATAAAAAGAGAGATGACCAAAAATGGCAAGATGGGGAGAGACAGTGAGGACTGAGGTAGAAACTAAGTCTAAAGTAAACTAAGACACACATCTATCCCGGAAAACAGCGAGATGTGCCTTTGTCTTACCGCGAGCGTCCACACGTTAATGTTAAAACGCATCTAGATTCCATACCCGCAGCTTTTCACGCGCCCTTGCAGAAACCTTTCGTTGAAAAATGAGATTATTAAATGATGCATACTTATCAGAAGTGTAGGCCTACATATATATGCTGAAAACCAGCGAATTGAAGAACAGGGTAAAAATTGTAACCGGTTCAACGTTGCAACGGTTCGTCAAGTGCCTGGAGCCGCTGTGGCGCCGCGTAGTGTTAAAAAAGAGGACTGTGATTGCGCCACAGTGGAGGTTTTTGTAGACTACTTCAGCTACAGTGGGTCCATTATTAATTCCTAATCTTGTGCATTGATTCAACATCGTAAATATTTGACACAAAAAACGAAAATTCAATCAATCTCTAGGCTATAATTGTGTATTGATAGGTTTTTACAACCATAACATTGGATGTGGATGGCCTATCAATTATTTATTAAATTTTTTGAATGTTGGCTGGAACTACATAAAAGGTCACATTCTGTACCATACATAATAATTATTGATAGTAATAAAAACAAAACAAAAAGCAAGAGCAACTGAATTATTGTGGATTTTGAAATAAAATCGTGGAAAGCCGATATTGAGAGGTTTCCTAACAAAATTAAATATACTGGGACAATCAGCCTGCAGTTGAGCATTATTTCATGCAGTTGAAATTTTGGTATAGGCCTAGCCTATTTTGATCTATTTTTGGGAAGTGGATTTGATTACCGTACGTTCTACAGGGGGAGTTCTAGGGTGAGTAATGGATGAGTAGTTCTCATTACTCTCTCTATAACGGGGAAATCTCTTAATTTTCAATTTAATGGAAAAAGCATTTTCATCAAGAGATAATGTGTCGAACTGTCTATGTAGGGACTTAAACTATCGATACCGGTATTAAACTTTTATTCTCGTTATCAATGTAGGGATACTAGTCGCTTCATACTTATTTATAAATGGGGAGAGAGCTTCAATAGATCTAATATTTGTGACGTAATCACTCATTGCGATATAATCACTCATCCATGGAGGCGACTGCTACCCCACTTCAATTTATTCACTTTAATTACTTGGGTATTTCAGTGCCCAATCTTCTAGATCAAAGTAGTAACTGAATGGAATTCTTTTGTCATGAATTGGATTGTTTTTTCTTATATCAAAGACCACAAGAAATTAATTTTGCCGCGTAATTACACTAAATTACCCACCTTCCATTAAATGTATGTTAATGCTTGTATCTTTAAGAGGAATTAATTCATTGTGTTCCTTCATACCTCATTAGAAAGAGTATCCGATCCCTCTTTTATTTGTGATATAAGAATTCAAATTATTTATATGTTTTCTAATGTTAGAGTTTTGTAAATATCTGCGATGTAATCACTCATATATATGTTTTTAGCATATTTTACAAAACCATAAAACCCACAAATTGAGTTATTGAAGGTCAACATTCATAAAAGTGCACCTGATATAGGCCTACCTGCATGTACTTAAAAATTAATGAATTTAAAGAGAGCTAGGTCACAAATAGATTATTCTTTTACCTTTTAAAAAAGATAAACGACCCATTCTCACGAAAATGGTGCAGCTCATTCTAAAAGGGTAAAACTTATATTTTGCTTGATTGATCTGAGAGTTGGTAGGTTTGAAGATAATATATAGGCGGTAATATATCTGAGTTTTCCATTAAATTAGACCATTAGTTTTTGAAGAATGATGTAGAAACGTTGGTGAAAAAACGTCACACACCCCTATTTATCTTTTAGTGATGACCATTTCGCTCCTCAAATGTTTATATCATCTGTTATTACTATCACCATTCTCTAACTAAATGTTTTCTTTGTGTAATATAGACAAGGACAGTTTTTCTTTCATGTATAAAAACTTTTCAAATTGGGACAACAAAAAAAGTCAGAAACTAGATTCCCATAGGCTCTATCAATTAGATGAAACATCCTATCATTGAGTATGTTTCTATTGATTATTCTTAAATCGTTCTATTTTTTCTGTTATAATATAATCAAATATCAGCTTTTACCCCTGAGTATGATTAGTTACCCAGATTTTTGTAAATTATCCACATTTAAGAAAAACGTCGCCCAATCTATGTCAAATTCAGTCAATTATATAAAGCTTGATAGTTATTTTTTATGTTTTTCCTACATGACTGTCACCGTTTTAGACTATTTTAGCAATATTTTTTGAAAAATTTTTAGTCATGCCATTATTCACTCAAGGATGGTGATGTTTTCATGTAGTAGAGTCATATATGATGTGTTCCAGGAAAATGAGTCACAAGTCGCAAAAATGTTATTATTCAAAGTGATTAAATCATCAGATTTCTTTGTTGGAATATTCTCATTTTTGAAGTGCCTAGCGCTATTGATCATAGCAATATCTGTACCAAATTTCAGGACAGTGTAGTAAATATGTCCTTTCATTCTTGTCAAAGAATGGTGACAAGAATACGTTGCATCCTGTGATATCCATACCTCTTCCATGCAATCACAATCACTCATCTACATAAAATATATTGATCAATCTTCTTTTTATCTTATTATAGAAAGCTACCTAAGAACCTGTTCCTTAAAACTGAGCAAAATCAAATTATTTCTTGAGTACAAGGATTCAAATAGGGGCGACGTTTTTATGCTGCCAAGTGATATACTGAGTGAAAATTGTAAAAACGTCGCCCAATCTAAAGTCTAAATAACTCAGTTATTGAAATCTTGTCACTTACTGGAGATTATTTTCCTCAAAGTTTAAGATCATATAATTGTAATTATTGGAAAATTATTTAATTTGGCTAATGTTTTAGCTGACATTTTTATGTAACAATGTTGCCATAGTGCGGATGTTTGGCGACGTTTTTTCCGCCGATATTTTACCAATATAACTATGAGTTTGGTAATGATTAATAGGGCATTTCCCTTGATTTGATAGTATATGATTTAGAAAATATATATTCCAGATTAAATAGTTAGCAATGTTCAAGTGAAGAGAGGGTGCGATGTAAAATTGTGTGATCGACCCCGGAGGAAGAAAGAATTTGTTGATAGGCTGAATAAAAACTTTTAAAAACAAAAGAAAATAAAAAATATATAATTATCACAGATACACAAAAGTATATATTTTAATGATGCTTATGTCTAGACGGATGTATCTAGTCAATTTATTTTGTCTTTAAGATCAGAATCCACCAAGTTATGGCCAATAAATGGAAAAAATGGGCATTTAATATTTTGGGCCTAAAACACGGTTTTTCGGTTTTAAATCCTAGAAATATTGATCCTGTCTATGCAAATGTGTAGGCCTACATATAGCAGGAATCCTCAAGATATGACCAATGCGTCGTTATGATCTATTTGTCTGTAGGAGTAAAAGCCACTGAGTTACAGGGCAGAATAATTATGCTAATAAACGGCTGTAGGCACATTTCTTGAGAATTGACCAAATATGAAGTGTTTTAAAGGAATGATATATGCGATTTGAACATTAAATTGTTTTTCATCATTGTGGCCTCAGGCAGGGGAGCTGGTGCAGGAGGATCATAAACTGGGTTGCCACCTCAGATCAGGGATTAGGTACATTAATAAACATCAATAAAGGGATATATTATAGTTGAAGATCTATACCAGCTATTAATAGAAGCAAGACATGGCATATTTAGTGTTTGTTGGCAGCCATATTGGATATTAACCTTAAAAATGACCTTGGAACATAACATAACCTTGAGAAATGAATTCCTCATACTCAAAAACATCAATACATATACATAACTAATAAATTGAACCGTTATCTCTTATACTATAAATTTCTATCATCATAATTAGTTATAAATATTCGTAAATCATATTTAATAAGGTTACGCATTGTTACCTCATAATACAAGGGCGGAAATAAAATAAGATACAAATGTACTCAAACGCCCAGAGGAATTCGCTTTTAATTATATATATATATAATAGTAGTTAGTTATACTAACAATTTGGTAGGTTATGTTATAATGTAACTACTCCCTCGATTTCTGTGTACTATACCATGCTACATTTGAAACACACCTAAGGCTGTGCACTGATGTGAATGAGCCCAATTCATTTCCTGCATGAATTCCCCCCTTAACCAACTCCTCCCCTTAGGGCGAGGTTTGATGAATACACAGAAACATGATTTATGCGGTCCTTATTCAGCATTCAGAATAATAGTCTTCCAACCACACCAACGGAGTACATGATACAGTTTTAGGGATAGGACTTGGATACTGGCAAATCCTCATAAGTGAAGGAAGCAGGTAATCCATTTGAAATTGATTTCGCTTCTTTTTCTCTAAGATTTACTTTAGTATCCACAGAAACATATCAATATGTTAGCGAGTTTGAAGGAGAGCAGTTGTTTGAGGGAGCGCAATATTCTACGCGACTGAAAACGCCGAGTTAATTAACTGATTTATATATATGCCTTTAATAATCTTTAAAGGAACATTTTAAAGTCAGTTTGTGGACTTTTCCCAAAAGTAATGCCGGCAGTTCAGGTGGCAGGGTTGCGTATACAACTTATATCCCACACTAGATACGTGAGTGAGTGAGATTGGTTGCGTTACGCCCTTATCAACACTTTGAAGTGTTATATCAAGGGCGGGAGAGCTGAGAGGGAGGCAGTTTATGATCATACCCAGGAAATAGAGATAGAGAAGAAGGGAGAGAGAGACAGAGAAAGGAGACGGAAAGGCACTTTAAGGTCTTACCCAAGACCACACTAGATACGTTGTTTCATATAAAATACATATAACAAAAATAGAAATATTACTTTTTATACGATTAAAGTTAGCACCTGGTGTTGCACCACAGCAGAAAATGCTAACATTCTAACGAAATCAATGAAGTTGGCCTTTTACTCCCTTCCTAAATAGTCACAATTCATTGAAATAAACCTATTTCCATAAAATTAGTCTATAAAATAAGTCTACCTATGGTTAGATCTGGTGGACATCTTTCATGCAGTACATGATTTGTCATACTAAAGTAAAAATCATTAAAGCTATCACGGAAAAATACCCATTTTTGGGACATTATTTGCCTTTATTCTTGTCTTTTCGGGGTTCACTTGGAGAGAACGGCCCCTACGAATATAATATATTGTAATTTAGATCTAAGTTGTTCTATAGTTTCACCATATTCGTTTCAGACCCACAACTGTATCTTTTATATTCTAATGACCTGAAACATTTAGAATTAAACAGTATTTATCCTTTACGTGGATGATACTGTTCTTTTTGATAATGGAACCAACACCAACGCAATGAAACGAGCTAAGGAGAATGATATGTCAAAATGTTATAATTGGGCCATTGCAAATAAAATAATGATAAGCATGAAAAAGAGCAAATGCATGATTTTTAGTAGAACAGAAGAAACATATTACCCAGGTATAACTTTCTATAATCACACTATCACACACGTAATCTCTTCTAGAAATAATTATAGGAAAAATAGGAAAAATTAATAAGGAAACTAAACTATAGTATACACTAGCTGTGTTTAATGAGACAGTACCTGACTGAGCATGCTGCTATTACACTGGTAAAGAAATTTTATTCTTTCAATCAGACAATAGCCTATAACTTTTCTAACCCCAATGTATAACCAACGCGTATACATGAACATTTAAAATTCGTTGGTATAACTGTATGAAGCAAAAGAAATAGACTCCAAAACAAAGAAGGTGGTGTACATATGGCCAAAAAAAAAATAGGTGTGTTTCCGATTTATCTGGCTGAAAACTAGGTAGGGGGGGGGGGGTAATTTTTTTTGTTTGGAAACCACCTCCCAGGAACTGAGAAAAATGACTTTTTCATAACAATAGTTGTTTTGAACATGGAAAATGTGCTTTTTGACCGTTTAGGGTTAGGAAAACCCGTTTTCCTGCTTTTATAAGCTTTTTTTGTCAAAAAATCCAAAAAAACTAAGATATGATGGTGAAAAAATCAGGTTTGGTAAATTTTTTTTTAGGTAGGGTAAGGTTTTTCTAGGTAGGGGGGGGGGGGGGTAAATCGGAAACACACCTATTTTTTTTGGCCTATTCATCATAAATGTATTATATAGAGTAATGTCTTTGAACAATCGCCAAGAATTCCACCTTCTTCAAAATTGGGAAAGAAATATCATATAGCAGAGAACTCCAAATTTGCCAGAAAGGAAATCGCATCAATACCCGAAAACGGAACGCAATAATTATTCCACACAATATATACAAGAACCGAAAATGATAGGAAGTCACTGTATTACCAACTGAGACAAATCTTGGATAGACAACGACATGGCAATATCTAGCTTAAAGAATCCTTCACTTGTTCACAAAACCTCCCTCCACCCCCTACCCCATCGACATATGATAATGTATTATTGCAATTACATCAACTAGTATATCATCCACCAATACCTAATATACTAATATAACTTATGAGCAGGTGGTGGGAGGAATGTCTCACGACGATACCATGAATGTATATAATATACTGCCTAATAAATTTAATAAAAAGGGGCGGATGGCAATTGCACGGTCATGCAATGAGTCATTACAAAATCTATATATATACTATGTACATGTATCGTTTCGCCGATCCTCTTGATTTAACCAGTCATAATTATAATATAATTACCTTTGTATTAAATATAATATATTATGTCGATGTAGTGTAGGGCTAACGTGGACATGTTCAATTGAGCTGCATGGTCATCAAATTGCCGTGGACAGCTTTGTATATTTCATGTACATTTTGCGGTTATATTATGCAGTTATAAAAATAAGCATTTTGTTGGCATCATGATTAAAAGAACAAAAGTAATATCGTAGCATGCCTTCTCCCTAGGGGATTTTTCTCACCTGGATCCAAAAATCCCCCGAAAATAATCGGTGATAAGTATTTTAGCCTCTAAATGAGCTGTTGTGTTGTTTCCCAACCCAAATGATGCACTTTTGGTGAAATTGCCCATATACAGTGGAACCCCCGGGTGATCGCATATTAGAGGAGCCCTATGGTTATAATGGGTGGGAGAAGGAGAAGGAGAAGGAGGAGGTATCTATACAAAGTGGTTGCTATTGCGGGCGCTTTACTAACATCTAATTGAGTGGGGAAAGTCGGGACTGAGAAAAACTGGTCTTAATAAAGGGTTGGCTTCTCTAAACAGGTGGTCTTTATGCAGGGTTCCACTGTATGTCATCACTATAATATCAAAATGATGGAGTTGAAGAAGTTTAATGAACGACTTGATCTGATTAAATATTTATTTCTGTAAGACTGAAATGGTCATTATTTTGAATTGAATTGAATTGAGTAATCTTTTATTTGTCAAAGATATAGTAACAATTACACGAAAAAAAAACCCTGACAAATTGGTCGACAGACTTCTGGGATAGTCCCAGTTCTTCCAGTCGTTCCCAGTTCTTCCAGTCGTTCCCAGTATTTAAATACTACTGTGATTGTTCAATAGCTTTCAATATAAAAGACCATCAGTGATTGAGAAAAAGAGATAATATAGGGGATATATGTTCCACTGCACACATGGAACGTTTTATGTTGCCACGACAAAAATGCTCAGGGCATGAATAAAAAATGAAGATGGGCTATGATAATCGGGGCCGAAAATCATTACTTTTTAGGATGAACAGAACAAAGTATTACTAAAAAGAACGCGCAGGGCGACGCGTATAGTAGCTTATAGTTGTGCCACAAGGTAGGCACTCAGCCTTCTAGAAATAAAAGTCCTCATAACTTCTTTTAATATGCATGTATACGTTATTTTCCCTCATACCTTATTGGGAAGGGTTTGCACAACTGTTTAATACTTCTCATAATATACCTGTATATATATATGTATATTCTGTCACTAATCAGAGCAGTTTACATGATGTGTATACTGTCACTAATCTGAGCAGTTTAAATGATGTGCAACGTAGTTGTGCAGTCACTTCAGAACTTGCGGAAAACTTATATTTGGGCATAGAATAATGGCAACCATAATTTTATCATATTGATATATACTTGAATATTTTTGATACAGGGATTAAGTGCTAAATCTGATATATACTTATTTTGTGATAAATTATTTGATCAGATTCCAAAGGGTTGGGGATATCGTTCTTGGAATTCAGATGTTGGATATATACAAAAATACATATGGTAGGGTTTAATTCTCACTAACTGTAAAACCCATCAAGTTACAGGGTAGTAAAGACGGAAAAGGGGATTGGGCCTATTTCGTGAGAACTGCTCATATATAATTTCTCTACCTGAAACTACCATTCCTGGCATGATGCACAATAAAGTACATGAGAACGGCATTTCTTCCTTCCTTGAAAGCTGTAGTTCAATGTATTTGTATTAAATAAATTATTAGAAGTAGTCAAGAAAAATGGAATCATTATTAGCCAGAAGTAATCATTAAACATACAGGACATTTCCCCTACAATATACTTTATTAAAAAATTTCATCCTGTAAATTGGGTGAATGCATGACTACCCAATGCACATTCACATATAATAGCAAGTCTAATATACAGTTGTAAAAACCGATGAAAACGGGTCAAATAATGGTTGTACAATGAATAGGACACCTTGAACTATCTAGAACTGCTTTCATATTCAAAGTGAAAGAAGCATATCCGCATGTCATAATTATAACTAGATCTATTTTTGGTACACTTTGTTCATACTGTTACTTGTAGCCTACACTCCCCCACATCCAGTAAACCATTTTACAAACTTTAGGGAAAGACAAATAATTTTAACTCTTGAAATCAATCAATAACTCAAAATGCGTTGTAGAGACACTTTCCATCGTAGAGACACTGCTAATTGTTGACATGTCTGAAATGGTTGAAAAAGCTTTGAAATGGTCTTAACTGGTTCTTCTCACCTTTGGATATGTAGGCATAGATTCCATGACAAAAGATATATTGAACCATAATTACTTTGTCTCACAGGGCCTGCAAGATTAGGTCTATTGATCTGTGAAGATGCATAATAATGGAGTTAGAAATTCTCATTGCAATAGGAATATTTCCAAACTGTATACTTCCCCATATCTACTAAACCAGTCAAAAACTCTTAGTGAAAGCCATTAAATGTATCCCTTGAAATTAATCAATAAGTCAAAATGTGTTGTAGAGACAGATCGCATCGTAGAGACACCGCACCTTTTTACTTTTTTTAAATGGTTTGGAATTATAACAAATAGTTTAAAATTGTGTCATACCTGCATGCCTCTGTGACATTGCCCTATGTAACACTGCCCTGTGTAACACTGCCTGTGTAACCCCGCCATGTGTAGCACCACCATGTGTAATATATCTCCATGTCTATCACCATGTGATTTTACACTGCCATGGACAACACAGCCATGTGTAACACAGCCATATGTGCAACACCACCATAATATGCAGTGTTACATATTATGTAACACTGCTATATATATGTAACACCACCATGTGTAACACCGCCATGGGGTAATTACACTGCCACGAGTAACACCACCATGTGTAACATTGCCATGTGTAACCCCACCATATATGGGGTAGGAGTTCATGTATAATATAATATATGGTACAATGAATTGTCAATCCCAACTACCCAGTAATATAACGTCGTTGTAAGCTGCAAGCGCCGGATTGTATATTATTCATTTTTCAAATTTGGTATCGTCTCTAACTTGTGTATTCTCATACATGTATCTTATATGTTGCATAATATTGACATAATGACGGGGTACTCGGAAGAGCTGTGAATAGCACAGACAGTATTCCACTTCCATTATTCTTTTGACTTAATATATATGTAACTGTGAAATGGAAATAAAATCTTTTATTATTATATGGGACAATATAGCCAAGGAGATTTGGTAGAAATTATAGGAATTTTGAGAAGCAATGTACCAAGTTTTTCTTTTTTGAAAATGTCTGCATCTTGAGAATATTAAAAAAATGTTTGGTTATGAATCGGTTAAATTTGGGTGAGATTTGCCATTCTTTGGATGTTTTCAAAAATACGGACTCAGTACAAATTCTGCAGACCTTCATCCCTGTAGAGGGCTTTATTCTCTTAGCATGTGTACAAGGAAATTTGAGTAATGTAGAAAACAGAAAAATATGCCAAAATAGAAGATTGTTTTAAAATATAGGATATATCTGTGGTCACTGAACAGAAAAGAATAGTTGTACAATGAATAGGACACCTTGAGTTATCTAGAACTGCTTTCATATTCAAAGTGGCTATAAAAACATATCTGCATGTCATATTTATAACAAAATATATTTTTGGTATGCTTTGTTCATAATGTTAATGATTGGTGTAATTGAAAGGACCTTAACTTTGGCATTATCTTCGGCTAAAATGATTCAACGGTTAAATTAGATGAGTCTTACATGATTTCATGAGGTTGTTACCATAGTAACCGAATGGAAAAGCATGACTACTGAAATTAGTGAAATTGAAGTTATTTTAGATTTTTGGTTGCCATGGTAACAATTCTGGCCCAATTTCAAAACAATTTATATTTCTGAGTTCTCCTCATTTTCAGCTTTCACCTGATATCACACATGACTATATCAGATCATTTTTAAAAAAATCATTTTTTTGCTAGGATCCTCAATAAATGTTATATACCCTAACCTGTTGCCATGGTTACCCCTCTAGGATACAGGGAAAAAAATGATTCATACTACTAATTTCGGTCTGTTGGGCGAGAATTGAAAGTATAATGATATGAGGCTGAATGGTTCAGCAGAAAATCTTATGATTCATTCCAGTCCAAAAATGATGTAATTGATTAAAGATCGGTTACCATGGAAACAGTTATTGGAGTAAAACAGAATTTTTTATTGAAAAATATTAAGGTATCCAAGTACGTGAAATCTAGTGGTTTTGTAAGGAAGAATTAGTCAGATTTCCTAAATACAAAGAGGAAAACTGACAAAAATAAGCCCTAAATTGTTGCCTTGTTTCCATGGTTACCATTCTATTCCTTATCTGTTATCATGGAAATAAATACTAGAATATTAATTGTCATGTTGTATGCTTTTAGATGATACCACATACACTATGTTGTGTTATAACACAACATCTCCATAGATATCCAAAATGTGCCATAGTTGCCCAAATGGGCAACAATTGGCCACATGGCTCCAGCAACAATTGTTGCCCACGGGCCCGAAGGGGTTAACATCAAACAATAGTAGATCTATACCAATTAATATGGAACGTCATTACATGCAATGTTCGGAAAAGTGATAGTTGGCATAGGCTTTTGGCTCCCATCCAATGTGGGGTGTATAATATGTCTGCCACAGGACAGCTCATATTTATATGCACCAGTATAAATGCACAATATGAATTAACCAAGCCCCACCCTATATCAAGGTTACCTTTCATGTTGCAATTTCCATACATAATAACGGAAGACCTTGTCATAATTGAACGTCCAAATATGATCCTAAATCTGATTTTCAAATATTTATTATTCTAGATTATCTCCTTCATTAGTGTAATATGCATTGTTTGACTGAAAGGTGAATCGAATTTTATATACAATGCCTGTGAAATGATAAACTGATGACTGAAAGTAAATAGATTTGTTGGTTGAAAAACGTGATTAAAGCATTTAACAATTGATAACAGAATACAAACTTTGTATTGTCTGTAGTAGTATCTGATATTTAATTATGGTTCTTAAGCAACTATGGAAACTCAAGATCGGTTTAATACAACACAAACCCAGTTCTATCAGTCCTCACTAGATTCACCTTTATTCAGGGGTTGCAAAGTAACCAGCCCCTGCAGCAGGAAGCATAAAGTGGGATATCCACTTGCACGATAATCGGTCACCTAGCGGTCACCGACAATCAGTCACCGGGGGTCACCGACAATCGCGCAAGTGGATACCGGGGACCGACAATCGGTCACCTGGTGCATTTTGTCGGTGACGTCCATCGGTGACCCCTCCCGACAAAGTTTGAATCTTCAAACTTTGTCAGGAGGGGTCACCGACAATCAGTCCCCCCTGCAATTTTTTTATTTTTTTTTTCGGCTGGTATGGCCATATCGATGTTGGTTATGATTGGGAAACACCTCATTTACATTTGCATCGACGTTTTAGTTCATTTCCACATTAATTTTGTCACTATTTGGGGTTGATTATATTTCATATTGGTCTTTTTAAGGCATATTTCCGCATTTTTTCAATTATTTATCATTTAGTATGGTTCTATTGAATAGTGTTATTTGGAGTTAATTTGTACATTTATTTTTATCATTTCCATCATTTATTATAAATATTTATTGGTATTTTTGGGTGATTATTTCGACTATTTCGACTTCAAAAGACTCCCAATCGTACAGTATATTGCACCACGTTGTAGCATACTGATTTAATTTAATATTTCTTTAATTAGATATACTGAATATAGGTTTTAATATATTTAATTCCATACATAATAATTATGAGTAATTCTCCCAATCGAGCATCATTTGGTTTTCCAGCCTAGGGTGTCTACAACCTGTACTTGGGATTATCACACATGAATATAACCATTTTATTTGAATTCCTTGGCAAAAATAATTAGTTTATCAGATTGTTGCGGCTGGTGAGAAGGATCGTTCTCTGTACATCATATTGTTATGTGGTGCATCAAGAATTAGTGTTGGACGAAAGGATTGTTGCGTTGTGCCTCCATCATATTCCATTTGGGTACTTTGAACATGCATCCTATACAAACAATCTTTATTGTGGCATATTTATCCTCTCTATATATTCTATTGTGATACATATTATATATCATTTGGGTGCCCCAGACATGACGGAGAAAATAAATATTGGAATCAAGTTTTATTCCCAGTAACACTCATTGATATCTGAAGTACCTCAAACATGTGATTGTTCATTAGTCAGTTACCATTGTCAACCTAAGTGATAATTTCTGGGAAGGCCTAGTCACAGACATTTTTGTGGTGTAAGTAAATACCGGGAACCGACGAAGGTGACCGACGATGGCAGGGAACCAATTGTTGGTCACCTTTGGACACTTTTGTCGGTTGTCGGTTGTCGGCTAAGTGGATATCACACTTAATGCCTCCTGATGGTCCTGTGACCGGAGCCATAGGGGTGTCCTCATAATATGAATTAATTAATGAATCCTTTATTTGAGACTACTCAACATATAAGACACATGTATAAGAATACACAAGTTAGAGACAATACCAAATTTGAAAAATGGATAATATACAATCCAGCGCTTGCAGCTTACAATTTTGGTTTGGTTTGGTTTGGTTTGGTTAGTTTCACCTCCGCTAATAGTAATTAAAAGTTAGCAGATATACTGTGGTTTTATTATTTTATTCTGTGCAGCTTACAATGACGTTATATTACTGGGTAGTTGGGATTGACAATTCATTGTACCATATATTATAATATACATGAACTCCTACTCCTGAATAAAAATGTAATAATTTTGTTGAATATTATGTCTTTATAAAGGTATTTGAGGGGCATAGGAAGTCACCATGGGGTTCTTCCCCGGGACCGCAATCTGCCTACTGTTTATCCTAGCTTTGCCAAAAACAATATGTAAGTATTCACTAACATAACTGTAAGTATTACTAACATATATTATAGACATACATCACGACATATTTCGAATATTTGTCACAGAGTGCACAATTTTTATGATTGTGACATATTCCCTCTTTGCAGTTGTATTCATCCTTGTTTGAGTTTAATCATCAGTATATGAGTAATTCTCCCAAACGGGCAGCATTTTGATTTCAGTAGGCCATTTTTTGTAGAAAAAATAAAATTCGTTGAATCTCTACAATTTTTGGTTTATGTATGGCAGGGAATATCAGCATAATGCAGGTGAAGTTTGGGAAGGCTGGGGCAAATATTTTGATTCCTACAGCTATGTTTCAAATACCTATATTTTTCCTATTATTTTTCCTTATTTTCGCCTTATTAAACCCGATTAATCAAATATTTAGTGTAAGAATGAGGTAAATTACCCACTAATTAGTCTGGCAAAATTAAATGAAAAGTCAGAGATAGAGAATGTAGGTTGGCCGGGAAAAGAGAGCCTTGGTTCTCACCAGAAGTTTGACTTGATTTTGAAAAAGGATATCCATTTTATTACCATAAAATCACCGTTTGAATAGGAGGGTCTCTTTATTTTTAATAATTATGGCGTAACGGCGACGCTAATGGCATAACGGCGACATTTCTACACAAGCTGGTCTCAATATCAAACCATTTGTATTCATTCATATTTATGCTTTTCACCAACTTCAAGCAGGCCTAAAGAATAATTAGGTAGGCCGAAATTACATGAAAATGTTTTTTAGGAAAAATATTGGACATATTTTACATGTCGTAACGCGACCTTAAATATTCCCACACCAGTTCAAGGAATTTTATGTGAGGTGATATAAGATTTCAGGGATAGCATGGGCTATTAACTTTTCTTTTTATCTAACTATACATACATATACATCCTCCCTATACAAAAAAAATAAATGCAATTCAATATTGATCATTACTCTTGGAGTATTTGATTGTGTTGAAGCCAGTATATGTCGTAGCGGTGACACAAATATTCCAAAATGATATTTTCCTTCTCTAAATCAGTATAAATTAGTGATTACATATGAATTGTGTTTTTTCATAATAATGAACCAGCGTGCACGTGTAGAAACCATTTTTTTCAGCAGAAGTAAAATATTTTCTAAATGCGCCTGTGTATTATATTCCAATTCCATAATTATTACTTATTCTCTAGCCTGAAATAGCCCTTTTATCCCAATAGCAGCGAAGATTTTGGTATAAGAACTTTGAAAGTAGGGTTCCCACGGCCTAATTTTGGCCAAAGAATTCGAATAAAACGGTTATGAACATGTGTGGTTATCCTAAATACAAGTTGTAGAAACCCTAGGCTGGAAAACCAAATGATGCCCTATTGAGAGAATTACTCATATGGCTTAGCAATGCAAACACATCCCCTTGTGGCTATATCAATAGAGAAAAGATGATATATTATAAATATATAATATATTCCCATAAAGGGATTGTTTAGACCCTTTTTTGTTCGTGTTACCGCTTGTCAAAAAGTTATGGTAGTTCTTCATCGTATGACATGACACGACCTTCAGCCACTTCACATAATTTCTTCCTCCTGTGGATGCCAACAGCCTATATCTTAAATATTATGAAAATATTCTATATAATTCTATATATAACATCCTATATATGAATATATCCTATATGAATATATTCCTAAATATCCTATATCATCACAACGTTTGTATTATCATTTACAATTAGTGATAACCTTGAAAAAGATTCCTCAATTACGCATATTTTCACTTATAAATATTCTGAATACTCTGATATGTGATATTGTGTTTGATTGAAACGAAGTAAATGCCGTTGCTTCTTTTTGCCATATAACCTTACCTTGTGGCATTCGCATCATTGTACGCAATCAGGGTATCAAGTTATGATATCTATTATTCTTTTCTTCTTCATTTCTTTAATTACTTCATTTCAATTATATTATGATTTATATTATAATTAGTGATTGAAAAGGAGTAAAAAGATATTCCTCATTTTGGCCATGAGACCATATCTTATAATTATATGTGTCTATTGTTGACTTATAACAGTGATTCAATGACTCCGGTGGTGGGAGATAATTACAGACTTGAACTAAGAAACTAACGAGAATTTACCATGAATGGTAGTTTATATCTTTGTTAATTCCAGTATCACAGTGTCAGCATGATGGGATTTTTGAGAATGCTGACATGGGTGGTCCAATAGACATTGGTGAAGGAGTTTTTGTGACTGTACAATGCAATCCAGGCTGGGTCAACGATGGAGCCACAACAGTGTTGGTATTCATTATACTATTAGGATGTCGGGATAGGAATGTTCTACTGGACACAATTTTGTATCTATTTTAAAATCTTGACAAAACTGTACCTAGGTAATCAGCTGAATGAAATGAAATAAAATCTTGCACAAAATTCGGAATATTTTGGACAATATCTAAAACGTTTTTAAAGGATTTTTTATGGTGAGAATGGAAATTTATAAATGCCAGAAATCGAGGAGGTTTATTTATGGATATTGTTTAACCATTCAAATATATATATATGGTCCACTCCTACGAAATGGGCCCAGGCCCTTTTCCCCTACCTTTGGCCCTTCTATCCCTCATATCTTACTGTTATATTCATTGATATTAAAACAAATCCTACTGACAGATTCCTCTTGGCTTGAAAATTCCTCTGATATATATACATTATTGTAGGGCTGATGATTATTTCATGGGCTAAAACCATTTAAAATCGATATTTTCATAGAAAAATGTCAATGATTAAACATTTGGAAGCTGGGGATTCAGAAATCTACATCAATTTGCGTTTTTTATATCTGATTGATTTTGCTCAGTCACCAGGTTCGAATCTAAATGCATTTTAGTAACCCAACTTACATTTATTTTAAATTATGGCACAAACAATATTTTGAAGGGTTTTTTTTGTTTTTACATCGCACATTTTGCTCACTTTCTTGCAATAAACTCATTTGATATATATCTAAAACAATCCCCAACATTTGATACCTAATAAGTCCAAATAGGACCATTAGTAGGGATGTTATGTCTGTTTAAAAAAGTTCAATTGGAAAATGGCTAATTATGTATGTTTTTACATTGCCACATTGATTAGTTGTGCTTTTCAATCTTATTGTAAAAAATCATTTAAAATTAATATGAATATATTGGGCAATTGATTCTCTTGTTGCCAGTGCAATATGAATGGTTTAAACTCATATGCCTTGTGCATAGAGTGTGAAAACACATGTTTTTATGTCGCACATCGCACGTTTTTACGTCGCACGTTTTTACGTCGCACGTCGTATTTGCTTAATAAAAGCAAAACTATTTAAGATAAAAAGTTGTAACATGTACCATACAAACCGCAACAATGTAAGCTTTCTGCTGATATAAAATCATCCATATCCCATGGATGGTCTGAACAGAAATGTCTTGTACATAGAGTGGGAAAATGCCTGATTTTAGGTCACACGTTTTTACGTCGCACTTTTTTAGGTCACACCATTGGCTTGATAGAGGCAGAATTCTTTAAGATAGAATGTTGTAACATATACCAAACAAACTGCAACAATGTCAGCTTTCTGTTGATATAGAATCATCCAGATCCTTTGAATGGTCTGAACAGAAATATGCCTTTTGCATAGAGAGAGAAAACACCCGATTTTAGGTCTCACATTCTTACGTCGCACGTTTTTAGGTCGCAACATTTGCTTGATAAAAGCAAGACGGTTTGAGATAGAAGGTTGTAACATATACCAAACAAACAGCAAGAATATCAGCTTTCGGCTGATGTAAAATGATTGTGATCCCTTTAATAGAAGCAAGGCTACTGTAAAGTGAATATATATACATTTCTACTTTTTAAATGACCATTAATTGATTAAATAAATATAAATATTTAAAATAAACGTTTTCGGCGATAGATTCCTAGATAATTGACTCTGGATGCCATTTATTTCAGGATTATATAGAGGAGAATATGAACATTTAGGAAATTATCCAGAAACTTTTCATCTTTAATCTAGATTTCATTTTTCCTCATTTTCATAACTGAAAAGCTAGACTTTTCAGAGAATAGCCCTGCAACGTTTTTACGTCGCACATAACTTCACCCTGGATCATAAAATAGCCATTAATTACCAGGCAGAAATAATTATTGATTCTTCTAGGTAAGGTGATAATAAAACGACTTGAGTCATTTTTTCTTTCATCTCTTGCTTATCAAGGGAACAGTGATGGATGATAAAAGGTAATGTCTAAAATTTCCCATAACCCAAAATAAAGCTGGTTTCAATTTTGAGATCCTGTAATCAAAATGAGGGTGTTATTATACCTTAAATTGCCAATCACATACTTAATTGCACACATTTTCAGAATCAAATGCTAAATTAAATCTAAAATTCATTACTCATTCCAATATGACAAATATATAGAGCAAAATCAATGTGCGACGTAAAAACATGCTAAATCTTAGCCTGATCTTTGATTTCATGAAAAATAAAAAGTATTTGATTAATTTAGTAGCAAATTTAGATTTGAAAGGTTCCATTAGCCTACTTTAAGGTCAATTAGTATGAAAAGCATTGAAGCGAATTTTTTTGGCACAATGATTTTTGGCCACTGGGCCCATTTCGTAGGAATGGACCATATATATATATATATATATATATATATATATATATATATATATATGTGTGTGTGTGTGTTCACCTTGTTGATTTAACAACTGCAAATACATTTTAAAAATTGTATCATTCCACATGGTTCAGCGGTGACAACAACTTCAGGTACGATTGCAGAGATAGTAACATAGGAGTTCGTATTCCAGAGCCACCGTGCATGAGTAGGTATTATTTCTACTTGCTTTGATAATACGGAGTCTGTTATGTTTTGTACGTGTTATCTCTGACCACACATAACCTGACAAAAATGATTGGTAAACCTATTTAGGATTTCCAATAATGGCTGTTGGTATAAATATGACCACTGGTCAGAAGTCAATCTCATACATAGGGATTAAAATATTATTCACATGACGAAGTTGGTACAATGTTCTTACACAGGATCATGAATCGTTCTACAGCGCGGAAAATGATCGAGATACCAAATATATATGATGAAGGGAAATACATATTGTCACCCCAAGAATCCCAAGAACAGTCGATCAGAACCAAACAATTTCCCTGAGGCCCCTGACAATACTACTATGCATGATGGCTAGATGAGGTCCGGGGATAGGTTCTCTAATAAATTGTTACCATTGATATGTTGTTTTTCTTCTTCCTTGGCCATTTCATTCAGACTAACTGATGATCCATTTGATTAAAGGTAGCATTTTGAAAAGTCCGTTTAATTCTTAGCGACTATTGGTGGTTCATGATGAATCAAGTCAGAAACTGGTGTAAAAGATTGGAATCTTGATTGGCCAATGACCAGGTGTAGACCAAGGTTGCTGCAACACCTGTATTAATACTGATTTTAGGTGATGACGTAATCATTTGAATGTTTTACAATTATGCTGAACCGAATGTAAATGAATAAATTCAACAACAAAATTAATAAATACATGGACAAAATTGAAGATGAATGAGAGCCAAAATTGAATGGTACAATGACACATGCTGTGACAAAAATGCTGTGACAGAAATATGTAACATAGAGACAGAATTAAATGAATATCTTTGCCATAATTAAAGGTTGATACGTCCTTATGAATGGAATGACTGGGGGATATATGCAAGTTTATATATCACATGGAAATAGTAAATCAATAATAACTCTGCTCCGTTAGTGAGCCTTCCAAGAGGTGATGATCTTTTATTAGAAATGGGTTGGCGAGGTGCTCCTTGTCTGGGGGTGGGGGAGTACTTCCTTCCCCACACCACCTATTCACTTGGTGTCTGACTTGACCAAGTTATAAGACCAAAAGTACAAAGACCACATTTATAAATGCAGAGACCGAATTTTGATCAGAATTAAAGAGTAACTCTAAGACATAATTAAGAAGAAAAGAGAATGAGTTTAAAATGTACAGACCAAATTAAATAATCTTAGACCACATTTTAAAAAATACACACCAAATCACTTTTTGTATTTGGTATGCCTCCCACAAACACGATATGGCCTATAATTGAGTTGACAGAGTTTTAAAGGCAAACGCTACTATTCACTGCCCCGCCCCCCTTTACCATATACCAAATCTACGGGCATTTTACGCACTACTCCTTTAGCATTGCAGTCTATGAGGAAATGGCCCATTTTGTCAAATTTTATAGAATAAAACAAACAATTAATGGCTACTCCTACTGTCCCAAAATTTTCTACACATACAGTTCAGGTTATATACTACAGAAAAAAATGAAAAAAAATATATGTCATCACGTTAGATTTTTTTTGATAGCTGTCTGAAATAGACATGTTTGGGAAACAGAGCTAGCTATGGGTACTCTCAGTTGTACTCAATTAGCATGCAAGTCTATTGGGAAATGCTGCATTTTCCTTTCACGGTTTTGGGAATAAAACAAAAATGGATATTCCGAATGTCCCAGAATTTTCTACACATATAGTGCAGGTGATATTCTACACATATATAGGGAAAAAAATGTATGTCATGACGTTAAAAAAATAATTGTAGCTGTCTGAAATAGACATGTTTAGGAAACATAGAACACTTTGAAAGCAGCAGATTTTTGGGTTGTCAGCCATGTTTCAAAGCCCCATAATTCAGAAACTAGCACGGTGACCCATTATTTTTTTTTCAGTTTTAAGAACACAAATACTTCAAAAATCACATACTAAAGAATCAGAAAAATGACATTTATTTTCACTGGTGAGGCAAAAAAATTGTTTTCATAAAAATGGTGAAAAATATTGAGTTTTTTCAAGTTTTTAATTTAAAATTCACATTATGTATTTGTTGTTTTCAAAATAAAAATAACAATGCACCCTATGGAAAAGAGGCATAGAATTATTGGCCAAATAATACTCTCTCTAAAACTGTTAATTTTACTTAAATTGAGTGAATATAAATAGTAAATATGAACTATGAAGTTGAGGTACTGCAAAATGGGCCCCCCTTTTGGTCGTCATTGGTACTTTTGAGATGCCAAATTTTGAAGCACTGTAATTCAAAAATGAGCACGGCGACCCAATGATTTTTTTCCATCCTTATGACCAGAAACACTTCAAGAATCAAATACTAAAGTTTCAGAAAAATGACATTTATTTTCATTTTCCACTAGATAGTAGCGTTTGCCTTTAAAGTTCTTCTCCTATATAAGCCAATCACAGGCCAGGTAATTTGGTCTCCGTAGTTTCTTTAACCTTAGGACTGTCTAAGAATGTTTAACTTGTTCTGTGCATTTTAGGTTAATATAAAGGACATGATTCTCAGGAGAGGCGAGAGTAGAGGGTAGTGTAGAGGGTAGGAGAGATGGTAGTGGAGAGGCGGAAGTAGAGGTTAGGGTAGAGGGTAGGCCTGAGTAAACGGTAAGGTAGAGGGTAGGAGAACGAGTAGTGGAGATGTGAGAGTAGCTCTATAGGGTGGGGCAGTGGGTAGGGTAGAGGGCAGGGTAGAGGGTAGGGTAGAGGGTAGGGAAGGGGGTAAGGGAGAGGGTAAGGGAGAGGGTAAGGGAGAGGGTAAGGGAGAGGCAAGTTTAGAGATTAGGAGAGCGGGTAGGGGGCAGGGTTAGTAACAGGGTAGGGGAGAGGGTCTGATGTCTGTATATTTATTAATTTTGTATCTCTATGTAACTAAAAAGTCAAAACAAGAAAGGTAACACTCGGCCCTTCATACTGAATTTGTATTGCAGTGGACATAGATGAGTGTACTCCGACTCCCACAGACTTTTTACCAAATCCAGCCTGTACCGGGACTGATACTTGCCAAAACTCAATTGGTTCTTATGCCTGCGTTCCTCTCCGTAAGTATTTTCTAAAACTAGATATGAGTTCATTGATAAAAACCCCAGTTTTTTCGATCATGTAGTGCAATTGTCATGTAGTACAATTTTGACATATTATTTCCATGCTGGAAGACCTGATATTATCTATATCAGATGTATGCCTCTTTTTTGTACTACTCTTGACAAACAATAATAGAGTAAAATTAGCCTATTGATTTTTGCTTTTGTTTTGAATGAATGTTTAACAGGAGTGAAGATAACAGTGTTTTAACAAACCTAGTATTTTGGTGTCAAAAACATTTGCTCTTATCCCATCAAATGCAATCCAGAAAAACATAACGTCTAATACTACGATAGTCATGTACATAACACATAATTCGTACCCCCATTAACTGGTGGTCTAATAACTTTAAAGACCATGGATAATTTATACACTTTGTTATACGCGTTATTACTCACATTCATTAATCTTTCATATGGACATTGCAGAATGCACTGGTATATCGTTGACGAATGTGGTGACTGCAATAACAGTTCTTAATGTGGGCGCAACTGCAAATACAGATTGCGTGGACGGTTTTGTGAACGATGCTGCTGGACAGTAAGACCTTTTAGTAGTGTTGGTACTAGGGTATGTGGGTATTAATGTGGTGGATAACGACTGGAAGCTATTAGATAGAACTGAACCAGAGGTTAGAACTACAAGTGTTATTCAATGGCTCGAGTTTACACTTAATTTTGTATCCAACAAGCAGCCACATAGATATAGGTATATATAATGAGATTCAAGTTACATCAGTGGCCACACCTTTTCGTTCCACTCTTTTTTCAATGCGTGCAGAATCCACAACACTATTAAATGGGTGTATTCTTCTCGCTCGAAGTGAATAACCCATTCACTTATAGTTATTGATCCAGTGTAAAATTTGCAATTTTGTAATTATTTTATCCTACTGAAATCCAAGATTGTCACTTGGACAATCAATTGATGTAACTTTGTTTCTTATGAACATAAATGAACGATTTTGGTGTCTACTCTAGTCAAGGAATCTACTGAAATGAAAAGAAAATCCAAAGCTGACGTAATTCAATCCAATTTTTTTCCTATATATTTGGAAAAAAATTGTTTCTCAAAGAATTGTGATCAGAGAATTGTGCAATACCTAACTTTGAAGTAGACATCACACTCTTTCATTGGTTTAATGTAAGCTAAGCTCTCCAACAAATGTTTTCTTGGTATTTTCCTTCGAAAATGGTAAATATGAAAAAATATGTTTAATAATTAAAAAGTATGGAATAAAAATGATTTGATAGTACTAGTAATAGTCTTATCATATACACATTTAATAGTATGAAGTTCTTAGTCACTAGGAATAATACAGAGTTAAATTTGGTGAATGAAACTTAAGATTATGCATAAGATTAAAGGTAATTTTTCAGGAAATTCATTTTATTTGAAAAGAAAATCATATTTTAACAGCAACTGATTGTAGAATAATTTTTAGTTCTCACATTAGAAATATGGACAATATAATGGCGTTTTTCTCCTTACTGCGTTTACCGAGTAGATTTCACTGAAAAAGCGGTAGTTGCGTCTCGTCAAGTACTATTCAGGAAGTGGAGGGAAACTAGCCTTAAAGCTATTGATGAAATGGTTACTACTAGAAGTAATTGAAAACAGTAAAAGTACGGTTCCATGATCATTGCTTACTTGATCTGGACACTCTATTAATAGACAGGCTGAGTTCACAGTGTGGCATCATAGATCCAATGTTTACAAAATGCCGAATGGCGAGATGGCCTGCCATTCAGCCCAATAACCTGCCAAAGACTTGCAAATCTGTGAGTCTGACCTGTTTTGGTTCAATGCTTTATGCAGACACATAATGAAAGGCAAACATGCAGTCTACAAAAATGATATAATCGATAGCAGATTAGCTAAAGCAGCCTCAGCCACAACAACTGACCAATTTTCAACAGCTTTGTTCAATATATCCTGATATTTGCGATGCACAATCCACCCCTGCTTCCATGTTGCTCAAACCTGTTGAAACTTTCTTATAAATATTTCCTCCAGAGACCACAACCACCAGAGATGATCAATGATTTGTGCATACTATATGGCATATTCCCTTTTTTCTGTAGCTGAATATAAAGAGATACTTTGTATGAAGAGCTCCAAAAAGACCTGGACGCAGTGGGAAAATGGTACACACTAAATGAAATCTCAGTAAATGTACAAAAAAGTAAAGCCATGAGCATAGCCTGCGTACAACACAATCAAACACAAAGGCACTAATAGCCTTAACAATGCCAAATTAGAGCATGTCACACAATACAAATACCTTGGCCTAGAAATTGATAGCAGCCTAACATTCAATCCACACCTAAAATCAAACAGGAAATACAGAGACTAAGAGCCACTGCCAAATCAATCAGGCCCTCTCTAGTAAAATCACAATCCTAATGTATAAGACCATGGTACGTCCCATATTTGACTTTAATGATATGTTCTATAGGCTACAATCCATACAAAACTCATTTCTAAGATTAGCATTAAACAAGGAAAAAACTTATACTGTCAAGGAAATCCACTCAGAAATAAAGATGGAATTTCTTAACGAAAGGAGAGACTCACATCTTCTCCACCTAGCATATGAGATGAGTTGTGACAAAAGATACCTTGACAACAGAAAAATCAACCTGCGAAGTCTGGCATGGAGTAAAGTCCTAAAAATACCAATGACAAAAGCAGAGAGGATCAGAAAATCATTTGTCGAACACTTTTCAACAAAATTGCGCCAGCTGAGAGAAACTACAATATGTACAAATGTAAAGGATGCAGATGCAAAGTGGGGCCAGTTTTCATAAGAATGCTACCCTGCATGCATCTAAACCCTCTAGTCCTCAAAATGATTAAAGGGTGTATAAACAGCGGTCAACGCAGTGTTTGTAAGAATGTCAGGACCTGAATCTGAAAATGGGATAGACTACCTATACAACACATGACCCATCTTCTATCATCAAAATTAACCTAAATTAACCCTAATTAAAACAAGGACCATGTCCACAAAACGTATGCAAAAGGAAACCCCATACCACGGGTCCCACCTTGATAAAGTCATAGCTAGTGCATCCCATTGCAGTAGAGTAGGTAACTAGTCACTTAATGCCGCTATATCCCATAAAATGTAAATTAAATTAAACTCTAGTCTAAGGGACCCTCTTATCTGGAGGACCTATGGCTGCCACAGAAGAGGACCGACCTATTTTCGGTGTATTTTGTCTTGTATCTGTTATCATGTACTGTTTCCAGGAAACAATATACATGTACATACATAACGTTGCGTTTTAATGTTGAGTCATATTGAATCAGTAATTTGTTCTGAATTGGCATGAACTTCACGCTGGATGCCCACATTTATTGTTATACATGCTCATTTTCATACAGGAATACAGTGCTCCTAGCATGTGTAGATGCTGACGCTGACGGGATTGCAGACCCAATAATCATCACCCCAATGGTCCCTTGCACATGTACGTTTTGGGGTTCTTTTTATTTAAGCATTTAATTATAAGGGATGTTCTGAATATGTTATCATTTCCCACTATACCATGTCTGATATCTCATTAAGTCTGGTTCACTTCCTGACAGACCTACTCCGCAAACACAATAGAAAAATCCCCTATTTATCTTAATATAAATGTCACATCTTAAATAATAATGATAGTAATGATAGTAAGAAAAATGAAACTGCCGTGAAGCATTGCCCCTATATTGCCTTGTGGAAGGGGGTCCAGGATGTTTCAACATCATCCAAGAGACAGTAATTAAAACTTTGATATTACCTAATACCAGTCTGCAGTTATGGTGATGTGGTAAACGCAGACCAGACAACTTACATAGCAGCCAATGGGGCATCCACCATTTTGACATGCGACGATGGCTGGACCACTCCAGCTGGCGCTCTAACGTAAGCTTCCTAATTCTAATTTTATTTTAGAGTATATTAATTCATGGTAAATACGATTTAAAGGAATATGAATCCTGTGTTAAATATAATAACAGCCCACCCCCTGATAAACAATTGGATTTGTCATAATATGCAGTATAATTTTTGATACTTAGGTTTACGTTGACATGTTCAGGATCTGGTTTTGTTGCAACACCACACGTCGATCCAGCGCAAGCATGTGCAAGTATGTTAAGTGGCCCTACTTCAAGCACTTAATCATTTATGATGTTAAAAATCATCTAAGCATGTTTCAGAAGTAAACCGTAGTCTCATAATAACCGAAGTGCCATAAGTGCAATATAAAACCATGATTTATTTGACTATATGGTATATTATATATAAATATTATTATGTATATTCAATGCTTTAACTCTCAACTTCAAAATATAATTAATACTGAGAATTTTCATTTTTGTTGCAGCCGATCTTGATGAGTGCTTAATAACCCCCGCGTTGTGCGTAGCTCCTATGGACATCTGCCAGAACACAGAGGGGTCCTATATCTGTTCAACAAGAAGTAAAAAGTTTTTTTTTTATTCAGTCACGATGGTTGCACTGTCCTCATGTCATAAAATGAATTTCGCCTATAAGTAATAATTATTGATGGTTGTGCGAAAGAAGGGGGTGGGCTAATATCATAGGAGGTTGCCCCCCCCCCCCCTTCACTGGTTAGATAAACATGTTTAGCGTTTGAAATGATAGTCCAATCTTAACATAATTGGTTAATTTTGGAATCAGGAGACAGTACCACATTAATAAGTATTATTGATCTACGATGCTCCTACATCAACCAAGAGACCTGAATTTCTTTCTCAATCACGTAAGGTGTAAATGTTCAAACAATGTAAATGTTCATGGAGAGTGAAAGGTTTCAATCTACATCTACGTGTACTGTGAAACTGTTCAAACTGCTAGAATTTTAGTAATACTAGTCCAAATTAGATATAAGTGACGAAAATGAGAAATAACCCACTCCAAGGTACGGTGAAACTGTTCAAACTGCAAAAATTTTAGGACAATAAGAAATAACCCACTCAAAACAAATGAAATATTCGTCCACTTGTCATCTTCTTCCCTTCGCCTCCATTCTACTCATTCCTTCTCTCTTCTTTCCTCTTTATTCTTCTCTCCTCCTCCTCTTCCTCCTTCTTGTTCTTGTTCTTGTTCTTCTTTTTCTTCTCCTCCTCTCCCCACTAGTATCCTGTTCACCACTTCCCCGGCTCCCCTTCCTCTATTTTGCCTGCCTCTCGCCCACTGGACTATCTTCTCCCAATGCCTCCCCTTGTCCCCACCCGTTCCCCAGCCGTCTCTCTTCCCCTACCTGATTTCCTTTTATTCATCATGCCATCATTCTCCCTGTCCTCTTCCCCTCTTTCACCCTACAGAGTCCTTTCCTTGCTTCCCTCCACCCCCCCCCCCGTCTTATTTCTTCATCTCTCCCCCACCTACTCTGTTGCCATGCCTCCTCACACCCTGAAAGGGAAAATAACTTGTTAGATCACAAACAAATTATATGTATAACACTAGTATAGTTATTTTATCTCCCAAATGTGGGCATTGTCCTGGAAAGATATTAACTGTGAACATATAACATAGTTTATGGATCTAACCGACCGGAACCTTATACAAACAAGAAAATTGGACATTACAATAACCTACTTTAACAACAAAAGAAGTCACCCATCTAAAATGGCCATATGGGTGATTGAATGACTACCAGTGTGTATTCCTTTCAAGAAGTTAAATCCACAACCCGTAGCGATTGTTTAACTCATGCATAGAGTCTTTGCCGTATGGGCAAAAAACCAAACCAAGCAAATATAGAACTATGTCTCTTTTAGGTGTGATTTATTTATCAAAAATACGGAGAAATGAATCGAGGGTCAGCCCAAGTTCTCTATTAAATGTCTATTTTCTGTATTCACGTTGGCTAATTGTCAAAAGCAAAGGATTGGTTCAATAGAGGTGTATAATTGACTGATTCTGTGATATAATTGTGCCAACATATTCTAAAAATGTAATAATTATTATTTGATACAGCATGTGGAGACCCTGGTGACTTTCCCAATACTTGGCATGAGCCTGTACAAGCAGTTCAAATTGGTGATATTGAAGTGACCATGTGGTGTCTTGATGGATGGCTTACAACAGATAAGTGAGTACACCTTTTTATGTTTGGACAAAAGTCAGTAATGTTAATGTTATAGGAGCCCTCCCCGCCCCCTAACCCCCGACTTAAGTTTAGGGGCTCTAGTGATAGTGGAATCGATCGTATAGTATGAGCTGAGCAGTGGGCACACCCACCCGAGTTTGGGAGTTCTAGAGGTAGTGCACTTGATCTTGTGAGTAGAGCCCAGGCCGCCCCTACCCCATTTATCATCTTCAAGAATTATACTGCAGTTTCAGAAAGAGGAAAAATGTATTCCCATTTTCCAATTGATACTCACCTTTGCCATTAATACAATACATTTTGTCCTAACAGCAGCGAATATTTCAACGTCAGTTGTGAAGATGATGGTTCGTGGACCCCTCCAGACGGAATCAGATGTGATGGTAGGTATTGTGCTGTTTCTAATGAAGTCACTCATTTTCTACCTTAGCATTTGCGCGGATTGCCAGTCATTGGGTACCTTTGCTGTGTCTCTATGGCTATTCCAAGCAGAGCTATGGCCACAAATTGACGGAAACAGAAGCAGGAAAGATGTTTTTAAATTTCCGTTTTAAATACTTTGGATTATTATGGGGATAGTGTATGTGTAATGACCCTCGGAATCATTTGGGAGGAGCAGCAATAACAACCAGAACAAGTCTAGATTAGATTTACTCTGTTTAATAGAAATAGCAGCAGACGATGTTACAAAAGGGATCACACAACCCAAAGGGTGTGGAATTGGTACAAAAGGTAGTATAGATGAAGTAATAATATAATGCAGTCTCCTTGAGAAATACGCCACCTTATGGTAGACAAATAGAAATAACATTTGCGCAGATAAATGCGCGAAATAACCGTAAAATGCTAATGCAAAGTGCGCATCCATTTGTACATGTATAGCATAGCATAAAACAACAGTAAGAAGTATATTGAAAGTATTCATGATATCAGGGAGGTATATACAGAGGGAGTGGAAGCCATGGGCTGATCACACAGGACGATGGTTGTCCGGGTTGTGTTATTGCTATTGGATTCCAGGTGGCGCTGCGGTGCTGTTGTTGACACTATTATAGTTTATCATTTAATCATAAATCAGTAAACAACAGCTAAGTTGTTCCATCAGCATACATAATCTTTGACACATTGGTAGCCCAGGTAAATTTGATTGCCTTTTCCCAGCAACACCATAACAGTCACATACTTAAAAATAGCTTTACAATTGTTGGCTATTGGATGGGGGCGGGGGTGTTGGTGGGGGTGTTGGTGGGGGTTGGTGGAGCTGATTCACTGAATACAATGTTTGGAGTTGGCTAAATCTTACAGCGCCACAAGCTGTAGTGGCATTATTCTTAACTATTGGGGTACCACGCATGGAACCTGGCTTCCGCTCCGTCTGTATATACCTCCCTGATGATATGTTTAAGACAAGAGTCCATCTAACCACTGCAGTGTATTATGTGCAACAGATTGCTACAGCAAGTTGGAAATTAGGGATGAATATTATGATCATTATTTGCAGAGGGTCCAGTAGGAACCCTCTTTATTAGCACACCATCACAGACAATATACATGTATCATAATCCGGACAATGTATCATAATTCGGATGAATAACAAAAGGATGATATAACATTTTTAAAAAAAGGATTTTGAATGAGTGAAGATAAATAAAGAGAAAATAATAGTTTCTGTCTCCATGTCGTTGGAAATTTTATTGTTTCATACCAGATTATCATGACTGAAAAATGTATTGTTTCATCTTTAAACCTTCTGTTGCCATATAATCTATTTGAATCACATGCTTTGTAATCTGAATACAATTTTAGCTTCATCAATATAGTTTCGGAATAGCCAGCTCACTACTGGCCAGCACCTGATTTGTGTGCGGGGTGATGGTCCCATATGGTGTCAACATGTACACATGTAGTGCCCACTGGACTGGGTGAATAGTGACGTGTATTCCATATCCACCCTGTGTCTGATCACCTGCCAAGCTGCCCATTACGTAAAATGTTGCTAACACGCCACAAATTACATTATCATATGCGCATTTTACTTGAGAGGTGCGATACAGGGGGGGCGCAATAAAAAATCAAGTTGCCTAAGGTGCTTAATATAGTTGTGCCACAAAATAAGCGTGAATTACACAGCGCCCCCGTGGTAGACTTTGCACAAACTATATTTAAAATCTAGACGGGCTCTGGGCGAGGTAAACGCACGTTCTCGCACTGTCTGAAATTTCTTTACAGAGTCGGCTTTTTGCATATAATCTTCACTTGGTCAAATTTAAGACGCATATAATAAATATTTAAACATTTATCAAACAAGATTCCTCCATGGGAGTACTCTGCCTCCGGAATTGCGCTGCCACGGAGGCATCTTTTTTTTTATATAAAGGGTGGCTCGTTCCTTTCTCTATATGTTTAGACCTTAGCAACCAAAAGACACGTGTGTAGTTGTTGTTCTTGTATGGAAAGTCCAAGTCAGAAATTCATCTCTTGACTTTAGTTCTTTTCTGTAATTCGAAGGACATACTTTTGGGCACTTGGCACACCTGGACAGTTTACCTGACCAATGACCTAGAAAAACCTATTATATAATATGTATATCACAAGGACGAACAATGGACATTTAAGTTAATTATATTCTCAACTTATTACTTATTATTAACTCAGTATCACTCTCCCAATATTAAAATTATTCATCAATAATCTGAATAAAATATTGCCTCTATTTGTTGTGTCAATGGTGAGGCAAAGAAATAGAAATAGTCATCTAGAACTAATGTGTTTTTTGTATTTTTCAGTGGATATAGATGAGTGTGACACAGAAGGCATTTGTGGTGTTGGAGGAAGATGTGTAAACACCAATGGTACCTACTACTGCCTCTGCGATGATGGCTACTATTGGGAAAATGGCGACTCGGGACTATCGGATGGCAGTTGTACAGGTTAGCTTGTAATGATTACATTAAATCTCACTGCTCTTATATCTTGTATTTTTAAAGTACTCATTTTCTGCTGTTAGATGATTTTTCTGTTGACTATTAACATAATGTGAATGATCCTGGGTCGAAAAAGCAAACCTCCCAAGGAGGGACTCACACTGCCGACCTGAGTTTCATTCTTTTCTTTTTTTACCTTTTTTTTACCAGGACTAGATCACCACAATAGTGGTCTTCCTCTTGTACCTAGGGGGAGGAGGGGAAATACTAGCCGCACCCAGGTTCGAACCCACAACATATTCATGTCACTGGGCCGACCCAACACTTTAGACCACTCAGACACCCCTTATATCCCCATTCATTATGAATATTTCAAAATTGTCCTTGGCATAGTTTATCTTAATTGTTTGTGTGTCAATAGTGTTGGTTTCCAGTGAAAACAAGGCATGTCCCCTGATTTACCATGTATCTTGAAGACTGTTGTTTGAAGTAGGCAGGGAATATTGAGTCGTTCAAGGAGGGAAAGGTTTTAGTAATTTCCTACATGTGTACCTCTGCTTGTTAGGAAGGAAAGGTCGTAGACAAATTCCCAGAGAAACATAACTGAAACTGTATGGGACTGAAGTAATTCCCCTGAGAGCACCCATTTTTCCTAGCTTAGCAGCTGCTTATGAATGGTTTAGGGAAGGAATAGCCTATTACACACAATGCATTTTACCGTAACGGGCCTAGTCCACTATATAAGCCGATTCTCATGCGATTTTGCGCCGCAGAGGATTCTTTTCCACTATATTCTGAGAGAATTGCATGAGAATCGGCTTAGTGGACAAGGGCCTTTAGAATGTCCAACTGAAGTAAATGAAAAGAATGTAAGAATTCACTCAAAAAAGTTTCTTCCCTTAGCTTATTCAACAAGGCCCAGGTAGACACCACTTTCTGATCCACTACAGATCTACTACATTATATTATATATAATATATGCTGATAACAATTGTATGGGTAACTAAATTTGTGGAATGTTTTTAGAAACGGTATGTCAAGCAATCACTGCACCAGACAATAGCGTTGAGATTGATCCACCTGCAACATGGGCCAGAGGCAATGTGTCAGTGTTTCAGTGTAATGAAGGTTACGAAGCTACCCATGGGCACAATGACCCTGACAACTTGGCCCAGTTTGCTCTGACCTGTATGGATGACGGGAGTACATGCGGTTGCAGCCTTCCGGTGTGTAAACGTAAGTGTTGCATTTCCATTATTTGCATTTGAACAGAAATAACTCTGATCAGGAATTAGTGCATTATGTGAACCAAGAATGTGACTGCATTTTATTATATATACACGCATTGGTGTTGAAACAATGTATTGTAGAGTTGGATATGTTGTGTCTCCATTAGACTTTACACTACGCAGGCCTAGACCTAAGCCTATATGGGGTAAAAGTGTGGCACTAACTACATAAAAAAGAAAGAAATCGAAAAAAAATATTTCTCACTAACTTAGTTTTTCTTTAGTATGGGAGTCTATGGGAAAATGGGGTATTTTTTCACGTTTTACCTACACTGCTATGCTTATGACATTGGTCAGAAGTCGGTGGGCATCTGCCCGCCAGTGTCAGGCTGAATTTACATCCTACCAATTGTACATCTAAGGGACGCTCAATACCAGCCCATCATTGTATGCCCTCCCATCATGCCTGATCGCCCCACCGTCGACGGCCTGTCATGGGACGTGATGTTGGGACAAATGTGAAAAAGCTCCTTGGTCTGGGATTCGACCCCACAATGTTCAGTTTTGGAGTCTTAGATTGCTAACCACTTGACCATAGAGGACTGTAAAGATGATGCATATAAACACTGGGCATAGCTGGACTTCACCTTATAGTATACCTGTATTAGTAGACGCCCATATTCTGAGATTCACTGTGTATACAAAAACATTATCCGCCGTTTTTCCCCCAAAATCTTCTACACTTATATTTGAGGTCATATGCTACAGATTTAATGGGGGGAAAATCACACATTGAGGGGTTAAAACAAAGTTGTGATCATTTGAAGTTGGTCATGTCATCAAATTCAGTGATTACACAGCATAATCAATGATGATAAAACCTAAAAAAAAACATAATTTACAACAGCTGCAACAGAAGTTAAACTGTAGATATTGAAAATCGTGCACACATACATCCAACCTTATGATAACAAGGAAATATTTCAAAGATAAAAATGAGCTGCTAGGTAGCATGTGTGTGGACACCCGTGTATATATTCAATTTATCATATTTCATTTGCTCCATAAAATTGTTGTTAAGCCTGAAATTGGTATTGTTGACCAATTACACCATTCCTAGAATAACAGTGTTATGATACAATGTGTAATGTCTACTTATAGCCCTTGACTGTGGAGAGCCAGGTAATGATAAATACACGTCTCATAAGGAACAAGTTAACACCACCTATGGCTCCATTGCCACATATGCTTGTGATGCCGGATACCAGACATCGAGTGAAGACGTCACTTACCAGAAGACGTGTGGTGATGGTGGGATCTGGGTTAAGGACCCTACAGATGCTTGGTGTACTGGTAGGTCTATCCCAACGGCTGTTTCCTGCAATTCCAGTTCTAAATTCCAGTGTTTGGCCAGGGAATGTCAACGAATGATATAAACTGAACATTATTGTTATATTGTGATATATGGATCTGAGTTGATTTGTAAATTGTTGATATCAGATTAGATTTAACTTCATGCTAGAGTGCTAAACCCCCTTTGTCTTGTTGTATCTGAGAAAATATCTGATTTATCCATACAGAGGACATAGATGAGTGCGATGATTCGTGTGCCGGAGAAAATGAGGTCTGTATCAATACCTATGGATCTTACTACTGTCTTTGTGAGAAGGGATGGCGATGGGATGATATCATTCTGCAGAACGGATCCTGTATAGGTTAGTAGAAAAACGTCATTCCTTTTAGATCATTTGTAAGTAGTGGTATGACCACCATACACCGCAACATACTTGAGTAGCTGGCTGAGTCTACTGATAGTGCTCTGTTAGCTGAATTAATTCACCCATAGGTCCAGAAGCAAAACCGCGAGATTTGATGGTAATTTGGAGTGGTCTTAGGCTATTATTCTGTATAAATATGTCTTTCAGTGCGAGACCTGGTGCACAGCTCTAAAGCCTATTAAAAAAATTATAAATATGTATTGTTTTTCTCATTTTCAATGACACTGCCCCCCTCACTCCCCACCCTACTATCCCTCCCTCCAACCTTGAAATACATTATTGTTTTGTGTCTAATAGGCCCTATACTGTCCATGCACTCACACCCTGTGCAAGCATGCATGAACAAACAGAGCTATATATATATAGCAGGCCCAAATGTATATATGCTTTGCTGTGCCTGTGAGCGGGAATATATGGCTATGTTCAAAAGTTCCATATATTTCTGATGCCTAAACCTGACTCTAGTATCGTTTGTGTGTATGGTGCATTGATTCCTGATGAAATTGAGAGGAAAATGTCTATAGATGATAATGCAGTGGGTTTCATTGCCGATTCCTATACAGTGATGTTGAAAAGTGGGCCATAAATGGCGTTTCTCTTCCTATTGCGTTCTTCGATGTATCGGGTATGACGTAATTGGTGCTGATGAAGTAGCCTGTCGGCTTTTTCACGGAAAAAGCGGTAGTCATGTCTCATCTAGGAGCTGACAGAGTCTACCTATAGAGCTTTATGGACTTACAGTTCTTAGAAACCTTTAGGAGTATCCCTGAGCTAACACCCCCTTTTACCGACCCTTGATCCCTCTACCACAACACTACGCCATTACCAATAATACCCCATTCCCTCTTACCTCATATTTGTATGTCACCTCAAACCCTTTCAATCAGCAAGTCTGCACCCAACTCACGCCAACCAGATTATCAGAATATTTCATGGTTTTATTTTTTTGTTTACTGACACATACTCTATACAAGCTGTAAGGTAAAATCGATAATATTAATACTCACCATAACCTTAACCGGCGATGGTCAGTTCTGTTCAGCAAACCATTGTAAACTATTCTAGTTTGCTTGTTGTGCACATGTTATGAAATAGTTTCAGCCCACAATAGAATATAAGCCATTGTAAAATAAATAATTTACTAATTGCATTATATGGTGTAAAATATTGTATTAATAAGTTCCCAACATAAACAATTAAAACTTTTCCATTAATTTGCCATTGCATGTGCATTATCAGTGGATTAACACAACACTACGCCATTACTTTTATTTCTGTATGGGCCGGGGTGGAGGGGTACTGCTAAACTAATCGAGTACTATAAAGTTAATTGGGTGCATTGTGGGTGTACTGAAAGGATATATGGTTTGGATTTAAAATGAGGTAGTAGGGTAATGCGGTATTGACATATAATAGTAGTAAAAGGGTAGTGATAATTGGATTGAGGTATAGGGGTATTAGGATAGTGGTGAAGGGGTAGATGTAATGGGTAATGAGGTATTGGCACAGGGTAGTTATGTGGTAGATGGAGCAGTGAGTAAAGGTGGAGTGTTCGTTCAGGTGTGATCCTGTAGAGGAGGTCTATATAGTCTGTTAGCCCATAGAGCTCACTAAGCTCATAGAGCTCTATGAGTAGACTCACTCAGCTCTGATAGATCTGTGAGTAGACTCAAGTAATAATCCATGAACATTTGTGCTAGGGATGTAGGGTGGTCCTACCATTAATTTTGTAGACCTTATAATGAAGAATATGGGCATGATTCATATGTGTCCTAAAATACAATTACTTAGCAACATTTTTTTCAAGAATAGACATAATATTTCCACCAATATCATTGCTCACTAAGTGCCGTGTTGATTTGCAATTCAAGTCTAAAGTGGTGCCCATGCAAATCTCCTATTCTAGATTGCATTGAATAAAAGATTTCTTTATAGAAATCTTCTTCAAATCTGCGGTCAGCTTATTCATCCCATTTCATTAAATACTATTTATGTATGTATTATCAGTTCGTACCTGTCCTGTGCCTCCCACACTCCGTGGAGCTGAAGGTTCCACATTAGCAGATGGATCAACAGCATCAGAGGTGGACTATGGGACCCGGGTTCTATACACCTGTGCAGTAGGGTTTCAGGCATCCCATGGTTACCCTCCTAACAACTCAAGTCTCATAATTGTTACTTGTGAAGATGATGAGCGACTTCATGGATCTGGCATTCCTTCCTGTGAACGTGAGTGTGCACCTGTGATGGTTGCGAGTTTCTAGTGGCATCCACTCCACCATCGTAAAGATGATTTGAACAAATTTAAAAACCTAAGCAAAGCTAATTCAATGATTCTTACAACTATTGGAACTTGAGTTATTATTTGTTTCGATTTGATATTTACCAGACATAATTATTTTAATTCAGTTACTACATGTATTTCATGGATATAATATTATGATTGTCGAGAGCAAATACGTTAATATAACTAAGTGAACAACAATCAATGCAAATTGCAGCTGTTAATTGTGGCCTTCCTGGTGATGACGATTTTGAATCACACAGCTGGGGAAATACATACTATGAGGACGAGGTAGAGTATGAATGTTTCCCTGGCTTCCATGTACTAGATGACACAGGCACAACCTGGGGCAACACTTACACCAAAACGTGCCAGGCTAATGGCACTTGGACACAGCCAGAATATTGGTGCGAAGGTAAGTGAGATATACTATAATACTACAGATCGAATACTACAAACATCGAATAGTAACATTTTAAAATTAGTTCATATTTACAATGTGAGCTAATGTGGATGGTGATAATGTATGTATGTTTACTTCAAGAATGCACGGAGGAAGACATACTAGGATGCTAGATGCCCCCACCATAGTTCTTAAGAACCAGATTATGACATCGTTAAAAAAATGATTTATCTATAAAGGTCCCAGTGTCTGGAATGATTTACCTCCAAACACTTAAAATATTTTCGACCTTGATGACTTTGAAAGAGCAGTCAAGGAATCGACGTGTTTGAAAATTATGATTAACTAACAAACCAAATATGTAAATTACTACTTGACAGTAATTAATCAAAACAAATGAACTAATCCCGACCCAATATTATGGTATTCTACCCACGTCGATATTCACCTATATTGTAATCATCACATCTCATCTCATTCGACTCCCCCCCCCCCCCCACACACACACTCCCCACTCCCACCCTACCCCCCCCCCCCGACCCCAACCCCAACCCCCCAAAAAAGAATAATAATAAATATATAAATATAAATATATATATATATTTTAATTAAATTTTCTGAACTATTTAAAAACAATAAATTAGTATGAAAGATCTAAGCTCTTTAAGAGTGAGTATTTTCTCTCCCATAGATATTGATGAATGTCTTCTTGAGTTGAACTGCACAGAGGAGGGCGAGACGTGCCACAACGTCCCAGGATCAGTGATCTGTTTGTGCGAAGAACTTTACACAAGAGTGAATGATACATGTATTTGTGAGTACTCTACACTTGGGTTCCATTTCCAATTTCATATTTGTATATAGACTTCGACATTCAAGCAAGCAAGCTTCACAAAACGTTTCAGAAAGCAAGGCACTGTTATGCTTATAATTATGTAACACCAATCCTTTTCGCTTGAAAAAAGATCATGAAAGATTGCAACGGTAGATTAACCAGCTAAAACATAATCATATATAAATGAAAGAAGATTTATATAAACAATTGTTTGCTTTTTCTTTACTTGCAGTGATTACATGCGGAGATCCACCTGTGCTGGAGGCCACAGAAGAACCTGAGTGGGACAGTGACACAGATGGTAGCCTAGCCAGATATGAATGTATTGAGGGTTACCAAAGTTGTTGCCATGGAGAGACACATATAAATCTGACTTGCACACGTGGCAATTGGGGGCCTCCAGTAAAAGGATGCAAAAGTATGTAATAAATGGATGTTTTAGTTTATATTTAATTCAAAATTCAATTATGTATCTGAATGAGATGTAATACTTAAGTTGGTGACCATGAGTTAGAGTGGGTCCATATAGCACAGACACATAGAACACTTCATTGTGTTGGTGGATTGTGTTGCGGAAGGCATCTCGAGCATCTATATATTATCAGCTGGTTCCTATCCACTGGATACACGTTACTCATGCCTGATGTTGTGTTGGCTGCAGCAGCAGGCAGGGTTGACCATTTGAGATCAAGCCGATTTTAATGTAATAAATATATCTATGCATTTCTAAGGCTAGCCTATAGAGTATATTTAGTTACTTTATTGGTAATTGTCCACCCACATAGAAATACTTATTAGATGTTCTACTGTTTACCATCATTAAAATCGGCTTGATCTCATCTGTTCTGGAATTGTGTACATACATTCGTGCTACTACCAACGCTACGCACATCTAAATTCAAGAATGCAAATGTGACCCCTATCTATAAGGACGGTCCTCGCTCTGAACCAACAAATTATAGACCCATTAGCTCTATTTCTTTCCCAGCAAAGGTTCTTGAAAAAATTGTTGGTCACCAACTTATGGGGTTCTTTGAATCGAATAATCTTTTATATCAACACCAATATGGTTTTAGAAGAGGTATGTCTATTTCAGACGCACATTACCGGATGTTCCATGATATTTTCAATAATCTTAATGAGAAAGACGGTACGGTATTGGCCTTCCTAGATTTTAGGAAGGCCTTCGACACAGTTGATCATGATATTTTAATTGTAAAGCTCCTTCGGCTTGGTCTGAGTGAATCAGCCCTAACTTGGATGAGAGAGTATCTGAGTAACAGATACCAACGAGTCTCTGTAAATAATTTGTTTTCCTCAAATAAACTTGTAACTTGTGGTGTCCCCCAGGGCACCTCTTTGGGGCCAATTCTATTCTTGGCCTACATAAATGACCTCAGTGAAGTGATAAAAGGTTCTAACATTCAACTGTTTGCAGACGATACTGTTATATACAATAGATTATCACCTGTAGATGGGAAGGGCGGCGATACTCTCCTTCAGGAGAGCCTTGACCTTATTGACCGGTGGTGCAGATGTAACAAAATCTCCTTGAACTTGAGAAAGAGTAAAACCATGCTAATAACAAATCATCGAAACCCCCCCACTCTTACTTTCTCTATGGGTAAAAATAATCTTCAAAACACCCACTCGTATACATACCTTGGGTTAAATATAGATGATAAGCTCACGTTTTCTGATCATCTAAAAGCAAAAATTAACTTTGCAAAAACAAAGCTGAAATCACTCTCAAGGCTTAGTTACTGCTCCTCTAAGGAAACGGTCACTATGGTATACAAGGTCGCTATCCGTCCCATATTAGAGTTTGGTGATATAGTTTACATGGTGGCACCTGAGAACTTATTAAAAAAACTGCAAACCATACAAAATAGTGCAGTAAGAATCATTCTCAGATTAAATAAGCTAGCAAACGTTGACCAGGAACAAAGAAACCTAAAACTTGCCCCCCTATCTGTTAGAAGAGAGTCACACCTATTGGATATAGCCTTTCCTCAAAGTACAAACCTTATCAACATTGATGTTAAGAAAAGGAATCTAAGAAGGTATGAGGGAAGAAAAATGTTAAAAATTGTTACACCTAAAACCGAAAAGGTTAGGAGGTCATTGTTGTATAGAGTCCCAGATGTTTGGAACTCTATGGATATTAGGGGATATAAATGTAAAACAAGGAAAGATTTCCGTACGTTCCTGCGGACAGAGTATTTACAAGAGGTTTGGGATAACATATAAAAATGTTGGTCAAATTTAAAAACAACCCCATAATGTATATCAGTGATATGGGCTATTGACTATCTGATCGAAAATCCCTACAGTTGGGATAATCCCTATTGCTGGGATATATACAATTGCTTAAGCATTTATATAGCTGTTGCCATGGCTTTGTCCATGCTAAAACAAACGAATATTCTATTCTTGTAACCCGGGAGTTAATACGAATTTGTCATTGTATCTTAGCCGCTAAGTTGTTACTATGATATTATGTTAAGATTGTTGTACTTTTTATTTTTCAAATGGCACCTCTGGTAGATCTATATGCTATATAGAAGTTGTATTTTACGCCAAGATTTCCCTCTGTAACCAACACCTTTACAAAATGGAAATAAAGTTATTTATATATATATATCAAACGTGAGAATATTCCATCAAAGATATCCTGTAAATAAATCACTTTGGAAAATATCCATTTTGCGACTCATTTTCCTGAACACATCACATTTCTGGCCTTGCTGGGGATTCGGTATGTGTCGAGGGGCTACTGTGTACTGAATGTAGATGTTGATAATTGAATAAGAAAAAAACAAAAGAATTCTAGGTACATGTCTCTTTATTCTCTCTATTTTACCCCATTGTGGTTATTTATTTGAAGAGCACTGGGGACATATGGGGGAGAAACATTGATTTTGATGAATATAAGTTTCAATGACGATCCTTTCACTAAGAACAGCCATTATCCAATTTATTTGCTAGAATCACATTTCTCAAGGTCAATTGCACATGTTTTTAAAAAGGCCACCCTGTCATTCAGTGGTCAATTACGATTAATAATAAAAGAATATATATACTAAATGACTGCCTGATATGTAAGAATTTCCTGATGCAACTTGATTTTAAACCACATAGAAAAGTCGTGTGGGGATCCTGGGACGGTAGTGCATGCCTACAGAAACAGTAGCGGGTTCTGGTATGAAAATGTAGTCGGCTACAACTGTTCTGAAGGCTTCCACAGAAGCGACAGTATTGATGAAACGGAGTTCTGGATACGCTGTCAGTCAGATGGCACTTGGACACCAATAGAATACGAATGTTGGGGTAGGTTTGTTCTTCAACTTACATGAATTCAATTAAGCATATATATGATCTGTTGCAATGATACAAATGATCTCGAAATAGAAGAAGGAATTGTCATATATGATGCTATGTTACCAGAATAGAATAGAATCAGTCTGTAGTCGGCCATAGAACATAATTTGAACAAAAGGGTTTTATGACTCTGAGTAGGTCAGGTCTTCCTTCATATGCAAATCCTTTTCAAATTGTTGACATCATATAACACAAAAGATGTTTCAATATATATTGTCTGCACTATATATAAATTTATATAAATTAGAGGTTGGCCAGATTGTGTCGCCACCTAGCCACCATTTATACAGAAGTAAAGTTGAAATAGATTACATCATGAATCATTTAAGTTCAAAGTTAGTTGAGCTTTATAAATTAAGTGATCGCTGTGGTGGCAAGAGGTGAAGTGAGTGTGGGTGAGTGTATGAGTGGGTAGTGCAGCGCCTGTGTGGTAGAGGTCGCTGCGGTAGGTGGGAGGTGATTGGTTCGCAACAATGCACACGCATGGCATAAAGCCATGCTATACACATTGTTGCCGAACCATTTAAGTGATTGAAAGGAAGAGTTGAAAGCAGCCTTGGGAAATTAAATTTTTATTTGATTTGATATAATTTATATAAATATAATAATAAAAAGGAGTTAAAATAAATTGGTTTGATGTAAAATTGGTAAAATTGATTTGATTGTGATTAAAATTGAATTGATGAAGTTTTAAATTATAATAAAATTAGGTAATTAGCCAAGACTGCCAATTTTGGGTATGTGGTATGATGTTGGGGGGTGGAGTGAGATTATAAAAGGAAGTAATATGAGTAATATGTAGTTTTAAGAAACAGAGCTGTATTAGTTCAGCCTGTTATTATGTTTTAACCCTTGTGGGTAGTCCGTTGGTGGCAATGCCACAGTTCATTGCCTGAGGGCCTAGTCTTTTGTGAGCCGAGTGGCTGATATTTATGGGGGGGGGGTGGGAGGAATTTAAGATGATTAATAGTCTTTGCTTGTGAGCAGATATTCTAAGGCCGGGGTGAGCTTATTGCTCTCCTTAGTGCTTGGTTGACTGGGTTATCATCAGTACGGATGTAGGACCTATATGCCTCTGAGGTCCAGCCAATATAATTCTGGATTTGTAAAGATGAACATCCAGCCGCGAAGGCGTCTGTAGCGGCTGCCTTCCGCAGGCTATGCAATGTGTATTGCTTGTGTGGGACCCGCATGGCCACCAGCGCGTCTTTCCACTGTCGGGCGACGAACGTGGCAGTCATGGGGTCGCGTGTGCGTGGAAACATAAAGCATGCTTGCTTAGGGTGTGCTGTAGGGACGATTCTTAGCATATGGGTCATGGCATTGACTACACAGAACCTTTTGTCGTCCGATGCGTGGAGTGTGACTTGTTTGGACTGGTATGCAGATTGCAGATTTTTGGCCGACTTGATGGTGATGGTCACCTTGTCGTGCGAGACCTGTACGTCCTGCCTTGTCAGGTGGACGAGGGGGTCGAATTTGCGGGCAGTAGGCGTTAGTACTTCCGATTGCCTGAGCCCGCCATAGTATATAACTAATATGGCGGTCTTGAGAGTGTGCTGGATGGGGTTACTCGTGTCCATTACTAGTATAGCCTGCCTGATTATGTGTACTGGTACGGGTAGTTTAGCGTTGGGGGTGAAGGATTTGTCGCGATCGATGGCCTGGAGGGCCCACTTCACTCTTTGGTGGTCAAGCGCGTCTGTAGGAAGATGGTTCAGCTTGAATGTGGTGCGTATGTGAGACAGGTGGTTGCGTATAGTTCTTGGAGATGCTATGGTCTCACGCAGGAACTCGATATACGTGCATATCATGATATACGTGGGTTCAGTGGGGTCCATGCCCACTATCCTGGCGAAGTGTTGGTATCGTCTAAGAGCCCCCTGTCTGTTTTCTTTTGTGCCTGTCGCCCATGCCTGTGACTGTCGTATCGCCGCTCTGGACATCAGCCGGTCTAGCATTGGCCCTAGAGGGTAATGAAAAACGGGCATTATGAACAGCAAACATACATGGCTGTACAAGTTCAAGGGATTTATCATGGACACTTTTATCTGCTTTAAGTCTATGATTATCATCTATGTGGGCGCGACTGAGATTATCAGCGACCACATTGTCTTCACCAGCTATGTGCTCATAGCTGACCCGGATGTCGAACAGGGCTTGCGCCATCCAGGCCAGTCTGGCAGCTTCTACTATGACGGGGTTCTTTCCTCTCCCAGTTCTAAATACACACACACTGGCAATATTATCACACTTGATGAGAATATGTCCACCTCTATCAGCGTCAGTAATTAATGTATGCAATGCCACGGGTATATTCACGGCCTCAAGTTCAGAAATATTATGTACACCTTTGTCTACAGGGGCTATTTGGGCCGCATACGCTCGTGTCTCGTCGGCTCCCCCTATACCCGACAGGCAGGCGTCGACCTCGATTACTTTCGTGTATTCCCGCGCGGGTATCACTGCCTTCCCGTTCCATTGTGCACAAAATTCTGTAAACCACTGCAGGTCTTTGCGCATGTTTGCAGAGATGTTTATATACTTCTTTGTCATTTCCCTGAGGGCGTCGAGCAGGCGACTGACAAAGAGGCGGGCAGGCCCCACGCATTTAGCAACGTGTATCAACGAACCAATCAGTGATTGCAGTTCCCTGCGAGACATGGAACGTCGTTTTGCGTATTTGGCGACTTGGTCGAGCGTTTGTTTCACCTTGTCGGCTGGTATGCTTAGGGTCATAGACGGTGCATCGATGTTTATGCCTAACCAGCGGACGGCAGTAGCAGGAGGTTGCCTCTTCTCGCTAGCCTCCGGGAGGCCGAGTTCTTCGAAGAGTTTAATCGCCCTATCATAATGCTTGCGGGCCGATTGCTCATCTTTTGATATAATCACGAGATCATCCAGGTACATGCGACTGGATATCCCCTCCCTGCGTAGTATGGCCACAATTGCGTCAGCCACCCGTTGCATGTGGCACGACGATGAGCGCGATCCGAATGGCATTGTGACATCGAGAAAGTAGTTGTTGTTCCATTTAAGGCATAGCAGGGGCCAATCTAATGGGTCAGATTTAAAATTTTTGTATGCTCGGGATATGTCTATAGTGCTCATAAATGCCCCGCGGCCTACATCCGTCAACTCTTCCACCAAACTTTCGACGGTAGGTAAAGAGTGTTGCCTCTGTTTCCCCCACACGCTATTCTTCATGAGGTACGCGTTGACTGATCTGTCCTCGGGGTAGCTGAGATCAATTATTACCCTGCGTGCGTCAGATTCACGTTTTTCCCTTGACATCATCGGCCCACAGTGATACCAAGTGTCAAAGGGGGGCGAGTCAAGTGGGCCGACGAGTCCGCCAAGTTTAACTTCCTTGCTTATGAAATCATCTATTTTGTCAGAGTAAGCGTCGGCGCTTGTGTGGTTCAATCCACTGTCGTAATGCGAGGTGGGGCCCAAGTAGCCCATGGGAAAACCATATGCGATCATATCACAGAGTTCGCGTTCATCATCATTATTTGAGAGATACATTCTCCATTTATCAAGATTTAGTTTAGTGGGGAGTTCAATCTTAGTGCCAAGTGCATTGGGTAAGCCCGATTCACGAACGGAGGAGTATATACGTCTGTGAACACTATATGAGTCATCGATACACATGCGAGGCCATGTCTCCTTGCGATGGTCAACATATGCGCGCGGGGAGAAGTCTTCATCAGTTCTCTCGACCTTCCCGGCGCAAATCGAACGTACATTGTCAAAGTATTCATTTGTACCTACTCGCATTTTGTTGTTGGAGACTGTGCTAGATGCATGCAATGCAGGAGGACGGTATAAGGTCTTGTCATTGTCATCATATGCCGTGTCTCTCGTGGTGGGGCGGCCATCTTGTGGTGAGGACTCGCGAGCGGCGAGAGCTGGCCTGTCAACAACAACAACGCTAGCACATGTAGTGGGCGTGGCAGTGTCCTGACTCGCACTGGGTCGGAATGGCGGCGCCTCCAAGTTCCAAGTTCTTGAGGCGCCAGCTACTCGTTTTTTGGCTGCTGATTGCTGGAAAATGACTGAGAGTATTGGTTATTACGATTGCTATTGCGATTCATTGTGACAGAGGCTGTACTGCCTGTGTTACTCCTGTTGCCACCCCTCTCTGTAGAGTTAGCGTGGGTGATCTTTCTCATGCACTCCCCGATTGAATGTAAACAGTTCTTGCCAACGGAGTCGCAGTATGAGCAAATATGAAGAAGATACATTGACCCCTCCAGGTGACTAGTTGTTTGCCTACACCCTGCTCGTGAGTTGAAAGCCCTGCATACCAGTTCTGTTTGACCCGAGCCTCCCCTACTTGCTGTGCTATGATTACTAATCCTATTGTTTGAGGTCCCGTGTGTACCGCCATAGGCCCCAGACAAATGTGTTGCTGCACCGGCTGTGAGGCACAACCGTACTCTTTCTTCTTGTATTCTAGATTTATCTCCCCAGGACATTAGGCCGCTCTCGACGGAGTCCCAAATGTAGTCGGACCACCTGCGCACTGCGGCCCATGGCCTGTCCAGAGAGTCCCTAATTACATTCCTAAGGTGATCAAACATGTCATAGTAATCTTCACGATAATAGCCCCTGGGGTCATCTAAGAGGGAGAGGAAAGCGTCTATGTACTCCACCGGGGTCATGTTCCCTCTAGCGTCTACCTTTTGTTTGACCGTGGAGATACCCTCCCTATTGATAAACATATACGGCTTGGCAAATATTCTGGATGATAATAAGTCAGAAATCACATGGCTCTTACCGTGGAGGCCCGAGGTTGCCTTTTCCCTTTCCATTTCTCTCTCCAAGAATCTGTCACTGTCGAGTTGGCGCTTGAGTATGTCAGGCATTTTGACCTCGGACCTCAGACGGCTTGACCGGTGCTTGCTGGTACGTCTGCCTCGCCTGGGGGGGGGTACGTTCGCGTTCACTCTCGGACTCTTCTTCGGTCTCCTCCTCGCTAGTCTCTGACTCGGTTTCTGGCTCTTTCCTCCGTCTGGATTTAGACTTCGATTTGGCCTGCCCGGCCGCATGACGCACCACTGTTGCAAGCTGTTGCACCATTTTATCCACGGTACCTTTTAATGATTCGACCGAGGCCTCCATGCATTTCACCTGGTCGTCCAGCTTCTTGTTGGCCCGGGTCTTGACCTTCTTCGCGGGGGAGCTTTCCACCTCGGCTGGTATGGTGTTATCGCCGGCGGGGACGACCACCGTCACCTGACTGGCGACTTTGGGTGCTGAGCTCTTAGAGCGGCGGCTTCTTCGTTTCCTTCCAGTCATACTGAGTCTAATACTATATCTGGAGCACCTAGACCTTTCTCTCTGCTTTTTGGGCAGCAAAATGCGCATTTGTGATGATGCTGCTGGCGTGTGTGGTGCGCGCAGTCAGCTAGGATCTTCACTCTGCCAAGATAAATTAAGTGATCGCTGTGGTGGCAAGAGGTGAAGTGAGTGTGGGTGAGTGTATGAGTGGGTAGTGCAGCGCCTGTGTGGTAGAGGTCGCTGCGGTAGGTGGGAGGTGATTGGTTCACAACAATGCACACGCATGGCATAAAGCCATGCTATACACATGAATCATTTAAGTTCAAAGCGTTCAAAGCATAGCATCAATAAAGGCAAGGATTTTAATTCAATTCAAAATATACCTCTTTAGTCTTTGAATATATTGGTTATAGAATGTGCAAAGTATATATATATATGATATGAATATGGTAGAAGGTATGAACTCCACTAAATATCACTCCGATCCAGTTTTTGAAATGTTTTATTTATCTCTAATAACCCAACGCGTTTCGGCCCATCTTGGGCCTTCCTCAGGGGTGAGTGCATGACAACAGCAGTTAGTTGAGCTTTATATACGATTGGATGTGTTGGCCAATTCCACCAATTTGACAACATTTGGCCCCCTAGACCCCCCTTGGGTACCAAAAAATAAATTTTACATTAATCAGTTGATTTGTTACTTTTTATCAACTTTATATATATGTGCATTGAACTACCAAGTATGGAACCATTCTGATTATTAGTAATTTTTTTACAGGGGGGGTCGAAAAATAGATCCCAAATATGAAAAAATGCCAAATATAGCATGTCAAATAATGGTTTATATTTCTACATGAATGAGAATTTAGATTAGAAATAAATAAAACAAATATACACATAATGTATTGAACTATTTTGTACTTGATAGGTCTCGACATAAGGGTGATAACACCATTTAGTTTGTGAAAATATTGTAACTAGAAGAAAAGTTAGAGCCAAATAACCATTCAGTAATGGTAATCATAATGGCAGCGGCAAGGGTGACAGGTCATTGAGCCTCTGCCCATATATAATGGAAAAAAAATTAAAAAAATAGCAGTGCAGTAGGAATCAACAATATTTTTTTGGTTTCATGCATGAACTAAATACATGTCTCTGTTGATTTAATTTGATTAGTTTTCCTGAATCCAGCAATTGCATGTATGTTTACTTGTATACATGTATGCATGTAGGGAGAAATTTATATAAAATATTTAGTTAATTATTCTAAATTCATTTACAATGTAATCGTCAGGCGACAGCAGGCTACCCCACTGATATTTTTCCTCTTTGTGACATCTGTCACCTTAAAATTCATTCTTTTTAGAACATTTTTTGCTCAGATTATCTCAAAGCAACCTGTTATCGTGGCAAACCAAAGGAAACAAGGAATTTGCTATATTTCTTGAGAATTCAACACTTTATTAAGAATGTAGAGAGTTCTAAATAATAATTTTCAACTCAAAAATCTCAAAAATCTTTTTCTCTGAAAAAAATCGTTTTTCCCCTGGTAAAAGTGCCCTAAATAGGGTTCCCACAGTGGATGTGACTATCTGATCAGCAAAAAACAGCAATTGTGTGGGAATAAATTATCATTTAGACAATTTCATTAATTTCAAGGCTATAAACCCCATGTTGTCAAATTGGTGGAATTGGTCGTTGCACATGTGTACACATGTGTAAAAAAGTGTTGCGATTTGATTGGTTAACAGGGGCGAGCTCCTGAATACATTACACTTACACATGTAAAACAATATAGGTTTGGTGTCAATAACGATAGGTTTCAATAGAATAACCCATTCACTATCATTCTTACACAGATATCAATGAATGTGAGAATCGGGAGAATCCAAAATGTACAGAAGAAGGGGAAGTCTGCTACAATGTCCCCGGATCCTATTTCTGTGGTTGTGATGTGGGCTACAGGCTCGTTGATGGCAAATGCGAACGTAAGTTAGAACTAAGGGTGTACACCCTAAATCTGCCATACAGACTATTTTAAAACAGTGGAAATATTGGACCCACTGTTTTTTCGCCATTTTTTTGCAAGCACAACACTAACGGCGCTAAAACTTTCTTCACCTTATTGACCATATAGCTAGTGCATCCCATTGCGATAGCGTAGATAACTAGTATTAATCTTATATCACTCTTTAATTTAACTATAGGCCTACGGGGTTATGTAAAAGAAATGTGTGTACTGATTCTGGAAATAAACAATATACAATACAATACAGTTTCATGCAATATTGAGAGTATCAGATCCAAGAAAATTCACAGAAAAATAAATTTGCCGTATCAGGAAATATTTAGGGATAGCACACATGTTTGTATGTTTTTTTTACAGGCGTACTGACTGTCCCCTGTGATGGCGCTCCCGATTTGGAGTATGCAAACATAACGAACGAAGATGATATGACTGCTAACTACACTTGTGAGGAGGGTTTTACTTCCTGCTGCTCTGGTCCACAAATACGCCTAGAATGTATGGACGGAAGATGGATTCCTGATGTGGCTGGTTGCAAAAGTATGTATCAACAATAAATCATTGTTTAAAGGTGTAAATATATTAAATGTACCGTGGGTGAAGTCTCTCCAAGTGTTATAATTATGTCAACAAGTGTCTTTATCAGATTAATTAATTAGATATTTTATTGGGTAAAATCTGATGAGTAGAGTTATTACGGACTTGTTCGTCTTTATTTCAGGAAAGTTTCATGAGTTGTTTCATGAGTTGTTTCATGTCTCTTATCTGGTATAGGCCTAGTTAGTAAAATGAGACCCAGATATAAATAATTTGTATTTTCTTAAGTGCTCTGAATACAGGACAAGAGGCATAGTCGTTGGCGTATTTGTAAAATGCTGAGGTTTTTCCACAATCCATACTCTTTTATTCTCTCTTGAGTTCCTGGGTCAGTTCGGGAGTTCAATGGGAGAATTCAGCGGGGTAAATGGGTCGGGGAGATTATCGGCGGGGATAATGTCGGGGATAACTACGCTGCCCAGTGCAAACGTGTCCATTAGGCCTAAATATAGAATTATAGAATGTCCAAAATGCTCTTAAAGCTATTGACAAATCATTGCGACATGGTCTAAAACCCATGAGACAAAGCAACTTTGCCCCATCCTGTGGTGGATATAGCGTTTTTTCATTTGAATAGTGTTAAGCACCATACAAAAAACAGCACCAATATTATGTTCAACTCCGATGTCCCTCTCCAACCTTCGCCTTAATCTGCCTGTAAACTGTCAATGATGGCATTCTGTATGTCCTGGTCAATCTTAGGGCTTTCATCTGGGTGTCTCTTGGGGATGCCATACGATGTCCCACCTAATGCAGTAGACACTTCTTTTTACTGTTTTTGCAGTAGCCACTTTGATTAAAGGTTGTTTCAAATCCTTCATTTCAGGAATTGAGTGTAGAAACCCAGGAATGATAGCCCACGCTAATAGAAATGCGAGTGACTTCTTGTATCAAGATGAGGTCACCTACCAATGTCAAAATGGCTTCCAGAAGAATGATACACCAGGAGTGTCTGTGATAACAAAAGAATGCCAAGCTGATGGCAGCTGGTCCAACCCTGATGATTACTGCCAAGGCAAGTAAAATAATTCATGTGTACTGCTTCTTAGCCTAATAGGCATAGTCAAACGTGCAATGAAAATGCCATTTAATATTTAGAGTCATAATTTCATGACATTGTGTCAAAGCATTAAAAGAATTAAACTGTTTATGGTCAATTCTACCGTTGGGGAGAACTTTACATAATGAGCAATATCTTTTGATACGTTTCTTTTACAGTATTTTAACCATAACGATTGGCTTAGAACTGTGACTTTTTTGGGGAAAAAGAAATCAAGTAACTAAGTAAATACACGTGTATGAAACGAAATATATTTAACCCTTAAAATATGCCAAAATATATTTGCCTTAGTCTAATTTAATGTTAGTTCTCACCTCGGCTTGCAGTTCACATGTTTTAGACATCAAATAATCGCAAAAAGAATTATTTATTAATATTTCGAATTATGAAGGCCTCTCAATCCTAAGCTTAAAGTTTACAGGCCAGTAGAATGGGCTGTTCTAAGACATTGAACAGGTTCACCATTTTAGTATGATTTACGTTAAAATTTACATTGATCTAATAATGCAAAAGAAGGGTCAGCAAATGATGGACATTTGACCATCATTAAAGACACAGAATTAGAAAACAATTTGGGTCAATTCTGATAAATCTTCTGGTCGTTAACATTTTCAATATTGGGTGTACCATTTCTTATGCCATTTTATCTTCTTTTCTTTTTTCTTTTTTTTGGGGGTGGGGGCGGGGAGGATATGTACCCCCGGTCCGGTCCCGACGCCTATCGTGTGCATGACATATATATACAATCCTGTGGAAAAGATCTAGGGCGCATCTGCCATGCATGTGTATAACGACGGGACAGATCCATGTACGTGACTACATTATTATATATAATGCTTAATTGCAGACATCAATGAATGTAACGCAACGTCTACAGAGGTGTGTGAGGGAGGCTGGTGTGTGAACACAATAGGATCATACCACTGTAAATGTCCGTTGATGTACTATCTCAATGCCTTCAATGTATGCCATGCTCTCCCTGGAGCACCCGTGGGTGAGTGGCAGATTGTAACACTGGTTGATTCATTGTATACATTCGCACTGTATTCATAAAATTAATGGTAACTGTCGGCAGAAATGGAATAACCTTTTCATATAGACATGTAGACCCTTTTGTCCTATTCATTTATTGTAATATCGAGTAGATTGGAAAATAAAAGATTTTCTTATCTTATCTTATTTTATCTTATCTTATCTTATAAAGATTATTTTGGTAAAGACGAATATTTTAATAAAATTGTCACTGCGACCGCAAATAAATATCTGAATGTCACTAGGTTAGTGTCGTGGATTGGGTAAAGCTTCTCATCGACCTGGACAATGATTGGTGCTTCTCTACCCATTATTGCTTTCATTTTCAAATTTCAATTATACTAATCTTAAATTCCCCTCACTTCAAATCAAACCATGTACAGACAACGGCGTCTTATTAACCAGTTTCCAGAAGATTTCATTTTTCATTTTTCAGACCCTATGTGTGATGAATTACCAGACTTCGAGAATGCTGTGAAAATATCAGCGGTTAGTGAAATGCCAGTAGTCTACCAGTGTAAAGAAGGATACGCTACAGCCGAGGGGGCTGATGAGTTCTCCATCGATTGTATTTTAGGCAATTGGGTGCCCAAACCTAGAGACTGTCAGAGTGAGTACCCCATTATTATTATTCGCTGTTATTGATTAAATTGATTGTCGTGTCGTGAGGCTATGGCTGATCATTGCTGACCCCTGGAGGACTACCCTAGATTTTCAATCTCCCATCACCCACTTCCGCTTCCTTCCTCATGGCTTCACTTCACTGACAGTGGCATCAGAGACATGGACGTCTATAAACTTTATAGACCCCACTCACGCACTTTCCTGTCATATCCCTTCTCTTACTTCCTATAGTTAACACCTTATATATAATTTTAATCAAGTTGTCTATGTAATTATTGATTAATTAATTTAATTCATCATTAATAATCTTATATTTCATCTTAATCAAAATTCCTTCAACTCTTCATCATACTTAAGAGTATACAATATACAATGTACACGTATACAATAATTCATATATATATATGTTTAAGTTAGGTCTAAGCAGCCGGGTTGAGGTGGTCTAGAGAGATTGCCCAGACGCTTAATAAACGTACTATGGTACTTGTCTCTCATTATAATTATCAAAATGATTCTCATGTCAATTTTTATTTGTATAGAGAGATTGTGTAAGGACCCAGGGCTGGATAGCTTTGCTCGTAGAGTCGGAAACGACTTCTCACTAGGTGCTGAAGTGAAGTACTTCTGTAATGAAGGCTACAGAGTGAACGTCGAGGACCTGCGTCTTTTCATTTACAGCAGGATCTGTGAGTCCGAAGGCAACATTACAGGCTGGTCTAACATTGATCTCACATGTGAAGGTAAGGAGATGTCAATATGTGATGTGTTTCAGGAAAATGAGTCAGAAGTCGCAAAAATGATATTTTTCAATGTCTTTTATTCACAAGATCTTGTTGTCGGAATGTTTACATATTTTGGGTATCTAATGCTCCAAGCCGTAGAAATACATGTAACAAATTTCAAGACAGAGCATCAAATATATCCATCCATGCATTTCTAAGCTCACTATATAGAGTATATCTAGCTACTTCACTAGTACTTAATTGTCCACCCAGAGATATTGCAATATTTTCTTTTTCAAAACTAAAAATATCAAACTTAAAATATAGAAACACTTATTAGGTGTCCTACTGTTTACTATAATTAAAATCGGCTTGATCTTATCTTATTATATATGATGATATCTCAAAATCCATCTTTTGCTACTTGTGACTAATTTTACTGAAACACATCACATATGGACTTTGGATCTGATATTGTTCTCCCCATGGCCCTTTTAGGTATAACAAGTGTGTCTTTATTGTGTCTCTAGACAAGTTATATTTATATGAGAGATTATATTATATAGATTTTAGATTTTAGGTTTAAAAATATTTTATTCAGGACATATGACCATTTCCATACATACAGTACAGATATTCTCAGGACAGCCTGACTTGCCAAAAGATAAGTTTTACCAAGAAACTAAATTACAAGAATAAAAAAACATATAGTACAATAGTTATAGGAGATTTAAACATGGAATATGAATTGAGCAAACTTATTGAGGTAGATACTGTAGTAACAATATGCCATAGGTAGTCTCTGTTGACAGAGCTAACCCTTTTTCCAAGCTTTGCGTTTGATGTATACTTAATGAAACATCAAGATACTTATATATATAATAACGTGCAAGGCCTTTAAATGTGCAAGAAATCTTTCATGGAAATATCTAGAAGGCTTATCTGACAATGCGGGTGTGGTGGATTTTGCAACATGAAAATATTGTTGTTCGGAGGAACACTTGTGCAGCTAGAGGACATATCTTTTGATAAATTTACTCTTGGCTTTGACACATATTCCCCTACATCCTTCCACAAATGTATACAGCATCTATTTATCATTATTGAAGCATCATTACTTGCATGACGTTTATTAATCGCAGGAATTCCGATATCCTACGGACGGCTGCACCACTCGGTTTTAAAAACCATAATTATCTATTTCTAGATATCAATGAATGTACAGAAGAAAAAGACTTTTGTCTTCAAGAGCTGACAAGCAGTGATAAAGATGCGTCGGTGACACAGGGCTGCAGGAACCTGCCTGGGACATATGAATGTTACTGTGCAGATGGCTATGCTCTCACTGGGGCCAAAAGATGTGAAAAACTGACAAGAATTGCAAGAAGTAAGTGTCATATATCTGAATTATTGAATGTGCCTTTTCATCCATAGAAATTAATGAATCCCAGGGGATATGTTACAAACAAGCAGTCTTAGATAAGTTGTATACTATTTATTCATAATTATTTACCTCGATGTAACTTGGTTAGAAACCTCCTGAGAATACCTTGTATGGAATCTCTTAATACATCCTTGAATGCAGTGTTAACCAGTACGTCCAGTGGTTGGAGTGTGTCTGTACAAATTGAGTTAGGTCAATGTCCAGATGTAGCCCACCCCCTGTATACAATTGGCAGCTCTACACATTGAGTAAAATCTGCTAAATTAGGCTGAAAAATAATGAAAACCGGGTATATCTGCGTACATTTGGAATTGTGTTGGTTTAAGATATCTGTTCTGCTATGATAAACTGTATTTTGAAGCTCATTAATTTTTTTGTCTGAAATGTGGGTTATTTGAGCGGATTGGTTAAAGTGAATTGTACATTTTCTGAAAATCTGACCCATATACAGTGTTTACTCTGGATATTCTGCAATCGTTGGTAAAGCTATAGTCGATAAAAAAATGAGATGGCTGATTATTTATAATATAATATATGCACGTGGGTCATTAGTTCACTAATGAAGACAGAACAGAGTAGTTGTCAATAGAGTCACATGCTTGCCGTGCCTTTATAGCCTTATGCCTTATGTAGAGCTTTATTAATTGAACATGTATATAGATATATATGACATGATTATTTCTATAATTATACAATTATGGATATTAATAATTATGCTTATTTATATTGATAATATTACGTAACCATACGTAATCAAATGAGGTAATAGGTTAGCATAAAACGGGTGTGACACCCCCAACCCCACATATACCCTCCACCTCACCTTCCTTTTTCTCTCCCGTCACTCTCATTTCTCTCTCGGGCAATGTGGCATTTGCCACTACTTTATGGCAATATCCAGGAAATATACATGTAGTAGACTGAGGTGTTGATGTTCAAGTTACTGCAAACGTTTGTAGAGAGGTATGGGGAAACTAGTGCTTAAACAGACGATGAATGTGAAACCCATACATATTTGGGGAGGTGTATCAATATAGTGCAATATAGTTCAGTTCGGCAGGCACAGGTGAACGATGATAGATCAATAATTATAAAGTATACCTCACATAAGGGATTCTAGTACTATTATGAAGAGCAGAGGTCCAGAATAACAAAAGTCTTGATAGTTCGGTGGCTATGAAGCCAGTACTGAGCTATGTCAGCCCTTAAGTGTAGAATAATAGGGCAAGTGTATGGGCGAATGGCTGGGTATTTATACCCCAGAGGATTTAAGGTCTCCTAAAAGACCACACTACCTTGAACCTCACTTTCAAACCCTTGTTTTGTTTTTATTTTCCATAGTTCTAACATAAAATTCAATTCAAAATACACGGCAAAACGGTAACAACGGGAGAACATGGTATCCTACTGACCAGGGGTAGACATGAAGTCAGCAGAGAGGTTAAGTACAAAGAGATTAAACCCCTGGTTAGGCTGCTAAGGGTTAACCTAGCTGTATTAGACTGGTAAAGATTAATATAGTAAGGGGGCAGGTTGACCCAAATTAGGATTCTGTGGCGACCGAGATTAGGATGGATAGAAACCGTTTCATTTTATGGAGTCAGGCAGCGCAAATCCATTTCTGGCAATTATTAATCTAAAAAATGGCAGCTTGACCCTCGTTTCCATGGAAAAATAACAACCCTTGAAAATGCCAAGAAACCCGTTTTTACTCAATGTATAGACCTATATTTCCAAAATAAATACCACTGTTGGCAAAAATATGAATCATACACTCATATAATTTTCTGAACAGGTACTGACTGGAATAGGCCTACTCTTTAAGATAGATGTGAACATCTTTAGAAATGGAATGTTTTGGCGGCCATCTTGGATTTCAAATTCAATGCTTTTAGCACTACAAAGTGACAATTCCTTTTATAGTATTTTTGAAAGTTGTATTGTGTGTTTTTTTTCAATATGAGATTCAATATAACAAGTGTTTATTGTTCATCGAGTTTTGTTCTTATAATATAGAAAGTTCGGTAGCTCTCTGACAATTCAAAATGTCCTAATCTCGGTCGCCACCAAAATCTGTTTTAAGCCCCTTTTGGCCAACCTAGCTGCCCCCTACTAATAGTAAACCCTATTAATGAGCTTAAGAGGTATTACATGGAAAATGGGGAAAACAACTTCAATGTAGAAATGATTTATATGAATAGAATCAATTTAATAAGAGTAGGACTACCTAGGAAGCGCTCAGAGAGACCTTAAATGTGAAACCTTATCTTAACTCTAACATCAGAGGCATGTAGGCCCATATGTATAGCTCTGCTGCATGAATAGCTCATATAGATTATAGTATAATTATGGTACAGGGCTTCATATATAGACAAATGTTCTACTCACATAGAGATGTTCTCATCTCACTTTTTAGGGATTGATGCTGCGCTAATTTATGTTCGCAAGAAAAATTGTTAAAAAGGCGAATGCGCGAAAATTTAGTGGAATGAAAATAATCACTTTAACAGTAGGTCAAAGAACGCCCATGTTTCTGAATATCAATTCAGAAGTCTGAGCTTTTTTCGACGATGATTATAAGTGCTAAAAATAATAATTCATATTTCAATTAGCACTGTGGATGAATAAAAAAATTGACCTTCTGTGACCTAACGTGAAGGCATGGTTAAACATTATAAATGCACTAACGTTCCTAACTTTCTTACAGAAGCTAAAGACCAGACGGGAGAGTCTTGCAGCTTCTTCGAGCTCTTTAGGCACTGTAGAAATGGCGGCACATGTATCGACGGGAATGAGGGGCCACGTTGCGAGTAAGTGGCTTTCGATTTTAGCTATACTCTCATAATTATAGGACATTTTAAAACCGGTATTATCTTATTTGTTGAAAGTCATTAGCGGCGGCAGACTGTGATGTCACTACGGCGTCTCGTCACTCTTAAAATTTCTTGGAGGCTTGATCGCTCAAAACTTTCTATTTTCACTACGTGTTTCGCCACTCTCCCTTGCCATCATTCACTTTATTCCATGATTTGGCCGTGAGATAAATGTTATATATATATATATATATATATATATATATTATATATATATATATATCACGGCCCGTGATGTATATAAATGTGTTGTATTTCCCGAGTATCAAAAGTAGGTGGTAGGCCTATATATGATGTCGGATTTTTTGCATCGAATCATGGAAAAAAAGTAAGAAAACCATAGTGACAAGTACTCGGTGGACAATTTGATACTCACCGCGTAAGCGCAGAAGGAACTCGGAGCTTACTATGCCCCGTTGCATAACAATCTGCGAGCTCAATATATAGTAACACTGAAAAAGCTACTCGCAGATTGTTATGCAACGAGGGCATATCAACTAGGAGCTTACAATAAATATCAGCGAGTCCAACACCTTTTTGATACAATTCCGAGGTTGTTATCTTACGATATAAGAAATAATTTTGCACACTGCAACACTATTATATATGTTATATTTGTAAGCATCGTAATTTGATTTTTGATTTCCTGTTTCAGATGCAAAGATGGCTGGAAAGGCGTGCATTGCGAAGAAGAAGATGAAGATGACCCTTTGAGCCTCCCTCTCCTCTTGTCCATTATAAGTCTCGCCCTCCTCCTCTTCACCATCCTCATACTGCTGTGTTGCTGCTCCATGTTTTTCTGTAGGTTCACCAGGAGAGCTCCTCCACTGCAGGCCTATATAGCTGACAGGATAATCCCCCCCACCCCAGCCCCCGTACAAGAGTACCCACAGTACAAAAGAGTAGAGTACCCTTATTCTAGACAGCCTGCAGGACGTTTTGGTACTCGACCGGTACATTATGGGCCTAGACGATCCGGTGGATTTGGATATGGTGACCTAGATGTATATGGCAGTAATTCTTCATAATTATTAAACGCCAGGAATAGGGACACTTAGCAAACTGGCTGAGTGGTATGTTATTTGTCGGAAATGGTATATGTTAAGTTTATCAGACAACTCTTTTGCCACTTAAAAATCATTTCGTATTTGCGAATTGGTTGTGTCGGCTGACCAACGTTTCTTTATTAGCTTGGAAGTACGCCGCTGATCACGTGTTTTTTATGATCGAGACATGCGCCATATGGTATCAGATACTAAATATTCTACCTAGCTAAATCAAACGATTAAATGAATTAATATGGTTAGTCAGTCATAAATGGAACATGTTAGATTTTGCAGACATCACCTTCTTCTATTTTGACCTTGCATGCTCACCTGCCATCCCGGGGCAAATAATGTACCCTGGAAAACAAGGTTACCAGGTATTAGTACCATTAAAAATTTCACGTAAAACTGATAGGAGCATATATATATACCTCGAAAAAAACGATAGCTCATTGTGGCGTCAAAGAAGATTGATCCAAGGTTTCGACATTATGTACTTGTATTTTGGAAACGTTAAAGGCAAATTCCCTCTAGTTATCTACTGGAAAATGGAAATAAATAGATCAATATGTAGTAAAGAGTTTTCTCTTCTATTTGATTTGTTTTGCAGATATCACAATAATGGTCCTATACCTTGAAGGGAGAATTTAGTGGTTTATTTTGTAATTATTTTTGTAATTATTATATAATGATAATACTAAATTAAATCATATTCAGCCTAGGCCCACCTGAATCTAGCCGCAAATCTTTATTTCATGATTTGGCCGTGAGCGTACAATATAATCGATATACTTGCCGCTCACAAGGTGGACAATATAAACTCCCTGTATTGTACAGTGACGTCACGACCGTTCGAGACTATGCAGACATCTCACTTTGATGAAATTAATCGGAGAATATAGCCCCCCTCATACGCAATACTATGCTGTTCTTGCTATAGTAGTGTTGTCAAGATGTGATGAAGAATATATATACAGAGAGATGTGAAGCCTACTGATGTACTTTTGTGTTCGTATTCTGTGAAAATTGAGGCGAGATGGAAACTTGGGAGGGATTGGCAAAAATTCTGACAGAAAGGCCTATTAATTCAGAAAACATCGATTCAAAAAAACTCGATTCTTCCATGGAAACGTTCCTTATCTGAGAAATAACATGTACCAATATTATAGCATTTAATGTTTAAAACTCGATACATGAATATAAATGACATTAAAAAAAGTATTAATATTTCCACAGTGAGAAGTAACCCAAAGTTGAATAAAGAACAGGCAAATTCACTATATTACTTTAACACATTCTATTCGATGAATTTTCGATTACAGGCGGCTCATTATATTCTCTCTATCTATCAATTCTGAATTAATTCAGACCCATCTACTAGAAATAATTAGTCGCAGTGCTTAATTCTGTCCATTCCAATAGTTGACGGTAAGAATATTTGGTATGCCATGCTTAAAAGAATGTTTCGTATGTAAATAATCAGATATGTGATTTTGGTGGAAATGACTGGGGAAACATGGATGGATATAGCATGCAAAGTAGCGGTACAGAGAAAAAATGACAAAATGTCAGATATTTTTTCGCATCAAATCATGGAATAAAACCAATAATAGCACGTAGGCTTACTATATAGGGAGGTCATAAGCAGTAATGAGGTTGGTATCTGATTTAACCTACCGTATACGATAGCCACAAGTTATTTTCGACCAGGGATATTACGAGAAGCCTGGTGATAACCTATACGAACCGAGTCATGTCCTATTTCTATACCATAAACTCATATTTTTTTAATAAAATGCATTTATAAACAAACTGTTCATTTACTTCGCTTCGCTCCAACGACCAGCCGGATTGATTCTTCATAAAGAAGCGCTTGAAAAGTTAATAGAAGGTCAATTACATGTTACGAATCAAACCCAAATCAGGAGAACTAGTAGGCTAACCAGGAAAATAAATGACGAAGTAACCATTAATAACGCATGTGAACTGGGGACATTTTTTCCGGGTTAGCTCAGAATTAGGGGCCAAATCGGAAACTTCCTAAACATCCAAAATTGTGTTTTTAATATTTAGCTAATCTTCCCTTTCTATCATTCCTACCTAGATTTTACCATTAATTTTCTTGGCCGGGGCGTTTCTTTCGTTGATTCACATCGAGCTGACATTTAATTATCTATACACCATGCTACTAATTTAAATAAAATTTAAAACACTATAATGATTAAGGCTGTCAAAATGTTAGCTGCTAGCTTAGCTACAGCTGTTGGTGACACATCGGCATGGAGAAGGCGACTGCAGCTTGTTTTTCCAAACACTGTGATTAGGTATCTTTTGATGAGATGATATAGCAGACACAACTGCTATTTCCTTCATGAATAAACGTAAACTATTAACCCCGTACAGGTTGACATTAATTTTATACCTGATCTTTGAAATTATCTCTTGTATTAAACTAAAAAATTATAGCGTTAATCTTAGAACAGTAAACAGTTGCCTCTCCCTTTTCACACTAGAAGCAACCTAAGTGACCACAAGGGGGGAATCAATTCTGGGCAACTAGGTACATTATGGGCATACTCCCAAGCCGGGGCAATATTCTACTGATCTAGTACGACTAAGCGAAAGGAGGGAGCCCTGCTGGTGGAGGATGTGTATGGGAGGCCTATCGACCTCTTCCATAAAAACTCATTATTTCCCACTCCATACGAGCTCGGCAGCTATTATCGATAGCCTTCAAAATCCTATTTTTTCATTAGAAATTAATCAATTCATTACAAGGAACCCATGTATAGGTAACACACGTTTGCCATAATTCACGTTCGTCAAGCTCTCAATATATCCTTCCCTCTTTTGCCATAAATCAAGCCTATTATAAGACATGTGAATAGCAGGTATCTACTTAATAATATGTAACATCCCAGCAGCATACATGATTATGCTGTAACGAGATTTTATAAACCTGATTGGGAATCGCTTTAGTTCACGAGTCTTCCTCCAGTATACTTTATTCTCCGGCTTCACTCTAATTGTCCAGTTTACCCTTTTAATTGTATCTCTAGCTTGAATATATATCTATATGTCAATATGACTACATGGTATCAATCATATGACCGAGAAATGCATATTAATAATGAATATATAACTGGTCGATCGTTACCGTTTCAAAGACAACGTACAACACACTGTTTCAAGAATCAACCATGTGTATTCCCAAGGGGAACAGCTAAGGAGAAAGCCTTGGTGTGTAGGTAGATCTTTGACTGGAACCAGACTGGTTTTCCTACCAAGACCTTGCATCTTAAGTATGTCAGTCAGTCCTGGTCATGTGACTTGCCTATAGTTACACTACATTTTATTATAAGGAAACATGAAAATTCAGGTACAAGAAGAAGCAAAATAAATAAAGTCAAGTTGTGTTAACGCCTTCATGATTGCCATTTACCCTTATTGCTCATTGTTGCTTGCTGTCCGGGAGGCGCCCGTGAAGGCTTGAAAATGCCTAGGGCCTAATATGCCCATGTTGATAAATATAATTTTGAAATTATAAAATTACCTATATCTTAAGTGGGGAAGGAGATGTAAGCCGGTGTGGGAGTTAGTGGTCGTAGGGGGTAGGAATAAACCCGAGATGTTGTGTTTGTTTATTTACACAAGCTTTCGCCCTATGGTATAGGCTTCATCATGTGATCAAGTATATACCTATACCTATATCTTAATAATGTCATTTGCTCAAAGCAGCGAGAGCAAATCGAGATATACTCTCGATGCTCGAAGTTTTCTGAAATATGAACATGATTTATCATATAACATTCTATATACTAGATACAAAACGAATGCTATTCTTAATAATTCACCCTCAATTCCCGAAAAATTGCAATCATACAAGGCGATTGTTAAAATGTACCCTTTTCTAATTTGACATAATTATAACGCTTTCTCTCTTATACCAAATGTTTGATTCGGATTTTAAAAGAATGGGAATTTTTTCATGGGATCTTCATAGCATGTCTCGACCTATATTTCCTTTTATCAACTGTCCACACACTTCTGATATATTTCACCTACGTCGAATCTACGAGAATCTCTCCATATCCCAAGACCTCCTACCCCTAATTTAATCTCCTATTTGAGCCACCCTCTTCATCACTAATGATTTCCTATTTAGTCGGCGCGGTACTCACTTTACTACCATTGCAGAGGCGATTCACCCTTCCAAGATCGGAGCAAACCTCACTCAACTAAATTTCACCATCTTGTTGGTAATACCCCAGGGTCTCTCATTAGGTTGGTGACGGATTAAACCCACGGAGATGCATAAGAAACTAATGAAGCAGATTTTAAATGACACTAAAGGGAAGGAGATGGAAGAACAAGAGGTAGATGACGAGGCACCAAAGGGGGCAGGCAATTGGTACCTTGGCCATAGTGTGCAGAAGAAGGGTGTTATATACCCCAGGTGGGGAACGCAGGTGAAGCCCATCTATGGAATACTTTTAGATATCTACGGTGTCATGTACAACGAGAAAGGACCTTTACCTGGATCTATAGAAGCCGTTAGAAAGTAAGTTTATTTTTTAAAGTATGGATACGGTCTAAGTTTAAAGTTAAAGCCGTTTATGCCACTTCATGAAAAAGACCAAGGAAGTTCCTATTTAGAAAAGGATCTGGAACTAATACTTGTTCATAGGGGAACGATTTGTGGATTTAAGAAGCCCACTCCTCTTCCAGTCCTCAACCTTGTAGTATCTCAATCATTACAGCAGCAACAGAACTTCGAAATTTAATAGTATTGCAGGCTATAGATATGATGGATAATAGACACAGTCATATATCAGAGGCAAAGTGAGATATGGGTTATATCACTACAATTATTAGCAATTCCACTAATTCGTCGTCATTTGGCCATCCAGGTCTGACAATTTTTCATTATTTTATTTTAAAAAATAGCTTCTATTTATCTAATCTTTTTCGTACATAAACTAGACATATTGCTGCTAATACAGAGGAAATTGGGAACGTTAATGATAAATATCGTGGTGATTTGCAGCTCCTGTAACCTGCGTTATGATGGACATGGGGGGGGGGTAGGTACGCATAGGGGGTATTATATTTAGAATATATTTTACAACAATAAATAATATGCATTCCCTGTAGTTTTCTTGTTGACTTGAACACATAACCTATTGTTTATGATGGTAAATGTAAGTTTTGTTTAAGTATGATAGAGGCAAAGTTGTTAGGGAAGAATTGAAAGAAAATATTTTTTATTATTTTATACAATTCAGATGTCTCTGTAACGTGGCGCAATACCCACGTTACGGGAACATCTATTCATGCAGTGCTTTGTTCATCCACGTTACAAGGACATATATTCATGCAGTGCTTTGTTGATTAGAATAACATAGCGAATACAATGGGTTTCAAACTGTTCCCAAAAGGGTAACACAGTTTCTAACCCCCTTTTTATTCAATATTTCAAAATATTTAACTATTGCTGATACATAATAAAACACTCAATGCACATTTTGCTGTAGTTCATTTACGAGTAATACAATAGAATTTGGAATACAAATCGATATTTTCCATAACACTTGTAGCAATATAAAGAAACAGAATAAAGGAACATCAGCACAAAAATACCTTACTTTTCAGATACTGTTTTCTTAATAATCAAATATGAAATTAGGAATACATAGAAGAATTAATCTTTGTGATATCATCCTGTAAATTCAAGTCAGCCTCAAATACCTATATGCAATAAGTTGTAGATGGATCCTTCTCCTATAGAGTCCCATGTCCTGACTCTATAAGATACCTTGCTATCCACATGTGGCAGGAAACTTCTGTTGTTATTAGGATCCTGCCCTCAGCTCCTTGTTACAAATATAATTTTGAATATATTTCTGCACCAATTGATCTTATATCGGGTTCCCACCAGTGTGATATCATGGTGTGTATGATACACATAAATAAATGTACTATTCCCTAAAGAATAATATCTACTCTATATTAAATGAAAATCGTGGTAGCTGAGAATATAAGATGTGAACTGCAAGGCTGCTATTTGGCAAGTGTTTAATGTAACTGAATAGAAGGTGTACATTGCAAAGTGTGTCTCCAGCCTGTTACCAGCTGTCCATTCTATGTCCGGTATGTGGATATAACAGGTGTTGTAACATACCTTTCACAATGGTCTTGTTCATATAACGGTGTACATTGGGTCATAACATCTTAGGGAAGTGATTTTAAAAGGAAGATCATACTCCAACGTAGGCCTACCATTTAATGGTAAACCTCAACTTGAAAACTATACTGTGAGGCTTCTATTCATCCAATCTTCTAGCCATTTTTTAGTGGGACACATCAAATACTTCCTGATCTATTGCATAAATATTTTGAGTTATATCAAAGTTTATACAAATTTCCCCCAAGACACCTCTAGTATGGCCGAACGGCCCTTGGTATGGCCTTATGGCCGAGTATATAAGCGAGCTAAAACATTGAGTATTCTACTTCATCAATTCATATAGATATGATATGTATTGTTAGTCAGTCTACCTCTGGTCCTCGAACAATATACAACAACAAAAGTATACTTGTTTCATCATTTTATTATTGCAAACTGTTTCATCATTCTTCCAGAGTTCTTCGTTGCATTAAGAATAATAGTTTACCTCCACTTCCCTAACTGATAACGCACCTTAGTATAAATGATGGCTTCTAACAGTAGATTATCTTCCTGAATTACCGACAGACGAAAAAGGCAACCAACTGGCAAAACTACACTTCAATTTACCGGAAATTGGCAATGGCAAGAATATAAACTTGGGAGTTCATTTGTTTATTATGGAACTATTAAATATTTCCAATACAGCCTTCTCATAAATCAATGTTGCTGATAATAATTCTCAGTAATATGCGATCAAACCAATATAATCAAATCTGGTATTTTACAGATTAAGGAGGTCTGGTGTGGCCATTAGATTCTGCACTAATACATCATGCTACACCAAGAAAGATTTGTCAAGGAAGCTGAATGAGATGGGATTTAAGGATATTAGACCAGAGGAGGTGTACACCCCCGCCCCTGCCGTAAGGCTTGTATTGGAACAGAGGGGACTCAGACCATTCATTATTGCTGATCCAGGTAAAAATTATTTTGTATTGTATTACTCATTATGTTGTATTATGGTAACATCTTTGAGGTTGGCCTTTGTATAGGTACATGGCTGTTGAACTACCCATCACCACTTATGAGGCTGGTATCCAAGGTTATTGAATACATAAATATGGAATCTAGTAAAGAAAACTTTTTCTTTGAATTATAGGGTCTTTTATTTCAAAAGGTGGCACTTGCCTGAACTCAGATAAATCATGCTGTTAAAGAATGTACAATTTAAGTCATGAATCTACATTCATGGTACGTTTGAATAGCTTCAAATTATCTCGAGTACTGATTGCACATCTGTTCTATAACTCACAGCAATATGTGGATACTAACATCAATCTTATCTATTGCAGAGGTAATGGCAGAATTTAAAAGTCTAAATCAAACAAATCCTAATTGTGTTGTACTGGGGGATACCAAAGGCGGTTTCACCTATTACAAAATGACCCAAGCCTTCAGAATTCTGAAAAACTTGGATAACCCCATCTTGATAACAATGGGGATGGGGTAAGTATATTTTGTTTGTCAATTAATATTATGATGTCAACAAGAATATTGATGAAATTAGGACAGTCATGTCTTGGTAAAAAGATTAATGAAAGCCCTCATAAAATAAGATTTATTTATCGCCTCATCTGTAATCTGTGACATGTGATTTGGGCATATCTGCTTGATAGGCTTTGATGTATAGAACTTAGAATCAATAAAGTTTATTGTGTTATGTATTTATACTTCTCTTCATCATTTACAATAATTTGTGAGAAAACGGTGTAGTTCCGTCAGCTTATAGCTGGTCTTCCCAGGAATCCTAAAATTGATTGTCTAATTAATTCTTCCTTTACATATTTTAATATTAACAGGAAATACTACTACGGTGTAACAGGTCTCATGTTGGATGTTGGGCCATTTGTGACAGCTCTTGAAGTACGTACCAGTTTGCCAGCTTGCTAACTCTGTTGATGATAAAATGTCTAGTCGTGTGCTTAGGCACTATGACCGATCGGTTCTGCACACTTAGAGAACGCTTTACACTAATCCCTATCCTACCCCTTCCCTTAACCTACTCGATCATAGGCATAATATAGCTGTTCCAACCACAACACCTGAGCATAGCCCTGGTGAGGGACACACTCAAGAAGAGATCTGTCAGGTTTGATGTTTGCAGTTGCTGGTCGGAAAAGTCGCTATTAAGTAACCATATAATATTATTTGTGTCCCTACCACTCCTTACGGCAATATGAATTTATAAATATATACTGCTGAAATATCCTGCTGGGTGGAGTTCAATCGGTTCTATGGTAAGCTAACTGTGAATATTTATCAAAGGGGTTTGGGTGTATTGATTTATTTCAGTTTGCCTGTGATATTAAAGCAGAAATTATAGGGAAGCCAGATCCAGCCTATTTTCAAGCTGCCCTGAAAGACATGAAGTTGGAGGCAGAATACGTGAGTAAAAGAGAATTAGATTGGGTCTGCTGAGATACTATCCAGCGATGATTCAATCGTATGATATGCTGAATAAATGGAGAAATAATATTATGAGTTTTCTCCATAGATTCCTATAGTAAATGGTAGGACATTTTAGTTGACCCTGAAATAAAAACTAATCCGGCAACATATATATGGTTTTATTGGCTTTTGGGTTTCATCCAACCATGTTCTTTCTCAAGTCAAAGTTTTTAAAAGGATTCGATGGTTCCTGCTTTCTTATTGGACGCTGGCATTTACCCTTAATAATTATTCTCTCCATTATATTCAGGCGGTCATGATTGGTGACGACATTTTGAGCGACATAGCCGGAGCCAAAGTTTGCAATATGAGGGGAGTGCTTGTGAGGACAGGCAAATTCCAGTGAGTGAGATTAGATGTGAATTATTTAATTATATTAATAAGCCAACAAACAAAATATCACATATAAATCATTCTATTTAATTCCTCTAAAGATTCGTTTCCTTGTTGTTATGGATAGAGGATTAACATAGCACTTATGGTTTTCCATGTTATTTGTCATAGGCAAAGCGACGAGCCCCATCCAACGATTACACCAGATGGGTATGTTGATAGCCTTCTTGTGGCGACTGATTTATTCCTTAAACACAAATGAAACTTTAATCTGCTGTACAAAGAAATGCCAAATCATCTGGACACATCTATCCATTTGGTCTGCATAGTCATCTGTTCAAACAGCTCCAGATAGAGAACATCAGTTTTCATTCGTTCATCAAGCTTAATTGGTATGATGCCACAACGGCAATGCCTTGACAGGAAGGAACTCCTAGCCATCTAATTGACGACCCTCTCTTGTGTTGTGAGTCGTTCGGCACTCCAACCTTGGGTGTCTCAGCTTCGTTCTGCGTCTGGATGTGTTTCTAATGACAATCACAACAGTTATCATCGAAATATCCCTATTTTTCCTACCTTTCAAATCCTCCTGTGCAACTGCATGTGGGGTTGTTGAGAAGTGGGATACTGTAATATTCTGTAATTTTCAAACCATTGATTTCTACATGGCATTATATGAACGCGACAAAGCAAGGTATTTGAGCCCGGCGGCCTATATAAGAATTTGACCTATTAGTGGGGCAGATAAGTGAAACAATCTTTCAAAAAATGGTACATGCAACAAAATTGGTATACATGGCCTTTAGGACCCACTTTTTAAAAAAAGCCCGTTAGCCATCAAAAATTTTTAATTGGCGGCCATTTTTTCCAAGATGGCGACTATTTGGTACACTATTTTTGCCATAACATCTTACAGAATTGTCTGATTTGAAAAATCTTGGTGTCAAATTATGCTTTTTACTATGCCAAACAGAAGTGAAACTAAAAATTTCAAGATGGCGGCCATTTTGACCATGAAAACACTATTTTTGGTGGGGCAAATAAGTGAAACAATCTTTCAAAAAATGGTACATGCAACAAAATTGATATACATGGCCTTTAGGACCCATTTTTAAAAAGAGCCCATTAGCCATCAAAAATTTTTAATTGGCGGCCATTTTTTCCAAGATGGCGGCTATTTGGTACACTATTTTTGCCATAACATCTGACAGAATCATCTGATTTGAAAAATCTTGGTGTCAAATTATGCTTTTTACTATGCCAAACAGAAATGAAACTAAAAATTTCAAGATGGCGGCCATTTTGACCATGAAAACACTATTTTTGCCATAGAATCGGTCAGAATAGTCAGACTTGAATGGTCTTGGTGTCAAATTATATGTTTTAGGCTAAACAGAAGTTGAATAGCTACTAAGAATAGTATTTTCATGTATATAATGGCTGCCATTAAAAAAAATGGCCGCCATATGAAACATGAAAACACATTCTTCCCCATAAAATCTGACATAATAGTCCATTTTCAGTAATCTTGGTGTCAAAATATAAGTTTTTGACTATGCCCAAGCTGAACTCCCAACACTTAATGTTCCTAGATGAAATTTTTTATCATCTTGTGCAGAGTTATATAAAAAAATTATTGGTGATGATATTAAATATGGTACTCTAAATATCAGCATTAACCACAAATTTTATTGGTCTTCATGAAGCAGCACTCTTAATCAAATGTACATATATATATATTACCTTCTAGGGTCAACTAATCCTGGCATCTACAGCTGCACAGCGCTGTACATGGCAGACCAAATCGATAACAGGTGCACCATCCAGAGCAATCCCTTTTGCACCCGCACTTGGTGAGCTGCTGACAACTCTGGGCAATTGGTGGCAGTATGGCCCAGTGGATTTGCCACACATCACCCTCTTTTGTCCATCCCCAGTCTGCTGGACTGTGTGGTTCTGGTTGACAAACTATTGATTTGCTCCATATGCAGCCTGCCTCATAGGCAGCTCGTTTGACATGCTGGAGGAGGGCTGCTTGAGTTGGGGGAATGGCTTCGTATGGTCGCTGCTTGCGAGCAAACATATCAAGCCGTGCATCATCAACCCCAGCAGCAGGTTGGAGGTCTGGTATGGTAATTTGTGCCTCAAGAATGGCAGCAAGTTGGGACTTCTGGCAGGTGTGAAGCTTTCAATTGTCACTCAATGCAGCTGGGAAGGACTGATTCTCATGCCGAAAGAATGCCTGTAAGTCACACTCTCTGCTCTGGCATAAGATAAACAGCTTGGAAAAGAGGTGACAGTCTTCCTTCAGTACTTTTACTTTTGAGTAACTAAGACCTGGGTCCTGTCGGAAGAAATCGATCTTGATCTTCTTGATTGGGTCATAGAATGTGGGCACTTCCTCACTCTGTAGCCTGTTCATGCATTCTTGGAAGCATATTTGCCCCCTCTCATAGTGTGTGGCAATCATTTCAGCAGCACTAGGGTGTGCAATGTTCTTTGTGTCTAGTCTAAGCAGATCCCCTGTCTCTTCCTGGAAAGGATTGCCCATATCCGTTATCACCTTAGTTGGATTATCTACTTTTTCAAGGAATCTCTTTGAGCTCTTGGTGTCTGCTCATGGTGAGTGTGACATTCAGCTTCTTTGGCTCATACTGAGCAACTACTTGACTGACTTCAGGGTTGGCTACCATCAACCTTGTCAAGCCTGATGGTTCAGTCAAACCATTGATGATAGCATTTGCTTGCTCATGTGCTTGGTTGATAGCCATTGATGAGAACTCCCGTTCTGATTTATGAACAACAAATTTCCCTTTGTGGAACTCAAGAGCAAACTCTGGAGGGTTTTGCTCTAGGGTCACCATTATAATATGTCTTTAGGATGGATTGGAATCCACCATGCAAAGTTAACATTGTTATTGGCAAAATAGTATGGTATCATCCTAAGAAGCTGGATGTTGAAAAATTGAAATGCTGGTTCCATGGAAGGAGGTTGTTGCTGTTGTTGCATATTAGGATATTGATCAATATTGTCCATGGCAGAGGGGGTGGACACACCACACCATCCCTCACATGCTTGCTAACAGCTGCATCTCCTAGCTGTGCAGATATTTCCACTTTGCTTAATAAATAGTTGAATGTAGGTGAAACTTTGAAGGCTGACCTAACAAGACATGCCAATTGTAATGATGTCTATATGACCTGCTTCATGAATGCCAATAAAATGGGTGGTTAATACTGACATTTATAGTACCATATTAAATAACACCAATAATTTGTTATATAATTCTGCAAGAGATGATAAAAAGCTTCATTTAGGAACATTAAGAGATGGGAATTCAGCTTGGGCATAGTCAAAAACATATATTTTGACACCAAGATTATTGAAAATGGACTATTATGTCAGATTTTATGGGGAAGAACGTGTTTTCATGTGCCTTATGGCAGCCATTTTTTTTAATGGCAGCCCTTTTATATATAAAAATACTATTCTTAGTAGCTATTCAAGTTCAAAACCTATAATCAGACACCAAGATCATTCAACTCTGACTATGTGGTCCGATTCTATGGCAAAAATAGTGTTTTCATGGTCAAAATGGCCGCCATCTTGAAAAATGGCCGCCATCTTGAAATTTTTAGTTTCTATTCTGTTTGGCTTAGTAAAAAGCATAATTTGACACCAAGATTATTCAAATCAGACTATTCTGTCAGGTGTTATGGCAAAAATAGTATTCCAAATGGCCGCCATCTTGGAAAAAATGGCCGCCATTTAAAAGTTTTTGATGGCTAACGGGCTTTTTTTTAAAAGTGGGTCCTGAGGAACATTTATGCTAATTTTGTTGCTAGTATCATCATTTGAAAGATTGTTCCACTTATCTGCCCCACTAATACCATGTCTTATGATTATAATGTTTTAGCTGATATTTATGTAACTATTAGATGAAACAGCAATGAATTTATGGTGTCTATTAAACCTTCATGTGAGTGTAGAAGAGGGTGCCATAAAATTTGACACCAAGATGATTAAAATTGTATTATTCTGTAAGATTTTATGACAAAAATAGTCTTTTCATGCTCCAAATGGCCGCCGTCTTTAAAAATGGCCGCCATTTTGAAATCTTCAATAGCTATTTTGCTTTTGCATATTAATAACCACAATTTGACATCAAGATCATTTCAATCGGACCATTTTTTCAGATGTTAGGGGGAAATTAGTATTTCCATGTTCCAAATAGCCGCCATCTTGAAAAAAATGGCCGCCAATTAAAAGTTATTGATGGCTAACGGGCTTTTTTTAAAAAGTGGGTCCTAAGGACCATTTCTACCAATTTTGTTGTATGTTACATGATTTGAAAGATTAAACATGAAAAATGCACTTATCTGCCCCACTATATTTAGAAAGTATGATGGCTGCCGTGGTTGGTGAAGCTTGGCTTGCTCAGCTAGGTTTATTTCATTTATAACGCTTGAGTTCAATTTTTGGTATACGGATGTCATTTTACCTCCACTAATGCTTTAAAATGTGTTGTGTGATTGTGGTTTACGCTACTTTACGTTTACTCTATGGCATCACTCTATTAAAGTATGATAATTAGTGTGGTGGAACTTTGAATGTCAAGTGTGGAGAGCACGCAGGAGCAGGTGAATGTAACCGAATGTATTTTTCAACCAAATTAACGTACGTCTCAGATAGGATGGTAATTTGTCCGTCAGTATATATCATGATATAATATATATATTACTTTAACATGCAGTGATTACTTTTCTACAAGTTGTATCGAGGTAAGCGTTATCGCTTGTATATCGATGGCTACCGGTGGTTGGTTATGGTTGATGTGATAGGTAGGAAATAAACCCTTTATTTATGGTTACGATATTTCTTTCTCTAGCTATCGGGCTAAGTATTGCCCTTCATCAGGTCGTTTCTACAATTTTCTTTCCTATATTTACTATCGCCCTTGAACCATGTTAATATAATATTGTAGTGAATTAACGCTAACGCTATATTTAGCAAAGATGTATCTATTACTTAGACTTTGCATGTATTATTTATGTAAAGGATGTTATCCACTTAATCACTATAATTATATCGTTCTTATGGTCATTATTGTAACGTCCTCTATACCTGGGCAGATGTGTACATAATATAGTGACCCAGCACATAGGCTAGTCAGAACCAGAGAGGAGAGCCGCAACTATGAAATAAACCGAACATTATGTTAAACCTTGTGTTTCTGAGTTTATTTTGTCCATACTATGTTATAGTGAAAGACAGTACATACATGATATAGCAAAGTTAGATAATAAGATGGTCTGTCACCTGTCCTATACACTAGGAACATAGCACCAGACATAAACATTGATAAGCTATCAATATAATATTTATTAATCAAGGGAAAACAAAAGCGCAGACTATTTTCCCAAATGCTGGATTCAGATCGAGGTGGTCACATATGTGTAAAAACCATGAGTTAACACTTGGAGGAATATCCCTGGAAGACACTGATGAATACAAATATCTAGGCTTGATTATAGACAGTAATTTAAGGTACTATACGATATTTCAAACTTATATAGAAAGGTAGCTCACAAGGTTTGGCTCCGAAGAATATGAAAGACAAAATTACAAGAAATAGAGCAATAGAAATTGATAAAGTAATGATTACTTGAGTACTCCTCCTAAATCAAATTAGAAGATTTAACCCAATGCTTTAGGGAGAAAGTGAGAGACGAACTAATTGGATATGGGTTGATGATCTATCCAATTAGCATAACAAAGGACAAGTTTAAAACGTAGCACTTGGCACCAAGTTATATATGCATGAGAAATGAGTTCATCACTATTGTGTTGAAATCATCTTGTAAGGGTTAATTGGCTACCTTGAATCTTGCAGAAAAAAGGTAATCAATACAGATTGATATTGACGGTCTGTAGGCTTATAATATTATTGTGGTTTACTCAAATGAATGCTACTTGACTTGAGGACTTGAAAACCTCTGAAATATAGGAGCCTGTTAGAATTCCTATGGGGTAGGGTTCTTTTGTTGCCACTGCAGGCACTTGACTGGAAACAGTTTTAGATGATAGTTCTAGTCACGATTGAACATATGGCACCGTCGGAGGTTTATGGGGGTGATCCGATGAAAACGTTGTCTGCAGTGGGTGTATCGTCTTCCATCTGTTATTTTAAAGATGGGTACATAAAGTATTTAAGATCCATTTCAGTGTTACCGCCAGAATTTTCTATGATTACATTGGAAGGGAGAGGGGAGGGAGATAACTAAGTGACCATTGGGGTGTCGATTCTAGATTGGATCAGGCAGAGATAACTGTGGGTTCCTGCCTCATTTTCATTTATCATTTATGTTAACCTGTTGCATCTCTTCTTAGTGGCTCAGTTCTGGACTTGAAACATAACCATATGTGTGCGTTGCGTTGATTAATTTCTCGCCCGACTGCTGACTCTAATTTCACAATGAAGAATGACCCTGAATTATTCAATGTACTTAATAATACTATAAGTGATATCCTACCACTGTTCAACATGTTTTCCTGTTCATCAATCTTCCCCATTTCTGTTGCCACAGCCCGCACCTGGTTATATATAGAGTCTATATGAAGTTCCTGATCAGCATTCCAAACAAATTCTGTATGTGTTACAGTCAGGTATCTGCTTTAATTAGAACATAAATTTTGAACATAGATCTATACCCATTTTTATTAAAGATAAAGGCATCGGGAGAAAGTGTATATAACATTGTCATGTTCAGAGAGGGAGTACCAGGAGGATTGTACTGAAGGAGGCACAGGAGGAGGTACAGGAAAAATTCCGGAGGTGGATCTGGAGGAGGTATGGGTGGAGATACTGGAGGAAGTATAGGAGGAGGTACAGGAGGAGATCTATACTGAAGGAGGTACAGGAGGAGTACCAGAGGAGTTACTGGAGGAGAAGCAGAGGAGGTACTGAAGGTATAGGCCTACCCTTGAGTACCTTATCCTGCACTTCCTACAGTAGGCTACTTCCTCTGGTACCTCGTCCTGTACTTCCTCCAATACCTCCTCCCGTAACTTCTCCAGTACCTCTTCCAGTAACTTCTCCAGTACCTCCTCCTGAAATTCTTCGAGTAACTCCTCCAGTGCCGCCTCCTGTAATTCCTTCAGGCTATATCATTTAGATTAGGGCCCGCTAATTTTGTATTTCTTTGTATTGGTGAAAGAGGTGTCTCTTATTTTGAACATATTGTTGCCTTTAGGCTAATCAGGAATGAATATTGCATGTCAGGCAAGATGCCTATATAGCTGATCATGGCAGGTAACGTGAGAAGCCTAACCCGGCCGCGCTGGGCTAGGCTACTGAGATGATTAACCGAAAGAATTATGTACATTATTATGGAAAGCCATTTATACATATAACCCAAATGTACAGAATTTTAGTAATACTTTTCCTAATTTACCTAACCATATTCCTGATAAGCCTTTTTCTCTGTGAACTGGCATCCTATTTTCAGGAAAATTGGCCCAGGTCGGCGGCCAATCCGGAATGTGCCTACTAGGTAGGCCTAGTGTTTTTCCGAAGTAGCAGGGTGTCTAGAGAATTAACAAAAGCTATGCCCCAGTCAGGAATTGATGAAGTCTAAGTAGAAATGATGGAAAGGGAAGATTAGCTAAATATTAAAAAGCACAATTTGGGAATTTTAGGAAGTTTCCGATTTGGTTTCTAATTCTCGGCTAACCCGGAACAAAATTCCCCAGTTCGCATGCATTTTTAATGGTAAATTCGTCAGTCATTTTCCGGGTTAGCCTACTAATTCTCCCGGTTTGGGGTTAATTCATAACATGTATAAATGGCCTTCCATACTATAGGCCCCGGTCACCCCATAGCTGCATAGGCCTACCTTAATTCACTCATTCTCATTTATAGCACTGCAGAGTGTAGGGTAATGCTGAACAGGAACTTATGAGGCTGAACAGGAGTTAGCCTATCCCAGTACATTTTTGCGGATTGGAATTATGTATTTAGCGTATAGCCTAAATGTCTTTCCATATAATATATAGGCCTAGGCTAATATAGGCCTAGCTTCTAGGCCTAGGCCTACTGTTTTGAAAAGAAAATATCATTTATGGGGTGAATGACGGTAGGCCTAGTCAAAACCTTAATTGTATAGTTAGTGCCTATATATGCCTAATGCGAATTTAAATAATCCTAGGCCTAGTTCTGGGCCTAGATCTAGGCGGGATCTAGGCCTAGGCTATGCATAGGCTTATAATATATATAGGCTATATGTCCGTCCGTAGACCGTACCGTAGGCGCCTAGCTAGGCTATAAATGATACGCATCGGAATCGATGCGATTATAAATCGAGCGGGATAACCAGGATCCGGATCTGACATCACTCCATGTTCTAACGTCAGCGTCCCAGTAGCAGGCGGTCGGCCAGGTCTGAACTTTTCGCACAGCAGCAAAAAATCGAGAAAAAATTTAAAATCTGCGTGGAATGTCCAAGCTAAATTGTCCGACCTGTTTCGTTTATCATCTGGAACCAGCCTGCCCTGTATTTGAAGACCGTGACGCTCCAACTGCACCTATGGAGACCTTAGCAAAATCTTTGGGTCTGACAGTGTGCACGGATCCGCGCGGATCCACAGGCTATTCGGAATGGCTTGAAACAATCTTGGAGGCCCAGGAAACCAAGCTGAAGAAAATGGAGGACAAGTCCACGGGGGAAATAGAGGACAAAATATCTGATCTCAACCGCCGTCTTACTTCTATGGATTTATTGGGTGGCCGTTCGCCGTCAGCTTTCGCAAAGGCCCAGTCGGCCATTGCTGAGGCAGCTCGTGAACCGGGGACAGGCGCCGCAGCTTCATCTTTGGAGAAAGAACTAGGTAGGCTACGGCCCAAGTGCCATTTAATACCGTCCAAGAAGGCGGAGGATATGTCTGTGAGAGAGTTACTATTCGGTTGCACCTCTGTACTGAGTTTTCTGGTTGGGCACAACATGGATGTGTCAGGTTATATCAATCATCTCAACTTTATATCAGCCAAGGCCGCAGGGAAAAAATATGCGCACCACGCCATGATAAGGTACGAACAGGCAGTAACAGACAGAGTTATTTCTGGCGTCTTCTCAGACTGGCCGGCCATGGATCAGGAGCTCTCAAATAAGTATTTTTCTCCCGAATACATGAAATCCTTTATAGCATGGGAGACTTCAATGAGGAGGGGGTCTTTCGGGCGGGGATCGTCAACTACTTATGGTGGGCCCTCGCGACGTAGGTCTTTTTCAAGACCCAGCCAGGGTTCCGAGAGTTATGATCCCGTGTACGATTTTCAAAATTGGCCTGCGCAAGTTTGCTGGATGTTCAACATGCCTAGCCACCCGAAGAAGTGCGGCGAAAGTTGTAAGCGCCAACACATCTGTGGACTCTGTAGCGGAGAGCATGCGGCCGAGACGTGCGAATCGCGCACTTGTGCTTACTCTTGGTTGCTCTCCTCTCCCGGAGGACAGAAATCATAGCTAAATAACAATCATGGCGCCCAAGTACTTCCGGATTTAACATCAGCTCCGTCCTCGGACTTTTCTATTGTTGTTTCACAATTGGATTTCCCTTCTATAATCTTAGAAGCTTCTACTGTTACCTTACCTTACCTTTTGGAAGGAGTGCCTTCACAACTCAAGCCATCAGCCTGGTTGGACTTACTGTATACTGACGATGAGTGGGACTCAGACAGCCACTTTGTGTTAGATGGTGTATTACATGGATTTAAGCTTGTCAACCCGCTCTCGGACATTCCTTCTTATTGTGTTAATAACTACAGTTCCTGCTATCAACCTGGAGCTCTAGAGTCTTTAGACTCCCTCATATCTCAAGAAATATTGGAGCACAAACTATCTGTTACTCAGGTGAGACCTCATTGCATTCATGCCCTCTTGGCGGTCCCTAAGCCTAACGGTAAATACCGACCAATTACAGATTGTAGTAAACCAGAAAACATTTCACTTAATAACTTTACTTCGGCGGTGACCTCAAAATTCTCATTATTGCAACTTGACAATCTCCTTGATATCATGCCCCCGGGCTCATATATGGGAGTTATCGATATTTCTGCTGCCTACCGTTCTCTTCAGATACACCCTTCTCAAAGACAGTTTTTTGGTCTTCAGTGGACCATCAACCAGGAAAGTGTTTATTTAACTGACAATGCCATTTGCTTTGGTGCCAGGGCTACCCCCTTTGTTTTCAGTAGGGTCACAGATGCAGTCTCTCGGTGTTTACGTCTTGAGGCCTTCATATCTACTGCTACTTGGACGATTTTTTTTATTGGGCTGACAGCTTATCTGCTGCCTTCTCAGTCCAGGACTCCCTGATTAGCACCCTCCGACAATTGGGGTTTCACATTGCTTGGTCAAAGGTGTCTTCCCCGGACACACTGTGTAGGTTTTTAGGCATTGATATTAACTCAACCAGCATGACTGTTAGTTTGCCCCGAGAGAAAATAAGCCGTTTGAAATTGGAGATTGCCTTCTTTCAGCGCAAAAGGAGAGCCACCAAGGTGCAATTGCAAAGACTGTCCGGATTTCTAAACCATTGTGGGAAAGTGGTAACCCTAGGTCGTGTCTATTTAAATGAAGTGTTCAATATGCTGAGGGGACTGTCTGATGGTGACAGGGTGGAACTTCCTGAACTTTTCTTCTGTGACCTAGCTTGGTGGGAACACCATGTCCAAGCGTGCAACGGGTCAAGACCTATACCTTCCCCCTCGAACACGACAATCGACTACGCCCACTGGATCTCCGCCACATCCTTCTCTTCGTGCCTGGGGGGAGTGACCCTTACTGGCCGCTTCATAGAGTCGGCTGCATCTGACTTCATCGTCTTCGGCACACGTCTTGAGATACCATACATCACCATGCCTCCATGTTGTTTCAATGCCCCTTCAGCCAGAGAGGTGGTGTCCCTTACCTTGGCCATGTCTTGTGTTGTGCCCTCCAGAGAACTGAATGGCAGGGGTGTGCTTGTAGCCCTAAATACCAGAACCGCAGCTCACATGATCCGTCGGGGAAGGGCCCTATGCTCTCACCTGGTAGATAACCTCAAGTATCTGTTTCATATATGTCATCGCCACGACATCACCCTTGTGCCTATTTGTATCTCTTCATTGTAGATCTCCTGGATGAAAAAGTTGAAGAACTAAAGTGGGACGCATTAGCCCATTCATCCCAGCAAACCAGGAAGAGCCAGTGGCGTCAGTTTTTTTCCTTCTGCCAGCAGCATTCCCTTCCACCTATACCAGTCTCATCACAGACAGTGGCTAGATATCTGGCCTTCATGTCTACAGTTAAACAGAGGGCCTACAGCACCATCAATAACACCTTGTCTGCCTTAAACCATTTATCTAAACTACACGGTGGCAAGGACCTTCGAGAGGATTTCATTCTTCAGTTGGTTCTCAAAGGAGTGCGTCGTCAGTCTCCAACGGCTGTCCATCCCAAGGATCCTATATCCTTCCAGCAGATCTAAAGCTAATCTTCCAGAAGGTGGACCTTTCCGCCCCCCTACAGTTTGCAACCTGGGTGGGAGTGGTCCTGTGTTTTAGAACTCTTCTCAGGAAGTGTCATGTGTTCTCTACCACCGACAATCGTCACCTTTTGCGGAGGGAGGATGTGTCTTTCTCCGGTGACATGTGCTATATTTCTATTAATTCTTCAAAGACTGACCAATATTCTTCAAGGAAATATGTTATTCCTGTTAAAAGATGCGATTCCTGCTTGTGTCTTTTTAAATTGCTTCAGATATTGCACCAGCTTTACCCAGCTTCCCCTTCAGCCCCCTTGGTCTCTATCACCGGTGGTGCTCCAGTCCCCTACTCATCTGCCTTGAGCCTTTTGAAGTCCTGGGCCTCCAGTGCGGGTTTGCTCAAGGATGTTGGCCTACACAGCCTGCGGTGTGGTTCTGCCACTTACTTACATACTTGTGGAATGTCGCTTCCAGACATTCAGAAATTGGGCGATTGGCAGAGCCTGGCAGTACTCCAGTATCTCGAGACTCCAGTTGATTACAGGGAGTTGGTGGAGGCAAGGGTCTCCTCTCTTCTCTCCCAATATTAATAACTTCTTCAATCTAAAAAACACTGGGTCTGGGCGCTTCGCCTACCCTGGACTTAACAAGTTTCCAGCTGAGCCACGTACTCTTCTCTCAAAGACATTGACATTTTATTGATATATTATGATAACCTTATCATGCATTATCTTGATACTCGTAATATCCATGTTCTGCATTTATCCCTTTCTCTTCATGTCATTCAATTTCTAGCGTATCTATGTACCACGAGAAAATGTACCTCCAGAGAAATATGTACGTCCAGACTCTTATCTCCAAGAGAAATTGTTCTTCAAGAATTATTGTTCATCTACTCTATCTTTGAATAACAACCTTTCAAACGAATTGTTTTGTTCGAGTGATTTATAAAACGTCTATGGTCCCTCCCTAGGCTAGCCCGGGCTAGGGCTAGGCCTAGGGACTGTTCATGATTAATCACTCAGGGGGGCTAGGAGGATTTGAAGGGGGGGCCACCTTTTTTTGCACAGACCCAGAAGGGGGGGCCATTTAATTTTGCACAAGTCTTGAAGGGGGGGCCATACATTTTTGCGCATGAAATTTGACCCGAAATAGGTATTTCTATATGAAAGGATATCTCACCACACATCCTTGACTTGTTTAATACAACTTTAATCACAACCTTAATATAATCATGTAGTGTCCAGTATTACTTTGAATAAGCTTGGAACGCAAATAGCAAAACACAGAATCCAGATCCTTCAGTCTTTGCTTGGTCTTTTCTCATTATTCACAAACTCTTTCTTTGTACTGGGGATGGCTACTGGGTAACCAACACTGACACCAGACAGTGAAAGGGTAAAAGGATACAGAATATTCCAGGAAGAAGGGAGTCAGTCCCAATGTGGTAAGATTGTACAATAGAATTGAACATTTTAACAGGTAAAAGCACATAATGACTACCTAGTGAACTACCATGCACCTATTTCGGCTGACCTGGAAGAGGAGCTGAATATCCGACAAGCGGTGCCAATTAAGACAGAGCGAGGATAACTCATTCTCTGCTCGGCAAACTTCATCTCTACACATAAAAAAGCAATGTGTGGGAAAATCCAAAAATCCAAACAGAATCTTTTTGCAACCCTGCCACTCCTTGTGGTAGTAGTTACTCTTTTAACTCATTGAGGACGGGGGCAGTTTACACATATTTTGCCTGGTGGACGGGGGCCCTTTTCCCCCTCTTTGGGCTTCAGGACGGGTGTTTAACATGAGGTTTAGTGTATAAAAACACTTTAAGAATATTTTCTTCAAATAATATGTGTCATATGTACATCGTTTAATAGGTGTAAACAGTTATTGATCATATTTTTTCATAATTTCTAGAATTTGGTCTTCAATAATTAGAATAATGGGTCACAATTGGGTGCAATATGGCGGCAACCTTGCTCCAAATTCACTTTCCAGCATTTATGTATGTTAGTTATGACGTCATCATTATTGTCTCCATGACAACATACCTATAAAGATATTTCTAGTGTGTTTGTATACATATATTTTAAATTTCATCAAAATCCGTTTATTTTTTATTAAGTTATGCCCCCTTCAATTTATATAAAAATATGCTGCCTGCAGGCAGCATCCCGTCCTTAATGGAGAGGACATCATGCTGCCTGCAGGCAGCATCCCGTCCCCAACGCCATTTTGAAAATGCTGCCTTGAGGCAGCATCCCGTCCTTAATGAGTTAAAACTGTGAGCAGCATTAGAGGCATCATAATTTCGCTCATCTTCATTTTCGCTACTGTTGGAATAATGCATCGTAATTGATTCCACCTCATATTCAGGCTCAGAATCACAGTCAGTAGACACATGTTGGCTCACATCATGTCCCTCATACACAACACCTTCCAATGTGTTATCATGGATCCCAATGTGACTGACTATTGTCTTGACTTTGTGTTTCTTAGTTTTACCCTTAATAGTGAGCCCATGGTGTAGTAAATTACTTACCTAACTCAGATACTTTTAAACTATCCAGTTTTCCTGATAAAGCCATTTGGGCCCAGTTCATATGTTTTCCCTCCCTTTTTGGTGTTCATTGACTTGTTGATTTGCCCTTATCTTTTCACCCAACTCAATATAATGCAGATGACGCAAGTAATCATTGACAAGGCCAATGTCAACTGCAAATTTATCAGAACTTGGCAATTTCTGCCTCACTCTCCAATTTATGATCTGAGAAAGTTTCTTTATGTTGGCATGGGGCTGGAAGTTATCAATCTCTCTTGGTTGTTGCAATGTTGAAAGCATCAGGATAGCCCTCAGCCAGCTGTTCAAACACTGTGTAGAACACCTTGGAGTTTGTTCAACTGGTGCAACAAACATGGAGATGAACTAAGAAAGATTTTTCTATGATTATCCAATGTTTGAGAAGAGCGAAAAAGAAGATGAGAATTTAACCAAAGTTGCAAGCTCCTCAGAGGGTCATAGAAGTCCTTTTCAAGTGGAAGACAGGGGCCTCAGGAGGCAGAGAAACCAAATTCTATTTTTCCATTCCACCAAGGCCAAAGATAGAAGATGTTGCCCTCATCAAGAAGGCTGTGGAACATCTTCATGGCCAAATGGATCTAGTTAAGGGCCTGCATCAAAAAGTCCAAATGCAGCGTGGAGCAGAATCAGCTTTGTTTTTTGGAAGAGGCAGTGGTAAGCCCTGCCACATACCAGTATATAGTTCTCAAACAGTAATAGTATTAGTGCATATAAATGAGTTCCGAAATTAACAAAAATAATTGAATACATTTATTAGAGTAATTGTGCAAAACAGTAAGCAAAATACATGTACATGACTGTACAGAATTATATAATTTTGTGTTCTGAGATATAGTCCTGACCCTTGTGGGTCGGAAAAAATGGCACATAGAAATACACAAATGCGTCAAGACAGGAGTCATGATGTAAAGAAAGATATCAATGTCAACATCAACCAAGACTAATATGAATTTAATTTCATCAATAAATCTATCATACTCGAGTACATTTTAATAAGTAACAGCGAAATAAAATAAAACAAAATCTGTGGGACTATGTGAGAATTCCATATCGTCGCTTGCCTTTGGTATTGAACCATGTGAGCTCTGTGTACTTGGTTGAATACCTCCACTGCGCGACGATATGCCTTCCTGCTCCATCCCTTGGTTATTTTTGTCTTATTATAGGTTATAGGTTTCTAATTCTCCTAGGATACCGATATGGAGCATTCCAAATAAAATTATCAATCAATCAATCACATTTATTTGGTGTCGAAAGGGGTAGAGAGAAAGGGGAGGGAGTGAGATTGGTTGCTTTACGCCCTTATTAACACATTGAACTGAAGGTTGAGAGGAAGGGGGGGGGGGGCCATCAATTTTTGCACCAATTGCGAAGGGGGGGGGGGGGCCATCTTTTTTTGCACAGATTCTGAAGGGGGGGTCATACATTTTTGCGCAAGAATTTTGGCCATTTCCTCCTAGCCCCCCCCCCCCCCCCCCCCAGTGGTTAATTATGAACAGTCCCCTAGGCATAACAATAGGATATCTGAATAGGCTAATAGATATTCATCTTCACAATCAGACGATTTGATTGATTCCAAAAACCCTGCCCTTTGACATCAGTTTCTCTGACGGTACATTTATATTTTACAAGATCCTCTGTTTTCTGATGTAGGGGGCCAGCCGCTCCGTAGCTTTCACAGGTGCTTTCACAGGAGCGGCGACCGACTCTGCTGCCCTCTAGGATATTTAGGCAGAACCACACGTTGCCAGGCCGGAAGTCACCATGTTTCTCTTGCTCTCAGTGCAAGTTTTAGCCAGTCAGTAAACGGATTAGAAATTAACAACAATGGGTTATCCTTAATTCAACTGCTCTTCCATACGTTTATGGAACTGGAGCCAATCTGTATAGGCCAAGGACTCCACCAAAACGGTAGGGACACTATTCGTAGTGCTTTCGATGGTTTATATTATTTGGGCATCACTTCCACATTCAATCAATACCCCGGTTATCGCCCGACATTACGAGCCCATGTTATGAATGATCCACGCAGTTGGGTTTACAGCCAACGGGTAACGGTTCATCTTGGATTATCTACCATGGCTGTGAGATTTTTTTTGAGAACGTTTATCAGGAATCCGTCAATGGGGATTTTGTGAATTCTTTCTCTATCTCACATCCAGTCACTGGTAAAAGTTATACTTGGGTTTGACGATTTGTTCCTCATTATTTAGAGATCTTTAGACTAGTACTATAGGGCCTACTACGGTATGAGCTCTGGGTGCAGAAATTAAATTTCGCCCGAGAGTCCAAGTAGACTTAATTAAGTTAATATTTCGCCTGAGAGTCCCAGTAGACTTAATTAAGTCAATACACGCAGGCCAAATCATTTTGTAAATTGTAGTACGAAGTGCAATATGCCAATAATATGCTGGCTAGCGTAGGATTTCCGATGTCTGTTTTGGCTTTTGCCACTTTGTCTTTGAACGGCCCCTTTGAACCTGTTGCACTATAATCCGCATTTTACAGGGACAACCCGCATTTTACACGAACAAACCCGCATTTTACATTTTGTTTGTGTATTCTATCATGTTGGGTGTATGGGTGGGGGGGGGGGGATTTTTGTTTTCATTTTACTCTTGGGTTGTGTATTCATTTTACACTTTGGTTGTGTATTCTATTGCTTCCCGACGACCCTCTTGTGTATTGGTAGTTCTACTTAGTCTGTCGACTCAATATACACTGTCTTGTTAATGGAAAACACATTCAAGTGTTTTATAGCCTACAGAGAAAAAAAGGTAAAACCTGTCAACGCAATGATACTCTTCTTATTCTTTTACCGCTACAACTAGTACAGGTACCGTAACAAATAGTAAATAGCAATACTAGGGCTCACTAACTACAACAGTGTAGATAGGCTAATGAGGAGGCCTACATACCCCCATTCCCCCCCAACACTCACCCTGGCCAACTAGAAGAGGTAGAATAGAATACACAACCCAAGTGTAGTTTAATGAAAACATGAAAAACAAAATCCCCCACACAAAAGTGTAAAAAGGATACATGTAGCAATCACCTCCTTCCTCCTGATACGGTATAGCATAGGCCTATAATATATAAGTATTAGCCATAATTAGGCTATATGTTTTAACTGGGAATCCGAAGAGATCATACTGTGCCCAATGATAATGTGTTTGTATTGGCTGTCTAGTATATTTTTGCAATGATGCATTAATTGTTATTATAAAGAGAAGATGCAATGACACAACCGAAGTCGTACCGGTTAGTAATAATGTTTCACGGAAGTGATATTGTCAACTACTTAATATTACTGTAATCTGTTGCAAGAGGGCTTGAAAACCTCCCTTTAGCTGGAGAACGCCCCCTTTAAGCAATCGTCGCATTGAAATGAAAGTCTTCAAATGAATCCTATCAAACACTTTTTAAGCGTACCGGTAGTGACTAGTAGTATACTATAGTGTCAAATCCATCCTATTCCAGAACATTGATCTTTGTGTATGTACACATATCCAGCACCTATACTGAATCTTGCAAATAAAATTACGTACCATATATATATTATATGTACCACTTTATTTCTTTCTTTCGTTTCAGTCAAAATGTATGAGAACCCTGTGAGCCTTCAGGATGTGTGTCTTAACTACATCTCAGACAACATCGAGGCCTTGTGTGATTCTAGCTGCAGTTTGGACAGTGGGACTACAACAACGCACTTCAGAGCTGAGGATATCTTTTTTCACAACCACTTAGCAGATTCCCTCCTTACTCTCCTCAATGAGAAAGACAAACTAAATGACGAAACTCTTAGTCTTTTTGATGCCAACACAGCACAGCTAAAAAGAGTCAGGTTAAGAAACACTAACCTGACTACTAAAGGACTTAGAGTTTTAAAGGGACACAAATTAACCGAACTTGAAGTGATCCGACTGAGAGAACTTACTGTGAACGACCTGATAGGTTGTCTTGGCGAATGGACACTCGCAAATCTGCGGACATTAAACGTCACAAATTGTCATTTTTTTAACAGTGCTAAGTTCTCTGTTGTAGTTTCTTTGTCTAAGCTCCGGAACTTACAAAGTCTCAACGTCAGCGATACCGAGTTTAATAAACATGGACTAGAAATAGTTGTAGAGGATTTACCCTCTCTCGAAAGCCTGGATATTTCTCGCACACCTATAGAAGATCTAAGCCCTCTAAGGAAATGTAAAAAGCGCTTGAAATATTTGTCGATGTACAATTTAAAAGCAGCACACCGTGATGACATGGTGGACATACTCTGTGAATTAAACAATCTTCGACATCTGGATGTATCAGATGACTGTTCCGTGCAGCCATTTAATAACATCGGCATTTTCAAGTTTAAGATAGATACTCTTTTGATGAGACGGATGACGTTCCCCTGTCTGACTTTCTTCGATGTTTCTGGAAAAGAGGGAATCACTGAATCTAATCTAAGGTAGGGATTCTGATTGCTAAATTGATCTCATCGAAAATACCCAAATGCGATTCAATAACTTGGCTATGGATATCAGTCTTGCTATTCCAACTTTAGGACTAATCAAATATTATGCGTTAAAGCTCATTTCCAGAGCTTAAGGACTAAAAATATCGACCAAATTTCTATGAAAGTGTTTGATTCAAATGAGTTGGTCAATATGAATTATAAATAATGCAAAGATTTTGGTAAGACCATGTTTCCTTATCATGTCCTTAAAACTCATACACATCTCGTTTGGGATCAAAATAAAATGATGAATTCGCATTCTTTGTTTTCATAGGCTGTTTTTGGAAAATCATCAGAATCTTCGCTTCCTAGGACTGGCCCTTACTGACGTTTGCGAGGGCTCGTACTTCAAGGAAAACTGTCCTATTGTGGTAAATATGCATTGCTATTTCAAAAAGAACTAAAGGTTTCATTGTCAACTAGAGGATGCTTAGGGTATGTATTGCAGTACAAAGTTCAACACTATTTATAGCCTTGTTTATGCACAAATGTCAAGTGAGGAGCACATGGGATAGAGAGAGAAGATGAGAGTGGAGAGAAAAAGACGGGGGGTGGTGGTGGGGGAATTGGCCAGTAAAAGACAGTAATTTTGATATTGTCTGGGTCGCGGAAACCATGTGTAAGCCCAAAATGTATTTCTTCAGGGGATGAAAGTCTTCAGTATTTCTACTGAAATCAGTATTTTTGGAACCTTATAAATTGTCGAATTTCAAAATTCGATTTACCAAATTTCGTTGAAACTTTCAAAGATTAAAATCATCAAAAAACTTTTCAATCCCCCCCCCCCCCCCCCCCCACTGCTTTTCCCACTTCCCGAAATACTTCAGTATTTTTTCCATGGCCCCACTTTCATCCCCGATTTCTTATGTCCGTCTCATTAATAATGCACATAATATGTTTGACCTTGTTTATGACATAAAAACCAGCAACATCAAATATTCAAACAATCTTCATCGTTTTATAGTAAGATTACAGATATTGTAAATTTTATACATATTTTTTGCATACTCTTCGTTGCAGCTTTCAGTTTTTGAAAATATTTGTTGCATTGATATATTCCAATTTTTTGTCCATTCTAGGTTACTGGGGAAGCCACGGAGAATCAAATTTTGGAATCTTTGCGCAGGTATACTAACAGACTAGGCTACGTACAGAGGTCTCTTTTTCATCTGTTCAGAATAACGCAAGATCTGACTGATCCTCGAGATGACATTATTAAGGTAAATTTATTATCACATCAAAAAGAAGTCATTCATTTATACCTAAGGGTGTCGTACAAATAGGAGTCATACATCTGAATATGAATCCAGGTATTCTAGTAATGGACGTTCATAGGTTCTAGATATCAATAAAACATGAATATCCAGTGCTTCCTAATACCATCTCTACCTGCGTTATGATATCTACCGATAATTTGGAAATATCTCAATATGACCAGACAGCGACCTAATTAATGTCTAGTAATCATGTAACCCATAAACTACGAATTTCATGTTAATTTGTATCAGAGTCAGGGTTCTTTGTGTTTTGCCTCTAAAAATTGAATGTCCTGCTCAAAACTGAAAGTCACAGTTAAATTTATGACAGCCTGATTCAATTATTCTGCAACCCATTGTGGTAATAAAGGATGAGATATACATATTTAGGAATATTTATTGAGATGATAGAGCTCTGGGGACCCACCTTAATTTCTTGTCATTCTCTTGCTAACTTAACAGGAGAAACGTAATATTCACGACCCCTAAATAGGGCTGGTTGATCTACAACTCTGATTTCATTCGTATCTTCGTATCTCAGCTTTCAATTTTCCGTATATTTTAGCTTATTCTACCAGCGATGCATAGCCATCCCAAAGCCCTGGGCGTCCAAATGGCAGCCACCGCCTGTCTATATAACCTTACCAAAGGCGAATTGGGACAGAAAATTCATCCGAGCCACTTGGCTAGGATCGTCAACTTGACAATGAACGCAATGGAGAATTTCCCCAACCATTTACAGGTAATTTTAAATGATGCGGACCAAGTACCGTACCGTATCAAGTTTTGATTGCGTTATATGATGCAAATAGAAGTGCACTCCATAGTTCATAGTTTGGGTGCATAGTGTGTATCAGATATACTTGTGGTATGGTTTATTCATCCAAAATATACCTTTTCCCGGTAACCACAGTCACAATAAGAACTATGTGTAGAATGTTGACATTAGTTTATTCTTGGTTGATACCATGCCTAATTGAACCTGGATCATTTATGTCTTTGTTAATTCCAGTTACAAAAGAATGCGCTCTTAACCTTGTGCAGTGATAGGATACTCCAAGACGTGGTAAGTGTTAATATGAATGGGCATATCATTTCTCAATATCTCTCTGCCATGGTCATTGATGTCTCTAAAGTTGTCACCACAATAGTGCTATAGTCGTTAAAATAGAAAAAGGTTTTAAAATAAATCAAGGGTCCTAAATTTCACCCCTGTTGTATTATCTCGTCATATGACACTGAATTTGATTATCATTTAGGATAATGTCAAATGGGGTTTATTTTCCAGACATTTGACCGGTTTCGATGTGCGAAACTGGTGATGGAATGCCTTTGCTCATTTGAAGATGGATCAATGAATAGGATGTCCGTTGCAATTTGTTCTATCCTCGCCGCCAAGGTAAGGCGATATAAACATGGATTTGGATTTATTGGGAGACTAGCAATGTACCCATCTGCGACGGTTGACAGTGGGAAAGGGGCCACTCAAGCACATATTGTGGATTGTAATCTTATAATATGTATTCCAAGGACTATCCCAATTGTCACTCTTCTTCCGCGCGGACCCTCCATCTTCCATAGCTACTCTTTTGATTCCTCCCTCCTTCCTTTCTCTCTGCCTATCTGCCCCCCCCCCCCTCTTCCTCTCCCTCACGCCCTCCTCCTTCTCTCTTGATATATGTCTTGATCATTCCTCTTACTCTCCCCCCTCCCCCTCCACCACACACACACCTTCCGTCGCTTCAAGGCTCTCACCCCCTTCTCATTCTTCTCTCCCTATATTTCGATCTCTCCCTCTACCCCTCTTTACCCTGTCTCTCATTTCGCCACCACCATCTCCCCTTCCCCCTCCCCTCCGTCCCTCCCCCCGTCCCCCTCCCCTCCCAGAAAGAGGTTACTGCTATATATAAGTATATAGATAGATAGTTATAGAGAGTATATACAGAGGTGCCAAGTTCTACGATCTCTGCGTAGTAACAAGGTTTTCAGCGTAGGCTATACATACCATTGTTAGGATTTGTGTAATAAAAACGATTTTGGGTAAATTTATGGCCAACCAAAGTAGATTAGTTTAAACCCCAAAAATGCTTAAAATGCACTAGAGACCAAGGAAAAGATCCATAGATAAATGTTCCGAATGAATGTTAAAGAAATTTATCTTTAATTTGTTCTCAGTATTTGAGTCTTCTACCATTGAAAGATAGATATGTATGTGTGAGCTCACTGTGTTCCTATCCGTTTCAACTATCAACAGACCCATATTTCTCCATATATCTAAGTGACCATTTTTATTCGTACCCAAGTTTTTACTCGCTAAAACATTGAGATAAAGCACTGTTGGAACGAGATAATCTCTTCAGAGATAGATTGACCATGAAACGCAATAGCCTTGCTTAACATCTCCTGGGTCTCTACTACTACCGGGTACTATACGTACTTATTCCTGATCTTTGTAATCTCTGTCCTATTTTCATCGATATGGACTCTTTGTGATATGTGATATGCCTCGCCTCACGGACCTATACAAGTGCAGTGTTCACGCCTTATCAAAGATGGATCAATAATGAAGTGATATCAGCGCGATCGTGTCTTAGAAGTGTTTGTCCATTCACTTGATGATGTGGATGCCCTGGTATGTGGATCAATCGGACAGGACAGGTTCTCCTTTGCTGCAATGTGTATCATTGCCTGTTGTGCCCCAAAGTACAATAATGCTCCAGTAAAGCCCTATATATCCTCCTTAATATGGAAAGGCGCGCACTGGTTAAATTTACAGAGAATATATTCAGCTGCATAAAGGTCCATTTTGCTGAAATAACAGCATATTGTAGATTATGGGCTGATTAATCTATGTAAATCTTTAATTTTGTACTTTTAACATTTTTGGAAATATTTAGCAGGATACCTCAAAAATCCCCAACGATCACCGGAACGAATATATTCAAATAACTATACTTATTCTAAAATATTCAACTAAGTTGTAGGATAGTATTCTTTGTTGAGACACATTCGTACAATATATAGATCCAAAGATAGAACAAAACTTTGATTACATAGATTCCCATGTGTAATTCTCTGCCTCTCTCCCCCTCTCTCTTTCCCCATCTCTCTCCCTCTGATATGGGATACACATACCTCCCTGTAATCGCGAAATTGTCCAACTCAGACATATATTTTTTATGCTGCAAATTGTACCCGAAATGAGTTTGAAAATATTGATAGAACTAATTTTTCCCTAAAGCACGAGACACTAAGCCGACTGACCTTGGGAAAAAATGCACCTGTTTGTCCATCGACTGTATCCAGCATAGTGAACTTGTTCCGATGAAGGACAGGCTGGGACTATTTCTGTCTATTTCAACAGAATACGAAATCCGTATACTATAGCTGGGAACCTAGCTTTAGGCTGTCCTATTAAGGTGTCTTCGTTGAAGTCACACTTCTTATAATCCTTTTATACCCCGTGCTACTACCTGACGGTATTTGCTTAGGGTCAATTTCCTTATGACAGTTCCTCCAGTCATGCACTAATTGATACGTGTTAATATGTTACCTTATAGGACTATTCATTTCAGGTTCCCCTTCATTTGGTGTTCGTTCGCTTACCCTTTTCTATTTAGTCTTCACCTTGGTAGTTTGAAATCACTTGTTACTTCCCTACCACCCAACCCACACGTTTCTTTTCCTGTCGGATTATTTTTTATTGATAAATTATAAGGACAGTCTCATGACCGCCGACCATTATGCCACAACCTCATCTGCTAGTTTTAATTCTTCTCTCCCTTCCAAAGATTCCTACGGAGCAGACATCGCATCTTGGTACGAAGACCACGTATATGAAGAAGCTTCTGGCCATCGTCAAGGATAAGATGAGGGAGAAGCTGGTCGACATTACCATGAAGTTCACGCTGTCTGCGCTGTGGAATCTGACTGACGAGTCGCCATCCACCTGTGAGATCTTCCTCCAGGAAGGAGGCCTTGAGCTCTTCCTGAGTGTCTTAAGCGTAAGCAGCCCTATTATCTCGATGCTTGGAGGAATGTGTTGATCCTTTCTAGAATAAGGACCATAATTATAGCTCAGTACTATGGAATCTATGGTATCACTGCCTTAAACATTGACACCCCAAGTCGATTAGTCTACAAAATGTGACTTCAACTTGTCTTTTATTCCAGGATTACAAAGATTTAGACGACGAACCCCGAATACAAGTTGAGACGAAGGTTTTGGGCTTAATTGTAAGTTTCCTTTATGAAAAAGTTCTGTGTTGTCTTATTGACTCTCAAATTTCTTTCATGAAGAAGTATGCCCGACTTTTTATTTTTATCACCAGTAAAGTTAAGATGAGAAATGTTTTGAATAATTAACAAAACTTCTGTTTCTTTTAGAATTTCATATTTTATAGGCCTTTACATATATTAAAATGCAAGTAAACGAAAGATCGCTCCCCATAAATGATGTGCTTACAACTACTGTCTAGAGTCAGTAAACTTGTCTAATAAAAGTGTAAATCCAGGCCAAAAAGTAATATTTAGTTTGAGAGCAATTCTTTAGGAATGTGTGCCAAAAAGTAGCTCTCCTCGGAATCAATATTCTGGCATACTAATACATGTCCAAATTCATTCTCCTGTGTTTTAATTCATTCCAGAACAATCTCGCAGAAGTGAAATTTCTTCAGAGAGATTTGATGAGGGACGATGTTCTCCTTAATGTTAGGTAAGTGGAAGAGTATTTCACCTGCCTTCATTCAATGTACAGTTCGGAATTCGACCAACTTTCATTCTAGGGGTGAGGGTTGGGGGATATATCGACTCATATTTTCCTCTCGGCCAGAGAACTGTTAAACTGAGATGTTTTAGCTATACAAATTAGCCATCTCTGCATGTATTTCCATAAGAGATATTTCAAATAAGAAAAAATAAACTGATTGAAGTATTGTCAAGACAGGAAGAAAATGATAATAATAATCTTCTTGCAATGCGTGTGGCCCACACATTCACCATATTATTTGACTTAAATTTACCATGATCACCTGATGAAGGGCCCGAAAGCTAGTGAAAAATAAAACATCTGCTGCAGCTAACCAAAAGACTGCCAATGGAACTTTTGGAACTTTTGGTCTTTTGAATGAATGAATGAATGAATGTGAATGACGTCCACTTCCACCAGCGGCTGTTTCCTCCAATAATTGATCACAAATATATTTCACCAAATAAGATTTTCTCCTAATTCATTTGTTGGGAGTAAATCCAGACCTTCATTTTCCTATCCTTTCTTTTTCAGGAACTTACTGAAATCCAACCACATAGACGTAAGTTACTTTGCGGCGGGGATCATATCGCATCTAGTGACGAGCAGTATGGAAGGGGAATGGCCGCTCATATCCATGACTAGGGAGGAGGTGCTTCATGATCTAGTATGTTTAACTGTTTTCCTAAGCTTTGCAAATTATTTCCCTATAATGATCAAGAACATTAGGTTTTCTACCAAGTGAGACTGTTGGAGAGTTCCCCTGCTACCTGTGGGGTACCTACGTTTATGTAATTGCAGTTTCCATTATAAAAGGACACTGTCTTTAACGTTGCTGCCTGCAAATTTATCCTTAACGATGCATATTTAATACACATCTTTAACGCAGTTATTAACACAAATATCAATACTATTCAAGTTTGGTTGCAGTTCTAGTAACCTATCGTTTGCAGTCGACATGAGACTGGAACATCTTATGAGCTCCCCCTCCCCCCTTATCCTTACGGTTACCCTAGTGATACCTGAACACGTTTTCCGCTGGTTTGATCTAGAGACGCACCTATTTTATTTTTGCCTCATACGGAATGTATTATTATTCGTTTCAGGAGGAAGCCGTCATACATTGGGAACAACCTAAAAATGAAATGGTTGCTTATAGGTGAGTGTTACGAAATGATTGTGAGAAATGATGTTCATTTATTACGAAATACTTTTAACGCCAGATTTTAAACATTGAATTCCATTAACTATTATTCCTCCTCCTTTTATCTGCAGGTCTTTCAGCCCATTCTTCCCCCTTCTAGAACAAGTAAAGGCACCACAGGTCCAATTATGGGCGGTGTGGGCGATACTCCATGTATGCACCAAGAATGGTAAGCACATAATATACTATGAAAGATATATTCTCACCTGTGAACATACCTACAATATAATTACTAACTCAAAGATAAACACACTAAAGTCACCATACCTTCAGGAGATACAAACAAAAAATGAACTAAAAATGAATAAAAGAAACCAACCCCCACTTCTTCATCAGATTTTTACAGTTTCCAAGTTCAGAGAGCCACCTAGTGGCATACTTATAAACTGTGTGGAGAATCAAATGTAGCTATAACATATATATGGGCGCCTGTATCACTTCTTTCCTATACATAGGGAATAGGTACATTTGATTCTCCATACATATCATGTGAGCTATGGATCTGGTATGTAAACCTAAACATGGCTTCATTCTGGTGCGCACCGATTAAACTTCTTTGATTGTTTCCATGCCTTTACTGACTTTCTTTTTAGAAAATATTTTTATTGGCCAGACATTTAACAGGACTTGACATCACATAAAAACCAATGCACATGTTCAGGTATATTATATAGTTGATACTTGTGCAAAAAATATCTAAATGTGTGATCTGTGCATGCATAGCTGATAATGCCTTTTTAAGTATACTATTTTTGGACAGTCCTGTTTTCCCGTAAATATCCACGTTGAAACGCATACGATTTTCAAGTATTATGAGGGACGTAATAAGAAGGAATGTTATATTATTTGTTCCAAATAGGCCGTCGGTACTGTCCTATGCTGGTATCTGAAGGAGGTGAGACTCGTCTAAAAATGCTGAGAGATATGTGCGGCATTCACCCCATGGTACAGCAGTTGTCAGCCGCCGTCTTAAACATAATCAACAAACAGGATTCTAGCTGCGTTTTAGAGTAAACATGGAGGCTGGTTGGAAAAAGATGCTTTGTTGTTACGGGATATCACTGACAATTATGTATTTGTCTAGGGAACTTATTCTACTCAGAAATAGTGATCCATCTCACTCAAACACAACTGTATATATCTAATTTTGGGGGTAATTATTAATAGATATACACATGAGAAAATTATGGAAAATGTACCCATGATTGCTAAATGAATTATACAAAAGATTATGGTCAAAAGTTGACACTTGTCGATATGTAATGACGTTTTCTCGTTATTTTTCATGTATGGTAATGTGAAAAAAAAATATATCAAAAGTCCTTCCCTAAATTTTCCTGGCTATCCCAGGAAGTAAAACTTGTTGAACCCCGCTTGACATATTATATCCTTAACGTTTCGTCCTCTATCATCTTTACAGCAGAGGTTTTAGCCTACCTAAACCCTTGTCACTTTCTATTTAATTCATCCCTTCTCATATAAAGGACGCAATAGGAATAGACGGGTTGCATTGATGCTATTGTAAATTGAAATTGAAATTAATCGCAGAGAAGTCTCAGTAAATTTAACATTAACATTAACTTACCCAGTATCACATTCTTTCCGCGGACGCAATTTCCTTTTTAGCATGTCCTGAGATTAGGATTAGCGATAATCATTTAAATATAGGGTAGCCTGTCGGAAAGTTATAACCATCAAACCCATGTCAGAATCTACTACACACGATCAGGGAGGTATATGTAGAGGGAGTGGTCTCAGAATTTATGTATGCCCCACTAGTATTTGCCAGTACAGCCACTACTACTATTACTATTACTACTACTACTACTACCGCCAACAATTTATAAGTGTGTAGCTAGTATGCTGTTGCTGGAAAAGGGCAATCAAACCTACCTGGGCTATAGGTGGTACTAGTGTCAAAAACAGCACTGCAGCGTCACCTGGCATGCAGTGGCTAGACCATATATAGGACACGGATCTCCTGCTTGAATCAATGAGCTGTGACTACTCCCTCTGTATATACCTCCCTGACACGATCACATAAATCCTTCCTCTTTGACACGCGAAATAGCAACTGCAGCTCGTCGATTTTCATTATGCTCCTTCCACTACAGGTACCACTCACCCATCTCAAATTAGTATATGGAATTTTGTTTACCCTTTCAATTTGAATGACTATAAGTTTACTCATACATGTAGTTAAATGTTCTTATGGGGAACATGGTTTTTGAAGTTTACTTTATGTACAGTATCTATATCGTAACCTTGTTTATGCAATATTTATTTTGAGTTACCAGTCATAAACACAAAATATATTGATTCTATATCATGTTGCAGTTTCACAATTTAGAAAAAGTCTTATCTAAAGATAACAAATAACTAAAGATTTCCAGTAGTTGTTCGCCTAATTTTAGCTGAATATCGTTGGCAAATTTGGATAGTGAATGTAACTCGATAATTATATTTACTTCAGTTCACGTATCCATTTGTATAGATTATTATTACCTTAACCTGACTGCTTTTTCGGTAGACCGGCCTCGATCATGCCACTGGGATTTCGAAGGCACCCAGAAAATATATTTGTAGACCTGGGTAACAGTCTAGATAGTTGACTGACGATTTAACTTATTAGTGTAATAGGAATATATGGGAATACATAATATTTATTTTTGCAAATGTCACTAATCGGATTTCTTAAAACTGGGCTTGGAATGTGTCTCTCAATTTTGAGATGAAATGCAGCCTGTTGGACAGTCATATCACAATCAATATTTTAGATTTAGAGCCGCGCTAGTCGCACAGTATACCATATTTTTGTTTTCAAAAAGTCGAATGACTAATGTGATGTTTTGTGATTGATATTATATAGTTAACATAATGGGTGCTGACTTAAGTGCCCGCAACTGCATAGAATATGTGAGTGTAAAACCACTAATTTATTCTCCGAGTAATTTCTTTTTGTTACTAAGTTATTTAAATCAAGAGGCGTAGTTCTTACCTGTTGTCATGTTAAATACATGTGGAATAAATGACCTTAGGAATTGCTCCCAAAATTAAAGTGTCTTTGACAATCGGCAAGAGTAAACTGGTGTCATGTAAGAACAGATTTAATCTGGGGCGTCAATCATGACTACAATAATTATTCATAGCTTAAAAGACCAAACTTTCTGGTGCGCGGGTGTGAAAATCGAAATTGCCCTTTTGTTGACAGGTCTGAAGTTGGTTCTACCACATTTTTAAGTTTTGTTTCAGAATTATTGATTTACTAGATTCATAGCAAATTATACGTGCATTCTGATTTGTTGGAAATGTGCCATGTGCAATAATGTATCGCCTGTAAATAAAATCATTGAAGGTTTCGTCTGAGTTGGTGTTGTGCTTTGAAGGAACATTTTTTAAAAAGAAGACTCCCATTTAAATATTTTATTATATCACAGAATAGATTATAATATTGCATCTGTAATAGTACAAAATCATGAAATCCTACGCCACCGAACAGTACAAATTTTCCCACTACCAATTTATATTTGGCAAATCTTAATGTGACAACAGAGAAAGGAAGACTACAACAGTGTAACAATATCATTTTAACATTTTACCCTCAAAAGACATGATAGTAGAAGAAAAGAGATTGACAATTGGCAGTCATTTTGGGTAAAGTTTTCGAACAGTTTGGAAACAATGTACACACGTACAAATGTACCGGTATATGTATGAATAGCAGTTGTGTAACAATAATTTTCAGCATTGAGATTTTTTGGGTGAAGTCAAGTCACATGAAGTACACCTTCCCGGAGAAATTCATTCATTTATCACATAATTGTCTTTTCCATCAACACAGTAAGATTGATTACATGTACGATTAGCCCGCTATGAAAACAAGACCTTATAATTTCTGTGTAACATTCTTATTGCAAATGCACAGGCAAAAATTGCCTTTAAACGACTCAGAGAACATACTGTTGGGCCCAATGGATAAATACTTGAAAAATAACTCTTTTAAACCTGTATAAACGCCGTGAGTAGATCTAGCAGTTTGGCCCCCAATGTTTTGCAATTATTTGTGTATTTCATTCATCTAAAAACTCGCCGGGTAAAGATATTTGGCAACGGTATAAATATGTGAATCAAAGTATCAGCTTATCTGCCAGGTATATATGGGAAACATAATTTAAACCGGTTTGAACGAATGAAGCTACACATTACACACATGCCACGAGTCATGCCTTACAATAGTATATATATGTAATAAAGACTGTCCCTTAAAACGAGAGCAAGATTTGGTTAAATATCACACGAAATGTATATTATTCGTAAAATTAATTCCTTTGTACTGATTTTCTTTGGAAAACTTAAAAAGATGTTTTCTCGTCAAATTCTAATGGACATGCCTGTAAATATGTATGTATAGTACAAGAGGCTCTGTATTTTGAAAAGTTGTATATCAGAATGCACTCTAAGACGTTTCTGAAAGTGAGAAGATAACCAAGGATTTATATTCTGACTTTTGTAACAAAGTTAAAGAGGAGAGAAATCATTCTGCATAGATACCAAACACTGTACCAACAGCAAACAGTGAATTATTTCTGTATTCGTATGAGGCAAATGTGTCTTGTCCTTGGTCCCAGAGACAGCGGCTTCCCATTCTGAGGCCCTGATCGTTAAGTTGGCCTATGTGGACGATAGATATGATCTTGTACCGAGGAAGCACCAATTCTTTCACTCGAGCTTTCACCACCTGAAATATATATTATATACCTATATAGAGCGCTAATTTGTCATGAAACAGTCCGGACATTTCAGACCCTGTGAATAGTTAAATACATCCAATAACATTATAGGAGAAGAGGAAAAATCAGGATAATGGAAGGCCTTGTGATATTACTAAATTTTGATTGATCATAATCATTAGATTTGGTTTCATATTATGATAAACTACAACAATAAACCCCTTCCTCTTATAGAGGATTTGCTTAATAGTATCTTATTCATTGCAATGACTGAAGGTCTGAGCATTGTTAACATATATGACATGAATAATTCAAGTAGAATCCTATGTCAGCATCATAACAATTAAGTAAATTGAGTATCAGTGAAATAACAATATGCTCGAAGTATTTTTATAGCATCCTGTACTGGATGTGGTCGAGCTCAGTTTTTTTAGAAATAAACTGATTGCCTCAAGCGTTACATTTTGTATTTACAGTAAAATTGTATTTATTGCATCTTGTACTAGAATGAACTTCCTACTGTCACATTTTACATTAACATACCACATGTGTAATAGCGTTAAACATCACTTGTACATAATAACAATACTTCATAGCACTCGATAAGTTAAAGATATATGGAATATTTCTTTTTCTACACAACATAGCACCTTACAATTCCTAATAGTGCAAATCACCATTTATACTGTAGCCTTAAGCCCCTTATCCACTTACACGATTGTCGGTTACTTTGGGGGGACCCACAATCGGTCACCTCATGTCACCGACAATCGTGCAAGTGGATACCGGGTCACCGACAATCGGTCACCTGGTCACCAACAATCGGTCACCTGCTCCCGACAATCGGTGAACCCTCCCGACGATTACTAAAGTTTTAGTAATCGTCGGGAGGGGTCACGATTGCCGGGAGCCTAAATTTTTTTCATGACCCCAAAATTATTTATTTATTCTGTTTAAATGGCCATATTAGTTGTGCTCATGATGTGGATGAACCTACTGTTCATTCCTATTCATTTCTGTGAAGTTTAGAGTATATTTGTACATCTATTTTTATCGTTAAAATTGATTTATATAGAATTATTGCCATTTATAGTGGATATTTTTATTTGTGCGTGGTTTGCTGGTTTGCTCATAAAGTTTGGTAAATAGTCTGGCGTTGATTTGTACATTTATTTTCTATCATTTCTATTGATTTATGATTACTTTTAGGTGTTATTTCGACTTCAGGGGGGCATATTACTAACGTTGTAGGATAGGAATTTAGGATAGGATCGGGTAGGATCATCCTATGTAGGACAGGTGTGTTGTACTAACGTAGGATCCTAGGATTTTTCCTAGGATCCGTCCTACATCCTAGGACTGCTATAGAGGTGTCCTACCAAAATACTGTCTTGCTGCCATGCTTACAACGCTTAATTGGGTGTGAATAAATGACAATAATTGATGTCATGTTGAAGAGAAGAAACCATTTTTCCTCCAACTGTTCTTGCCGATCAATTTTTAAAAAGTGGTGCATTTATATAGGGCAGCGAAAACCTCCTTAAAACCTCGAATTTGTCTCATAACAGTTAGAGTTTTTGGTTGGGGGGGGGGGGGGGGGCAAGGGGGCGCCAATAATTGTATTGGGTAAGTCTTTGTATATATACATGTATGTATACTTGTCCGTACATACATGTGTATGTAGGCTATATACATGTGTATCTATGCACATGTATGTGTGTACATACATGTGTATGTATAAACTATGTATGCATGTAGGTTTTACATGTATGTGATGTATGTATACATTTATGTATGTATACATACATGAATAAATAAATATATACATACATGTTTATGAACATGCATATACTAAATTATGATACATGTATCTATAATGCATACCATGTGATGTTTTACAAGTGTACATGTACATGTATACATACATGCATGTATGTATCGTCTGTATACATGTGTGTATGTATGTATACATGTATATGTATACATGTATATAATATTATATGTGTACACATGCATTGTATATACTTACATGTATATATATGAATATGCATAAATATTTACATGTTTGAACATGCATACATATACATATATATATATATATATATGAACATGCATACATACTCAATTATTATACATGGCTAGGCATGTATGTATACATGAATAGGCCTACATACATGCAAATATCAAAACATTTTTGCATTACCAAGACAATGTAAAATTCTACTATTCAACATCTTTGCCAAATTCATGCTATATTATTTACAACGATATTTTATATAGTTGTAGCATCTTCCTACCCCACAACAAATTCTGAAACTACAACTATAGAGGGTGTTATCATCATGAATTGTTTTTTAAGAAATAATTTTTTTCACATATCATTATGTATCAAAATTAATGATATGCAGCCATATTCTTATTTCTAAAAAAACAAAAACATATGACAAAGGTTTTGTGGATAGACTCATATACCATGACAATTTCTATGGTTCTATATGTGTTAAACTCAACTCTACTTAGGCCTAATTATCACTTTTGTACTTAGTAGGATCGTCCTATGGCGGGTAGGATCGTCCTAGGTAGGATTCCAGTAGGATCGCGTTAGTAATACAGAATTTAGGATTATCCTATATTGTGACAAGGATCCTAGTCCTACCCTCATCCTATGGTAGGATTGATCCTATGTTAGTAATACGCCCCCCTGAAGTCTCCCAATCGTACAGTGTGTTACACCACATTGTAGCATACTTATTTAACTTAATATTTCTTTAATTAAATATACCAAATATAGGTTTTAATGTATTTCCATATATGTTCTTTGTGTATAATGACCTATCTGATATTTAAGAATAATTTGAACGAGGTATAGTAGCCATATTGTGTATTATGTTTTACCCAGACTGGCCAGAGGCTTAGCGGTGGGGTGAGGCTAATTCTTTAGCACCTTTATTATATGCACGGAATTACATATTGTACCATGTATTGATATTTACCTTCGCCACGAAAATTAGATATATTATGATCAAAATATAAACATTGTTTTATCACATTTCTATACCAGGTGTGGTTCTTGAACTTCAACCGTACACGTCTCCGTTGTAAAATATTCATAAAGTTTTCATATAATAAATTCATATTTAATAATCATTTACGTCATGTTGCGTAACATTATATAATCATATTTAAAGCATTTGATCATGGAATTATGAGTATGACAACAGAATAGAAAGATTTCACCCTCCCTTGGAGGTGTTTTAAAAACTCGTGGAGAAAATCAAAATTGTTCTCAGACCTACCAGTACCCCCCCCCCCCATATTACCTTTTCAGAAACTCATCGTTTTTAGCGTTTTCAGACATAAGAGCGGCCGTCACAGCCAACTAGTGGCTCAATATATTGTTAAAACTCATTTTGTCATAATATATTAATGTACCGTTCCTAAAATCTTAATTATTAATGGCCATATGCCTATACTTTCACTGTAGCTCCTACCTCCATTTATTTAATTAAAGAAACAGTTAAATAAGTATGCTACAATGTGGTGTAACATGCTGTACGATTGGGAGACTTGTGAAGTCGAAATAGACAATTATTAATTATGAAAACCTATATTCTGTATATATTCGGTATGGTATAGATAACATATTTAGTCTGTTTGAGCAGAGCTATCCCTGGTAGCACTCACACGTCAGAAACTTATTTGATATAGACAATAATAGAGACATTATTATTACATAAATAAACTGAGACAACTGAGAGCATATATTATGGATATAAATTATTCTTTTAGTTATAAAAAGGTGTCGTTAGCAATGATATTTGAGGTTAAATAATTCACCTTACTTGATACAACGAATTCCATATACTGCAAGCGTGTGTTTTATTTTGTTTTATCATATTGTACAAGTCTTCTATATAATAATCGCCGTCTGGTACACGATTATCGTACAAGTGGATACCGGGGACCGACAATCGGTCACCCCTAGGTGACCGACAATCAGTGACCAAATGAGCAATTTTAGTCATGCAAGTAAATACAGGGAACCGACGAGAATCTACGCAGGTGACCGACGATGGTAGGGAACAGATTGTCGGTCACCTTTGTCGGTCGTCGATTGTCGTGTAAGTGGATAAGCCATTTTATGCTACTTAATAATACTTTAGTCCTGCTCCTATTAATTTTCTGGAGCATATATATGTAAATTACATCACTTATGTTAATGTACAAAAGATAATTTAATGTGTTTTACTTTAAAGAGTTAATTTATTGATCTATGAGATTGAGTAATTAAGGTGCCTAAATAAAGTATTTAAATGTATTAATTGTATTTGGCCATAGTCAGTCAGTTTTTTTTTTAAACAGAAATTTTATTCAGGCTTGTATTACAGTTTTGATGCCCTCACCTCAGAGGTGATGTTCTTTAGCACCCTGATTATATTTCAGCATTTCGAGGGTAGCAGTGTATATACATAATCAGTGAAATAAACACAATTTTTGTTTTATATAACCTCATGCCATTATAATATAAATGACTTGTTATAAGCCGTTTTTATCTATTGTTTATCAGAACATTTAAAGAAACAAAGATGAGAGATGGATGGAGGATGAAATGAGATGTTTTAAGAAATAATGTGATGTAAGGAGTTCCCGACTAGTGTGTATCATTTCATATGTCGAGATGAGATGGGTGGATCATATAAATCAATAAATGTGACATTCGTGCTTGTTGCATCATATATATACAAACAGAGTTAATTAATCATTATATTTAACTTATTCTATACAATTCAATATATTACATTATATCCCTTTGATAGGGTGTATCCTGTACATAAGTGGGTTAAGGGAGTAGGCATGCAGAGGCAGGGGTGGGGGGTAGTAATGGGAGGGGGAGAACGAAAGCAATAAGAGGAGCGACAGGAAAACTCAAAAATAATTTCTGATGAAGTCATCAAGAAACTAATTTAAAGATAGAGTGTCTATGTAGCGTGCGTGTGTGTGTGTGTGGGGGGGGGGGGGGGGGGGAGTATGGCTGTATCATCAAGTACAATAGTCCTTAATACTTCTTTTCAAATTATTTTTAAATGCAAGTTCATCACCTAGAAGCCTTAGTTCTGGACTAAGACTATTCCAAGCCTTTACTATGTTGTTTCTTAACGATTTTTCATCCTTACTGGTTACAGTTTGTTATCCGTTATCGCACTAGGGAGCGGTACTGAGGCATTGCCCCCTCATGATGACATGAGTCAGGGTATTGCGCCAGACCTGCCCCTCCATAGATACTGACAGTATGAAGACCTAGAGAGACTGTACTGATTTGACTGAGTGGACTGGACTTAGGACTTTTTACTGAATAGACTTACCTAGACTGCGCGATCTGACTATGTTTCACCTTTGCACCTAAGATATTGACTTATTGACATGTTTTGTGATTGGACCCAATAAAAGCTATATTCAGCTCTCCAAACGTGGACCTATATGCGTTACTCGAGTTATTACTACACAAGCTAGCGAGATCAACTAGAATCAACACGATCCACGAGAATCTACTTTAGCCATTACCTGTGATTGCTTAACTCCCTATTGAAACCAATATAGAGGTAATTCATGAAGTGTCTGTCTACCCGCTCCCAAGCATTCTAGATAGACATTTACACTTAGACATAATGTTTTTTACTATACACAGCACCTTACACTCAATATGGTGCTAAATATCTTTTCTACCGTAGCTGTCTGCTACCTATCAATATTTTATTCCTGCTCCAGGTCATTTTCTGTAACATATGTATATTTTAAGTACTTCTTGAATGTTGCAATCTCTGCAATATTTTTCCGCTCTGGAGCCAGCCTGTTCCATAAGTATGGTATAACACTCAGGAAGGATTATCTGATCAACTCTGTTTGTGGAGTGATAGTTTTAAGTTTCTTCCCCTCAGCTAGAAATCGCAAATTGACTCCTCTATTGTCTAGATTTATGTTTTCTTTTGCCATTTTAGGGCCCCATTCCAGTAAGTGAATTTTCCTTCTGTTTTCGAGTTTCGGCAGATTTAGATCTATGTGGGCTTTGTCTGTATTAACCATTCTGCCCCAGCCTTTTAGTCAGCCTTACTGCAGCATTTTGTACTGTCTGCAATTTCCTAAGATCTGCCCTATTCCCCCCGTTATAAAGCGTGTCACCAAACTCTAGAAGGGGACTTATGGCTACTTTATAAATGGTTAGCAATGTATTGTCAGCTGCTGATTGCCTCAAATGAGCCAATTTGCGTACTTTATCTCTAGTGGATATCACTCTAGCCTATATAATATATAGGCTAGAGTGATATCCGAACAGTGGTTGTTGACCGTTAAAGCTTGTTCCTGGTCTGTCAAGTAATTGTGGAACCACCCTAACAACTCTTCCCCAACCCTAATTTGTTTGAGCTTGTTTATAAGTCTCTCATGGACTACTGTATCAAAGGCCTTTTAAAGGTCAATATATGTTAGTGTTGTACTTAGGTTTTTGTTAAGACTTTGATAGACATCAGAGAAGAGAGTGTAGTGGGCATCATTTAGCGATACTCTAAACCCAAACTGGTTTTGGTATAACAGTTCAAAATTCTCCAAATAATCATAAAGTTGTCCTTGGACACATTTCTCTAACAATTTTCTGGGGAGTGTTATCACAGAAATGGGCTGATAATTACTAGGGTCAAGTTCAGAACCATCTTTGTATATGGGTGTGACTATGGCCTTCTTAAAGAATTTCGGTATTTGTTGTAATATAAAGGTTGAACAGATACGTCAATTGCGCACCAAGGGAGAAAAGGAGGGGTTTCAGAATCCTTGTTGGTAAGTGTGGCATCCCCGAGGCTTTATGAACACTAGTTTTCTTGACAATCTCCATAATTTCTCCCTCCTTTACGGGTTCCGACTTAAACTTTGGAATATCCCTTCTTTGTCCCTCATCCCCTATTCTGCTTAAGTCTATGAGCTCCTTGACTTCATTGACCATCTCCTCTTCCTTCAGAGGTAAGATTTTATTTGCTAGATTATTACCAATAGGTGAAAAGAAACTATTGAAAACACCAGGGACCTCACTCTCCACAGCCAGAGAACCATCTTCTAGTTTAGTTTGAATTTTGGACTGTTTCTTGACCTTGTCTGGAGCAATTATCAGTTTAATCGTTTCCCAAAACTTTTTTGGGGCATTTCTATTTGAGTTGATTTGGGTTCTGAGGTACTCATTCTTCATTTTGATAAAATGTGAGTTTATTTTATTTCTGCCTATTTTTGCTTTGTCCCAATCTTCCTTTTTGTTAGATCTTTTAGCTTTAGTAAAAAGTTTGTCCCTCGCTTTTGACATTGTAACTACCTCTTTATCGTACCATGGGGGCTTTCACATTTTCAATGTTTTTGATGGGACACATCCTATCAAGGAAGTGTGTTACTCTTGTGTGCATCATCTCCCAGCACTCATCTACCTCTCTGGCTTGGTAAAATTCGGTCCAATCCTCGTTTTCAAGAATCTCTCTCAATATTCTTTCATCATAAAACCTTGTGTCTCTAGCACTAAAGGTAGCTCTTTGTTGTCTCGTCTTTGCCTTCTTTATATCAATAAAAACTGGCATGTGATCACTAAGGTTATATTCTATCACTCCAGCCCTGTCCATTTTTGTGCTGTTACTAAATATGAGATCAATGAGAGAGGATGATTTCTTTGTGGTTCTTGTGTTACATTTACTAGCTTGTGTCAGATTGTGTTGGGATATGAACGCTGCCTAATATGTTTGTTTTCAGACTTTACGACTTTCAAGGAGTATAAATGCCATGAAATAAAGAACCACAATACTTTATATCAAGAGCCCGTTTGGTTAAAGAGCCATCTTAGTTACAAAGCTTTATAGGATATCATTGTTGAATGTAGACAAGAGGATAAGCCAGGCAGGCATCCAGAGGCCTATAGATAGTTGTTAAGGTAGTATTTATCAATGAGCTCAGTTTGAGTGTCGCATCACCCATTATATAAACACCATATTAAAACAACTATTGCCAAATCCTGGATTAAGGAGATAAGACCTATATTGCACTTGTAGTGTCTGTCATGCAGTGATATATAGATCCCTCCACACTATGATGCCGATAGTCAACTTACTGAAATAATTAGCCACTATAGCCGTGCTTCATTGCCTTTTTATTCATATGTAAAAACATTATTATTTTGGGGATTTTTTTTACTCCTTTATTCATTTATTCTTTATTTTTAAAGATTTTATTTATACTTGGTGTACAGTATCTCCTTTTCGGGGTTTTTCATCTGACTCAAGTGCATGGTTCACTATAAACACCATATATACCGGGCATATATACAGGTATAAATGATTTATTGGTACACAGAAGTGCATATACAGTTGCAGGTAATTCGTTCTCATGGGTAGAGTGTATAATTATTGGCAGTGATTTAAATTAAAAACTCCATTTGTCAGATATTACCAGACTAGCCACTTGCCACTCAGATCATTAGGTAAATTATATACACATTGTAAATTTGATTATTAGAAATAAACAATTTTTATGGGGGAAAAATAGAGGGAAATGTACGAGTATCTTCAAAGTCAAGATATCTCGCGTGGGTAAATTTATCATGCGGGATGACTGAGTTTAATTTCTCATGTTTTGTAAGCTTAATTAGTTACAGTGTATTGCCGATGGTTAATAGAATCTCCTTTCCTTAAATTGTTTGCTGAGGTAATAAAATGCTAATCATAATCAATTATTGTAGAAACCTATATAAATAGTCTCTTCATAACCGAGGTTCATATGATAATTTGTAAATATATATGCCCTATGCTAGCTATAGTCATGAGAATTGCAAATAGTAGCAAACTCGATATAATCCAGGCCACTATATGCTGAAACGTGAGCCAGATTCTGTCTACATAACAAGAGGAAATACTGTTATGGCGTCACCATGTGTGTACCGAACCATGCATACCATGCTTACGCAATGCTAAATTCATTATATATGCCAAGAACTCAATGGTATTATGAGGACTTCTTCTACGTCCATGCTGCACCACATGTAAACAATATAATATGGTTAGTGTTCTGGACAGGCATATACTTATGATCTATCTAATCTTCACGGTCATAAGATTGATCGATTTCTTAATCCTTTAATCTAGGGACTAAAATATACCCAGGAATATTCATTGATGAAGTCCATTGATCCATGTGTCTAGGTGCGGTGATTTACTAAATGAATTGACAAAAATCAATGCAGACTTTTACTTGATTATTGAGATAAGCAATGTAACCATTATGTTCGAAAGTAATTAGTGATTTATTAGTATATGTTTGCACTGGCGACAGGTTCATTATTTCTTTGGGGATGTTGAAATATAATACGTATTTATTTTATCCAACGAGAGTACTCTCGTTGTTTTATCGGAGAACTGATTTAGAGTTTTTTTCACAAACTGCGCAACTGCACAATCAGCTGACAGTTCTGCATTGTTTCGTGCAGTAGGAGAAAAATATGCTATAAGCCTATTAAACTTCAACTGGGTGTTATCATCTCAAGTTAATGAGGTACACATATTAGGGGGAGTGTTTCTCGACTGCTATAATTGAGAATAAAAACGATTTGTATTGTACGATATTCTGTCCAATGTTCCTTGATTTTCCATGACAAGCCAACGCATACATATATGAAAACAATCGCCTTTTGTCGGTTACGCGTCGATCTTTTTGTATCGTGATTAAATTGTACCAATACAAATATTTATTTTTAAAAGAAATTAAAACCCCGATTCCTTGGCTACGGTTTATTGGTAAAAGCTCTTATAAACTACTTCTCGGGATTAAAAAGTCCCTAACAAATGACTAACAATAACCTTCAGTCTCGTAGAAAGAAAGCCAACGTCGGAGACGCAGTGATCGAGCGGTACCTGACATAATGGGGTATGTTTAGGGATATAGATTCCGAAAGGTTATTTGTTCTCTTGCGTTGTGTAATTGGAGCAAAGTCTAAACCTCATTTGAATCTGTTTACCTTGGCCGGTCATGGTGATCGGGAAGGGGTAGGTCAGAGATATATTTGGCTCGGAGAGGTTTACCAGCGCGCGAAACATCAAGAGTTACAGAGACCTTTGGGATGCAGCCAATGCGGATCACATATAGGTAGCCACAAAGTCAAGCTTGTCAAACTTGGCAAGACTAAAGCGGTAATGGAGAGACTACCAGAAATGCCCGGAATTATACTAAATTTTGGTTTGATATTGAAAAGTATTACAATTGAAATGTTCTTTCTCCTCTTTCGCCTTCCAAAATGTTTAGGAATTGTCAACTTATCATAATAAAATTCTTCATAATTTTACAACATAAAAGAGGTTCATTTTCGGCACACATTTAAAAGAAAACAAAAAAACCACACAACAATATAGTTGGCAATTTGAACACGCAAGAAAGCGGGTAGCCACCCACAAACATTAATTTTGGCAAAATTTAAGGCGATGTACCAATTACTTCACTTCTTTACTTAAAGATCTAGAACCCATACACAATCTTCTCAAAATAAACAGTACGGTACCGACATGTATTTTGTTGAGCTTTGTCTTGCAAGTATCTGAGAAAATAAGTGGCCTAAAAGACGCATGTTTCTTGATGCTACTGGCAAGTCGATCATAGCTGAGGCAGCCCATAGACATGCGAAGTTTCCCCATTGGTAATAAATCATTCACACCTGTACGGATGCGTATCATGATAATCTAACGTTTCACCGCAGCTATCGTGATCGAGCTACCTCTGTGAACTGCCAAGAAAAACTGCTGTCATGTTCGACGCCAGGTTATGAGATAGGAGTCACATATTAAAACAATATGGAATATTACCTCTGTGAATTGTCAAATTTATAATTGTTTCCCACCATTGCTCAGTGCATGCTTCTACGTAATCTCAGAGTAAGAGAAACTGAGCATTATTCAAGAGCACTGAGCATCGTAATCATGGCTCCTATAGTTATGTATCCTTGTGATATAATGTAGGTTTAAAAAGGAAATAATCCTCAATGCAAATAACGTATTACTGGCAATAATAACAATCCGTTGAATCGCTAATGAAATTAATGGATTCATACATTTTAACTTCAATACCCATGATGCGATACGATTTTAACAGTGTTCTAAATAACAAAAAGAATTGGACCCGATGATATTCCTCTATATTTGTATATAGTATATAGAACGTGCGGGTACGTGGTAATAAAAGCGATAGAGTTAACATGGTTCCAGAAAATAAATATCAGTCGGTCATATTTCATAGCACGAAGATCCAAAAGTCAATCCTATTTATTTGGCCTGGACGCAACGAGGTAATGCGACTCGTAAGAAGGAATATACTTATGGTACGGGGCGGAATGAAATCCTCTCAAACGGTAATTATGTGTATATCGTTTAATCATTGGTATGCTATTAATCTATATATAAGTGATAAATAAGGCACATCTAAAATGCTCACAAGCATAAGAATGAATTTATCGGCTTCATGTTATCCTTTAAGTGTGGAAATGACTTAATTCCGACTTGACTTATTGTTGGAGCAGGCGTCAAGTGGTGATAGGTTTAAGCTCTTCCACCGAAGCCAACGCAGCAGGTGGCAAGCTATTAAATCGGAATAAAGCTTCCAGTAATATGATGTCCTTTTCAAACCATAATGATCGTAAATAATTCTGTAAAACGAATGAATTTACGTACACAACAACACACATGTTAATGTTCTTGGCGTAAAAAAAGAACAACTCCAGGGGCGAAAGCATGTTTGTAAATAACACAGTTGAAAAACGATATAAAAAGTGTAGAATGCGCCTGAAATTCCATTGAGAGTTTCGCAAATGGATCGACCGATTGAAGAAGACATTATCTAGTTAAATGTATCAAGAAGTTCATTGAAATGCTGAATTAGCCAAGTCACTGCAATTCACCACAGTTTCATATTGAAGTTCCAATAGGGTTATAAACGGTTGTAGGCCTATATCAGATCTTACTATTGAATGTAATCACCTCCAAAATGTCGGATCAACTCCAGTAGGCCCTACCATTAGGACAGTTTTCAGATTCACTGCGTTGAATATTTTGCTTAAATGAATTGGCTAATAATTATATTGTATTGTATTTTTACTTACGTCAGAAAGAGTTTTGCTCATTTGTCTACACAATTCGGGTTCATATTTTTCTTCAGACAAGTATCCTTCTAGGACCTCTCTCAATACATTTTTGACATTGTGGGAAGGGAATCTTCTGCCTGGTATAAGTTGGTATGTATTTTCCATGCGTACTTGCGGTCGAGTTTGTCCCTCATTTGCTGTATCATCCATAAATGATATCGTACTCATAGACCTGAAATATAAATCAATACATAATTAATAAGACATTTTTTCATGTTAAAATAATTGATCTCACTAGTGAGGTTTTTACTTGATTAATATTATATAGGCTACACTCCCCGCGGTCTAACTCTCATTCCAGGAAACGGACAATTTAATTAAGTAGGCCTACGCTAAGTATTTATAATAAAACCATGCAGAGCTTGTATGTACAGCTCTGTTAAAACTAACTAATATTTATATTATTTTTAATTCCCTTCCTTCTTTGTGCCACAGGGGAAAAAAGAAATGTATTCAAGCAGTTGCACAGGCAAGGTGAACAATGCTCCGTCAACGCATAGACGTTTTAAGATACGGTCTATGGTCAACGGTAGGCCCCGCGGTAGGCCTACCTATTGATATTTATATATTTGTAGTGAACCCTGAAAAATTGCATACGGTACGTACGGTATTTAAAAACTGATCAAAACCCATATGCATATGTAATACATAGGCCTATATATATATCTCTCTGAATGTTCAGGCTTACCCATGTTTCTTGTGTTGTTTTGTCAATTCACTGCTGGCAGCTGAGGAAATGCTTGCCCTCTTTTTTAATAGGCGGGCTGCCTTATCTTTTGCTGCGTCCACTGACGACATTGTGAAGAGTACCTGTAAATTGAAATGAAGTACGGTACCGTATTAACTATTATATATATATATAATGGATTGTGAAAATGTTATTATATGATACGGTATCATGCAATATATCCAAGATCGAGCCTAAAACATGGTTCCACCGACAGAGTTCCATAATTTACCGGTCTAGCTGCGAAATCACACGTAGGCCTGAGGTAAGGTTATATAGCATAAGGCTATACCGTAGCCTATATATTGCAATTTATATGTTAAAGAGAATCACATTCACATGTCAATGTTACGGTACTTGTTAGGCCTATAATTCGATCCTTCCGCCTCCGTTTTCCGCCCTTAAATAGTCCTACCTTTGTTTATCATAGATAGTATCTAATATACATGTACATAGCAGTCAATGCCCAACTTTGTACTTTTTCAAAATCATTTATTTCATCAACGCGGGAAATGTGTAGAAGACCGACATGTATACTACATGTCCCTGCGGCCGCCGCGAGGGCAGAGGCCGGCCGTGATTGCGATGTACGTACGGGCTCGTCTAACTGTAAGTCCGGGAACTCGGATTATTGGCCTTACCATGACTCCGGGAAACGGACAATTTCTCGAAACACCGCGAAATAACCTAGTTGTACAGAATGATATAGGTGATATCATATATAAATATCTATATATGCTTGCACCTACCTATTTTCTGGAGTGTAATTCTGGTGAAGACCCAGCAGTTCGGGCACCTGTCCAAGTTTTAGTTGCTTGGGAACAACCGAAGCCAAACAAGAGGTACGTAAGGTCTATTCGAGGGGGACGTTTCGGACAAGTTACGGTAGCCAAAAGACCTGGTAATTCAATGCACTAGAATAAATAAGTAAACCAATACCTAAGCCTGAAAATGACAAAGCAGTTCTGGACAATAGAAAGTGAAATTTGTCCTCATCTGCCTAATCAGTTTCCCAATCCCTATCCAAATAAACGAGCCTCAAATATGGGATAGTCTGCAGGAAGGTTTTATTTTAGATTCTTGATCATTAAGTTATTTTTTTTTACCATGAACAACCGGTTTTGCGCATGATTAATTTTCCGCCGTCTTAACTGAAATATCATAAATTATTAAATTACTTTTTCCTTCTGCCAAAATAAAACTGGTAGGGCTTGCCTCTTTGCCTTTGGTTGGTTGCTCAAATGCCCAGTTCATTTTTTTAAAGAAAATGTATCGGTACATTAGTCCGTCAAAGTCAACTAGTCAGTTTTATCTTCGTGATACAATGGAACTCATTTTGAAGGCAATATTCGTTGTTATAATTTATTTTTATCCACATTACCTGGTATCCTCCAGTTCTCTCGTACTGAAAAAATACATGTATCTTTATATTGTATTTTTCTGCAGACGAACATTTTGTTCTCGGTAATAAGATGTGACTTTACGAGATTGTTTCGATGTGTTGTTATATCTTCGGTGGTATGTCGCCGTACGTTTTTCGTCCACTCAGCTCCCGACTCCGCTCCGCCACCAAAACACCTTATTATATATAATTTGTTATACTAGAGAACGTCCAATCGGTATATTTATGCTATTCATATATACTATGATTGTTATTTTGGAATAGAAGTGAACTATTCCCATTTTCCGCTATTTACTCGGCGTGTGAAACTATCGACTGGACTCTATGGAAATAACAATGTATTATCGCTCACATCTTTTCATTTATGGAAAGCTGTTCGTCGAAAATATAAACGTTCATCCTTGGGAGTTCAAGCATGCAACCTTTCTATCGCAACCCCCGATCTTAATTATATATTGCCCATACCTTTTTACAAATAAAAATGATGAATATACCTGTCATAACACACTCCTATTTTCTTCAATGTGATTAATATTCGTATAACATTAACATAGCCTATCCTATCTAATCGCCTCGCATCCGCTCCGTCGTGCGGGAGGATACAGAGATGGAAACTGATCTAAATGATTCTACAACTTATAAATATACAATTAGTAGGCCTATGCCTACACTCAATTAGCCAATATCTCATGCTCACATGCCAAACCTTAAAAATCTAGATCGAAATAAAAACTTTTTTTGCATCGCCAATTCATTTATATCGCATATCAAATACCAATAAATTGCCTGTAGTCAGCCTAATCAGATAAATAATTGTGGACGATTATTTTCTGCATCAAATAAATCGTGAGACAACCTTAATGAAATATCACCAGCGATATATATGCTATAAACTCTGATTTAGGCAAGGTGGTATGCTATGGTATGGATAATGGGGTAAACAAGGGATAGGGGGTGGGGGTTAGAGACAGAGCTAATTTAGCCACCTTTAATCATACTACGAAATACATAATAAATCCATACCTTTTTTAATATTTTTCTTTTGCCTCCATGTTTTAGTCTAATTGAATTAATTGCGAATCAGGGGTAATGACAATTATGCCATGTTGGGGAGGGGGTTGGGACATTCTGAACCAGTAACTGACTAAAAATCTTTTTAAAAAACAATTTTCATTACCGTCCAACAATAGTGTATAGGAGTAACATATTTTTTGCAAGTACAATAATTGGTTCATTAATATAACACCAGCTGGGGGTACCGTCTACTATGTCTACATGATGAGACTTCATATTGGTTCATTTATACAACACCAGCTGGCTGTACCGTCTATTATGCCCACGTGTTGGGACTTCATATATCATATATCACCGATCTATACTGGTCATCGTGCAGTGAAAGCATCCACCTTCTACAACTATGTAGGCCTACCCTACTGACTTCATCCAACAAACCAAACAGTCATCTTCTGTCCAGCACCTCCTCTCTACAATTACACGAACAAATGAACAAAGCCAACTCCATTCTTCACAACAGAAGAGAACATAACCAATGGTAACTATATAAATATGACTATGGCTATGTCCCTCTATTTGTCTTATGTGGGTCAGATTTTCCCAAAAAGTACAATTGGCAGCTGTACACATTTAGTAGATTCTGCAACATTTCGACTGCAATTTGGTTAATATTGGCTATATAGTAGCCAGAGCTCAGAGTCCATATTCCAGCCACTCAGCTCTGGGGTCTACAGTAACCTATATAGTACCCAGAGCTGAGTGCCCATATTCCAGCCACTCAGCTCTGGGGTCTACAGTAACCTATATACTACCCAGAGCTGAGTGCCCATATTCCAGCCACTCAGCTCTGGGGTCTACAGTAACCTATATAGTACCCAGAGCTGAGTGCCCATATTCCAGCCACTCAGCTCTGGGGGCTATAATAACCTATAGAGTACCCAGAGCTGAGTGTCCATATTCCAGCCACTCAGCTCTGGGGTCGATAGTAACCTATAGAGTACCCAGAGCTGAGTGTCCATATTCCAGCCACTCAGCTCTGGTTTCTATAATAACCTATATAGTACCCAGAGCTGAGTGTCCCTATTCCAGCCACTCAGCTCTGGGGGCTATAATAACCTATAGAGTACCCAGAGCTGAGTGTCCATATTCCAGCCACTCAGCTCTGGGGTCGATAGTAACCTATAGAGTAGCCGGAGCTGAGTGTCCATATTCCAGCCACTCAGCTCTGGTTTCTATAATAACCTATATAGTACCCAGAGCTGAGTGTCCCTATTCCAGCCACTCAGCTCTGGGGGCTATAGTAACCTATACAGTACCCAGAGCTGAGTGTCCATATTCCAGCCACTCAGTGGACAGTCAGCTCTGGGTACTATATAGGTTACTATAGACCCCAGAGCTGAGTGGCTGGAATATGGACACTCAGCTCTGGCTACTATATAGGTTACTATAGACACCAGAGCTGAGTGGCTGGAATATGGACACTCAGCTCTGGGTACTATATAGTTTACTGTAGACCCCAGAGCTGAGTGGCTGGAATATGGACACTCAGCTCTGGGTAATATATAGGTTACTGTAGCCCCCAGAGCTGAGTGGCTGGAATATGGACACTCAGCTCTGGCTACTATATAGGTTATTATAGGCACCAGAGCTGAGTGGCTGGAATATGGACACTCAGCTCTGGGTAGTATATAGGTTACTGTAGACCCCAGAGCTGAGTGGCTGGAATATGGACACTCAGCTCTGGGTACTATATAGGTTATTATAGACGCCAGAGCTGAGTGGCTGGAATATGGACACTCAGCTCTGGGTACTATATAGTTTACTGTAGACCCCAGAGCTGAGTGGCTGGAATATGGACACTCAGCTCTGGGTACTATATAGGTTACTATAGCCCACCAGAGCTGAGTGGCTGGAATATGGACACTCAGTTCTGGCTACTATATAGGTTATTATAGACACCAGAGCTGAGTGGCTGGAATATGGACACTCAGCTCTGGGTAGTATATAGGTTAATGTAGACCCCAGAGCTGAGTGGCTGGAATATGGACACTCAGCTCTGGGTAGTATATAGGTTAATGTAGCCCCCAGAGCTGAGTGGCTGGAATATGGACACTCAGCTCTGGGTAGTATATAGGTTACTGTAGACGCCAGAGCTGAGTGGCTGGAATATGGACACTCAGCTCTGGGTACTAAATAGGTTACTATAGACACCAGAGCTGAGTGGCTGGAATATGGACACTCAGCTCTGGCTACTATATAGGTTATTATAGGCACCAGAGCTGAGTGGCTGGAATATGGACACTCAGCTCTGGGTAGTATATAGGTTACTGTAGACCCCAGAGCTGAGTGGCTGGAATATGGACAGTCAGCTCTGGGTAATATATAGGTTACTGTAGACCCCAGAGCTGAGTGGCTGGAATATGGACACTCAGCTCTGGGTAATATATAGGTTACTGTAGCCCCCAGAGCTGAGTGGCTGGAATATGGACACTCAGCTCTGGCTACTATATAGGTTACTATAGACACCAGAGCTGAGTGGCTGGAATATGGACACTCAGCTCTGGGTACTATATAGGTTATTATAGACACCAGAGCTGAGTGGCTGGAATATGGACACTCAGCTCTGGCTACTATATAGGTTACTGTAGCCCCCAGAGCTGAGTGGCTGGAATATGGACAGTCAGCTCTGGGTACTATATAGTTTACTATAGCCCACCAGAGCTGAGTGGCTGGAATATGGACAGTCAGCTCTGGGTACTATATAGGTTACTATAGACCCCAGAGCTGAGTGGCTGGAATATGGACACTCAGCTCTGGCTACTATATAGGTTACTATAGACACCAGAGCTGAGTGGCTGGAATATGGACACTCAGCTCTGGGTACTATATAGTTTACTGTAGACCCCAGAGCTGAGTGGCTGGAATATGGACACTCAGCTCTGGGTAATATATAGGTTACTGTAGCCCCCAGAGCTGAGTGGCTGGAATATGGACACTCAGCTCTGGCTACTATATAGGTTACTATAGACACCAGAGCTGAGTGGCTGGAATATGGACACTCAGCTCTCGCTACTATATAGGTTAGTGTAGCCCCCAGAGCTGAGTGGCTGGAATATGGACACTCAGCTCTGGGTACTATATAGGTTACTATAGCCCCCAGAGCTGAGTGGCTAGAATATGGACACTCAGCTCTGGCTACTATATAGGTTATTATAGCCCACCAGAGCTGAGTGGCTGGAATATGGACACTCAGCTCTGGGTAATCTATAGCTTACTGTATCCGACAGAGCTGAGTGGCTGAAATAAGTGTGGTCAGCTCAGGCTACTATATGAGTCTATTCACCAATATTTCGTCATATGAATTTGAAAGAAGACAAATTGAGAAATGCTTATATAATGGGATTTTATATGATTGACTGGCCATGTAGGCAGGAACATGCCACTTCTGACGATCACATCAACATTGCAAGGCCATTGTGCAGAGTGGGGAATAATTGCGGTTCTGGTTCAGTGGGTATCAGTGAAATTCATGCATTTTTCCACTACTTTATAAGCTCCTAGCATAAGACATGAGAAAAAGGAGTGCTAAATTTTTTAATTGAATTATACAGCAGTTGATGTCTCTTATCATAGTGTATTATTGTATGGATACGGATTTTAGTATGGTCAATATAAATGATAAAATTTTCAATTAAATAGAAGAAATAGATATTTATTTCAAGAGGGTTTTCTCATTCATTATATGCATACACACGGTATGCATATTTAGGGATATGCATGGATAAGGCATTTTTGGTTGAAGATATGGATGAAATTCCTTCCTTTGTCTCCTCCTCTTCTTCTTTTCGTTTAGGTATTGAATATTGATTGGTGATTTATTAGATTATATTGCATTATAACATAAACAGTGAGTGTTAATTGGCTCCATCGAATGAGCTTATATTGAACATTTTTCACTAATGTTAGAAATATTCTATATCAATCTCAATATCAACCATTATACCTCAGAGCAACTAACATTTTTAGGCCGTATTATTATTTATCATTATTATTATTTGTCCACTCAGATTATCTACTATTATCATTTGTATAAGAATAGAATATTAAAGTTAAATATCTGTATCTGGATGAGATTAAATAGAAAGTTAAGGCCGCTAGGATGCGTTAGCATTTATTTGACTAAAAGGTGTATGTATGGGGAATAAGTATGTATATATAAAGTAAATAATATGATGGAGTGGGAGCGAGGAGAGGATAGGAGGGAGATGGATAGGGCAAAATGAATAGGGGAAGATGAATAAGGGATGAGAGGGAGAGGAGGATTAGAGAATATTAATATTTAATATAAGTGTTCATATAGAAATGACCAAGAGAAATGACAAAGCCAATGACCAAGAGAAATGACAAAGAAGAATGTTTGAAGGTTTTTTGTGTATAGCATTTTATGTAAGACACAATGTTCTCAGCATATGAAGAAAAGTTGTTACAAATATTAACACATTTAATTAATTTTAACAAGCAATTTCGTAAATATATTATCATTTCAGTATATCAGATGCACTAAGTTAATTAAAATATGACATTATTGAATTAATTTAATAAGGTATTTCATACATAAATCATTGCTGTAACAGCCCAATGGTGCAAGCCTTGTTTCGTTGAAGAAATGCATTTTCCAGACTATCAGTAACAGCATTATAACAGCCCAATGCTGCCACCTTGCGGTTTGACGAAAAACCAACTTTGTGCAACATCAAAGTTAATGGAAATTATTGACATTTTATATATATGAATAGAATATTGAGCATGATTTTAGCCTCATTGAATAATTATCGTTCATGTATTGTTGCCTTTGTTTGTAAAATAATGTATTTTGTCATTTATACAATGGCGTTGAAATAAGGTAGTGAGTAAATATATTGTCCAATTCATAGCAACAATTGTTTGGTTTTATAGCATTGTACGAAAAAAAGACAGATATCATCGTTTTCAGGGCAGAATGAATAAGTTGGTCTCTGTAGTATTGCTATAAAAAAAGGGGACATTTTAAAAAAGATGGATATTTTTATTATTTATTATGCATATGAAAGTAGGGAAGAGATGGATTGACAACAAAGTATTGATCAATTTTGGATATGTAAAAATAGGTAAAATTAAATATATCCAGAATTGAATTTTGGATATCCACAATTTAATTTTGGATATCAACAATTCAATTTTGGATATCAACAATTCAATTTTGGATATGTGATAGAGAATTGTGGATATGTGATGGTTGAATTATGGATAAAGAATTGAATTATGGATATCGACAATTGAATTTTAGATATGAACAATTCAATTGTTGATATGTGACAGACAGAGAATTGCGGATATGTGATAATTGAATTATGGATATCACATATCCACAATTGTCTGTCACATATGCACAATTTATTTATTGGCAAACTTTTGATGTATATCCAAAATTGAATTCTTGATATCCGTAATTGAATTTCGGATATTCAGAATTGAATTTTGGATATCAAGAATTGAATTGTGGATATACACAATTTAATTTTGGATATCAAGAATATATTCATGAATATCCAAAATTGATTTATGGAAGTATAGAATTAATTCCTCCACACACACTTTTAGGTATAGAAACTTTTAAATCATTTATCCGAAATTCAATTTCAGATATCCAAAATTCGAATTTCAGATATCAACAATTGAATTTTTGATATCTGAAATTCGAATTTTGAGATTGTTGATATGTAAAAATGAATTTTGGATATCTTTAAAAGATATTTATTATTGGATTATGTAATTTTTAATTTTGGATATGTCACTGGCAATTACGGATATATATAATTCAATTTTGGATATATAAAATAGAGTTGTGGATATCTCCAATTAATTTTGGATATCGACAATTCAGGAATAAATATACGAACAGCTTCCGATACATTAGGGCCTACTTATTACAAAAGAGATTTATTGATGAAATTAGGCCTATATTTGCATTCAATATATTTTAATTGTGCACTGTAATGTACATTTTGTGTCTACTGTTTTGCGGTAAATCGATCACTCTAATCAATGAATTCAATTATTTTTTTTAATTTTGCAACTCATTCATATGCACTGATAGTATTATCGTTGCAGAAGTATATTCATTCAAGATTGCATGAGGCCCGATAGTGATACGATCTTGTATCGGCCTCAGGAGTAGGTGGGTTGCCCTCTCAATGCTAACTCAATGGGCCGTGCATATTGACCAAATTCAAAGGTGAAATAAATTAGTAATGAATAGAGATGTATGAGTAGCGTTACTAGTTATGCAACGATTTAATGTTCACGGTAGAGGGTTCATGTGGAGATGATGTATGGCCCATCAGAGTACCGTACTCAGTAGTCTAGTGGCTGAGTAGTGTGCGCGGGAAAATAAATTGAGACATCGGCTTTCCATAGCAAATGGCAGATAGTCTCAATGTAATATAACATTTCAAAATATCGTACATTGCACAATTATATAGGATACAATAGTTATCTTAGGGTGTTTAATTTAAAAAGATGTTATATATTATATATATAGTTCAGAATGTGTCTATATACAAATATCACAAAATATAGGGATCTATAGAGCTATTATAGCCTCATCACACGATACAGTTTGAAATTATTTCAATTAGAATGATTGTTGAAGGGTAAAATAGTTGTAGTGGGATAAATAATTATGTAGAATGGGCTACATATGTGTATATTGTTTGTAATATGGGTAGATAAACTAAACACATAGCCTCGTGGCCGGCGAAGCCGGCCACGAGGCTATGTGTTTACTGTCAGCCATTGGCTGGTGTGAGAGCGGAGTCGGGAGCTGACTGCACAGATTCCGTACGTAAACAAGATTGATCTTCAGGCTGAACTTGGAGAAAATTGAAGTGACCACCTATAAAAATGTGGCTGGATCTTTACCACTTGAAGGTAATGCAAAAAGTCTTGAATCTCCAATCTATATGTCAATTTGGTAGTTCCAGAAGGTTATTTAAACCCCTAAGTCGTCCGCCGTGTTGCTGGCAACACTCTATGGAATCATCACATCATCGCCCACGTCAACCTTCAGGGTAGGGAAGACTCCCTCTTGAATCCCGTTTCCCATTTTTTTAAAGCCCCATTTCCCGAATCCCGTAGGTTTTCTAATTGCAATCCCGTTTTTCTATTTGCAATCCCTATCTGGAAAAAATAAATCTGCATCTGAACCCCTTTCCCGAATCCCGTAGGCACTTTTAAATCCCGAATCCCGACCTAAAATAGGCCCCGATCCCGGTTCCCGAAAAGGTATTCCCTACCCTGAACCTTTTCGACACTTGTTCCCATTCGTTCTTCTGAAAGATTTCAGGAATGATGCGTAGTCTTTTGATATATCTCATTGTAAAACACGATATCATTTAGGCAACAGGGTGACGTATTAGTGACTTCATTATCGACTACATGTTCTCCCTTGACGCGTGAATATATCATTTCCCTCCTTCCATCTTGAACATAACTTGCCTTAGCCTGGCTAAGCCTAAGGGCTAGCCTAGGCCCTAGCCCTAAGCTGGTGGGGGTCTGGAGAACTCAGACCGTTCTGGGCTCGGACCATCGTATACTCGGACCGTTGTAAGCTCGGACTGGGTAAGGTCGGACCAGTGGGTTAGTGGACTCGGACCAGTGGGTTAGTGGACTCGGACCAGGGTGTTAGTGGACTCAAACCAGGCATAATTTTGAATAGAACATTATTATGATAGGTATATCGTCAAAGTAATTCTTTTATTAGTCAGTTTTACTTCGGACACTCCACTACTACTTTAGTGTCAGTAAAGCTAGTAGTACTAGCTTTACTGACTTAGGACAACCAATTTTAGGGTTAGGTTTAGGGTTATTTTTTGTATGGTATGGTTTGGTCCGAGTCCACCAACCCAGTGGTCCGAGTCCACTAACCCAGTGGTCCGAGTCCACTAACCCCCTGGTCCGACTCCACTAACCCACCCGGTCCGACATCAGAGTGGTCCGACTTCTCTAGGAAGCGCCTGATGGGGGTTGGTCAAATGAGGCCAAAACCAAGTGGGTCTGTGCCTGCTCGGCTCATATGCATGTTAGCTCGGCTCACTCCAAAAGGCAGGTCAGTCCACACCCAAGCCCAGCAGGGTCCGAATCCTCTACTCATTTCACTGACTTAGGACCACCAACTTTACGTCTTTACCTCAGGCAATCCGGTTTAGGTTTGGAGTTAGGCCTTAGGCTTAGCCTTAGGAAAATAAGGGTTGGTTTTGGTATGGATTTAGGGTTAGGACTAGTGAGATTTTAGGCTATTTAGCTATTCCCCTGTCTGATAATGGTTCGTGGTACTCTTCAAGGGAGTTTGCAAAATTGGACTTGTTCATGGACTTGTTCATGGGGTACTATTGAAGGGGATAGTCAAGTTTGGTCAATATAGAGGCATATAGGTTCTGGGCCCAGTTTGTCTACCCTTTGAGCCGACTTGGTCTACCCCTTGGGCCGAGCTGGCCTATGCCCTAGGCTGACTTGACTGAAGCCAACTTGGTATTGGGCCGACTTGACTGTGAACCGCGCTAGGAAGTTGGACAAGTCGGCCCTTGCCAGATCCAATCCAAAAGGTAGGTCGGCCACACCCAAGGCCAGCTCGGCCCACACCCTAGGCCAGCTTGGCCCAGGTCCAAAATCCTCTAACGTATGGCAGACATGGAGTTACCTGCCGGACCGTGGTCCTCAACTGGTGAAAGACATGTCGGACCGGTGAAACTCGTTTCGACTGTCAAGTGAAAAAGGTCTATGAAACGTTGGAGAAACCTTTGGAGGACCGGTGGAAGTTCTAAAGTTTTTGCCATGTCTGGTATGGTACCCAATTTTAGGGTTAGGGTTGGTTTTGGTATGGCCCGGTTGACCGCCCAACCCATGTCTGCCGCTTCCTAGAGAAGACGGACCAGTGTGATGTCGGACCGGGTGGGTCAGTTGACTCGGACCAGGGGGTTAGTGGACTCGAACCAGGGGGCTAGTGGACTCGGACAACCAGGTTTGTGGACTCGGACCAAACAATACCATATGAAAACTAACCCTAAAATTGGTTGTCCTAAGTCAGTAAAGGTAGTAGTGTCCGTAGTAAAACTGACTAACAAAAGAATTACTTTGACTATATACCTATCATAATGTTCCGCCTAAAGCTATGCCCGGTCCGAGTCCACTAACCCCCTGCAGACATGGCGAAAACTTAAGAACTTTCACCAGACAGTCGGACCGGTGAAAAGGATCTTTCACCAGACCTCCTTAGTTTTCACCAGTCCCCCAAATGTTTATCCATTGTTTCCTACAAATTTTTCACCAGACAGTCAGACCAGTGATACTAAAGTTTCATTGGTCCCACATGTCTTTCAATGGTCAAGGACCGAGGTCCGGCAGGTTTCACCATGTCTGCCCCTGGTCCCAGTCCACTAACCCCCTGGTCTGACCATACCCAGTCTGAGCATACCACGGTCCAAGTATACCACGGTCCGAGCCCAGTGCTGTCCGGGTTCTCCAGACCCCTGTCTGCCCTGTGGACAACCAAAAATGAAAATATGGGCGTCTGCCGGACAACCAGGTTTTATCTATCTTTAGTGTGAGCAGACAACCAACTATTTTGTGATATATATCTCGGACAACCATATTTTGAAAAGTGGTTGTCCTCAGGACAATCACTTTTTGAAGCGATTTTTCCAACCCTGATGCAATTTTTCATTTCTTGGTAAATATGGAGGCATATAATTATAGGTTCTGGGCCGAGTTGGTAAATCCTTTGCCTTTGGGCCGACTTGGTCTACCCCTTGGGCCGAGCTGGCCTAGGCTGTGGGCCGACTTGCCTCAACTGCCCGGGCCGACTTGGCATTGGGGCGACTTGACCGTGAATCCGCAAGAGCTACGGACCTTTGAGCCCCAGCGTGGGATGTTTGGGCCTAAGGCCTACAGCTACAAAAATGAAATTGTAATGCCAAAATTGGAAGTAAATCTAATTGATAGAAGGTATCAAAAATGTAATTTAGAAGTGTTTAAATTGTTATGCTGAACAAATTGTTAAATTTAAGAAGTTGGGAGATTATATACAAATCAACATGCAGAGGCACTTGGGAAGACCAAGTAAAAGTTGCCAGTTCACCCATTTTCTCTACACTCTGTTTATAAAAGAGAAATAAAAATACTTAACTTATATATGAATGTGGTGCAATCTCCCTTGATACTGCAGAAATTCAAACCTGGGTCTACACTTTCTTGATTTGTGACTTTTATAACCAGTAAACCTGCATTTCCGTCCGGGTAAGGCAGTCATCATATTATAATATAATATAAATTCTTCCAAAAAGCGTCAGAATGGTAGTTTTACTATTATATTCCGCATGGCTGAAGGGAGATTTCTTGAAGTGGGGAATAAATAAATTCAGCAGAAGTCCTATGAAGAAAAACACGATTAGTTTTCATTCATTCATATTAACAAAGTACATTATTTCAAGCAAACAGTCAGTTTTGGATCAGTCAGTTTCAGTAGCCTGAACAAGTTCAAGCAAAATAAAAACATATAAAATGAATAAATAAATAAAGAAAGAGTAAAAGACTCCTAAAAATAAGACAAAATTTTAAATAGACCATTTACTAAATTTAACTGATAAGAAAAGGGAAGCAACTTTGCAGATATTAAGTAGATTTTAAGACATCAAAATGTATCATAATCTTTATTTAGACAACCTTTAATGATATGATGTACTCAACCCGATAATAGAGTTGTCCTACACTAGCACTGTTAACTTTAGACTGTCGTTTGTATAATTTTTGTTCTTTGTTTACATAAATTCTCTACATCCACTACCAGTCTCTCACCCTAACATTTAGATCAGTGACCTTCCTTGGATACAATTTTTATCGGGTTTCTATCCAACATAATACACGCGACCTTTATAAACTAGGTGGGTTATGGCGAATGAGTCATTCCAGGGGCATTCAGGGGATATTGAGCCTTCCTAACATTCTCCTATGGCCTTAATTGATTGACGCTCTTCTTACTATCGCAAACCAGCATCCCAACCTTTACAAATGCAAAACATTCTGCTGGTAATTGTTAGATGCATCAATAGCAGGTTGGGAGTTATCTGCAATTAAATTGCTGAAGTGAGGAAATCAATTATATCATTTGCCATGTGTTGGGTCCAAACGGTCCTGGGTCCAGACACTTCCTCTTAAGTTGGTAGTTTGAATTAAATCGTAATAATTTTATTTAGCCTTTATGAACATATTTCACTAACTATCTATGCAAAATAATATACAATTTATACATTTTACAGCGCACTTATACTTCAAGACTTCGAGTAAAAGTCCTGTTTTTTATTCTTGCAGATTAACTCTTAAGTGGATGTAAACGTTGCCACGATGTATTTTCCAGTAGGCTGGCCTAAGAAACTGTCGGCCTACCAGGAACCCGGCACATGCTTGCTATATGTTGTGGCTGACAGGGAGAAGAATCTATTTGCTGTTCTCACCGAAACGTCTATTGCTATCTGGTACTGCAAAGTAAGTGAAACATTTCTCCTACACAAAAACACTATTTTATACCACATTCTCCCTATTTGCGTTCCTCCACCATCACCCTCATGATCGAGCCTATGTTAATATTTGTCTTGGATAAACTTCTTCGCTTGTTACACGATTTCTTCCCTTCATTTCGGGAATGGTTGGTACATGTACATTTGTGCCATGCTGGTGTTTCTTTTTACTTAAAAAAAATCAAGAAAATAACAGTAGTGGTTGTATTTTGATAATCAAGTCCCTCAGTTATGATTTAAAAAAGTTTATTGTATTATTTCCTGGTGTGAAAACATCTTTTCCCTACTCTATTTCCATTACTGGAACTGGCAGATATAATATAACACGACGGGATATATATTTATACTTATATTCTTCTGGTATCTATTCTAAGACTCACAATGTTGAAAAGACATGGCAGATATTCATTCTTCATTTCGAAATTTGTTCTCTCCGCCCCCCCCCCCCCCCTCACACACACACACCACACACTTTCGACGAAAGTTTAAGGTCATTTTTCTGACTTGGGTTTCATGAACTTTACTTATTTTGGTTTCATTTGAGTTGCCTTTGCCTTTTAGCTCATATGAATTGGGATTTTTTAAAATTTAGCATTGTATTCCCATCAAACTTAAATTGAGACCAGGAGTTATATATGGAAATATGAGTAGATGAAGAAATTAGAATAAAAAATAACCTCTAATAATCGTGCTCGATACCCTGAGGCAGTCAACACAATGTGTAACATGTGTAACATGAACATGTGCAGAGTGGCTTGGATACTCATAGCAACAGGTAGAGAGATAGGGAGAAATGATGTAGTGAATTAGGGAACTATACTTTTAAGTCCTGCGAAGGTTTAAGACCTTAGTAAAAGTAGTCTGAGTTATTTATACTTGGTATTTTTTATAATGGACGTATAATATAAATCGTCTCGGGATCTGGGTCTATGTTAGCGTTTTGTATGGGCCATTGAAAAGGTGGCGATGAGGTGTCCATGAGAGGGGCGATGTTGGTTGGTCCTCACCTCTACTGACGTGGGCAGAAACGTCCGAACATTCTATAGAGAGATAAAGGATGGTTGGGTATTAACTAATGTAATTATAATTTAATGACATGATTTGAAAACTTGTATCTTCTTTTATTTAGCCTGCGGTTCAAATACTGCTACACAGACGATCAGAGAATTCTATCACTACCCTCGGTACAAACTGCCAAGCAGAATGGAAACCAGATAAAGAGGCTCTTGCTGTAACGGTAAGTTTTTCTTTTACATGTACTAGTTATCCATTTCCCCAGGAAACCTAAGTCATTTATCTTTATTTCATGAGCAAATAATTTGTCCATTGTATTAATAACTGAAATTTTCCTTTCAGACCTCTCGGGGATTTATTTTATTCTTCACGGTTGAAAAAAACGTATCCGTTTCCAACTCGAATTTATATGTGCAAAAAGAAGAGAGGTAAGTTTTTCTGCATAGATTGTGGTTAGCTTGTAAGGTAACACATACATTTGGCCTACTTTTCGTAGCACCAAATAGATTTGCTCACACGAATAATCATTCTTTTTACTTCTTTAATAAAAAAACAACTTTAGTTCCTTAGATTTTGCCACGCTTTACATATATACATAAATGGAAATAATTGTACACAGTTATAATTAAGTTTTCATACAAATTCTCATTTCATTTATAATTATGTTTCTTTGATCGAGCCAATATACATCTGGATTTATGTTCAATTTTATTATTTTTTGCTCCCTTATCAGAACGAGTGTTATGATTAAAAAAACAATAGCCAAGAGATGCTGATGATTTGATGATAAGCGCCCTTGGGTTATGTAAGGTGTGCACTGCTTTTACGGCTTGCTTTCTTCCACTCATGCTGGTAAACCTTGATATTATCATATCCAGGCAGGTGTTGCCAGTTCATCCAGGTGCTGAGGGGTACGTCACTAAACCTAGGCGATGCAAGCCCTGGGCCGTTCTCTTCCATCTGTCTTGGCTTTCATTTCATTTGTCTTCCTTTACTGTCGTACACCACTGTATATATTAACAATTAACATGCGGCAACATTTAGAAACAACAACACCCATCATCCTAAGTAAATCGGCATGGACAAAGTTTCAAAAGTTAAAAAGTGAATGAATAATACAGAAACGTAGTATACTTTGATGTTTCAGATAGTAGTGTTATCACGCTTCTGAATTGGGATTACTTATTGTAGATTTGCTTGTAGCTTTGTTAACCGCATCAAACTGTTCTCTTGCATCATTACGTACACGACACTGCTTCTTATGTGAATTATTTATTTAGCTTATCTGTTAAATCTAAAGATTGGGGTTGGTTAAGAATAAGCAAGCAGATACTTGACAATAGGGAGATTTAGCAACCACAACGCACCAACACAACACTAACGCATCCACTAACTTTTAGTACATTATTACCGTTGTGGGGATATCTCAAGAGGCCTGCAATGCAGATGCTATCGGCCTAGCGCCTCTCGAGATATACCAACAGTGGTAGTAATGTACAAATATTTAGTGGATGCGTTAGTGTTGTGTTGGTGCGTTGTGGTTGCTAAAACTCCCTAATATAGATACATTTCGTCGTTAGAAAGGTGTACTGTGCGCATTACTTAGTCCCATTGGACCAGGGTCAATTACTATGGTAGTTCTCTCTTTTTATTTTGCATCCATTAAAATTAATCACCAGTTTAAGGAGGGTCAGTTATAGCAAGGTTTATTTCACCTAAGATTTAAAGATGTCTTTCATGGCCCCGGTTTTAAGAAGTTTTGATGGGTTTCTTTTAATTTATTCGCTATAGTTAGAAAATGATTAGCGAATTTATAGGTTGTTTGAGAATGTGCCAAGTTTTAATAGATATAACAAGTTTAGAACATTGTTACTAAGTTTAGTTTGGGTGTAGGATTAATTATTTTATGAAATAGTATGGATTAGTGCCTGGTTTTATATTCTATATTGTTAAGGCATTTTATGTATAAGTGTTTTGCTCTCTGAGACATGGAAGGGAATATGCACCATTGCTTTCCTTTCAGCATCGCTCACAGTTCCCCTTTCAAAGTTCCCCTAATATTACAGACAATAGATAATATGCTTCACCGTGTTTTACTGCTGTGCTTCACATCACAGAATTCTTATGTGTACGGGTCCCGTCGGTCGATGTTCATACACTGGTTCATGCATCTAGCAAACGATGCTAATTTTTTTTAATACAACCTTGACCCTTCCACCATCTAAATATAGTTCGCTCCCATCAGTTAACTGTAAACTTGTCTCTGGGATTGTATCGGAATAACCTGATAATTATCGCTGTGACTTGTATATTCATTAGTTGTGATAAGCATTTGATGACTTGTTTGACGGAGCTTTGATGGTCTGTACATGTTTCTTTAGGCGCACGAGTAGCAGACGTGTCGAAGTGGTACAAGTAGGCAACGATTATGTTCCTGCTTTGAAAATCGCGTACAAATGTAGTGTTTCCATTGGCGGCGGCATTCAAAGGTAAATGAAGCACAATTGTCTCTTATGTGTGTCATGATGAGTGTTGGTTTCATGTGACACTTGTTCAATATTGGTGCTTGCTATACAAATTCCAAATTATTTACACTCGGTCATATGGTTATCTACAGCTACTCTAGTAAAATAGAAGATGAGAATAATGCTTCTATCGTTAACACCCCTGACAAAAGCTGAACGACCGAAACGTGTTGGTTTTCACGTATTTCTGACATGACAGAAACTAACTTACTTCATCAGGTTTTACTACTCCAAAATAGAATACGGCCGATTTCTGTCAATTACAAACGTATTGAAACCTCTGACATTTAGAGGGCTTATCCATTAATTATTTCCCTATATTGATTAATGCACCTGTTCATTTATTGGTTATGTAGGGGGTCCATGTATTCCCAATTTATTAAGATAGCTTAAACCTCTGTTGATACATGGTTATTTCTCCGATTTAAGCACATCTTTACTAACAGTTAAGATTATATCGGAATAAAACCCTGAGTACCATAAATCTACATATATCCATGATCTGTCTTTGCCTTGTCAGCTTGGTATGTCTGCGGGACGAACTGGTTGTTGCTACCGGGGATGGACGCCTACTGCGGGTCAAGTGGGACGGCACTATCAACCAGGACATGACTATCAACATCAACATAGTGCCCTTCTCTGTGGACCTCCAACATTCTCGAGGTAAGATCTAAAAGAAATAGTTTACTTAGAATGATGTCGATTTGAAATGTCCTAGGAGTAAAATAGAGATGTAGTTTTCCTCCAAGTTTTTTTTTCTGTATAGTTTCTGCAACTTTCGCAGTTCACTTCTTGCTCTCACTTCCTTTGCTTTGTGTTTCACGATTTGGTTTTCAGATGACTTAAGTTGTATCTCTCCTAGAACTCGCGAAATGTTGTGGGGAGGTAAATTATAGATGTAACTACGAAGATGTCTAATTTGTAGTTGGAATTCATATAGGTTTTATGTTGTACCTTGATCTGTTGTAGTGATAAAGCTCTTTTCTCGTTGCTTTCCAAATTTATTCCTTTTGTTTTACATTCTGTGATGAATATATTATATACACTATATATTGTTTTTATGTATCCCTGCCCCTTTTGATACAGATCATTTTTGGTTTGGGGTTTTCCTGAATGATGTATTCTTTTGTGAAAAGTAAATAATTATAGAATTGGTTCATCTAAATGCAAAGGCTCTTTTCTTTTGCTGAAGACTTATTTTAGACATATACATAACATTGCATGGGGATTCAATGCTTAGACAGACACACTACTTTCCTATTACATGTATTCTGTTTAAGTCCATCCACTGCACTATGTAGTCCCTGTAAAAATCTTTAATGATTTTACTGGTTCATATTACAGTTTCACAACTGGGGGCTCAGAATGTGTGGGTGAGTCACCTACAGTATAGTCCCCTTATGGGAGGCTTTGCTGCCGTTCTTTCCAATGGTCGACCTGCCTTCATCACCGCTACCACACTCAAGTTTGAACCCAGTGTAAGTAATGTCAGTCATTAAAATTGTTATGTTATGCAGACCTAAAGATGGGGGAAGAGCTTCCCAGCTACCCAGCCATTAGAGTCATAAATAAACACTGGAGATCTACAACAGCTAGACGCCTCATTAACTACCTCCATCATTACATCTTATATAATCATATTTATCATACTCATCTAGACATATTATAACATGGTGGAGAACCCTTAGAAGATCGAGGAATACCTGTTATGAATTTGGACTTTAATATTTGCTTAAAATGAGTAACTGCTGAACTTATGATTAATTAACCATCAGGAGATCTTTGTGTGTCCTAAAACGATGGGAGTACCGTGTATGAATTCAGTTATTCTAGTAGAAGAGACCTAGGAGAGACAAAAAGGACTAGTAAACGCAACTTAGTAATTATAGTATTATTAGGGAAGGTCCTCGAATAGAAAATTCAATGTTTGAAAATTGTATCAGATGATAGAGGTCATATCTTTTGGGCAATGAAGCCAATAGACAGAATTAGAAATAGCTTGGTAAAATAATAATGACACATGATTTACATATTTTATTTTTCCCTTCGTTTACAGAAAGTTGTTGGTGTTTGGGTTCAAGAGAGCATCCATGCTACTTGTGTTGCTATCAACCACAAGTATACATTAATGGCATTTGGCTGCAAAAGGTTGGTATTCTTTGTATTCTAAAAGGTTGTGTGTCTGGGGTTTGTTCAAATAATGTTGACAGGAGGTTGAAATAAGACAACAGGCAGTCAGGCAGTATGTCTATTGGCCAGGTTTATTCACTAACAGTGAATCAGTTATCAGAGGTAAATACAGTAATACAGGGTTTTAGAAATCCACATTTTCTTTTGATACTAACTATTTATCATATTATATCGGGTCGGGATATTAGACTGATTGACACATGACACATAGGAGCAAGTTCTGCTTGTCCTCAGTAGTATGAAATAGTAGACTTAACTAGAATACAGAATAAAAGATCCGAGGTAAATACAGTAAACACAAGAGCACTCTAGAAACTAATAAATGTTATACAACTTTGGTTAATATTGTATGTGAAATAGGACCTCTAATTACTAATGGGTTGAAAGACATGGTTTGAACTTTTGATAATAAGAACTACAATACTCTGGGTCAACGGGGGCCACATGTGGGTATTAACCCCACGGTAGGGACCTCGCGGCACAAAGTGGAGAAACAGTTCAGGGACCACTGTACCACTGTACACAACCACTACAATATCACATTTTCTCATTTCAGTGGTGAAGGGTTTATATATGCCTTAGACGAGACGACCGCTTCCATGCAGATCTCTCATAAACTGATCGTGTCTAGCAAAGACTTCCCAGGTATGTAGGACTCATAGTTTCATAGTTTGGATCCATAGTATCTTTTAGAAATTGCAAGGTAATGATTGGAATAATAACTTTCATTAGTTGTACATTTGTATGACATACTTTATCGTTTCTTGAGAAATATATTCCAGGGTTTTAGAAATCCACATTTTCTTTTGATACTAACTATTTATCATATATCGGGTCGGGATGTTAAGCAGCAGTATTGTTCTAATTTATGAACTACTGACACAATATATAGATACAATAAAGGAAACTACTGTCATCAACAAGTCACATGAACGTCTTACTCTATATATCTGAAACAAAACCATTTAATATGATATGATATATTTACCAATGGTTATATTTTGCATCCCCAGATGCCAGTGCTGTATGTGGAGCAGTGCGAGAGCTCAAGTGGACCCCAGACGGATGTGCCTTAGCTATGGCTTGGGAGCGGGGCGGCTTCTCCCTCTGGAGTGTCTTTGGTGCACTATTACTCTGCTCTGCTGGGCCCCAGTCCTCGTAAGTTATACGCTTAATGTTCTTTTAGTTGGTTGATCTCTTAACTACCATTATAATACCATGCTGCCAAACATTGGCAAAGAAACATTTCTTCATTTCGTTGTGTGTCACTTTAGAAATGATTTTAAATGGTATCCTATTGAATAAAACACCTCAAAGCACTATATTACCCTCCACTTGTCTTTATTATAGTTTTGGTGTTTCTTATTACAACTTTGAATGATTTTAAAATGTTCACCAATAGTTCTTTATTTCAATAAATGAACAAATTCGGTGAAAATTCATTTATCAGATATACCCTCTGTTTCAATGACTGGGTCAATACAGGTTATTGCTACCACAGAACTATAATAGATTATACATAGATATCACAGGCAGGTGGTCAATCACTAATTACTGTCCGGTATATGAGTTCCAAAAAGGCCCAAACATATTCTAATACAACTCAATGACCGTCCAGTGGCTTTGGGCTAAGCAAGGCTCCTGAGCTGAGCTGAGCTGAGCTGAGCTGAGCTGAGCTGAGCTGAGCTGAATCTCATCATTTGTTAACTGTACACTGTTGTCTTGTTGTTTTTTTCTCAGTTTATGTGAAGATGTGTCTGGCGCGCCTATCCAAAGTATCTGCTCAATGGAGTGGGGAACAGAGGGGTATCACCTATGGCTCATCAGCCAAACAGAGAATCAAAATGAAATGAATGAAAATGGAGAAGCAGATGGAACTGAGAAAGACAACAACAAAAAAGTGGTTGTGAAGAAAAGAAAACTATTGCAGTTGCAGTTCGTCAAAAGCGCGCTTTCAGTGAACCCTTGCACGGTAATATTTAGCATATCAGTAATTACTTAGTAATCATGAAATAATTATCACGAATTTACAATTATTTCACGAGTAATTATTTCTAAACAGTTAACTTATTATTTCATCGTTTTTTGTCGATTATGGTTTGGGAAAAACAAACGGATTTTTTTAAAATAAATTTTATTGGGTCTAATTACAAGTTCACGCTATTCTCACAGAACCCATTTGATTGATAATGATGGTCGCCCATTTCTTCCGATTACTAACCTTTTTATAACGAAATACTGTCCATTACCTTGATTGGTTTCACAGTGTATCTTTTTCTTATTTAGACAAACCATGGGCACTTATTTCTGCAAGGTGAGGATAAGTTGTACCTGAACACAGAGGAGACAGTGCCTGCCTGGACCAGTGGGGGCCAGGTATCCAATGGTGATTTGGCCATGATGAGTAAGCAGTGGCAGGTTGTGCCCATACCTCACACATATCTTGCTCACAACTGGCCTATCCGGGTAAGTACAATATACATGTGTTTAGTAGTGAGGTTCGTTCTCGGGATTTCACACGTTAGCCTGAACAGATTGGCTCATATTGATGACCTTTTTAATGGCTTGACTGTTTTGCTTGACTATCTAGAGCAGAGCACTTGAATATATGTGGAATATGGCAGATTAATGCTGCTTAGATTATCATGCTGTATGTTGCTGACTTTACACGTTCTTGGTGGGAACATTTGATTGTAGTATGTACATGGGTTCGTTGTATATTTTGCAGTATGCTGCCGTCAATTCACTTGGCACGTGCGTCGCTGTTGCAGGTCGCACGGGCCTTGCCCACTATGCCCTATTTACTCGGAGGTGGAAATTATTTGGAAACGAAACCCAGGTAACACTTTTATTTACTCTTTTGTCATGATTTATAAGCGCCTAAATAATTGATGATCGGTGTATGTATAAGTATTTCCTGAATTCTAACTTGGTGTTCCATATTTAATTATTTGATTATTTGGATGGGGTTAAACAAGGCGTTGTATTCGAAACTAAAGGCCTGAGTGAGCAGCTTCGAATCCCGTAAGCGGCCTTCAAAAACTGTCACCTGACCTCCCCGTCCTTAATTGATATGACTGTTGCTACGGGCGTACTACAGCAACCAAAAGAACAAAGGCATTATTAGAATAGGAAATTATATTAATTCAGTGAAGGTTCGATTGTTAGATTCTGAAATTATGATATATCATGATAGAAATGTGAGCTATGAATACGAGACACCCGACACCCTTTAGCCACATACAGCTAGCCATTTGTTATCATTTAGAACACACCCCGCCGACACATTAAACACGTGTGAAGTGGCTGATATTTAACTTGTTTTCAGGTGCAGCTTATTGATGATTTTCCTACTAATGTAAGCACAACACATTTAGTCAGTGAATCGGTCTCATCTACAGATATGTAACACCCTCAGTCGCTATGTCTACTACTTTGGAGATTGGCACTGGCTAACACTCCTAATGCTTGTTTTTTCCTTCGATGATAACAAATTCTGCTCTACACAAACTCTTTTCCATCTGCCTTATTTCCCAAAGTTATAATCCACGTTGAGTATATATACTGGAAAGACATCCTCAGCTCCTCTCCAAATGAAGGAAGAGAATTAAATTGATTGCATGAAAGAGATATGATAAAATAGGCGGATATTTTCCCACCGACCGTGACAATTTTGTTACTATTCTTTGTTACTTTTCCCCAATTATTGGAAACCTTGGAATTAATCAAATATGTAGGCGATGTTGAAATATTGAATCAGATTGGAACTCAGGGACATAGGAAAGTTAATGTGTGATGCACGGTTTTGGTTTGAAACATTCTATTATAAGCCATCCTGTAGTGACAGGCAATTAGTGCGAATTACATGGTATAGTTCATTTTCAGTTTTTAATATCTTTACTCGAGTACATGACATTGATTTACTCTTCTGATATACTTATTATTTAAGAACAATATTTTCTTCTTATTTAAGCTTAGATACCAGAAAGTTTACTCTGATAGAATTCATTACAGTTAGGGGAATTTCTAATGATATGATCTTAGTTGTCAAATTCACTTGTTTCCAGCATATATACACTGCATTGCACTGTTTCCTTAGATTGTACATACATTCTGAAACGCCATGCGCTTCTGAGTAGTTGGATTTGTTTCGCCTTATCACTGCTTGCACCGTCTGTGATGCCTTTAATGAAATGTGACTTTCGTCCATCACCAATTTCTTTTATATTATGCAGGAGCGTGACATGGTTGTCACTGGAGGTTTAACCTGGTGGAAAGACTTTATTTGTACTGCCTGTTACAATCTACTAGACCACAGAGACGAGGTATGATACCTCTCATTTGTATGCATTGTTTGATCGATGATCATATAATACTTATTGGGGATTTGTATTGTGACCATGTTGAGTCTAGGTTTGCCATGAACTATGAGAGCCTAAGCTTTTGTGGTACTTTTGATAAAGTGAACACATTGTTTTTTTAGTATTTAGTATTTTTATACAGCAAATCTTCTGAACTCATTTACGGATAATATTAATGATAAAGGATGATTAGGAAACAATCCAATAATATTGCTGTATTAAGTGATTAATGCTTGTCCTCAGTTCATAAAAAGAGCACATTTTGTATTGTCCTTGTGTCCTTGCAGGTGAGGTTCTACCCTAGGGACTGCAAGTTAGATAATACATTTGCGAACGTTGTCGCAATCCCATCACAGATCATGCTGCTCAACACATTCCATAATATTCTCATAGTCTTATGTGCCGACAGTCATATCATGATCTTCAAAATGACACGAGAGAATGATAAAAGTAAGAGATTATTTGCGTTAGCGTTCTACTATGGCTTTGAGAGGAGAAGACATTATATATTGACAAAATGTGGCCCCCGACTATTTGAGCCACTTTTTCGCCCCCTTCTCCCTTTTCCTGCCTTCCCTATTCTACTCCTTAACCTAGAGAAAAGTTTCGGACGTTTATCTATTGGCATAAGATTTCAGTTTGTAACTGAGGAGTATTTTCAATTTGTGTTTTCGGCACAAGGGATCACACCAAAGGAAGTGATCACGATTGTGATCACCCTGACTAAGACTTTAGCCCTTATCAAAAGCTGGGCCTAGAATGAATCTGTTATCAGATGAGACAGCCCCAGACAGCCAGCTCTACCCCAGTGCTAGCACCCCAGTCAGTGTAATAAAAGTGTGACCACAGGGTTATAAAAGTCAGGTGTCCACACAGAGTTGTTCTATCAACTTTTTTAATTTAAGGATGTACAAAAATAATTCTGGTGCAGAAGTATTCTAATGATCATAACAATACTTTCCGTCTTTCTTTCATAACCGTGTGATGTTTAGAACTGAAAATACATTTATATGTAGTTTCTAATGTGGTGCCACCACTTTTCTCAGAAATCAACCAGGGTTGGAAGGTGCCAGGTCAGATGAGTGCAAGGTCATTGCACTTATCTGACCTTGCACCCTCCATTCCTCCTCCTCCTCCTCCTCCTCCTCCTCCTCCTCCTCCTCCTCCTCCTCCTCCTCCTCCTCCTCCTCCTCCTCCTCCTCCATCCCTCCTCCTCCATCCCTCCGCCTTTCTGTCTCTTTCTTCTGTCTCTCTCTCCCTTCTTCTCTATCTCTATTTCCTGGGTATGATCATAAACTGCCTCCCTCTCAGCTCTCCCGCCCTTGATATAACACTTCAAAGTGTTGATAAGGGCGTAAAGCAACCAATCTCACTCACTCACTCACCTCCTCCTCCATCCCTCCTCCTCCATCCCCTCTCCTCCTCCTCCTCCTCCATCCCTCCTCCTCTCCCTCCTCCATCCCTCCTCCTCCTCCTCCATCCCTCCTCCTCCAATCCCCCTCCTCCTCCATCCCTCCTCCTCTTCCATCCCTCCTCCTCCATTCCTCCTCCTCCTCCATCCCTCCTCCTCTTCCATCCCTCCTCCTCCTCCTCCTCCATCCCTCCTCCTCCATCCCTCCTCCTCCATCCCTCCTCTTCCATCCCCCTCCTCCTCCTCCTCTTCCATCCCTCCTCCTCCTCCTCCTCCATCCCTCCTCCTCCATCCCTCCTCTTCCATCCCTCCTCCTCCTCCTCCATCCCTCCTCTTCCATCCTTCCTCCTCCATCCCTCCTCCTCCACCGCAAATGTCATTAAAATCCCATTAGGACGGAATTTTTTTTTTCTTTTTTTTTCATCTATCTTGTCTAGGGTCTTGCTCCGAACCGCAAAATGCCATTCAAATGCTCCAAACCGCAAATGTCATTAAAATCCCATTAGGACAAAAAAAAATTTTTCCATCTACATTGTCTAGGGTCTTGCTACGAACCGCAAAATGCCATTCAAATGCTCCAAACCGCAAATGTCATTAAAATCCCATTAGGACGGAAAAAAATTTTTTCATTTTTTTTTTCCATCTACATTGTCTAGGGTCTTGCTCCCAACCGCAAAATGCCATTGAAATGCTCCTAACCGCAAATGTCATTAAAATCCCATTAGGACGGAATTTTTTTTTTATCATTTTTTTTTCATCTGTCAGGGTCTTGCTCCTAACCGCAAAATGCCATTGACTTTTTGATTGACAATTCTGATTTTTCGATTGACTATTTCGACTTTCCAATTGATTGTTCTGACTTCATGACTTTTTGATTGACTATTTCGACTTTTTGATTGACTGTTCTGACTTAATGGTTGACTATTCTGACTTAACGATTGACTTTTTAATTGACTATTTCGACTTTATGATTGACTTTTCTGACTTTACGATTGACTATTTTGACTTTTCGATCGCCTATTTTGACTTTTCGATTCACTATTTCTGACTTTGTTTGACTATTTCGAATTAAAATGACTTTTTGATTGACTATTTTTGACTTTTCGATTGACTATTTTGACTTTTCGATTGACTATTTTGACTTTCGATTTACATTTTTATTGACTTTTCTGATTGACTATTTTGACTTTTATGACTTTCTGATTGACTTTTCTAACTTTCTGATTGACTATGATTGACAATTCTGACTTAACGAATGACATTTCTGACTTTTTGATTGACTTTCTGATTGACTATTCTATATATGCCCCCATTTAAAAGGCCACAAGGATATATCATGAATGAAATCAAATATAACTTAATGTAATTGTACTTAGTTTCATGACCAAGTAATAGAATAATACTTAGGATATATCATGAATGAAATCGAAATATAACTTAATGTAATTGTACTTAGTTTCATGTCCAAGTAATAGAATAATATTTAATTTTCACTGGTCAAATCAATAAGGCCACCAAAAATAGGTGTGTTTCCGAAACATTCCCCTCCCTGCCTTTTTTTGGCCTAAATTGAAAACATCCCTCTTTACCAATGTATAAACACCCCACCTATTAGCTAACGCTGTGTTGGTAAAAAATCCAACACTCCATCAGCCTCATTCCTCTCTTGTTAAACTACATAATGTGTAGATTATAGCTAGATTAATTTTCTGGAACGTCATTCTACAGATTGTTCAAGAAGGAGTTTAAATTTGCAGGAAGTATATATTTGGATAGTCATAGGAATATTGTTAATGGGTTGTTAGATAATATGTCAAATCTCAATGGGTTTTTTTCTTTTTCTTTTTCTTCGGAATTCCCTTTCTTTTCTTATTCAGGATTCCCTGTTTTTGTGGATATTTTGTATCAAGTAGCCAGCATGTCTGTACCAGTCCATTTTTTGTTTGACCTAGATCGCCCAATGTATGTATTGTATAATCAACAATTCAACGCCTTCTAGCCCATGTTTGAAAACCGTCAACCTTATCTTGTTACCTCTGCTAGGCTCCTGAGAGACCCTGAGATCTCATTGACAAATTACTGCACACTGTTCTCTAATATTGTTCATGTTGCGTTATTTCTTTCTGTTCACAGCTCCTTTTGTGTCAGTGAGCAAGGTCCAAGAAGTGGCTATTGGTAACTTCATTCCACATCCCGCAACGGTGATCACAATAACTATGACTTCACTCCGTACTGAAACAGGTACTGAACAACACTCATAACAATTTAATGTACATCTCCAAGTGTTATTATCATTATTATATTGATTTATGTGTCCAGAATTTTAATAAATAGGTAATACCCTTCTTAGTAGATATTTAATTCTTCCCCATGTATACCTATCTTAGCTCTGATATGTTATCCAGTCCAAGCTGTTGTTAATCACTTTCTCGGCAATATATAATAGATAAATGATATCCCCATGTCTTATGTGATGAATGAATAAGTCTGGTTTTAATTATACGAAGACACATTTCACCAATCATAATTTGAAATCAAATTTCTCTCTGTGAAAAGGTTCATGCTCTATAAGCCGCAAGGTTTCATTCTTGAAATCTGTTATTAGTGTGCATCTGAGAAACATTGGGGGATAGCTCCTTCAGAGTTGACCTCTCTGAATGTTCCAGCAAAGATTTTGTACTCCTGATGGCTGCTCAGAATGACTTGAGATTTCTCGAACTGAATTATCAACTCTCGTTTTGCAATGTCTTTTTCCCGGTATAACTAGACTAGGGAGAGGATTGCCAACGTACAATATTACTTGAATGAAGCCAGCCATTTTAAAGCTCTGTCAGAAAGATTTAAGTTTTTCCCGCTTGAAGGCAAAGAGAAATGCTAAACAAATATGTTTTTCAGCCTCCACGTCCGCTGCGAGAGGTTTCCAGCCTCAGGCTCAGGAAGCTGAGAGTATCATGTTGAATGTGGCTGGAAAGCTACTCATGTTCCAACGCGACCGCTCTGGGCCTCAGGTTAAAACAGGGAAAGACAGTAAAGACAGACCGGTAGGTGTGATCCCCTTATTGATCAACCAGTACCTATTGCCATTATGATGTCTTACAGGAAAATGTGTCACAAGTTGCAAAAATAGGATTTTGAGATATGCACATATTTGAAAAGATGAGATTGAGCCGATTCTAATGATAGTAAACATTAGGACATCTAATACGTATTTCTATATTTCAAGTTTGATAAAAAAAAATTGAAAGAAAATGTTTGCAATATTTCTGGATGGGCAATTGCCAGTAAAGTAACTAAATATACTCCATAGGATGACCTTCGAAACAAGGATATATTTAATACACAGTCTTGGAATTTGGTACATGGATTCATACGACTTAGAACATTAGATACCAACAAAATAATAACATTCCTCCTTTGTGGATAAAACACCTCGAAAAAATATCAAATTTGCGGCTTGTGACTCATTTTTCTTAAACACATCCCATATGTCCTTCTGTCCCATTTCTGCATTCATAACATCCCCATTACATATTATATAAATATGTACAACATACATTATGTTTTGTTGCAAACGCATCATACTATCTGCGCATCAACAAACGCAACTAACTCTTTCTGTTGCCTTTGATTTCCTCATTAGTCTGTAAGTGATCTGATTTGAGATGCAGGTAGATAGTGGTGCTAATAAAAAATTATCGATCCACATCTCCACAATTATTTCTACTGGTATATCGTTTTGTCCATTTAGTAGATTTCATTTTTTAGTAGATAGTCAATGTCAGTAAAATTCTGATCCTTATTATATGGGTTTTAATTACACAGAAGGTCAAGGTAACGAAAGTATGCATCAGATTTTTATTGTATATATCTGAATAGATGTAGGTAATGTCTCGAACTCTACTCTATCTAGATGTGTTCCTCTCGGAAGAAATTCTCCTTAGATAATGTCTATACTCTTACGAGTTAGTGTAATTTATACAAAAACATTGCACAAACACTGATGATTGAGATTGACAAATATGTTTTTATATCTTTCTCACCTGTTTAGCTTGGTCTGGAATATCGATATATTGAATTCTTTATTTTGAATGATTTTTTTTTACCTACAGCTGTATTGGATTTGAGCACACCAATTTGTCTTGTTCCAAAACAAACAATCAATTCATATTCACAGTCAAACACCGCATAAATCTTTTCTTTTTCTTTTTTTTGGTAACTTTTAACAGTTTTACCAATGTATTCTTGTATTTTCCTTCCCATTTCCTTAAAATAATACTCAGTGAAAATAGTAATTGTATGAAGTTTTATTAAGATTTAGTGAGTACCCTAGAAATTGCTAAAGCTTTGAGGTAGGGTATGGATAATAAGTAAAATGAAATTAATGGTTGATTGTTAGTTGTTAGAGCTACGGCTTCTATAGCGATGTTGTATGAATATTGTGCATGTGGGAAAGAAAAAGTACAAAAATGGTTATCATACAGTAATACCTTCAGAAATGATTTCAGAAAAAAATTAAGTCGGCATGGTAGATGCATTACAAATTGCATATAGCATTCCATTTCAATTCCATTTATATTTTATTTAAATTCTACATCATTTTCGTTGACAAGACACATTTTATATCTTCCACAAGATATCTTATATCTTCCGTTGTACTTCACAAATTATTGATGTTATCTTTAAACAACCAGTAACTTGACAACAAAGCAAGACTTCCACTCATCTACAGGCCAAAAACATGATATTACATTTTGATATTTACATTATGAGTATTGGTACCCCTTTTAAATATGTGTATATTCTGTCTGTCCAGTTACCATTCTGTGCACCGGTTAAAGTCGCATCCAACGTGGAGACAATGTGGTCCTGCACGCATCCAAATAATAAGAAGCCCCATTTAACAGAAGCTCTCTGGCTTGGTTGTGGAGCCGCCGGAATGAAGGTAACCCATGAAGATTTGTGAATCCATCCTTAAATACAAGTCATAATCGAGCACATATTGTTAAGGTCTTGGATTGTTTAAGTAAAGAACTTCTATCCAACTAAATTTATTTGCAATATATTCGTACATACTCTCACTAGGATGAGAGTTAATGAGAAGGGGGCGTATGCCCGTAACCTCATATCCGGGACTGGCATGAATAAGTAGACTTGCACAGTACTGGTACTTTTTTATAGCCCTAATAAAGAGGTGATAATTAATAATTGATATAAATATAATGAGGTTAATGTTACGTAATTTGTCATAACAATATCATGTGTAAGGCAAATAAATGTAGCAAAACAAATGACATGCACCTGAACAGGGTATTGTAATCTGGTTTTATTTCTTAGAAAACCTCTTCAGTAAGATTATTTAAAACGTGATACCGTGATATATATGGATCAAATCTTCAGAAAAGCGATACATCTGTTATTATGTTAAATTGCATTTAGAACCTGATTTCTGTCTTAAATTCTGCTTATATGAGAGGATTGGTGAAGGCAAATTGTACATTTTCAGGCGACTTGACCCATATACCCCTCTTAGTAAATTTCGAAGAAAGGTAACTTAGTCACCATGTAGTTTTGGGACACAGAAACACCTCAGGTGGAGATGTCTGCGAATCAACAAGAAAGGTTCTCATCTCGCCATACATGTTGTAATGCTCTTCTCTCCCACAGGTTTGGCTTCCGCTACACCACAAAGATGACGGCGGTAAGGCCCGTGGTTTCATGTCCAAGCGAATCATGCTTCCCTTCCAAGTGGATATCTATACACTTGGTGAGTTACTGGACAGCACAGTGTATTATTCCTGTGGTTAAAACTGCTAACGGACTAATTCGTGTGTTGAGGAGGCCAGCACACACCTGTTGTACTACTTCCCTGCCATTGGGGGATATATTTCAGTGTAGTTCACCTCCTGTTCCTCAACTGCCTTTAAAATTGGTTAACGCACCGAGTATGCTTAGCTCTGATATAATATCAGTTACTAAATGTATTGGATCTCTGTGCCTTTTTCTAGGTTGTCCTAGCTGTACCTAGTTGATTGCAGCGAAGCCTTTACCTAATTTCACAAAGGCAGAGTTTAGCTTATTTTGCGTTCAATCTAAAGGGCATTTCCAAGAAAAAGATATTTATTGAAAGAATCTTCCACGGATTCTTAGGCACTACCTTCGTGATTCTGCTTTAGTCTTTATAATGGTTTGCAGTGTTTGAAAACTTCCAAAAATAATCAAATCTCCTCCGAATTCCAACATTTTCCAAAATAAATTCTCAAGTCTGATATGTTCTGTCATCAAAATGTCAGGTTTTAAATCAGTTTACAATATTTTGTACTGCTAGTAGGCGCCCTAAATAATAATTTAATCCTTCTTTCTCCGATTTCCCCGATAATTTTGATTTGGGGCATGACCTACTTCAATCCCTTAATATGTTATCGATCGTTCAGGGCTAAGTATATCTCCGTTGGTATACAAACATACTTTACTATTTCTGTGACTGATATTTTATTTTTTTATTTTTTTTTAATTTCTCTGACTGAATTATCTTTAAATGGATATTCAACAGTTTGTTTTGGTTTCATCATGTTGAGTTTTGACAAAATCAAGTACTTTATGTATTACATACATGTATTGATTGAAACAGTCTGTGAATTGGTATTAGTTATGTCCCAGATTTCATGAAAACACTAAAATAATAATTTGAGTGTTCTGCCTATATATATATGGAATTCAGTACTAAATGTATGGGAAGGGTACAGTTTACTCCTAATCAGTCCTGGAATGATATTGAAAATTTAACTTCAGTGGGGGAGTAGTTGATGGCTAATTAATGGCGAAAGATGTGCTCATATCTAGACGTATGATTAACTAACTAATGTATAACAGGGGTCGGATGTCATGAGGTTTTGCTTCGCTAACACCACTTGTACTTCGTGGTGTTATCAGCAATGTTTCATGGCTCCTCTCCCCTTCCATATATTAATCAGTACATATTCTAAGTGGGTCATAGAATGACATATGTGCATCCAGAGGGGCTTATAAATGAACGTCGGGTTTTATTACCTTGATGGTAGCCCTATTTTGAGTATCCATAATAACTTGTGGCTTGACCACATTTGATTTATAACTATAAAGTTGTTTCTTTGAGTCTGAGCAATGTAGACCCCCCCCCCCCCCCTCTCCCTCATATTAAAAATCGAATTTGATGTCTTCTCGTTAAGAGTAGGCGTCCAATCGTATTCACTCCAAAAGAGTGAAGGTGCATAATCCCCTTTGTCACATCGAGATACTACTTTACAATGTTAGGAATTTTGTTTGTACGAAGATTATCTTACTTGCAATAAATCGATATTTTCCGTAGCTCTTTTTGATATTGTCCGTGCTAACTTACTTAGGCTACCTTAGTACGTTGTGTTGTCAATCTAATTTGGTTTACTCGGACACTTATTATTTCCAAGTTATAGCCTGGCTATATTAGTTATAGAGCTTTCTTTCTTGAACTTTCCTTTCATTCATTTATTTTAGTGGACTTATCGTACCCTCTGGGTAAGCTAGTCGTGCATTTCTGCATATTCTAGACATGGATGTCACTGTATTTGCATGCCTGATGTGTGATGTTTCTTTATTGTACAGTCTGTGAAGGCCTGTTCAATATTAGAGAACAGTACATAATTCCAACTCATCGTAACACATCGTATACCAACCTTATTATATACGTATATATGATATATATATTTATATATACTCGAGCAATGGATGTTAATGTTTCTAAAATATTCCATTCGTACGTGTACATTAAAAGGTATTCTTAGAGTGCATGATAACTATCCCAATTCACTTTTTAGCAGTCCATCCGTAGGGTCAGTTGCAACTTATAAATAATATAAACAGCATGTAGAGTTAAAACAACTGTCTCTGGAATATTTTGTTACATTTTCAATATCGTTCCAACTGCTGGCAACAACGTTGCAAAACCTTAGCATCATTGACCTTTCGGGATCAAGAATGGCATTCTCAAAATCTTAAATGCTCTTTCCATCTTAGTATTTATATGAAATTCCCAATGGATATAGAACTCATTCATTTCTCTATTCAGGTCTCAGTTCATTTGGTTCTGTGATCGAATTCATTCTGAACACTTTATATCCCTTGTAAACTATGGGGCTCTGTTAGGATTTGTTCATGCCAATATAAGCTTTGAGACCTTACGATTCAAAGAGCACATGAAATATCGATATTGTTGTCGTTAGTTGTTAGAATTGGGATATTTTGCTGGTGGTCTCTGTGTAAAGCGTTCACTTAAAAACTTATTTCATATTTCACCTATTTCTAATAGATCACATTTCTTTTTTAAAGCTATACTCTTCGAGGGAGGCATTATTCTTGGAGCTACAAGTGACCGAGTTACTTACAATTCGGGATCAGCGGTGGATGAAGGCTGGCCCTTCATGCAACTTGAACGCACGGTAATTGTCTATTCTATAAGGAATTTAATCATATTTTCTGTAGTAAGAGCAATTTTTCAAAAGGGAGGTCATATATTACCTGTTTTGTTGATTCCAAATGTGTTTTAATAGGTTGGTAATGTTTGATGGGTTTGCTTTTGGGCAAACATCAAATGTATGTCGCAATTTCTCAATATTTTTTTTATTATTTCAATTAAGGCCAGTATATTTAATAAGTTCAACTTTATCCCATGAATTCATCATCTGCATAAGAATCTCACGTGCATAAGAATCTCAAAGTGACTTCCCTTGGCTTTCATTAAAATTATTATAGATATTATAATTCCTTATCTGTGTTGGTTCGTATTAATTGACCTGCTTTCAAATTCCTATTATTTCTCTTACCAGAGTCAAGTTTATCTACACCATATCTTAAGACAGCTGCTTAGAAGAAAGTAAGTTGGTTTTAAGCCATTGCAGAGCTATAATGCTTTCCACCAGATTTGTCCTCGGTGTATTTTAACAATTAAAACCATAGTCGATAAAATTACTATCCAAGTTATATGAAAATAATCTTGAAATACTAGGGCTTTATGTTAGAAATTACTCATGATTGAAAACGTTGAAATTACTCATGATTAAAACGCTATGAAGTTCCCATACTAGGGGTTTTATGTTTTATGATTGAAACGTTGTAAATTTAAATTAACTTTACTTTTCAGTTTGGGTGTGCATGCTCTAGAGATGGCAAGGTCCTGCACGGATTTGCCCTATTTTGCCCATGTGTTGGAACTGCTGCTTCATGAGGTATTAGAAGAGGAGGCTACTTCAAAAGAACCAATTCCAGGTGGGTTATTTGACCTTACTTCGTCAATTATTTTACAACGTAAAATGAATTACGTATAAGATAATTATACGATAAGATAATTCTTTATTTGCCATGATAAAAATAGTCCATTCCTCTTTTTCTTATCTATAGTTCTATCTATGATATAACTCCACCTGCTATGATTAGATTCACTCGTTAACATAGCGTATATTACTATAATAAATATATGTCATATGACGATATTAACTATGTTATCAAAGGCTATTGATTTGGTAACATATTTGTTGGAATAAAAATCCGTTGCAGATCCCTTGCTGCCTCGAGTCGTAGCGTTCGTCCAGGAGTTTCCAGAATTCTTACAAACTGTTGTCCACTGTGCCAGGAAGACTGAAGTAGCCTTGTGGCAATACTTGTTCACTACTGTTGGCAATCCTAAAGATCTGTTCGAAGTTAGTACATATTTTATTTTTTTACAAATGTGCTCTATTTGATGTTTTCCCTACTATAGCTTCAACTTTTAGTTTTAGTTTCCAAATATCAGATTAATACTACAGACATTCAATAGCTTGTTCTCTAAATTACCGAGGTTTATGGAGATGTAATCATTTCTCCCTTTTCTCTATGTAGGAATGCCTGATGTCAGGAGACTTAACCGTTGCTGCGTCTTACCTCATCATTCTTCAAAATATGGAGAAACCGATAGTCAGTCGACAGGTAAGTGTTCTATCTCACTCCATTTGTCTTTAGTTCTATAGTTGATTTGAAAGGGGGGTTCTGTTAGTGTTGGAGAGTATTGTGATATTAAACATTTTCTCAATTATTATCTTAGCATGCGACATTACTGCTCGACAAGGCCCTAGAAATGTGCAACTGGGATTTGGCGAGAAATTTAGTTCGTTTCCTGCGAGCGATCGGTAAGTCCCTTTTGTTCCTTCTAGTGTTTATGGTTATCAAATATATGATTGTTGTTTGGATCAGTATAATTAACCAGTAGTAATAATTATTGACATGGCCTATGAGTTCAGATGGAATTAAATCCCAACCACACTAATAAAGTTTTACAGAGGAAAGTACATGGGAATAGACTCAACCCAAGCCTGTGCCTCGTACGAAATTATAATTTAAACCTTTATCTTATGACTTGTAGACCCAGATGAGGCTGAGTCGCCACACGCTGGTTCGAGGACCAGGAACCTGAGCACACCTATGTACCCAGCCAGCTACCCCAACCCTCCCCTCAGCCCTCCGCCTACCATAGATAGGGACGCTGACCCGGGATTTGTCATGAGCGCTGCGCGCAACCGTTCTCTGAGTCAGAACAAGGAGGACATATCGTCCAAAGACAAGCTCCATCGTTCCCGAAGCGATTCCCAGTCCAATAAAAAACTGTACGTTACATTCTGTCATTTTGTACGTTACAAATCCAAGAAGGATATTTTTTTTAAATACTTTTATTGACAAAATTTTACATTCGTGATACATTTCATTTGTCACAAAAGGAAGTTAAATGATAATTTCTACTAATATAAATTTTCTACGTCAACGGCAGCACTAATTCTTTTAAACTAAAGTAGAACATGGAACATACAGAATTATCTGACATACTTTCAAGGTTAATTTATCTCACTCAGAATCAACTACACTAAATATACTACATAATCAGAACTGACCATCCAGTGCAGTGATGAACACACATATGAGACAGATCTTATCAAAGACCATATCCATTAGCATATGGTTTCTACCCGGTTTCTATTTGATTCTAACGGCCTATGGCAAGCTCTTACCAATTGACTGATGTTGTTTGTCCTCATTCCTCGTTCAAGTTATATTAATAAAGTCTTATTTTGCAGAAATGCCAAAGAGGGAACAAAGGATGAAAGTACTGCCGAACAATTCTTCATAGATGTAATTCTCAGTCGTCATGCTCGTAAACTATTGAGTAGTTATAAACTCCGAGACTTAGCCTGCTTTGCTGCCAATCTCGATGACTACCAACTTGTTAGCTGGCTCAAGAAAGAAAGGTTGGTATTGTTATGACTGATATTTGATAATTTAATCAGTATTAAATAATTATATAATTTCACCTGGGGCATGTGAAAAACCCTAGTCTGTGATTTACTAACCCAGTATAAATAAAGTTTAAAAATCGCCAAAAGCTTTAATGTTTTTTTCAATAGAAGATTATGGGATTCAGTGTCATTAAATATTGCAATTATGTGTCAAAAATTGTCACCCGAGAGATCATATCTCTATGTAAAAAATGTCTTCAATTGATTATTGTAACTTCATCATACATTGTGCATGCTTGTTTATAATCTCAACTTTCGTTTTACAGAAGATTTGCTTTATATAAATATTAAATATTAAATAAAAAAATGTCTGATCTTTTCTTCAGATTACGAGCAGCGCGTGTGGAGGATTTTGTAAGTGCTATTAAGAAGTTACACGAAGACTTCCATTGGCCTCTTCCCATTCTCACCCTCCAACATGTTCAGTCTCTTCATAGAATAGCTTCCTGTAAGTATTCGCTTTCTGACTAATCCCGGTTTTATATTTGTAAGGCATTGTTCCAAAGGTTACAAGTTATCCATATGAATAACGCCTTATGGTGCTAATTTATTTGTCAGGACGTCAGAATATGTACACCGCAGTTTACAAATCTCCAACAATAACAAAAATATATCTCAGTATTTGTGGACAATCCGGAAGACCTGTGTAGCAGAGGATTGGTCCGATTCCTGTAATTATTGACTTACGGAATACAAATTCAATATATAAGTTATATATAATTATTAATGTACCATTCTTGAACATGTTCCCAACTTAATTCTTAAATGTACCTTGAATTCCGCACCTGATTGCTGGCTGATGTCTTATCTTGACGTCCCGACTCATCTAAAATACGAATGATCAGATAACGCTGTTCTTGGAATATCGGGCTTATCTAATATATAATAACTTAGTTTTGAATTTCCCTCTGATGAGTTTTCTTCCATTTCAGTGGGCAGTCTAACTTCTAGTCCGAGCACCCCGAATCTGTTGGATGCTGGAGATACGGCAGGAGACCCCACGCCCGTCATTAATCAAAATGGATCCAAGAATAATTCCAAACCATCGCTCTCTCCTCAAACCCCTGACAATAGTGTTGGAACTCCTGGCTCGGCCGAAGTCTTCCTTCAACCTCAGATGAGTATAGGTATAACAATCTTATTTTATATAAATTGTATTATTTATCGGATCGGATTCTATACAATTTTTACTGCTGTACTTGATTTCCGAGATGATATGTTGAAGCAGGGAGGTATATAATACTAAGGGAGAGGTCTCGGCGTTCAGCTATGTCACAGTAGTAGTTGGCAGTCGTGCCACGACCGCTCATGGCGCACCCTTGTGGATTTTTTGCCGACTAAGAGAGCTGTGGGCGTCCATAACATTACCTCAAATAAATAGCCATGCATTCAGAAACCATATAAATACTGCAGCAAGGATATTTAATTAAATCTTTCTCCCATCACTATTATATTATTTCAACATTGGGAATCTTACATCGAAAATCGACTTTGCTTAGTTGATTTTGATACGGTTAAATATTTAAAAACGTTGATTTAATGGCAGCTAAAATTTGATCAAATGAATTTCAAATACCAGACCTGATATTACTCTCAAAATAATGATCTGGAAGAAGGGTTTTTTGAAAATTATTGGGAAAGGCAATAGATATTTGAAAAGAATATCTCAAAATGCAAAGAGAAAAGAGAAATATCGTCTTCGTGGAACAGCCATCCTTGAATAATGTAGCCATACATTATCTTAACTTCAAGAGCTTGACTTGAAAACAGCGGTGTACTTACTGTGGATTTATGGTGTTATGTTCTTTGGTGCATGTTCTTGAGATTTTCAGTGTATTTTCTCATTAAATATAACGTTGTGTGCTTCACACGGTCTACATGGAATGCTTCTGCTATATTTTATAGATGACGGCAGTGTAGGAATAACAGAACCGTCTGATACGAGCTCGGCTCTGGGAGAACTTGATGGGTTTGATACGATCAGCTGGTCTGACTCTCTATGTCTGTCTGAACTGGAACAACTATCACAGGAGCTTGCCAACAAAGGGCCACCCCAGTCAGAATTAGAACTCAGGTGAGGAATGAATATATATCGAAATTAACAACTTAAAAGTGACCATCAACATCTTGTCTTACTTAGTTTCATCTGAACTCAATTGAATGAAGGTTTTTTTAATAGAATCTTTGATTCCTACTGCATGAAACAATGCTGAACTGAAAGCGGATTGTGTGGTACATTCATCTTTGGTTCCTACTGCATGAAACAATGCTGAACTGCAACATCTTTGGTTCCTACTGCATGAAACAATGCTGAACTGCAAGCGGATTGTGCAATACAATCATCTTTGGTTCCTACTGCATGAAACAATGCTGAATTGAAAGCGGGTTGTGCAGTATATTCAGTTTTGTCAGGAACCCATATAACACTCATTTTCATGAGCAAGATCAACCTTTGACACAAAGAAACCCAACGCAAAATCGGTTCTCTTATAGAATAAATAAATACATTGTATTTATTTCAACATCCCCGAAGGAATAATGAGTTAGAACCTGTTGCCAGTGCAAACCTATACTAATAAATCATACATACATAACATTTTAATACTTTGAAATACAAAACCCCTCAATTTTAGATGCATCTGATGGATTGCTGAATGATTTTCTGTACATATTTTATACGCCGTGTTTTCTCCTGGTCCAATTCCCTTCTCTTTTCATTTGGTCATTTTGCATTTAAGTCATTCACAATTCCCCCAATATATTAGTATCACTCGGGAATGTTTGCATATATATGATTTTAGGTCTGAAAAGTCACACGTTAGTGGTAGATGTTATTTTTAATTTTCCTAAAATATATCACACATCAGATATCATTTCATTTTTTTTTAATATTTTCTATTAGCCTTGTACATTTAATTACTTTAAAATTTAAAAAATAAAATGTATGTGGTTCATTTTTATATTATAAGATATCATATCTTATATATCGTAACACATCATCATGCGCCAGCATGCAGGTAGTGCACTTTTTATATATTGATGCATATCTTCATGAATGCGTATTGCAGGTACTTACTACAAATTCTCCTGGAGGCTGGCTGTCTGGAATGGAGCCTGCTGATCGCCATGTTATTACGGGACGCCATGGCAGTGATACGCACAGTGAACACTGCTAGTCTTACAGATACTCCTATAGAAATAGTGGGCCGTATGCGTGAGGGCATGTCCTTCCTGGAACTCTGGGCTGATACAGAGTGGTAAGCATGATGGATAATGTTATTTCATGGGCATTTATCCCCATGGTTAGCCCCAACTTTTCATAACTGATAACAAGTACATTTATAACTTGTGTAGAATTTGAAAAAAAAACTTAGAACTTAGACTGATTTTTCCTCTAAAGAAGGCTTTTTTTTCTGTTCTGAGATCCTCTATTTAAAAAGTGACTTGGTCTGATTACTTTCAATGCATTTATGTAAATGAAAGATGTATGTTTGAGGATAGAATTTCAAAGATGAGTACCCCTGTATTTCTGCTGCCAGCAATTGATGCGAAGATAAACGTTCCATGTAATAAGAGCAGAGCAATATATGGATCTGATATAGATAAGAGTTAACATTAAAAAAATCTGACTAAATCACTAATGTAGTAGTAGTATATGTTTCTTGTTTTCGGAGCTTCCATCATCTCGTTCCTATATATATATATATGTAATAGTGGTATATGAAGTTTCTTTAATATCTATTTAATTTAGCCAGGCTCTCTCAAAGTATATCATTGCTGTGCTTGTATATCGTTCTTTAAACAGCTCGACTCCTTCAGCCAGTAGTGTATTATATGGTACATAATGTATCTTATTTCTGTCTTCTTAGCTTTGGATATAAGCCTTTCATGGCCACCATCCAAGCGCAGATTCAACAGCTTGCCAAAATCGTGGAACAGAATCCGCCACTAAGTCGTATGAGTGTCATACCAAAGCGACTCAGCACTTCCTCTGTTGAGAGCACGACCGATACGGAGCACACTCTAGTGGACAACGCAGAAACTGAGGTGAACCACCATCACCACCTTCACCACCACCTTCACCACCACCAGCAGTCTGAGGAACCACGGCCCGAGGAGATTGAAGTGGAGAAGGAAGAGGAGCAGGAAGGCTGTGTTTTATCATAAGTTGTTTTATACGTACACATAATTTAAAGATCTAGGTATATGAAACATGTATGATATATTTAATGAGGGTAATAAAAGTGAAGCCGTAAGTGGTAGAAGAAATGTGTTGGCTATTAACCAGGTCGCAGTGTAGTGGCTGGTTGTTTAGCGATGACAAAATGATGTAATGTCTCTGAATTAATAATCTTTCAAATCTATTATTATAGCACCTTTTCGTGCTATTCATGAAAGGAATAATTGATATATCCCAAGCACCAGGGCTGATATCATGTTATGGACTTCACTTCAGTGTTGACTCTTGGTGATAGATATTGGCTCTTTTAGTAGGGATTGTGTGATATCAATCAAACGTCATGTTTGTCCGAAATAACCAAGAAAGTAAAGATTTTAGTTCTGAAAGGTGACCAGTTAGTGGTAGTTGTTATTTTTAATTTTCCTTACAAGATGAGAGGTTCTTAATTATTTATAGAGAGGTTCTGAATTGTTTTAAACACGATCTTGCTACTTAGGGCCCTCGTTAGTTCCTTGTGGCTACATGATGTTCCAAGTATGGAGATTTGGTCGTTTTGCGGTTAAGTTTCTTCTCGTCATTAACAATTCCCCTAATATAATATCTATAAAGTATCACTAGGGAATGTTTGCATATATGATATAAACATGTGTCAAAATGTATGTGAACTTAAGGTCACTGCGTTACTGTTTCAGTTGGTTGATACTCAAACTATTTATCTTATATACCAAACTATTTTATTTCTTGTCTAGCCCGTATCTTCGAGGGGGCTTAGAATGGTGCTCATCCCGTTGAAGTGACCTGTCTATTCTTCAATTCAGGCTTAAATGCACCTTGATACAAATGTCCAAATACAGAGAGTTGATTTTAAGGTATAAGCTCCCCCCAAGAAGGTAACTTAGGTAAATATTAACTCTTTGGAAGCTAGGTCTGGTAGCTTGTATATGCTTAAAATGAGACTCCGAGAGTAAAAGATGCATTCGAAATAGAAGTGGTATAAGAAATACAAATGTCTCTGGGTTTCTATAGAAGCTGGCCCGTTGTTAGCCTTGGGTTTACGATATTATATTTTCCGTCTCTATACTGCATGCTTAAGAATCATTCTCCACGAATCTGTAAATTTGGTGATGTGCAAGTAATGAAAAATGTTTAAATCAAATGTATAATTAGAATAAATTCGAGTAGGTGATTCCTTTGTTGGAATAACATAGTATCGCAAACATAACCTATGATGTGGGGTTCTTTTTTTGTGGTATTCGACTATTGTGATCCATGAAATGTACCCATATTTTTAATCCCCCCCCCCCCACTACCATTTATTAACGTATTCATGTGTTCGACTAATGACACCACTAACATTTGACAATTCTGACATAACCTTCTTACACTAGTTTAACACACAAACTCTTTCTCGTGTAGCTTGTACAAAGTGTCATGGAGACGATTTGTTTAGTATATTATAGGTATTGATAACAATTCTATTCTCTAAAGTATACCCTCCCTTATAGGAAATGATAATTGATAAACCTTGAATGTCGAAGCTAGAATCTTCTCTTATTTATTTGTTCTCAAATTCCAGTTTGTCTCCTTCATTACTCGATGAACGACACCTCGTAACTCGTGATACCCAAGTGCCTAATTATCTAAGTGTTGTCTTACATAGGTAAAAACGACTCGTACCTAAGTACAGTTGGTGAACGTATTGATGTAAGGTAGATCGGATTTCTGGCCTTGTACTAAATCCAATCGGTTTCCCGAATTTTACCCCACTGTATGGTGCTCGTTGTCGACTACCATAAAAAGCTCCAATATGCAGTATTAACTCCAAAAGAATCTAAATTATTAAAATAAAATGACCATTGGTAAGCCAAAATAAAAAAAAATGTCAAATATTGCATCGGTTCAGCTGAGCATTTCTTAGAAAATCGTGGTAATTAATGTATACTAGGCATAAGAGGGTATGGTAATCGTGATGGTTTACTTCTTTTATGGAGGATTCTAATCTTGTATGTAGTCTACTATTGAATTGTAAATGATATGTCACGAAGTCGCTTCATATGAATGCCTCGAACAAATAATGGTTTTGTCTTGAGATATTTGTCGAACAATTTTGGAAATCATGTGTAGAGGATTGCTAATAGATATGAGCTAATTGTTGGGATCTACGTGGCTTTAATATGCCGTAAATTTTACTGCTTAATTCCGTTCGTGATTTATATTTAATTGTTATAGCGTATTCCTTATTGATACAGATTAGTAATAATTATATCTTATGTTATACATATCAGAATGACAGTCTTGTGGAGATGTGGTATATATTCCGTTATTGCCTTTAGATGTTTTGATAGAAGGCTTTCCATCAATGCAAAAAAGACAAATATATGTCGTGAGAAACGGACACTTTACTGAATATAACTAAAATCTAAAAGAAACTTTTGTCTGAATCATTTCTATTCGATATAAGTCAGTGCTCACTTCGATTAAGCTAGATAGAGATTTGGATTTAATGCACGTGGAGGACCAAAATGATTTTAGCTGGGTCTTACCAGTTTAAAAGTAATTTGACATTGTTATTATGTTTTCACTCGGGAAAATGTATGAGAGGAAGAAAGTGCAATACTTGACTGCTATGGCATGAAAGCATAGCATAGCTCTCCGTATGAACAATCACTATTAGTAAATGCATGATAAAATATGTTGTCTGTGTTGGACATAGGCTGTCAATTGTTAAAATATTTATTTTGTTAAAGTTGTCACAAGTATTAATATGAAATCAGGATTTCTTTTCGTCTTTTTAATTTGAATATCGTTGGAATTTGTGGAAGGGGAGACTTCTTATACTTACGATATTAATACAATCTACATGGCGCCAAAATATCTTATCTGTATTTAAAACACGGTATTTGCGAGGAATTTTATGTATCAATTGTATGATCAAAATGAATAAAATTCATTATTTAAACATCTAAAATCTCTGCCGTCAGTCCTATTTTCACTGAGGAATTTCGGCGTCAGTTTCATGTTGGTATTATTAATTCGCAAAATAAATTGATTTTTAGACCACGCTTTAATAAAAGGTCCTAAATCAAAGGCAATCCCGATTTCAGAAAAATTGCCCGAAAACCTCCCGTCCGTTGGAGACTTCTTCAACAGTGATCCTCGATCAATCAAAATGTTTTCCAAATCCAAATCCAACGTTGCTTACCGGAGCATGCATCAAGCGTTAGGTGTTTTTACAAGGTCTCCGCGGGGCCTAGAAAAGCCTTGATTTTGGAAAAATGAATTCAAGGCCTGGAAATGGACATTTAGCTCGAAGGGCCTCGAAAATCATTTTATGGGCCTTGAATTCGGTTTGGATCTAATGGTCTTGAAATGTTCGAACACACGGTACTCTGTTTCTCACTGTACACATTCCCCTGATTGGCCCCTCTCACACCTTACAGTAGGCTAAATGAATCACAAAGTAAAAGTTGAAAAAACGATTATTGATATAAAATTTGAATATAAAACATGTTAAATATACCATTGGTCAATTTAACAGCAACAACTACAACCCTCTAGTCCTGTCATTAGGGCTCTGAAAAATCACTGAAATTGGCCTGGCAACGCCTTGAAAAGCGTGGAATTTATTCTGGCCAAAATCGCGGAGACCCTGTTATACTAAGTCAACTTTATAGCATCAGCTTTGCCAGAGCAGTGTTCCATCGAGGTATAGTACCTTTGGCTGGAGGACAAAAATAATCCTGCTCAGAGATATATATATGAAAGAGGCCCCACTCTAGACTAGGCTAAACCAACCGAGGAAAAGGAAATATTACTTGTCCAGTAAGGATATCTATTGATATAAGGACTCGACATATTACTTGCTCTAGCTTATTGCTTTTATACGTACTGTTTTATGAACTGCTGGTCAGATTGTAGCTAAAGTGATGCCGATTTTAAAATAGAGTGACTATCATTTCGCCAGTTAATATGTTTATAGATGTATTGTTACCTGGGTCCTGGGAACACTTTCGCAGCCCAGCCACCTATAGATCGAGTTGATTAGTGCTGGCTGTTCATTGGTCAGTCAGCACCTGCCAATCAAGGCTAGGGGCGACTTTCAAGCTAATTAAGCTTGTACAAACTTAAAATGACATATATTGTGTATACATATAGGGAGGCAAGTGAAAGGGAACAATGTATCATGCATGCAGTACACTACTTATTATAAATGTCCAGTGTGAAGAATAAAACACTCATCCACACATAGATATGAATCGGCTAGGTGCTTAATTTAGTACTTCCCCACTGTGCCGAGATTCTCCTGTTTCCTGAGAATACTGACTTGGGATCTGAATGTTGCATTAGATACACATATAACTCCAAATGTCCTAACACCATGTAGAACGTTCAAGTCCGGGTTCAAGTACACGCCCTTCTCGATCCTTGACCTATACTGAACCATCAAGCATGCAATTGGGACACGCCAAGAGCCTTCTTATTGAAAGGATGTACAACTGCTGCTGGTTTAACTTGCATCTATACTTGTACTACACTTGAGGCAGGTCAATGTGTGATGGTGCTCAATGCGTGTCTCACCCTGTCTTCAGTGCAGGATTTACATGGCGCACATAGGGGCCTACTGCTTATAAATACCCTTTGTAACTCAGAAGACCAAAGCAGCTGAGTCATGCATCACAAGCAAAAGCCATGCCATTCTTGGATATTGGTTTGTATCCTCTGAACATATCAAATGTTATCTAATAAAATCAGTACTAATTAAATTATAATACAGCTATCTACCGCTAGGTAGTAGCACATGTGAGATCCGAAGCGCATGCGTCGACACATTTAAGCCGTGAATCGTCGACGACGGACGTACTTTTGAGCGGTGCCTTTGAATTCTACTTTTTGCTGTTTGGGTTCCAAACAGGTAAGGAAGTTTGAAAATTGTACTGTTATGTATGTTACCCATCCTTTGAAAGGTGTGGAAGGTTCTCGTGCTGGAATTGCTTTAATGTTTGGTTTCTTCTCGTTTCTTATGAAACATAGTGAGTCGAACCTGACCGAGAACTCGGACTGGCTATTTACTTGGCTTTCCTTTCATTTCGCCTTTATGGCGTGTTGTATTGGAGCTAGTATGGTTACTAATGTGTGTTTTTGTATGTTGCAGGTCATTATGTCCGAAAACGATAACACCAGTGCTACAAGTGGTGTTCCTGGCGCCGGTGCACCTACACCGGGTACGTCAGGTGCTGGGTCTTCGACTACGACTGACAAATTGCTTGCTACCCTTATTAAGGATTTCAAGTCTATCAAAGATGATATTGTCGTTCTGAAGGAGAAGCAGGCTAAGCTTCAAGAATTGCCCAGGAAGACTCCTTGTCCTCGTAGGCCTATCCATGACATTAGTAACGATGAAGATGATTATCTGTCTATGGGCCAAAACGCAGAATGGTTTGAGGATGCTCCTGAGGATGATTCTCAGGTCGTGATTGAGGAGGCTCAGGTTGAGGTTGTTACTGAGAAAAACGACAATGTGGCCCCAGTTGATGTGGATGTCTGTGCTGCTAGGGCCGTCCTCGTGACCAATGACGAGACGGTTGGGGTGCCGGTAGAATCTGAGAATATCAAGTTGATCATGGAAACCATCATGGCTGATGCTCCTCCTTGGGCCAGGGTGAAAGATATCCAGGAGAAGTACAGAAGGCCAAGCAATTTAGATAATTTGCGTGTGCCTACTATTCCCAAGATAGTGTGGGATGGACTTCCCCAGGGTCTACGTACCAAAGAGAAAACTCACCAGAAACACCAACAGGTTTTCATTCATATGATGGTGGCTCTTGTGCGTGTGGCGGATTTGATGGAAGAAGCTAAGGTGCAACTTGCCGGTAGCGCTTTGTTCAAAGAGAAGAATTTCGTGGCAAATTGTATGACCTCTGTACTTGATGCCCTTGAACTTGGGGCTTTCTTCAATATGGAGGAGATTACCAAGAGGAGAAGGCTTGACCTCAAAAAGCACTTCCCAGCCAAGTACCAGGCATACTGTTCAGACACGGTGTCTTTCCCTTTGACTCCTAAACTTCTTCTGGGAGAGAAAATCGAAGACGACTTGAAACAGCTGGACGCGGCGTTCAAGCTCAAGCAGAAGATTTCCACCGAGAAATCGAAGGAAGGTACTTCGACCCCGAAGGGTCGTGGCAGAGGCAAAGGTGCTTCCACTAACGCTCCGGCCAAAGGAAAGGGGCGTGGTCGCGGTGGTTCTTACAACAATAGTAAGGGCTACAATCGCCAGAAGTACGACGACAATGAGGATTTTCGTCGGGGCTCTCAGGAAAAAACCAAGAAGTGACGTCAGAGGTAACTAAAGGTGATGATGTTTTTCTCCCTGGTAAACTGAAATACTATCAATCTAATTGGCGTGAAATTTCTTCTGATTGGAATATTCTTGAATATGTAAATGGCATTGAACTGAATTTTTTGTCTGTTCCATATCAGGGATTTCTCCCATCTCAGTATAAAATCAGTGGTGATGTTGCTTTGAAAATGCAGGTTGAAATTGAGAAATTGATTAATCTTGATGTGGTAAGGGAAGTCCCTTACTCAAAAGAGTTGTATGTTTCCAATGTGTTTGCTAGGCCTAAACCAGGTGGCAAAATTAGGCTAATTATTGATCTTACAAAGGTAAACAATTTCATTCGACATGTTCATTTCAAAATGGATCATTTACAAGCAGCGTTAGAGCTTATTGACAGGGATTGGTTTATGGCTTCTATTGATTTAAAAGATGCTTATTTCCATATTCCTCTAAGCGATTTCACTAAACGTTTTCTGAATTTTGTGTGGAATGATAAGGTTTATCAATACCAGTGTATGCCTTTCGGCTTATGCTCTGCCCCTTATATTTTCACGAAACTCATGCGTGTTGTCTTCTCTGAATTTAGAGAAGTAGGAGGTCTAGGTTTCAGTTATATCGATGATTGCTTTATCACCGCTCCTACCCAAGCTGAGTGTGTGTTTCAAGTGGAGAATCTGAAATCTATTCTTTGGAGGTTAGGTTATTGCATTAACCATGAGAAATCAGCGTTTGACCCGGTGACGAAATTGAAATTTCTAGGGTTTGACATTGACACTCATCTACTGAGGGTGTCACCCCCCGCCGATAAGGTACAGAAAACAGTTGGTTGGTTATCTTCCACCATCAGTAAGTCTAAGGGTAGGTTTACCATTCGGAGCATTGCTTCATTAGTAGGGGTACTTAATGACTTATGCAAAGGTGTTCAATACGGTCCTCTTTATCTGAAGAATATCGAGATGGACAAAATTTTGGCCTTGGAAGCTAATCATGGTGACTGGGACAGCTTCATGTATTTGACTAAGAGTTCCATTGATGATCTCAAATGGTGGGTAAGAAATCTGCCCTGCGCAAGTAAGGAAAGGGATTTCACGTGCCCATCTGTTGAGATTTTCTGTGACGCTTCTTTAGAAGGGTGGTCTTTCGTATGGGGGAATCTCCATGCTAGAGGCGCTTGGTCCTTAGAGGAACGTAGCTTACACATTAACGTGTTAGAAATCAGAGCGATCAAATTAGGTCTTTGGTCTCAAGCTGCGGACTTACGTGATGTTTTCCTTGTTATTCGTTCGGACAATACGACAGCAGTTGCTTACATCAATAAGATGGGTGGCACTCAGTCGCGTGCGTGCAATAATGAGGTGAAGCAGATTTGGTCCTGGGCTGAGTCCAGAAACATTCGGTTATATGCTTCACATATAGCGGGTGTTGAGAATATTGAAGCAGATCTAGGTAGCAGGTTTTTCACTGACGATACTGAGTGGGAATTATCTCCTGATATTTTCCAACTGATTGTTGAAAAATGGGGCTCTCCCGACATTGATTTGTTTGCATCTAGAATCAATCATAAAGTTGATTCTTATTGTGCCTGGTTCCCAGACCCGTGGTGCTCTTTTGTAGACGCCTTTTCTCTGAACTGGTCGAAATTTGACTTTTGTTATATCTTTCCACCTTTTAGCCTGATTGGGAGAGTATATCGCCGGATAATACAAGCACGTTGCAAAGCAGTTCTCGTGACTCCGGACTGGAAGGGGAGGTATTGGTATCCCAAAGTGCAGAGACACGCAAGAGATATGTTGCTTATACCAAAACTGAAGTCAAACTTGTTGGCCAATCGAGAGGGGCAATTACATCAGCTGCTAAGCACGCCGTTAAGAATCTTCCTCTTTTAGAGCAGAAAATCTTGTCTTTAAATCTTCCCCCCGAGGTAGTTCCCTTCTATAGGGCCTCTTGGAGGCCTAACACGCAAAAATCGTACGATGTTTTTCATAGGAAATGGAGAATGTTCTGCGTGTTGCATGACCTCGACCCTTTAAAACCAAATCTAATGATGGGGTTACGTTTTTTGAGTTTGATGTATAGACAAGGGTATTCTTACTCTTCGTTGAATTCAATGAGGTGTTCCTTGTCTTCCTTGATGAGTGACATAGAAGGGAACTCTTTTGGTAAGCACATTATTACGCGTAGAGTGGTAACGGGTTTTTATAACCTAAGGCCTCCGAAAACCAGATACTGTGAATTTTGGGACCCAGATGTCTTGTTGGATTACTTGAGGGAATTTTTTCCTCATAAGAAACTAACTTTCAAAAACCTAACTATGAAAACGGTTACTCTTCTTAGTCTGATTTCGAGTCAGAGGTGTCAGACCTTAGCTGGTCTTAAGCTAGAAGACGTTGTTTTTTCAAAGAACTTTTGCCGTATCTTGTTTTCGGAGTTGCAGAAACACTCTAGGGTTGGCGAAGCACTGGGTATGCTTTCGTTTGAATCTTTTCTTCCGGACCCAAGAGTCTGTGTAGTAAAAGTGTTAGCTGATTATTTAGAATATTCTAAAGAATTGCGTGGTGAAACGAAGAATCTTTTTGTAAGTGTGAGACCTCCGTACAATGCGGTTGGATCTCAAACGATTGGCAGATGGATTCGTGATACGCTACATCTGGCAGGTATTAATACTAAGGTGTTCGGGGCCCATTCTGTAAGAGGCGCTAGCACCTCGAAGTTGGCCTCACTTTCGGTATCTGTAAATGAAATTCTCAAGAAGGCGGCATGGAAGAGTGAAAACACTTTTCGCGCTTTCTACCAGAAGCCTATTTGTAAAGAGTCTGTTCATGACAACGCACTTCTTGCGCAGAATGTATCTAGGAAGCCCAGGCCTTCCTCTTCTGTGATTACTCCCAGGAATTCTCTGTCAAGGTTTAAGAGAAGTTAATAAATCGTTGAACTGTTGTTTCGATTTATCGTTATTTTTGTTGTGTTGAGTTATTTAAAATTCTCACATGTGCTACTACCTAGCGGTAGATAGCTGTATTATAGTTTTAGATTAAACGAACAATGTACTAACCTTGTGAAGTTTAATCCTGATTATAAGAAGATATCTAACGCTGGTAGTAGTTCAAGTGCCCACCCGGGCCCACCCGGCGTTAGATATCTCTTATTTTTGGGTTTTTATTTTATCATGTTAGCATAAAATAAATGTTCCCTTATTTAAAACTGTGTCGACGCATGCGCTTCGGATCTCACTTGAACTACTACCAGCGTTAGATATCTTCTTATAATCAGGATTAAACTTCACAAGGTTAGTACATTGTTCGTTTAATCTAAAATTAACCGACAATAGCCCCACGTGCGTATTTTGTCTTTGGCCTAGAAAATGCAATTATAAAATAGGTTTAATTAGGGGTTAAAACTACTGTCACTGGTTTTAGGGCAAGTTCAGATTTACAAATATACTAAGTGCTTCTTTAATTCTGACCCACCGGCAGAGAAACATTAAAATTGTGGATCGAGGTGTTACTTGATTTAGAACAGGGGCTTTGTACTGTGTATCCATATTAATCACTCAGCAATCAATTACAACTGCTTGGGCGGTCAATGCCCTTTGCATGTGTTTCTTTCACAAGGTATCTCTTCTTCAATTCCTTTGTGCCATGGCTAGGACACGTATTAGAGCAATATCTTGTTTGTAGGTACCATCCATTTGTCCCAAGTCCTAGAACAATGTGCTAACGTGTGGAAGAAAGTTGAAGTGTATTCTTCTTTGTCAGAGTCTTCACTTTGCTTAATGGTCGCAATCATGCTAAGGCATAGAGGCGTCACCAGAGCTAGAGGTTTCATGGACAGTATTATCGCAAGCCCTTTGGGTAAGAATTTGATAAATACTGTTGTATAAACACTATTTATCAAGATAAAACACCGTTTTACCTTGATCAACAGTTTTTATCGACCAATAAACAGAGTTTATCACTGTAAAACAGTGTTTATTTAGGCAAAACACTGTTTTTTAAACATACATAGTTATTTGAGAAAACTTTGTATATCGACTGATATTAATAGTTTCTTACCTTAAATAAGCAGTTTTTAGTTTGAAAAACAGAGTAGGCTATCTCACTGAGTGTTTATCGGCCTTTATATACACAGTTCTCAATTTGACAAACAGAGTTTCAGGTCGAGTTTTACATTTATAAATGTATAGTACTTTTTCATTTGATAAACAATCTTACCCCTCGATAAACAGAGTGTTACATTAATAAACAGGGTTTTACCTTTGATATTCATTGTGAACTCAGTCATATATTCATTGTGAATTCAGTCATATAACCCCGCCTCTATGTTCCTAACTTATTAATACAGATTCACAAGTCCTGTTTGATAAGCCAGACGTAATAAAATCTAAAGAGGTTATGTCTCTGAGAATAAAAAAGTGATCGAGGACATTAATAAACAGACACTTATATCATACTTATAGAATTCACACATCACGTAGATGGGCAAGACCAGGGATGCCGTGGAGCTTACAATTAAGTATGGTTTGTCAGTAATAATTTACGACTCACGCGGTCTGCTTTCTTTCTTCTTGTCCTTTTTAATGACCGGGACAACCCGGGAGTTGCTCTTTCTTGGATGCTATAAAGTTATTTGATATTCACAAGATGGGAGTCTTGCTGAGCACAGGAAAAACCTCTGTGTCAGCAAAAACATTATTAGCTTAGACAGTTAGGATTGCATTTAGTTCACAATAATCTATGGACGTTTCCTAGTATATGTTTTACCTTATGCTGGAAGGTCATAATTATGGTAAAATATCCTAGTTGCAAAACAAATAACAAGTTGCATTGGAAATACAGGAGCATACACAGTGATAACAAAAAATACCAAAATAACAAGTTGCACTATACTCAGAAAATACTTACGAGGTCAGTATTGTCCACCAGTATTTGACACTGTGGTTATCTTACTTTTATTCCATGAAAAAATCTGACATTTTACCTATTTTTGATACTGGGGTAATACAGCTCATTTATACGTCATGGGCAGTGAGAATGGCGTAGGCCTATGTACGATATACGTGAATCTCACAGCCAAATAAAGGAAACGTGTACACAATCCAATAGTTCCCTGTTATAAAGAGCTAAAGAAATGCGTAAATACACATAAGAGAAACAATGCATTCTTTATTTGATATATGAAGATCTACATTGGGTAATCACAAGATCATCTTTCTATTTTGCCCCAATGTTAAAAGATAGATTGGTTTCAAATTATGTCATTTTTCAGGATTCTGAATGTGATTACTGTAAACACACTGGCCATTTCCAAACTAATTTTCTCAATGACGGGCCAGGCAAGATGATCTCTGGTGCAAAAGGATCACTTCTCTGTCACAGTCCACGTCCAGTGGGGGACATTAACTTTATCTATAGCCTTTACCTGTCATCACCGTCCTAGCTCAAACAGAGTTTATGTACTGTGAATGGCACACTGGCGACCAGAAACTACAATTTCTTCATTAAAGATGAACTTCCATCCAGTAATGAAATTCAATGCCATAGTGTGGCCAAGCTTGCTCCAATATATATATATATATACAGTCAATTGCTTTTATAGACGTGACAGCCATTTGCCATCCCGGTTTGCCATTGAAAGAGCTTCATCGGTGTTGAAACTGTTAACCCTTTGCGAGTATGCTATAACATTCTTACATGATGTATAAAAGAAAGGCAAACATTGCTGGGGAAACATGACTCATCTGTTTTGTGTTGTATAAACTATAAACACATATTTTATAGGGGTTATAAACACTAACGCCAAAGAAAGCCTTTACTTTTCTTCGGATATTTCCATTCCTGCAGATCAAAGGTAAACTCTGGACGCTGATACCAGAGCTGGAAGAGTTATATTGAGATCTATGACTCTTCTGGGGTTTCTTCACAATTTCTCATCAAGCTAGGGGTCAACTGAAACTTTGTGAGCCATTAGAACGCTTACCCACGGTTCCGTTACGTTCCACATGTAAACCCTGATTAAGGTTTACCGTTGGTAGCTTCAACTCAGCTCACATTAATAGTTATCTTAAAGCCTGGCCTGATTGTGAGTGGGGCGTGGAGGAACGAATATCTTGTCTACTTAAGCATAAATCCAAACAAAATATTGTTTCTGGTAGAATAAGGTGATAACCTTTCCTTAAATGGTATTAAATTAATCATATTTTCATCCCGATGTGCATAATTCCAATTGTGACCTGTTTTTGACCTGCTCCTGTAACCTGCTCCTCACCTGGTGCTTTGCCAGTGGAAATCAGTTGTGAGTGTCATAACTCAACTTTACAATGCTCTCCCGATTTATAGATGCAGTTCTGATGCTCTCAATGATGCATGATGCACTGTTGATGCGGTGTATAGAACAGAGCTGTGATGCACTTAGCAAGGTACTTTTATTGCCATGTAGAGCAGGTGTGTTTAGGCAGATAACATGGTTAGGTTTCAAAGTTAGCTGTATTATTTCATGAAGATTTCTAAGAGAGTTTAGGCAATTCTTACCATATCCCTTCAGCTGGTAATACATAATTTATTTCATCATTATTGCCATCCTTTGTGACTCCTGTATATTCAAGGAAGGCCCGTGTCTGCCAGTGTGGGCAGCAGACCCAGGGATTTTCAAGGTTTCAGCCCAGGGGTTTGGTTGCTTTGTGTCGACCAAGCCAATTGGGACAATCATACAATTATAGGGGTGTTTTGATTATGACAATTTTCAACATCAAACAGGTAAATTACACTAATAAACTACAGAAGTGTATCACTTATAATATTCCTAAGTCCATTATGGGGAGTATGCATAGTGTATAAATGCCACAAATTGTATTAACGGCACTTCCATTGTAAACAAAAATTGTAAATGGAACCCTTGGACCCACCAAATAAAACAAAACAAACAAAGAAAACAAATATCGACACTTGTTCTTACCAGGTGGTGGTACTATGACGAAATTTAATGCAAAATATATTGAGAATGATTGGTGGTATTATGGTCAAGTTCCGGGTTGTTTTTTTTAGCTTTTTAAGTATAAGTTGAAACATTGAGTAAAAATGGGGTTAAAAATATAACTACAAATTATAAGGTGAAGAGAACATCACTATAAGATCCAACAATTATCACTTGTGTAGTCGTTCCCGATTTTTCATTTTAAAATGATATAATTGATGAAATATAGCTATGTAAAACATGGTATTACGAATGGTAGTAATTATCTAAACATGACTTGGTTAACTAACTGGGTTGTTGGAGACATGTTTTCGTTACATCTATTATATGAAATGGAATCGGCGATTTAAAAATATTACATACGTTTCTTCCCTAAACATAATCGGACAGATAAAGACAAGCATATCAAATGGATTTCATAAGGAAATTTTACATAACTCTCACAATATGCCACAGAAATGATGATGCAATAACTTTCAAAAAGGAAATAATGAATATCATAAACCAATGGTATCTCAGCCTATTGCTAAACATGTACACAAGGATAAATGAACTATTTGGTATATATTCCGGTTAAGATTACAGAATGGAATTAGTGGACAAAATTTCATATCAAGCATTATAATGACTGGACTATGGGCGTTTAAACAGAAAGTGGTTACTGCTTTATGTAAGTATATTATGCATATAAAGTGGTTAAGGAATATAATCTTTCTTGAGTACTCCTGCCTAAAGGTAATGCAAAAGTGTATCGTGATATGGAGCTTTCGGTGGGACACCATTAGTCAGACTTTCTCAAGTGTCATTACCAGCTGTACACACGTAATGCAGTAATGCTTTCGTGGGATCGGACGCCAAGGGAGACAGGAGCCCTGTCAAGAACACCCAGCCCTGCGAATAAAAACTAGTGAGTAGGGCAGAAAAAGTGGACATTTTCTCGGGCGTTGATTGTCAATTACCTAATAGAGTGGCGAAGAAAAAGAGCCAATAATCTGGGAAACAGTATATCATCAGATATTCATTCCCCATGTAATTTATCTGAAACAATTCTGGATGTCGGGAGGAAGTGGAGAAGAACAACATATGGAGTATGTGCCACTTTGTCTTTGGATATTTTTGTTCTTTACTGATCAATGGCACTCTGTGTTGTGGATTTTTCTTGATAACAATCTATAGATACGTTAACTTGGAACGTCGAACAACCGCCGCCGCAATTTAAAATGGATATATATGCAAATGTGTCATCTTATGGAAATAAAATCAACACATTTTAATTCATGCTTGTACAAGCCACATTTCTGTCATATTCAAAAATCCTAAATCTATATCTATATAATACCAAGATTCGGGACACACTATGATAGTTCTTCACCAAGGAGTAGATTAAACAAATTATCTCTTAAAGATGGATTTGCTGAAAACCTGGTAGATAATATATATATAAAGGATAATTTTGGGGAACCGGAGATAGCAAATTAACAGGGTGGCAATCCGAAGAAGTAACCTTCACCTTAATTAGCCGCGACCTTTGTTAATCTAATGCTAAATAATTGGCTCGAAAAGAGGTTTGTTCAACTACCCATCGTTTGAGACCCCCTCATTTTTTACACCCTCTCATCGATACTTCTATTTCACCTCAACGAGTTCTCTTACTCAAGTGCTGGAGACTAATTAATGACTATTTTTGTTTATTTTTTTTTAAACATTGAAACTTTATTTCTCCAGTCCTATTTCGAGTTTACTAATTTTTTAAACAAGGCAAACTTTTTCAAACACAATCCTCACATTTGCCTAGAAGTTCAAATCTTTCAATCCGAAGAACCTATTGTTAGAATACGTCACGATTACTTCTATGACATCTATAAAAGAGGGAGTCTCTCGAAAGTTCATCAATTAGGAAGGTCTCCTGAGAAAGAATTTCAGGATGATGCGCTTCATGTCTTCGTCGATGTCTTCTTTGTTTTATGTAGAAGTCATGCAGAAAACTGACAAGATACACATGGGATCAACCAGAAATAGGAAAGAGCATATGGGTTAGTCAAGTGGCAGAAGTACTGGGCTTTTATCCAACCTGTTGCCAGTTATTTTTGTGTAATTCAAACTCAAGGCCAATATTTCATATGGTGTCACCTGTCAATCGATTTCGAGTTTATTTTTATTTTTTTTTAAACATTGAAACTTTATTTCTCCAATCCTATTTTGAGTTTACTAATTTTTTAAACAAGGCAAACTTTTTCAAACACAATCCCCACATTTACCTAGAAGTCCAAATCTTTCAATCCGAAGAACCTATTGTTAGAATATGTCAAGATTACTTCTATGACATCTATAAAAGAGGGAGTCTCTCGAAAGTTCATCAATTAGGAAGGTCTCCCGAGAAAGAATTTCAGGATGATGCGCTTCATGTCTTCGTCGATGTCTTCTTTGTTTTATTGCAACATTGACAGGATTTATGTAGAAGTCATGCAGTAAACTGACAAGACACATGTGGGATCAACCAGAAATAAGAAAGAGCATATGGATTAGTCAAGTGGCAGAAGTACTGGGCTTTTATCCAAACTGTTGGCCAGAACATGTGAGCGATGGATGAAATAAACAAATGGGGAAATAGAATAGAATACCATATCATATGATTTATAAGTATATATATATTAAAGAACTGCACATTCCCGTTGAGAATCTATGATAATAATACATCTGTGAGGATGATTTATCCTCAGATTATGAAGGAAGCCCTGAAAACTCCAGAAAGGTTAATTGACTTTAAAGTTCTCGGAAAAGGACACCATTTGATGATGATCTCGTGAAGGGAAAACTCACAAAAAGTAGCCTCAGGGTTTGGGCTGTATCTCATGAAGAAATGTCAACCTCTGAAGCTGATAAGGTCACTCTCAAAGCGTAATATTTACACCAGGATGACATCATAATTATAGCCAGCTTAGATTAATTTCAGGACGATGCGATTTGTTCCAATTTTTGGCATTAGTCCAATATTAATATTTTTCATTAAAAAATTAGGCGGAAAGTAACAAAAATTGTTTTTAACAATGATGGAAATATTCGCTCATTTCGTATAGAAGTGGGATGTGTTGAAGTATATTTCCTTAGTTTTCCCTATATTAAAAGAACGATAGGTCATCGCTTCAATGTTCTGGATTTTTTTAAATTGTCAGAAAATATTAATGGTGTCTGCAGATGTCATTGTCATTACAGAAGATGAGTAGCTTAACTTGTGCCATATTTTGGTAAGAATATAAGATTTTCAGTGGTGAGCCTCTAATCTCTTTCTGTTTCCCTGTTGTATTGTATACAGTTACGGTTGTCACAGTGTGAGCAGTAATATAACTTTTTTGAATTGAAGTTAAGAGAGTTGAGAGTGCCTCCTGGATGTCCCTAAATCACCTGAGAAGTATTCCCCCGGTGGTAGGTTGATTAGGGCTGACCTACATTGGATCATTATTGATCTGACCAGTGAAGAGGTAGGACGTGGGGAATGGTGATAGGGGAGAAAGGGATTGGGGAGAGAGGGGTGAGGGGAGCGGGTGAGAGAGGGGATTGGGTGAGCTGCTGTGAGAGGCAGAGGCATGGTACACTATATTTGAGGTTGGCTGACAGCGCGCAGTAGTAGATAAGATAAGAGGCTCAGTGTTCATGGAGGCAGCAGATGGAACGGATGTGTAGTGTGACTTACTGGATATATTGGTATTGTATACGCACGTGGGGCATACGTGGGTAGTATACATGGGTATAGAAATATGGGGCATGCAATTGGTGTGTAGGGATATAACTTGTACGAGAAGGGACCACCCATTTTGTCATAATTAAGACTAGTACGTCAGTCATCAGCTGACTGCTAACCCTGCACAGATTTGAGTACTGCCGACGACCAAGCCAATTCCAAGAATTAATTTTTTTTACATTCTTACCTCGTGAAAATGATATTAGAAGGCCTCAAGAGGTCACTGGGAACATCATTGGACGCTGAAATATTACAATGGGTAACCATACTTTCCTTTGTCATCATAATTTTGGTCTGTGTGCATATACTTCATTGCTGTGCCATGTTCGAGCTGTACCTGTACCTCAGTAGAAACAGGGTATGACTTCGGGCAAATTGCAACAGAAGGTTTTCAATGGGTTTAGGCAGTATTAGTATACCTTATTAACTTAGTACTACAAAAATCTCGGTGGGGAACATGCCAAAATCGCCCCAAAACAAAATGACCACCGGCAAACGTTTGAAATACGCATATGTGCATATGGGCAGTTGCTGCTGCCATTACACTACCATTGCTGAATCGTTATGGCTGTAACGTTCCTTCTATTTGGAATATCTTCACAAACTAAAGTTTTCAGCCTGGTTTTTAAACTGACTGACCATTTCCCATTAAAGATCGTGACCATTTGCCATTAAACTGACTTAATGGCAACTGACTGACCATTTGCCACTAGACATCGTGACCATTTGCCATTAGACATCTTATTGGTTCTATGGCTGCTGTAGTGTTTATTGAAGCAATAGATACTATAGAATATATGGGTCACCCTCCCCCAAATTGTACAATTTGGGGTTAGGGGGGGGGGGGGGGAATTGACAATGTTTGGATTTTCCTTTTCCCCACCAAATATCCTCAAAATATAGGCCATGGGCTTTCCGGAAATGTTAATTATACTCACTTACTCTAAAAAAAAGTCAGTTTTTATAAGACTTCAAAAAATGTATCTTTTTTTGTTTTTGAGTGGAACGTACGTTATGAAATAACATTGCCCAACGAAAGTCCTTGTAATTTCATGTCTAACATCAGCAGAGATGCAGCTTTTGGTTAAAAGAAACACTTATATGCGATCCCCGGCCCCTTTACTGAATTATGCGCCTCCTTGTCCATACATCCATGAGTAATGTCCACAAATGACATCTGACCTTCGGTCAATGACCTTGATCTCAAAGTGCGTTTGAGGAGATCACAGGGGCGACTTTAAGTAAAACACAATATCGGGAAAACTAATTCCTTACGATCTAGCTCTTAGTCCAAATCGTGGCCAAAGACTACTGAAACGAGGGTACACACTTGACAGTATAAAATCCTACACCACACGATTACATGTAATGTATTTCTAAAGAATATCGTTATTTTGAAAAGAGGAACATGCTTCTTTTGTACCAAAAAGGATGATATCTGTCATTTTGTTGTTGAATGTTTTACCACAAGGCAACTCTGGTTAAAAGTCTTCGAATTCATTTATTCGGTCGGCTACTTAATTGAAAATAATTCAGGCGAAAAGATATTAAAAAAACAGAATAACAAAATGGTAATCGATCTGAAAGACATTATTTTGGCATACTCCAGAACAGCTTAAACGCGGAGAGTATTAACTGGCTTACTTTGCGAATAAAAGGCATTATTCACAGACACAAGTTATTTTATGAAGGACATGTTAGCCTAAAAAGTTATGTCTATGAAAGGAAAAAGAAGGTAATGAAGGAAGAAATAAAAAAATGGAAAATGGTTTACTCTGATATTGTAGAATTCTTAGAATTAACGAAATCCTAAGTCAAAAATCTCTCTGTAGCTCCTTCCATGGTCCGTCATAATATACCCCAGTGTTGTGATTGTGATGCTTTCAAATGTTGAAATTTTATATTTGACCTTGATATAAGAAACGACGATATTCTTGTATTTGACCTTGATGTTAAGAATCGACGATATTTTTGTACCAAAGGTCAGTAATAAACCAGCTGTCCAAAACAAAACAAAAATCGTGGCCAAAATCACGAATATATTATATGGATGTGGGGGATAAAAATCACTATATATAGTGATATACTATGAGTCCACACAGAATCATATGATTTCTGATATTAGTCATAATTAACGGAATCGTACAACTTTTAAAATCGTGAATGTGTGTTCGGGCCTTAAATGAATTGTATTTGAGTTCAATTTCAATAGATTGATATTGCCCTCATTGCATAACAAGGGGCCATCCACAAATGACGTCATGCCCTAGGGGGGGAGGGGGGGTTGAGTTTTTATGACAAGGTATGACAATGGGGGGAGGGGGGGTCACCTCATGTATGACATCATGTTTTTATATTTTTGATAAAAAGACTACCATAACGGGGAAACTTGTGCTCTAAGTAAAATTCATTTGAAATACACCTTAGAATAACAGGCTACTGGATATGCTTCTCTGGCCTCTATATCTAGATATATCCAGATTATTCTAGTTTTCTTGCAAATCAAACTTCAACAATGGCACTGTGTGAAAACATCCCTGAGGAATATTGCGTTTTTTCTATAATAATTTGAGTGGCAGCCTTACACTGCATTTATTAAATAAATAATATATAACAAAATCTCTAGCAGCATGTCTGTTGGTATAGGAAATGTCTGCTAATATGGATTCCAGCCATTCATCTTTACGCACCATTGGTGTTGGAGGTCATGCAATTTTTTCCTGATATAGACCCATGCATTTTACACAGAGGTAGCAATACAATGACTGGTACCACACCCATTGCCCGACCAGTCCCAATGCCAAGGACGGTATTTCCATGTCCTCAAGATCGTTCTTGAGGCAGTTGACATGTCCTGCTACAACCAAGACCAGTAGCGTGTACACGTCACCTCTTAATCTTTTAAAGTGAAGGGTAGGCAAGTCAAGTTCCTTATACATATCTAAAGACTTTGTCACTCACCTTTGAAGGTTCTTCAGAGTATTGATATTAACCATGTACTCAGGGTTCTGAACCCCTCATGGAAACCAGTTTATTATATATGGATACATTTTAAACTAATCGATGCAGCTTAGATAGACCTTTCATGGGACATATACTTTTATATAGCTAAAATACAAAATGGCCACCCTATGGGCAGAAATCCACCCACATAACCCACTTTTATGCAGAGGAAAAAATAATTTTGTCAAATAGAGTTTACTCAGCATTGTACAAAACATCAAACTATTATAACATGTGTCTGAAATAATGCTCCTATCTATTGGCTATAAATACATAAAAAATATAGTGTTTGGAAATATTGCTAATTTCTTTTAATTCATTTTTTCTCATGGGAAATTTTAACATTGCCATCCCGATGCACTTTTAAAGGGTTCAGCTAGGGATCAAAAATAATTATCTAGTGAGATTTTATTTCTGATATGTAATCTCAAACAACTTTATTCTGAATACAAACATTGAATAATTGCATATCAGAAAAACTTTCAATGAGATCTGAATCATTAAAAAAAGGTCATGTTGGGGAAGTTTAAACATTGCCAACCTAACGACATTCATTATAAAAATGTGTCTACACAATTATTGATTATCAAATGAAACTTTGTCAATTTAAAGCATCTAATAAGATGTTCATGTCATAGAATTTTTAATTTCAACCTAACATTTTTTCTGTTATTTTTGGACTGATTTAAGCTGGGGTTGGCCCGGATGCACTAATGAGCTGGCAACATAAAACATTGGAAGAGAACAATTTCAGTTGAGATAATGAAATTGGATATAATGAGAATAATGTATTTTTGCTACAAGAATACCAAAATATTGATTTTGAGAAATCAAGAATATTTGACAAGGATTAGAACAAGGCCATGCCCTTAAACTTTGGGTGTCAAAGAGTTAAGATGATTTTCAAATAAAGTGCCTTGAAATAGAAAAATTCAAAATAAAATCAATTTTGATCTTATTCTATAGCTTGAAATGTTTGCTTAATGATACGATAATAAACAAAAATATTGAAATTTAAAAAATAACCCTCATTACCTCTACAATATTTCTATCCAAAGGCATTGGAATGGCAACGTTAGAAAATGCAGTTTTTAAAATTAGTGTGCCCAATTTTTGTTATGAACCCTTCATTATATGTACAATGATATCTGTAAATGGCAAGTAGTTTCAATGCATTTAAAATTTTAGCAAAAAATACCCTCTGTGTACCCGATTTGTGAGAACTGACCATATATATTATGAAGAGAAGTGGTCATGGAACTGACCCCTGTGGGACTACACAGACTTGATCTTGTGTAAAAGCCTTTTATGTGATATGTTCCATTACTACATCCTAAACTATAGCCTCCATAACTGTGCACAATATGCAAATCAGGCTTAATGCATTTGGGTATTATACCACTGCCAAACCTCTCTGCACATGTGCAACTCATTAGACCCACGTCCATTGGCAGGCAGAAAACTAACCTTAACATAGTGGTTGATAATCTTGCCTTATTTGTTGGACACAAAGCAAAATTTATTGCTGGTATATGTTGGCAAAATTTGACACCTATAGTGAAAGTATCAGGGCCCTGGAAAAGTGCCTGCCTTGACTCTGAGCTAGGATTGAGGTCACCATAGTTGCTGTGGTACTAAATGAATTTGTAAAGTAGCCTATTCACATTCTGGGACTTCAGGGGTTTTTTAATACAGAGATTTCAATGTTGTGGATCATAGTTCTAATAATGGGATCTGGATATTTAATTATGATGTTATACCTAATTAATGATAACCTTTTTTAAAAGGGGGAGTTGGGCTGGGGGGGGGGGGGGGTGCTGCAAACATGACATCATTTTTTATCAGTTTTAAGGGGGGATCTGGCACAGTGTGACGAAACATGACATGGGGGGGAGGGGGGGTCAAAAATGGCCAAAAAAAGCATGACGTCATTTGTGGATGGCCCCCAATCAGCGAGCCCGTGGATTGTTTCTACGAAGTAGTAGACAGCCATCTGCGATATCTGCAATGCATAACATTTGACGACATCCTCTACGACATCTTATTTTAAACATACCTTTTACTTTCTCTTTCTTAGACGGTGCTTGTGGGTCATAAACATAATATTTAAACTTGGGACTTGGGTGATGTACTTTTAAATGAACTATAATTTGAGGCTGTCCAGAAGGAAAACCGCAAGGTCTTAATTAGGCTATTATTCTGTAGAAATATGGATTGTTTTTCTCATTTTCAATGTCACTGCCACCTCCGCTACCCACCCCCACACCCCCTACTCTCCCTCCCTCCGACCTTGAAATACATTATTGTTTTGTGTCTAATAGGCCCTACAGTCCATGCAGTCTCCCACCCTGTGTGAGCATGCATGAACAAACAGGGCTATAATAGCAGGCCCAAATGTATAGCTTGGCTGTGCTTGTGCAGGAATATGGCTATGTTCACAAGTTCCATATAATTATTTCTGATGTCTAAACCTGACTCTACCATCGTTGTGTGCATTAATGATGCATTGATTCCTGACGAAATTGAGAAGAAAAATGTCTGTAGATGCTATTACAATGAATATCATTGCCAATTTCTATACAGTGATGTTGAAAAGTGGGCAATAAATGGCGTTTCCCTCTCTATTGCAAGTAGCCCGTCGGCTTTTTCACAGAAAAAGTGGTAGTCATATCTTGTCAACGCTGAACAAATTCAAACATTTTAACAGTGCTTGGTCCCTCCTAGTATATTTGGGTCAGATCTTCAGAAAATGTACAATTCACCTTCACTAATTCTCTCAAATAACCCACATTTGAGACAGAAATATGCTTCAAAATGCAGTTTATCATTGCGAAACAGATACTAGAAATCAATACTTCACCAAATATACTCAGATATACCTGGTATTCATCATTTCTCAGCCTGATTTAGCAAAATTGCCTAAATTTGTAAAGCTGCCAATTGTACAATTTGCAAAAATCTGACCCATTTATTCTCTCTTAGATTTAGGTCTAACTGACCCAAGGTGTGATTTATTGTATTTTACTATAGGATTTTTCAAGGCAATTCCTTTCAATTTTGAATATGAAGGGTAGAAATTTCATAATGGGCTCAAGATCGTTATCACACCACCTGCTCTTTGTTCGTACAGATACAAGAGTTATCAATTATCGGGCAAACATAAAAAATATGGAATAATTTCCTTGCAGAGCTAGAAGAGTAATGTTTAAGAAACATGCACATAATGCAGCTTACTGTTTGATGTCAATATTCGTGTGGAGTTTATATTGTACAAAAAAAACAAACAAGACAAAACTCTCATATGAAAAGGTACTATATATGAGTCGATGGAAGGTAAAGAAAATCAGAAAACCAAAAAAAACCCCTAAAAATACACAAGGGACGCAGTACGAATGTCAATTAGAATTGTAAGAGCCTCGTTGTCAGGATATATTGAATAAAACCTTTTTAAAAACAAAAAAAAAAATATCGGGCAAACTCATTTATCTCTGATGCCTCCAGTCTCATCTAAAGTCTCTAAAAGATGTGTTCCACGAGAATCAGTCACAAGTTGCAAAATTGAGATTTCCATATTATCATTTTTGGTATGTTTAATGCCTCCCGTAGCATGAATACATGCGCCGACTTTCAAGACAGTGTATTAAAGATATCCATGCATTTCTATGGTCATCTTATGGAGTCTATTTAGCTACTTTACTAGTAATTGTCCACCCAGAAATATTGCAAGCTATTTTTTTCAAAACTAAAAATATCAAACTCAAACTAGAAATATAGAAATATTTGATGACCTATTGTTTACTATTACTGGAATCTGCTTGATCTCATCTTTTTAAATATGATGAGATGGGACTTGTGACTAATTTTGCTGTAACACATCACGTATGGAATAAAGGTCAGCTGAGGAAAGGAAGTGGGAGGGAGAGCCATCTAACTGCATTGTGTTATGGTTAATTATGATATGCTATCCGTCATCGGATATTATCTTATATGTGGCTCAGACGCCTGTCACTGAAGGAAGGAAGAAGTCAAGAGAAGGAATGGCCTTGAAACCTACAGAAGGAGGTTTTATTCACCATAATACATATTGTTGTCGCCATCAATTGTTGTATCAGTAGATTGATTGAATAAAGAGAAAGCCATGGTTTTCCCAGTTCGTCTCGTTTGTCTGCTTCATTCGTCGCAGTTAAATGCTTAGTTATACCACTCCAGTAGGAGAAAGATAAGGGGAAAGGGGGAAACTAGCAGAGATAATATCCTCCTTGGTATAGAGATCGCACCATCCAAGGAATCTCTGTGGTGATTGAGTTGAGTTGGTTGAGGGGATGACTGCCCAGACTGGGCTTAAGCGAGTTGACAGATCTTCTCCAGGTAAAACATAACAAGTAAAGTACTGTGCGGTAGTGATCAGTTGCCGCTTTTATTATTGCTGGCTTCACTCTGGACTCTCCCCAGTCTGGGCTCCAACTGCCCTTACCCCAAAAAGCTACCCCTATTTATACCTCCCCCCAGGTCCCCATCCAATCACAATGTAGAACCCTAGCACGCCAGGCGGCAGATGAATGTACCCTATACATCACTCGTCCACTGCCCTCCAACCCCTGCTACAACAATATATATACGGTCAATTCCCACGAAAGTGGTAAAATAGGGTTTTTATGGATTTTTGATTATACATTCTTAAGAAACCTTTTCACAATAATTCTAGTTCATTCAGGGCTTCAGGCCCGTCAAACTGAATAAATGGGTACCCACTTTTGATGGTCTGTCTATTTACAGAGATATAAGCAATTAACTGGGTATTTTTGTGAAAATTATTCATGATAGAAAACAATACATATTGTTTAAATAATATGGATACGAAATACACCAATTCCACTCTCGTGAGAGAATCAGCATACATCAGGGTACTTATATATCCATACACTTTTGATTTATAATGAATATCATGGTCAGGTCAGAAGCAGAATCAGTGGGGAAGTGTTTTTGTCACCAACCGAACTCCTTGTATTTTCATGAAGTAAATCCAGTTATTTATTTTCATTTTCCGGATTAAACATCATAAAATAAAAGTACAATGTCATGCTAATATGTGTACATCCATACTTGTACCCGTTGAGCTATATCAAATCTATAGGAGACATTTTATGCAAATGTATAAGAAAAATGGTCACCAACCGAACTTTATGTTATTGTTCACATCCTGAATATTTTCAGAGATTAGTGAATCATATTTGGGCATGGATGTAAGCATGCCTTGCTAATAATTTATTATTAAAAAGTAAAGTGTTTGCTTTATAACAAATCTAGCTTTGATGGGTAAACATCTACTTGTCACCGACCGAACCCTAGCTTATTGTGGCCCTAAAATATGAAAATGAAATATATATTAACGTTGTATATATGTTGTATGCACAGAGAACAGCTTCTATAGTATGTTGAGATTGAATAATGAAAAGATAGCCACTTTTATATATGTTGAATACGATTTATGTACTTATAATCAATTTTGGCCCTGTGTCCTGACCATTAAGAAAATGTGTATTAAATGTCCTAAGTCAGAGATGAATTCGCATAGACCTCCCATATTTTTAGATTCATTTAGGCCACATGTAAGATATTTTAATGATGCTTTAACTTGACTCTAAGAAAGTTATTTCTACCCGAAATAATTAAGAACATCTATTATTGAAATGCTGAAAATAACACGTTGAGCATATGTTTATTAATGCCCTACTAGGTAGCTAGAGCACAACATGCATAGAAGTGCGGCTATAGGTACTCCATACCACTACAACATAATTCAAAGTAAAGAATTACTCAGGGTTTATTATTTCTTCTCTAATATAACCTCAAAGTCGGAATTCATGGAAATGAGAAGCAATTGTACATTTCTAGGCGACCTGATCCATAATACATAACCAAGATCCCATTCTTCCCTTCCCAGGTCTGTCTGCTATGAGAGTGCGTTAATGTGAACATATTATTGGTTGTTTATGTATATAAAATAATCTCTCTGATAGAATCAATTTGCAAATGCAAAATATTTGCATAAAGTAGACTATAATTACCATTGAAAAACAAGGACGAGATGTATGTTCTCTGACATAGATTGATATATAATAATGATTTAATACCTGGGAAAGGCTAGGTCTTCTCTCTCCCTATGGGGAGGAATTTATTCCAGTTTAGAATTTCAGAGACATTGTCACCGACCGAACCCCCGTTTTTTCACATCAATCCTACAGAGTGAAAGTCTTAATAAACTTAATAAATCATGGAATTAATGAGAGAACTTCTTTACTATTCATGATACATAAACAAACTCTATGAAATATTATTTCCCCTCTTTAAAATGAGAATGGAATGAAGTCATATCAGATAGAATGCATTAAAGCCATAATTACTAAAAAACGAAATAGTTGGATCTAAACTGAAAACCAAGCCATAGATGAAACAAAATGGTCCTAAATGATAGCAAATAATGTATATTTACATTAAATAACGTAAAAAGGCACAGATCTAATATTGAAATCACACAACATTAGTTTTTATAGAATAATAATTGGTAGGTTTGGTCGGTGACACTGGATCCATAGGTCTGACATAGAAACATCCCCCAAGGAGTCAAATTTTGGAATTAGTGATTAATATTTCTGTCCTTGATACCTCTGGATATTGTCTACCCATGGCCAAAAGTATCACGCATTTAAGCAACATTTGTTTTTGGCCTCCTTTGTACCACTTTCGTGGGAATTGACCATACAATAAAAGAAACAAGTTATAAGTTTACTAATTATTAAGTTAATCAATGATTTAATCAACTATTTTTCTATTTAACTTTATAATCAGTTTAACTTAATGTTTATACCCTACGTTTCCAAAGGAAACATCTTCTCAGGATCAATTATTTGTGGGCGATGTCAAGTCATAGTTACTGAAATTTAGTCTTTCTTAAACTGAAAATGCAGAATATTTACTGTCATATACAGGGTATATGCTATCATATACAGGGTTCCTGAGGTCAGTAAAAGGTCTGTTAAAGTAATTATGGGGGTAATGGGTGGAAGGCTAGGGAGGGAGGGAAGGAGGGAGGGAGGGAGGGAGGGAGGGAGCTGGAAGGCAAGGGAGGGCGTGGGCAACCAACCATGACTGGGTTCTGGCAGGCCTGGTTTGTCTTATTATGTAATAACCAGAGGGGGCAGGGTGGAGTGGTGTACTGTGGTGGATGTGAGAAATGGGTGGAGTAGATAAGCCTTCTGCAAACATGCGAACTGATCAGACAGATGATTTCACACTGATTGTTACCTCACACATCCTACAATCAGCTAACACATTTATGTGGGATTTAAATGATAAAAAGATGATTGACAGAAAGGTACCTTCTCAGTTCCTGAGAAGGTAAAAATGTGTATGTGCAACTTGGGCAAGTGGGTGTTAGAGAGTGCAAGGTAAGAGGTGGGCTTGGAACACATGGGACTATGACGTACAATGTAAGCATTGGGAGGGCATCATAATGGGGACCAAGGGGGGCGTGGTTCCCAGGAGGTGTTGCTATGGCTCTGTCACCAATATAATCGGTGATAGTTCACCTGCACGTCCTTGTAAGTATAGCTCATAGGTTGGATAATGTCCGGCCTATAAGTATTGATGTTACATATGAATATGAATAGATGATCCCAGGATAATATAAAAAGGCAAGATCTAAAGTGACTAGGCCTCTTTAATTCCTTAGCCTAACATCTTACGTTGTCTGAGTGCTTCTTTCCAGCCCATGTTTGAACCGATTATTATTTAGGTGTCAATCAGGACTGTTCAACATATTTGTCTATAATATGATAATTCCTGAATGACATAAAATGTCACCTACTGAGGATATGTAATTTACATGATGTATTTTTTCTTGTTTTTGACAAGACATTTTTTATTCAACCTAACCTGCCTTTAGGGCTTCTACAAAGCCATTTGAAGAAAAAATGAAAGCAGAAAAAGGGGAACGAATCAGGATTTGTACGAAATGCGTTTCCTCATTTCAGGCCATGATGATATATTCCTATCTTGACTGACTGATGACAAATGGGAAATCAGTAGAGAAATAACACAGACCTTGTAGACCATGGGCCAGGTACCAAAACCCTCCCCCCCCCTGGGGATTTTTCGCGGTGGTGATTTTTTGATACTACGGAGTTTGAATCATCAGAATCTACTTGTCTGCCATCTGGCCGTCGGTGATTTGGGGTTCAAATGGAACGTTTCCATGGTAACTTGTGTTTTTTTTGTACTCTAGCAGAAATTAGGTTTTTAGGGTCCCATTTCTACACTGTTATCAGGAATGTGACCAAACATGGGTATAATGAAGGTGTATATAAGGGCTATCTGCAGACTTCAAATCAATGACCTTGATCAAGGTCAAGGTCACATATATGACCTTGAAGTACAAAAAATAGCAACATTCTGGAAAGTGACATCCTATTTTCCCCTATAAAAATAGGACAATAGGGAAAAATGACAACCTTTTGCATATAAGTAGTAAGTGACATCACGGGAAAGAAAAAGAACCCATGCCAGGTGTCATTGGAATGTGCGTTGCTATAGTAACCAAGGCTTACTTTTCACTCTGTTCTAAATTTTGGTTAAATCCAATTTAAATATACGAGCCTGTATCTCAGGAACTATTCATCCCTAGGCCACACAATTTATGCATGTGACAGGCCTCTGAGAGCATTTCCATTAGCCATCTTATCAATGACCTTTTTCAAGGTCATGGTCACTATTTTCAAGGTCAAAGCTGATATTTTGGTGAAAATTTGTGTAATTGATACATATCTCTGGGAATATTTATCCCTCGACAACAAAATTTGAGCACCTGATAGAGCTCTGTGAGCACTTTCATTAACCATCTTATCAATGACCTTTGTCAAGGTCAAGGTCACAATTTCCAAGGTCAAACCAGAAATTTTGATCTAAACTTTTAGCAATATGTATGTATCTCTGGAAGCAAGTAATGCTCGGCTACATAATTTAAGTATCTAATAGGCCTCCAATAGCACATTCATTAACCATCTTATGAATGACCTTTGTCAAGGTCAAGGTCATCATTTTCTAGGTCAAACCTGAAATTTTGATGTAAATTTGAATAATAGGTATGTATCTCTGGAACTATTTATTACTTGACTACAAAATTTAAGCATGTGACAGGCCTCTAAGAGCTCTTCCATAAGTCATCTTATCAATAACCTTAGTCAAGGTCATGGTCACTATTTTCAAGGTCAAAGCTGTAATTCTGGTGAAAATTTTAGTAATTGATACATATCTCTGGAACTATTTATCCCTTAACTACAAAATTTAAGCATCTGATAGGGCTCCAAGAGCTCTTCCATTAACCAACTTATCAATGAACTTTGTCAAGGTCACAGCCACCATTTCCAAGGTCAAACCGGAAGTTTAGATCTAAACTTATAGAAATAGGTATGTACCTCTTGAAGTATCCCTTGGCTACGCAATTGAAGCATGTGATAGGGCTCTGAGAGCACTTCCATTAACCATCTTATCAAGGACTTTTATCAAGGTCAAGGTCATCCCTTTCATGGTCAAACCTAAAATTTGTATCTAAATTTGAATATTAGGTTCATATCTCTGGGACTATTTATCCCTTGACTACATAATTTAAGCATATGACAGGGTTCTAAGAACACTTCCAATTAGGCAACTTATCAATGACCTTTGTGAAAGTCAAGATTACCATTTCCAAAGTCAAACATGAAGTTTGGTCTAAAGCTTAGTAATCTAATTTATAAAGCTCAAGAAAGGTATTTGTTAGGCATGTTCTTGGATTCTGGGATCTCCCCAGCTTTTCTGGTCTCTACAGGTCCTTCAACCCTGTCTGGCAGACATTATATGTGGTTTGTGAAGGTATCTTGGGTGAAAATGTGATTTTGAAGCCTTTTTTAAATTGGGATCAAGATACTACATCACTTCCAGGGGGATCCAACTACATGGAGAGAGAGTAGGTGGAGAGTGAAGAAGAGGGGAGGGAGAGGATGGGGGTATTGGAGAGGGGGACAGGAGGAAGAGTGAGGCAAAGGGAGAGGGTGGGGAAATAGATGAGGGAGAGGGGGAGGAAAAGAAGAGGGGCAGAGAAAAGAGGAGGGGAGGGAGAGGATATACCTATACAAATTTAAATATTTTAGGTTTGTCTACTTTGTGTGTGAGATGAGCATGCCTGGAGCAGACTGATTCTGTCTGATCTGCTTGATTAGCAAAGTATGGATGGATGTCCTGCTTATTTTAGTTTTTTTATATAGCACTTTGCAATGGGTTTTCATTTTCCATGGGACTAGATCATGAGATGTCAGTAATGGAGGCTTTTTCTTTGTGATAAGCAAATTAAACCCTACCTTTGCACAACCCATATACATAGCTTGCATATTAGTGCATTGAGGCCTGATAGTGACAGTGGTGTTTTCCACTCAGTGGCCAATCTTGTAGTCCTCTAGCAGGAGCTGGAGGAGAGCAGGGGGCAGAATGAAGTAGTAGGTGCTGAGAATTGCAATGTTTGTGTCCACTTAATGCTGATGGTTATTGAATGTCATGTGGGCTCTACATTAGATTTTGTGAGATGTTTGGAAACACCAAACTTTGCCATTGACCTGTCATTGCCCTGTCTGCTCTGCGTCCTTAGTGGATACCATGTCTAAAAAAACCATGAACTTGAATAGAATTGCCACCTTTAGCAGATTGGTATACTCATTATTGTTGACCACTTGGACAGTTTATGAGACCACATCAGGTGAGACATGTGGCCTTTGTTTGTGTATGCAGTGTACAATGAGGTTGATACCCTTAAGAGTTGCTTTTACCACAGAATGGTTTTAGGTGCATTGCATCAGATTTGCAGGGCAAACACAATGAGAGATGATCCACTCTGGAAAATATACTGAATGCATCAGCAAATTTGGCCTGATGCAGGGTTGTCATAGTCAAAGTTTGTATGGATGGAGAATGCCCCAAAATTTGTAATGGTTCTATTGGCCATAGTCCCAGGGCAGTGTGCATTTCTCTGCCTCCATCTAGCTGTCAACCACAGATCCTGGGGTAATTTTTGCTATTGCCAGGAGGTGCATCCTCTAAGGCTTCACCCATTTAGAACATTTTTCTAAGGATATGGACAAAGTCTTATGATACTTCAGTGTTAGCTGAGTCATGCCAGATGAGCCTAACTCAGGCTGCAGCCAAAATTGTCTCCTTTTATTTAAGGCTTTTGAAGGCCTCCGCACTTGCAGAATTATCACAGGCACCCCCCCCCCCACCCCCCACCCCCCCCCACCCCCCTCCCCTGCATCCTCCTTTTTAGTGAAGAGTCTGAGAGCAGCTACACAGTTTATTGCCTCTTATTAGCAGCTGTGGGTATAACATACATGTGTATCAGTGCTTCCCCTCCCTGAAGGCATGCATCAACCAGATGTTTCTGTCTACTGTCTTTTGGGGCATCACTATATATCTGCCCTTACTGACATGCTGATGTAGACATGACCCCCAGCCACAGCCCTGATACCTTCTGGATTCTGGTGCATGAATAGCTTGGCAAGTGGTATTATCCAAGCACTGTGGGCTATTTGCCCCAGCATTTGCTGGACATACCTTGTGGAGACAACCCTCCTGCTTGCCATTTGCACCATGGCCTAGTGTATTTTAGCAAACCTGGTAGTTAGGGCTAGGGTCTAGGGCTAGGCTATCCCCATCTTTTGAAGTGCCCTAACTATAAACAAGGCAGCCTGCCTCATAACACATCATGAAGATATCTCTCCAATGAGAAGGGCTTGGTGAACTGTACTGCTGTTGCAAGTGGGCAGATTGAAAAGTGTCTATATACTCTGGAGAGGTTGATCACAGCCATGGCAACATACCTCCTTCCCATGTTGTTGATGTGGTCTACTGCCATGTAGACTGTTGGCAAGTTGGGCTTGGATGGGGTGCCATTGTATTGGTTCTTTATGATATTTTTATTAACTCCACCATCAGGAAATGAGAGGTTGACAATGAGTCTCCTCCTCACGGAGTTGCTGTTTGGCCTTATTATAGACTAGCAAAGTACCCGTCCCCCTCTCCCCACACTTCCCCCTCTCCCTCTTTTCCCTCCGTCTCTTCTCTGTCTCTCATACCTGTTTTTCTCTCCCAGCCCCATCTCTGATTCCCCCCTGCTCCTTTCTCTCTTCCTCATGCTCCCCCTCCTCGCTTTCTCTCCCTTCCCTCTGTCCCTTTTCATACATCCTTTCCCTCCCCTCCTCTTTTCTACCGCCATTCATAGAAATCACTCTACCCATATATTATATGGATTATATAAATAGGTCATGATTTGACCGGTCTTGAACCAGTGGTTGATGGTGGTGATGAGACTGGGCCAACCAAGGCATCCCTTTTCACCTCCAAGACAATATAGTATTCAATTACATGGTGTGGGTCTTGGGTGCCAAATTGTTGGTTTTCTGTCTGTGGTTGACTTAAGATTGGTCCTCCTCTCTTCTGAAGATGGAACCCAAAGGACACCCCATTAAAGACCATGTCATCATCTACATGTCCCAATTTTCATCATTCCACTTGTCTAGTTTGTATGGTAGTAGTATTGTTGCTCCCAGCCACTTTGGCATTTATCGAAGACCTGACTCTCATATATTGAGGCTACTCTATCATGTATAGTTTGGATAGGATTGGGCCATGTAGTGTATGTATCAAAGGTTGCATTCTTTCATAGGATTTGTGTAATTTCCCTGATGAGGGCCTGGAACAATCAGGGACAAGCAGGGAACAGTCTATCTTCAGACAGACTGTAGTGATCTGTAGACCTGTCTAACATATAAGGGTGGTTCTGTAGATCCATTTGACAAAGATCATTGATAAAATGTCTAATCAAAGTGTTCTTAGAGCCTAATCACGTGGTTAAATTGTGTAGATAAAATTTAATGGTTCCAAAAATAATATCTATTGCTAAAGATTTGGGGTTTGAATTTTGGGTTTGACCTTGAATGACGACCTTAACCTTGATAATCAAAGGTCCTTGATAAGATGGTTAATGGAAGTGCTCTCAGAGCCCTATCACATGCTTCAATTGCGTAGCCAAGGGATACTTACTTTAAGAGGTACATACCTATTTCTATAAGTTTAGATCTAAATTTCTGGTTTAACCTTGGAAATGGTGACCGTGACCTTGACAAAGTTCATTGATAAGTTGGTTAATGGAACAGCTCTTGGAGCCCTATCAGATGCTTAAATTTTGTAGTTAAGGGATAAATAGTTCCAGAGATATGTATCAATTACTAAAAATTTTCACCAGAATTTCAGCTTTGACCTTGAAAATAGTGACCATGACCTTGACTAAGGTTATTGATAAGATGACTTATGGAAGAGCTCTCAGAGGCCTGTCACATGCTTAAATTTTGTAGTCAAGTAATAAATAGTTCCAGAGATACATACCTATTATTCAAATTTACATCAAAATTTCAGGTTTGACCTAGAAAATGATGACCTTGACCTTGGCAAAGGTCATTCATAAGATGGTTAATGAATATGCTATTGGAGGCCTATTAGATACTTAAATTATGTAGCCGAGCATTACTTGCTTCCAGAGATACATACATATTGCTAAAAGTTTAGATCAAAATTTCTGGTTTGACCTTGGAAATTGTGACCTTGACCTTGACAAAGGTCATTGATAAGATGGTTAATGAAAGTGCTCACAGAGCTCTATCAGGTGCTCAAATTTTGTTGTCGAGGGATAAATATTCCCAGAGATATGTATCAATTACTCAAATTTTCACCAAAATATCAGCTTTGACCTTGAAAACAGTGACCATGACCTTGAAAAAGGTCATTGATAAGATGGCTAATGGAAATGCTCTCAGAGGCCTGTCACATGCATAAATTGTGTGGCCTAGGGATGAATAGTTCCTGAGATACAGGCTCATATATTTAAATTGGATTTAACCAAAATTTAGAACAGAGTGAAAAGTAAGCCTTGGTTACTATAGCAACGCACATTCCAATGACACCTGGCATGGATTCTTTTTCTTTCCCGTGATGTCACTTACTACTTATATGCAATAGGTTGTCATTTTTCCCTATTGTCCTATTTTTATAAGGGAAAATAGGATGTCACTTTCCAGAATGTTGCTATTTTTTGTACTTCAAGGTCATATATGGTGACCTTGACCTTGATCAAGGTCATTGATTTGAAGTCTGCAGATAGCCCTTATATACACCTTCATTATACCCAAGTTTGGTCACATTCCTGATAACAGTGTAGAAATGGGACCCTAAAAACCTAATTTCTGCTAGAGTACAAAAAAAACACAAGTTACCATGGAAACGTTCCATTTGAACCCCAAATCACCGACGGCCAGATGGCAGACAAGTAGATTCTGATGATTCAAACTCCGTAGTATCAAAAAATCACCACCGCGAAAAATCCCCAGGGGGGGGGAGGGTTTTGGTACCTGGCCCATGGTCTATTGGGGGTCGTCTGTTTGGCACTGCTCACCAAACCTATGCTGGCATAACTGATATTCCTGGACATCCATTTTACGATTAAGAGTGTTGAAATCCTGTGGAAGTGGGACGTAGTAGTTAGTGGCAAAAATGATATCTGTCAAAGCGTTATTTTCAAATTGTTGTTTGAAGGTTTGTATTTATCGATCTTTATAGGGGGCCTCCACTATCAGCAAGTAGCGGCTAATGGGGTTGCCAATAGAGTTGCCAATAGATTTTCAACTGATGACTGGGAAGTAAAGGCTTATAGCAAATCTATTGGTTACGGTAATTGGTAATGAGCTGTTCCACTGTGGCAAATAACGGCCAACAGGGGCCAATGAACGGCCAATGGCAATTTATTGGCCGAGAAAATCAAAACATTTTGATTCATCGGCCAATGATGGCAAGTTGCGGCCAATGACTTGCCACTCATTTGTAATGACTTGCAGGTAGGAATGCTAATAGAGCAGCCAATAATTGGCCACTCTATTGGCAACACAAACTGGCCGCTACTTGCCGATATATATATATATAACATTTTTATTTCAATACATTTTTATTTCAATACATAGTGCAGCCGAACCAGTATCGTTGTATATATGATGTTACATTAATGTATACAATGCATGAATAATTCCACCAAGAATTATTCAATTAAATATACACTATGATCAATAGTTACTTCAGCTAAGTTTACATATAAACAATTTAAATAATTTCACCATTTAGTTTGAATACCAAAAAGCAAAAGTGATTTATTTGCAGAATTTGGATACATCAATACAGTCAAACAAATACTTGTGAAGTAGTATATTTTTCCTTTCTTTAATATCAATGAGTCAGTCTCCGTACAGAAGTGAACATAAATACAACGAGAAGTGTAAACCCAGCTGATTTTAGTTAATTAATCACCAAAGAATCATTCTCGGTGCGTGTACCATTTTTTATTTTTCCAAGCAGTCATTCTTCATACATAAAGCGAATATGTTTCTGTTATTTACTTATCTCTAGATTACATAGTTAGCAATGTTCAAGTGAAGAGAGGGTGCGATGTAAAATTGTGTGATCGACCCCGGAGGAAGAAAGGATTTGTTGATAGGCTGGATACAAACTTAAAAAAAAAAAAAAAAGTACTAGTGAAGTATTTTTTTAGATTTCCGTAGTGTTCACACCATTGTAATCCACTTTATCTCATCTTTTCAAATATGATCATACTTCACAATCCAAATTTGCGGCTGAAGATTCATTTCTCTGTAGCACATCATAATATTAGATGCATACATGTATGTCTATTTTATGGTCGTTCATCAATTAACGTTAGGAGAGATATGTCTCTATGAATAGTGGAAATCTCGCAAGGGGCAGGAGGGGAGAACTCTCCTCCCATAGCTTACACTCATCATTACAACCCTGGAGAATTTATAAACATCAACCACTCACCTTTCTGAGCTCCTCCTTGAGGCTGTTTATTGCAGATTCTAAACTGGCCAGGGAAGGTCCTTCTGGGGTATCTTTGTCTGCCATAGCTAGGATAGTGACACATGTTACCAGGAGGAAGAGCATATGTATCTCCATCTCTCCTCTAGTAGACTATAAACGTTTTTTTGTGTGAAGTGTAGTACAAACGCCATATACATGGACAGAGTACAGTAGGACACATTATACATACACCCATTCTAGAATGTGTTAGAAATTGCCAATGACCTCAGCCCCTGGACAGATGAGAGGACATCACAACACACATATATCATGATCAAATAACATAATGGGGGCATAATATAAATAGACCCTCTTGTGTTAAAAAAGACATTTTATATTCCCTGCATACAACAATGCTAAATTCTTATGGTTAGCAAGAATGGCCTGAGCCGGGTGCTTTTTTCCACAGAGACCAATGCTATGTTGTGGAAAATGAAACAAAAACATCAAAAACTCGGGTCCCCGGGTGGGGACTTTTCAGGGAATGTTCTCCCATGTTCCGCATTATATATCCAAAAACCAGCTTTACATTATTTTACTCCAGGTTTGGCCTAAAATTTACATCAAGTAGAACGTAATCTTTATCTACAAATTATCTACAAATAACCTATCATGACAAATAAAGAAAATAATTATTTCAAAATTCAGCAATTCCACGGTGCAATATAGATTTTGCCCCAAAATTGGGATTAACAAAAAAATGGGTATAAAAGGCCATTAATGTTGTTACACAGGATGTTGGAACCATCCAATCGCACAAAAAAAAGTCAAATTAATGGTAATTTGTATTATGCCCATTTAATCACTTTCCATGCTAGGGGGCCAAATGCTGTCAAATTGGTGGAGTTGGAGATCTGTGTATGTATGATGGTTCACCCACCCCATTATCATAATCATCTCTGTTAATATAACTGTGACACACATAGATCTTGTCTCAGTTCTATTTGCCTGACGATCGTGGACAGGATTATATTGGTCTCAGTGAACATTCTGTTTTTCTCTGCTCTTTGGAACTGTTGATGGTAAGTTGTATATATCCATTCATGAATGTGTTAGTCTGCGAATGTGATGTGGAAACCTGGTGTAAGTGATTATTGCTTATTATTTATTGTAGTTGTTATTATAGTTAATATTACTACTAGTTATAGTTATTGTAGTTACATTGTTGCCAGAAAGTGTATATCAGTGGGTCTAGGTGGGAGGTTTTCAAGCCCGACTTGACAGAAGATTGTTTTACAAACAAATAAGGAAACAGTACACCATTAAGTCAATGCCTAATTGGTGTCCCTTTTTGAAGAATAGATTAATAAAGTATGGCATAACATAGCTTGAATAGTAATTGTTTTTAGGGTAAGTTGTTTGTGGCATATTTACACTTCAACAATTTTCATCACTTCGATTCATCTTTGAAAACAGTATATGAAGTAGTAAAAGTACTATATATATGTTTTCCATATCATAGGTAAATACAAGTTTGTTTTTAGAAATCAAGGCACATTAGACCAGTACCTCAATTGTAATTGGGACTGATAAATGTATGGGGTATCATCCCAGATACAATTTTCCCTAACGGCAGTAGTAAACCCTTTGGCAGTTTCAAGTCTCTGGTATTCAGGTTCAAGGTTGTCCCAATAAAGGGGCAATTTGTGAAGTATTGCATTCCTGGTAAGTTTGATTCTGGGAATGGGGCATTTAAAAAGAATAAGTGTCACTTGTATCAGAAGTACTGAAATGTTTAATGTTTTAATGTTTTTATTGACAGCATTCCATCATTGCAGACAATCTTCTCTGTACATGACTGGATTTATCAGTATTCTGCTGCTATGTTTATACAAGAGTTTGAAGTGTAACCATGTAGAGAAAACTACTGCTGGTCAGCAATAATAAGTGAAGCCATAGCATGAAAAGATGTATTTACATACACTTTTAATAGAACTTGAGAACGATTCCCATCTGAATCTGATGAATTTCTAGTGGTCCAGATGCTAGGGCCCAACAACACTAGGGCCAACATGCTAGGGCCCAGAAATCTCAGATGCTAGGGCCCAGCAGAATTCCAACCCTGGTCCAGGTGCTAGATACCACCACACTTTGTATGCTAGGGCCCAGTTGAAAAAGAGATTTGTAACTTCTTACAATGAGGCTCACTTAATATTTGCTTCTGGTTTTAAAGTTCAATAATTGTCAGAAATCGATAGTGAATAACCAATTGTTTGTACATCAAGGTTTCTTTTCAGAACTTATTGACAAATTATGAAAAGACATTCAACTATATCATCCGGCCATAGTTATTAATACATTACTTAACATTATAATCATTATTTCTATATTCTGTTCAAATTCTGAAATATTTGCAAAAAGTAATCGGTCTTGGGAAGTGGGGACAGCTACAGTTACTGATTTGATGTTTTTATTGAATTGAATATGGGTGGGCCCTAGTGACTAAATATAAGTGAATTCTGAGCCATGGTGCTGTTTGGCCCCAGCGTCATTGGGCCCCAGCATCTGTAGATTGTTTCCTAGTCTGTCAAGCCATTTGGGACAGTTATGTGAAATCAGCATATGGAAAATATAAATTTGTTTTGTAATAAAAATCATTTCTGAGATGTATTTTTGTCTTGAAAGGTATAGGATGGAGCCGCAATCAAATTTCACAGACGTTGACTATGAGTATGAAGGGTATGAAGCAAGAAATCCATTACATCATCCCACGTTTTTTGTCAACCTGTTGATATCAGTACTTGCCACTATCGGAGCTCTCATCCTTCTGCTGGTCATCCTCTGTAACAAACAGTGCCGACAGAACTATGTCAACTGGATCGCCATCAGTGCACTTGTGTACTTGTTCATATTTGGCCTGATCTATTGTCCACTTAACCTGAAACAACTTGTTAAAAATCAGATTAATTATTCATTATGTTACTTCATGTTCTTTATACGGTGTTTCTTTGTAATTCCATTTTCTCTTGTGGCCATTGCACTTGACCAAGTCCTTGTAAAGTTTCATGGGGACAGATACAATAGAAAGTTTACAGTTGTTGGATTCATCCTTGCCTCTTGGGTGATGAGTATCTTTCTGTCCGTGCTCATAGTTTCTGTTGGTTATAAGATACACATTTATGATATGAGTCACTTCAATAACGCTCCCGTTTGTAAATCCACGGGAAACATCAGAGTTACAGTAATCTTGATGTTCACCTTGCTTTACTTAGTGTCATTGATAACCATGGTTGTCTTGGCTGGCATTTTACTGCCTGGCTGTTGTCCACGATCTTCTGCAGGAAAGACAGTAGAGGAGTCACAGGCCAAAGATTCAGCAATGTTGGTTGGTATAACTACGCTGGTGTTCTTCCTGATGACCATGCCCATGGAAATTATTGGTATGCTTCATGTTGGTTATGAAGTCTATATGACACTTCACTTCATAAAAGAGGCCTTTCTTGCTGTACTGCCGTATCTGTGGATGGTGCTACTGCCTGATGTAAGAGCTGTCTTATATAAAGCTTGTTCTCCCTGTTGTAAACAAGGTGATGATGGAGAGAATCTTAGACTTGTTGCTACAAATGAAAGCAAATGAAACATGTGTGCCCAATAGGTGACTTGCATGTTTGCAGTGAAATATGAATGCCAGAATAAACGCTAGAGTAAACAGTGTGGACAGTCTATCATTGCTCCAATGTAAATTGCAATGTGTAATAAAGCTTATTACTACACTGAAATGTGTATCGCCTGCCATTTGTATGGTTGGGAATGTAGCAGTGACTGTGCATTCTAATGCGAAAGAACTAACAAGTGGAATCTGACAATTCTTAATTTCTGCTTTATTTTGTCAAAAGCTTTTGTTTTCACTTATAAATTACTCAGCTTCTACTTATTACATTCATAGAATTATTTCACATTCTGTAAGTGGATCTATAAGTAATGTAACATTTTTAGTTCGCCACAACACCAACATTTCATACCTGCGTCAATAGGCCACAACTCTTTCACATTAATACTAGAATTACCAACATTATCATGAACAGACGGAGCTACACAATAGTTACAGTTATACAAACAGCAGGACCATTGTCCAAAAGGATAGTCACCTTCAATACAGGCACTGAAACCGCTATTAGAAGCATCAGAGTACATAACATAGATAATAGATTAATCCTCACATAATATTTTACATCTACCGTTAAACATGTCATGTCAGGTAAGAAAGAACTCCACCAACGAAGGTCTGCTTTGACCATATCCGATAGGTGGACTCTACGCCTATGTGTAGTAGATCGAAGGACACCATTATAATCGTCTACAGAAGGTATGACTTCCATAAACTAAGGTAGCACAATGGGCTAGGTAACCAGTTAACCTTTCAAATTGTTTTGTCGCACCAGGTACATTTTAACATAACTTCTACCAGATCGGCAGCCCTTTTGACTTCATAGGCCGGCAAAAGTAAATGGAGCTCTTCCAATCAATGATAATACCTAAATATTTGTCCTGGAAGGAACCAAAACTTCCCAAAAATCAATATGGAAACCACGATAACGAAAGGTAGAAATTAAGAGAAGGGGGAATTGGAAGGGGGGAAAGAGGGGAAGCAGAGGGGCAGGGGCCAGGGGTTCTGGTCAAGGCTAAAGCCAAAGGAGGATGAAAGGGGAGGGAGAGGCAAGAGGAACACTGATCATCACCCAGTGGTAAAGTATATAAGATCTCATCTTTGGAGGAATACAATCAATCTCTACTCCAGCTAGTCAACTGTTGGTTGTTAATCTTATAGTTAAATGTTGCACCGATGTACAAAAATGTAAGTAGCAATGCCTGGCCTGCTATGAAAATCACATTTGGAGTGAAAGGGCCGGGCACCACTGAATAAAAACGTTCCAAATAAAAAATCTCTCTGGTTCTACAAATCTACAAGAGCATTTGTGATGTGTCTTTGTGATGTGACAAATGAGTCTTAACCTCTTCGGGCCTGTGGACAACAATCGTTGCTGGAGCGATGTGGCCAATTCTTGCCCGTTTGGGCAACTAGGGCAAATTTGGGATATCTATGGAAATTTTGGGTTGTAACACACTTTAGTGTACGTGGTATCATCTAAAAGCATACATCATGGTGTTTATTATTCTATTGTTTATTTCCATGGTAACTGATAAGGAATAGAATGGTAACCATGGAAACAAAGTAACAATTTAGAGCTTATTTTGGTCAGTTTTCCTCTTTGTATTTAGGAAATCTGAGAAATTCTTCCTTACAAAACCACTAGACTTCAAGTACTTGGATACCTTGATATTTCTCAATGAATATATGTTGTACTCGAAAAACGGTTTCCATGGTAACAGATTTAAATTAATTACACCATTTTTTTTTACGGAAATGAATCATACAATTTTCTGCTGAACCATTGACCCTCATAAACAGATCAAAATGTGTAGTATGAATCATTTTTTTCCCTGTTTCCAACTTGGGTAACCATTACAACTGGTTAGGGTATATACCATTGACTGAGGGTTCTGGAAAAACAATGATTTTTAGAAAATAATCTGATATAGTCATGTGTGGTAGCTCAGAATGTGGAGAACCAAAAAATTTAGATTGTTTTGAGATTAGGCCAGAACTGTTGCCATGGCAACCAACAATCTAAAATAACTTCTATTTTACGAATTTCACTAGTTATTGTTTTCCCTTGGTTGCTATGGTAACAACTTGATGGAATCGCATAAGACTTCCTTAATTTTACTGTTGAATCATTTAGACTGACTTCTGCATAAGAACAAAAATGATGATCAAACTTAAATAGTCAAATTCTAAAATTCAAAATGGAATATCTGTTCCCATATTTCTGCAGTATGGTACTTCAATAACTCCAGCAGAGTTGCTCAGAGCTAGCAAGGAGCATATGATGTTTCCAAGGAAACATCTATGGAATGCCTTGTGTTTGGTATCAAAATGTTTCAAATGACAAGAACAAACTTGATCTATATCTGGTCGATTCCTACGAAATGGGCCCAGTAGCCCGAAACCATTATGCAAAAAAAATGTCCATCAATGTTTTTCATACTACTTGTACTTAAGGTAGACTAATGGAACTTCTTGAATCTAAATTTGCTACTAAATTGATCAAATACTTTTCATTCTTCATTAAATTAAAAGCCAGGTTATGTTTGGGCATGTTTTTACGTCGCACATTGATTTTGTTCTGAATATTGAGCATTATGGCAGTGAGCAATGAATTGCAGATTTAATTTGGCATTTGATTTATGAAATATGAGTAATTAAACATATGTTTAGCATTTTATGGTAGAGGAACTCTTCGATTTGGATTCAGGAATTGCAAAGCTAAAAACAGCTTCATTTCTGAGTTATATGAATTTATAGACATTACCTTTTATCATCAGTCTCTGTTCTCTTCAAAAGCATGAGATATAAGAAAAAACAACTCAGATAGCTTTGTCATCACCTTACCTTGAAGAAACAAGTATTAATTCTGCCAGGGAATATATTTATATTTTGTAAACCAGGTTGAAATATGTGCGACGTAAAAACGCTATATAGGGCTATTCTCTTAAAAGTCTTGCTTTTCATTGATGGAAATGAGGAAAAATGAAATTTAGATTAAAGATAAGAGGTTTCAGGATTATATTTCCTGAAAGCTCATATTCTTCTCTATTTAATCCTAAAAGGAATTGCATCCAGAGTCAATTATCATGGAATGTAGGGCCAAAAACGTTCGTTTTAAATATTTAAATAAATAGATGGTCACTTAAAATGTAGAAATGAACATATTCATTAGGAAGTAGCCTGGCTTATATATAAGGGATCTGGATGATTATATATTAGCAGAAAGCTAACATTCTTGCAATTTGATTGGTATGTATTAGAACTTTCTATTGTAAATAGTTTTGCCTATGTTGTATATGCAAAAACGTGCGACGTAAGAACATGTAAATGGTAATTTTAAAATATAGAAATGTACTTCTGTGGCAGTAGCCCTGCCAGTTCTCAAACGATCTGAATGATTATATATGTGCGGAAAGCTGACATTGTTGCGGTTTGTTTGGTACATGTTACAATGTTCTATCTTAAAGAGTTCTGCCTCTATCAAGCAAATGTTGCGACCTAAAATGTGCGACGTAAAAACGTGCGACCTAAAAACGGATGTTTTCCAACTCTATGCACAAGACATTTCTGTTCAGACCATTCAAGGGATCTGGATGATTTTATATCACCAGAAAGCTCACATTGTTGCGGTTTGTATTTTACATGTTACAACTTTCTATCTTAAATAGTTTAGCTTTAATCAAACAAATGCAATGTGCGACGTAAACATGTGCGACGTAAAAACGTGCAATGTGCGACGTAAAAACAGGGGTTTTCACTCTCTATGCACAAGGCATATCAGTTCAAATCATTCATATATTAGTTTTAAATGATTTTTTACAATAGAATGGAAAAGCACAACTAATCAATGTGGCAACGTAAAACCATACATAATTAGCCATTTTCCCATTGAACATTTTAAAACAGGCATAACATCCTTATTAACAGTCCTATTTCGACTCATTGGGTATCAAATGTTAAAAACTAAATTTTAAATAACACAATGTGCCATGGTAACCAAGAATTTGAACATTACTGTTTCAAAATTGGAGTCTCCATACAAAATGCTTTTAGATGATATAAAGATTTTATGTCCAAAATAGTTGTCAAATTGTTGTTTTGATTAAGATAGAGGCATAGGAATAATTAAAAATGAACCCAAAATTCACTGGGCAGGCCTGAAAGAGTAACTGTTAAAAGAGGAAACAATCAAATCATTAGATAAATGGAAATTTAAAAAGTCATTTAAAAAAGTACACAACGCGCATTAATATAAAGATTTCCGTTTCCGCCATATTGGTGAAAAGCAGACCACGAGGACTGTAGAAAATGAACGATTTTGTCTTTTTATAAGGTCAGTAAGGAGTATGTAATAGGTATAAAATGGCACTCACGGGTGTCCACTCATACCATTTGGTATAAATATAATTACGACACTCTAAGGTGTCTTAAAGAAGGGCTCAGGGCATGTTATAAATAGTGAATGAAACTCGACGCCTGTAATCGAAAGAATTATCGGAGTCGGGGTGATTCTTCAATTACTAGCGCCTAGTTCCATTCTCTATATTAGTTGTTGCTTACACTGACTTGGTTGTCATTACAGAGTGTATCCTGTAACCTGTAATCTCTCAGGAATAAATCAGGCGTATATAAAATCGGGAACCACACAGACAATTCCCTATGGTTTAAAACGCATTGCCAGATTATCCAAGTCCTGGGCTTCATCGTATGAAAAATTTCGGAAGTGGACCTACAGTTGTATGATCCTCATACAGGCCAAGGGTGCACATAGGCTAGAATTACAAAGGAGGCCCTCGGTCCATACTTGATTGATCGTTCATATGCAAAAGATGAATCAGACATACCATTCAGAATTTCCGCAAGCCACATTGAGTGTCCATGTATAAATCAGTTTCTGTGAAATACTTTCCTGCTATTTAAGGTGATATATGCCGCCGGCAGGATGGCAAAACCTATTCATATCTCGTCCACGGGAGAAAACATTTAGGAAGTCCTTTGACACCTTTTCATTGTGTATGATGTAAATTTCGCGAAAGAAACAATACAACTGAAACCTAATCATTTTAAGGAAGTGGCTGTGAAAATGGGCACTTTCCTAAAAGTAAAGGGTCATTCATCGTTAGAGCACAATAGCATGTTCGTAAATGTTTCCTATTGAACGGGACAAAAGAGAGGTGTTCTGATTTTTATTGATTTCTACTGTACTTAAGTGCAGTTACTGTCAAACGCCCACAGAAATGAATGGAAGGTACAAAGCAATTCTATTTCTGTCACCTGTGAAAATCAGGTTTACCGATGCGATACCACTTACCACTACCGTCATTGACAGTCATTTCATGCTATCCGTTCTCACAAGGATTCGTTATGGAAGTGTGCTTCCTATTAATGGTTTCTATAAGGTGCATCTTTTATATTATATATGTACATATATATAAGGTGCAGCTTAAGTATATGTAGGATACAGAAGAAGCATGAGTAGGCTGGGCTCTAAAGCATCCCACCATTTTAATATATATGGATAATGGGATGATGACACATTCCCACCGTCGCTTCACTTGACTTAAACAGCTAAAATGATGAACAATATGTCATGCAATCAGGGAACTGCCGTGTAGCATTTATATTGCCTGGTACAGACATGAAACAATGCATACTTTAATATCCCCAAACAAATTTGGTTTGTCCTCTAGTTTTGAAGCATATTGATGAGATTTTGATGATGTAGTAGAAGGAGTGGTGAGTCCTCTAGCTACTGGGATTCCTCGGGCCTACATGAATAATTCTCATGTTTTCCTGGAAACGGTTCAAAGTGACCGTCTGCTTCAAGAGATAACTTGATTTGCATGCCACTACATTAAAATTCATTCACCTCGGAAAGTAGCCGAACCATCAACCCTATACCTGGCTACTGTGTACGCGTGAATAGTCACTTGAATAATGGTTGGGTTGTATGCACAGGTACCCAGAAAGTTGATTTCGTCTTAGACGGCTACATATTAAACACGCGAGCGGATGAATAGCTATAGAAGGATAGGACAATTGTCGCGATAACAGGATGGATTTCCCCATTTGTATATCCCACTTTCCCTTTAATTTGAAGTAATGAAGAATTTCAATGAATTAAAGGATTTGGTAATATTGGTAAACATAATGAACTGTCATTATAATAACCCCTCTGTACATCCCTCTTTCGCCCGGGTTCTGCCATACTGCATGCTGGCTGGGTTACTTAATCAGTGGCTCAACTGCCATTGTGGTATGGTTCTAGCGACTATAATTATAATGTGATGTGTTACAGAAAAATGAGTCACATGTAGAAAATATTCTTTGAGACGGAAAGTCACGTGATTGCAGGTGGCGCGGCAAACCAGGGGTTGACTTTTGAGCGGTATTGGGTGCATGTCCCATAGAGCTCCATAGTAAAATTTGGAGATTTAACCCCCAAAAAATTATAGAGAACATTCGTCAAATATTAATTGCTTTCATTGACACAAAGTTTGATATTGTAAGTATCACATATATTGAGGGCAAAACAATTTTTCATTGTTATCATGTAGAAACAGGAGTGTAAACTTTGGGAATTTAATATGGGAGCCTATGGGGGCCGACATCAGTATGCAATCCCTGCCGTATCTGTCACCCTTTCCAACGAAGTCCAACGCACTTCATTCAAAGTTAAAAATCTCATCTTTCTTGGCCAAACTATGTTGAAATTAAAAGTTCTCTGAAAAGGGATATTCTTATTTAGATATATGTAAAAGACATTGTCCTGATAGACAGCATAAAGGGTAGTAAAATCAAGAATTAGTTTATGAAAACAGTACCCGTTGCACCGCTACCGCTAGCGGAACTCGCTTGCCGTCTCAAAGAATTGGATTTTGCGATATCATTATATTTGACAAGATGAGATCAAGCGGATTCCAATGGTGGTAAACATTAAGGACATTTAAAAACTATTTCTATAGTTTGTTTGATATATTTATGTTTGAAGAGAAGTTTGCAATATTTCTGGGTGTGCAATTACCAGTAAAATAACTAAATAAACTCCATACAGGATGACCTTCAAAAGACGAGGATATATTTAATACAATGTCCTGAAATTTGATGCATGGGCTTAAACGACTGTTAAGCCTTTCAAAGATAGGAACATTCTAACAAAGAGCTCTTGTGAATAAATCAATTTGGAAAATATCAATTTCGCGACTTGTGACTCATTTTCCTTAAACACATCACATATATAGTGGCTTGTCAGTGCTTTGGGATGGCCCAAAACTAACATACTAAGAACAGATGTAAAGAAACCGAAATAAAGAACCCTTAATAATTGTGCTTCTGCCACTGATTAGTCTACTAGGAATTGCCTCCAAATAACCTCAAAATGTATCACATTATTCATTACAATGTACAGGAAATAATTTTCCCCAACGTACGTCTGAAAATAGAATATCCATGAATACTCAGCTGGGCGCTTTACTTATACATATATGATGAGATTTACTGGATAGAACCTCGGCTAAAGATTTCGAGAAGTATAGGAATACATTCGCCTGCTTTTATCTTTTCCCACTTATTCGCAACGTATGTATTCGTGTCACTGGTAAGATTCCACCAGTGTATATCCGAAAACTATTGCTTGCATACCATAAACCAGTAAAAGCAAACACCAACAAAAACTTGTATATGCCTGTAGTGCCACCCAATGACTCGAAGGAGCCACCAATGGACACATGATATAAAGAATGATTGAAACGTGAAGTATGGGAGGTGAGAGGTTTCTGATTGCTCCTTTATTACAGGCTGTTTCAAACCCGGGGATGATTGATAGCTGCAGGAGAGAATTTATCCCTGGAGGGGATAGAAACCTTCCACCTGTCACCGAACTAGAGATGGCCATCGGAGGCACACTATAAAGGTCCTCTTCCACTAGCTGGCTGGTGATCCTACACAGTACTTATGCAGTCCCCTGGTTTCGCTTTACTACAAGCCCTGTTTTTTATCAAGAGGATTCTCCTACTGTTTCCTATATCGTTTATTTGATGAATGTGGATGGCTATATGTTTATATGTTTGTATTTTTTAATTTGGGAATTTATATGATTGATTATTTTCTGTTTTACACTTTTTCTACTTTACACTTTAAAAAGCACAGGTCATTTTCAGACACAAATAATGTATTTTATAGGTATGAACAGGTGGGCAGGGGGGTGTATATGTTATATGTTATATGTTATATAACATATTATCAATGGAAGTAAGACATATTACACATAATGTGATGTAAAGACTTATGTTAAGACCCGGCGACGAGCACCTCTTTGTTTTATATAAAGGCAAAGTGGTCCTGAAGAAGGAATATATATAATGGCTGGCTTGACCAGGTACAATGTAGTGATAAATAAGGATAGTAGCCTCTTGGTGGCGTAAATTCACAGGCATATTATACATTTATACATCCATCTATTGGTAGATACCCAAATATAAAGAAGAAGGGAAATAAAACACAGTCTAAGATGCCGAACTGGCGATATAAAAACACCTCCAAAACTCCAAACATTAATCAAAACATAAGGAATTAGCTACCACTGTCTCTATTTTTGACATTTTTAATCAAAAGGAGTGGCCAAGTAAAGAAGACCTGCCACGCTTTTCCTGTCTCCACAGCATTTAATGTTCTGCAGAACAATCCCAAGTGAGTGCAGATAAGTTGTCCCATTGCCAACATCATCTGGGTTAAACCCAAATGAAAAAAACTCTAATACATCGTGGTTGGGGACTGGAGTTATAGAGGTTGCTATCCTTTTTTGAAACTGGGGAGAAGTACCACCTGCTGGGAATCGATTGAAATGATAAATTATTTAAGAAGCTGCACAAAAGGTTTCCACAGGAATTAATTTCAGAGGTATCTGAAAGGCATAATCAGTGGACCTCTGGGTTTTTGAAGAGTGAACATCATAAGTCCCATCCACTAGATTGGATTTCCATAAAAGATTTCTGAAGCCCAGAATGACAATGGTCCATATATGTTGCATAGGCAAGGACCATACCAAATTATTATAGATTCTTTTAGAGATTCGGTGTGGGAATACACTCATCTTTTGTCCTGCAATTTGGATCAAGGCGTCAACTACTTTATTTCTCCCAAATGTTCCTGGGTTATAGGTGTTAGACTTCCACACCCACCCACCAGAAAGGGTGTTGGTCAATAGTGTGAGTGCAATCCCTTCATTTGCTGAGCGCTCTTTAAATAAAACAAAGTAGCATAAATGTCAAACACGTCCCACTTGACCTGATATCTGTCATTTTTATAGCTAGATTTTGGAATTTGACCTGAAAGTCAGAATGAATAAATTATATGCAGAAAATCATGGCGAGGAGGAATGTAGCCAAGATATTGCATTTTTATATCATGCAGCAGGACATAATTTCTGCCCCAGTTTATATTCCTTCATTTCCAGGCAGGAGATCTTAGTTGGAGATTAGCCTTACGAGTTTGCTGACCAGGGATTGACGCTCATCTCCCCACCACTGGTGATCTATTGCCTACAAGCCGCCAGGTGTCGGTCTGCTTCAGACCGAGCCGGAGATGAGAGTACTGACCTCCAACTTTCTACCGAAGCGCCCATGCCTGAAAATCCCCATTCCCACTCAAAGCAGGCAGGGAAATTTATATCTCTCCGTTCTGGCATTCATTTGGTTTGCAAATAAATATGATTTCTTGCATCTGTGTTTATCGTCCGGAAATTTCATCTCACTCTACATCAAACTGAAGACGATAGAAGAGTGCCTCCTAAAAGATAAGGATGTTTATTTAGAGGCGTTGTTGAAACTTTATTGTTGGTCATGCCATACTCTGTTTTCTTTTTAGAAGGCAAGCAGGTGGTAGTAGATAAGTGCTTTCCAGCATCGTGTGTGCACTATATGTGTCCACGGTTCCTTTCAGTTCCCTTTAAATACATCTCGCCCAAAATAGACATTTGTTTCTATTGTGTCAATGCTTTTGCAAAACGATTAAACCAGAATATGAACACCTTAAAAATGTTAGCGATTCATGTTGATTGAGAGCTGTGTTGTTAGTTTTCTAGTCCTGCCATACTTTTGAGAAATGGGCCTCTCAGAAGATGCAAACAAAGAGTTATCCCAGCAAATTTAACATATTATTTCTCCTGTAGCATAAAACAGCTGAAAATGCAATATGTAACAATAACACTTTAGAATGGGATTTGTCAAACCTGATCGTCCATAATGACGACCCATTGTTTGGGACATTCAATACATTACACATAATGTGGTGTCTTATATTGTAAAAGCAAATGTATAATACCACATGAACTAAACGCAAAGTATTGATCTCTTGGATACGTATGAGAAATAATAAAAGCACGCAAGATATTTAATGTATAGGACTTCCTGACACAATACGTAGGCCGACCATTAAAGATTTCCTCCATTATTATTTCTCTCAGCGTCATCGAGTAGGGACTAGCTTCTGTGTTAAATTGTTAGCCCCTGCTATAGATTAGAATATCAGAGTCATTAAAGCTGTATTGTCAGCTATTATGACTAAATACTTATATCTTAGCAAATGTATTCATATCATGAATAGTCATAGGACTGAACTCATCATTATTCTGCTACTGTATAGATGTTTATACACGAATTTGAAGTCCAATCATCTGAGAGAAAACGGCCGCCGCTGAGTGATAATAAGTGAAGCCACCAGAGGAAAGGACTCTAAAATATAAATACTCTTATTAAGCCCTGTAGCAAAAACAACCGGACGAAATCGGAAAAGAAAGGAACAGAAAGTAGAAAAGCTATAGTTTTTCTCCGATGTTAATTCATAGTGCAACTTTAAACCGAGAATCATTATAACGCTATATATAGACACTAGAGCCTTAATGGACTAGATGTCGACCCCAATATAGTCTTTATAATATTTCAAAGATAGATGATCCTTCAAAACATGTCCAGAATCCTCCAACCATAAAGTGATGTATCAGGAAGCCATGAAAAGCCCGGTGAAAAGCATGAGAACCTTTCTTGTCACTGGTGCATACATCAGCGGCAGGAAAGCGGTTCTGAGGAATTGGAGGTCCTTTTTTTGTAAAGTGTGTTTTAGATAGAGTTTGGTTCCATCATTCATCACGTTTTCAATTAACCCATCTCATGAAAAACCCTTTTTGACATGAACGAAGCACTCTCTCAATAGACTTGACTTGTTCAATTCATTGAACAGTACTAAACTTAAGTTGCCGCCATGAAGTAAGTATATAGTTAACTCCTGCAAAACGACCATCTCGGTAATACGACCACCCCGTTATTACGAGCAGTTTGGCTCAGTCACAATAAGGACATAAGCTATGGGAAGATACCCAGTAAAACGACTATCCTCCCATCACTCAGTCCCAAAGATGGTCGCCTAAGCGAGACCTTGACTCTATAGTCACACTGCATGGAACTAGCCCACAACATCAATGCAAATTGTCATTGGAAATTATTTCGCTAGTTTTTAAAACATGTAATGTAAAGAGTCTCTACACAGGTTGCGATCCATAATAACTGCTTGGAGGAAAAATTAAAAGGGCACAGATGGGCAGACAGAAGCACTGCTTTACTAATCCAATTGCCCCGAGGCCAAGGATGCTGTTGGGTTTATATGATAAACAAATGTTGGGAAGGAATCGTATATATTTTAGATTAACAAAGTCAGCACCCTACGGGAGCTTAGGACTTAGAGAATCAGGAACATCCATGAGTCTCTAACAGGTGGTCTCTTAGAGCGGTCCAGGAGGGCAGAATAAGGATAACATGCCCTCAATCTAGACTGGCCACTGATAATTATTTGAAAGGGCACTATTGACGCACGTTGTATGATATAACTAACGGTTGTTCAAGGAGCAAGATAGAAGAATTGGCATATCTATTAGAATTGGAAAGATTATATTATTATATGGGTGAGTATACATGATCCATGATCCATTCTTTTCTACTGTTTAACCTTAGTAGTAATATTTATTTTACTACTAAGTTCTAACTAAATTGGTCTATAAGCGTTTTAAATATTAATTCATCGCTTTTATATGCTATCGCCAAATATTTATATCACTAACGTAGGCGTTGCCTTGAAGCTCATTGAGAAATTGTAATAAGAATCACATGGACTCCCTGTCGGAAACGTTTATCGATGAGGAACCAATAACCTTTGTATATCCTGGTCAAACGCGCGACACCTATGACAGCTAATGTGAGGCTATTAAGCGCTATCAATCGATACCCGATGATCAGAGTGACTTTGGTTGGTATATGTTATGAGGCCATTACTCGCTACATATATTTAGGAAATGTTTTTCCATGAACCATGCTTTTTACGTTCAAGTTCAGGGAAGATAAGAATATCCTTAGTAGCACTATCCAATTACGAGCGCTTCAGACTGGAACCACTATTGGTGAGATTCTGAGGAAATTAGATTCTATACGGACATGTTCCACCTTCTTAAGGCCTCATAGAAAACTATGAATAAATTGGCAAGAAATATGGCAGCGATTATGTATCCGGCTTTTCAGCAAGGAAGGAAAATTGACCCGGGCCTAAAGAAAATAATGCATTACAATTTGATTTACATGCTTATATAAAGGCTCACTTTGATTTAAATGATTTGCAGAGGCAACCTCTTCCATAGGGTTCTTGCTGAGAAATTATGTAGGATACAAATGTTAAAGGTAAATACCAGCGTTCAATCAAAAAAGAAGGAATCATGAATTTTTTCACAACTTTAGATTTAGAATGGTAGTCAACTTCAGTCGTCCCTAAAATATAAAATAATATGATAAAGTCCTTTTTTTCTTTTTGTATTCACCCACCTTTCTCAAGACAAAGTTTGAAAAAAATATTGTTACTCCTATTTTTTCATGCATTAGTTCCTTGAATTCTCGCCTGCAGCAGTGCTGATGACGCGGGTATTTACCTTTAAGGAATTCACATAATAAATGTTATTACCTATAATCCTTTTGACAGGGAAAACTCCAAGAGTTGCCGCGGTGACTCAGGTAATGTTGGTTAGTTTTCATCCGTCCTGAAATATCTAAATGTGCCTCACTCTCATCATCAGTATAATTTTTTCATATCAGGTTTTTCGTTCGGCTCAGGACATCTTTTTGCACTGAGAAAGGAAACAAGAAAAATGTCATGTAATTATGCCGTTGATTGTGTCTATAAATATGTAAATTATCATTTTTGCATCAACAAGGAACAACACCCTCAAAGTGTTATGGCATATGAAAGACGTCGAGCAATACACTCGGAACATATGAAATTTGACGAGTCACATCAGTGCATTTCTACATCATTATTCCCTAATGGCAAGTGCACCTGATGCCACAGACCCAATGCCATACATATTGAGCGTAAAAGAAATGTCATGTTTCCTTTCTCTGTTTGCTACACATCTCAAGATGCTGATTAATACCAGCTTTGAACATGGGCTGTTTCTTTGGATAATTTGTCACCGTCTTTTAAAAACCCCGAGGCCGCCTCTTCTTACAGAAGTATAACATCTTACCTCGAACATCTAATTATTAGTATGTTTGGTTTCGTCTCATCAGATCTATTTATATTATATTCATTTCTTCTCATTCATTCAGAATATTTCGTGATTGGTATGATAATAAGGAGTGGTTATTTTCCTCGGAGGATGCTTAAGTAAGCTCACCAACAAAACAGGCAGGCAATCCTTCATTTAACGTTAGCGTGGCTAATATTAGAATCTTATGTCCTTTTCATGTAACTGACGAGATTGAATAAAAATTTTATATATTATATATATGTATATATATAACAGAGCATTTTCATGGTTGATAGCGATTGAAAAGACCTTACTCAAATAACATAGTATATTATTCATGGGTCAAGGAGAATAATCGCCCGTTGATACAATTCATTATAATAGCATTTATTTCTGAATAATATTTTAGCTGCATGTACTAATATATACTTATGTAGGATTCCAGTATAATGTGCAAACATATTTTAGAAAATAAGATAAATTGCATCCATGGGTTACCATGTATAACACGTAGTATAATAAATCAAACTGGAGCGAAAGGATTCATCATTGATCCTTCAGTCAGGCATGCCAATAGATGTAAGTATTGGATCAAACAGCTTCTATTGGTGAAGGGATAACATAAATTATCGAAAACTTTAGACGTGTTTATGAGGGCTATAATCAACTAGACAGAATTTGCCTCATCGTCCGTACTGGTCACAACCTGCTCATGATTGATATATATTGTCTATTCCCACAACTTGTAAACCATCTTAGATCAGTATTCATATCAAAGCTCTCCCAGGCCCGTAGTCTCGATTTATTTCGATCTGGTATATAAACGTTTGAATAATAATCGAGCAGCATTAATCTCTAAGGTGTTATGCGCATGAAGTATGCATTTGAAAATGACTGTACAACCACACCGATTTTGTGAATAGATTAGCAAGGTATAGGAAAGACAAAATAACAGTTTCTGAAATATAAAGTTATTCAGAAAGACCTAAACTACAGAAGAGGACTCTGGTCTAAGAGAAATAAATTAGCGAACGGCAGAATGCACACATGTATTATTTAAAAAAAAAACAGATTTGTATTCAGATCATTTAATACATGTTTAACACTCTCAACCGTTTAGAATGTTTTCGTCGTGCCCTGAGAAGGTGCTTAATTTTAACAAAAGGTGTGATTAAATAAAAGACAGTTTTTACCTCGATCAAGATACAGTTTCTTCTTGTTACCTTATCTTTACAATAATATTATGGTGACATTAACATGAAGTTTGGTTTTATGAGAAGGTGAGGAAATAATGTGATGAGACGGGATGGTAAAAAGAAACCTGGCTAGTATATTTCATAGTGTCGAAGAAGTGTGAGTATAGTGTGATTCAATAATAGCTCATATCTCAGATAAGTAAGAGAAACCGAGAGTTTTTGCTAACTTCATTAAAAATACAACACAGTGATTTCAGGACAAGGAGCACGTTATCAGAGAATAAGCATCCTCCTGGGTAGAGGTTCAGATATCAGCATAATATACAACATTCAGCGTAGTAGACATTCAGCGTACGTTAACCTGTCGTTGCAGACAATACAAAAGCATCCAGAACCTCCAGATAGGTGGACAAGAGCTATACTTCCCTCCTGTTCATATGGAGGTCCATATCTGATTCATTATTCTATTAAGATCCCTTTTAAGTAAATCGGGTTACTAATATTTCTCAGCCGGTAGCTTATTCCATGTGTGGGATATGCAGTAACAAAGCGACTTAGAACCCTTAGAGGTTCAAGGAATGAAATTATTTAAAGTCGGGGCATTTAGTCGTTTCGATGCAAGTCAACCATGGGCAATACCAACGAGAGCTTCAATTTATTATCGTAGGGAAGAAATACTATTTGATGAACAACATATGTCATAAGTCATTCCATCCTTAGCCGCTGCCTCTTCAATTAAGTGGAAGCACTTAAGTCCCTGTTAGTCTTCCCTAAACAAAGCCTCCTTCTTTCAAGAGTAAAGATGATTACTGTAGAATTGCCAGGAAGCCTCGTACCTCCGATGATTGAGTGATATGTCAGGTTCTTTTACAGGTTATCGCCTAATTGGTGAATCATTCGAAGTTGCTCTCAATGTGTTCCTATGAGCACATCGGGCTGAAGGTGGGAACCGGTGATCTACCGAGTTTGCCGACCCCCTGCCAACTCATTTATCCCATTTTGCCCAGACTAAAAGCTCGCCTTTTATCTGAGGTCCAAAATAAATGGGGTCGCTTTCCAAGACGAGGGGAAATAAAGTCCATTCTGCAAGGAATCCTGATGCGGATAAGCATGGGTTCCCTTCCGCAAGGCTTTCAATGTTAGCCATTCTTTGTGGTGAATTATATAGGAAGCGAACATAATAATTTATCGCTGTCTGTATTAGTTGATAGTAATATTATAATTTTTAATAGGTTTATAATGGGTTCATAGTTTAATTATCTAACGAAACACACACAACAGAATCATGAAGTTTGAATCACCAGGCCGGTTCATCGTATCAAATAATCACAGGTAATGATTTAACTGGTAGTTAGAGATGGGCTGAAATACTGTGGCAGTTATACAGAGATGGTAACTTTAATTTAGGCAGGCATGCTTCTCTGCCTGCGTACTCTAACGCCTTTAATGTAAGTATTCTACGGCAAGGGTCGTTCACTTAAGGTGTATGCTGGAAGTATGGGCAGCTGTATGTAACCTCTCGTAAATAATCGAAGTGCCCAAGGTTACTAGACCAGCCCTTACAGTTAAGAACCTAACGAGGACTTCATACATATAGAATTGCTCGATGAGACACTTGGGTGGGGGAATAACCCAATAGTCTAATTACAATGATTCATTACTTACTAGGACCCATTAACCCCTTAAAAAACTCTCTTGGGCAAAAGAAACTCATTAAAAAAGCCTCATGAAATGGAGTCACTCTGACCTCCTCCACTTGCGGTATTGCTAATTGGTACCGTGGTCTGCTAATAGAAATCTACAACCCACAGATACGAATATGGCAAGCATGGTATCATTGCAATGAGTGGTATGTTAAATGAATTGAGTCCTATTCAAAGAGGCAACCAGTTTCATTTCCACTCGGATATTCAATATTCTCTTACATAATAGGCCTATTGTATATATACGTCATCCACCTTGTTCAGAAATTTCTATAGACCCTTGGAACCCTACTTATACGTAAAACGTGATGAACAAGCAATATTGCACCCATGAGCAATTCGTGACAATCAATCCGAGTTCTGGGGTTTCAGCAAAACTCTCGCCAAGGTTATTGATAGTGACATCATGCAACTTGTGGTACAGTTCAATTTCCGTTTTGTTCAGGTACATAGTAGTATCAATTTCGTTCCTTGTTTTGCTCGGACCTTTGACGTGACGTGGGCTGAAGGAAAATGTTAACATCCGCATTACTAGGAATTGCTATATGCATACATGACTTGCATATGATTGGGAATCATTGTTTTCTGTAGGACTGATATTTCGTTATAGTTATGTCTAAAATGTTATTAATATGTTCATATGAGATAGGCATATATGTTAATAGCTTATTTTCAGTTCTTTAAACAAGAAACCAAATCATATTGAAGGGTCTCCCGGGCCAAATATTAGCATATCACCAAAATCAAACTACTGGTGTCCTTCCCATGAACTCAATATATGAATATATAGGCTTTTTTTATTGCGCTTAGGGCCTATGTGAATTTTTAGTTACAAAATACATGTAGCTGTATTTCAGCGGATTCTACCTGTTGCCTTCTCAATAATGACATGAAGAAACTGAATTACATGCTTGAACTAAACTTCTTATAGGGATTAGATAGGGATAGGGAAAATGAAAATGGTAACTATACAATTCCCCTCAACACTAGTATTGAATTAAGTATAAAATATTTACTTCACCCATTAGTGAAATCGACTGTAGAGGCAGGAGCTGGCCCTAAGCTTTCCTTCATATAAAGATCCCACTTTAGCTGATTGAATAATTCTGCGATTTTCCAGGAATGCCATAAACTAATTTACATTTCATGGTTGTCGCAGGATTTCCCACACACTCGGATGTGAATCTATCGGCATTGGAACATGACACCCATTTCTAAGATGAATGGAATCTCTTTTGTGCCCAAACATCTGCTACTCACATGCGTGCATTGCTATTGAGAATTTGTATCTGCTGGAAAATATTCTTCAGTAAAACTCGAATTACTCATGATAAATTCCAGTTTTCAATTTTAAATCTTTTGTTAGACAGGTGATGAGAATCGACCTTTTAAATTATTTTCGGGATTGTCAGTGTGATATTTCGATGAGAAGGAAGAGTTAACCCTAACTCTGGCTAACTGGATGCATGGTCCTATACATGTTGTCAGTGTTGGTCAGAAGCTTTGTACATGAAGGTAGTAATGTATATAAAATGAGCAACTCTTTTCCTCTGAGTGCAGCCTTGTGCCGGGAGACTTTACATGAATTGGTAACGTATATCCCTTTGATGCTCACGGGAATCATCCTTTATTCTCGTGATGACAGATGTAAGGTGTCACAATCGATATGCACAGATCTACCCGAATGACATATGGCCTTATTCAGTTCACGGCTAGTCCCATGGCACCGGAATGAAGGCTGTGGTTGAAAGCAAAGAGAAGATCGTGCCCTGTTTCATCACAATTCATCATTAGTTTTGTCTGGAAACCCAATTCACACATGTATGTACACGCGTAATGCACATCGCTTCCTTAATTTATATCTACAACACAAACGGTTGGGACTTGCTGGGTCGAAGGCAAGTGAATAGAGGATCATTACAGGTCAGTTGCTGGGATGCACCCAGTGGAATGTGAACTCTTATGTTCAATAAAGTTGGGACCGGCCACAACGTCTGGATGTATTTATGATCCATTACCATTCATTGCCTCAGCAAGGGCTATTGCAGCTTTACTACTAGAAGTAGAGATAGTAGTAGCAATCTACAGCTACGTTCTTGGTCTAGCATCAGGGGCACCCTATTTGATGAATGCATACGTCAGCATTCCACGAATGGGTAATGCATTAAAACTTTAATAATTAATCCGCAAATGAAAAATGATACCTTTATTCCAACAATTAAGAGAAGCCTTATGGGTATAGAGGGCCATTGTATATTTAATTTACTGCGATCTGTGAATATGATACATATAGGTGTATCTATACACATGTATTAGAGTGATGTAGGGATAATATCCCCTATAATAATGGAAATATTATAAGGAAGGCATGAACTAAATTATTCGTATAAGGGGGAATTCATATGTTTACATACATGTATACATTTTTAATATTATTCTTACTTGATAATGTCTGAATGTAAATAGTTTTCTTATACATTTCGTCGAAACAGTTTTCGGAGTAAAACAGTCATTCTTGTTAAAAAAAATATCAAAAGAAAGTACCGCCTTCAGAACAATGATAGCCCTATCCCTAGTTCCTGTTGTAAAATCAATGTCAGCTAGGTTCGAACATAAATATGGTGAATAATAAGAGTCCTGGAGGGCTTACAATCTTTGATTATGATGTTTATTGTCCAGGCAGACATCGTTGGAGCAGCGGTGAAGTCAGCCATGATATGGACCCAGCCTGTAGCAACCCTGCAACTACCGAGGCCCTGCCTTTCGGGCAGCATGGGGGGAAGCCCCACATATATATGAAGTCATTCTCTTCCTCTGACAGTACAGGCATTTTTGCTAAGATATACATATCAGAAAAAGACATGCCCTCATTAGATCCGAATCTTTACATGCTATTCCCGGCCAGGTCTTTTGAAGTGTGATTTTATGAAAGACCAAGTGTTTTGTAAGTGGTAAACATGTCTTGCTGAAACCTGAACTGATTACTTTCTTACCGGCCCCTATTATCACTCACAAAAGTAAACATATTTTGGGGACTGTATTTCAAACCATCTAAGTTCAGACAAACCCATACCAGTCCAGTTATAACCTGTTCCATAATCACTATTAGCAAAACATTGCTTATTACTTAGGGATCTGAAGTGAGGAGAACATGATTCAAGCTTCAACCAAGCCACGCCCACAACCCACTCGCACTGGCTTGGCTGGTGGAGAGTTACACAGCTGCTTTACCCTTGATGACGTCAAAATCACTTACTTTCTTTTAAGGTACCTAAGACCTTGAAATCTAGTGGTTTTGTAAGGAATACCCAAATTTTAATCAGGAAAATGGACGAAAATAAGCCATGAATTGTTACCTTGTTTCCATGGTTAATTGCCATTTTATTTCCTTAAAGATACCATGGAAATATAAACACTCAAAAATGAATAACATATTTTGTATGCTTTAAGATGATACCACATACACCATAGTGTGTTACAACCCCACATTGCTACAGATATAACCCAAATTTTCCCTAGTTGCCCAAATGGGCAAGAATTGGCAACTTGGCCCTGGCAACAATATTTTTATTGTTCTCAAAGGGCCTGAAAGGGCAGAATGAAATCAGTACTTTACTTGAACCGTGTGGGGATGGGGGTTCAAATGCCGTGTCATCACTCCTCCTCCAGAATATTTCCATTAAACTATCTTCATGCAAATCTCTTGTATCAAGGGACGTAGAAGCAGTGACCACCCGGTCGGCTGTGTTGGCTCCCTGTCCTTTTATCCGGAGCAAATCCGTCAGATCTCCCAAGCACCGTTATCATCTCGGATTTTAGATTTACATCCCGCGGATCTTACCAAGAGTGCCGCAACCCCAAGTGGACCGGTTTCACCGTTGCTTATTTTATAAGGAAAAGAAGAGGTCAAATATATTGGCTTGATTTGTTTTCATTATAAAACAGCATAATACAAAATCTCTCAAGAGTTACTACATTTAAAAGGGAGATTATTCCAATTTGGAACGTAAATTAGCTATCCGTGGAACGTAATATGGCACATAATTTCAGTGTCACAACATGCTAGCTTTTCCTCCTATATTAGATTGACTGTCAATACGTAAATCGTGTATTGAATAACAATTAAAGGGTTTTCGAACCCGAATCTCAAAGATATTTAAAAGAATTTAAAGTAATTAAAACCAACAAAGCTTGCGAAGCAACCCCTTCAATGTAAGAGCAATGTTGCATATTTCCTTTGAATCTTTGACTGAAATTGTAGACATCTATACATATAGCCATAGTGACGACATTAATTTTTGGAAAGTCCCACAATGTGAACTCGGATACTTGTAAGATTCACCAGACATAGGATACATTTTCCACCCTTAGTCGGATGGTGTTTCAAAGATATATCCCCATTATCTATTCATAGGCCGGAAGTCCTTCCGGCGTTATTTTCCCGACGATATTATAGTTCATGCAAATTTCCTCTGATGGTTCCATCATTGAAATGCAGCGCACTCCCATCCCTCGGGATATTTAAGCTCTAACCCTTTCATTTGACTGATAAGTTTCTGTTAAGACAAAACACGGCAAAACACATCTTATCAAATTTACTCATTGTTTGACCTATATAGAATGCCGTGTCATCACTCCTCCTCCAGAATATTTCCATTAAATTTTTCTTTGTCTTCGCTTGTAATCAGAATTTTGTTACAGTTATTTGATAAGTTATAAAAGAATTAAAATCGGTCAGAAAAAAACGAGCACTGGTGACAGATAATTAAGTAAAAGCATTGCTTCAAAGAATTTTGGCGGGCTACCGAAACATGGATGTGGAAATTTATGAAGAACTGCAGTAAAAGCAACGGAGTGAAATCCTCCACAATTTTGGTCAAATGACGTTCTGATGGTAGGAAAATAACGGAGCAAAAAGTAGCGAATCTTTAGATTTGGTGGATGTTAAAGATAAAATGCAGCTTTGATATTACAATTTGCTTGACTACTTGAAAAGTCCGGAATTACCCTATTGATTTTCCTTGGAAGAAAAACAATATGGATATTACATTTCACGTTTTCAATTTCATTTTCACCAATGCGATATTTGAATATGCCCGTTTGAGGCAACAATACACGTACCTCCATAAATACATTCCATATCATTGTCATATTGAATATCGGAAATATAAATAATGTGTCACAGGGTTTCAAAGAGTCGTATAGAATGATAGGAGGTCTCATTTCCAGCACTTCCAGAATGCCAAGAAAATATAGCCAGCAGGCTTGCTTGTTCTCAGGCTATCTCTTAGGAGAGGTCTATTGCGCGTGTTGGGCAGAAGAGCCAGGTGCCATCCATTAAGTCATTGAGAAAGCCTCCTGACATCCTTGACTGACTTCTTGCAGAAAGATGAGTAAAATAAATGAATCGCACAGGTTTTTCTGATGTCTTCACAGAGCGCCCGGAGTTTTTGTATAGCCACGGGCGCCATATGGAGAACAAACATCCAAAGAACGAAATCTATCACTAAACAAATAACTTTGTATGGAATACATTGTATTATCATCTCTCAGCCTAATACACATTTTTCAATCAATCTAAATATATAACTTGATTACGCATGGATTCATAGTTATTGTTATTATTATAGGAAGGTGGGCAAAAATGATTAAGTTAAAGTAGGGAATTGATTTCTACTATTGGCTTTTGCTTTTGTCTTCACTCCATATATAAGCAATCGAAGGGTTTATTTAGTCCGGGTCGTTAGAGGGATATCAGAAGAAGAATGTGATAAGTAAGCAGGCCACCGTAAGAGCTAGTAAAGCTGAACTCTTGTAGAGAATCAATGGTGGGAGTATAACCCATCCCTTGTTCCCAATTCCGCCAATGTGTATAACTTTTATGCATTTAAATAGGATTGTACCGGTTGTTGGAGGGCTCTGTTGCAATTGAGAACTTATTACATATTATAATACTCTCACAATCTCCCCACTTTGGTCAACGGGCCGAACCAGGAATTTATCTTAATGAGAATAATATGAAATTGTATAAAAACGGTCAGTGTTGGCTGAATCCAGTCGTCGGTTATCGTTGCAAAAATGTTCTAAATTCCCGGGATAGAAATACTGGTACTGTTTCTTAATAAATGATGATCGTGCACACAAGGGGCTTTATAACCCGGTTGCATCTTTCATATGACCATATCTTCCACCAAGTATTACCCTAGATAACGTGCTTGGCTACCCACAGAAATCCCAGGGACCAGTAAAGATTACCATTTCAAGTGACCATTGCAGTGTATACTTTATCCATTAATATCATCCTTTGCATTTGAGGACCAAATAAATGGCAACTTCTTGAGGTAATGAGTCAAACAAAATATCCAGAGAGCAGAGTAGAGGATTTGAATGAGGGGATGTGGGGGTGGCTGAGTGGTCTAAAGCGTCGGGTTAGCCCTGTGACATGAGCATGTCGTGGGTTTGAACCCAGGCGCAGCTACAATTTCACCTCCTCCCCCAGGTACTAGAGAAAGACCACCATTGCAGTGATCTAGTCCTGGTAAAAAATATTAAAAATAAGATAAAAAAAAAATAAAAAAAATGAGGCACTGTACTCAGCTTATACCTGTTTGTTCTATGGTTTGCACCCTATTATAGATGCCCCTACATAGAGTAGTGCAGGTATAGTAGCAATGCCAGTGCAGCCGCAATCTGGAAGACACCCACGTTTGCTGCCTAGTGGCCCCATTGTAGTCCTCCAGAGGGCAGGCCTAGCCAAGACTTCATGGATCCAGAGGAGGACACTGGTTCATGCTCCACGTGATCAGGAGTTGGGACCACAGACGTCTGGACCACATGGTCCTGGACACCTCTTGATGAAAGGACAAGTCGACAACTGGTCTTGTCCCCTGCTGTTCCTGTACAAGACCCTGATGACCAGCAGCTACCGACTTACCCCCTTGTAGTACAATAAGAGCTACATAAGTTAGTCGGTGATTCAGAGAGGTCGGACGCACGATCAGCGCTCCGCGAGAAACCACCGAGTACAACGCATTCACAAGGACTTTTCATCTCATCTTCATATAAGTGCCTTGATTTCAGCGTTTACCATCGGGTGGGATGGTTGGATTACGTGATAACTGAGTATTTATTACGTTTTTGAACGATTTAACTTTCAAATTTCTGAGAATCTGTTGAGAACGGAAGCATGGATTTGGTGGAGTTGGGTTTCCTCTCCGAGGAACAACAAAAGGATTACTTTAATCCTATTGAAGGGGACTCGGACGCCTGTGCTACGAAGCTATGTGCTTTCACAGAACCGATTGGTGAGAACTATGCGGGTAAAGGCAATTATACGATAACTAACGACCCGTTCAACCTAGATGACATCAAACAATCTTTGGAATTTACGCAAGGTGATGTTGATTTAATCAAATCTAAGATGGACGAGATGATTAAAAGAGAAAATGAGAACAGTAAAATCATCAATGATGTGAGATTAGAAAATCTAGAATTGAAAAGAAAATATAGAGACTTGGAGAACACAATGTTGGAATCGGAGATCGACAGACGAAGGTCCAATGTAATCTTCTCAGGGCTTGAACAGAGACGACACGAAAACCTGTTAGTACTGTGCGTTAATGTCTGTAAATCTATTGATCAAAGGTTTGAACAAGATGATATCATGTCAGCACACAGGATAGACACCTATCAAAACGGATCGAAGCAGGTTAGGGTTCAATTCGTGTCGGTTGAGGCAAGGAACCAGATATACTCGAGGAGATCACAGCTCAAAGATTCGAGATGGTTTAAGAAGGTTTATGTCAATTCGGATTTACCAACAACGATTAAGGAGAGGAAGGAGATTCTCTCGTCGATCAGAACACATCTGGAAGAAACAAAGACCAAGAAAGTAGAAGGAGTCTATAAGGACAGAATCTGTGTCGATGGAGTCAACTATAGATATGATCAGTTAAACAGCTTGGATAAGGGTTATAGGCTAATGGATACAAGAATGAAAGAAATAGAGGGGTCGATGTATTTCAGCTCTGAGTTCAGCGTCCTAAGTAACTTTCATCCGTGCAGGTTGAGAATTAATAACATGGAGTTTATATCGGTTGAGCAAGCGTACCAGTACGCACGGGCGCGAGCTTTGGGCAAAACTGATGTTGCTAGAGATATCTACTTGAGTAGGGATGCGAGAGCCTCCAAAAAGCTATCCTATCTTGCGAAAAGTACTGATGACTGGGACAGTATGAAAATTCGAGTTATGCGTGTTTTGATAGAAAGCAAATTTAATCAAAACCCGGAGATGCGTGTTGAATTACTGGCCACTGGTACAAAGCCTCTGTTTGAAGCCACAAAATGTGAGTTCTGGGCCTGTGGAACCACTATAAAATCGATGAAAACCACAGAAGGCGAGCACACAGGATGCAACGTGGTGGGAAAAATTCTAGAGGATTATAGAAGTTATGCTAACGGCACTCTAAGATGGGAGGACAGACGTCCTATAGTAGCAAAGAATGAGAAGGGTCAGGAAGTCCCCCCGTCTAAGAGTAAATCGCCTAGAAGGAAAGAGCAAGTCATGGAGGTTGAGGAAGGTGAAGGAGTTGGAGGAGCTAATCAGGCTCAGCAAGGACCCAGAAAAACTCAGAAAAGCAAATCCAAGAATGAAAGGAAAAATAAAGTATTGCCTAGAAGGAATCCACGAGGATATGCTGAATTGATAGGAAATGCTACACCAACGAGAAGTGACGCTGGGTCTGAATATACACAGGACATGTATGAAACTGGATACCCAGTCGACATGAATAATGATAATTGGAAAGCCCCTCCTCGTCCAAACAGGCTGGGAAATCCCCAGGAAGCTAATAACAGCCCGATTCAACATAACAGGTGGCAAAGGGGACAATCCAAAGCTAAGTGGGTGTCTGGTACGCAACAGATTGAACAACATGGTTATCAGCCAAGCCCTAGATCGAAGAGATTTCTAAGTGGGGACACTCATGCTAGCAGTCCTAGTAAGAGGCTCAATGTTGTCCCCCCTGATCCTCAGCAGATGGAAGCATTCGTGCGTGATTTCATGTCGAGGCAATATTATCAGGGGGCAAGTCAGTTTGCAAGTTGTAGAGAACAGGAGCAAACGGCTATGCTCTTCAATCAGAAGTTCTGAAGCGAGTTTCTGCATTCACTATGATACGCACAGTTGTGGTAGCAGATTCTAGGGGTAGAGGGGTGGAGGAGTTAATTAACAACAGGGGGATCAAGATTTGTGTGTACCCAGGAGCAAAACTTGAATACTTGACTCAAGAAGCGTTAAATCTATTTTATAGATACAAGCCCAATAATATACTAATTTGTGGAGGGATCTGCAATTTTAGTACGAAGAACAGATACACAAAGGAGATATCCCTTACTTATCCCAAAAAGGAAGAAGCCATTGCCAAAATGCATAACCTGTATGAGGAGTCACTAAATAAGTTAGATCACATACTAGGAAGTTGTAACGTCTCCTTTGGGGGGCTAATAGGCCTTGATCTAAACAAGGCAAATCGGCTAGAAGGGTATTCCAATATGCAACATGAAATCAACGACACAATTATGGAAATTAACCATCGTATAACAGGCCTAAACCAAAGTAGGAGCATAAAGCACGTCCCTCTCATAAATAAAGTGCACTTCAAGGCAAAGAGAAAGTATAGGCACTTTCTTAGGAGATTGATAGATGGTGTCCATTTCGACGAAATTGTCAAAAAGAGTTGGGCTGTACAAATACAGGGGTATGACCAAAGTCCAAACATCTAGCTGGGGAAATGCTTACCTCTCAGAAGTCGTTTGGCGACCTGAGAGGGAACACCGTTCCCAGCTAGGAGTGAGGATTAACGAACTTTGGCGGACGGTAAGAATTGCTGGACTGAACCTGTATTATTACTCGGTGAGGATTGACATTAATTATATCTATTTAACAAGGATTTATATCTCTAAGGGCACGCAGACATCCAAACCAGAAGTCGTTTGGCGACCTGGGGAGGATTGTCGATGTGTCAGAGATTATGAACGGTGTGTATTGATATTACTGTGTGTGCGAGCGTTACACTATTTCAAGCGAATCTCTGTTAACGAACTATGTCGGTACCCATGACTGAACAACGAACAATTACAAACTGGAATGATCTAGCAGGAGAGAAGGGTTTTAAAGTTATTCATTATAATATCAGGTCGTTACTTCCAAAAATAGACAATATTAGAAATGAAATATTGAATAAAGAATTTGATGTGGTTGTATTGACGGAAAGTTGGCTTAAAGATGAAATACATGATGGAATGATTCAAAGTCCAGGATATACTATATTTAGACTAGATCGAACCACTGGCATTAGAGGAGGGGGAATTTGTTGCTACATTAGGGAAGACTACTTCGTTGAATGTTTATCGGAATGGAATGTATCAAATTGTAATAGTGAGATTATAACATTAAAAATCTGGTGACCTAATAATCCTAGTTATAAAGTACTGGCGACATACCGCCCGCCTGGAGGGAATTTGAGTTTGTATTTTGAAGACTTGAATAATGTCATGAAAAAATGTGTTATAAGAGAAAATGAGAATGTAATAATAACAGGCGATATTAACATAGATATGTCAATTAAGGATAATAAGAGTAGAGTTTTTCAACAATTCATTGATAGTAAGAATTTCATCAGTCATATAAAGGAAATCACTCGATATGGTATACAAAGGGACACAATCATTGATCATTTTCTTATTAGGAGTCGTATTGATGTGAAGGCTGGCGTTATAAGGTATTCACTTTCAGATCATCAAGCAATCTATGCTATTATGAGAAAAATTGTTGAGCCTAAGAAGAAAGTTACAATAAAAGGGAGATGTTTAAAGAATTATAATTATGATGCCTTAAAACATGAATTGGATAAAGTTGACTGGAAGGTGTATTATACACTAACAGATCCTAATGGTTGCTGGAATTTCATTTTTAAAAATCTGGTAAGGATTGTTAATCAATTAGCCCCTTTTAAGGAATTTAAGGAAAGGGATGTAAGGCCTGGTTGGTATACGATTGAGATAGCTGAGCTTACTAAGGATAGAGAGAAATTATATAAGATTGCCAATAGAACTAAGAACATTGAAGATATAAAGGCAGCTAGATATGCCCGTAGTTTGTGTAATAATAGAACTAAACGAGCAAAATCAGACTATTATAAGAACTTATTAGAAAAACATAAAAAAGATTCGAATAAATTTTGGAAAGTAATTAAGGAGGTAGATAAAAAGGCTGATGGTAAAATTTCGAACTTGACAATCGAGGGTATCAGTACTCATGGTCAGGAATTGGCAAATAGTTTAAATAAGCACTTCTGCGAGATTGGTGAAAAAATAAATGAAAAAATTGGTGTACATGGTTGTATAAGACAAGATGAGAAGAGAGATGAATTACTTGAAAATATAGAGATTGATATGGTTGAAACTATGAAATTGTTTGAAAATATCGACGTAAATAAGAGTTCTGGGTGTGACAATATTTCGTCTAAAATTTATAAGGATTGTTTTAGAATACTTATAATGGAAATGACATATCTATATAGGATGTCGATCAGACAAGGAGTTTTTCCTAGTTTATGGAAATGTGCTACAGTTGTGCCCATACCGAAGGTGAATAACCCAAGAACAGAGAATGATGTTAGACCTATATCGTTGACACATGTGGCTGGGAAGATTTTGGAAAAAATTGTGGTAGAAAAATTGATGGACTTCTTATGTTTCAAAGGGATAATTAGTAAACAGCAAAAAGGATACCAAAAGGGATTATAGACTACAGATGCTCTAGCAGAATTTATTAAAGATGTTAATCTGGCTAATAGTTTAAAGATGGTTACGTTAGCGTGCTTCGTTGACTTTAGCAAGGCCTTCAATTCAGTTGTGCCTGCCTTAATGATGAATAAATTGGAGGATATAGGGGTCACGACATGTTTAAGAGAATGGTTTAGATCCTATTTAACTGAGCGTACTCAGAAAGTAAGACTTGATGGAATTTTGTCAGATGTATCCCCTATTAACTATGGTGTACCCCAAGGCTCCATCCTTGGGCCAATTTTGTATTTGATATATGCCAACGACTTAAAACATTTAAATTTAGGATCGAAGTACCTACAATATGCGGATGACACCGTTTTTTACTTTTCTGGTAATAATATGAATGAATGTCAGAATGTACTTAATAGAGATATGGTAGTGTTTGACAAATGGAGCAAGGGTAACAGATTGTTGGTGAATAGTAAAAAAACGAAAATTATGGTTTTTGGTGTGGATAAGAATAAAGGTAACAATTTAGACCCCATGACTGTAAAATTTGATAAAGATAATATTGAAAGGGTGACTTGTTATACTTACTTAGGGATTACGATTGATGATAGATTATTAATGAAGGAACAATATAAAAGTCTGGTAAAACAATTAAACGACAAAATATTTGCATTTAGAAGAATAAGGCCAAATATTACAAGATTAGCGGCTATATTAATTGCAAAAGCGAAATTGTTATCTATATTTGATTATAGCTTGTTTAGCCTTTGTTGTCTAACCCAGACTGATCTGGGTAAATTACAAAAAATTCAAAACCGAATTCTTAGAATCGCTTTAAGCTGTGACTATCGAGTAAGCAATATTGAAATTTTAAGATTAACGGGTGTTATGAGCATTAAACAGAGAATGAGATATAATTTATGTAACATTGGACATAAGGAAGTTTATAAAGAAGGTAATGCGGTGTTCCCAGCTAGAAATACGAGACAGGCCATGGCACCTATGTTAGGCAATTTTGCACCCAAGACAAATAAGGATGAGAGATGTTTGTGGAACTGTATTAATGTAAATTGGAATGGACTTAGCGCTGATTTGAGATTGATAGGTGATGAAAGGTTTTTCAAGAGTCTCCTAAAGAAAAGAATTAAATTAGAAAATGGATAAACATAACCCCACACCCCCCACACCCCCTGCCCCCCCCCCTCACCCCCACCCCCAAGAAAAAAACCCTCTTTTTGACCTCCCCTTCGCCTAACACTCACAAACTGTGAACTGGAGAACTTGATTAATCTAGACATGTATTATGTACCCCTTTATCCTTTATTATAATTCTTATTCTTATTCTTATTCTTGTATATATTATTCTTATTCTTGTATATATATAGATGTATGTTATTGTATATAGGATGGGAAAATGTAAAACCATCAACAGCTTGAAAGATAACAATTTGTTTGGAAGTATCATTATATTATATAATGTCACACTGATTGTAAAAATTTGTTAACTAGCGTGATAATGAAGTAACTAATTACTGCAACACCACCATACAAAAAATGGAAATTGATCAGTTATAATATATTCGTATTAGTATTAACACGTTCCATCATCTCACCTCTCTGTAAGAGGCAGAAGTAATTAATTAGCCAGGAACACTATTTTTCTTTCATCAACTCATTTATTCACCCACATCTCATCTCATTATTATAATACATTACTCTTGTGAAAGAGCAGAGACATATATTATTCGTAAAAAATCTTTAATGCTATGTTTTTAAAATTATTGAAAGTATGTACATAAAGACTTATGATATGAACTCAAATACGCCTAGGTCGCACTATAAAGGTAGATAAATTGTAAATGGAATGAAAGTGCATATATGACCGTGATTGCTAAATTATTATGAAGAATCCCTGTAACCCTGACTGTATAATATATTGTAAGATATCAGGGCATGCGGAAAATCACCCCTAGGGTGAAATTGCATTATATTGTCATTAATTCCTGAATAAAGATTTTAGAACAAAAAAAAAAGAGCTTCTGTCTCTCTCTTTCCCTCTACATGTGGAATAACACCCTTGAACTTGTGCGAGCCGCCAGACGTAGGTGAATAAAGATTTAAGCTTATCGGTATCTCATGCATTTGTTATCCCTTCCTAACTGTATTAAGCTATACTTAGGCTCACTATACATGGTATGGTGTTATATTCATGTGGAATATTGATATGAATATGGAGGCGGGATAAAGGAACGAGAACAGGCAGGTCATCAGGAGTCACCAAAGGCCTGAAACTTTGAACAAAACCGTTGAGCGAAATCAAGAGGAAGAGACAGGCAAAGAGGGTATACTCAAAAGAAAATCTGGACTGAATTTTTTCTTGAAGAGATATAAATTGAATAAACAGAGGCTTGAATTATTAGAATATTACTCTCTGCTCAGTTGAGAAGGCAACTTCATTATCATATCTACATTATTACTGTGAGGACATTCTATATTGTTAAAAGCAGCAGAGACCAACTTATACAGACATTTGCATAGTTGGATCTCTTGTTTGAAATAATTCTCTATTAATAAATAAATGCCACAAAGCGCCCTACACAAATGGTATACATATATACCAAAGATATTGCTCATCACATAACACGAGTATTCTGCCCAGTTTTTCAGTCATCTTGGATGGCATATGTACATAAAATCTGTTGGTTCAGGTGATTACACAGCACCAAGCTCTATGGACCACCCGGCGTCGGATTCCAGTCCATTCTTCCTCTTGCAACGCCTACTCAGGTAAAAGTAAGATTCATCTAGACAAAGATCATGAAACCATTGATCATCTCCAGGCATGGATGCTCATATTGTCAACATCAACTCACATGGGGGTAAATTCTATAGCAGCAATTCTACCTGAGGTGTTCATGTTGGGCTGAACAAAGTAACAGACTGACTATTATCACATTATCCTCTTTTTTGCCACCTCTTTGTTATTCTTCAATAACATTTAGACATTAGCCTTCTTTATATTCATCATTCTTGGTAAATGATGAGGGTGAAACCTGACAATTTACATACATCCCACATTATATTTAGACAATAGGTAATGTTGCTTTACAGACAGACGCAAGTGCAATGTAGTATCTTTAACCATAAATGTTGTAATATGCTGTCTATAATATGAATTTTACACACCCCAATCCGACACAACCTGGTTAGTTTATCAAATGATGGAGTATATACCATTTATGAATGCATACATTTATAATTAATACATTTTTTTTTAACAAATTTTATTGACAATTTCACATGAGGGAGTTAGTACTTCTAAGAGCTTGATAATAAACCTTGATTCTATTTAATTCATTAGCAAACTGCTCTGGGTAATGAAAAATAGTTGTTATCGTGTCAAGATATATATTAAATGAAAGCTTACAATGGTTATACTAAATATAAATGAATTAATTAACTAGCTAACAGCAGCGAGCTGTCTGAATTAATTAACTAGCTACAGCGAACCATCCTAATTAATGAAGAAGCGCAATCGCTATAATGAGTATTCATTAAGCCATATGTCGTTGTTCAGCTGATACTTCTTGGGGTTCTGGCCAAGTCCTATAGCGATGACAATCTTATGCTGGTGTCCACATTCACGAACACATACTTCATCCGAAATGAAGATTTTTCCATCAAGGACTTTCGAATTTTCCATTTGAAGTAGGGTAATTTTATATTTTGCTTAATAACCCTAGTTGCGAATATAACAGCTTTGCTCTCATGAGCATTCGTCAGCAAGTATTAGTCTCATCACGAAAAAGAGCAAATGCTGAAAGTTGAAATAGCACTGACACCAAATGTGTTTATTGGCTTGTGGCGTGTCCCGTGATCTTCACACGGACGCGAAACAATTTCACTCCAAAGTGTTGACTTAAAACAAGAATGTGCAAAGAATTGAGAATAAATAATCCCAAATCACACGACGTACTTGGTCGCTCTTTTTCAAAATGAAAATCCATTCCAGTGATGGCCAAATAATAAAGAAATGAGGTTCCATACTGATGTTATTGAGGTTAAATTGGTGGGAATAGGCGAATATTCTCTAAAATAAACACCATTGATTGATATCCATGCTAACTGAAATGGGACCGGAGATTACTGGTCAACTATGGTGAAGAAATCACAGCTCAACCTAGACCATGTTAAAGGGATCTTACGATCGATTCTAGCAATAGGGATGTGGAGATATAGAGTCATCTGAGCTAGGCAGGTGCGAGATGGATCTAGCATCCCAGGGGCTCGGGGCATATGTATGTCAGGGGGAATAATCCATCGACAGATTTCTGCCTGACCAAGCTTTAGTGTTTGTACAGGGCAAATAGCCCTAGAAAGCTTGAGAGCGCTTATAAATCCATGAAACTTGCCCAAAGCTTCCTCCCTGAAGGAACACTAAACAACATCATAGGATCAATAAGAGTTTGCTTATCTGATGAGAGAGATTGTGAACGCTTCAGTAACTGCCAGTAGTAAGATATGTGTATACAGGAGTGATGGAGATTCCAGGACTGGTCAAACACAAAACCTCAGTATCGTGCATATTATTATCTCAGTATTAAACCAAACCAGGGATTCGAAGCTAACACCTCTTGTATTGGGATTAACTACAAAATGACAATGGTTGAGATCTGAGCAATTTATATGTCATAATACGTGGGAACAGATTTCCTAACATTTTACCATTTCGTAGGATAGGAAAATGTCGGTCAAATATTTTTTAAAACTTTTTAAGCTAATGTACATTGACATTAAGACAAGAAGGATTTTTTAAAATGAAATTGAGAAAAAATATCTTTCGGACTCATGAAACTTGAGGGTGAAAAGGTAATGGGTATTGACAAAAGTTAGTAAGTAAAACATTGCAGAACTGGTTGGGCTAGCGCAATGTTTTCACAGAGGATATAACAACTTAGTCCTATTTTCACCTGAACAGCAGCGCAAACACAGCCCTCACACAGTTTGGGGAGCATATTATGAACGATTTGTGTATGAAAACAGGCTTCTCTGAAGTTTTTATCCCGACGAGTACACATATCTACAGAAGGAATTACCCTCTTCATTACAAATTGCACATGCAATAGTTTTTTTTTTGGACAAAATTTATTCAGGTAAACAGACAGTTACAATCTTCACAAAAATAGTTATATAATTGTGATTTTCATCATGTCCTGACTTATTATGCTATTCGTACAATGCAGAGAAGTATCTTTTCAAAACCAGTCAAATAGTTTTTTAGATTTTTAACTTTATCTTGTTATTAGAGAACATTTTATAAAAGATTTTTAAATAAAAATGATGATAGATGAGATGAAGATTACTGTCTAATAATACATACATTGGCTATTTTAAGCGAGTGTCATTGATATAATGGATCCTGTGATACAGAAAGCATTTGCTTATGCATAAAAAATAAGAATTAATCGATCAGTGGGATCATATACATAATTTGTACAGCATTTTTCAGGTGTTACGACAACAAAAGGAGTATTGGGTATTGGGTATTCATTACATATAGATTTGTAGATTTGTTTATTTAGCCAGTTTTATAGTTAGCCAGTTTAGCTTATCAATTATTTATTTACTCATGTGTAATTCATGTCATTATGGTTTGAGCAAAGGTCACCTTCAAGGTTCTTTCTAAATTTAACAGACAGTTCTCGCATGTGCTCCGGCACGGTTTACCAAAGCTAAAAACGCATATAAATAGTGTAAGACTAATTGGGATTTTCCCAGCATTCTGGATATCCTAATTAAAGCATGTTGATTCAGCGAAGGCAAAAAGGAAATATTTCATCTCAGGTAAGAAGGCATTGGCCCGTTACCAAGGCCGCCGAATGGTACTTTGCAACGGTTTCTGGATCAATTTTACACATCTTGATTAAAGACATGTCATGTGGCGCAGTTTCAAACAGAATGACATCTTCTGGATGCACGCGGTTTTCACGGCCTTGACTTGATGACTTGGGGTTAGATCAATGGAAAGAAATCAGCCAAATTAACTGGAGAATGACAGGAATTTTAATGCAATCATTAAATGAAAGCAAACAGGTTTCTATGATGGAATAATGGTGCAATGAAACGTTTCTGGATACCCTAAGCCTAGGATTCAAGAGGAGCGCACTGATTTGGAGGACCTAATAATTCTTTTTATAGTGCTCGAAACATTTTCCGTCCCTTGCCACATGCCTGCCATAATACAGTAAAGCCGAAGGCAACTAAATGATGACAACCCCAAGCAAACTCTTTACATGAATATATATATATCTCGTAGGCCTACAAATGATCGTCAAATTATAATTATAAATCTGCCGCAGACTCACATATGCTAATTTTGACGCATTTCACCTTTAATAACACATGTGTTGATGTTTAGAACTAACACGTTCGTTCGGAATTATCACATTGTGATGCACGTATGTGTCTCCTTGACTTATTCTAGGTAAATGAGTTGATACTTTCTTGGTCTTTTCTTCTATTTTGATAAATTATCCTGGCAAATATGATCGACACAACACCCATTTCTGTACTTTTGCACAATATCAATGCACTTGGATGCAACTTCTACCAGTGAGAGAGTCACATTTATCCTGGAACCTTATTCATACATGTATGCAAGACTCAGTTATTTTTACTTTTTACTATTACCAGTCGAATATTAATTTTGTTAATGAACATAATACAATGATGTTTTACACCTTTTAATCACTTCAATGTGTTAAAACAAAAACCCTTTACTAGGATACCCAAATAGTTTTATTAAAGTTAAACAGAGCAAAGGTTTGTAATCTATCAAGACTGAGGGTCAAAACGTACAACAGCCCAAAGGGCTGGAGTGCGATTTGACCCAACGTTGAGATTGATTACAAACCAAACGGAGTGCCATTGGGTATTCATTACATACATATTTGTAGATTTGTTATATTTACCTTATTAGTACTGTATTTCTTGTACTGTATTTCAAATAATCGGAACAAGTGTTTTGCGAAAAAAAAACCTAACACTCAGAGCCCTGCGAGATTCCATGAGAGTTTGCCCAGTGTCTCAAACCACCATATATTTTTAAGGTTTTATTCAATATCCTGCCCTCGAGGCTTCTATACATTTCTAAGGTTTAATATTTGTCTCCCTTGTATTTTGTATTTCTTTTTTGCATTTCTTGATTTTTTGTTTAAACCGAACCTTGTGCACAACGCACCATCACCTTTCATAACGAACCGAAATTCCTTTAATTCACATCGCGCAATTTGTCAATTATGTTTATCAACACTTTGACCAATAATAATGAAAAAAATAACTCTTCTTATAATAAAACTGACTTCTACCGTGGTTTCATCTTTGTTTTTACGTTAGCAGGTAGGAACTTAAAGAGATAAACCACTGTTATACGCACTGCTGCAGGCGGGAGTTAAAGGAACTAATGCATGAAAAATAAGGATTGACAGTAATTTTTTCAAACTTTGTCTTGAGAAAGTACATGGTTGGAGGATGACAAAAAGCAAAAAAAATGGATCTCAGCATATATTTTTTCTTTCTAGAGACCGGCAAAGTTTAGTATTGAAGTATGTGGGAAAAATGGATATTTTCTCAGATTTCAGACAGACAAATAACATTTTTCAATTGAAATGTCTTCTAAACATAACCACTATAGATGGTTACCCTCATGTATGAAAGAATAGGGTATCAACATATTTTGAAATATATTATTTAGCATTGAAAATCTTCAATATTCCTGTTTTTAACTCACCGGGATGCAGATTCAGTTGAATAACTTTTTTAAAAGGTCGGTGACCCCCATTTTTTATTGCTTGAAAGGGTAAAGCAATATGTTAGCTATGTTTATAGAGATTTTTAGGAGAAAGTTATTTTCAATTTTTTTTTATACTGAAAAAACGAAAAAATTGTCCTTTTCTCATAGACTTCTATAGTGAACAACCATAAATTTTGAGGCTCCCTAAAATGAAAACTAACCCGGTGACATATTGTTTTTATTGGCTTTTTGAATTCACATAACCTTGTTCTTTCACGAGGCAAAGTTTAAACAAAATGTTATTTTCAGTTTTTTTCCCAGTTGAACTGTGGTTTATCTCTTTAAGTTATTAGCGTACACAACATTTTTAAAACAGGAAGTCACAGAATCATTTTCCAGAAAAACATCAATGTCCTCCCAAGAGGTACTATTGGGGATATTACAGATACAATCTCCTAGTTTCCTGCACATAATTTGTCCATTGTTCATCACGACCATTAATCTTGCACATAACCTTTTCTCCATAATGGATTGCTCTAAACTTTTTACAAACCTCTTTTATGAACGAAACAAATGTAACCTCATTCGCGTGAAACAATCTCTTTCTATGAATGTAATCTTTTGCCAGAATGAATATCCAATTAATGAAATAAAAAACCTTGCCCCCCTCCACCGACCCAAGAAGGACTTGAGTAGGGGTTACTCCAAACCACCATATTTAAAGTATTGTGTCATGAAGTATATAATAACCAACATTATTTCATTAAATTTCTGGTCAATATAATATTAACCTTGCTATAAAATTATGCATTACACATTCCAATCAATTTCTAATTCTAATGTATTTTCCCAAATATGCAACTGACTTTTAGTTCCGAACATTAGTTCCGAATGTTAGTTCCGAACATTGTTAGGTCCCAAACATAAAAAAGGTAGCAAGAAGGTGTACTGATCATGTGATATTTTATTATTATTGTATATTAGTGGTAAATATTAATGTCATCTGTTATTATAAGCTGCTATGAGACACTGTAACAGTCTCTTTTGATTTTTATCAAAATGATTATGCTTTTGATGCCCTTATAATTTTGACTGTCATCAATAGTCAACAAAACAAGTGAAATAAGTACTTACAAGTAGTTGTTTGTAGTACTACTTAGTTGGAAGCAAAATTTACGCTTGATCTTGGTGTTTTTCTCTTCCTGTGCAAAGGCAGCTGGAGGTCATAAGTTACTTTTAGTGTGGTTGTGTTCGGAACTAACAAGAAAAAGGCCTACTCACAGTCCAGGGTGCATCCAAGGACCAAGATAACATCTCCATTGCCCCCTGCACGTTTGGTCGGCGATTTCGCTGTAACAGCTATTATGCTCCCATCACATTTAGGTAGCGTTTCAGTCACTGGGGCTCTTGAAGTTTCAATTCTACTCATTGGGTAAATAGATTGATAAAGGAAACTGCCTTATATCAATTCAATGTGATCATAATATGTTCTTGATATTGATATTCATAATGAATTCCAAATCTTATTTGAGGTTTTTCACCAATACAAGAATATTTTGAGGCAGCATTTATTAATATTCAATGCTGACTTTCGAGTCCCTCATAGAGAGCCCCATGCTCCTTCCATCGGTTTGTGATTAAGGACCAGCGACGGCAGTGGCCATGCTCTGGTTACCTGTTACCACATACTCATCTAGCAACAACATTTTGTCGTCCAGAATTGGAACCACCCTACACTGAACTTTTTTGGGTTTGACCTGTCCTACCTCTTCACATATTGAACCCAGTGAGTTTAAATTCTGAGGATCTATGGGCATAGCTCTTGTTGAAATAGTTTTTCTTATTCTTACAGAAAGGGATGTTCGGAACTAATGTTCGGGACACATATCTTTAGGTGAGGGCAGACAGTTTTCATGCACCCTAAATACAAAATAATGAGGATTTAACTTTTATTAATTATTTTATTGTAAACAGTATTAGGTCTCCATAGAGCATATCTAACGTATTGAATTATTTTTTAAAAAGACATTACATAGGGCACAATCAAAGGCTTTTAAATGAATTGAAAAAAACCGACACATTTTAAAGCGACATTAAAGAAAATTGTTTTAACCAATCCGAACCAGATTGTCACCACAGGTCTTTTGTGAAATTATCTATCGATATACAGAACACAATTGGTTGTATGTATGATAGATTCTTAACAGCAGGATTTCTTGGAATAATACACGTTTTGTCCCGTTTTCGTGGGATTCGTCCATCATGTATATATGATATACTTAATATTCTATACACATGAATTTAATGGGTTTCCATCTGTGATTGCATTGAACATCTACGTAGAAATCTCTATCAGAAGATTTTATCATTCCCTCTTTTAGATAAAATGTCATGTCTAGTTCATTCACGAACGACTCGATTCTTAAAGAATTCCCTGCAAAGCCATATCCCTGACATGGAGTACTTTAAGGCCGTTGGTCTTGGACATATTATTCCCAGTTGTGAGCGTTTATGTTATGGGAGACTAGAGATATATATAGACATCCCATAAGGGATTCAATGAATGAGACGATGTGTAGCATGCCATTCTTTCATATCACACTCAGACCCGATGTAACAGCACAGTTAGTGTCATATCACGATGGTGAAATGCGGATATAAATATTAGTTCGGCCACAATTATTTGCGATAGAGCTGCTATCAATGGCCTGAATAATTGATCGTTGACGGGCCAATGGCAAGACCTGCAGCTCAGAGCCCAGGGTGAACGCCTCCTGTCACAACCTCGTTATCGCGTAAATTGTCTCGATTTCATCCCGATGTCTTTTGCACGTCATTAATACTTTCAGTTTGAAAGGCCTACGAACAAGCTCAGCGCTGGCCGCAAAGAGGGAAGAAGTCCGAGTTTAATATAGGCAATCCTTGGGAATTTGGCTGCAACGCGCGGGCCTGTATTTACTCGATCAAGCAGATGTGGGCCAGTTGGAAATGGAACGGTATGATTTTTTGAGATAGCCCAAAGGAACTTGCTTAAGCAAACTATGTTTCACGGAGTCAAAGCTCCTTATGAATGACGGTTCTCATTTTGTTACAGGATGGGATCCGAGGCGAAAATCTAGAAGTAAGGGTTTCATCAATTCTTTTTACATAAGCTCACGTTCGTTTCCGTGAAGCCAGTACACACACACCCTTGTGATAGAGGCTAGTCTGAAGCCTTCAATTCAGAGCCTTCAGTCCAGAGCTTCCAGTCTAGAGCTGGTTTTCAATTTTCAAGAATAAAATCCAGAATCAATTGAAGGGTATTGCCCCTATCAAGAGAGAGCAATGTTGGTGTATCTTATATTTAATGCTTTAAGACCAAATGGTAGGTTATTTACCGGACCAAAACATCCCGAATGAAACCCTTTTTAAAAGAGTGTTTGCCCATAATATTATTTATTTCTTCATTCATAAAAGGAAAGGGACACTTTTTCTAGCACTATTGATGATAGATGCCAATGGTGTATTTTTTATGGTTATTTGTTAATGAACTTCAATGTATTTCTATCTTACTGCTTGATGATGGATTGAAATAATAGAATGTATATATGCCATATAGCAATGAAAAGATGTCTCCGTTCCCAAACCTGGTTATTACACAATTTTGAATATATGGCCAATCTATCCCCGCTTTCTGAATTCCCCTGTAAACATTGGCAGCTGAATATTTTTTAACACTTTCATTTATTACATCTCCATGTAATTCTTTACCATGTACACACATATAATAAAAAGAGTATGTACGAGTGTTCGTGAAGTGGCATGTCATAAAACCAGGAATGGGGAACCTTATGCAAACAGTCATCTAATAATAAGAGGGATACCGCTTGGAAAGGAGAAGACAAGGGTATAAATCAGGGCGTAGATTTCTTATGCTCTTTCAACTGCGGGTCTGGTCATTCAATTATGGAGAAGTGGGTTGTTTTTATATGGTGATAATACCAGGTCATCTGACTATAAAACCCTGCTTAATAGGGTGCGGACCGCCCATGATTTATTCCTTGTTGACATTTATTGGAAGCGCATGAAGTACAGCGCAGAGGAAATCGAGACTTAGAGTGCTGGAATGAGAGATTACTGTACAACACAATCCAAAGCAAAGGACACGAATTGAGGGTATCGAATTAACAGAATTGTGTAAGAATAACGTTCTAATATCTAAATGTATTGGGGAAATATAAAAATGAATTTCTGTCTGCCAATTTAATATCATCGCACCTCGAATAACGTCAGTTGGGAAAATATCGCAGGAAATATCTCAAAAGCCAGTTCTAGGAATAACAAAAATCCGGAACACGAGTGCAGTCTTTAGATATGAGGTGGAACATCTTTCATTCATTAATTATTAATTAATTAATAACCTGAGTAATAGGATAGCTGCAATGAAGATCTCATTTTGAAAGGCCTACAGCTATCGATCCGAACAGAGTTGTGGAGGAGCTCGTTGAATAAGCACAATTTTCTCCCAAGTGTGGGGGAGAATTGTGCAGTTTGTGTTCTGTGTTGAAATGTAGTTCTGCTGTCAAGGTATAATCCAGCGGCTCTTAACACATAATGTGTCTCTGCATTTGTTTCCATGGACTAGGTGGAACAAATCTTGTCTATTCTAATCAATTTGTGTTTAACATACTATGCCTTAGAACGCCAACTCTGTAATAATTTTGATCGCAAAAATGTGCACGGCATCACATATACATGTACATAACATATGTGAATAATATGGAAAAAAAATAGTTATCACGTTATTTAGCCATATCTGAATGGAACTATCTAAAACTAGGTAAAACTAAGATTATTCATGACAGTGAAGTTACCTCAACCATGCTTCCAATATTCACCCATTCTTCCAAGGCGTCGGTGGCTCTCATTTAACAAGACTAATTTAGATTGCGTAGACGCAATTAGGCATGATATTGTCTACAACATGGTCGCTCGAGCGGCAGAGCTTCTATTTTATTGGCATGGTTCATTTGATCGCTAATACAGTATATTACACGCGACTCCTGGCATGGTACTTTGATCCTGGTTCTAATATCGTCAACGCCGAGAATGCATCTTATGACGTCCGTATCAATTCTTGTGTTGATATTCAGATGTCTAACACATTTAGGACTCCTGGGTAACAGTGTCATTAGGTTGTCATTATATGAGGGTGCTGCCTGTTGCCTGGGTCGGTATGTAAGTACCCTGAAAGCAACGCGTACAATACACAAATTACCCTGAGGGCATCGGGCGAGCCATCCGAGGAGCAGGATGCTTGATTCGCACCGGAAGTGAATTGATGCCAGGATCTAATTGTCGTCTGGTGGAGCACGCCCAAGGAGGTGCGACACGGGGAGTGAAGTAAGGAGCGCGTGCGATAATTTTATTCACCGCATTAGATCGGATATCGGGTGGAATGGTGCGCTACGATTATGGCATAGATTGTGTCACTGTTCAGGATTGTGTTTAAACAAAATGACGGGAGGGTTTTACCGATGTTCAACCAGGCAGAATACGTATTTTCCCCAATACAATTGTAATTGTCTTATTTCCGTATAAAACATATGTAGCACCAGTGGGATGTGTGCAACTGAGGATTTTAAAAAGAAGAGCCTGGGGGAACACCCCGATATACGCGGGATGATACGATATGAGACGATCACGCAATACACGTTTTCAATACAAAGCTACTTCTCCTGTCTTTAGATATAAAGAATGCAGACACGATTTGTCTGGCTTGAAATTCGATTGGGAGATAACACCAGTCCATATTCAAAGCATTTCTTTGAGATTTAGGCGGTTGTGGTTGCGAATCCCCTGCGCTGCCACAATGCCAGTTCCAATCATGGAATGTTGGGAAAGTTATAGAACATATAGCGCTTAGATTGTCACCATGTCACATCTGCCAAGGCTCCTACTACCCAGAGCTTCCTCAGGCCTATGTATTCAAGGCGCTGCTCAAGAAGCTACTTTCTCCCCAAACCTGTTTTTGAGACCATATAGTAGCCTATCTGAAGGTGTGTAAAGAATAGTAAATATCTTCCCCTAAATAGCACAATAGCTATATCTATTTAATACGGTTCTAGGACAGCCGCCCGCCATACATAAAACAAAATAAAACATAATAAATAAAACATATTAAACCCATAGGGGACATTAATAACATTGAAAATACTATTAGGATTTTCCATGATTATTGTCCAGCTTCATTAAGGCATGGGTTAAAGTAGAGCAATGTGCCAGAAAAGAATTTCCTACCCCATTCCTCTCCACATCCCTTAATGAAAGAGCAATATATTCCATATAATTCATGTATCAACATTCACTTAAAACTTTCGGTAAGGCGGGTGAATGTCTTAGAATGGTAGATGGCCTAGGATGGCAATTGTCCAGCGGGTAAAAATGGGGGGGGGGGTGTAGATGTCCGGCGGGCGGTTGTCTTGACACCGTTGAGGTTAGCAATATAGTGCTAGCAGGCAGGAGGATGGAGCAATGATATGGGTCGGTTTCGACAAACTTTAACGTCTTAAATAAACCGTATAGATCTATGATATTCTGGAGGGGTTGGATACATGTATGTTGAGGGTTTTTTTTGTGATTGACATGAATTATCTCTTTGTGAGAACACTTTTCAAATTTATTAACCTAAATTATTAAGCCTTTTAAATTTCTCTGATTAATGACTTTTTGTTGGTTTCAAGTGAAGCAAGTTGCAGGAAAAGAATGTTATCTGCAAATCAGTTGAATCTGTAACTTTGCTCAGATTTGAAAATTTGGGTTTTTTTTAAACAGTTTTATTTCGTTACACATTTCACTACGTGATGCATTTCATTGTAGGAAACATTGCTGATGAGAAGTAATTAATCCAAAATAATATTAACATATTCACTGGCAAGAATGTTGAAACACATTCTAGGTGAGCCAAATCTTGTAATGGGTCTTCGGCTTAAAGCCAAGCGCTACTATTCACTGCCACGCCCCCTTTTCCATATACCATATTAATGGACATTTTACGTACTATTCCTTTAGTATAGAAGTCAATGGAGAAACGGCGCATTTTCACACATTTTATAGAATAATGGCTACTCCTACTGTCCCAAATTTTCTACACACATATAGTGCAGATTATATACTACATATAAAAAGGAAACAAAAATATATGTCATTGCGTTAACAATTTTTTATAGCTGTCTGAAATAGACATGTTTGGGAAACAGAGCTAGCTGTGGGTACTCTCAGTTGTACCCACTTAGCATGCAAGTCTATAGGGAAATGCTGTATTTTTCTTTCACGGTTTTGGGAATAAAACAAAAATGGGTACTCCTAATGTCCCAAATTTTTCTACACAAATAGTGCAGGTAATATTCTATGCATATATAGAGAAAAATGTATGTCATCATGTTAAAAAAATAATTGTTCTGAAATAGACATGTTTAGGAAACATAGAACACTTTGAAAGCAGCAGATTTTTGGGTTGTCAGCCATGTTTCATAGCCCCATAATTCAGAAACTAGCATGGTGACCCATTAATTTTAAATCGGTTTTATAAACACACATACTTCAAGAATCATATACTAAAGAATCAGAAAAATTACTTTTATTTTCGATGGGGAGAAAAATAAAATTCTTTTTATAAAAATGGTGAAAAATAGTGAGTTTTTTCGAGTTTCTAATTTAAAATTCACATCACATATTTGTTGCTTTCAGAATAAAAACAACAATGCACTCTATAAAAAAAGAGGCATAGAATTATTGGCCAAATAATACTCTCTCCAAAACTGTTAATTTTACTTTAATTGAGTGAATATAAATAGTAAATATGAACTATGAAGTCGAGGTACTGCAAACGATCCCCCCTTTTGGTCCTCATTGGTTCTTTTGAGATACCAAATTTTGAAGCACTGTAATTCAAAAATGAGCAGGTTGACCCATTGATTTTTTTTCATCCTTATGACCAGAAACACTTCAAGAATCAAATACCAAACTTTCAGAAAAATGACATTTATTTTCATTTTCCACTAGATATAGTAGCGTTTGCCTTTAAATGTGTTTAATTAACGTAAGCAGTCTTTCTTTTATGTAAGCAGTTTTTGATCTCTCGATTTTCATTAATAACCCCTTTTCTAAGAACGTTTGCATTCTCTTATTACCAATACCTGTACTTCGGTAGTATGAACTCTTCCAGAAAAAAAATCTTTCCAATTAAATAAAATTTGCCTAGTCTCCCCGGGGGTAAGGCAATGAAAATTTTAAAGAATTATTAAAGATTTCACCTTCACGGCAAAGCTGATAGAGAACAACAGATCAATGCGACATTTTACTTTGAACATACTAAAAATGGCAATTATCAAGTATGTGTCAATTTTTTTTATATTTTTTTGAAGAAACTTATTCGGGTCCATAGGATATCGACTCAGTCTCACTGATTAAATAATTGGAGGAATACCATGGCAAAAGGTCACCCATGCTAAAAAGGGAATCTTCCCTATCATTAATTTAAATGTCATACTATTGGAGGGGATGAACCATTAAAGGGTAAGGAACGGACTGCCCTCTTAATTTCAAATGGCTTCTATTTTAGGAAGACGTACGGTTTCCAACAATGTGATCACGCCAATCGTGTTAGATAATCTGGGTGGTGAATCTTTGCTGACGGCTAGATATGATATCTTCACCTGAAAATTAATCCTTGAACCCGTTGCAACACTAGATTCTCACAAGGTGTCAGAGTGAAACAGTTCAACGACCGCAGGGGATTGGTGTTGGTGTTCAAGTCCGAGGACATCGGTTAAGCACATTACTATAATTCCTTTTGACCAGATGAAATTAATTAGAAATATTTAATACGTTGGATATGTATAATTATATACATGTACTGCAGGAATAGATGCTGTTTTTAAATATGCTTATTCAGTAATCAACATTACATCATTTTCGGATGTTATTCTCAGTCAATCCAATAATAATCTAAATGAAGCGTTCACCTTCTATAAATGTTGGATAAGTTTACACATTGTCATGATACCAGAAATTAACAAGAATGGTTTATGGATAGACAAACTTCATATTCAGACACATATCGTATATCAGTGTGAGTGAGTTAGGCAGTACAGTATAATTCATATTAAACGCTGCAGGAGGAGAGGGGAAAAGAAGTACCAGAGAAACGGAGAATTTGGGAGAGGGGAGAATGAGAAAGAGGGACAGGGAGACACACACAAGACGAGATGAGAATATTACAGAGTGTTACACAAAGCAACTACAATAAATCGATTTGATCCAGGCGTACACTTATGAACTTTGTAAATGACTTCCGGTCCTCAATTTGATGGGCAGTTATTTCTAGAGAGTTCCAATATTTTGCTGTTTTATAAGTGAATGAATTTAATATTTTTATGGCTTTTGGTTGGAGTATCAAATTTCTTCTACCTGTTATATGGCTTTGAGAACCTCTAATGAAAATAGAATTTACCTTGGAAAAGCCCTCCTACGCGTCCATTTATTTTGAATATATATTTGGGATGGGTGTGAGACTACAGTAAAAAATTCAGCAAGTGCAATTCATCAACTTAGAAATATCTTCCACTGCATAAAAATTCCTGTTTTTTTGTGTACCATTCGTCGAGAGCATAACCCTACATTAGGTAGAGCAATGTGGATATGATCACCATGCCAACCACATTCTTAGTCAACAAAGCTTAAAGTCAGCTCCGATAATGGAAGCACCAATTAATTCTGGGTATGAAGAGAATCGGTGTCTAGATAGCAAGCAAACTCTTACATATGTCAGGTTCTTGGGCGTCTCAGTCAATGCCCACGACAAGCCCACGTTCTCCTGAATTGTGTGGTCACTAGCCATAACGTATTCGTATAACTTTGTATATTACGAAAGAGGAAATAAAACCTTCAAAACACAGCTGCTATATGCCGCACTATCGCTCCATTGATACCTAGCTAGGGTTCGTTACATAACAAGCCTATGTGCCAGTTTTCCGTACACATATTTATTTAGGCTGGTTAAAGGGTGGTCTCCACTGGCTGCGGTAAGCTCTGCGGTAAGCTTGCGGTAAACCTTGCGATGGTGCTGTGTTGGTGAGGAGTGGCGAGGTCCTGCCTACATCGTTCACTGACCATGTATGCAAGGACTTCGTCATTCCTCACCACCTACAGAACCAGCACAAACCATCGCAAGGCTTAGCGCAGATGAGCTTAGCGCAGCCAGTGGAGACCACCCTTTACAGTTACAAAGACTTTTCAAAATAATATAGTTTTGTAAATAAATCGCAGTTCACCTAACGGTGCTCTTCCACTGCTGCCTGAGTTTGGCCGGCTTTTGCTGCAGAACTTGTCAAACGCGATGTTTCTTCATAATTTGGGAGGATTATGTGTGGTTGATTTTGCTACAGGGATCTAAAACATCCTTATTTGTATTTGGAGGACTCGCCCGAATCCTTTCCTATGATGACTTATTACCGCTCACCGGCTGCTGTTTTTGCTCGACCGTTTCTACTTCAAATTCTTGTATAAACATGTAACAGCAGCAGAATATTGATGAATTCAGTCCTATAAATCATAATTAATATAAGTAAATTTGGTCAGATTGTCTTCGTCATAATAGGTGAAAAGCAGAAAAATGGGCATTAAACCGTGATATGGGATCTTCTGCTGATGTTCTCAAAATGGCCATGGTGCTGTTTTACTCTTTTTTTATGTTTCCAAGAGCAAGGAACACTATGAATATGGATGTTTTAAATAGTTGAAATGCCTACTGGTACGCTTTTCAACTAAAGACATGCAAGGAGAATGTGAAATTGTGAATAGGCCAAAGGTAGATGATGATATCAAAGAAGCGTGCTTTATAATAAGATGAAGTTCTCAAATATGTGCAACAGTCATACTGCCGAGTATGTGTTTTACTTGCTACTCTAGATATTGGAAGTAAGATAGAAACAGACCTTGGAAAAGCCTTTTTTTACTGTAGTCTCACACATTTGACAACAACCTGATACACTCTGATAACTGGTCGCAACACTTTCAATGGGAAATGACAAGTACTACATTATCCTGTCAGGTAGTACTACTATTGGAAATACCTACTATATAAAAGATATATAATAAGCTTAATAAGAGGCAAAATTAAAATAAAAATTAACCAGTATACGATGTGCCGGCGAGAGATAAACCCACCTGATACTGGAAATGGTGCCCCATGCAGCTGTGAGGTACTTAATCAATCATAATTTAGACACATCTAATGAAAATTAAACAGGGTGTGCATGTCACGAAACCAAGATGGGTGAAGTATATTGTTCAATTGTCATGTCTTTATATCTGTTTAGATCATGCTATAGTAAACATGGACAGGAACGTATAGTCTTGGATGGCCATATAGGACACCCAATTTTATCGAGAACTGGCGTTGCCCAGGGAACCATACTCGGACTTGTTTTATTTAGTATTTAAATCAATGAATTCTCCTCACATAATTTTGATAGTGATATCGTATGATATGCGGATGATTGAGGTATCAGTATGCTTCTCTATATAACCCAAGATACATTAAAATTTAATAGATTGAGTTAGATAGCGAAACATTTAGTTAAACGGTCTAACCGCAAATGTAAAAAAGAGGCAAAATGGCAGATTACAAGGGGTAATAAGTCATGGTTTATAGATAATATGGAAATCGAAATGCATGGAAAGAAAGTAGAACGTGTTGATCAGTTCAATTACCTAGAAGTCACAATAGATGATAAGTTAAAGTCCAACATACCAGAGCCAGTAGATACTTAGGAAAACTAGTGAAGCTGAAACAACTTTTCGACGATTATAATAAAAAATAGCTGTAAAGATTGATACTACCAACTAGTCGATTTTTTGCCCCCTATTAACATAAAACAAGCAACCACATTTGACAACAAGCTCACAAGCATTGATTCGAGGTGAAGTTATTAATATTATGGGCCGTTAAGTCTCTGTAACACTTCTTAATGGTGCAAATATTGATTGTTATCGCTCTTAAGGAATATTACACAGCCTGGCCGGGTTGGGTTTATAAATGTTACAGCATCGCCCTGTGGAACTCAGGAGAACTAACATATTTCATAATTAATTCCTTGGCCGAGATTATTCTAGGCAGATAAGGGATCTCGTTATATCTAAGGTAAGGCCCAGAAGCTACTTGGAGGTCCTATGCCAGTTTTCCCCTGGGCTACAGACTGGGGAATTACAAGATCAATAGGACTGTTTTCCACAACGTTATATCATAGCACACCACAATAGCAATTATGTCATTATTTTGTAAACATATATAATGTACATATACTCAGGTTCCCACTCCAGTTTGGTGAATTAATGAAGTATTAGATAGCCACTGCTGTACCAGAAAGAATCCATCAACCATGATCGCTTTTTCCCCTGAAACTACAACTCCAATCTCTGCCGGTTTTATCTAAAGAAGGCGAGAGTGAGAGCATATACTTTTTGACCCATAGTATTACGAATGGATCGAGGTAATCTCACTTTTCCTTTCTCACGAATACCCATCAATTGTGTTGAATGAAATCAAAATGAGTGAGTTTTCATATGCATGCATTTATAATATATGCACACGCACAGAAAACTTCCTAAATGCATAGGTGCATACGTGCATATTTTATAAATTCATGTATATGTATTTACGAATAAACACCCGAGATGTGTGTAGAAGATTGCGATGATCTCAATTTCAGATGCCCCAAACCAACAGCATTAGTCTAATCAGGCTTATGAATGATTTTACGCCTTTACTAGTAGTATATAATAATCTTCTCGAGAATTAAGAGTTATGAAGCCTTTCCTTGGAGGATTAGCCCACCAATACTTTTGGTTGTGGCATCATCTACACGGGATTTCATGAGCATGACCGAAAATTGAAAAGCAAAATCCCTGCAAAGAAAAATGATATAAAGAGATGATATAGAAATATTCAAAATGCTGTCTCGATTTATGAGAATTTAGGTCTTCATAACGCAGCTAAAATCAGCACTCTATGACCATAAAAGAAATTGTTCATTGCGAGAAGCGATTTGTGGAATTGGATTTTAGGAATCATAAAATTAATAAAATTCCACTAATACTTTTGAGTAATGCTCCAGTTCAATAAGTGCGTACTTTCTATGTAAAAGCTATGGTAATGCACTATTTTAAACTATTCTCTTTAGACAGGCTCCCAGTTGGCAATGCATCTGAAAATGCGCTTACAATGTCAACTATTTTAAAGCCATATTGCATTGTCCATAAAGGTGATTTTCGTAGACAGTTACCAAACAATGATTCCTCAATGGTTCTGAAAACGGAGAGGATGAGAACAGTTTTGCACCAGGCAGGGTATTAAGTCCGATGGAACAGTAACCTGAGCGCCTTAGATGTTCATTTTATACGACATTAAACGATTCAAATGGAAGCCGCGATCTGCAGGGCAATGCTTCCTCAATTAGAATGTCTGCCACTGGTGAGAGCTAACCTCTGGCTTCCTTATACCATGACAAGAATGGGACAGAAGCAATATTTTGAGATGGGTATCTGGTAGGTATCCCCAAACGATTTCCCCAACCGGAATATCTTCTGCTAACGTTATAAAGGAGGGAAGTTGGAGATCTTGTCTTCAGGCTAAACATTCACCGCCCGAAGAAAAGTATTTTGTAGTAAAACAATCCGTCCATGTAAAAGCAGCCAAGGCTAATTGTCTTTTACCAACTGGATTTTTTTTATTCATACAGAAACCCATATATTTCTCTCTCTTTTCTCGAGTAGAACGTGCAATGCGGTGAAGGCACAATGTTAATGAAACACAAATAATAATGTATTCGGGCACGAAGTCCAGAGCATCTACTCCAGAATCTCATCATCATAATTCATTTCCTTGAGTCACGGCATGGCAATTGCATTTGCACAAATCTCGACGATGGAAAATAAACAACATTGAAAATGCTCTGCCCTCCAAATGTTTCACGGCTTGAAGCTCTCGATCCCAATTAAAAAGGCAATTGTTATTCGATAAATGTAATAACGGAGTGGTGCGCCATGTGGTTCATCATCCTTCCGTTGAGGGCGCCAATGTACTTCTCCCCGTTAAAGGTTGGACGAAGTCATGCCTGATAGCCAGGTGCAAGCGTCAAGAGTGTCCACTGTACACTCATCCTAACCACCTCCCTCCTATCCTCCTGAACAAAACACTTTATATGCCATGACAGAAACGGATCATACGTTTTCTACCAACAAGGGAACATCGAGTTTCCAAAGCTTCTCATGGCTTCGACCATTTGAAAAATCTATTTATCAACACCACTCCTCTTACAGATACTTTATATAACCAGCGCCTAGTCAGTGTAGGGGTGACATGTTTAGGAGTTTAACATGAGTACATTTAGCCATTGTTATTCTTACACAATCCTCTCATCATCTGTGTCTTCATCAGCATCATCGAGGTCGCATCTGGATCGTGGAGTGATGATTTTAAGTGGTTATCATTAATGATGCAGCTGTTGGGCATGTGCTGGGACTGCAGACTTATGCTCGCCAAAATGTGACCGACCACTGGCTTGGTGGTGAATGCAAGTTTCATGGATCCCGGGCCCGAGACTGTGGGTGGCGCTTCGATGTATGTTGTTGTTGCCTCCTAACTGGTAGTAGTAAAGTATAACCATCAACTCACGCTCCCTCCCAGCTCTCCGATCTCAGGTAGCTCGGAGGACAATTACATCTCTGGACTCGAGACCAATTGCGAGACAAGCCTCTCGAGCTGGTCAAGGAGAATCTGCTCATTTTAAACATAGGTGAGCAGTGGCCAGGAGTGTTCAGTGGCATGGAAGCCAAGTGGCTTGGAACCACTTAATGATGTAGCACCGCACCTTTTTAAACATCGCTCATGCATATAGATCTCTCTCCCATTCACCGAATCACCAACCGGCTCGATCCCCCTCTCTCTCTCACTCGCTCTTTCATTGGAAATGAGTGGAAGCCGCTGGTCTGTGGTTATTTAAAAAATACCAGCGACTCATGCATACTTAAAACGGATACTTACAAGGACATGTACATTTAGGATAAACTACTTATTCATTTTGTTCAGCTTTGGCAGATTCGGAAATTTATCATTCCTTGCATTGAGGGATATATATTGTAGATACGTGCAGAGAGCTATTACCCAGGATATATTATGTGAAAGGAAGTGACCAACTGGAAAATGCTGCCTGTAGGGGTTGTCAGAGGTTGAGAACCGCCACCAGTACTCAATTGCTGTTGCCTAGATAGATAATCGTTGCCGTTACAGAGGATCTCTATCCCAGGTCTGCTTTGAAATATTAAACCTAACACTAGCAGCTTATAAACTGCATGAAAACCGGCCGTTTGCACTAAACAGCCTTACCCACAGCGTGCATCCTCTACTGAAAGGAGAGTCCTACCATTCGGAGCTTTCATTTTATGCCAATTAAAGCAGACGGTGACGTTAAAGCGTTTGGCCACGTTCACTGTTTGTTTGGGACGGGCAAGGTGCGATAGAAAAGTGCCTGTATGTCTTAGGGCGAAGCTTCTCGGCTCAGCAAGGCTCGCTCGAGAGAAAACTACCAGCGTGCGCCAAGGCAAGTCGGCCAGCATCGAGTGCGTAGGAACGTACGTGGAGCCCACGTTGTTGGAACATTCGAGGAGTGCTCTTGAAAAAAATAGATTCATAACCGCTTATCTTAACTTCCATAATTGACCCCGTCGAGCAGCAAGGAAGGGACGGACGACGACAAGTGTGTGTGGCCCTGGCCATTTAATTCTCTCTATAATAGTTAACAGGACACCAACACTCTGGATAATATTCGGGAGCTACGACCAGGATGGGAAGGCCGAGGCAGATCACAAAATGGATAGTGAGCATTGTTGTCACCCTCCTTGTGTCGTTTGCAGGTACGTATTGTGTTTCTACAGCTGCATAATTAATCAATCAAGCCTAATCAAACTAACCTAATGTATGTATCGTTCACTAAGCTGACTCGGTTCATGGAGTATTTCGGAGGAACTATTTTAGATTATTGGTATCTATAATTTGTATTCTCACACATTGGCCTCAGATGGCTTATGAAGCTTTTAATTTTAGACTATTCATTGATTAAATTTTGGCGTTTTTATTGGGTGCTGAAGTATCTCCACTGCGCCACGCGCTGTTTTCTAATATCTTGTTTTTGATCACTATCTGCATTTGATGTAACCAGATATTTAGATACAATTTAATAAACACCTACTATCGATGATGTGGAAATATATTTTCCAGTGACGATATAAAACATATGCACATATATAATAGTACTTTTTGTGAAACAACGAAACAAGAGAAACCGCTGGCGTATAGGAAATACAATTCTATCCAATAATTCATGTTCTTGAATATTTGAAGAAATCGGGCGTTGACTGTCATTCGGGGATTTATTTCATTCGGTATTGATCGAACCGTTGCAGCAATGGTATGGTAGCTTATATGCCACATGATTATAATTCAGGTAACTAGAATTGGGTCTCATGTTATTTCTTGAGCGCGTTTAAATACGTTTACGAATTAGTGAACATTTTCACATCGCCGAGGCCATGAAAATGTCGAAATAGTATCAGTTGGTTATGGGTACCTTAAACTTCAAGACAGGTTAAAAGGCAATGAATAGGCAATGACTCCACATTGAAAAAGGTTCGGACAATGCGGGATATTTATGACAAAACAGATTAATCTTGTCTTTATATGGAAGATATTTAGGATAGAACGCATCGACTACAATTAAGACATACAGCTTAATACTGAGAAAGTTATTTTCAAATATTTCGATATAAAACGAATTTATTCAACTTAAATGCCCTTGAGTAGAGGGAGAATCGATAACCTTAGCGATTCGCATTGAGCCCCTGAATATACGATGAATTGTTTCCACGTTTAAAAAGTTTAGTTGAATTTTTGGAAGTAGACTCATTTGTGTTCAACCTTACATTGGAATGCTGACGCTAGTCAAGGTTCCTAAAGGTTTATTGACGCACAAACTGTGTTCGCGAATTACAAACAAGCCCGGATTAAGGCATATATATCGTTCTTTTTAAAGAGATTCGATGAGACCTTCACCCGTCAGGTATTAGGTAACCCTAGTTCCTCTTCCCCCGAGGTTCTCGCGGAAAAGCAGAAGGTATCTGGAATATCAGACTCCTTTGTAGTAAGCCTTTTTGTGTCCAATTACGAGAGGGACCTTATTGACAGAGACAGACAATTTGGACAAAGGAGAGCCATGGGAGAGTCTTAGGGCAGTTGGCATTGCCACTGACATATCGATTCTCCAATCGTTGCATCAATAGATGTTGTCTGTTTGCAGAGGGAATGAACCACGAGAACAGGTTGCTCAAAGAACTGGAAAAAGACTATAACCGCCACGCAAGACCTATATCTGATGTTCTGAAGCCCATAGAAGTCTCCATTTCCTTTTACCTTACGAAAATCCTAGGCTTGGTAAGTATTCTTTTAATTAAGATTTTCATAACAATTCAAGACTTGCATACTGAATGTATATTTTTCTAGGATTTTGTATCAGCAACAATGGGATTGATCGAACTATTCAACAGTTCTTTGACATTGTTTTTCTATTTTCTTGTGAGATTCCTTTCAGGTGCTCCGGTAATTGCTTTCAAATATACAACCTATGAGTGGTTCTCTACATAAATCAGGGTATGCAGAGACTGTATTTGTCTTGCAACAATACATCCCGATAGTGCTTGCGGGTATTATAACACCTTATTGACACAACTCACAGACTAGGGTTTCTCATGTATCAACGGCCTATTCAATATGTGAGAGGTTTCATTTTAACCGACTTTTGATATGTAGCATGTTTATCTTTGACGTAGAGTTTGGATGATCATATATCTTAAGTATCTGCTTTTAATGACTTCTAGTACTTTTGTAATAAAGAAAAAAAGCGGGTGGCTCCTTGAATTATTGCTAGCATAGATCTTTCAAAGTGAATGCGGTCTTACTGTGTGTGGGCAATTTATTTGATGATATATAATGGTGGAATATGCATGCCTAATATTGAAGATGGAGAGGCATCTTTGTGCCTCGGATACTTTGTTCCCTGGGATATGTCTCGCAACAGGTGCATTTCTCCTCCGTGCTATTACTTTATGTCATTTTGATGCAGTAGTATACAGGAAGCGGCGGTATTGAGTTCTTCTCTTCGTGACATTAAATAGCGCCGCCTTTCAATAATAAATCATACCCCTTAGTGATATTCTCATGTTCTTCCACTGCCTACCTTATACCAAATTTGAATAGCCGTCCCTGGAGCCAAATTAGCTTATATCATGGCTCTATATTACATTACAAGGCAGTGAACAGTAAAATGGTAAAATGCACTTTGCGGATTCATGCAAATTGCAGTTACAAATTCTCTCCAATGTCCAGAGGGGGTGTTATTCTGGGATTTCCGTTGAAGCCTTCATAATGTAAGCGAAACTCATGCTTTCTAAGTGTGAAATGAATAGTAATTACAGAAAGTGCATGCTTTCATAAAAAATAATGATATGTTTTATAAGACTTTATTGGTAAGCCTTCAGCAAGGATCATTTTCAACTTTTTTTTTATCACCAATGTATGTGACTTAGCATACATGTATGGGGAAATAAGAGGGTTAAAGTAGGGTCGAGGGAAGGGCAGTTTTGATCTGGATGGGAATCGAGGGATTGCGATCTACCTAATACATTCAGCCACGGTCAGCTGGGCATTTTGTTCATGGGTACACTCGAGGTACTGATTGATAATTGGTAATTTATTGATCTTAGTAAGTGGTTGTAAGTTTTACCCTGGGGTCATTCGGCGACCTTCTTCAGAATTTCGAGAGCAAATGACAATCATTTGCGTCCGAGATATCTTACGAATATCCCCAACATATGAATAGTAGCATTTATTACTAAAGGAATCAATTACTAGAGATTTATGGTCGCTAATGGAAAAATATATATTAGTGAAAATATCATGATTAGTTGAGAAAGCGTGGAAGCCTCTTGCCAGGATTGAAAAAGAAATATGATAGGTGCGGCATATGTCGCATGCGACACAGTAGGCCTACTATGGAAGACGGGATCCCTATGTTGCACTTGTATCTCACTTGCAGCCTGCACCACACTTGCTCTAGTAAATTACATTACATTTTTAGTTAAGGCCGTTAATAAGATCACCAATAAGGGGACCTCCCGACTCCTACCTACAGAAGTCGGTGTCACACGTCCCGTGAAATCGGTGGCACGTCACTTGCCACCTCCAGAAGTTGGTGTCACAAGTCTTATGACAATTCGGTGGCCTCCTTACGTAGCCTAAAGTCCATGCTTTAATCCAACTGACGTAGGATCATATATAGTGTGCCGATGTATATCAAGGTATTGCCAATCATAACCCAACATCCCAACCCATAACAAGTTGAATTAAGGTTACTATAAACGTAAGATGGTTACATCATCGTAAACTAGGAGTATCCTTCCATTGCATTAGTTTGAGTAATGTTGCTGCACCAATAAGAATGGGGGATGCGACTCTTTCCCGTTCCTTTCTGAATATGCTAATTTATGATAATTCTTTAATCAATATTGCTATTTCATATTTCGTCCGAGATTTTGTATCAAGTAGATACTGTACTTTTACTCAGCACCAAGCACTGAGAGTAATCGTAGTCTGGAACAGCATATGAATCTTTTATCTTGCCTAGTCGACTGTCTAATGAGTTTGATTCCAGACCGTATCATTGAATGTTCCATCAGAATGATCATTAAATGTGATTCTATGAGATAATGACGACTGTCCTAGCTTTAATCTCATCCACTACTTTGGGATTTAGATGCATATTATGAAGACCCCTGTGACTTGTTTTCAGCAGTATTTATTACATTTCTATTCATGTGAGTTGGAGGAAGTAATATTTCTTTTCCCATGACGATATGATTCTGGCCATAGCATAAATCGAAGTGGACAGAAATAGGATATTGCGCACCTAAAGTACAGCAGCAAAGTTCCAAGCCTTTTGATGTATTAGTAAAATTCCAGAGGGAGAGCATACGTTATCAATTTAACGTTTTCCTATAGCGAGATATGAGAATACAGGGAGATGCTCGCACTATTCGGTGCCTGAATGTTCTCAAGGTCCTTGTTATTCCTAACAAGATGTCACCTAAACAAAAGAGACATTTGCCACATCCCTTGATATTGTTATTTTATAGACTAACATCTCATGTCCATTGACGCCGGGGACAGTGTTGTGTTCAATATCCAGTGGATCCATTTTTCGATTATTCTTCATCGGAATTTGAATACCACAGGAGAACACCTGTTCGTCTATCTGTATACAGATGGACGCAAATTATCTCAATATTGGGGAGGTTCTTCACTTCTGGTTTTCACACCGTCCAACGGCGCTGGTGGAGGGAATATTTTATATACATCTACAACCTCAAATATACTGTCATAGTATGTTGATGGATTGGATTGTAATACATTTTTAGTACTATTTATAATTCGTATAATAATGTCAAAGCCTATATATATGCTGTTTTTGTATCTAACATATTCAAACTTATTAACCTTGTTAACTCTCTATCTACTTCTCTGTAAATGTATAGTAAATCAGGCTATTCTGAGAATATTTGTACTTATGTATAAAGATGTCTTCGACCCGAATAAAATATTTTTCTAACTCAAATCAAATCAAAGTCCATATCGAATCTAATTTCCCCTCAACGTGAACATAACAAGAATGTAAAATAACATCTAAGATGGTGTCGATTTCAGGACCGGATTGGGTTAATGGTAACGTGATATTGACAACCCCTAAAGAAAATTGAACATTTTCAAGACAGTTTTATTATGGATATTATTATGTAGTTTACGTCCCTGTTAATGTGATGTGTTTCAGGAAAATGAGTCGCAAGTCACAAAAATAGACTTTGAGATATCATCATTATTTGGAAAGATAAGACCAAGCCAATTCCAATGATAGTAAACAGTGGGACATCTAATAAGTATTTCTATATTTTAAGTCTGATATTTTTATTCTTGGAAAAAAATTTGTAATACTTTTTTGTGGACAATTACTAGTAAAGTAGCTACAAATACTCTATAGGATGTCCTTAGAAATGCCTGCCCGAAGTCTGAGAACTAGCGCTGCCGTTGGACAGACGAAGAACTAAAAGTGACGGGTCAGAAACCCAGTGCATTGGATTAACATTGGAGACGTTTAGTTTTCCCCCGATTATTTAAGTACATTATACAGCTGAAAAAGCATCAATTTTCAAAGACAACGTATAGAGTGTTTTTCAAGTATTCCTAGAATTTGAACAAAATCTGAATTGTAGTTAATTTGAATAATGTAGTTTTATGTGAGACAAGAATGCTGCTGACCACCTCTCCTTCCCCGCTCCGTCGCCAGCCACACACTCAGCACCCCTTGCCCCTTGACCACCCTGTCCCGGCCCCTGCCCTAGTACACGTCAGCCGACATGCTCCTAGTGATAGCTAGTGATCCCCTGTAGGCTCTAGTAGAGAGGCACACTGACCGTTTACAATTGAATAGTTGCATTCTATTTCTAAATTCAAGGCTCAAGGGCTGTGAATATCGGTTAGAAGTTCAACCCAAAAGAAGTTTTGTTCCGGTTAGAAGGAAAAGTTGGCATGGGGGTTTTAGTTTGATGTGAAGTAGAAGAAACGGTTCCCCCTACCTTCCTATACACGCTATGTTTTCATGGCTACAACTGAGATGAATGTAGGAAGTAAAGCATTAAAACTAAAAGGGAAATACTTGAATCTCCAGATAATTCAAGTGCTTAGTTACTATTGATATGGTAGAAATGAAATGATAAATTTGGTCATTATTAGCGGAAGTATTCTTCTTTAAAATGAAGATTTAATGTAGTGATATTCTACCGTCCGGGTATAAACATATAGGCCGTCATTTGACCCAGATCTTTCTGACCCGTCACTTGGACTGTGCAATTTCATATGACTAGAAGCGGTAGATGCCTAAAAATGAAAACATTTCTACAAAGAGATCATGAGGATAAAACACTTACATAGAAAATATCAATGATGCAACTTGTGACTCAATTTCCTGTGACACATCACATTTAGACTTTATCCTATGTTTCAATACCTATGACCAGATATATAGTTTACCTACTCTACTATACTCACATCCCTTCTACCGACGATTTGTAATTTGATTTCATTCCATTCGGTATACCAGCAGGCAGTTCTCCTCAACGCCGAGAAATATATTTATCATTGGCTTTTCTGCCCTTTTTCTGTAATGACTATGTGACCTCTTGATTCAACAAGCACTGCCACATCGCTTGGAAATTGCTGAATAGTGTAGGGCAAGTTTTGACGGAAATCTTTATATGGATCAGATCTTCAGAAAATGTACAATTAACAGCTCTACACATTTAGTAAATTCTGCTTAATTCAACTGAAAAATGTTCAATACTAAGATGACCAAGGGACATAGCGGGAAGCCGTATCGTCCCGCGGCAGAGGTATCCGACCAAGGGTGCGTAGCGCCCGCGGTCGGATACCGAAGCCAAGGGACGATACGGATTTCCCGCTATGTCCCGCGGATTTTTTTGTATTTATTTCGCCGTTTCTTATCAAAATATATTCGAGCATGACAGGTTTTGTTTACATCAACGTCTTTGTTTACATCAACATCTTTGTTTACATCATGACGCCCGTCATGACTCCCGTCATGACGCATCTGCGTATTTCTACGCGCTGTTTTTTCCGACCTGCGTGGGTCAGAACTATATTTTAGAACGCAAAATTATTTAATTCTGCACTGTCATGTACATTTATTTGGCTTACTGTTTTGAAGTAAATTAGTCTACTAAACATATTCCATCCTTTATTTTCTTAATTCTGCAATTCATTTGTGCGTTAATACTATTTTCATTGGAGAACTATATTCATTCCGTATCAGGCCTGAGGCCTGATACGGCCGTCGTATCGGCCTCAGGCCTGAGTTGCAGTCTCAGGGCTAAGTCAATGGGCCGTACGTATTGACCACAGCCAAAGGTGAAATAATAGTTATATCTTAATATATTTGATATTGTGTTGACTCAGACAATCTGTATGGTGGTGTTGGACTGTATTTTAAACCTCATTTTTGTCTCAAATTCGGGGTATTTGAGAGGATTGGTGAAGGCGAATTGTACATTTTCTGGCGATTTCACCCATATAATATTTGCAAGCAGCTTTAAAGTAAATAGTAATAGGAAAGGCACTGAGACTAAAGGATCACCAGTCACAAGTATTGGAACACTTGCAAGCTTCTTAATTAATTAGGTATCTGTTATTTAATGACCATACATACCTGGATTATATGAATTTAATTGACACATCCTCTCGTTGGAATTGAATGGGCTGAGCGTGCAAAAACAACTTACTTTCCTTATTACCTCTCCTTTCCTTGAGCTGCTATCGGGTGGACGGGGTGTTATATGGGAAGGTTTTGAATAGATTCAAGGCCAACGTAATTTGAGACGAGACTATCATTAAAGTTTCATTATCCAGATGGTATTATACCTATAGCGCCATGGGTCCTGACAGTGCCATGACTAAATGTTGGCACATTTCCAGACCCGGTATCATTAACTAAGAGCGCCTGTAGATTTTAGAAATTAGTCTCACATGTGGGATTTGAATGATGAATTTAACCCATCGATCGAGTGGAATTTCATTTAATCTTTTTGGCTAACATGAACGTACTTATTTATTTTGTTTCGTTTCATGGAACCTTCAGGCTGCTGTAGTTAGTAATCGAAAACCCGAAATCATATATAAGTAGCATATGATGTTGAGATTATGGAACCGAAATACGAGAAGACATATAATAAGAATACCTCATCATTAGCACCCGATTGTAGCGAACACAATAATCTAAAACAGACATTAAATAAGATACGATAATATAATATATAGTATACTATTATAGTCTTTTTCGTAGAGACCGTCCAGATACGATGTATAACAAGGTATAACAATGACGATGTAAACCATCTTTACTATGTATACATACCAATGTTATAACAGTAATACGAACACAGTGACTTATCATAGAATATCAGTTACACCATTAATCAAATAACTGAAATGTCGCACACTGGCATTTGAATTTCGGTTTACACAGAACTTAATTCACTCCCAGCTGGAAAGGACTACTTTTTGTATCGTAAGAAATGGTGTAAAAGGAAAAAGGGGAAGATAGAGAAGAGAGAGAGACAAACTGATATAGGTAATAGGAAAGTCGCTATATAGCTAAACAATGTAAAAATAAAAGTGTCGCTTTTAAACCCAGAACATTATTACCAGAGTAATGGTAGCTAACTTATCTGGCGAAATTAATACATTGTGTTACACAAATTATGTTGCTTTATTATGTATATATATATACACGCATTGCTCTGCAAACAACGTATCTAGAGTGAGTTACGCATGGTGCGTATTTCACTAGTGAGTTACGTGGTATTGTCAAGGCAACCAATCAGTTTTTTTACCAGGTTTACCACGGTAATTGATATTTATGACTCGATTCTTTTATATTTTCATGATTGAAAGCATAATTATATAATAAATCTGTTAACTACCTCGTTGGTTTCAGTTGCTTAGAATATTCACGCTCCTTCAACCAACTCGTTAGTTGACCTGTATTTATTACATACACTTCAACCATGCTTCCATATAAGGTATGCTGCTTGTTAGAATTCCATATTAATACAGGTTAACTAACGAGTTGGTTGAAGGAGCGTGAATATTGCACGAGTTGCGTAGCAACGAGTGCAATATTCTAAGCGACTGAAACCAGCGAGTTTTATTATGAAACCAGCGAGTTTTATTATGTATACATGCTTTCAATGATGAAAATAGAAACAAATCGAGTCATGAATTTGAATTACCGGTAATCTTATTAAAAAAACAGATTGGTTGCCATAACACCCCCACGTAAATCACTACTGAAATACGCACTATGCGTAAATCACTCTAGATACGTTGTTTTCAGAGCAATGCATGTATAATAAAGTGTATTAATACACACCCAGATATGGGGAAACCTAATCAATGGCAATTACCATTAGCAGGTATGCATATTAAGTGCTATGCCAGCGACATTTTGTTAATATCGCACAGGATATCGACCGGGAAATTAGCTGTCATTGCTTGAAGTATATGACTAATCGGAAATAAGTGTAGCTTTTCACAAGTAAAGTTTTTATTAAGGGTTTTATGTGAGGATTATTGCACGCGACTATCAATTTAGTATCAAATTTTTATGTGTGCAACGGCAATGTACTTGCTTTGTTTTCATCTCAAAGGTATAACAAAATAAACAGAGATTTGTTACCCTCACTGTCCAAATGAATTAGAAGTATTATGCTACTGAACTTGGTATCCGTTTCCCAATAAGAGGCGTTTAGTGTTTGAAGTACATGTACATGGAATCACATTGCAGAAACACTTTCGCCAAGCTATGGAGGTCTCCATGGAGGTATGGAGCTATGGAGGTCTCATAGTTCTTACCTAACAATGGTAAATACTCCATGATTTCATATAAAGACAAATAGTCTATCCAGCCAAAGTGTCGGTCAAACCATCTTTTGAAATAAAGCATAGTCTGAGTAAGCAAAGCCGTGTAAAAACAATTTCTCAGCATTTCCGGAAGTTGTATACGAGTGCTGCGGATTGCAATGCAATCACAACATTTGATAAGAAAGTAATATGCGAAAGGTATATGCGAAATTTCTTACTTGAAACTCGCAGTGCTTATATATATATATATCGGACATAATATATGGTCAGTTTTCGATGAGAAAAATCCTATAATCAAATCAATGTTGTCCAGGTGCTGCGGTCATTAGAATATCAGTAGCTGGCCTCAAACAAGGAGAGCATGTAAAGCAATCCCTTCTGCATGGCTCCAGTGGTTTCCAGCGATGCAAACTACCTTGGTGGCGCAACTTGGAAATATTTGTGGATTGAAGTATAAAGTGGACAAGTTACCGTAATCTGTTCTTCTTCATCGTACATAACCTCGGAAAGCAAAGTTGGGACCAGAATTAAATACATATGTCCCCTTCACACATGCATATGGACCAATCGTCATTTTGATAAGTGATCTTATCTTATCTATATTCATATTGTTCATCATAGTTTAAGGATCTTCCGAAGGAAACATTACAAAAAGCAAGGTAGGACATGGATCCTCTAAAAACGATCATATAAAATGAGCAAAAAACGGTATCTAAGTCTTCTTGTAAATTTCACCACATATAGAGTAAAAAAAAGAACCCCGACTCAGTTGCTTAACTTCTGTCCCCACAAAACTCCTTATCGCTAGGCTGTGAGGAATTTTATCTTTATTTAAATTTCAATAGAACACATAAAATGTCCAAAATAAACTTCATACATTATTCATCAGGGAAGTAGGCAAGCCTTTAAATTTAAAAGGTGCCTTGTCCCTTTATTGTTGAAATTATCACAAATTCCATCTTAATTACCTCATATCCTGTATACGTATACTATAGAGCCATCATTCGACTGTTTGCCATCGGTGACAAATATGTTGTCACTGGCTTATCATATCTGATGCATGTTCGGCTGTGACTAAACATGATTTAATCGGCTTGGAGGTTATTACAAAGCAGATAAATCTGTGATTTAGCGTGTTTCAAACCATCCTGTAGTTGTGTTTAACTGCGTGACCCTGGGAATTATCTGTATTATCCAAGGGTACATTGCACAGCACGGTATTCTGTCTCTGTTCTGAAATCATTTACAGTTACCTTCTCTAGCGTACTTTTTTTTCATCACCTACAATTCATCACTCACAAATTTCATTTGTCTGGGAATGATGATTTGGAACGCAACAACCCATACCAGGAATAGCTCGAGACCCTGTATTTCGTCGGTACCCTGGGAAATCCTCTAATGTCTGTAGATTTGGCAATCGTTTCTTGCCAATCGAAAATTATTTCGGCATTTGAATCAATCCACTGGCATTATTCCAGACAAAGCCGTGTATCAGTACCAAATTGTGTTTCTATGTGTGGTTTAGACACTGAAAATTCCATCCTTTTTCGTCGAAATTATTTATCTGAGAAAAATCTCCATTGCTTGCTTGGTAGCAGCTTGTTGTAGTATAGATAAATAGGGGTATTTGCTGATTGAAATGTAATTTCCCCTCCCAGTGCAACAATTACAAATCCTTGCATGACAGTTGGTGTTAAATTACCCCGTCACCAAGCAGCTTATATTTAGATGAAGTAAACTGCTGATAATCGACTCCCGGGTCCATACACCAATTGCTCTCAAAGGATTAATGACCAACATTGAGGGGCTGCTGGTGCACATTAATTCGTTTAGTCTCTGCACAAGGTTGTTGTACCCAAGGATCCGTCCGGGTAGTGATGGTGTTTTCCGTGATCTGTTGAATGCAAATGATATTAGATAGGCAGGAACTTCCGGTGGACCTATAAGAGTATGATAAGAATTTTAAGTAGCTTGCACCCTATAGGTTGACAAACAGTAAGTTTTCATGAAATGTTTTAACGGGCTGAATTAGAGATTGCATGATGTTCATCCCCAAAAGCTATATGAATCAAAACCTTCCATTCCTATTACTTATGTTATTTTCTGAAAGAAAAAAAATGATGAGGGGAATAAATGAGATCTTTAAAGGTCACGGTTATGGGAACATTATTCGTTCCACTTTCCTAGCTTTAAAGGCTTTTCGTAAAATAACGATACTATATGACCGAAATACTCCTAACATATGATGATCTATTCACTATTAGTTATTAAACATACATATATCTATAGGATCTATCACCGTCAGACGAGGACTTCTTGCTCTGAGTGACCCTTAAGGTATGTGCAGGGAACACTTTGATGTGACTGGCAAATTACAGGATTAGGAAGAAACTCTCTCCTTGACGGTCCAACCTCAATCGCCTATGAACGAGGACTTCTTTGGCAATATTTAAGGCCAGAGCTAGTGTTCCAACGGTTGCAAATTGTCTCCAATAGCGGTAATTTCCACTCTCAATGGGAATTCAAATCCACAGGCTGTACTAAATGAGGTGTTCGTAAATTGCAGTTAGAAAGTTTCCGCTATTGTACAGATGCGAGTTGGCTTCGGGCACTGCGAAGAGCTGTAAAGGGTGCTTCCAAGCGGGCCTTCCAAATCGTTCTGATCTATTGGCCTAAGTCATGTCACCTTTAGGAGAGACACAAGGCTGGCTATAGTATGTAAGAAGGCAAAAGGGCATATTTCTCTGTCGTAATATGCTATAGCAAAACTAATATTTATTTAAGTCAGCTTTGAGGACATAATAGTCAGAAAACTAGTCCATGAATTAATTCGTTTATAAATACATAATGCTTTGTAAGCTTATAATCTGTCATAATATTATTTCATGATAAAAGCAACACCGATTAAATAGGAAGAATAGTGTGTCAATAGGATTCAATTTACTACATCCCATTGTAATGCTTTGGATCAACTAACCGCAAGCTCAAGGTCTCTTTATTCAGTATAGTCACGTTGTTTCCGATCATGTGGTTCCCGGTGATTTGCCTCAGATTCCATATAGGAGCGAACTGCCATTGGTACAGCAAAGCTCCATATATTGAAAGAAACTTCCACCATCGAATACCATATAAGTGGCATCAATGTTTAGTGAAAAATATCCATCACATGTCCATGTATGAAGGTAAAAAGAAATGTGCAGAACCACACCTCTATTTAACAGTCACTGGTTCGAAACGTGCACGGTTTGAGTAACCTATATAAATTTATATTTTTGCACCACAGACGCGAGATTATCGACTTAATAGGTAAACGGTGTAATATTCAACGATATTATACCTGCTATATATAATAATGTGTTATTTTATATATATTTTATATGATATCATATGAACGGATAATATGTGCTGACTAAGAAGCCTAGGTTTACCCAACTGTAGCTATAGTCACCCTCAGTAGCTTGTATTTGTATTTAAAGACTATTATTCAGCAAAGACATAATGAATAATACATTTTTCTCAGTCAAGGCTGTCGGCTAGATTACAAAAGGTTAGAAAATGTTTACACATATTCTCAAAACTACGTTGGAAATAATTAAAAAAAAACACAGATGCAGAGTATACAATAGGTTGATAATGTTACACACATAAACAACTGGTAAGATAACAATCAAAAACACTGGTAAGATAAAAAAGAGAAAATTATATACGATAGAAAATAAGAAACCGATAGGTACACAAGTCTATGCCATTTAAATAACACAAAACAGTCAGACAAAAAACAACTGGATATGACGAGGATTAGACAAATTTCAAGCTTCTTGGAATACATTGAAAGACCAGATTTAATCTGAACTGTACTACCTATTCTTTATCATGTAGTTTTGCAAAAAAACGATCCATTAGTATTATATATGATTATATAATATAATTATAAGATATCTTTCGATAATAGATACTCAGGAAAATCATAGGAAGATAAAAGGTAAGTTTAGGGCCTATCAACGCTATCCTTATCATCACCTCGCCGTATAATGTGTTCTCAAGCATGAATCGTCGCATTGATGAGCCATAACAGGAATATATAATTGTATATAAATAAGTTGCGTTCAGCTCTGATAATAAACATAAAATAATGACTCAATAATTCATGGTTGTGGATTAGGAATCTAGTGACCATGAATGCCACCCTTTATTAATTAAAGACATTTTTTAACAATGAGGATATGTCAACATGTCATCTCGGAGATCCAAGCAGCCAATGCTCACATAAGGTAGGTAGATTATACACAATGAGTGCTACCATGGCAACCTCGCCACCACATGCATGCCTACACAGATTTATATTTATATTTGAAACAAATACTGCACATATATTTATATCACATATATAATCTAACATCAAAGCACAACCTATTGCTGAACTACGACCAAGTATCTTTGCCATCCCTGCTTATTGCATCTGGCTAACCCAAGGCCAGCCACACGTTAGCTACAACCACTCACAGTCCCTTATTATTGGTTTTTATTTGCTAAGGTAACAGATGTGGGCGTGTGGTCGTTGCGGACGTTTTCCCATCGGGTAGCGGTTTCCGGACATATTAATCTAAGCGTTCGACAGTTGTAGATGGAATCCCAATGAGAAATGAACCTTTGAATCTAGATAAACAGTATATAAGATGCCATTAATCGGAGCTGAGGATCGCGAAACTGCATGTGATTGGGGAGAGTGACTAATTTCTTGTTTTTATTGCATAGGTGGCTGATAAAGGATACCACTAAGTTACGACAGTCAATGCTCCAATATCTAAGCATTCGACTGGTACTAAACCAATTAACGATGGCACTCCGGGTCATAGTATAGCTTTGCATGAACGTTGCAAGTCTAATATTATATATTAAGTAAATAACGTCCAGTAATTTCCAACTCAACACTATAGCAGTCGTCTATGACATCCCTGTATTGTGAGACTATGCAAATGAACTGGGGTCTTAAATACCCAGGTCATTTTCTGGGAAGAAAGATTTGCTGTTATAACAATAGTAACAGGATAAGGAGGGGTAGAAGGAAAAATAGCTGTATTTAGTTGTGGAGCAATTCAGAGTTACAACAGCTGGATATTCGGCCCATAAATCCTATCTTAGATGTCCACAACTATATATCACAATGGAACCTAATATCAATCGCAATGATCAGGTAGAATTCCTCTGTATCCTTGCGGAAACCTTGTTTGTCAACCGCATGTCAAGAGGACACTTTTCTCAAGATATTATTTGCCGTAGAATTGCATTGGAAATAGCAACGTGAGAACGTGATAGAGATATCAAATTTGAGCTTACTAAAGAGTAGCCCAAGTCGCGAGATTGTTTGGTGTTTGTTTTCTAACAACAGCAACGTCAACACAACTTTAATGTTGTTTATGAGGAAGTCACAATTCGGGTTTTAGATTTTGAATTCAATCAAGGAAGACTACGTATTATAAAGATATTACAGGATTACAGGATTCTTAGGGATCTCAAATATGAGCTTACCCAAGGCCTCATTTATATGAATGGGATTGTTTGGTGTTTGTTTCTAACAACAGCAACGTCAACAAGTGTTGTTTACGCGGGAGTCGCAATTCGAGTTTCAGATTTTGAATTAAATCAAGCCAGACTAGGTATTCTAAAAATGAAAAAGGCAGATCTATGTGTTCTACCCCCTTAATTCCTGCGAAGAAATAGAGAGGGTATATATATGTATACATTTCAGCACGGAAAAACGTGTCTTCAATTCTGCTTTGTTTTCAGTAAATGTCAACCGAAAGGGACAACTCCTCCCCCTTCTTTTTCTACTCCTCATTTCTCCCTCCTTTTTCTCCGACTTTCCTTTGTTGGGGGAATGTTAACCCTACAATGCAAACTCAGCCACAAGGTAGCTAACATAAAAGGAAGAAACCCATTACGCGCACAATGCTCTTAGGTGCGTGGTACTGCTTTCATGCAGTGAGAACGCACGCAGCATTATGCTGCTATATCGATGGGAATATCACGACGAAGCGAGCGATCAATTCTGCTTCTGATGAGAAGTATAAATAAGCGGCCCGCTAAGACAAGTCAGGGATCATTAAATAATGTCAGGAGTCTGGGTGTCATATCGAATATCTTATAACAAGCCGTGTCGGCGCTGAGCGCCCACATCAGATTTGGTCGCCTATCAATGGAAGGCAGTCGGTTATTCACCCTCACACAATACCACACTGCAGATGCATCGATCTCAACTTTTCAGGAGGATTGCCACATGATAAATCACCTCCGCCCTTCACACACAGAATGCCATGTAACTGTATTTCCATATCGTTTTCGCCTGTTCATACCTCGTGTCGTACGTAAACACATACGGCACTCCATAACGGCCGCCCCTATAGGTCAATAAAGCACCATGGCAGGCAAAGTTAATGCACCCCATTGGACGAGGGAGTACAAGGGAGGAGCGAAAGGGCAACTTCTTAAGGCAGCATCCAATATGAAAAGGATCCAAGACCTTCTTTCTTTCCAAGTCCATTACTTTGTCAAGGGCCCCAGGTACAGTAGGACACGGAAATCCTCTCAGATACCTTACTTCCCTTCTCTATACGTGGTGTTTGTTTAATCTATAATGCTCACACGATGGAATTACAGTTTATTCAATGAAGCTCTCTCCCTGGACCCCTGGGATAACCGTATGAATTAGTCTCCCTGGTGTATATAATGACTGCAAGAACGTTTGCTACATGTATCAGGTTTATATGAAATGAAACGTACCGTGTTATGTCCATAAACCGGTCCGAGCTGTATGTATGATTTGGACATTAATCTAATTAGGACACATATGTTGATAGTCAGGCAAACGAACGTCCGATTGAGAAAATAGGCCCGTCATCCTCTCCTTAGATATCCCCCGGGCTGCAGGAACGTTTTGAGGAGAGATTTCGGTCTGGGTCTTTTTTCAACATGGAACAGTTCTGGGTAATTAACTAATTAACTACAGTTAATTATCTTTGGAATCAGTGCATCTGACATATCAGACTTAATGTGACTATTCCGATGGAAATACATCCCAATATGTTACACTTTGTCCCCCCGAAATAACTAACTTTCTAACCCATGCACAATATTTCCTGCCTGCAGGTGATACATTATCTGACTACAAGAATTCTCTTCAAGGAAATATGTTTAACAGCTCATCTTATATTAAATATGCCCGACCCCAGTGTAGTACCGAACATTTCTGTTAAATATTTGTGGGTCTATGAGGATGAGAAACTGTCAATGTCCCAGAAAGGAGGATCAATGGTTAAAAAAACCTCCTGGTCTCTGTCTGGGCTTACAAGATGAAGAGGGTTTAAGAACGGTCAAATCACCTGGTTGTTGTGTAAAGCATGTATACATACCGCCAGCAAATGGAATATGCTAGCCCCGTAATTATACATGCGAACAGAATTTTGCTTAATAAATTGCAGAAATTATGTTATAGATCATTACGATAAGCATTTGGAGGAAATAGGACTAAAAAGAAAATTTACTGCCTGAAGATCTACGAAATTGTGATGATAAAGTGAAGCTTTCCAAACTTTCACTTGAATTTGATTGAAATAAGATATTATTGAGGGGGAGTATAATATCGCAGCCGGAGTAAGAAGCAATGATTGAATATCAGGTTGCTGTATTAGTTTATTAATAAGATGTGAACCAAAGTTTCAGTGACTTTACACCTTCATCGGTGTTTATTGGAATAAATTTCCTGGAACTGTACCCAACTCCTAATAGCCAATTACCAGAATGTTTGGAATCCATGGTGACAGAATTTTTTTTTTAAACAATTTTATTGGCAGATATTCACAACAGTGATACGTCTAATCTCCAAGTACAAACGATATTTAACAGTCACTACATAAGAAAAACATTATCCATTTAATCCATTAATACATATCTATTATATCTTCAAAACGTCTGGTATTAAGTGACATTTCACCAATATTACTCTCTCAATCATCATTACCTATACAGATCATTACTACATTTTTTTGTATTTTTAGCCTCAAGAACGAAGAAGAATAAAAACAGAAGAAAACATGATTTGTTCGCAAAATAAAAACAAAAAACTCATTTGTTACACCGATTTTTGACTGCTATACAGCCATCTAAGCTCATACTTTTACTATCCGTCCAGTATAATTTTACTAGACTCAACTCTTCCATCCCGGTTTTTACAATTTATCTCACATTTTTCAAATGCTGCTTTAGTTTGGACCACGGTAATATTTTCAAGCGAGGTGTAAGCTTGTTCCATTCACTTGGCCCCTTTGTGTGTGGAGACCTCAGGAATTTCTCGGACCTCGGATTTGTTTGAATTAAGTTAATTCCCTCCGCCTGCCGTGTGGCACGTGGCATTACTACAATTTTAGATTGATCTTCCTTGAAATTATACATCAGGTTCATAATTGCAATCTCCCCCCTTCTTTTGAAACTGATGACATTGAGGTCTTCACACATGTCTTCCAAACTCCTCTCTTCATTCCAATATACTAAACGAACCGCCCTATTCAGGACACTCTGTATTTTTTTTATATTACTAGCTGTTGCCATATTAAAGAAAACGTTCCCATATTCGGCTAGCGAATAGACATGGCTTTTCACAATTAGTGATGTAATCTTCTTGTCAAGGCATGATCGTATGACCCTTTTACCCAATACAATATGTATGGATGTCATTAGGAAAGTAACTGATGTGGTGGTATTGTAGTCATAGTGTTGTTACACCTGCAACTGGCCAAGCTACATTTGACCATGAAATCCAAGATGGCCGCCGACTTTCAGGGCACAGACTAACTTCCAGACAGCATGGTGAAAGGAGATGTGTGTAAGTTTTGTTCATAACTTCAGCTAGAATTAACCTTTTGCGAAAATTCAAAGTTCTCCAGATTCATGAGAATGTGTAGAATGTAGCTGACTGGGGGCGTTGTAATTATATTTTGTTATTCTATTTTCTTGGCAACTGCTTTAACCGTAACTCATGTTTATATTGGACCAGCTGTTAAGAATAGCTTGTGTAATGTGGGATTTCCAGGACTGCCAACGTGTGGAAGGCCAATTATGATTGTTTATTGTACTTCATATGTCCTGAACAACATATCCAAAGTTGGACAAAATCGAACCATAAGAAACTATGAAAAAACAAAACAGAATGGCAGCCACTACGAATTTTAGCTACCATAATTCAGGGTAATATCAACATGGAATCGTCTCAGCTCCAGATCGTTCTATATTCATTTATAATACCAGTCTTTCTATTTTTGAAGGTATGTAGAATCCATTTCTGCAATAATTGTTTTGTTAGAAGGTCATTTTCAAGGTCAAAATCCAATATGGCGGCCTTATGGAAACAAGAATATTTTGTCCCAAAAGCTATTAGCAAATATAAGATATCAGGGAATCCATTTCCAAAGCTATTCTGAAGCCATTTTCAAGATCAAAACATAATTTATGAATATAGCCCTTTCATTTAAATGAAGATGAGAATACTCAAACCTAAAATGTGTAAAATCATATTATTTTTTAAGTATATTGGCCTGACAAGAATGTTTGTGTTTCTTTTTTTTGCATCTTTTGATTTCACATGCAAATTAATGACATATCTACCAATATAAAACCAGAGAAACCTGGCACAGAAATGGGAAATTTCTGGGTCTCTTTCATGGAAATGACTGATCCACTTGTCCAAAACATTGATGCATGTCACACAAAATCTCTCAGATTACCTATAATCAACATATGATATGTTGCCTGGACTGATAGCATATAACAACCATGACTATGGTAGGTGGTTGCCAGTCTCTGCTCTCAGATGAGCAAATGTTCTTTTCCAAGAATCACTTTACACAGTCAATGACATGCTTCCCTACTTGTGTCAGCCATTGGACCTTTGGATAGAAACGACTATGAATTGGAAATCAAAGCTCAAACAAGGATGGCTACAGCTTCTGCAAAATGAGAAGCAGTTGTTTTCAACAACAAGAAATGTAAACAATGTTGCAAGGGTGAAAGCTACTGTGAAACGGAATCTAAAGCATCAGCCTTGCCATATGAAGCATGTTGAGTGCCAACCAGCAAGAATGAAAAAGGATGAGCAGGCTATCCATGACCTGCAGGCATGTATGACCGAGTTTGAAGTTGATCCATTTGATGAATCCAGACCAACACTGAGATCATTACAATCTGGCCTGTTTGCCTCACATAAGCTTGTTTCTGACCTTGGGATAACACTGATCGATGGAAACACTCTTGCAAGAGAGAGTGTTGACCAAGACAAAGCTTCCCACTGCAACTATCCACAAGAATAAGAGACTGAATTTTGCAAGTGACCATATATGTCCCCCACTGGTGCACACATGAAGGTGGTGCAGATGGAGAAGTCTGGGCTGGCAGCTCTGGTAGACCTTGCAGAGGGGTCTGGTCAGATCCAACTTTAGTCAGCCCTTGAGGGGCGTCTGACTGAAGAGTGCCTATCGATGTACAATGTAGCTCAATATGGAAAACAAGTAAGTGTAATTTGTTACAGCTATTTATCCTAGACCCAGATGCACCCAGAGGCAGATACAATGCTGCTCTCTACCTATGCCAATCTGAGAACTGAAAACTGAGAACCACACAGAAGCAGTGGTAATTGGCAGTGAGGACATTGATGTCTATGTCCAAACAGCTTATGTGTCGCATAAACTAGCAGGTGATCTTCTGATTAAGTGCAAGCGTCACTTCATCAATTGCCACACAATGCTGACAGAGGATGTGGCAAAAATCACCGTACCTCTCCATGTGATCACTGGCAGTGACCACACATCAGAAGTCTATGGGCATGGGAAAAAGCGATTGCTGCAGAAGATAATTGATGATACTGAGGCAAGAGAACTCCTGGTAGAAGCGGGTGAGTGTTTGGAATTATGGGACAAAGTAAAAGCAGATATGAAAGCTTTTGTCCTCTCCAAAGTCTATGGAGAGAGGACTGATGTTACTCGCAGGCAGGCCAGAACTTGGCACAAACTGATAAAAAGAGTACAATTTGCCTCCCACCTGATGATGACACTGAACCACCATGTGGAAAGGACAAACTACATTGCATATTGCCAGCTCCATTATACCTTGCTAATGCATCCATCCCCCATTGGCCATGGTTGGGAAATCATGGATGGCAAGTGCCGACCAGTGCCGACACACTGCCATCCTTGCCCCTACAGCTCAAACCAAGTGACCATCTAGATTATGCCAGTGATGAGTGGTAATGATAATGATTTTGGACACTCAACAGATTCAGATGATGAGTAGCAGTCTAATAGAAAGTAAGAATTGTTAAAGATTTTTGTTCATCTCATTAAAATTGATCATTAGATCATATTAATCATCAAGACAACATGGGAAGCTGGAAAAATAAGACATTTGTGAGCTGAAAGTCGGTGGCCATCTTTGATTTAAAGGTCAAATCATCACACTAATGTCAAATATGAATTCCCTGACCCTAAAACCCTAATAACTATATACTGACCTGTATTGTAGGCCAATCCATTCAAAAAATAATTCTCAGGATGGTCCAGGGTGGTCATTTTGGATTTCAAGGTTAAATCAAGGTCAAATCATCAAACTACTGTCAAATATGAATCCAAGGGCGGCCATTTTGGATTTGGGGCCCTCACAGGGTTAACCTCCACTTTCTGACGCTAAATTTTTTATTTAGCCATCATAGATGACAAATCCATCGAGAAACAAACCTATACTATCAACAGTCACAGAAGTGCTCCAGATGACCCAACTATACAATTGAAGTTAACAACAGTGGTACATCACACTAAAGTAGAGGCTAACATATATTTAAACATTGCATTGGCCTTTAATGAAATTAATAAAGAATCTAGCTTATAGTCCTTCGGCACCAGGACCCGTGGTTGGACTGATCTGCTATGACAACCAAATATCATTTTATGGAAACTAATATAATTGAACCCAACACATAATCGATGGATGTTCATAATTTAAACGTGTGAAGGTCTGTGGAGGAAAAAAGCATGATGCAGCAACAGATTCCCATGTAGTGACGTATTCCGGCAGGGTAAATAATTCTAATGGTGTCTCTCTCTCATGCTTCGGCTTGAAGCATGCTATACCATGCGAAATGTTACATCAAGCTGTCGCCGTTGATGGCCATAGAAATGATATCATGTAACCTATGGCCGTACTATCATGGCGAATCATGTATTAGGGATCTTGTGGAACGTAAAATGTGTATCATGTGCATAAATAATGCATAAATACATGTATTTTTCCCATTAGGTTAATGAATATAAATACACTAATGCACCCCAATTCCCCTAATAAACCTAGCCCTTCCTCTATCTCATCTCTTCAGCTCCTGGAAGTGTGAAGCAGCTTACAAATGCAAAAACAGAAAGAATAAGCAATTTGAATACAGACGTGTTCTCATTTATTTCTGTAGAGGTCGCATGTGTTTTTAAGCTTTACGCGAGTTTCTACTCACCAAATAAAGCTGGGCGAGGTGGAAAATTGCGGCTACATATGAGAGTTACTTTTTTCTTGACTTAATTCATCTAGGTTGACAGAGATTAGCTGCACTTCAAGTTAATGAAGTAGCTGCATCAGAGAAACTTCCATGTCAATACACTACTTAATACAGGAACTGATCGTTTGCAAGTGCATGAGAGCAATACCCGATATTAATTTCTAGCAACGAAACATCCTCGTATTGCACCCACCATAATGAAAAGGTAAAAAGAAAATATGGATATCCATTGTCATGCAGCATTATCGTGTAATTCTTTGTCGGCTATGTCTTATAAATACACCAATTTAGGCCCTCAAAGAAGAACAGATGATAAGAATGATGATACCCAGAGTAGTCGGTTGTATCATAAGCGAAGCAGCAAACTTGGCTGATCCTTTGCAGCGCATGCAGCAAATTGAATATTCCAAACTTTACCATCTGAAGATCAGTACCTAGTGCAGGATTATATTTCATGGATTCATTGCCTTCCACTGTCTTCCTCGCATTAAGGCTGGGTCCTCCTATATCAGGCAGAGCACTTGTGTGTAATGTAACGCGGTCTTTGGGAGCCCCAAGATAATCTTTTATACCAGGTTCCCTACCCACTTGTACGTCACTCCCCCCATTTCCCGGCATTCCTGTCCTTGCGAAACAACCTTTCGAATATAAATTGGCAAACGCCTCAGTAAAAATCTGAGCAATCCCTTCATCAAATTACCTTGTGTTGCAATCCCGAGGGTTGCTGTGGTTTAAGGAGGACACTTAAGGCTAGGCGGTGTCGAGCTACAATTCGTTGCCTCATTTGCGATATATTTCCCGCAGTGATTTCGAATTTCGTTTTCGATAGTGGCTGCTTAGAATAAATTCTGCAGCGGACAGACCTCAAAATCGCGCTGGTAATTAGAGAACGGTTTCTTTCTTTTAGGAGTTGTTCTAGCCTAGTTTCTACTTGCCCTCGCATGGCTCACTAACAGTCAAAAAGTGAATCAAATGCGAAAGGGAAAACTTGATTAGTTTGTTTGCGGGTGGATCTTTTTTAAGACATGGCCTTTACCATTCCGGAAGGGCGGAACCTCTTCTTAGTTTGAGGAAGAGACGTTGATAGATCGAAATAATCAAATAGTGATTCATCGAGTTGCCTATGATGTTACTTCATTGTAAAGGATATAATTAATTAGCCACTCTCGATATTTTCAGCGACAATTGAACTTAGTGAAATAAATCGGCCTCGGAGCATTATCCAATAGCTTTAGCGATGCCACATTAAACGTCGGGGAATTAATTGTGATTGATGCCTATGATGCTTTGTTGTCATAAATAATCTATTATCAATTTGTAAACGGATCCTGAGGGGGCCTATATTTTATAGCTAGAAATACAATTTTAAATAGGATGCATACTTAATTGTAGTCAAAGTCTTATTTCCTTCAGATCAATATGAAAGGGGTTGTCATACAACCACTGAGCCTTTGTATCTGATCCCTCTAAAGTCTCAGAAATCATGCTTCCTAAATGTATGTCTTTACTGCATAAACGATGTCTGATAAGTAAGTTAACTCTACAATAGGGGATTTGCATCTAGGCGCCATTTTGAATCTAGATTCGCATGGAATTATGGGACCAATGGTACAGTATAAAATCTATAGAAAACATGCCATGTTCAGCCTGGGATATTTAACAGTGCTCCAATGTCAATATTCATGTGTTATACATGTTTCCATGAGACAAGCCTCCATCTTTCCCATAAGTCATTTGGTTAACATAGATCATTTATATTATACAAGCTATGATATGGTGAAAACATTCTTGCAATTTTTTTTTATAAAATATTGCCATATATTTGTATGTCAGATTTTATCAGAATCCATCCCATGATGCACTGTGACAGACATACGCAGTGGCACATGCATATCCCCTATTGAGATAGTAACAGTGGGAATACAACGCAGGGCAAGTTAAGGAAATTATATCTTAAATATTAGGGAGTGCATATTAAAGCATTTCTTATCTGTTAATGCATTTTAGATCCACTTCGCTTGACATTTAAGAGGGAGTGGGAGAAAATAAAGGGTAATCTATGATAACACTATCCCCTATAGATAAGTATTAAGTGTTAAGAAATACAATATAATATTTACTCTGAAAATTAAATGAATGACTGCAAACAAGCACACTAATGCCCTTTCTTCTTTTGCTTTAAGTCTAGTCAGTTCTGCGAAATAGATGTGCAAGGTTCTTACCGAGATGGCAATGATGAATGCCAGGTTAGGGAGAACATGAGCCAAATTTCCTCAGAAAACCTGGAACAATTTGTCAAAAAGGGTTCTGTGGGATTTATGTTCCTTTGATTGACTCATGTGTTATTCGCTCCATGCCATATTAGGGCGGCACTATTTACAGACACCTCCTTTAAAAGCAGAGTATTTATCATGGGTCGTAGATGGGAAAAGACATATGGAACGGCGGGAAACAAAGTCCGATAGATTGGGACCTGCATGGCCTGAGTTTTGTCCAGGAATCCATTGTTCCTATGGTAGTAAATGATGCACAGACACAAGGCAGTTAAGCTTCTGAAGGAAACCCTTATATCCTCGCGTGTGCTATTATTGTAAATTATGGTTGTGTAATACTAATTGTCATGTATACTACTGATACATTTTACAGAACATGTATACATGAAGACGAATGTAACGTAATGTAAAATTTGCTATGGCGCACATAAATTTATGTGCACGGTAACAATGCTCATATAACATTCGATATGAATTTCAATATAATATTATTGGTGTCATTGATTTGGCGAACAAATCTGCGAGCTTCACTGGCATATCTTTCATGATATATTTCGCCTCTTTTCCAGTCAGGACATATTTGCACAGCAGGAAATGTCCCCGAGTGTTCCTTGAGTCGTATGTTATGTGTATGGATGAGATGATATCCAGTATCTGTTCAACGAAGTATATTGCCCATTTCCGTATCATTCATTTTATATTCTATTGGTAGTGAGCGACTGATTGTGAATATCGCTCTCAGATATGTGTTGGTTAGGTATTTATAGACATGGCCCACAATACACCTGGCTGGTGCGCAAATATACATAGAAGGCGCGCAATCCTTCAAAAAACCTTCACTTATCCCTTTCCGAGCCTGCATCCCGCTTTTTTAGCAATCCTCCAGCAATGCCGAAGCAGGTTAGATTAGATACACTATCACTCAATAACCTACAATACATCCAATCTGCACTGTGTCGCTCTACCAAGCCGCTGTGTTTACAGGCAATGAACGACTCTTGGACAACATCATATTGCCAGTAATAAGCACTATCAGGATACCGCCTAAGTAAAAGGAAAACCGAAGCATTTAAAAAACATTGCCCTTAGATGGACTCAGCCGCAATGGAGGAGGGTTAGTGCCAGTACTTGCTCAGCGTTCAAAGCTAGGTTACGATTGGAACGATCTTTGGTCCTAAGTAATCAAATGTGTATACGGTGGAAATGAATTCTTTCCTATGCCTGCACTCGGCAATTAAACTGGTGTTGAAAAGGCCCAGGTGTTTGGAAGGGGTTTAGTTCTCAGAGATTCTTTTGTGACCCATGTTTCCCCCACCGTCGGTCAATGGCTTTGTAGAGGGAAACCAGATAATGACGAAGTCTGACGAATTGTTATCAAATCTCGGACTGGATCCAAATATTTGGTCTGACGTGTTCGATTCCCAGGAGCCAGGGTTTCAGTTTATTCTGCTTCGACGTATTCCAACAGAAGTTGGCATAAAGGGGCAGGGACACAATACTCCAAGGAGAGTCTACCTTCCAACGTTCGTATTTATGGGAATCTATATACTTAAGGAATAACCTCCAACATATATGCTATGGTGTATGAATATGGATAGTCACACACACATTAAGAAAACAATCTGCATGTACTATAGTAGTGTTAAAGAAAGCGAGAAAGGTTGATGATTACGGAAGAAGAATAGTCCAATATCTATTGCCATATATATATTCATCATATAGGATGAGAAAAAAAGAAGCAAATGTTGGACTGGCTACAATAGAAAATTATTTACATACATGTATGTCTATATTCATTACCACACGAAATACAATATTATTCACCCTGTATCTATAAATAGCAAAGCATGACATTTGATATGGATCGAAGCTGGTATGCAAATGAAGATTTCAGACGATAAAAAGAACCGGAAATTGGTAATATGATATCAAATAAAATCTGGTATGAGGGTAATAGATATATTAAAGTAGATATTTCTATGGAAGTAATCTTCCATAGTAATATCTACTTTAATAAACGATAAAACGAGACGATAAATGGTAAAACGAGACAGATGAAAATGTTTAAAGACATTTAAAACTACCCTACGTATCAGAAGATCTGACGGTTTGACCAATTCAACCAGTTCAACCATCAGGATGCCCCTGAGTCAAGACTAGCAACGCCTCCAACTACAATCACAACCAATCACATCACTACAGACATCAGCCCCTGGATATCCTGCCAGGATATGTCAAATCAAAGTTACCCGTTCCTATATAACCAGAGGATTGGTTAATAGAAACACCAATAAATAAGGATCTTTTTGCTTTATTCGTCTTTAAGGTGTTGACAAGCAGTATGAAATAATACTATTTCCTACTTCCACAATTGCCACGTTGAATTATCAAACATAAGTCCCCATTTCAATATGCAATATGTAATTCATTGAAATACTTGAAATTTACATAAATGGGCCAAAACGGCATGCATTGGCCTGTGGTCGTTGATGAAAATACTGGTGGTGAACCGATATAAATTTAATAAACCACATCTAGAATGCATGGGTAAGGACCAACATTCAACGACCCAAGTATTGGGACAGAGGGGGTTATATTCAACGATGATGCCTTCTTTAAGATAATCAAATTCATCTAATCCTAGGGGCCTAAGGTTTAGCACAGAGGTGTGCGTGTAGGCCATAACTGTGTTTGGTACAACCAAGCCAAAATAATCTTGATAACATCGGCCGACGAAGAGAATACCATGCCAGGAATAGTCAATGTATTACTCAGCATAATTGCTATTACTTCCCCACCAAATGCTGTCCCCTAATCATGTCTTCATTTGCAGCAAATTAAAACTTCCTTTGAGGACAATCGGGATAATTGATTTAAGTTTAATTGGACAGGTTTAATTTATATTCAGGCCCCTGTATTCGCACAGTGTCAATTGGAATAAATTAGCTTTTGTCACTCGAAACTAATAATTTCTGGAAAGAAGTACTTTTATCTTAAAACTGAAGAGATATTACCAAAAAACAAGTTTGGATTCCATCTAAAGACTACTTCCTATTATGATCTAATGTCATTAATTGAATGACGTGGAACACAAAATGGCGCTTATTGTGTGCAGCTATACCTAGATCGAGTTTCTAATTTAATGAAGCGTGGTGATTAATGGTGGACTAGACTCTCAATATCTATACGACATTCAGGTGAATGCAAAGCTCTGCCTTGGATTATAGTTATATTCTTAGCGAATTATGCATTATAACAAGGTTTTTCAAGTGTTTGCTCCATCTTTTCTGAAAGTTATGAGGTTACAATATTAAAGGCTTTCAACCGCATATTATGTGCGAGAAAGGATTACTCAATATTTATTCAGTTTCAATTTCTGCACACTCTGAAATCCCGTATCACTTGTAATTGCTCACAATCGTTCAGTTATTTCCTCGGTTGTTTTAAAAAACATAATATTTTATGATAGCAATGAAACATCTTATTTTTTGTACTATGAAAATAGAATCATGTTCGGGATAGGAGAAGTATTCATGACTTACGTATGTGATAATTCAGCTTTGGTATGAACAACCCATTAAGGTTTTTAAAAGGCGGATTTCTGTTCCCTCAAAATAGCGCCCTACTTCATCATATAAAACCAGCTATAATTTAGATCAGTATAGTCTCAAACAGGCACCCTATACACACCTAAAGGGTTATAGGAAAAATACTGAAAGACTATGCAGACAGAGAATGATAAAAGGTACGTCGCTCAGAACCATTCCACACGAAGGATTGGGTGCTATTGTCATAATGGGAAATCTGGCTCAAATCATGTTCCTTCTTTATCGAATAATTCAATCGTGGATCAGATCTGAGCATTGCCCCCATTGTGCCAAAGGTAGGGCCTACTTAATATACAGAGGGAAACTTAGGTATATATGCATTATATGGTTCGGATGCCTATGGGACATCAACGTATAGAATGCCCCCAGGTAACAAATGGTGAGAACCCAAGATGTTGGTAAGGCTTATGGATGGCCTCTCAGGGACATATCAAACGCATGGCTTCCCAAGGAATATTGGCAAATCCTTAGGCCATAGAGATCTTCCAGTTCCTCTTCTTAGCATGCTACTAAGCATTATCACACCACCCATTAAATCAAGTGGACTTGTGCAGGATCAGGTCCCACTAATGAGAATCCACATAATATAGTGTTCTTCGCATAGCAGAATATAGGGACTAACCGTTGCATATAATTCGATACAAATATAAAGAAAACAATTAAACCTTAAAATCTTATCCATCTGATGATGTAAATTAATTGTTTTCACAATCCCTTTTTTCGACAAAACGTAGAAGTGGGCCTAACTAGCCTGCAATTCTCATTTTTAGCGATGGTGGTAGGATTAAACGAAGTGGTTCGACAAACAAAGTTGCAATTCATAAATGCACGCAACAGAACCCTATTTCTGACCTGAAGTCTTACCTATTGGTTGCAAACATGTAAGACACACAATAGAATGTATGCCCTGTAGATAGATTGGTCAGAATGTGTGCCTGCGAGAAAATCTCATGAAATAGATATTGAAATACCAGCATCTTGTGCTATTGGCTATGTATCCACCATTCACTCCCCCATGCAGATAATATAGAACATATATATATAACGTCACATCAACCATTATTTTCTCACTGTCTGTTCATTATATGCTATCATGGAAGGAATAATTATGCTGGGGCAATATAGCATATATGGACTGGCCCACATTAATGATTCTCAATTGGATTAAATCGACTGTTACATTTAATAAACCCACTATTCTTTGATAGTAATTTAATCTTGAATGTGCACCAAATTAGTTGTGTGAATGTGATAACATCTTTGATAGTTATTTTTGTTATTATGGAGAACTTGTATTGAACTTTACACTTATAGACAGCTACTATTTTGTATTACTTAGTTTCTCCTTGATAATCATTCCGACACTAAACCAACGAAAGGAGAGATACCTCTTATGCCTAATGTACAAACGTTCCAGCACACCTGCCCTAGCCATATCTACAACTTGCCCATACCCAAACCCAAAACAGAAACCCTAAAGAACGCACCATGCTACAAGGGCTCTAATGCCTGAAATGCACTCACAAAAAGTAAACCGACGCATATGACTCCAAGTCAAGCCAAATCATCCTGCTGAACCCGACATACCACCCACACGATTTATATTCAATTAATCTATCGTTTATTAGATTGTGTAGACTAGTTTTACTCATTTTTAGTTTCCTTTTTAAACTTAAGTAGCCACAGCAGTAGGCGGAAGACCAAGGTCGAGCATAACTGATTCACATACCGTATGCCCATATCACATTATATCAATGGCCTCAATTGTATTATTTGTCATTTGTTTACTACAATGTGCCTTAATATAGTATGGTTTGATGTCACTTGTCTGACGATACACTGTATAATCACCCTGAATAGAATAATAAATATGACATATATCACACATATATACACAAGTATATGAATGCCCCCCCCCCCGCCCCCATAAATGTGCTTCAGCCGGTCGCTCGCTTTATCTCTCTCCTCTCTCCCCTTACAATTCCTTCTGCGCCTCCCTCTTCCACCTTCTCTTCCTCATTCTCTCACCCTGCCTTTCCCCTTCTCTCCCTTGACCTTCCTCCTTCCCCTCACCACTCTTCTCTTCACCCCACTTCCCCTCACCCCACTTCCTCTCACCCTCCACTTCACCTCCCCCTCCCCCACTCCCTGCCTTTTCACCTCTCTTTCCCTTGATATCTATTTATATTTTACTATATATAATATATATATATTATATATATATTCCCTCTCTCTTTTTCTCTCTATTTTCTCTCATATCTATTCTTTCATATTATATTTCCCTTCTCTCTCTTTCTCTCCATTTTCAACATTCCCTCATCTCTTTTTCACACTGTCTTTCTCACTTCTCCCTCATCTCACATTCTATTTTTCGTTCCCTCCATCCTCCCTCACTACCTTCTCTCCCTCCCTGCCCCCTTCTTTTCCTCTCATCTTCCTCTGCCCCCCCCTCTCTCCTCTCTCTTCCTTGATATATATATATATATATATATATATATGACAATTAGCTCTATGGCTATGGGGGCATTTCATGCAGTTGCTAACATTTTATACACTTGCTAAAAAAGATTGCTGGTATTTAAGAAATACGTTCAATTAACCTTCTAATCGCTTCTGTATGTCGATATGTCACCAGCAAATGTGTACACGTGCAGATACTCATGTTATATATATATATATATATATATATATATAATACTTTTATTCAGGATTCAATATACAGTTACATTTGACTTGTTCATTATAGTATGATCACTCTTTAACATCAATTCTAAAATCCAGGAAGTGGGTAAGGACCTCCGCATCAATGCAGGTCTTCCAAACGACCTCCCATAATACATTAATGTTATAACATTAGGACGGAATATTCAAAACACTTCACTTCATGTGAGCCTTGGCGTGGGCGGTAATGTTTGAAACATTACAGTGACGTCGTCTTGACATGTTAGATGGTAATTGTGATTTAGACCATTCATTTTTTACTTGAATAAATCAATTCATGAAACACTCCTAGGAGCCTCACAAACGTTTTAAGACATCGGTTCATTTGTAAATATCCAAGGCTTTCCAATAGTTTTCTAAGGCTGCGTTTCCACTGGCTCGCTCTTTTGGGCCGCTTTTCATACGCTCTTTTATTTTCCCAGAGCGACTGAGAAGCGAACTTTGAGCGAGACCAGAGCGGTCTAATAGGATAGGTTACTGCGCTTTCTATACGCTCTTAAAAATTGACGTTGTCGCTTCTTTTTGACACTGCGCTCATATCTGACCTGTTTGATTTGAGCGCAGCAACACAACGCTCTTTCTACCTGTTAAATGAGTGGACTAAGAGCGCAGTGAGAGTGCACAAAGGGATTTACCATTGATTTCATAAGGAAAGAAGTGGAACAGTAGAATCAGTCTGCGCTTGTCTTGCGCTAAAAATAAAAGCGGACCTAGAGCGAATGACAAGCGCCCTCTAAACAAGCGCAGCAAGAGCGAGCCATGAGCACATATACAAGCGAACCAGTGGAATCGGACCTTAAGACTGTATCTAGTACCAGTGGGTAAGAAAGTGTGGTACAAGACGCTATACGGAAGAGATGGACCAATAAAACAGATGGCGTTTAATATAATATCTATCTCGTGACGCTTGACCTTTTTTGTATTACGAATTGGAAAGTGTAGTTTGGAGAGTGGGTACTTCATGATATCATTGACAGACATTAGAAGGTCCGAAGTCAGACGTAAAACGATTTGAATTTTAATCAACTCGAGCCAGACTGCCGCTGCTTGGGAATTTTTGTTCTACATTGCCACTCATAGTCAGCCTAAAATCTAAAACTATCAATAATAATTTTGATATGTTAAAATCATTTCAGGATAACTAAGTAATGGTAGGTAAATAATTTCTCATTATGTATTGAATTTTTATGGTCGTTTCTCGATACTCTAATATCCCATATTGTTGCAAATTCTAAAGATAGTTGAACGACAATGTCAGGAAATAAAACAATGATTTTCGCCCAGTTATGCAACCATACTCCAGCCCTGGAAGAAATGACTTCCGGGTGAGTGAGGTTTTGATGAACTAAAGGCAAAAACATTGCCTATCGATACAGGCAAAGTCAGTGATAAAACATGTGAGGGTTCATGCTTCAATCAGAAAGTCGATATGAATGATTCATTTTAGGTCTTGCCACAAAATAACAATATTCTAAAGCATGTTTCAAATGAAATGAACTGTTCAAAGGATCTGGTATTTCCTTTCTATTTGTCAAGGCCTGTGAGAATACTGGAATAATGGATGACTATACGGGCTGATGTAAATATCGATGAAATGAATGGAAATCTGACCGACTTTGGTTGTATGTGTTACGTGAGACTTAATGTGATGAAACTTTGATCAACCAGAAGCTTAGAGTGCATAGTATCTCCAAATATCTGTGGATGTTAATCTCACGATGACTTTTTAAATTTGCGGCATGGCTGATGAAACCGTGGTCGAATTTATAATATGCTAACAATGTACTCATCTGCAACGGTTGACATCGATAAGAGGACAGTCACACATATATTTTGGATAGTAATCTTTTTTTCTTTTAAATATTTTCATTGGCCGAGAGATGTAATACAATAATAAAGATGCATAACCTTTAAATATCTGTATTCCAATGTGTATTCCCCTTTTCTCACCCTCCAATTATTCCACTTCTCCCTCACCCACAGCTCAACTCAATTCCTTCCTCCTTTCTCTTTCGACCCTCCCTACATTCACTCCCTACCCCTCTTTCTGTCTCCCTTAAACATCTCTAATTTTGCCAGCCCCCTCTCCCTCTCCGTTACACCTCCTTCCTCCTTCCCTTCTGTCCCGCCTATATATAGGTTGAATATAATTAGGGACAGTTATTAGCTAATGATATTCCTTCTATTCTTCTATGGAGGATATTCCTTCTATTCTTGGTGGAGGACATCACGATCTACCAGTGTATAACAGTTGTAACCATGTGTTGGTTTAAACTCCTTGATAGAAAAACAGGAAATGAAGTGACTTATCTCTGTGATACGAAACAGATTGTACAAATTAATAGCTTACATGGAAATAAATGTTGAGCCCCAAGAGTTAAAGCTTCGGCCAACAATGAGAGTATTTCTAGATATGGATTTTCCCATCCATCATGTCCTCAACAATGAACAATTAGCATACGCTACTGTATGTGATAGACACATTTATCCCCAATTAACGAGATTTGAATAAGTTTTGCAGCTTAATTTGTTTGAAGATCTCTAGATACCATTTAGCGTGGGGACATCATTCTTGCACAAGAGGACATTGATGTTGATAGCGTTATGCAGACAGTTTCATTTGATAATGAATTCAGCAATTGGATCAGAATTAGTTTCGGGAACAGCGAAGCAAGAGATTCCATTTGAAATGTCTCACTGCTTTAATCTATTTACTTGATTCATGAGGATGCGATCCATTAGTCCTAGGATTGGTCTCGGCTGGAAGGATGGAAAGACTCTGTAACAAAACACTTGTAAATTAAGGTCTACTGGAGAGACTCCATCCACATTCATATCAAAGGAGCCAACGTCCATCTAGGGTTCCAATCATTAAGGATGACCGCTCACGACCCGATGGACAATTTGTCTTTTTTACGGTATGCCATCCTTTTACTCTGCAACCATTTCGTTTTGACTCCCCTGGAACGCAATTTGGCACGTCGTTGCTCCTCCCTCCTACCCCCGCCCTATTCGATGCCATCCATTCGTTCGGAAGTTTCTATTTCTATCACTGGCATTCGAGACATTGTAAATTCGGGCGGTTTTCGGGAAAAGTATCAGGTCTATCTGATGAACAATGACAAGTCCCATAATGTAGCGGTCCCATTCAGTCCGACGCCATTTAACTGAAATAGCCACCATGTCAAGCGGGCTTATTGGGAGTATGAAGAGGTCGGGAATAAACGAGCCAAGTCCCTGTCACTCTCCAGAATGACATCCCCAATTGATGACATGTATCATGATTGCAATATATGCAAATTCCCTGTCACGCCTCGTGACATAAACCAGAAAATGCAGGCGTGTTCGATGTGGGAGAAGGAAACCCTTCGTTAATCAAAGTGTAACCATTTTACACACAATAATTATGGGGTCAGTATGTGGTTAGTGGTTTGGATGGGGGTAACCCTGAAAATTAAATTATCCGAAACTGTCTTTGCTTTGACTGACGTTCCCACCTGACCTTTGCGTCAACCAGTCTGAATGCCCACATAATCATTAATGTCCATGTGCACAGTTGGGATAATTCTGAGTGCGGAAATGTTGCAAAGGAAGTGGTTTATTTTTTTCGTTCAACCATGGGCTTAAAGCTGCATTCTACGTTAACATCGATTAAAAACTAAACAGTGTCTACTTTTTGTTTCGTTCTTTCCGCGCCCATCGAGAAGGGAAGACATTTGACCAAAGCTTTGGACGCGTTCACTCCTTTGTTTTTGATGCAGGGCTTCATAAAAGTCCACATTCATATTGCGTCGGTACACCGAAATATTTTGCTGCAGTGGTTTCACCTATTAACGCTCACTGGCGCTAGTTTTGTCTCGATCGGTTGGACTTGTTCTTGTAGAATAATTATAACAACAGCTAAATCTAAAATAGTTCTAAGCTTTTTTCTCCCATGTGTTACTCTTTTGCTGTCTCTTAATTAGATAACGGTGCATGCTGGAAGACCTGGAAAACCCTTTTCAGAAACGTGTATCCATTTTGAGTATTCTCAAATACAAAATTCACTCATTCATACTTATTAACTGATTTAAATAGATGGATTTAGGCCACTGCTAATGAAGGACATGTATATATTGATTTGTAGGAATGTGGAATGGAATATTACTATACCGGTACTACTAAAAAATGATTGATCTTTTGGTTGATAATCTGCAGTACTTAATAGATGAATTAAGCCTAATGTTATTTTGTAGATGATATTTTATACTGATGTTTCTTCTCCCTACTCTCCGAGCCGATTTTCTAAAAGAGGCTATATGTACTCATTGCTTACTAATAAAGTACGACCTAGTCTTAGGCATAGCTGGCAGTACCTGCTGCTGGACCAAATAAGGATCCACTGTATATCGTCCGAGACGAGACAGTGTAGATATATCTGACATAGGAATAGTAGAACTTTTCATTAGCAACGATTTAAGGCATTTCTCTGATGTGCCCTTCAGCCTTCTCCCAGCGTCTTGAGACTGTTGTATACACTGGAGCAACATGGGGAGGAAAATTACCACATTCTCATTCTTCTTCCATGCATGTCATTCCGACTCCTTTCTCGACTAAAGATGATTGAGCCGATGCTTCATTCATTGCATGGTAAGATGAGATTGATGAACACATTTGCAGGCAAGCATTTCCAAATATTCACGCTCGTTAATATTACATAATACTTGCCTTGTGTGGTACGGACGACCCTCATAAATGTCGTGGATTATTGGCCTTGGATTGACATTTCTCTTCCAAATTTAAAAATGAGCCAAATGAAGAAAGACAATAACTAAAGACAGGGGTTTGAGGGTTGCAATAACGGCGCTATAAGGACGACCAATGTGAACAGCAAGTGACAATGTATTTCTTCAACACTATTCCACTTAAAAAAACATCCACTATATTTCAGCCATTGGAAATTAAAAGAAATTCTTTTAAAATCCCAAACTAAAACGGAGAAGGTAGATATGCATGCAATATTTAGCTTGGTTGTTATATGTGGTATATAAACGACAATATAGTGTATTTAGTGTATTTCCTCCAATATAAGCCAATATAGCCATGCATAGACATGCATGCATGGGTTAGTGGTAGTGCAGAATGGGGCTGATTTGAGTGAGGCATGGTCCCGATCTATCAAAGTCTATGATTAATATTGCTTTGGTTGCAGAGTAAGCTTCGGTTGTGGACAGTGAATATTGAGACCCAGTGTTTACGACCATGTACTAAACTTTGCACGTTTGTCAATTTAGGATGTTCGTGATGTCATGAAACAAAATACTAATATCCGCATCCCAGAATGGATAACGACTCCATGTCACGATTTCCTTGCTTCAATATACAGCAGAGAATATGAGAAATATTAGGCCCGGCGCTTTGTACACAGTTCCAGTATTCAAACCCTCTACTGCCGAGTCTGAGCAGAATTTCTCCTATATCAAGTTGTTTTATCTAAGTGTATATTATCCAATTATATGAAGGGGGAGATAACGTTTTCTTTTAAGATATGGCATTAAGTCGACGGGAATAACTAATGATGTATAGGCTCAATGGAGATATTGCCTCCGAGTCTTGAAGTATGCATAGAAAGTGCAGAATCTCGAAGGGTTGCGCTTTTCATGGAATTAAAGAATCCTAAGTGTCATTAGCACAGCACTGTTCATTCATGTCTAGAGCACCCCATACTGGATTACTTTGATGCCATGCATTCTTCGTGATCCGAATCCCTCGGGTGAGAAGAGGGGCGGACCACCCTCCAAATTAGGGAAAATCACTCAAGGTAAATCTTGCATGGTCCCACCTCGAGTACCTCATTATGGAATGAAAAGATTGCATCGGGTCAATCCCCTTAATCCAATCCTACCAAATTAGATATAAACTGTTGCATTAACGACTTGCACAAACTAAAGTTTACTAAAGGTTGAGTCTGCAGCAAAACTTGAATCCTGGAATTTCATCTTTCTTTGCTACAGGATTGTCCAAAAGGAGAGCAACTTTGTGAAAATTCCCATTCCACTACGTTTCACCTATGTGGCGTGATTGTTTGATGCTCTCTACATTAGTAGCATGTGGCTGATAGGTCTCCTGTGATTACCAATTACACCTCCACAAACAAGCTATCCTTGATTGCATAGTAGCAAACAGTCTTAGCCTTTCGCACATGACCATGTAACGGTGACTCTTTGTCCTGTCAGGAATTAGTTTCCACATCAGCAATATCTCGTCACGACCACATGTGTGCTTCCCAGGCAGGCTTGTCCCACTTTCCATGTGTGAGAATTATATATAGAATTTTGAAAGCAATGAATTAGTATATCTTTATACCACAAGTGGTGAGCCTACGCAACCTGAATCTACAGCTATTAGAAGAATACAAGCACATGTAAATACAAATATGCCAGAAACTAGACCAGAGATTTGAGCTTCCAATCGTTGTATCGAATAATACGTGATGACACGTTATACAATCTTTTAATTTATCTTTTTAAATGAAATGGCATCTTTACAAACATTCGCTCTTCATTGTACCTGATGAATATTGTGCCAATTGATATAATAAAAACAGCGACAGCATGCAAAGCATGAATTAAATGCCATATTATATTAAAAGTCAATTGATGTGTTTATGCCAATTTGTTTTGTGAAACGTAATTTGTTATGAATACCATGTTCGTGTCCGCTTATGTAGGAAAACACATCCAATATAGTTCAGCCATTGAATGTTAACATTAATACCTCGCGAAATGAAATCCGCCCACCACCTTGAGCTGATGGTAGGCCGTCTTTAAAGACTATCGCACATGTAGACGTACATGTATTAACATTATTGCAAAGCGTTCATGACCGGTTTGTACATGTGTTATAGCTGCATGTAGACCTGTCCTCATTAGTGAGGTAATAAAGGTGGTACTCCACTGGTCCAATATGACATTTGGTGCGCTTGCGATACATCGCATATGAAAATGGTGAGCCGATATATTTTGTTAAGGTTCAGAATATACAAGTTTGTCCTCACATGCGATATAGAAGGGGTATAAAATCCGTTTGCTCTAAATCTACATGTTCTCAACTGATGTGACACATGTTGCACGTTTATCGTATGTATGTCACACTCCTTGAGAAAGTTGCTGTAGTGTTACTTATCAAATGACCACGATATTGCATTAAAACCATCTTGATATCAAAGCAATGGTAGAATAAACATGTGTATGAGTCAGGATATGTGTAGAAGCAATTGAGTAAATCAAACATAGCGACTAGGGGACGAGGCTAAAGCAATCGGTCTGATGCATTTTATGCTCAGATTATCCCGTGGAACTAACTATATAAGAATTGATTTTTCTCTGTAGAATCAGTATGCCACGGTAGAAATATCCTTGGGAATAGCACAAAGGGATTTGTTGTACAAGATTAGAAGCGTCCCGAATGAAAGCATTATTGTCAACTTGACATGTTACAAGCAAATTGCCAATGTTACTATCACATGTAAGTAGACACATATGGTGCGTTTAGATCTCACAAAAACTCACAAAAACTGGTGGTTTTTCCACGTTTCATTTTGATATAAAGGAAGCTCAATATATATATAATACTTTTATTCAGAATACAATTTACATTTGCAATACTATATTTGGTACACAATTGTTACAATAAAATTCAGGGAGTGGGTTAGGACATCTGCATAAATGCAGTTCTTCCAACGACCTCCCGTTGCTCAATGTCTACCCACTCGAAATTCTGACATAAGCGACTTGTTGTAGATAGTAGAAGATTTGAAAAATTATGGTTCTCTGATTAATAAATGGGCAGGGAAAAAGAGATGAAACTTTCTATTGAAAAGGGACATCCGTTCAACATAATTCGGAAGTGTAGAGAGAATGGAATGTCTCGAGTGACAACGGCTACATTGCTAGAGGTTCGTCTAAAAATTGCCCCCACATTTCGTCTGTAGGCTTTTCATGAACAATGGATGCACGGCAATACACGATCCATTCCTCAAATTATAGAAATGAAACTAGACTCTGAGAAAATATGGTTTCAAGATTCGCGTAATATGGTCTCAAGATTCGCTTCCCAAACTCGGGACTTGGTAGCATTTCGACACTTCGTGGCATATTCTAATGGCTTGGCTCGGCTTACTTTTGCTCGGTAGATCCACAGAGCAGAATTGATGCAAACAAATGATATATGGACATACACAACCATATCGACAATTGATTTATTATTTTGTATCATGTTGCAAGGATGCCATTGTTCATGATGGTATACCAGCACCCTTCGAAATTGATATAGGCATTGAGGTATTGGATTAGTCGTAATCTCGAACGAAGAGTCCAAATATGAGCATACGTGGTGGTTTTATTAGTATCATGCATTCTAGCTTCTTCCGAACATCAGACAATGGGCACAAATGGATGCGATGCATGTGCACAGAATTGGCACAGTCAGTGGCATCTCGGGCTTGGCACCACATTAGAAGGGCCAGGCGGGTCATGGCAATAAACTAAGGATATATATGTATCATATTACCTCCTCTGCATTAATCCTCTCTGCCTCCCTTAACTAATAGGATCCGGTTCTCTTAGGTCAGATGCATCCATTTTTGTCTCATAACGAACAGAGCAAGACGAACTGGGAGGTTTGCTGTCATGACATGCCAAACACCTGGGGCAAGTGGTTGCTGCTATTATGTGCTTACCAACCAAAGCTAGATTTATTTATTTTTCTTCAGAATGTGCCCGAATAATGATAAGACGTTACACAAACGTGGTTTGCTGTCATCTTCATCTCTTAAATGTTACAGTGTTTACATCGTAAGGCATGCAAGGGAATTTGCTATCGTATACATAAGCAGTCACTGTATACCTGGGGGTTTATCATATCCGGGCAATGTATATCCCAAATGCACATGTTTTGAATACACTTTTGTGCTCAATGTGTATTTGTGTAGCTTTCTGTACCATTGCTATGGTGGGTCAGTGACGAGACGTTCTCAGAGATTAATGTGCAAATCTCTCCAAATTAATGTACACATCTTCTCGATTCACATAATTCTAGATTCTAGGAATACAAATAGAGTAGAAGAAGCTAGGATGTTACGGCCAAATAGAAGGATAGAGTAAATATCTTACGACCCCTGACCTACAAGATATCAATATCTCATTTCCCAGTGCAAATCTGTACACGTAGCTATATATGGTATCGTTTGGGAAAACTGTATAATCTGACTCTTTTTACCTTTTCTTGTCCCTTCATATACTAATACATACCTATATTTTACATAACATGATGTATACTATTACTCGGATCCACATATGATATACAATGTATGTTATGTATGTGGACCCGCCGATTCGATTTCAATGGCAGTGGGAGACTAAATAACACTGGCATCTTTTATTGGAAAGCGCATTGTGGCACGAAGGCCTGTAGGTCGCATGACGACAACTAATTTACTACCCAATATGGATGAATAGTTCTCAGTGAATAAATAGTTCTTTGGTCTCAAAATTATGAGACCAACGAGAAATAAACTCATGCACCGTTATGTTCCATTGTCTAAAAAAACAGCATCTGAAGAGTTATAGGTGCTATGGAAAGCTGATAATCATCTCTTGAATGTCTCGTTTCGTGTTTAATAGGCGGTAAATATCGATACATAACTTGTTAGTGGTTCGATCGACGATGGAGGTTCTGTTGAGCACTTTGCCCACGATGTAGCATTAAGTGTTGTGACACTTCGTTAGGCTTTTATTTTGCATTTGGCAGCTACAATCAACTTGTGCAATGATATTACTAACAGCACAACAGAGGCTTTTCAGGCTGTTTGGCTCGCTGTGTAAGCTGCTGGCAAACAGGGGATAGGAGATTGTCGACTGTGGCATCCCTAACTTTATTGCACCATATAAACTTTCCATTCAATTGAATCCCTTAGACGCTTACCTTCACTTTTAAACGTTCTAATAATGGATGGGAAACGATGATAAGAAAGATTATTTGAGCTAAATGCGATTTGGAGGAGTTGGCATTCCACAACACAATGAACATCTCTAACATAAATCCCCTGTCCCGTTTAAGAATATGCCAAATGCCTTTAGAGAGGAGCAGAGAATTAACCTTTAATTGCGTCCGCGAGGAAAGTTCTAAATCCTCCATTCATGCAACTGTATCCTTTTTAAATGTTCTTTCCTCTCCTCAATAAATGTCTCCACTAACTTAGTAACCATAAAACAACAACATATCTGTACGCTCTGACATGGTTAGAGTAAAGATTATTACAGAGCAGTTTGTACCGGGACGTATGGCTGCGTGTTAGTATAATGATACAGATACAAGGAAGGACGTTAGAAGATGGATCTAAGTGCACTGCCTCAGGTCCGAGCCAAGCCATACATCGCCAAAGATTGCTGCTTCTTCAACGGATACTCTGTATCCTTCCCTTACCTTGGGGCGCAAACGATGCTACTACAAACATACAGCGTATCATTTTGTACAGCCAGAAAAAAACTGCATTTCAGACGATGATAAGCTCCTTGAATTCATTCCTAGTTAGTTTCATTAACACGTAATAGATAATAAAAACGTGTACACATTCATAAAATGCAATTTGCGACGACCAATCATAATTTTACTGTAGGGATGTATGTGTAAAGGGTATGTCTTTTCTCTAAAGAAGATTGCTTATTGCAAATTGCATTATGTATATGGGATTCAATCATTTTAATAACAGTTCTAAAGTTTCAAGACAAAACTACCGTATTTTATAACCGCCTTAGCTAATGAGTTTAGCTGATAACGAGGAAATTACCTGAGGTAGCCTCTTGCGAGCAAGACTTTCCACTTCGCAAAGTTCACCTGTGATCCCTGGCTATAATTATCTGCATTATTATATCGAGAAAATAGGATCTTTGTGATTGGGAATAGCGATAACAGACATCGACATAATGGTCGATGTCTGTACTGGATTCCTTGGGGTACACTTATATACTTAGATGCCATCCCATGAGGCCCTCATTAGCAGTTCTGTTACATTGACTGACTTAGTAGAGAGGCAATGGATGTTGCATTTGCTGGCTTCTATGTTATTCTCCACGTTTAGCTGTGTGATTAGGGGAGAGGTCCGCTCAGTAATTCAACTCAAACACCCACAGTAATTACTCCCCCCGAAAACGTGATTGCAATTTCGATGAAAGTAAGATCGAATTGCACAATAATTGTCCAAATGCATGGCCTGGATTTTTACACAACCAAAGTGAATATTTGGTATGCTTCGACGAATAAATGATCATTCTCAGAGCAAATTTACTTTGCCAATCGATTCAATACTCTATAATTTAATAGAGAACATGTCATTTATTCAGTGATGATGGCGGGTATAAGGCAGCTACGACTGTTGTCTTAAGTGAGAGGTTCAAGCCTGAAAGGCCAATGCTTTCTCATTTTGAAGTTTGATCAGCTGCAAAAGAATGGATGATGACACCCTGGATACGAGTAGTTTTTACAATCATCATTTCTAATTGACAAGCGGGGTTCTTCAGCACAATGAATGTAAATTAGATCCCACGATAAAATTTGCGACAGGGAGAGTTGGATTAGACGGTCAAAATGTTGAAGGATCCAGAGGAATTCTGGGGGCGTTTAAAATCTATCAATCGATATTTCGCTTATGTTCAAATGGCTCTACAAGGATGAACTAACTATGACATTTCTGTGATATTTGCTTTAATTGAGATGAATTGAACTTGAACAAACCTGAAAAGAATGGAACAGACTGAGGTACGCATTTAAAGAGTTTTCGACGCAAAGTCCTCAAAGTGAAAGAGCTGCGTATGCGAAAATGAACACATCGCATAATGATGTATTTTGTTTATGATGTATTGCCCTTTGAAGAGACGAAGAGTGGGAGGATCTTAGGTCATGATGCACCCACAAGACTGGAACAAACCCAACCCAATCGGATCAGCCGTCCACATTGGGAAGCCTTATAGCAAATTTACTAAACTCTGGCTGGGGACACGCCACAACTAGGGCACTCTCCATGCCACGAGCCTTCCCATGTTAATATTTGTCAGATGCGTTGGCAGTGCTTCATATTTCCCCCAGCTAACCAGGCATTGCTAAAAAGAATTCAAATATGAATCGCCGACGCCCACTCGGAGCCGGGCTCGGATCAGGGGGTTGCTGCACATTCCATGATTGTCATTGGTTTTGGGATGGACAAAAATACCATGTTTCCAAACCAAGTGTCCCTGGGTCAGACGCTGAGCCATATAAGCTATGTTTTTATACCCGCCTGAATCCCACGCTCATGCTCTCACCCCGTTTTGCTAGAGTACATTGACATGGGCCATGCATCTCCCAATACAATGGTTCAATAGTAGCCTAGACCCCATGACTCTTATAAAGATGTGTGGGTACCTGATGGTGAAAAGACCCATAGCCTGAATGCACTACTATACATCACGTTCGCTCTCATATAGAAACCCCTCTGCAGCTCATTAGACCTTATAATGGCATTTATCTCTAGGATTCTACATCCTAGTGATTATCCAAGTCCTGGTATTCAACGTAGTTACCATTGCCCTCGAGCCAGCCCAATCAATGACCGTTGGATACTCTGAAGGATGTTGTATGTTTATCCATTACTTGTGTATGATTTTCACGACATTCGTTCAATCATCATTAACAATTCTAATGTATCACATTTCAGTCACATGAATTACATTGAATAATCGCTCTACTTTACCCAAAAAAAATAACGCCTCCAGCCTTTTAATAATTCTAGATGTAAATGCATTTTTGCTACGATGATTAATTCTTTAGGATACTTCAAGCTTTGATCGAGGCTCTATGTTTAGATGTGCTCTTCTTGATGCTTTTGCCGTGTGAGTGATGAGGAGATGTACCCATATAAATGTATCAAAGCCACTAGTGCTTCTGTTGCAATTAGGTCTTAACAGGACGAATAACCCAGAAAACACATGGATGTCTTGGTTTCATATAGATGTAAACATTCATGGATTTATGTCACAATTACTGTCAATGGCTCATATCTCAATACACATTAAGTTGCAAATGAAAATGACGTTGGAAGAGAGAAGATCCAGCGAAGTCCTATAGTTTCCCTCCTGTGTTCTCAGCCATTCGAAAACAACTTAAAACCGATGTCCTTCCCTTTTTCGGCAGATTTCAATTAAACGACACTTAAACCAGAATTCCTTCCAAGCCCTGCAGATTTATATTTTATGAAGGATCAGAAAGAGATAAATGTGCAAGCAATGGTGGGAATTTTTCCGTTGATTGTAGCAAAAGTCAGCTGGCGAAGTAGTCAATGAACGCCCCGGCAGAATACAAAGCAAGCTTTCAAATCTTCCAGGATTCGCCCTTACTATCCTTACGCCATCGATGAATAAACTATAGCAGTTGAACTGTGGATTTAATCGGACTATGAACAGTTTCGACTACCACATGAGATTTCAAGGAGGAAAAGAGACTTAAAAGATATATACCGGTAGCTTCCCACATAAGGAGGGACTCGATTGTATTGTATTGTATTGTATATTGTTTTTTTCGGCAATCAGTACAAACAATTTAGGCCGCCCAATTCTATATGGCAGCCATGGTTCTTCCAGAGGGTCCCTGATACTTAGGTCTAATAGGGGAAAGAGAAATAAAATGAAACAAGACTGTAGTAAACTCCGCTATCATATAGAATATTCCTTATTATCAGCATAAGTCCTATAAAGTTTAAAATACTAGCAGCAGTATTAGCCAATAATTGAGATGTACTACCTATAGAGACAACAAGGTGAAGACATAGATATGAGCATTTCCTTATATGTACATGTCTTTGTGGATTAGATCCACTGACATCTATTAATTTCCTCATTGAGTTGGGCCTTCTGGTCTTTTGTTTAGAATTTCTAATATGGACTTTATTTTTAGTCGTCCAACTCTTGCCAATGTTGACATACTTAATATATTGTGTGGTGAGTTATGTTAAATGAGTTATCTACATTTCGTTGGTAATATATGGGTAGTCTGTTCCATCATCTATTGTCAGGTAGGCTGGATCATAGTCTCATGCAGCCATACACTATAATTGAGATAGGCAGGCATTAAGGAGAGTTGGCATGTGGCATTCTAATGGAAACTGCATGGGCCCCTGATCTGGCCTACTTAAAGACTAGATGGTCTTAAATGTGTGGGTAGAATTCTGTTGAACACTAACCCAATATTTGCAGGTATTTATACTATTGTCTAAATGCATATTTAACTAGTATATAATTGTGGCTAGTTTGGTACAATGTAATCAGTCGGGGAGAGATTGGGATCGATTGACAGGCTACTGTGTGCTATCGTGCAGTGTCAGGGGCTCTTCGTTATTTGTGAATGAGAAGAAGTCCTTTTTGAGGTATGGTTTGAATCTTATTGAAAAGGGTCGGTGCTTGTACGATAAACGATTGATTCTCTGGTTTTTTTCATTGGTATATCTTTAGTATTCTTCTCTTTGCTAGATTTCTCTTTTAAGTTAATTTTCTGTTGTCGAAGTATCGATTGTTGCGACTGATCTCACATATGCTAAGTGGAGATGGTGCGAGTCTCTCCTTTCATTTAGAGAAGGCATTTTTATTTCTATATGGAGTTCCTTGATGCTGTAAACGTTTTGGTTTGTGTCTTTGTTGGGCTGGAACACATAGAATACATCACAGAAATCAAACACATGCTTGAATACAGATTGATTTTGAGTCCTTGAGTCTTTGAATTCCTTGGTTGACTTTCAAAGTTAGATGTGGATTGAATGTTAGACCTTTTTCTATTTCTAATGGTATCAGTTTGTGTTGTCATTCATAGAGCTATGCTCATGGCTTTACTAGTCTGTATGGTGACCGAGATTTTGTTTATTGTGCATCAATTTCCCACTGCATCCAGGTCATCATGGAGTTCTTTGATCAGAGTCGCTTCCAATGAGTGAGAGTGGGATAGCACCGTGTCATCTGCAAAGCGTTGAATCTGTGACTGTTTGATCACTTTGTATCGATCCTTTATGTACAGGAGGAATAGGAGAGTCCCCAACACAGTTCCTTGAGGGACTCCATGTGTGACCCTGGTCTTGCTAGAAGTAACGTTGTTTGTTTGCACCCATTGATATCTATCAGTTAGGTCTGAACCACTCTATTACTGGGGTGAGAGGTGGATTGATGTTAGATTTTGGAGTAATATCTCATGGTCAACGGCGTTGAATGCTTTCCGAAAATCTAGGTAGGCTAGGGAACCTGGACTATGTTTATGTTTAAATATATACTCTGTGTGCTGTTCAAATGAGTGACTTGCCCTGAACCCATACTGATTATTTGTAAAGTAGGTAATTTTCCTCTAGATGGGGGGTATATTGTGCAATGATTCCATATCCCGAGCAAATCTTTCCCCTTATATTGTATAGCGATTGATGCACTGTTGATTATAACTTTAGAATATATGTTGGATATTGTAGAACTATTGTAGGAGGAGAAATAAATAGAGACCTGAAGCTTTGAATTCCGGGATCCGACTGAAGATTAACTATAATGTGGTTAATCGCTATTACGTCATAATTGCGTAATATGATATAACAACACAAGCTATATGAAATGTTATATGGCTCACTCAATCTTTATGACCCTCCCGTTATCAAAAGTCACTCTACTTTTAAAGGCTAATTTTATTTATTCATAATATAAGCAGAAGTTTGTCACCAGAACTAAACGAAACGACGAAGTGCTCCTTTAATCCATAGAAGGAATTTGAAATCATAGTTATTTACAATTGTAATAAGTTCAAATACATGATCGCCAAATCATTTCTTCAATCAAATTCTGAACCTATTTATAAATTTCCGTTGATATATGTATGCATACATGTAAAGTGTAGACCTGATGCTGTAATTCCATGCGTGTATTATCCTTTGTACAATATAGAAGGTATCAATCAATTTTGATTTAGTTTATACCTAAAAAACCTTCTAATAGATTGGGCATCTTCAAATAAGCATACACTGCTGAGACTCTTCGCACAAAGCTAGCATAATTTCATCCCACCAAGTCAGGTAAAACACTAAAAAAGTAGGTGACATCATCCTGAACATTGTATGATAGTTTGAATCAAGATTAATGATGATGATGATACTAAGCAGTGCCCATGTGTCATTCTTTAGGATTGCATGTAGATGGGTGATATGTCAGATTGTGGATGCATAATTGCAGGTGTTGATTTGGCGCCATTGCGCGTTCGAGAGTTATCATCGAACTGACACAGAATGATGGCCGTTTATAATTTTCAATGATCTGCATGGTTGCTACAAGTATGTTTATAATATATTGGTGTGCAAATGAATAAGATATATGTATTCAGCACAACTCACAAACATTTTATTAAGAATATTCTAAATTCTGTTTCTTCTTCTTTCCAGGATGAAAAGAATCAAGTCTTAACAACATTTGGATGGCTTGAAGTGGTAAGTACAAAAAATGGTCGATGGTCGACCTGACAACATTTGCCCTATTACCTCAATTATATAACTAATACCTAATTATATCTAATTGATAATTCTTGACTATGAGAATATGAAAATATATCAAATATGGAATATCGAAGGTTTAAGCTTAGAAAGAACAACGTGTGCTGAGCGAGCTGACAAGATATTTATCCGGTAATAAACTGAACACCGACTATACAAGCTGGTGCTAAATGCCGAGCAAAAATCTTATTTACAAATGAGAAAATGGCCAGGAGATTCTGACTGTCAATGTTAATGGGGGTATACCAAAATGTCTTTTAATGGATGTCTTGAAATGACATTACTATCTTCAATTCCGGATTGGCTTCCGCATATTAGCTGATGATGTGAGTTATGGGTGGACAAGACAAGAGATATTAGATTAATATTGTTACACATTGCATTGGTAATCATATCTACGCCATGCTTGGGTATGATTTATGTCTCAAATTTCTATTCCGTTATTCAATAACATGTACTTATAATATACATGTAGACACATATGAGGAGCTTACATATTATGATGTATACGTCTATGCTTGTTTTGACATTTTAGGACTTTGTACAGTGGCAACTTACAGTGGCAAATTGAGGCAAATAGGCTCAATAGTGCAATTCCTTGGCCTCTTCACATATATATCTAGCCATTTAAAGAATTTAAAAAATTAGTGGCACTGGAAAACTTTCCTGCTAAATTAGCGGTAAAAGTGTGGTGAGGTACCGGACATACATTGAATAATTAGTTATGCCACAGGATTTAGTGGAGTAGCAGCGTACCCTTATCCCACTGCCCCATTAAGTTCCACATATAAGTTCAATGATTAGTTACATCAGTTACATAACTTAATAACATAACAATCAAAGCAACAACCTTCAAACTCTAGGCGCTATGCACATTTGAAATCCGCTAGAATAAATCATACATATTTGGGCATATCCAAAGAAGTAGATTTCCTCGGCAATTTGAAAGAGGTATCAAATTTCCCCAATAACAACTCTCATTAAACGTTATTAACAATTGCAGTATGATCTTCAGATCCAGTTTCAAAGTTACTAAACATTTTCACCTATGGAAGGAGTATAGGGAAACAGGTAAAATATGTCCAGCTGGAAAGAAGAGCCATGTATTTGGTCTCTTATCAAAGAAAAGAAAAACGTTTCTTTTCTTTCTACCCCGACATCTAGGCATGCACCATTAACTGACAACACTTTTAACTAAATGTATTTCACTGAAATTGCTGTAAGCATGTGTAACACATTTAGATAAAACTGTACGCGAGGTAGAATTACAAGTGTGCTTCAATGGCTCGAGTTTATTTTGTATTCAACAAGCGGCTGCAGGTCGCGCATTGGATGCAAAATAAAGTTTAAACTCGAGTCATTGAATCACATGAGTAGTTCCTAACCTCTAGTATAGTTCTTTCTTTATATTATGACTTAGAAATAATAGAATATCGACATTCTTGCAGATGTATTAGGCTGGCAGAAGCATTTGTCGACAGCCATGTTTGTTCTGAATGTGCGGAATCCCGGGTCACCGCTATAAGAATGCTCGTATGTGATTGGTCAATATCGCCGTCATCAGATGTCTGACCAATTGATGAGGTCACGCTTTTGTATTACACGTGCATGGAAATGAGCGAACTATTAAATGGGCGTATTCTTCCTGATCGAAATGAATAACCCATTCAGTCGTAGTATAAATATATATGTTAACATTCAAATTCTTGAAGATAGTAAGACAACAACCATGTGTTTGTCAAATTATATCTCTCAGTTGTAAACTACTTATCTCATCCCAATCCTAAATAACAATAATATGTCTATATCATATAGGAAGATGTTAAAGATGAGGATAGAGCATAATGATATTGCAACCTCATTGTGGTCCATTTGCTTCAATTATCCTCCACTTGCTATTCCCCAGCATTGGGTCAAGCAGACGCCTATACTTGAGGAATGCAGATCTGAATTCACACTGCATTCTATGAGACAGTTTTAGAATTCCCTCAGATGTCTGAGTGGATTCTAACATTTGTATAGAATCCGCTAATACATCATAGAACTGCTTCAATATTTTAGAATTTGGAATTGAACCTGTTATGGCTAGCATGTGAGGTACTAGATGCATAAGTGTGACTATACAGATAGAGTTGAACGCACTAAATGCTTCAGTTGAAAAGACTGTCTGGTGTCTGAAATAGCCATCGTAATAGGCACATCAAATATATATTGGGATAATCAAACTCCTCAATAACTATGAACACACAATTGCATTGGGGTAATCAATTATTGCCTCCACATATTTATAATAAATAGTCAAATGTTTGGTGGATGTGCATTTGGGTAATAATAAATTATGTCAATTATAAACAAACAATTGGAGTTGGATTGGAGATAAGGCTGTAAGAGGTCTCAGGTGAATATTCTTAGTTTTTAAAAAGGCCTCAGACTAGCGGCCTCGTCCTTCCTAGAAACTAAAAGTATCCACCTTCGACCCCTTACCTACACTCAGGATACTGGCATAGGCTGAAGTATCGTGATCGCGTATGAAACCTAATACTTTGTTTGCTCGGCAGTACAAGGGGCAGAGAAAGCAATGCAACCAGAGACAGGTTTCTTTAATACACAGCCACGGTGGAACCAAGGCGTCGTGTTCTACCCTGCGACTACTGGGCTTCTGTACCTCATTGTACAAGAAAGAGACGTGATGGCTAGCAAAGCACACCTTTTTGTATGCTGGCATGTTTTCACGCTATCAAGCAATACAGGCGGGTGGATAGGCACGGAGAGAAGTACACCCCATCTTTCCTTCAGTGTTGGCCAACATTGACCAAAATCCTCTCAAACGTCCCTATTTGCGGACGGCATTGGGCGATGATCAATGGATGCGCTGATGTATTAGCTTAGTTATAGACCAATATATGGGCGCCAGGTTGAAAACCTTGACTATTTTGTTTGTCAGCAAAACATAATGGACCTCATATTACATACCATGGCTCTGTGTGTACGCGTCTGGTAGCTCAAAACTAGGTACACTACTATAGTCAGAAATAGTACTATCCAACTGACCTTTTGCGCCGGCTGGAAACCGGTCGTGTTTTGTTTTTATTTAAGGGTTTTATGTAGGTACTCGAACATCGATTGAAATATTATAGTATGCCCTCCTCAATTGCCCTCCGCCCATGCTATTGGGTAAAAGCATGGCGAGCATGTTCGGGGCATGAAGATAAAAGGAATTGTCTGTGCGGATCATTACCGAAAATACAAGGCACTCATGCATGGTAGTCCATGTACCGCATATGTAGCACAGTAAATGTCAAAAGCCATGCAGCGAAACCCGAGACAGCTAAACTCCAGCTCCTAGATAGAGTTTTCAGGTGTAGTGCTTTAGCGACATGGCAATTTCAAATCAATAATGTTTACACTCGTGCACTTGCTAATATGTGAAGCTGGTATAATTGATCTTTTGAGTGGAACAAAAAATCTTCACCAGTTTAACCCTGGTTGTTTTCAGGCCCGCCTTTGGGCTTCTTAATGATATCGTGGCAGGACATCAACCTCCCGGCATTTGATCTAAATTGATGATCTCATAACACCAACAGAATTAACAAAAAGCCTGCTCAGAATTCAGTTTTCATTTGAACAGAGAATAACAAATCACATTTCATAACATATTAAATGGGTAATTTCTTATTGCATCAAAATTATTCATATTATCAAATTATTCAATTTAATTCAATATAATATTATTACTTATTTGCATGTGAAATGAGAGGAAGAAAAGGGAGCCATACATCTGATATAAACTTTACCAGTCATACGTCTTCCAGAATTGGATGAAGGCGTTTTGGTTTACAAGATATCTGTTTCCAACGGTCCTTTTTATTAGTGTGAATAATCCATTATAATGGCACTAATCATATCAAATGTGATTGAACAGCCTACACTGACAATACGAAAGAATTAATTTTCAATTAAGGAAATACCAGTACAACAACAAAAATAGAGATTGCACTAGCTGCTGATGTCACCCAGAAAGTTCAGCACAAGTGTCATAAATCCGGGTCAACAGATTTCATAATTGATTAATCTGACACAATTATTTATTTTTTCACTTGTCTTTCTAGCACTGGCAAGATGAGTTCATGGTCTGGAACAAAAGCGACTTTGGAGGTTTATCAAGAATCATCGTACCACCGAGCATGATTTGGCTGCCTGATTTTGGACTAGAAAATAGGTAAAACTGCATGTATTATTTTATATATCCAAGATTCTTCCTTTGAATTATAATCTGAATGAAAGTAACTTGTTAAGATGAGATTTAGATATTTAAAACACAGTGATAGTTCCTAATGGCGAGGTTAGTATATGTGTATAATAATTAAGACTAGATTTGGAGCTCTCTTCTGGTATCCTACTGCACAGATTAACCTATTTTTCATCAACATCACTTAACATTTAGACTCACCCATATATTTGCATTTTCAAAGACTTCCATAACCAATGTTAATACGGAACCTTATAGAAACCACTCCTTCTGCATGACAATCATAACCCACGTTTGCGCGTTCCACTGCCACTGAATGACATCGTGTCTAGAATCACTTTCAACATAATTTGGTCTCAAACCCAAGAAAAGTTAAATGTTAACTGTGTTAAACTGTGAATCCTGACAATTGTGATATTAATTACCGATCACTGAGATGAGATTTCCCTCATGTCCACCATGATTAACTAGGGACTGCTACCAACGAAAGATGCGTATACATAAGGGTACACCAGATGTAGAAATCTTAAGTCAACATTTGGGTTGTTCGCAGGCTTTTTCCGGGCATGTTATAAGTATCCTTGGAGATGGATTGGAAAACATAACAGACTGCTAAGCAATGTTTACTGCTTATGTAGGAAATATGTTGACATGATTTACTAAAGGACAAATGACCCTCCTTCCTGCTCAAAATTCTTCATATTTCTTAGTGTTTTTGCTTGTATTTGGTCGTTGAACATTGATGGGTTTGCCAGAATTTTGCGAAGGGACCAAAAGGAAACAGTATCTGTTGGTTGGGAGAATTTGGATCGGTTGGGGGTAGACATCGGTTGTAAGCAATACAATATGGAATAGCTGTATGTATTGACATCTAACTAAAAAAATGTATGACTACATAATTAACCGATTTGGTCGTGTTCCTTTTTTCATTTCTCTTGGAAGCATACATATTTCTATTATTCTTCCTTGATGCGAGCAGTAAACATAACCGGAAGTTACCCTTCAAATGTAAAAGTTGGCAATGGAGTAACAAATGTATTGACTAGTACTCCTCAGCCACCCAACAGGAAGAAGCCGAGTAACACGTTTCAATGTCCAATGGCGAAATATATTCATTTTGATATATAATTATATGTCACTACATATAGATAATATGCGTGTATTTAAAATGGCAATATTTCGGTAGTTACAACCCAAAGTTGACGAAATGAACCCTTCTGTTATACCTACCTTCAGGGTTTACACTCTACATGCGAGAATATTCTACTATTGTAAAGACTGAGGGCTGGATGAAGAGAAGCGTCTATTTCCTTAGTATTAAAAATACATGTACCTTTTTACCAAGTTGATACAGATTTACAGACAAAGGAATAACTTTGGACGCGCTATCCAAGCATTATTAGATTCTAAACCACTCCAATTCATACCTGAAACGATATAACTATTTCTGAAATATGGGGTCTAAAATGGTAGTCATTGAAAAATAAAGTATCACATTACTGTTGGATAAATCTTGGCCCGTCAAGCTCCGGGCCAAGATATATATTAGGTGGGTCAGTTTTTTCAAGTGTGCTGTTTTGCATAATGACCATATTTCCAGGATTATTTTGAATCGTATCAATTGAATATTACTAATGGTTGTATCATGCTGTTCCTCTCACCGAGCTCTTTCATTCCACATATACTTTCCCATACCTCAAACCAACATTTTGTATCGAAAAATGAGAGAAAGTGTTATTTTACCTTACTTTTTGTCGGAAAACAGATAAAACCAATGAATCATAACGACGTTTATATAGAAATGGGTCTTGATGTGCATGAGAACTTGGTTTTTCCTACCTTAACTAGGTCTGAAGTATCTATGAATTTTTTGTTTGAGATTATTAAGATCTCAACACTACTCCAAATGACCTTCCACATTTTTCCAACTTTTTTTTAAATAACCTGTGACGTAAGTATATCCCTTTTAAAAAGGTCATTCATGAGCAATTATTGTTCGAGCACATATCTAAAAACTATACTGATATATAGCCCTATATCATCTTTTTATCATAGAAAAAAATTTAATACCTAGCTTGAAAATTCTTTGTCCAGGAACAGTGTATCTTTTATAACCCAAGTTTCCAACTTTTAGGATATACTTACGTCACCATCATCAAATCAACTCCACAGAATAGGCATTAAAATATTAAGAATTAAATTACATATTTCTAGGTCTCATTCCAACCTCTCATAAAGGGAGGACATTCATTTTTTTAAATATACTCAATTAATGCATTCTAAGAGCAAAAATTCTTCAAAATGGCTATTTGTGACGTAAGTATAGCCTCCCAAATTATTAGACAATGAGGTTTCAAAAAGACTAGGAGATGAATTTCAGAAGATATTTTCTACTCGGATGGAAACTTTGATGACACTTGTATCATGTGGACTGCATCAAAATCGGATATAATATTAATATTTGTACAAACATGTGTTGTTTAGCTTGTGACGTAAGTATATCCCTTGCTGGTCATGAGATCTAATCCTTCTGTCACAATCAATAATTAAATTAATCAATAATACTGAATAAAGATGATCTATTGGTGTATTTGGTTAACCATTTGGGCCCATAAAAATCGATATTAGGCTATTTCTATTTAAAAATCATTGTTTTAACCTCATGTAAACTTTTTTGTGACGTACGTATATCCCTTTCTGGCCATGCCATATCACCCTGTTGCCATGACTAAATAGTTCAAATAATGCTTTCTACTGAATATTATAAATTGAATAGTGTATAGGATTTGTTCCAAATAGCTTTTGTTTCAAAATAAAATAATAACCCATGCCATTTTCTTTTTTTTAAAAATAAATTGTATGAATTTGGATGAGATTCCACTTTAAAAATTGCTCCATTGTGACCCAAGATGTTCTTTCAACTGGTTTTCAGAGTAGAATCGATTCTGCAACCAGTTGTTAAAATACTTAAATTATTAAAAGTGAAATAAGCCTATTATAATCTCACAATTTTTTATTTCACCTCATGTGAAGTATTTTAACTTTAGTGTGTGACGTAAGTATAGCCCTTGCTGGCCTTGTGAACTGGCCCTTGAGTTGTGTGTAAATGTTATATGTTTTTATGCATTAAAAATAATATAGAAGTACTTATATTAGATTTCCTAATGATACATATTAGGACATCTAAGATAAGTTGGAATCCGCTTACTCTCATAAGTAAATAATATTATGTCAATATGGTATCTCAAAATTCTTTATTGTGACACATGACATGACTATTTTTCTGTGACACATCACAAATAGTTGTGATAACGGTTTCAAGTGGGTATAATAAAGTGAATGGGGTATAGGGTGTGGCAATATTGTTTTTATTTGGGAATAAAATAGTTAATCATGTTATCTTTGATGTATAAATCTTTCGTAAAAACCTTGATTTTTTTCTTCAAATTTTGATAAGTTGCAAGGTTAAAAGGGGCTTGATTATGACAAATAATTATTTCTCAATAGGGTTTCTGAGCAGAATCGATTATCTAGAGGGTTATTAATCCATTTGATATAATTTGCTGTCAAATAAGGCTATTATAATCTAATGATTAGTGTTTTCACCTGATGTGAAGTATTATGTCAGTATTTTGTGACGTAAGTATAGCCCTTGCTGACCATCAGATCTCCCCTTTGTATCATGTCTTAATATTTGATTTCAACTGAATATTTGGCTCAACTGAATTATAAATACAATTCTTAATCAATTGTTAATCCAATTAAAATCATATAAAGCTGGAATAATCAATGATGATCTAAAAATCATTGTATTCACCTTTTGTGATGTATTTCATCTTTAATGTGTGACGTAAGTATAGCACTTACTGGCTGTGAAATATGGCACCTTTATTGTATGTAATTAGTAGCGAAATTGAATTCAAGTGAATAATAAGATATTCAATGGTGTATAGGCTATATTGCTGTATTACCCATATTGTTTATATTTCGAAATAAAATAATTATTCATGCAAATTTTGGTAAAAATTAAAAATGTTGTAGGAATTTTGAAGCTAAAAAGGGCCCGCTTATCCAAATGATTTTTCTTCCACTGGTTTTCAGATTGAAATCCATTCCCCAAACAGTGGTTAATTGATTTGAAAGACTAAAACCTGAAGTTAGGCTATAATATATCTAACAATTGTTGTTTTCATGTATTTTGAATGTAATTGTGTGACGTAAGTATATCCCTTGCTGGCCACCGGACTCCACCTATATATTATGTCTAAATAGTTGAAATAATGGTTTTAAGTGGATATTTGGTATTGGTAATGGTGTAAAGGATGTGCCCCAAATAGTTTTTATTTCGATTTAAAATACTTATTCATGCCATCTCTGTTTAAAAAAAATCATTTTAAAAGAATTTTGATTAATTTCCCGGTTAGAAAGTGACTCATTTTGAACAATGTGATATTTCAACTCATTTTCTGAACAGGATTCATTATTCAAACAGTTCTTAAGCCATTAGAAAGTGTATGATGTGAAATCAGGATATAATAATATAGTGATAATTATTTTCCCTTCATGTGAGGTATTGTCTTTAATGTGTGACGTAAGTATATCCATTTCTGGCCTAGAGATCTGGCCTTTCTGTCCTATTTGATAGCTGAACGATTAGTTTCAAATGGATATAAATGGCAGTGAATGATGATGGGGTGCATCCTATATTGTTTTTAGAGCGGAATAAAACAATACTTCATGCATTTTGGTTAAACAGTTGGATTTTTTGTCAAATTATGATGAATTTCTAGGTTGAAATGACTCACATTTTGACCCAAGGTCATTTTTAACATGTTTTTTTAGGTTGTGATGATGCTACTTAAAGAAGAGAATCGATTTCGAATGTTTCAAAGTTATCTTTATTCATTTCTATTTCATAAATCTGAAAATTGGAATTTTAAAGCATATCTGTGACGTAAGTATAGCCCATTTAGAGGTTTTTAAAAGAATCCCTACAAAAATGTGACATGGTTTTGGGCTAAATTGTGAACATGGACTATATAAAAAAACATGTCAAAATACAATTTGTAGAAGAACTAAATAGTCGGCCATTTACTTGAAAAGTGGGACGAATCAGAATGAAAATTAATATTGATATAAGAAAATCACAGCAAAAACAATATAAAATGATAAAAATCAGTTGAAGGCCACTTGGAACATATTGGTCATGAGATCTTGGAACTATAAGAACTTATCATAACTGATAAAAGGTTTCTTTAAACGAAATATGGCCGCCATCTGACATTTCCTTCAATGTAAGTTCAGAGTTTTCAATAAATTCCAACACTGAGGGATATACTTACGTCACAGTATCTGAGCAAAAATATTTAGAAGGCCCAAAAAGACACAATTACTGGTCGGATATTGTTGGAATAAAGTTTTCCTAAAAGCTCAAACCTCATATAATACAGTCAGAGTGTTGAAAAATAGTTTGAGATATTTTCAAATTTCGCCCCTCTGTCACACCCCAATATGGCAAAACAGCACACTTGAAAAAACTGACCCAGGTAATGTTCAAGATCCCTATATAGCGGAAGTTAAGAACACTTACTTAGTGATAATAGATTCGTTGTGAAGAGGAGGATTGAATATAATGGTTGATTGATTGATTGATTGAGCGTCCATCGTTTAAAAGAAGAAATAGCTTTATTAACCAAATGCCTAAGATCTGAATCTAAAGTAAAATGACAAGTATTTTTAATGTTAACTTAAAGGAATGGTATATTTCATTTTATTATACACGCATTCCTCTGAAAACAACGTATCTAGAGTGATTTATGCATAGTACGTATTTCACTAGTGATTTACGTGGGGTTGTTTGTATTGGCAATCAATCTGGGTTTTTTTTTACTAAGATTACCGATAAAATTCAAATTCATGACTCAATTCTTTTTTCTATTTTCATAGTTGAAAGCATGTATAATAAATATGTTATCTAACTCGTTGGTTTCAGTCGCTTAGAATATTGCACTCGTTGCTACGCAACTCGTGCAATATTCACGCTCTTTCAACCGACTTGTTAGTTAACCTGTAAATATCTATATAGATACACAAGTCCATGGACCAGCAATGGAATGTCTGGAGGACGTTATGCCTAGCGAATTATACACATTCTTTACCTTGTGCAATAACAATTCTTTTAGGGATTAATATTTGATTCACAGATAATTATGTAGATAATTGCTAAAAATATCACAAAAATCATATTGCCACAATCAAAGCCGAAAAGTGTGCTATTTCCTTGAATGTGATTGCACCAATTTGATGTCGATGGGCGTTCCATCCTGGAAGAGAGCCATTATTTTCCCACCATCTGCAAATGAGAAAATTAATCCCATTAGACTAAGAGGGGGCAATTCCTGGGATGTAGGAAGCAAAAATAGTGGACGATTCGTAGACAAAAATGAGTACTCAAGCTATTAGAAGTATTAATGATACGTGGTGGGAGTTCCGCCTTATCATAAAGGGGCATGTTTTTAAATACATGGTATCAAATCCACAGGCGTACCGTATCCGCGAATGAATACCGTATGGCACTCCGAAAATCATCTCCTCTAGGATTTCTTAGTAATTAGGCCGCATGCTAATTCGATATCTTGGTATAGAAATAGGATGCTACAAATGCCAGATCAGATGAAACATTATGGAGAATTTTCCCGCATCGCATTTATATTAGTTCAACAATTATCTCTTGTGTAGTAGGCTGATTGGAAAGAGGCCATGCAGCATCCTACGATTTTATAATTTCTTTAATGGGTCTGAAATGGCACTAAAAAGAGCTGCTTCGTAGTCTCACTTAGATTGGTGGTTCTATAATCAATAGGTGTGAATCCATGGCAGGTGGGAAAATCATATCCCTGGGTGCACTTCACCATACTGTGCGCCTCGACGTCCAAAGTCCGCGGTAAGTCACAACGCATTCTGAAGAGGCCACAAGCTAATCGCGCTGATTTGCAAAACCAAAAGCTATGATTGAAAAAAGAAAAAAGATTTGGTGTCTACCTGTATTAAAATTTTGCACGCCAGCTAATGGGAGCAACAATTTTATATATAATATTTATATATAATTATACAAATAATATCTACCTTCCATGATCGCGCTGTGCAAATCTTGTCCACATATTTATCCCCAGTATTTCAAAGATGAAAGGCTTGATATTTTTTTCACTTTGTCCTTGTGGTTTCTGTGCGAACTTGATGTGTAAACCATTAGAGGGGATGGTGGCTGATATGCGTCTTCTGTGTCGTTGTACAAATGCACTCGACTAATTAACACGGTTCAACTAACAAGCATGAAAAAACGTATAGAGTCGTTGCTTCTCATCCCGAGCCTCTTGATTAGGCACGTATTGTACTATATTAGTCATGCATTAACATCATCAATACTACTAATAGAACGGACGGAAAATAACTGTATTTCGGGTGTCTATATAGTATTTCTTCGGATACGGTAAACTGTGCCATTTATTTATACAAAAAAGCCTGGTTCTGGCCATGTATCAGGTCGGCGGGTAGAACTGTAATTTGGAGATAAACTGTTTGGGAGAAAATATGGCATTGAAGAAGCATTCCCACCTTCGCCCATATATTTGGCCCTTAATGCTCCGAGACCTGTTTCCTAGGCTCCAAGGCTCTCCTAATGAGAATGTGTGTTCCAACCGTTGGCATCTTCTCGTATGTTTCATTCGCATCGTTAAATACCCAACTCAGAACAATGTGTCATGTGAGATTTATGTAGCACTCCTTAAAAGGCCATATGCGATTGGGTTCAGGCGTTATGATAAGTTTGTCCCCGTGCTCCTTCTTTGTTCGAACGTGCTTGTTAGAGATACAATACTATAGGTAGATATGTACGTATCTATTTTTTTTATACCTATACACACTGGTTATCATATCCATATATATTTCTTTTCTGTCTAGAACCCTATTTGTTGGATCTTAGAGCACATTTATGAAAAGAAATTATCCCACTTTTATATACACATGTATTCTATCTATTTTTCTTCCTTTCAGACACATTCTCTTCCTGTTCCTTCTTCTCTTCACACTGCATTCCACATTTATCGTCCTTTTAAACCAAACGCTCTTCGTATACATTTAAGACTGTTTAACTCATATTATGCAGACTCTATTGAAACACGACATACCTGAGAGTTGTATTGATAGCTCAGGTATACTACCAAAATGAATAATAAAATGAAGCGGTATATTAATTAGCAGTAAAGTATTCTCCCAATGTCTAATGTCAGGACTCCAGTCATCTAATACTCTATTCTCTTTCACTCTTTCAGTGCTGAAGCCATTTATGATGATCAGGCGGACAAGAAGTTCCGAGCAGGAGTGGACTATGATGGCATGATCCAGTGGGTTCCCGGGGGGAAGTTTGTCACCTCCTGCCAACTGGACATTACCCTCTACCCGTTTGACAGCCAGACCTGTGAAATGGACTTCGTTGACTGGACATACGACGGACGTTATGTCAACCTCGTCAACGGAAGCAACGCTATTGGGCTGGACGTGTACAAGAAGCATGGCGAATGGGATATCGTCAAGACCGAGTCGGTCAAATTGGAGCAGATATTTGCCTCTGACCCAGGCATACCCTTCCCCACTGTCAAGTTCATCCTACACTTGAAGCGCAAGCCCAGGTTCTACATGATTAATGTGGTGGCCCCGTGTTTGCTGATGTCCATTCTGGCATTATTGGTGTTCTACCTACCGCCGGACTCTGGAGAGAAAGTGTCCCTAGGGATCACTGTACTCCTCTCTTTCTCTGTCTTCCTCCTCCTTATCGCCGAGAACGTGCCAAAAACATCAGACTACGTCCCCCTCATCGGTGAGTGTGTGAATAGAACTGGAATTAATAATTAAATACTCGAGTAATTCTAGAGGCACCAGTAGAAACGGGAAGCGGCGTTAGGGGCGAAATTGCTTGGCACATAAGTCATCGTTCTCGTTCCTTTCTACCTAGATTCACCCGTGATTGCTGTCTTTATTCCCCTATTTCTGCTCAGTTGCTGTCTGGTGCTTTCCGTAGGCTAGTATATCGGGCAATGGTCCGGCGATAGGAAGCCAAAAGATAAATAATGCATATAATGTGAAGAAGGCAAGAAATGCATTTCAAATCATGCATGAATTCGTATAATTACTGTGGGAATATGTTTTAGGAAGCTTGGCGAAACGATTGTGCAACTTCAAACGCTGATATGGTCGATTGCTGATGGTTTCTAAATGCTCACTTCCGCTTCCGCCTCTGTAGGGGGCTGTCTGTCTGTGTGTCTGTCTACATGTGTATCTGTCAGCACAAGTTTACAAACGCAGTTGTGCTCATCAGACATGGCTCGGCGGACAGTTTTCCGATTTAAATTTCACACTTTCTGTTAAATAACACTAGAGCGATTTCTTTAAGGGATCATTAGGTTATTTCTATTTTATCGATTTGCTGTCTATTAACCTGGGAGAGAACAAGCGCAGTGGTTAAAACAATTCCTCTGTGGTTTGGTGCAAGCTAAATTGGCCGTGAAAGTTATATGCCCTAATGGAACAGAGAAACCATCAGAGGAAGATGTTGAGAGCAGACTGGCGTTATGTCAGTCGCCTTTCAAGCATAACAGGGCATGCGCAGCTTTCTTTTTTCGCCTTCACGCTCATCACATACTGTAATATTCGAATCTGTGTTAAGCCACTTTGGTGCCTTTTATAAAAGGGAACCGTAGAACGATTTATCGCCGTCACCAGCTCAAATGAAATGAAGGATGCATTGCTAACCTATACAGACTGGCACCTGAACGAGATATTTCAATGTTGTGTGTAAAGTCTTTCGTCCATTGTGGATTTTACTTCAATAAACATTTGGGACAAGATTGATACCATAAATGCCTATCACATGCAGACAGACGCGTTAGTACTTTCTACAAAGTGGCCGAGTAGGATTATTTTTTTTGGTGTGGCTGCGTTAGATCTAGTATCTTGGGCATTTGCTCAAACTGGTATTGAGTAAGGCATTTGCGACTTCGGCCATGGGACCTAGAAGAGGTCTGAAAGGGGCCCAGGTTTTGTGGGACAATCTAGATTGCAGCCTTTCAGAGCCATTTCCTGCCGCACTGCATAGTTTGTGTAGCGGTTGAGAAAAGGCTTGCCAGCGCTTTGCCCACCACGTCCGCAATCAGCGTCAAGCCTCACAGATTGAAGTTTTTGATGGTTCACACTCTCCCAAGCTTTGTTAAGACCAGTTACCCGCTCCAACAAATATTGTCCTTAAACCAAGAGCTTTGTTCAACATCAAATTTCAAAAATTGCTCTTTCGCGACTCTGAACTTAATACCTTCATTCACACAGCATATCCCCTCTTAGGTTTTAATCGCATTTCCGAAACAAAGGTATTTAGTAGGTGTAGGTGAAGTTGCAAATATTAAATAAGGACTGAATATTGACTTTGATACATGATATCAAGATTAGCATACACCACGGTCTGCCTTTTGAAGGACGCATCTTTCAACTTAAATTAAGTGGTTTGGAATGTCTAAACCTTATCTCTTGACATGTATACTCATTATTAACCACTTTCTATTGAATCAAAATATAATTAGATGGGACGAACTGAGTGGTTGTTTTGAGTTAGCATATCAGATACACGGCGGAGTGTAAATGTCTCAGCGAAGCATATCACTCAGCAAAAGAAATCCCATGTGGTTTTCCAATTAATAAGCAAAGTTGTGATATAATATGTGGTATGTAGATATTGAATCTAAGAAAATGATTTATTTGCATCTAATGGGAAATTGGAGGCTTCTTTATTTATAGTTAATTTTTTTTAGATTATTGTATCATAACATTCAAAAGTACAACGTCCACCCATGTTAATTAGCACATACTACATCACAGTACAATACATATAGCTGCACATGTATGTGCATACATTCTGAATCAGTTTGTATACCGATAAGCACCAATCAAATGTCACAATTATCACATCTATAGTATGTTTAATACAGAGCCTGTCTGGAGGAGGTCTGACTAACTTCCCTGCATTATGACTAGTGTTCAGTTCTCTAATACACAATTTCTTTCTTTAAAGATGAGACTCAAGATTCGAATTTCCCTCCTCATTTGCAGCAGTAGAATATTCGTTCTTCTGATTGTGTCTATTAGAGTTGTATTCTGTGCTCTTTCTAACCTGAGACATTCATTTTTAGTGCCGATATCAGAACAATATGCACAAGAAGAACAATATTTGTAATCTTAATCATTCAACTTATTTGTGTATTATGTCGAAGTCTATTAGTGTATGTTTTAACAGGATTTTTCAAATTATCTTTTCTTTTCATTTGACAGGAATTTACCTGACCATGGTCATGGTAATGACAGCATTCTCCATTGTCATTAGCGTCATAGTGCTCGACCTTCACCATCATGAGCCATCCTCCCCCGTGCCCCGCTGGTTAAGGAGACTGGTTTTCGGTTTCATGGCAAGAATTCTGTGCATGAAGACGCCATACGGAACTGAATCCTCCAGTCTCTTCCAGATCGCGCATGGGCGACTGCGTGGCCATCCGCATGTGACGTCAGCAGAGGATTGTGACGATGACATTTTGGAGGCCAACAACATTGCCGGCATTACAGCCGTGATGAGAGGGTTGTATGATGACCTTGAATCGGTCATGGCGCCAAAGAAGAAGAAGCCACTATTCGAGGAGATACTTCAACACCTCAGAGACATCACCACCAAGATGAAAAGGAACATCAGACGCGAACAGATTCAGGAGGAGTGGAAAATGGTGGCTAAAGTGATTGACAGGTTTCTACTGATCATATTTCTCATAGCCATCATTACGCTGACTGCCACCATTTTGTACATCTACCCTAACCTAGCCATACATTTGCAGAACCAAACAGATAAAGCAGCCCAATGAAGCCTAAGGTTTGAATAAATGAGTAGTAGCCACTCCCGTATGAAAGAAATGCAATTGCGAATGGCACTTGTGTTGGAGTGACAATTATTTTTAAGCCCGCACCGTTGTACGATGGACTGCATTTCATGCTATGATAGGAACCAAATGATATAAAGTTTTCTTGTAAATGGGTAATGGCAAAGACAAAGGACACAAAAGGTATACACATTTTTATGTGCGGAGGACGAAGACATTTATTTCAATGTATTGGGGGAACGCATCTCACGTTCCCCAAATTCTCAGCTGCTGGTTATATCTCCATAGAAGAAATAGGAAATCCATAGAGGTTCGTCATGATACCCATGCTGAGCATTTGCCGTATACTGAATATGACTGTACATAGAATAATACTCATGATGTGTATATAATTATTGTGACAACCTACTTTTTGTCATTTTGAGCAATAGTACCAGGTTTCTCATTCAAAACTCCAGGATATCCACATGAAAACGAAAATTTATGCGTTTTGCGACAGGCTTCCTAAAATTAAGAGTGTCTATTTGAGCTGTGGGGACTTTTCTCATTTACTAAGCAACAGATGTTCCATGTTTTCTTCGGTGCCAAGAAATCCAAAATGTCAACGGTTCTTGTCCTTGCTGAGGATCGGTGTTAGCCCCAGATTAGCAGGGCCAAGTGGCTCCAGGAAGGTTTGTTCTGAGCCACTTGAAAGCTCCGTATGGATTATCATATTTGGCCAACGCCAACTAAATTTGCCAAGAATACTTTCGACTGTTTTAGTTTATCCTGCCAAGTGGTTCACCCCCAGTCCTTAATTCATTCCATTAGCACATGTCTCAGGCCGTGGAAGGACCTTAAAAGGGTCGTCAGTTTTGGATTTTCCCAGCCAATATAAGATGCCAGTTGGCATTTCAGTGTCTTTTGGAGTTAACTATGTTGACAACCTCATATCTACCATGCATGAGTGAATATTTTGTTTAATTCCCAAAGTCTGTACATATCAGTTTATATTGTTATCGGTCCACAAACTAGTTTAGAAGTATTTCTTGTCTCTTTGTGCGCTCCTCTTGATCCATAAAACATCATGTTCTTACAGTAGAACAATAATGATTATAAAAAGGGCTGTATCCTCCAAAGACTTAGATATTATAGCTGGCATGGGGTATTTGTAGATCTCGCATGAGAATATTTCCATCCACACTTATTTTCAAGGTTTTTGTTTTCCCTGCTACCAACATTGTACAAATAATACCATACTCAGATTTTGCAAAGGAGAATATATGTATTTTCTATTGCATGGGGTATAAGTTTGTGTGCGAGCATGCAAGGTGGTTAATAGTGGTCCCAGTGGTCTCTTTCGGATCCGGGAACGAGGAAAAAATGTTTTTTTTGCCACTGAATATTGTCACCCTTGAATGAGTATTTCATAGTCTAGAGGATCGAGTATCACATTATAATGCTATTGGTTGGTTGGACTAAATAGATTCGAGGTAATATAATTGAATGCTATTTATCCGATCAAATTGATAAATCTGAATGATGATATGAATATGTAATTACTAGGTAACTATTTTGATGGAAGTGCATCAGCTGTAATATTTACACGCCCGTGTATTATATATATCTACTTGGAACATGTGTGGCAAATTAATGTACCCAGTTCGTGGTCTGATAGTTGGAATGAGATGTGAGAAGCCACATTCTCCATGCCGTACAGTTCTATTGCATGTGCGATATTGTTTTCTGGTGTACAAATTATATTATATCCAAGATTATGACGTATTGCTGTTAAAATGCTGAAACTTTATGTTATCCTGTTACGAACCCTCTCTCATTATGAACTGCTAGATATTCAGGTCCGTGTAATATGCCAATCACTGTATTTAACAACTGAAATTGTTAGGAAAAAGGACAGTACAGTGATGCCTTGTTGTTCTCATGATGAAAAGTCTGTGCGAAACACATATATATGTAGCTTGATAAATGATAAGCAATTGCTCTGATGGCTAACATGAAATCGCATACTCATTGTCTTTGTTTTGAATCACTATGAATATTGGAACAACTACCACCCAATTTGAAAGGGCAACATTGTGTACCTCTTCCGTGTTTACCCCTCATCTATATTCAAAATAATTGTCCAAAGTAAGGTTTTAACTATAGAAGACATTGGAAATGTAAGACCATGTTTCTGGGATTCATTGATACTGTACTTCGTTTTGGCCCTACATGTAAGGCTTATTCTTGGTGCAGCAACTAACTTTCACCCTAAATTGTTGTATTTTCAAGACTAAGTGGGTTTCATTCCAATTCCAATTATATCGTTATGTTGTAAAAGGTAGGGGTAGAGAATTCCAAGGTACATTCCTGGGATCAACACATGGGCAATTCAACTCAGTACAATACACTTCACCCGCAACGAATGATGACCATGATTGGCATAATGAATGTATACATACAGTAAGGATAAAGTGTCTTAAAACATCATTAAAACTGATAATCTATTCATTGTAAATATTATGTGTATATATACATCCGTGTTTGAGAGGGTAAATAGAAGAGTGAACAGTTATTGTTATCAAAAATGCAGACATGATCTTTATATTGACGAAAATGAGGATTCGATAGCAATTGTGAATGCATCCAATCGTGAGGTTTTATAGTGATGTACAATTGGCTGCAATTCTAATTCTCTCACTCACTCCCCACACCAAGGTATTCCTCAATATAATTTTCAACCGACAAGAAATGTCGCTATAAGGGTTCCTTGACTGTTTTTTTAGCGAACTGTTCTTCTTACCCCCTCAGATGGATTTGAATACTACTGAGCTACCGAATAAAAACACAATTACATCTACTTCTCTTCCTTATTGATCAGGTTGGCTTCAATAGCCTCATCAACTTTAGTCTGCTTGAGTAAAAATCAGGTGAACGGGTATTTATCCCTTTTCTGTCACTTACAATGTAAAATAGTTTTGGAAACTTGTACACATATCTATATATATATTATATTCGGGATTATGCAACAGCGCGGAATAAATGGAGGTTATTAACCTTATTAACCTTTGGTAGATTAATAGTGTTGGTATCAGCAAGACTTAGTTTGGCCAAGCAATTTCAGCAGATGATTACATGCCAACGATATTTATAAATGCCTTATTTCAATTTAATGCAATTAACTCCATTGGAATCTGGCAGGTTTCCTTGATATATCCGAGGAGTACGGTATGCTGACATTTGCCACTAGCGTCCATTAATAATTATTTAGATCTACTTCAAGATCCATTTCTGATCTTGTCCCAAAGTTTTCTAGAATTGTAATCGATTTAAAATTAAAGGTGAGATGGGATATCGTGATGTGGATGAAGGATTGTAGTACCAAAGTAATGAATTCATTTTCTTATGAAGGATTTGTCCAAATAGCTCATATCCATCATCATGTCAACAGGAGGCCGTCCCGCCTTTTGCATACTCAGTCAGACGCCTTGCCTAGATATTTTCGGGGATACATGAATAATCAATGAGGCCTTTCCATCCAATCACTAGTCCAGCGTCCCGAAATCTCCATGATTAACATATATTTTTGTAGATTTAACTAAGTTGATTAGTTTGTTGAAGTTTGACACAAGGCCAGGAATTGAGTTTTCAACCAATACTTTTTATGGCAGGGGTCGTAGGTCTGACATACTATTGATTACGTAGACTTTCTTAGTATGTTATGTATGCTTAACTGATTAACTGATCAGGAGTGGCATGTGTTCATACATTACTGAACATACACATGAATACACAATCTAGCCGACCAGAAGAACATAGAATAACCCAACATATGGTACTACTTAAAGATTTTTATTATGAATGCAAATATTAGATAATTTACTATACTATACCACTATAAACATTCTTGCAACACTTTCAGATACTTTATAGTATTTATATATTCTCAATCAAGCCTGAATAAAGGGGCGCTTGGCCAGAAATTTAGATTCTTTAAAATCTTCAGTAATACGAATTTCTCTTGGCAACTCATTCCATAGACTACAAAATTAATATATATTTTTTAAACTTATTTCTTCGAAGCCTAGGTGGGAAAAAATAGGAGCAGCTATGAGTACGGGCATTTTCACATAAAAATTCGCTTGCTGCTTTCATCCTGAGACTTCAAACTTCATACAATATAACTCAAAATGAGCTTGCCCGAATTGCATTCCTTTATCAAGGAAATCGAGACAAACCTAGGGATAAACATATGGAAAATAAAACCTTACTTTAACATTTGTGTGTGTGTGTGGGGGGGGGGGTCCCTCTCCCTCCTGAGATAGCAGTTACCTGTTGTTACATCTTTTATTTTTGATTATAGATGATGATGCCTCATATATTGTAGATAAAAATAAATGTTAAATCAAACCAACATAATTAATAAATCCTTACCTTCTCAAATGATCTATCATTATTTTTATTATATGCGCATCCCTCTTAAGACATAAGTGGGGTGCAAAAAGTCTAGTTGTCTAAAAATAGCTCTAATATTGATGGGAACTGGCGCGAATCCAACCCTCAATCCCAGCAATGATATATATTGCTTTAAGGGGAGGACATCACTCTTATTTGATCATGGTGGCATTAGACTGTTTCTCCTTCATTACACCCTGGAATAAAATAATTAATCGGTTATATTCGATATAAATGTATTTCAAGTTGGATATTGAGATTGATAAAATTCTTAATCGACCCTGACGCAGAAGATAAAGTAGTTTTCTTGAAAAGCTGATAACTGGATTTCCCACTGTGGCCATGCAATATGTCAAAGCCACCCTTTCAATCTGGTTGCGTCTTCCATGGAACAGGGACATGATGTATAAAGACAGAGTCCATTCTTTCTTTTTGTAAATACAGTTATCGTAAGATCAAAACACTGATCAATAAATAACACTGTCACGCTTCGAATGATGAATGGATATAAGGTAAGACTAGTATAGGAGGAACCGTTTTTTGGTCTAGGAAAAATGTTGCAACATGTATATTTTACATGAAGGCACTATTGTGATTGCGCTGATCTGATTTCGGTAGAGAGCCTTTATTGCCATACCCATGACCATGCATTCGCCTTATATTTTCCTTATTCAAATAATGTCTGGTAACTCGACAGCTGAGTTTATCGTGGATTCAAAATAAGTACATGTCTACCTGTCATTATATTGCATTGATCAACAAATTAATTACATAAATAATTTATTCTAAACAACCGTCAAACGTCTGGACATGCATGCGCACTTAAAGAGTAGGATCAGAATTTCACATAGTAGTGATTAGTCATAGACAACCACACTCTATGATATATAGTCATATGTACATGCGACTGTCTTATTGGTTATTTTAGTAGGAACTTACGGTACGTACCCATACATACTATTTTAAAGGCTGGCACATGTGCCTTCAATAAAAGAAAAGGTCTCTGTCCTGGCAAATGCCCGACACTAAAGCCTAGTTAGATGAATCATGTTGATGAACGAGATACTCTGTATAATTATCTGAATAATCAATGGTCTAGTCGGTTAAGTTTGAAAGAAGAATGTACGGCAATTGACTACACCGTCCACTAGTCCTCGCAAGCAACGCTCCTTATCATTTTAGGCAATTCTACCAATTCTCCACTGAAGATTCAATCTGTCCCACTGTGGTTTTTTATTGAGGATAGGTACTGTAACATCTGAAAGACAATGATCGATCTTAATGAATGAGTCGATTGAAGGACTTGAGATACTGTTCTACATACAACCACACGCTTGCAAAGTCTTCTATCTCTGACAGGATTGGAATTTATTACAATCGATACCTCCTTATATTCGAAAGAGAACCTCGATGATTGATGCTACTTCAATGACTTTTAAGTGCTATCAGCAGTCGTGTGAATAATTTGATTGATCAAGGCGTCTTGGCTATTGTGGAAAGCAGATGATGGTGGGTGATTCTAGCTTGTAATGACCCCCGTCTAAGTTAAGTTAAATAAGGTGATTTATCCCCCAAATAAACGCATTGATTTCAATTGGGTCGATTTTGTCCATAACAAATTGGTTGATTGGTTGAAAAATGCCGATGTTAAATGGCCCTTCCTTGTGCCTGAAGGCTGTTTTAATAATTGTTATCTGAGTGAGAGAGGACATTCTTATTTTAGCACACGAGGACGAAGACACATAACACAAGCATGCATGTACATATACAAACATACATATTCACACACCTAATTAAAGGGATTTTGAGGTTCACAAACGCTGCAACTTAAGATTGAACTAATTCGAATATATATAAATTATATTATACATGTTTTTTTTACTTTAGTCCAACTTTACTTTATCGGATATCAACATATTACCTCTTCAGATCCATTAAGAGATTCTTCCATGTCCACGTTATAGTCGATAGGAGATAAATGCTATTGGTGGTATTCCACCAGAAATGAGGTGCGTTTCAAAGTCGGACTGAATTTAAGTTATCGTCTCTCCAACTTTGGATAGGAGCTCCACATTGAGGAGGGAGATAAGCAGAGAATAATGAAAAGCAATTATAGCGCCTGTGTAAAAAATATTATAAATTGCTGGATGGGTACGTGATACGGTTATGTACTCATGTACTTGTTCTCTTTGATCCAACCGGATTCTCTTCTGGGGGTGAAGGTCGGGGTAGGGGGTAGGGGCGGGTAAGGGGGCGGGGGTACAAAGGGGTAGAAGAGGGAGAGGTAGAGGGGGCAGGGTCTGGAAACAACGGAATGGCTGATTACTGCCCTATATAATGTGTGTCTGGTGATTAGGGACAATTTCATCAATCGAAAATTACTGGATTGTTATCATGTGAAATTGATGAATGAGTATCATTGATCTATTACATACTTGCACACCTTTAGCATAGATAAAAATGAGCACATAAGATAACTACCTACCTGCTCCCACAAAGGCATGTACCTCGATGCTCAACCGAACGCCTTTTAAAAGACCATTCCTTTTTAGAGAGAGAGAGAGAGAGAGAAAGAGAGCATACACTACCATAAACCTTTCAAAACCTGGAACGCATCCATTAGTACTTTTCCGAGTATGAAGTGGTACTTTAAGTGACAACTGATGTTGGATTATATCACACAGACTTAACTTAAGCACGGGCCAGGTGCAGCTGACACAAAAAAGCAATTACTCCCCATATATGGGACCAAGCTTCGGTACGAACCCGAATGGTGAGAAACGCCAAAACACGTGCACATTTTGAGACAAGTTTGATGAATGGACATTTTGCCTTCTGCATGCATTAGGTATGACCTTAATTATCTCAAGGCCGAGATCTCGCCTTGGAGTGTGCCAATGATGCTGAAAACTGGGTGGTGACAATGATGATCCAAACCATTACCCTTTTTTTTTTTTTTCTTTTTTTTTTTTTTTTTGGGGGGGGGGCGGGGGTAGGGGCAAGGAGAGGGGCAGGGCAGGGGCAGAGCAGGGGGAGAGGGAGGGGGAGAGGGAGGGGGAGAGGGAGGGGGAGAGGGAGGGGGAGAGGGAGGGGGAGAGGGAGGGGGAGAGGGAGGGGGAGAGGGAGGGGGAGAGGGAGGGGGAGAGGGAGGGGGAGAGGGAGGGGGAGAGGGAGGGGGAGAGGGAGAGGGAGAGGGAGGGGGAGAGGGAGGGGGAGAGGGAGGGGGAGAGGGAGGGGGAGAGGGAGGGGGAGTAAATCATTCTCCCAAGGCAGGGCAAGATTCTGAGAAAGTCGAAAGGAGAGACGGCCTGCTGTTGGAGGATGGGGTAAAGAAGCATCCATCCAAACCGACACCAACACATCTTGATATCACTATGAGTGAGCAATTTATGAAATAGTCAGATGACATAGACAGATGATCTTAGGAATTACATACTCTAAATGGACATCATTAGGCCTTGATTACCCCTGTTATTTAGGGCAATTGGACCATTTTAGATCGCCTCATTTACCCATTAGCACTCCTGGAGGGACCCATAGAGCACCCAGGGAAGGATAGGAGGCATGGGACAGACAGGCAGGGTGCGGGTGGGGGTCTAGGTGGGTCAGTGCCAAGAAATAGGACACCTATCAGTTCAGCCCCTTTGGACCATTTCTCTATTATAAACGTTTTGGCCAACCAGAGCAATAGGGTCATTTAAGTAACCCCTCCCCACCAATCACTACAGTTGGGACCATTTCCTTATATAACCCTTCTACCAATAGCAAACATTGGGACCATTTAGTTAACCCCCTTCTACCAATAGCAAGTATTAGGACCATTCTTCTTGTTTAGCCCTAGACCAATCACCTCTATTGGGCTCATATTCTAACCATTATATCCAAAGGGACATCTTTCCAATATAAACTCCCTCCCCCTTAGTATAAGTAGCCCTGCAGTTTGGCTGCTGAGTTAGTATTAGTATTGGATGCATTCTTTTTGTTATTGCCACTTCTTATTGCATTTCCCCTCAGCTTAGGATTACCCTTGGGGCCAGGCCCTCTTAGACTGGGAATACCTAGAGGTACTGCCTGCACAGAGAAAGGGATAGGAATAACTACCTTAGAGCCAGAGAAGGAAAGTCTCTGAGGAAGGTTTGTGTGAACCCTTGTGAGGAGTATCTCTAGCTATGCCTGGTCTGAAGCTGCACCTGGACCCAACAGGTCTCCTAAGTGGATTTACTGTCTAATTAATTACCATCTTATCGAGATAAGCAATCCACTGAAACATAAGACCCTTAATCTGAATACCTCTACTATGGCTTCGGCAAGTATACCAGCCTGGGAGATGAGAAGCTCATCACCACCTCCTTCCCCGCTTATCACTGTACCAGCGCATTCAGCTCACAACTTGCACGTGGCAGAGTCTGACTCTGAAGACGAGGAACCCTGGCTACCTGCTAGAGTGTATAATGGCCCAGACTCTAACAATAAGTCTAGCCCCAACCCTCACTCCAATAACACCCCAGCCCCAGGCCCAGGCCTCTCCTCCAGATCCTGTGCCCATCTTGGTAAAATGCACCCAGACCCTCCAGTGTGGGACCATGGCCAAGGTCACCAACAAGGTCAATCCTTGGCCAATCACGGAAGAGCCCGGCTGGAACATGTAAATCGCCCTAATTACCCTAATGACCCTGAGTTCCATGGCGAGGAATTATTAGGAGGTCAGGTAAATGAGCTACTAGCATGAAACTCCAACAATACATACATGTATTGTTATCTTGGTTGTTTGCATATAACGAACGTATTTCCAAATCTTCAGGGAAAATCAATGAATAATAACCACTTCTGAAACATTAATTGGATAATAAATATGCCTATGGATGGATTTGTCAAGTATTTATTCCAATTTATTATACTGACCTAAAAGAAATAGTTTTAAGTAAGTTGTACATCAGCATAAATTGAGTTTATCAAACTATAGTTTTAGTGGATCTCTGGGGAGACCTGCAAGTCTTACGACGGAATAAAACAATTCAGTGGTTAACGATTAGACCTCTAAATTAATGATTAATGGAAACCAGTAATGCAGGGTAAATTGGTTGTGAGTTAATGCATACGTCCCTTCCTTCTTTTATATAATTGATAAAACCCTACACATACACATGTACACATAGCCTAACAATAACAGCGTCTCACTATTGCGATACAAACATGTACCCTCAGATAACAAAAAATGTCCCAGTTTAAGTACAATGAACTTTTAGCCACAAACTGATTAAGCACTTTTAATAAAAATACTAAAGATATCATGTTATTCCAATATCGTATAGAAGAACTTGATAGATCTATCTACACGTCTGCGTCTAGACCGAGAGTATGGATCCACAAGTGCGTTTGATTAATTGTTTATTGGTGTCATAGGCCAGGTCAGTGTTGGGCCAAATTACCAGAACTAATGTTTATACAGTGAGACATTGCTGTGTCCAGAGTGTCCAGAGGCATTTATTAAGTCAGTCTAGACATGACAACATAATCTATATAGAGCTATCTCCCGATATCAGTTATATTTAATCTAATGCTGCTGACTCTGAGTTGTATATTGATCAGAAATGTTTATAAAAGAAAACGGTTGAGTTAATCAGTCATTTATTTCATTAAGGTCTGATTAAGACTTTTTGTTTGGTTGTTTCATCGCACAGACTTATGGTCGACTCTAGCATTTAAATGCTTGCTTGCGAGATAAATATCATATCTGACCTGCATATGCTGCATTTGCTTGAAATGTTGATTTACTTATATTAAAAATATACTCCCAACAAAATTTATTGGTTCTATATTCTCCTCGAATGACTATGTAATACCCAATGGTTCGTATGTAAGAGCAAAATGCAATATTTCGCTGCTGATGTAACATCACCGTATGATTATGTATTTTGTTTGTTTTTATATTTATGTATTTTGGTCATTTGTTTTCTTTATATGTGTTATTTTTGTACTGACAAAAATAGAGAATACCCTGAAGGACTAGGACCATGTCTTTATACGGTAGTGTCAAAGCGTTGAAATGTTTTTCTTTTTTCCGCTCAATATGTTTATTTGTCTAAATAGGGATTGTCTCCTTCTAATGAATGTTCATTCTCATGTCATTTTGCGTAATTTGATGTACTACTACTATAATTTGATTAGATCAGGCTATGCTGAGAATATCATCTCTGATGAAATGTAACTGTTCCCGAATAAAATATTTTTCAAATCAAATCAAAATCAAAAGGCATTCTTTATTGAAATATAGTTCTGTTTCTAAAATTTACATCCTTCTGTCAAACGATATCCAGAGGGCAATAATTCTGTAATTCGATAGAGGTTCTTTGTTGCGTATAATAATTATTATTATGTTATGTACTCATATGAAAATGACTCGTAGCTAATACTGGTTGTAAGTAGTATATGGCACAAAGTCCGTTTTTCTCAGGCAAACAGCAATCGCAACAAACAAATCAAACTTGTTTTCCAGTCGCACTAAACGCGCTTAGCTACTTGAACCACCAAATAGATATGATTATTGAACTGTATGGTTCGCCATCTGGGTAGGCTTAGAGCAAATTTGGCGTAGATTCCAATTTGTCAACATGACCAATGTGTAATACATTGTTGAAGTGTTGAAGTGTGGATTATAGTTGTTCATGATTTGATCGCTAGGAGGAAGAAGGGGGGATGATTGGTTACTCTGGGCCAGTTCGTCCCAAAGTTGCTCTAAGTTAGGTTCAATAATATAGTCCATTCCAATGGTCAGCTATCAGGAGTAGCGTGGCAGCTAACACAGAAGAGGGATACAAGTGAGAGGTTGTCATGATCTTGGGTTGGGATGGCTCAGTCCGCGCTTGATCAAACAGACATCAAGAGAAGAAGGAATGCGGTTCAGGCAAGGTTTATTTCTCCATACAGGTCCACATCATCATCCAGGGAATGGTCAAGAAGGAATGATAATTTTACCCGGGCCACTCAGCAATAAAATAGACATAAAATGGTAGTGAGGTGTTTACAGCTCTATTCGTCCCAACCCATCCCAATACATCCCATATGTTCCCATAGGATATAGGGAGAGGTGAGGAGTGGTATAGTAGAGTGGGACGTGTGGACTGAGTGACCTCAAAGAACTAAGGTCACAGCTCCAACCAAATAAGTACCTGGGACGAGTTGTCTAAGCATTAACATACAAATCTCTGACAGTATATTTTGTACATGTGTATTCATACTATAAGGTAGTTAAATTGGCCATTGAAAATTGGAAGTGTGAAAATGTCCAATATTTAAATCGCCTTGCTCACTCCTTCACACATGGGGTATCTACATACATGTAATGGGCAATTAGCAGCAAATTAACTTTCTCGATAGCTGAAATTTTACGAAGACTAATTGCCATAAACATTACGAAGATTAATTGCCATGAGAGGAGCACTCCTCAATTTAACGTTTCTGATTTGCTACGGCAAATTGGCACAAACAATATTGATAAAAACACCTCTCCTTATGCACGTTGTTCTACTTCATGCATGGAAATGAAACGTTCACAATGGTATTTATTTAGCAAAACTATAGTGATCCCGCGCCACTTCATTGGTAAAGTCTCATATAGTTTACGTGTTTTAGCAAACTGTTCACTATTGCTTCTGTACCTGGGCTTCTGTACCTCATACCAATCACAGGCATGTCCTCGATCACTAATTAATGACCCATATTCGAGGTCCAAAAAAGTCTTAAAACATAATTATATGACGCACAAACAATTAAGACAAACGAGGTCATGTACATTTAAACTATATTGAATTCATACACATCTTGTCGGTTTGATTCGCGAATATCTATATTAATTTGTTCAATAAATAAATCCAAAGGGATTATACAAGAAATGCCTAAATTTATGTGTTCCTTAGTTTAAGCCCTTTTTGATGTCTAAACAGAAGGAACGCATCTGCGCAACACTTCTGAAAAAGAATAGGTCATCCCTGCGGGTCTAAATGGTAATCTACATCATATTTAAACATAACACAAGCTTAATATCGATTGTGTCATTCACTTTATCATTTCAAATTGTGAGAAATGTGGCATGCTTGTCTTTAACTTAAACCAAAAAACGCGAGTGATAAATTTGCATCCTATTTACATCCTACCTTGCAGACTCACTGGGGAATATTGTACAATTCCATACTAGTCTTCCCAACTCTTCGACAGTAAACAGGACATTTTCATCAGTAATAGAGTTCGATCAAGGTTCACCTCAGGTTCACTTAGTCACCTAATGAGATATTAGGTAAATTGCTATTCCCTGCTGTACACGCGTTGTTTAAAACTACGTTCTCAACTGTGGAAATACCTAAAGTATAATGTATGACCTTGAGATAAACACTTTAATTAAAATTACCATCCCTTCAGGACGCAATCCTGTGGTGGTGGTCAAAACGCGTTGGGTAAACATAAAAATGCTTCAGGGAAATCATTTGGAGTAGTGTTTACTGGAGATTGCATACCTATTCCATCTCAAAACTTCAAATGCAATAGAACAAATACAATTAATTCTACGTTGACGATTTGCACTGTGTGCGGCTGTACGAATGACCTGTTATGACCTATTCAGGATAGGCCAAATGTTGGCAAATTGTTGACTACAGCTAGGGAGTTTAAGTGTAGGATAGAGGACGAGACACTGTTCTCTTAGTGAATATAATTGTCCAAGGCCGTCACTGTTATTATTGAGGTGACTGAATCCCCCTACCACCCTATCACCCTACAACACTGCCTGATCAGTGACCACTGATCAGTGGGATTGCTTCGAGATATATATGGTCCTATACATTTGACAATTCCTCTCTCACTGATACATTACATACAAAGTGTTTACAAAGCTTATGGCTGCATGTTGTTTGCGGGAGAACAATGGATGAAGAATTAAATTCTATTGATTCATTATTCAGCACTGCATTCCTAAAACACTACCAAATAGGTGAATAATATGTGATGGAACATCATATTGACTAAAGATTAGTGTTAGATAATAATGTTAATAAAGTAAAATATGGACATAAGACATTTTTCACTGCGAAGGATTATTGATTTTAACAAAACTTGTATTGATATATTTTGTTTTATGTAATTCCATATGATCTATAGCCAAATATGTCCATAGTTATAGTTATATAACTACACAAAATTCCAACTGGTTAAATAAGATAAATAAGCGGAGACCAATGTAAACAGTATATTATACTGTTTACATTGGTCTCCGCTTGACTCATTTTCCTGTGACACATCACATTTTCTATTTCAGGAATCTTACTATGCTATATACAACAGATCCTATATGAGCCTCTGTGGCTTAGTGGGTAGAGCCTTCAACTCTACTTGCCAGCCTATACTTATGTGAGAGGTCCTGGGTTCGAATCCAGGCCAATCCTAGTTCAAAATTATTTGCAACAGATACCTGAGCGGACTCTTTAATGAAAGAGTCCGCCCAGGCATCTGAGAGGACTCTTAGGAGCGGACTCTTTCATTAAAGAGTCCGCTCAGAATGCCCAAAGAGTACACCTGGAATTCAGGACTGTACTCTTCAAGCATGGGAGTCCGCCCAAGCCAATGCTGGGGAATAGGGACTCAAAAGTAAGTGTAGGATAATGAGAACCAATGGTCCACACACCCTCCCTCCGATCTAATGTACCCTGTTGATAAGTCTCAATCAAGCTTGATTCTGTGTAGAATCATGGAGCTATAATTTGCCCTTGCTTGTGATTGGTTGGAGGTCCAGAGGCAATTTAATAGTGGCCAGTTTCTAATATCCACTATCATTGGAAACTTTTTATACAGCGAAGACCTTTGCAAATGACAATTGAAACGTAGATAGACTGGTACACCGTACGCTGGCTATAACAATCAAAGAGGTTCATTAGCATGACAAGATTATGGGCTTATGGGCAGCAATTCTATGCAGACTAATCATGGTCTTCCACCCACTGCTGAGTAAAACTTATTCCGACTATTACTATTCTTAATTACTACCACCCACCTTATAGCAAGTTCATTTCACTGCAAGATGAAAAACACCAGGGTTAGGAAATACTTATTTCTCTACTATTTGTTACAACGATCGACCTTTACAACATACTATTGTGTGCATATATATATACCATATGTTATAGACTAAAATAGTATTTAACGATCAGCTTATAAAGCATCTATAATCCCCAACAGCACCAACATTATTCATTACTCAAATTTGTTCAAGGTGTTGATGGGGGGATCTGAAGATTGGGAATGGTGGAAATGGCCTGGGCAGACTTTCTGTTAATGTTGCTTACTTTAGTCGTGTTCACCCACCGGCTACGTTAGCCATGCATAATGTATCCGTTGTCAGTGATATGATGGAAGGGTGATGAACGTGGATACTACATCTCTAAGCTGTAATCATGTCGCGACACAGTTTTATTGGTGGGGGTTCGCCTCAAGCCAAAAATAAACATGTTTTTCTGCGACCTGTCATAACGGGATGAATTTGAACTTTTTACTTTTATTGATTGCTTGACTGCGGAATTGCAATTATCTTAATTTAACCGTTTTTCTTTTCAAAACAGCACATAAGATTCGTACATGAATTCACCCAGATAAATAGGCCACGTACACAAAATACTAAAATCATCCATGGTGTATCACAAAGAGAATGATGGACTGAATTTGTAAACAGCTGAAGACAATAAAGAATTTACGAATAAACAAAAGTTGGTTGTTACCAACGATCAACGATTTAATGCTCGGACTACAGCTTTGATTCATATGTATACATGTATACATGCATCGAATACAACAGACAATGCAACATGTATGATAGTGGGAAATATTATTAAATATATAAAGTATTATACTTGTGATTCGGGGGCAGCATATGAATCGAAGTAGAATATTTACAAGGTGTATTGAGCAGACCGTGGAACACTAAATCGTGGACAAATGGGATGCCATGCAGTCGCAAGAAACAAACAGCATTTGGTGACCTTCACCTCTGTGACCCTTGGCCTGACGCCTTTCGTCACTTCCGCTCAAAGAGGTACAGTTTGCGTTACAGCAATTGTTGGAGCTCGGGTCTGACCTCCAGTTTCCACGAAGAAAGCTTCTGTTACCGACGCTTATTGATTGGTCAAGTGAATGCGATTTCACGGCCACCGGATAAAACAGGGCAGATTTTTCTTTGGTCTGAAACTGGCGGTTTGGTAAAGAATAATTGTCGTCCGCTCCGGAGCACGTTCTCAACCCGGCGGTAGCCTATGTGGGCCAGATTTTAAGAAAATGCACAATCTACAGTTTTACATATCTATCACATTCTGCTAAATAAGAGTGAAAAATGATAAATACTAGGTGTATCTGAGTATGTTCTGTATTGTATTCATTCAATAAACATGTCTGGTTATGTTGAACTGTATTTTGAACCTAATTTTCTTCTTAAATTTAGGTTATTTGAGAGGATTGGAGAAGGTGAATTGTACATTTTCTGGCGACTTGACCCATGTATGAGATGAGGGGAGCAGTCGTGTTGGGGACAGATAAGCAGAATATTTGGGGTTTATATGTACCTTTATAATTCCGGGATCAATGTTTGGGTATAAATAAACCAGGACGCAACGTTATCGGCACTACTTGCCTGGGCTGAGCTGACATCAAGCTACATCACACAACGAATCTCCGACCTCTTCATTAACCTAATTAGACTGAATACTTGGGGAAATATCCCTGTTCTTACACTAGGTCATAGTTCATATATAGGAATGCTGTCCCTGTTCATTGATTCTAATTGGTAAAATCGGACAGAAGCAGTTGTGGTATATAAGTTATTATCGGGGAGGGTTGAATTGTGGCTATATAATTATATTTACCATCCATATTCACCATTAATCTTAACCATCCTATTGAATGAGGGATTGAGTTAGATGTTATTAATTCTGTTAATGCTTTGAAATGGTTTATGATTCCAAACGAATGCAAAAGGAAGATTTATGTTTATATCAAAGAAGTGTGATATATGCAATTCAATTATTGTTATCCTAGTAGGCCTACATCTAGCTTCGTGTCCACCATCTATATTTTTCAATTGCACTGGGCCTAAATCTTTAATCAAGAGATATGTGGCCACCAAAATGTCAACATTATATTTAATTATGTCAACGATATTTGTAAATGATTTAGTGATATCAATAAAACATTAATTTTCAATCGATCTTTACTGAGAGATATCTCTAATGTATTGATATGTCTGAATTTTTTATTAATATCTCTAGATGATTTAGAGATATCAATAAATGATTTAGTGATATCAATAAATGTGGAATAAATGTCCCAACGGCTGTCCATGGATATCCATATCATTTCCATCAATTCCACCTGTTTTTGCAAAAGAAAATCCATCTGTTTCTAGTTATTTCTCCTCCTTGGATGGATAGCGAGAGAAGTATTTGGTGTGGGATTTAACTTACGAGGTGGGGACATATCCATGGGCTCCGGAGGTGGTGACAGCTGGGTTATTGCTGTCAAGTCGTGTTGGTATTGCCCCTTTAAATGACTCCTGACCTCCATTAGGATTTTACCTTGGCGATGTAAGCCCTGCTATAGGTGTGTGAGTTCAAATGGACCTTCCCTATATGCCTCATCCCCATCTCATGTTGCGTGTGGCCTCTTTGAGCTCTATTTCAGCCATTACCAGAAGAAGACTTCGTAGTTCACTTTTCTGTTCGAATTTCGCTTTTATTATTGACTTCATATAGCTCTCCCCTTTTCTGTCCCATTCGTCATCCGTTTTTAACTTGTCTCCGAAATCTTCGACTGCTATCTTTCGTGACGCACGTATATTTCCAGTCTTGGGGGCTTTGAAAGGAGAAGGAGAGTTGCCTTTTACGTGAATCTACATAACATCTTCCTCGCTCCCTCGAGGACATTGTCCCATTACTTATACGCTTCCATCTGAATTATCATTTATAATCATCCCATCGTGCTATACACAAGGGTGAGACCTGCCTTCATCAGCGGTGTCTTTATAGATTCACCGAGTCCTTATAAATATAGACTGTCAAATCCCTTAAGGGGTTTGCAACAAATCAATTACCACGATGTACATAGATCATATTAATTTGGGAGCGGACTCTAGACGAGGCGACAACGCACTGGAAGACCTGCTTTTAAATCAGAAGCGCACAATCAATTTTGTACTTCCTTTCAAAAGAAAAAGTTACCTGTTGGATGAAGTTACATCTATTGGGTCTATGAGTATATCACTGTGTTCTTATTTTCCATTGCGTTTGTCCTACAACAACCTGAAGGTTCGATTACAGGAAGACTCTGCAATATAATGAAAGGAAATTATATAACACTCCGAAAACACGTGGAAACAGCAGTAATGGATCTGGTGCACTGTTTAGTGTATAGTCCCTCGTAAAGATTATTCGCCTTGGGATTATTCACCAAACAGATCAGTGATGTAGGAAGCGTGGGGGGACATAAGAGTTGGGAGTTGGGGGGACATAATATGGTTTGCCCCCCCCCCCCCCTACCATTTCAGCTTTATATCAATTACTCTAAATGCTGGTATTCTTTTGTGTTACTGTTTGCGCTGCTCTACAATGTGCTCATAGGCTGCCCACTAATATAACCACATTCTCTGATTCATTGTGAAGTGGCATCCATAGGAAGATCTGGCACGCCAGAATTGGACTACCAAAATTGTTTTGTACAAATATGACAAAAAAGAATGTTTGAATTGAACTGAAGTACCTTACATACATGTCCAGCAACCTCCAGAATTACAATAACATCCGTATGAAACCTTTCTCAGGTAATAATGTTCGGAATGCAGACAAGTGTTAGGAATTTGGGGAAATAAACCAAGACATGTTGAGGCAAGGTGAAACAATTTGGCATGGGTAACCTTTGAAATTTTCAAAGTTATCTTGCCATCTCTATATATTCTATGTGTTTTTCATTGTCTTTTTTCAAGTCAGAACCAGTTAATGAAAATGGGGTCATTGCATAACAAATGTCCATCTGCGATATCGTAGACATTTTTTTCTACGACTACGAGGTCTATTTGCGAATCGTAAAAATATACAACAGGTGCATTGCATAATAACGAATCGTGAAATAGAGGATTCCTCGTGGCTTAAAAAATGATATTATAGGATAATTTTAGGGTATAGAGGCATTAAAACGCCGAAATGGTGCATGGGAGAACATCATCCATAATTCTAATTTATTCTGATTTAAAAAATCTGGCTTTTATCAGCTTTTATCACTTTCATGTAAAAATATGGTAGAAAATAACGAAACCTATTTTGAAGTACAAAAAATAAATAAATTTGCAATGTATGAAATTCATAAAATATCATTTTACATTGAATACTAGCATATTTGGATAGCTAAATTTTACATCTTTTCACCATTAATATATTTTAAGATGGCTAAATGTGATATCTGTGCATCGCAGAGCATGTTTGTTATGCAAGGCAGAATATTCATGCAGTGAACATAGCATAGTTTATTTTTTCACCAAAATGATGTATGTTGATATTTTTTCCATGAAATAAATAACCATAACCATAAGTATTCAGGTTTGATTTTTTGTCTAATTATGGCCATTCTTAGAGTAAGAAATAATCCTAAACATTTATCATGTCAGTATTGACGCAGCGTAGAAAATCGATCGTGGATGCCAAGAGATGTACGATGTCGTAGAGGATGTCGTAGAAAGTTATGCAATACACTCATTGCAGATGGCTGTCTACGATGTCGTAGAATCAATCTACGAGCTCGCAGATTGTTATGCAACGGGGGCATTGGATCCGATTAAAGCACCTAACTAACTAGGGCAACACTAGATGTAAGATTTTCTAATGCGGCTCTTCATGGAGAACCTATGACACAAATTAGGTTGTTATTATGTTGGCAACGTTGCATACTGTGTTTTGAGAAAATGCACATGGATCCATGGGATACATATGTGAGAGGTTGACAAACCATCTGTCTCATTCTGAAACTGATACATTATCCTTGCAATTGTGGCATTTAAGAATGCCCGATATAAGTGGACAACCAATAAGTAAATTTCATCAGTAAAACAGCCAAACAGGGTAATTGTGATAGAGATTTGGAATATAAACTCAACTGTAATACTCACAGTGAAACTGTGCGACTCGCGATGACACACAATGGGGTCATTGCATAACAAATGTCTATCTACGATGTCGTCGAATTTTTTTTCTACGACTACGACGTCTGTTTGCGACTCGTAAAACTAAATGACAGGTGCATTGCATAATAGTGAATCGTGAATTGGAGGATTCGTCATGGCTTCAAGAATAACATTGAATGACAATTTAAAGGTAGAGAGACATTAAAACGCCGAAATGGTGTATGGGAGAACATCAACCATAATTGTAATTTATTATAATTTAAAAAATATGGTTTGTTTTACTTTCAGCTAAAAATATGGTAGAAAATTACGAACCTATTTTGAAGTACAAAAAATAAATAAATGTGCAATGGGATCATTGCATAACAAATGTCTATCTATGATGTCGTAGAAATTTTTTTCTACGACTACGACGTCTGTTTGCGACTCATAAAAATAAGCAACAGGTGCATTGCATAATAGTGAATCGTGAATTGGAGGATTCCTCGTGGCTTAAAAAATGACATTAAATCACAATTTAAAGGTAGAGAGACATTAAAACGCCGAAATGGAGTATGGGAGAACATCATCCATAATTGTAATTTATTATAATATAAAAAATCTTGCTTTTATTACTTTCACCTAAAAATATGCTAGAAAATTACGAAACCTATTTTGAAGTTCAAAAAATAAATAAATGTGCAATGTATCAAATTCATAAAATATCATTTAACATTGAATAATGACATATTTGGATAGCTAAATTTGACATATTTTCACTATTAGTATATTTTAAGATGGGTAAATGTGATATCTGTGCATCGCAGAGCATGTTTGTTATGCAAAGCAGAATATTCATGCAGTGAACATAGCATTGTTTATCTTTTCACCTAAATGATGTATGTCGATATTTTTTCCATGAAATAAATAACCATAACCATAAGTATTCAGGTTTGATTTTTAGTCTAATTATGGCCATTCTTAGAGTAAGAAATAATCCAAAACATTTATCATGTCAGTATTGACGCAGCGTAGAAATTTGATCGTGGATGCCAAGAGATTACGATGTCGTAGAGGATGTCATAGAAAGTTATGCAATACACTCACTGCAGATGGCTGTCTACGATGTCGTAGAATCAATCCACGACCTCGCAGATTGTTATGCAACGGGGGCAATGTATCAAATTCATAAAATATCAACTAACATTGAATAGTGGTATATTTGGAAAGATAAAGTTGAACTTTTTTCACTATTAAAGTATTTTAAGATGGGTAAATGTGATATCTGTGCATCGCAGAGCATGTTTGTTATGCAAGGCAGAATATTAAGACAGTGAATATGGCATCGTTTATTTTATCAACAAAATGATATATGTCAATTTTTATTCAATGAAATAAATAACCAAAACCATAAGTATTCAGGTTTGATTTTTGGTCTCATTCTGGCCATTATTTCATGTCAGTATTGACGCAGCGTAGAAAATCGATCGTGGATGCCAAGACATGTACGATGTCGTAGAAGATGTCACAGAAAGTTATGCAATACAGTCATTGCAGATGGCTGTCTACGACGTCGTAGAATCAATCCACGAGGTCGCAGATTGTTATGCAACGGGGGCAATCTTACACATTGGGGTCATTGCATAACAAATGTCTATCTACGATGTCGTAGAATTTTTTTTCTACGACTACGATGTCTGTTTGCGACTCGTAGAAATAAACAACAGGTGCATTGCATAACAGTGAATCGTGAATTGGTGGATTCCTCGTGGCTTCAAAAATGACATTAAATGACAATTTAAAGCTAGAGAGACATTGAAATGCCGAAATGGTGTATGGGAGAACATCATCCATAATTGTAATTTATTATAATTTAAAAAATCTGGCTTTTATTACTTTCACCTAAAAATATGCTAGAAAATTACGAAACCTATTTTGTAGTTCAAAAAATAAATAAATATGCAATGTACCAAATTCATAAAATATCATTTAACATTGAATACTGGCATATTTGTATAGCTAAAATTTGAAATCTTTTCACTATTAATATATTTTAAGATGGGTAAATGTGATATCTATGCATCGCAGAGCATGTTTGTTATGCAAGGCAGAATATTCATGCAGTGAACATAGTATTGTTTATTTTTTCACCAAAATCATGTATGTCGATATTTTTTCCATGAAATAAATAACCATAACCATAAGTATTCAGGATTGATTTTTGGTTTGATTATGGCCATTCTTAGACTAAGAAATAATCCTAAACATTTATCATGTCAGTATTGACGCAGCGTAGAAAATCGATCGTGGATGCCAAGAGATGTACAATGTCGTAGAGGAAGTCGTAGAAAGTTATGCAATACACTCATTGCAGATGGCTGTCTACGATGTCGTAGTATCAATCCACGACCTCGCAAATTGTTATGCAACGGGGGCATTGTTTCATGGGGGAACTATTCCCAAATCAACTTCTTGCTCGTAGTTCACTTGTCTCCGAAATCTTTGACTGCTATCTTTCGTGACGCAGGTATATTTCCAGTCTTGAGGACTTTGAAAGGAGAAGGGGAGTTGACTTTTACGTGAATCTACATAACATGATCTTTAAGATTTCGGAGACAAGTTGAAAACGGATGACGAATGGGACAGAAAAGGGGCGAGCTATATGAAATCAATAATAAAAGCGAAATTCGAACAGAACAGCGAAGTTCTACGAGCAAGAAGTTGATTTGGGAATTAGCATAGACTATATAATTTCACTTTGTGGGAAAAGGTTGCTCCCCCCATTGCTCAATTGCTTCCTACATAACTGAACAGTGCACCAGCTGTCCCGAAATGGAGGTTATTAATCCTTTTAATCTTTGTCTTAGGTTGTTATAGCTATCCCCAAGACCTTCACACTAGTGATTGAAGAACTTGGGGTGACCTTGTTGTGCTTTGGACCTCCATATATATTGTAATTGAAAGTAATCGTAGTTCAATGTTAAATAATCATATGAATTATGAAATTAATGTTGTTACACCGGTCAACATTAAGGTAAAAAGGCGTGTTAGATCATTAGATATAACACTGAACCCTATCCACTTCTGGGTCATATATACGAGTTATGGTTGTGGGATATTTTCGAAATTTATAGCTAATGCAATTTTATGAAACGATGAGAAACGATTATAGATATGATACGAGGCAGAAAGTGAGAGGCCAAATTATGCAACACTTTTAAAGATATGATTCTCTGCCATCATTCTTATTGTTCATAACGATTGAGATTTTACCAAACCAATTAACACCCTTCATCATGTTAATCAAATAACAACAACAGTTCAATGAGGTGCCCGTAATTACAATCAATTTAATTGGCTCAGTCCCCCAAAAAGAGATGAAATAAGAGACGGCGGCCATACCATCCCAAGAATCGCCCAGTCACAAATTAAAGGTGGTCGCAGAAGCAGGACATGTTCGAGTCACAGGGAAGTGAAATGGCCCTTGTCAAGGAAAGATAATGAAAATATCTTAAATCTTAGAAAGCGTATATTGACAATAGTTAATATGAAAAGGTAGTAAATTGCGAATTCACCCTCTTTTAATATCAACAATAAATTATGCAGTTTGATATGTTACTGCATACTGATGGATAGGCACCAAAGGGAAATTTCCTCTCGGCGTCGTGTGTGGGAGGATTATCACAAGGGAAACTGTGGGTGTGCCGCCTATAAATTTTATATAAAACATGCAAAGCTACAATGAAGTACCACCTGTCTCAGTAGGCTGATGCAATCATTTAGTTTCCTGTTTTCAAAGGCTGAATTTGGATTGGGTGTTCCTTTTTATTTAGGTACACGCTTGTTTTCCTCATGCAAGATAACAACACAAACCAGTTCGTAAATTACTTACTGTTCGTTAATTACTCTTGGATCAAGCCATCTATTTCTAACGCATCTTCCTATAATGTCGTGTAACTGAGACCTCAGTGTTGACATTAGAAACAACAACCGGCGTTGCCAAGGAGGCTATCCTTGGTAACTATTGGCACTGCCTCAACCAATCACATCCCATCATTCACCACTAGCCACACCCCCATCTCAAGATCAATAAATTCCACCTCGGACTGTTACCTCAAAGTCTACGAGCTATATAGATCATGTTGATATTTTTTAAATCTGACTTCAATCACCTCAAACTATGCATATATTTGGTAAATAAACCATATTTCCCCTGTATTTTACTTAGCTGGGAGATTCCTAATATACTCTCATCATTCGTGCGTCAACCTCATCCAGCAATATAAATTTATATTCATGCCTTTTTAACCCCATGAAGGCTGAATATCTACCATTTAAGAGAAAAATATTTGGATGGTTTTGTTTAGTTTCAACTTCATCCACTTCATACCAATATTTAAGCACATATAGCATTAATTTACCAATATGCTCCTAACCACATGGCGATCTACCTTTTATGAGGCATTATTACCATGGTAACTCAGCTAGTTTCTGAAGTCATCGCTATAATCGTTGTTAGAGACCCTAAATTTTAGAAATGACAAGTTTCCCCTTATCTTAGGCCTATACAACCATATAACTTCATCTAAATCTTTGGAAAAAATCATAATTGATATTAACAATCGACTGTTTAGAAGAAAAGGCAAATATTGTTATTTTTTAGATAAAGTCCAGGAATAAGGAATCTGCTTTTTGAACGGAACAGATTTGTAGACCACGCTACCTGTATTGTACTGCAGTCGGCAATATAGATTGTATATCTAGAGACTCACTATATTCTGAGGACGTACGTATGTAGGCCTTGAGGGGTTCAAGAAGGTATTGGTCACTGTTGACCTCTATGAACCCCTCTTTCAAATCAATCAAGGACCGAAATGGAGTGTATAAAAATAATGATCCAGTTTACGAAGTGACGTTAATGAATGGATGTGATACTCATAGGCTTTTCATCATGTAATACCCTATAGGAAAAATATTGTCAAAAAGATTTTTTACTTAAATGGATCTCTGGCAGATGATAAGCTGGGATTATCTGTAATTCCTAAGGATCACAACCTTATAGTACACTGGAACGGATACCTTCCTTACCTACCTACCTTATGGTAATTTTAATCAAGAATATTTGAAGGAGGTAATTCCATTGAATTGCCAAAGTTAAGTCATGATTCTAACCATAAACATCCATTTCCATTTTCAAGGTTTCTTCAATTGGGATTATTTGTCTAATGGGAATCAATTTCTTATTTATCTAAATTTTGTAGAATATGCACACGCCATAGACAATTAAGACCCTAGCTGAAATCCCAATATCACATAGTACCCTCAATTTCCCTCAATCGTAATGAAGCAATTACCCCAGATTTTAATTGATCAAGCACCTATTCAAACGGTTTCAAATATGGAAAGTATTGTAAATTTGGAAGTATTGTTTGAGGTTTGATGAGGTGGAAGTGCTCAGACGCGGTTCGAAAGGTAAACACCTGAAAGGAAAGTTGTAATACTTGAAATGATATAATCTCTAAACACCTTTAGAGAAAATATTTAATTGGATTAAATTAATTCAGTTAGACTACTTAATATATTTACCTACGATAGCAACATGCAAATACAATATACAGGACATGTATTTAGTCACATTGTATATTTTACTCGTACGTTCCATAAACATTGGGAAAGGACAGACTGATCTTCATAATGTTGTAGCCAATATCTAATATTATAGTATTCTTTCAGTTTTATGTTACCGTAACCGCATTTCATAGAGACATATATGACGCCATACATAGGGCGGATCATTTCTCCAGTAGCCATGAGGGGAAATTCATCATTTACCTAGAGTCAAGGACTAAATTAATTAGTGTTTGATAGAGGTTGTGGATAGTAAGTAAGGTATGTGAGAAGCGTAAACTACCCTTATTTCAACATATTCTATACACCATTGAAATATTTTGTCACAAGTGTTTTACCTTCTTAATTCGTGCTACATGTTCGGCTTAGTTTGGCGTTTTAATCCATTTCCCCACTGCCACAATTGAATCTAACACAAATTCAATAGTACTCATTGATGTCTCTGAATTTTCATTTAAAAACTTCAATTCCTTTGAGGGTGCTAAAGCCGAACAAACCTTTAAAGGGAAAGCATGTCGACATAGACGTGGTTATGTGTCCTCTACATGTCTCTCTGAGTAAAGTGCTGCGGGATGCAGTAGTGCCCCTGTTGTATAAGCTAAGGAAAGTAATTTTCCCATAGCAATTCCTTCCACTGTAGGGAGGGAAAAAATCCTTTCTACGGGTGAAATTCCCAGCTGGTAGGAATAGCCTATACACTCAATGGTGGGTTGGATTTTTTTTATTCTAATCGGAGGAAGGGAAAAAAGTGTAGTTCAGAATTCCAATGGACAATTCCTTCCTTAGCTTGTACAACAGCCTCACTTCCACAGAGACACATTATGTGAATTCATTGCTTGGGTTCACACGTTCATGAAGTTTATTCTTTTTTATTAATACTTTGCAGAGCCCATAGATATGTATATTGTTCCTAGAGGATGTAATTAATTTATGATAGTTTATTAGGTTATTTATGTTAGTTATTACTATATGGACCATTCCCTAGAATTTAGGTGAACTAAAATATTAGATCAGATAGAACTTACTTTTTAAGTGGATATGAATCCCATTCGGGAATATAGCTGAGTGAAGGGGGCGTGGCTTCATTCTCTGGGTCATCCCAGTGACCATGACAACCTGGACTATCTATCTGACTATTGTGAGCATCGAATGGAACATATAAACCAAGGCACTTTTGTACAGCCACAGGACTGATAAGATTACATATTTATCTTCACATGAAATTGTTTAACTTTTGTTGCATGTTAGGGTGAAATAATCATGTTTCGCCAAACTTCTCCTCTATGTCATTATTTATGGTATGTCCATTAATCTCATTCATATAAACCTTAAATTCCCTCAGACCCCCCGCCCCTCTTAAATTTTTGAAAATGATTAATTCCTTGTATAGTAAGAACATGTCCGGGTCTGTTTTTGCTCTAAACCCAATTGAATGGTTCTTTTCTCAAATTTGTTTTCCTAAATAGTAAATTGTAGAGAGCCATTGAGATATTACTCAAATTTGAATCTGTTCCAGGTTCTGACCTGAATTCGAACGGTTCTGACAAATTAAGGTAGAGATTCATCATCTCAAGGGAAGGAAAACGTCATGTAATTTTCATACGGAAACGCGGCCGAAATATTATTTGGCCATTGTCTTGATTTAAAAGCGAATACTCAATTGATACCGGACGCAGAAATTGCATTTGAACTTAAATTTAATTGATGTTCCTTTCCTCATTTCCAAATTGATTCAAAGTCACTTTTCCTGCAAGCTAAAGAAACGATGCAGCAATGCTTTTGTTTTATCATTTGTCCGACAATGGTTAAACCATTTTTATCGGTTATTGTGTAGACAAATGTCAAGTAATTATGTTAATACAGAAGTAAAAGAGTTGATATAGTAATTACATAACAGCAGAACGAGGAATACATACACTAACGATATAGAAGCAAGAATCTAAATTTCACATTACTGTGTTATTGGAAATCGATGATCCAGTATTGGTTCAACAAGAGCCTAAATCAATGTGGTAAATTATATTTCGCCAAGTTCTACATGTATTTACACTATTTGTACTCATTGTTTGGAACTCAATTGAAACTATATCACTTCTCGGCAGGGTGAGGGATCAATGCAACACGATTTGCATGTTTAGTATGCTGTGAGCAAACAATATCTTGCAACTCGAACAACTGCCAGTAATTTACCCAGGTGTGTGTGTCCTCTTCAGCGCTGCCGTTGGCCACTCATCCATCTTGTATCCCATGCATTTGTATTGTATAGTGGTGTCCCCGTAGTCTTGAGCTTGCGCATATAAATCTGGTTTATAGTACTTTAGACAATGTTAACTAAAGGGTTTATGCTTGAACATCGCCCCTTTGCCTTTGCTAGTTAAGTTTATATCCAGGCGTGTTTGCTTTCATTCATGTATATTTAATATAATTATACCATATATAACTTTGATATATATTTATAAACGCTACAACCACGATTTGTTAGTTAAGTTTATATCCACGCCTTTCTGCTTTCATTCATTTATATATAATAAAATTATATTATATATAACTTTGATATCATATAAACGCCACAACCTCGATTAACAAGAAACCTGAGTATTTTATCATTTTGCCATATTCCTCGCCTTCATTTTCTGTATGAACAGATAACAACAAACACTAATGGAATCTATAATTATAAAATATAAACTAATTTCGATATGATGAAAAGTAAGAATATCGTTAATCTTTTGTATTATCATCGTCAGAGTCACTCAGAAGAGCTGTAACATGTTGTGGGCTTTTTAAATAAAATTTATTGAGATAAATTTCACATGACATGATAAATTATTCTCATGAAGCTCAAATGTAAGTACATAGTACTGCAAACCATTTTAGAGTTAAAAGCTATTGTCCATATAATATGTTGTTATATATATATTCATTCCCCCAACAAGGCCATCCCTAACCTAGACTTGTGAAAGATATTTATTTAAAAACTGGATGAATCGAAGCCCAGATAGGCCTCAACCTCAAGTGTGCATGGGGTCAGGCCAAGAGAGTTGGTGCAAGTTTTTCCCAAGCCCCTATCCAGTAGTAACTATAGTACTGTAGAAAGTTTTTAAAAATGTCAAAACAACGTGCAAGTTCTGAATAATAATTTAATTTTGCCCCGATGAAGGTTTAATGTAACCGAAACGTTGGCAAACAGAGTAAAACCATCCTGAATAAAGACATCAGCAACAGGAATCTGACTCTGGTATTGTTTCCGGTTTTGACGTTCATCCCAACATATTAATTTAATAATTATGCCAAATCAACATGACGACGAAATGATATTGAACCAATGACAAATTAAGAATGAAAGATCGGGGGATCATTGTTGCTAGTTTTAAACTTGAATGATTCGTTTATTACATTTCAGGCCAACATATATTTTACACATTTTAGAAAAAAACACATATCGACAAAGTCAATGTGTCCATGCGTTGCCTTGCTATTAAATATATAATCAGAAAAATAATTTTATATCTAATCTTTAACCTCGCTCAGTAATACAATATACTCGTCGCAAATGAACAGTGTTGAACAATCTTATCACATCGCATTAACACTATCATATAACATATAAACACGCACAATAACTAAATACAGCGAATATAACTATTGCCAATTCAAGTATAAATCTGTTTAGATTACCTAGGTAACATTCAATCATATATCATTTCAATTTTATCCCTAAATTTATCATCTGTCGTGCCGAATCCTCCATACAAATATTCTGATATCATTTTGTCATACAATAACGTCGCATAAAGTCCATACATAAAGAAAACTAGCAGGTTCTAGGTTTAAAAACAGCAACTCTTTTACATATATTATATTCTATTCCTTCGTCTAACCTATTCCAATAAAATTATATGTCTTCTTCTGAGAACAATCCATAAACATGGTCCCTATAGTATAGACTCTTTAACATTAGACTGCTCTTCGGGATAAACGTTTTTCATATTTCCCGCGCAATATAAATGGTCTTTCCTCAGTTAATTCTTTTCCGAACAATAATTTTAACAGAGCAATCTCTCTCATCCAAATCAGACGTAATATTTTCCCCTGTTTACACAATTCAAAGCGTGGTACATCTTTTCCAAAGGACAATCGAAGGGCTCGTATAAGTACACTTTGTAGTTGTAGACTATCCATATAGTTCCTACGTCTTCTTATATTAGACAAAACTCCACATGCCTTTCTGTAGACCTCATTTGCATAAGGATTTAGTGAAAGACGCTCGTCGATTATTATTCCCAGGTACCTAAACAGAAAAACTCGCTCAAGTTTCCTGCCTTCACCTCTCAGACCCAAACTGTCGTATTCGGGCTTTTTGCCTGTATAAAAACAATTGGTAATTGGTTTGGTGTTTTATTCATGTTCAACTCCAATCCATTTTATGACACCAGTTATTACATAAATCTATTGCAATTTGGCCTTTTCTCTCTAGTGACTCTTTCTTTGTCCCTAATAAATTTATCACAGCATCATCAGCAAAGGCTACTAGATTTTCACCAAACAGTTCATCTTTTAAGTCATTCGGTCAATTGCATGGAAAAGTAATTCTAAATGCTCATGTATAGCTGCAAGAGTTGATTTTTCTTTCCTAAAACCAAATTTTACTGGTTGCTGGCACTTTAGTTATACCGCGAACATTATGCAATACTCTTTTATCTCCTTTTTAGGTAAAAAGGATGATTGAAGACGTCTTCCATGCCTCAGGGAACTTTCTCTGTGATATACAATGATCTATCATGCGAGTAAAACATTGAATATAGTTCAGTAATATAGTACTATGGAGCAGAAATCCAATTGTGCTATAACATCATGGAAATATTAGGGCCCTGGAACAAGCAGATTTCATTGTGGAGTATTAGATTTTGGACATTACCATGCATCGACGTATAAATTTACTAACTATCTTCTACCTGATTCATGCACAATGAACTCAAGTTTAAAGCACTTGTTCATAAAGCCGATTCTCATGCGAATTTGCGCCGCAGAGGACCCTTTTCCACTTAATTCCACGAGAATCGCATGGGAATCGGCTTAGTGGACAAGGGCCTTTACGATGCAACAACGCTGTTGACTAAGTGTTTGGAAAATATAGAAAAAACCCGGTTCATTCATCTTATGAGTCTGATTTTTCTTCATGTATATTTCAAATGGCTCTGATATTTCTATATCTATATCAAAATGGACATTTCATGCACCTTCACAAAATATTCACCTCGCTGATCAGTTATTATTACGTAACTACAAATTTGCTAATCAAACACTGAACTCATTATGGTATTAATGGATAAGATTACTCGACAATAGAGTGGCGATAGAATTTGTCACGCACACCTGATAATGTTTCCTTGCCATACCTGTATGGACACCACTCAATAAATCGTTAATCTTGTTCGCATGTTAACAGTATAACCAGGACTCTGCCTGGCCCTATATTCTTAACGAGCAACATCCATTTAGCCATACATTAAGGCGGCGATGGTAATGAGACCTTTAAGTAATCCCGGAATAATGCCGCATAAAAGAAGGGCCGTCCAATCGAGAGGGCGGTCATACTTGCTTTTATGTCTGAAAAAGGATCCAAGGAGGAAGGAAATTACCATGAGCTTGTACTTATCAAGGATTTTAGGGAATTAAATAACTAATTTGTTTCGTTAAGTGGGCTGGCGTTATATATATTTCCATGGAGGAAGGGATAGTTTTAGAGCGAAGTAAACACATTTTCTCTCAGCTCTACATTATTGCATAAAACCGGGGTTTTAAAAATAAGTATGGCCGTGTTAGTGTTACTTTTTACCTACAGTGGAGGCCATTTAACAAAGGGACGCATTGCCTAATCTCAATACTTTCCGATCATACATGGGGTAGCTATTGCTTTAAATGTCACAATACCAAAAAAATCCATATAAAACGAACTGAACTGTCACTATCCTATGGAAAATAGCATTCCCATAACGGTCAGACAGGCACACTCGACACAATTAATATCTATTATCTTGACATTTTGTTCAAATCATTCCCAGTAGGAATAGGTTTTGCTCCTTGAGGCTTTGCTTCACTGGTGGCACTTTATGGGTACTTATCTATATAAATTAGGAGTCTGGGATGGAAGGAGAAGGCCTGCTCGGGACGTGTGTGTTGTGACTGGGTTTTAACCGGGATCGGGCCAGTGAGGGACTACTACACATGCAGCGCCGAGTGGTTTAAGCAGCGGACGCCCCCTACGATCCTGCTTCATAAAAGCGATATGTATCGAGAAACCCATTGACGCTGGGCACGTTAACCTTCTCTTACATGGCCAATGCAGATTAACACGAAGCATGGAAAGAAGCTTAGCATTCGCCCATGTTATTCGTATGGCAATGCGCAGATGTTTCACCGCCAACTGCTGACCAATGGTAGTAGACGAGTTGTCAATACTAGGTAGGTACACATACCACATCTTTCTCTCTTAGTATGTAATGTATGCTTCGTAGAATTTTTCGCGGGGATTTGTATGGCTAACAACCATAGAGAAACATTCTGCGATGCACTGAGAGATTCTCTGTTGCATTTGTTGTTTAGATTTCGCTAGTCAAGTTTAGAAACGCTCCACCAATCCTAAATGGCAATGGCTACGCCATCAGCTGACAATGGTCTAGATTGCCGGGCAAGTTACGTCTAGCGCCAGTAAATTCCAAAATGATCACTCAATAGCCATTTGACAATATCAAGCCCCTTTGATCTGACAATTGAAGGGCCAATATCACCAATTGAACTACTTTCAAAATAGTAATCCATGGCCTCAACTCTTCCAGAGGCTTCACTCAAATTGTAAGGAATTGAATAGAGATTGGAACGGGACACTAATGGTAATATTGGTAGTAATGGTTTTATGGAATTGTATTACACGAGTTGCGGGGGCGGGCGAATACAAACAGTTCTTTCAATCTACCATCCTTCGATAGTGGCATTATTCTCAGGTCTGATATCAAATAGTACTTGAAAAATCCATGCAGGTTGACTGGTACATTATGATAGAGCAGCAATCCACACAGGTATCGATTTTTCTATAGAAAAGATTTCTATATTTATTTTCAGCTTGTCACTGTGGTTTGGGGAACTGACATAGACAGACATATTGGTGAGTAAAAGTTCAGATTTTCATGCGAGTTGCCAAGAAAAACTTGCACTTTATTCTCAATTACACATGGGGTGATATGTGGTTGCTTTAAATGCTCAACCAGATATCAACCAGATATTGGCATATTCGGGACCGGCAAAAATACTCAGTTTAATCATTTATCAACAGATAGTTTCGCAAAATTTTTAATGTAGATTTCCTGATAACAAAAAATTGTACGTAAAATAATCGAACTTGACATATTTGGTTTTAGCGTTAAGAATAAGACTAATTAATTAATCTTGGAACCAGTTAAATTATCAATCACCAATGTTTTCACCAAGTCAATGTTTTTACAAAATATTCCATCATATCACATGCCTATGCCTCGACAAACTTGCATAATTGTGCTAATCAAACAGAAGCTCTGTCCCAGGTAATGACTTTCGGTAACCTGATTCCAAGTTGACAAAAGTACACGAGGTCTATTACAACCATGCTCGCTATATGTATTGTCAAGGCGCTCTAGGGTAAATTCTTGTCCAGCATTATTCTTACTCATGTAGTTATTCATGGGAAAGTGAATAATTAAGTTACCTCAGAGGGGAGATAATGTATGAATAATCATCATTATTGAGAACAATTCCCAATATATTACATCCCACTGCTCCCGACAGTGTTTTAACGTATCAAAGTATTGGGCTAACAACTTATGTAACAAAAAGGTTTAAGTGGTGTTACTGTAAACAACTGTAAAAAGGTTACTATTTTATAGGCATTCGCTGGATCGCTTACAGCACCTTAACTAAGCTTAATAATGGAAAGCCTCCTTATCTCATGTCGAGTCATAAGATAGGCCTATGATCTTTATGTGAAGTATAAATAGGCAGTGGCAATTGTGAACTCTGAATAATGAGCCTAGTGTATACATAGTATTTACCCTCAGTCGATCTCCCATCTTTCTAATTCCCTGACTCATCGAAACGGTTTGGGCATAGGTACAGTCCACACTATTAGGAACATGGTTCATGTTGAGAGGTTTGCCGAATCAAAGTCAAATTATCTTTCGCTCTTCTTATGGAAAGGTCATGGTCAATTAATGTCGATGCATGCACTCGTTATTCGATAAATAAGGTTTGCAGACGGTACATTTGCCATCAATAGGGGACTTGCATGTCCGCCATCTTGAATCTTGATTCGCATGGAGTAGTGGCATAGTGTAAAATCTATTGACAACTTGCCATGTTTAGCATGGTATCTTTATCGGTGCTTCAATGTCAATATCCATGTGTTATACATGTTTCCTCAAAACAAGCCTCCATCTTTGCCATCATGCATTTGGCTTTCATAGGTCATTTATACAAGCTACGATATTAGTCAAAATATTCGTGCAACTTTTGATACTAATGTTGCTAAATATTTGTATGTCAAACCTGTACTGAATCTATCCCAGCATCTACTGTAACAGACATGCGCAGTGGCACATGTATGCAAATACCCTATTGGTCAGGCAGTTGTCCAATTCAGTGAAATTTATTAAGTTGTAGTTTTACGTTGAATTTGGCTGTCCCCTGCAACAATTGTTCATAATTATTACAAGCAATTTAGAAAGCCTCTCCCTAACAGCTAATAGGATATAATCTTCAGATCCATAAGATGCAAAGAGTCCCATGCCGGTTGTATACATAAATGGCTTGTTTAATCAAGGGCCACGTGTCTGTAATCTTGGAAAGATAAACAAATGATGGGGTTGACATTACGAGCATTATACACATGTGTATACATGCACCACGCTGTGAAATATCCTCCTGATCCAGTTGTAAAACCAATAAACTGTATTTCAACTTGTGAACCTGCGCTGCATTTAAATCGTTTCCCTATATATAGGATCTGTCAAACGTTATTGAATATCTAATCCCAGGTGTGTAAATATGACCCCTTGCTACGAACCTGGAATTCAAAATCATATATGAATGCTTCCAATGAGGGCTCGATTATGAAATGCACATAGGCCGGTAATATTTGTGTTTTGGAGTAGCTTTTTGTAGTTGATGTTAATTAGTCAAGTTAGAGCTACTGACTCCTTTTTGGGTGTTTGTTATTCAGAGTATACTGTCAGCACTGTTGGCTACGCTCTATTTCATATGATGAAATGAGATGAAATGAGCGGTAAATTAAGAATGAACGCGCATCGCCTTTACAAAATAACTAGGATTTTAGGATTCCACTGCTTTGGTTGCTGATAGGAGCGATTGTTTGCTTTACGTGCCGTATAAGGCTTCTGTCCTGACCATAACGGCAAATATAACTACCAGAAGAAAGAAGGGAGAGAGTGGACTAATATAACCGTTTCTATTTAATTACATAATGTTGGGGCTTCTGGAGAATCTAAATACTGGAACAATAGATAATGTAACAAGGAGTGGCCATGAACCCCAGCGGAGCTAAGGTTTATTTTTACCCTATACATCACAATATATATAAGCAAAATACATGTCAATAAATACATACAGACATACATAGACAAAAAAATATATAATAGAAATTTTCAGAATTGTAAGAAAATTAAAAAACAAATTTTCTCGTGAAAGCACCTCTATATGTGTCGAGAGATGGAGGGAAAGTGAGGGTTCCTCCAGGTGGAACGATGAATGGGGGGAGGGGCGTGCGTTGATTGGTTCACAGGACGCACGCACGCATGAAAGATGCGTCATAATAGTCATTGTTGCGTCACCCCAAATATAGTCACCGACGTGTCGATTCTGCATATCAATTTAGGTAGTGCGTATCTGACAATAACTCCCTAAAAAGGTAACAATTGCATTACAAAAAGGCCTCCTATCAACCTACACTGAAGAATTGGCCATCTCACCGCATCTCCGAAGATGCAGATAAAAAATGCCTCCGACAAAATTGTTCTTTATTGGCTGATGACAAGATTGCATATTGTGAATTTATCGACTTCCAGCCACCTTTTAAAGCTTCATTCTCAGTTGATATCGATCAAAACTAAAATGTGTTCCACTTTTTGCCTATCCATCTGAAAGTCATTTGATCAAAAGTGTGAAGGGTTTTGTCCTGTTGTGTTAGCTGCAGGGCCTGATATTAGTTCACACTTAATAATTAAAAAGATACCAAGCTATATACTTGCAAATTCTAAATATTCAATGCATGTATGACTTATTGACTGCATATGGTTTTAATGATTATAGCTGTCAAATCTGTCATGTTCGAGTATTTAATGAGCACCTGTCGAAATCCTTGCATTTAGTTATTTCACGCTCTTTACAAATCTCTAGAAAACACCTGTTTTTTTGTCAAGGATGATTGATCGTATATCACATACAACACATTGTGAGTGAGGAATCGAAAATATAAAAGCGCTACATCGTGAACACCGTTTAAATTAATATAATTGCATATTAATGACATGTTAACTGAATTTGATGATAAATAGGACCATTCGAGATCAAATTGTCAGTATAAGATCTCATGACAACAATAATGTTCACCATGACCTTTTTTAATTGTGGAGTAATAGTAGTACACAAATATGAAGGGAAGAGTGGGGCAGATGGTGTGAGAGAGAAAGGAAGAATGAGAGAGAGATGAAAATAGAGAGGGGGCGAAGAAGAGAGAGAGGGATGATCAAGAGCTAGGATCAAGGGATATATATTAAGGGAGAGGGAGGCTAGGGAGTGGTGAGGACAAGAGAGAAAAGAAGGGAGGGAGGAATTAACAGAGTGGGAGAGGGAGGAATGGGTGGAAGGAGGGTGAGAAAGCGGGATATGCCTTGGAATACAGATATTTGAAGATTACGTTTGACTGGCTCCTTTTCCAATCTCAACCGTCGCAGGCGGTTGTACATTGCTATATAATGTGCGTCAGCTCAAATACTGCATGAAATGTGTCTGTTTCTTTCTGCGAATTGTGCTACTAACCTGCTACTCTAACGCTCCCTTCCTTAAATCAGCAAATAAGTTAGTCTCTCATCTTTAGTTTGATTTCGATTAAACGTTCACGTTATGCCAAGGGAAATGAATCAACCACTCCAAAGTATCATCATTCAACCTATCAGTAATCAAACCGACTAAGTTGCTTCGATACTGTTGTAGTTAAACGAATTACTTGACGGTTGGCTCCTTAAACATCTAAAAAATGGTCACCTTATTGGGTTTTTGCTATCAACTATTATTCAGATAAATTGGCACAATTCATCCACGAATTAATTCGTGGTTTTTCTTGAGGATTTCTTTGAGGGAGGTTGCCAAGGCTTCAGATTTGTTCAATTTGCTAAGATAATATATCGGATGATCTATGAATAGAAACCGCATAAGCCCTTCAATATAGCAAGGGGCGAGACACCACCATTAATATTTATGAACAATGAAGGTGGATAATGTTGTCTCGATCAGCAGAAAGGTTAGAAGAGTTAAACCTAGGAACCACCTCCTACACGCTAGAATCCACCAGTGCCGGGATACTAACGCAGTCGGTACTCAGGGATGTATATCATGCTCCAAACCTGGGGAGGCTTGGTGTCAATTAACAAAGATTTAGATGCGTTGAGTGCACTATTGTTATACGTCAGTAATAATGGGAGCCTGTTAATTGTTAATACGTATTGTTACATTAACCCTTTAAATCGTGCAAAATACTTCCTGAATGGCCTCGGGGACAGAAAGAAAGATGTATGGAATGCGTGAATCAACCTTGAACCTAATACATTCTGTTTAGATAAATACTCCTTAAAGGGCATAATAGCATGGGGAAGACTGTTAAGAAGATACTGCCTTTATCTTGTTCATATTCATGAAAAGATAACACTTCTAATTACCCTGATGGCTTGATATGTATTTTGAAATTCTGAAAGTGGAATACAATTGAAGCGACTTGATTTCAATAAATTCAATTAACATTGAACAGTTCCCTTTTCAATCAGTTTAACTTGTCAACGGAATTACCAATGCAAATGTAAGAATCAAAATCATAACTCAAGTCTCATTGGTAAAAACTTTGTTAGAAAATGTTTGGGATGGTTTCTTGCGGTTGATTTGAATGGGAAGACTGGGATTGAATGACATTAGCATGAACAAGAAAGCGAATGTAAAACCGGTAGGTACGTGCGCCTAAACAACTCGTCTATAGTCTCCTCTTAGTCAGGCAAATATTGATATTACCAACCCTAATGCTGACGGTCAATGTAGGTCGGCCATTTATGCGCTATTCATCTGATTAAATGGTCAATAAAAGGGAGACTACTTGAGAGCGTGAAGCAAATGCCATCTGTGTTTGTCCAGTCTTTCATACGTATAATGGTCCGATAAATGTAACCGAATACAACGGGGGCTAATGTCGGGTAAATACCTGCATCAGGTGTTAATCTGTCAACATAGACCACCCCAGCTAAGCCTGGGTAAACCTATATCCGCATCAAGAGATAAAGAGGGATTATGACCCAAACAATTGCATTAACGATCCTTTGAAAGGACCATGTTAGATCAACATGCTGGAACCAAAGCCAATGTTTCAGCAACGGAGCATTCAAATTCGGAATATATATTTCATTTGATTCTTATCAAGATAACATGCTCCCAATTCCGAAACGGTGACTTGGTCACTAAACAATAGTTGTGGAATGCATTGCATTGGAATTAACCTTTTTATTTCGACTACATGCCACTTTGTTATGTTCAAAGGGCAATAATCACATAGACCCCCCAGTCAGGTCGTTGGAAGCTATCATTTTCATTCTGAAGAAAAGGACAACAACGTTTCATTGAACGTATGGAGATCGCCTTCAGGTTCGCGGGGGGAGCTATTTTTAGTCACGCTGTCTTTGGAAGGTGTCGTTTCCTGGCAGGATTTCGGAGCATCAGATTTCCACTCCATCGTCCTGCCAGCAGATAAAACAATGCCCCTCCCTTGACAGAACAAAGAAACACCTGAGCTGTGCTACCTTGGGCGATCGGAGGTGATCTACCTTTCATGGAAGTTGTTTATTACTTATCCAACTTCATTTGCCAGCGAGGCTAGGTTCCTTCCTTTGGGATAAATAAATAAACATCTACAACTTAATGGCTCATATATGCTTGATAACAACAACAATATCATACAAATAATTTAATATTGATGCTCTACTTGTACATTGACCACCAATGGTCTTGGGTAGGTCAGTTTTTAATGGGTTGTCCCTGCGATTCGACCCGCTCATTGTAGGCCTATCAATCGATAATCCTTTATAATTATTTCAAGTCAACAGTATAACGGGAAACACCGGATTCAACTAAAATGCAAACCCGCAGTCTGTAAATATTATCGAACAATGCTAATTGACTTTGTTTAAGTGGAAGCTCACTCATCAGCATCCCCCCCACTCCACACACACAGAGACACACCTTCCTCCTCACCTCCCTTTTCCCTTGGTAGCTGACATGACTCAGGTTGTGAACATTGCTCCTGAGACCGTCTCTCTATATAACCATTGTGTAAAAAGGAGTTCAGCTGGGACCAGAGGCCTTTGAAAGATGGACCATCTCAATCCTTTACATTTTGAAGGTTTCACCACAACTTCCCGTCACCTACATAATATATATGGCAGATTTTCCATTATCTGTTTGAAATTATAGTCTAAACCTGGAGATTTGGGAGACAAACATATGAATGAAATACACTATCCTTCCCTCTTTACATTACTATTCTTGCGGTGGAATTCAGGATTCTGAGATCATATGAGATGTGTTTCAGGAAAATGAGTCATAATTCGCAAACAATGGATTTTGAGATATCACCACATTTGAAAAGATGAGATCAAGCCGATTCCAATGATAGTAAACAGTCTAATAATGTAATAAATATTTCTAGATTTCAAGTTTGATATTTTCGTTTTAGAAAAAAAAGTTTCCAATATTTGTGGGGGTCAATAAACAGTAAAGTAACTAAATGTAGTCCATATGAGGACCTTCAAAACGAAAGGACATATTACATAAATTGTTCTTAAATTTAATACATCGATTGATATAGCTATAAGTGATCAACCCACCAAAAATTAGAACATTCCAATAATGAGATCTTGTGAAAAAAAACACTTTGAAAAATATCAATTTTGCGACTTATGACTCATTTTCCTGAAACACATCACATATTTTGTCCCTATTGTAGCGTCTCTCTCTGACAATACATTCCTATTAAAAATGACTGTTGCCGTGTCTTCCAAAGACAGCAGCTCTGTGTATAGGCACCTTATTCTGAAGCTTTACTTAACTTATAAGAAAGAGCTCTATATAGGATATTGAATTGTCAATTTTGATATCTCGCGCAAATTCTGTTCTGCTTATTGGTGTCTCTAATTAAAGCTCTAGTGCAGATTCGCCGTATTTACTGTGTCTATATCAATGACACAATTTTGCTTTTAGTTGGGATCTAGTTAAAATATTTACACGAAATCAAACTATCGATGCGTTAAAGTGGAATGAATAAAACCCGAAATAATCGATATAGTCACAGTGCATTTTACTCTTGTGCAAAGATCAATCAAAAGATTAGTTTAAATGGTTCGTGCGGTTCCTTCTGAGGAAATATGGATGCTTGTTCACAGAAATGCGAAAGCCAAATACTTTCTGTTTGTACTCCAATGAAAAGGATTTGTGTAATTGCAGTGCTTAGTTAAATTTAGCGAGAGGTTGGTGTCAAATGATGCAACGAGCCCATTCAGGGATTATGCCAATCCTCAAACAGTCAACTTTGCACTACAATTGAAGTGCGAAATCCTTTACTAATATTGGCATATACGTGCTTCAATAATGTATTTTCCTTAAAGCTTAAACGACGAAATCAGTAGCAAAGTACGTGAATTTATTGTCTTGGCAGGGGCACTTTGCACTAAGGCTTAACAGGCGTAAGAGGTGTGTGTTTAAACCTTGAGAGTAAGTGAAACCTGTTCATTAATTTAGGCCAAAAGCACCATAGCGGCTACGACCGCAACTAAGATGAAAAGAAACCAACAATACAATACTGGAATACCGGTATACATTGGCTTACATATCGCCCAGTTAAAAGTATTATAAACTTTCTTTTTTATTATAGGGTATATGAATGCCTACCCTGGAATTGTATCATAATTGTAATCGGGGGAATAAAGATGACATAGGTAGGCCATCTTTTGATAGACATCTTAATAGAACTGTCTTTGGCGAATGTTAGTTATTGTCGTCAGCTTATCGTCCAACGAGTATTCCAAGAGTTATTTATTTGATATTTTCACGGAGAGAGAGAGAGAGCACAGAAGCTTGTCTTTCAGTGAATGCCGATAATTTAGGTTGTCGACAATGCAGTTAGATGTTTACTTGCTTGAACAAAGGAACATACAATTCTACGTTAATACGTGTACAATATCTGTCGCACTAAATTTTAATATAAAATAATCTAAACATGTTAACCTAAACTTATGTTTCATAAATTGATAAAGACTAGGCGGGAGAGAAATAATCTTAAACAAAAGCAACGACAAAGGCTTCAAGGTTAGGAGTGAAAAATGTTCCTTTAGGGAGTTTCTGCACTCACTGAGACGTGCCATCTTGTCGATTGGAAATGTTGTGGTCGCTGCTAGATCTGTGTGAAATTGTCTTCACTCGTAGACAGCCGTTAAAATAATGGTTTTAGACCGCTTTATCTACCGTACATGGGACTAATAACCTTTGGTTTAATATTGCGCAATGAATATTCCGGTTTTAAATTCAGTAAGAAAAATATGGCTGGATGAATATGGAAATACTCTTGAATTCTTCATATATGAAGAATTCAAGAGTATTTTCTTGTTAAAATTCAGTTAGTTTATGCTCAATATTTTGTGCTCAATATTTCCCACTACTATGATGTTAATAATATATAGTTGCTTTAAATGTTTTAGTTGCTTTATATGGTTTTTTTCCACATTTATGGGGAGTACAACATATTCAAAAGAAATCACAACCTCGAGCACAGCATATTTAACGACCACATACAGACGAGAAAGAGGCACGGATGGAGTATGAAAAAGATGGGGGTTTTTTTTATCAAATTTGAATAATGTTAGTGGATATCGAGCTCATGAATTGAGGGGATAGAGAATATCTGATAATGTTTAATGTGTCCTAGGTATGTCCCGTTTCTTATTGTTTGAGGTACTATAAGGTACGAGTAGGAGGATAGCATAAATGTGACTAAGATAATAATGAGGTTGGTTGATTAGAACTGAGCTTATGATGTTACCTTTATTTAATAATGCAAATTTACATTAGGATATAACTTTTCATATTTAGAATAGAAGACGACACATGAAAACATCCATGATGGATAGTGCGTAATTTGTGTATGTGATTTATTAAATACTCTATTGGTCTATAGAGAATACAAAAAAAAAAGAATGTCAAGCTCCATGGGTCCGCCTCCATAAGCCTGGGTATCCGCCGCCTTCCCTAGGGAGTTTTGAGTCATCATAAACTAGGTAGGTCAATTATGGCCTTCTGCCAGTTGGATTTTTATCGAGGTAAGGCTTATGTCTCTTGTATATATCTTGTGCCCAGTTGGATGTTATATATGACACTGGCATTGGTTCGTCATCAGAGAAGCATAGCAGAGAGCTGTCTGGTGGATTTGATGATCTGTCTCTCATGAGTTTCAATAGCATTGATTGGACACCATATGGGGTCCAGACTCTGTGTGTTTTAAGCCTTTTTGATGTTTATCATTGCCCCTGTGTCATTGGTTTTCCTTTCAAGGGTAAGGTTTATTGAGGGATTGAACTTCTTGCTCGTGACCAGAGCAACCTCCGATTGCCAAAGTGTGCAGGAAAATGAGCATCTGACCCTGTCTGAGAATCTGCCCCTCGTGCACTTGCCTTTGACATTATAAGCACCACGTCCCTGAGCACAGGCATCGGAATTGGGTCCTTCCCTTTTGGGATATGAGCCTTCGACCTCTTCACACATGGTAGTGTGTGAGAGGATTGATGGTGAGCTGTCTTTGTAGTGCTGAAATACTCTCTTATCTATGGGATATGTGGTGTATGATCATACTTAGTGCCTTCAGGTACTGGTAAGGGTATTCAATGAAGAGGCACACATAGTTGTGGTTCACGTCCTCGCCGATATTCCCTACTCCATTCAGGAATGCCAGGAACACTTTCATGGTGCTCCTCCTGTTTTGTTGGTACCTTCACCCCTGGGCAAAGCCTGTCTTTTCTCTGCCTGTTGGGCAAGGTATTGTAGTTCCATCCCTATTGGTAATAGGAGACAGATGTGTCTAGCCCAGTCTATGATGGTCTTATTTCTGCCTCTACCTGCGCGTATAACATTTGTCAGTCTGTCATCACCATGGTGAATGATGATGTGTGGACCTCATTGTTTGTCACTCATGAATATTTCTAGTGCCACAACTATATATTATTTGGAGCCTTCAGCTCCCTCTTGCATTTTGCTTGCTTACCCAGGGGGCAACTTGAGATTCAAAGCACATTTTGCCAGCTGACGCCAGTCACAGTCATGTCAGTGGCAACCCTATATATATTCCAGTGACTCTGGGTATGAGAGATACCCAATTCGAGGTGTACTCCAGGTCGGCCCTGATGTTGCAGTCTCCCCTTTTGTCTCTCTCATTGCATCCAGAAGACGGGAGACAAATAGCCTTACGGGCAGAACACATGTTGCTACAATGATAGACTGCATGGCCTTGAGAGGTACAGGGATTAGTTTTAAGATTTTTCTAATGTCCCTCAGAACTTCGGTCACTTTTTACTTGGGAATAGATAGGCCATCTTATTTGTATGAATTGTGATCCCTAGCCCAGGTGACTCTTCGCCATGCCTCCTGCCTCTTTTCATTGGCCTTTTCTAGGTTTTTGCACCTGTATTAGCGTGACCTTACTGTTGGTGAGAGGCTGATCTGCCTTAGGTACCGGGGTTGGGTCCCTGCATGGCCCCTCTCCTCCCCTGAGAAACATTCACAGTTCATAGTAGTGTGCCCACCCAGCAATCGTTTAGTTGTAGGTAGACAATGGGCAAACCATGTGATGGTTGTCACTATGGTCCCTGGTGAAAGGGCAGCCTTAGGACAAGTTGAAGGTTTAGCAAGTCACCTTCTTAGCGTCCCTGAGCATCTGCCTCCTTTGTGACCCTGATGGGCCAGTATTGGGCTTGGCATCAGCAGTGGCAGCAGGCCTGGTCCTTTGTGACTATACATCCTGCCAGTAAGACCATGCTATTTTCCTTTCTTGATCTGGTGAAATTTCTACATTTGTTAGTAAGGAGAGACACCAACAGTGTCTCTAGATTAGACCTGCTCTCCTGCTTCTGCTTCCTATCATTGGCTGATGGGGGGAACAATTGAGAAAAATAGTACTAATTTTGATAGGAACCTGGTTTTTGTTCCAATTTTGATTGTTGACGAATTGAATGTCACACAACGCCGCAAGGTAACGTTATTTTAGTGTTTTTATATAATATATTTCCGATTGAAGCTGCTACTTAGTTTCCTGATAGGTAGCATTATGGTAACTGGGATAGACTGAGGCTTGAAATTTTCTAATCTCATTCATATCCAGTTGTTTTTTGGTCTGACTTGTTTGTTTAATTTAAATGGCATGTACCTGCGTACCTATTGGTTGTTTTTTTATTTCTATCGTATATAATTTTCTCTTTGTCATCTTACCAGCTTCTGATATGTGTTTTTGTATACTCTGCACTTGTTTTTTGGAGTAATTTCCAATGTAATTCGAGAATAACTGTAACCCTATTTTCTAACCTTTTGTGATCTAGCCGACTGCCTTGACTGGAAGAATGTATAGCTCATAATGTCTTTGCTGAATAAAAATCTTTAAATACAAAAAAGTTTCCTATTTCGGCGAGCCTGAAAAAGGCTGCATATTCACAATTATGTATGTACAGTATAGAATGAAACGTATCCCGGTAGCGAAATTTCTGTTTAGAAAAACACAACAATTACTGTAGTAACAAAGCATATTAGTAGGTATATGCTTCGTCTCTCAGAAGTTTCATCAGAAACAGCCTAATTTTGTTTCTATGATGTTTCTTTGGAGACTCGAGTTGGAAGAAAATGGCCCTCAAGACATGACAAGATTATGACACAAAAAGTCCCAATAGCAGGCATGGACCATTATGTTATTCACTGTCACCGCTGCAATAGCTATTTGCGACTGGAGCTGAGCGAAAATCTTGAAGTGATTAACAACCGAGTAAGGAATGATTCCCTATTCACTGCCATACTAAAGACATCAACTTGGTCCCAAAGAGACTATTGCATGGCGTATCGACAGGAAAGTGTGAACGCCCCACCAGCAAATGTAATATCATTCTACTGCCCAAGGAATCAGACAGATGGGCTCTAATGTTAACAGCCCTTACTACGTTGGTCTTCACGGCAAGGGGGATCAGAATCTGAAGGCAGCATCCTATTATCGCCATTATATCGAACCCACCTATAAATAGTCAAATAACCCCTTACTCGGCAACCTTATATATTATATATATGCAGGAGACCAGGTCTAGATCATTATAAATATAAGGCGCAAACACTTTGCTCTTATAATTACTTCGTAGAGAAATAATTATACTGCTTCGGGATGAACACTTAATCTACTTCCATGTGTTGTAAAATGTTTATTGTTCAATGTAATAATTATTTTCCTGTCAGTATTAAAGTGCCCCTCCATGACGTAATTCATATATATCGTTCTTTAACACCACACACTATATTAACTCTTTACAAAGTGGCTGTCAAGCCCAGTTTAGACTATGAAGACTGTATAATGTTGCCCCCTAGCGATGCTTGAGAAATTACAGACAATACAAAATCCATTCATCAAAGTTGTTTATTACCTTGACCAGAGAGTAAATGTTATAGACATACACCAGGAACTAGATATTCCGCTATTAAGTGTCAGAAGAAAGCACCATTTATGCTGGAATCAAGGGCTTTAAATTTAGGTGAACATGACTTTATAGACAACAGAATGTTAAATCATTTTTTCCCACAGGTTTTTATTCAGATAAATCATCAGATACAGCCTCACAAATGCTTGTGATTTTCGTTATGTGCTGACGTTCATTACTTCTATACATTGCATCGCAGGGATATATTATTGGAACATTACAGTGACAACATACCTTATTCTATCACATAATCTTCAATAGAGAAAATGGTTTTAGTCCTATTATTTGTAGTCCTAGTATGCTTTTAGTCCCATAAAAAAGAAAAAGGCTATAAGTGCCTCGGCCGCGCACAGAGAAAGTAAGAAAATCAATATATCATCAACTCCCAATATTATGGAATGAGTTGACAATTAGCATTGGTATGTACATCCATGAGAAATGAAAATCATGTCAAATATACCCTGGTAAATCAATTGTACTCTATTAAATTATCCAGCTAGGGTAACCTGGAAAACCTGTGTTTTTTTCGCAGAGGTTATATAATGGATAGATTTGTCTGAACCATTTTTTCGAATGAATTTGTTAAAGGAAAAGTAATTATTACATACATTATAGAAGATTATGTATAAATGTAAGTCTATTCTTGTTAAAGCTGGGTTCCGCCAGAACATCCTACCACCCAGGGAGGTGCTGTACCCAGTGGAAATAAAATCTTTAAAAAAAATATACATTTACGTTTATGATTGACTAGAAACCACATGAACTGGCATGCTACATTTTATTCATACATTTTATCCATGTTTGACATGTTAATTTCACAACTTAGATATTTCATTTAAATGCTTGTTATCATTAGTTGGACAGGGAATAGAAAACCAGCCACATGACTTTGCCGTAAGGATGTATTTATCTTTAATCAAATCTTGATTCATTATTTATTTTCCCATGTACCCTCAGCCATTGGTCATACTACCCTTCCTATAGTTCGAACAGTATATACAATAATATATATATATGCTCGCGTGGTGGCGAAATTCTGCGGCTAGGAAAAAAAGGAAGTAATTACCACAAGCAAATAGTCTACCTTCCAAGCGTAGCAGTATAACACGTATCCAAGAGGGCAGCTAAATCATTCTCAAGGGGAAATAGACGCCTAAAGAATTCTAACACAATGCCTATATCAACCACCGAAATATTTACTTCACAAGTTCTTTTGACAGCCGTGCAGTTCTCAATGTAGCCTATAGTGGATTCAAGGCTGCGAGAATATCTAGTTAGAGATGAAACAGTCTAGTTACAAACATTACAGCATAACCTTACGTACGATCGGAACTATAGCAAACCCCTGTGGCAATACACATTAGATGTCTGACTCGAAGTGAGAACTTAATCAAGATCCTGTCACAATTGTAATGAGGGTGGTATCACCTTTTTTATGCAAGTCATCATGGATGATATATACTCACAGGTACTAATACACATCCAAGGTATAAATTATCTTGTTCCTTTTCTTTTTATGTGTATTACTCGAGGTCTTGGCAGAGCAAGAATCCTTCTTACAAAAGCATGTCTTTTATTTGAGTGGCTGGTGCCATTGATATTTATACAAAGCCTCGCAGGTCAAGAAATTTCCATGGGACAATGTTAGCCCGTCGTGACAGCAGACAATCGAGAAAGGCAAAATCGCCTAACACTGGCCGTGGCGTGCAAATACATTGGGAAGGTTTGCCCATTGCGTGGTGCCTGATAAGGGTGGCGCTCCTGCACTTAAACGTTGCCACAGTTTTGTGGACGGAAAAACTGAGCTTTGTCGACCAGTCAAAACCCTAAATAGAGTTCGAACCCAGCTTTTGGCAGCTTCTGGTTCGTGTGCAAGTGCAGTCCGTCTTTTGGGGGAACTAGTTCGAAACAGTCATGACGTGAACAGCCTGTTCTAAGCCAATGTTCTTAGATAATGATCAATAGATTTAGTTCAGACTTGGCGGAAGTTCCATACACCCTGATTTCCCCTTGTTAGTCCATTAGGCGGCAACTCGTATCTATATCCTCATATATTATGCATTATGAGGATACATGCAATGGGATTTTATTGATGTGAAATAATTCAGAAGCGGACTTTTATCATTACAGGCTATACCAGTGGTGTTGCTTTGACTTGTCTATTCCCTTTTTAAAATACAGACCGTCTGTAAAAGATAGAAAATGTGTTATTGAAGGGTTCACTGTATAATAAACACATAGCTAGTTGCTTGGAAAAATCGATAAATGGTCAATAGCATTTACACTGCGAGCGACTGCCTTTTGATTTTTTTCCAACTCAAAGCAAGGATTCCAGGCTACTAGTTTGGTGTATTAAAATCCACGTGGATCATACAGTGCAGTGGGGAACACAGAAGATATGGAAACTGAGTTAAATCTTTCTAATCAGCACTAATTCAAGAATTCATGAGGTTTCGAGGAACAGGTTTCAATATGAACTGCTTGCAAGTTGCAGCACAAAAACAGGATATTATCCTTCGCCGCTGCTAATCCCTTCCCTTCTCTTTATACGCTGGGTTGATGGTTTGTGTTTGTTTGACTTTAATACATTTTACCCGAAGGCTTATAATAATCATTAATTCACACTGATTAGATTTCCCACTGGGATATCCCCACTGTATACACATATCTCAGTGTATGAATCTTGTGGAAAATGAACAAATAAAGAATGTGTGCCTACATCGCAAATCACCAGCTTTGTAAACACTAGATGGTTATGTATGGTGAATTTTGAAGTCATAAAAATTAATTTGGCGTCAATAATTAAAACAAAGAATAATGACCAACTTAGCCATATTCGCCAAACACCATGGATACATCCCTATCTACACATACATGGCAACTGTCGCACTAGAAATGGATTTGGAATCTCATAATATAATATGTTATGAGATTCCAGACATGCCAATACCAAATATTATTTGGTATTGGCATGTGTAAAATCAAATCATAAATATTGTGGTAGCAATCTATTTCGATGTAGCAAACGTTTTTAATTCAGTGAATCACATGTTATTGCTAGAAAATTGAAAAAGAATGGGGGTTGGACCGACATTGTGGAATTTAATAAGAAAATGTTGGCCAATCGTGGTGAGTTTATTAGTTGTGGAGGGCAGGAAACAGGTAATAACTGCAGTGGGGTCCGCCAAGGCTCCCTGTTGGGCCCTTTATTTTTCACTGCTTTTATACATAATTATATGTGAGACGGGCGTGTAGAAGAGAAGAGAGGAAAGCAGTAGTGCCGTTTGGGCATGCGAAGCAGTTTAATAAACACCCAATAAACATATATACATATAGCAATACAATATATAATAAAGAAAAAAATTTCAAGTGAGAATATATAGTTCTTCACTAGTCGAGTGAAACATTTGAACTGGCGAACGTGGGCGTGGCACTTGTGGAAAGAAACTCTCCTGCGCTCCTATTGGTTGAGCGAGCGGAAAACCCCCGGTGACGTCATAGTCGGAGGTAAACATCTCCACGTGTCTCAATATAGGCGTTGTGATGCCAACTACCCTGACTGGTGTGTCAACAACTATCTGCAGGCAAATGCCCCCAAAAACCTAAATTTCAATTATTTGGGAAGAAACAGATTGTGAACAGTGTCCAGCCTCTGCACGACTCTCCAAGGTATTTGATTGACCATGTGAAATCGTTTAAGTATCTTGGTAGTATTATTTCAGACGATTTGTTTTTCAAATAACATATTGAAAAACAGATTCGGACAGCTCCCTGGAAGCTAGGTCAAATTAGGAGGCGTAGAAAATTCATATATGACGAATATATGTGGGCTCTTAGTGAAGACTTATATCTTGCCTATTTGAAATTTGAGATTACTTCAGTTCTAAATGCTGGAAAAAAAATTGTGAAAAAAAATCAGTGAGTTTGGAACAAGAGCTTCCGCCTCGTATATGGAAAGGAATTAAATAATGCTTCGCTAGTTGAAAGGCCTACCATTATATGAATGGTCTGAATTAGTTGCCTTGAAATTAATATCTACTCGTCTGAATAATTTTAGGAAACAGATAAGAAAGAATGGTAAAGATTAATAGAGTTCGGAAAGAGCGTATAAGAAACAGTATTATTCTATTAAAGTAATGGAACAGCTTACCATTAACTCTCGGGATAGAACTTGATCGTGATAACTTTGTTAGACTGCTGAAATTAGAATGAGGAAGAAGACCCAACGAGAGGGATGTGAATTAATAAAGTTGTTTATTTATGCTTTAAACGCAACACAATGAGTATGGTAACGACCCTGCCATTTATTATTTTATTATAAGAATATGTTTTGTTATTTTGGTAAAGGTACCTTTCGTGATAATTATTGAGGTTTTAAAACAATTCAGGTGAAGAGATATTATAAGAAATTTTAATTGTGATGAACGAAGTGTTTTTGAGAGTTATTATTTTGTGTCGTAATAATTATCCTATGGTTAGTGAGAAACTGATATGAGGGTAGATGATGGTGGTAATAATGTATTTTGCTCTTACTTACAATTGCTGTACTTTCACTATAATTTGTGTAATTTAGTATATATGGGAAACGTATGAAGGCGTCCTTAAACGACATCGCGTTTTTATCATTTGAAAGGTTTGATATAACTTTAAATTAATTGGCCTTTAAATGAAAGAAAAAAATGTTGCTCCATTGTACTACAAGCTAAGATCGTTTACGTGCAAATGTTAAGGAGTCTGGAACTTGTTCCCGTCTTCTATCAATTCACAATGGCTTCGTTTTTCTCCCATTTTCCTCTCCCCTCTTTAGTCATTGCTTACCGTTTTGTTAACCATTCAATCTTCATTGGTTTATTTTTGGTTTAATTCCTGTTACTTTATTTTATGTCCGTTCCGCTACACTTTGTAGAAGAAAGAATCACCAGGAAAAGCCCAAATTTGAAAAATAGAAAGATAAAAAGAGGCTCCGGCAAGGTTAATGATGAGAAGTCATTGACATTGCAGGAGATTGTATACAGATACGAAATAACAGTGATATATAAATACAAAGGATAGAGTAAAAATCGAATGCATGGTTGTTTAGGGATTTTTGACTCAACTTGAGCCTTCAGGTGATGAGTCTGTGGGTAGGTTTGGATATAACCTCGGCTCCATAATTTGCCCGCAATCTCGCCAGAACGATTCTAATTTACGATAGTGTCGATCTAATAAAGGCTAAACCTAAAAGACATATTCGCCATCATCCAATTTGCGAGACGCCTTCAGGTAAAGTTTCTTATCTGAAATTCCTTTTATTGCCAAATGACCAGGACAACAACATAGGTGTTTACACATATATATTGCATTCAACATCACTAACCTAGTTTTTCCTGGCTGAAAATAGCTTTATAAGATACAAAGATGGCATGAGGGTGTTTTACAAAAGGTTATTCTATGCCCACATCATAGTATCAAATACCGTCTACTCATCATACGCTTTAGTTTTAGTTTTGCTTCGGTCTGAAAGGGAATTTGTGTCCTACTTTCTCAACAGCGATCAAGTTAGCTAACATATCCCCTCTTATTCACAATTGCTGTAATGCAAACTTACACATGAACTTCCTGGGGCTGTTGGGTCTCAGGAGTGATGTGAATGAATTCGAAAAACAAGGCTAATGAAGAGACGGAGTCCTTATTGCGCATAAATTTTGCACATCGTTCCACTGAGCCTTTAACTCAGACGCATGGTTGCCCTGGATGATGTTCTCTAGAGACTACATTGCTTGCCAGATCGCTCCATGCATCTGTGAGCTTCTACTGAAAAAATCCCTTTATATTCGCAGGCAGTTTAACATGATCATTGCTACGCCATGCATGAATTGAATAAGACCTTGTAACGCAGGTTAATCTTATTAAAAGTGGGTTACTTAATACTTTCATGACCTCCTTTCATTTGGTTCCTTTAATCTCCCCGCAAGAATCACCCCAGTCATTTAGAAATATGTGCCTATTTAGTTGCATGGCGTATTATGAATTATGTCCGAGGCCATAGCCTTATAACCTTGGACTAATTTCTTCATCAAAATATTATAGGGGGGAGGAAATATAACTTCATGTTTTAGAACCACAGGTGGCATGCCCGGTTCTAAAATGGCGTTCGGGCTCGGCTAATGTAAAATGTGTGTCCATAGATTTGAGAAAACCCATTGCTACACTCGCCATGAAAAGGCTAAAAGCAGTTCGCTATAAACAGATCAAGTGTCCCCCCCCCCCCCTCACTTTCCCTGGCAAGGCATGAATCATCAGACTATATCCAAACGTCCTTCGTAGCATGCACTCCAGCACTGAAGGCTACATATTTAATACCATTCAAAATACATCATGAGTTCCAAGATAAAATAAATACTTCCAAAGTATACCCAGTACAGTACATAAAACATTCACTATTCTAAAATGTTTACTGCCAAATAACTCGTTATATTTTGTGTACTATTATATTCAACCCGGTGTAAGCATCACTATATATAAAGATGAAATTGTTTCAAAATTGTTATCATGTTTAAGATTTAAGAGTTAAGAAACATTTTATTTCAATTGAGGATTGCTTATAAGGAAGCATCTCTCCAACAGCACGCATGTAGATTTATTTATCATCCTGAGCATTATTAACAGTATACAATCCACTCAAGATCCTATTCTTCTGCGTATGTAACATTACTGATGGAAAGTTGCAAAGCGTATTATACATGGTTTTATGGTCAAATAAATAACATTTGACTAAGCCCGTTTTGCACTAACAAGGACAGTCTGTTCATCTAAAATAGTAGCCTGATGGCGCTACCTTAGATCATCTTCAAACACATTTATAAACATTTTCCATAGCTTTCCACGTAAAACCGAATTGGGAAGTGGATGCTTTGTCCATTGGTGTATAGGGAAGTCAGATTAGATTGTCATCGATCTCTTTGCCAGACTCCCCGAGACCTCGCCCAATATTTGCATTGATGGGGTACATACACCGTAAATGCTTAAAGTACAATGGATCGCCCTCAATTATAAAACACACACATTCATAACGGACCGCCAGCAGTACATTTGTATTGCTCTCTCCATGTCCAGCCACTGCAACCTTGTCCAGCGTAGCTCCAGGCTCCCCCTAGTGAGCATTTCTAATCGTTCGCACATATTTCACCAGGGGGCGAAACGATAGCGTCAAAGACGTTGGATCGTTCAGCAGCAGACTTGCTTTGAAGCCCCATTGCGTATTCGGCCAACGACTTGCCAAAGATTAGGAGGGGGTTTAGGCATGAGAGAGATCTGACTGACCTCTTCCTTCCTTGGCAATACTTAGCATGCCTCTCAGTTGGAGAAAGCCATGGTTTGAAAGAGGTCAATTGGGCAAACATTAAGGCATAGGTGTGGGTACAAATTGCTTCGGGCTCTGTTTCAATACTAAATCCTGCAGCCGCATCATATTATGTCCCAACATAATATGCCCAATCAATATCCAGCTAAGAAATAAGGTTTTGATGTGGTTCTTTCCTTCAAGGGAAGACGATTTGATGGGGCAAAAAAGCAGAGCGACCAGCAAACTAACTACACTCAAAGTAACCCAGAGGAAAGTTTTCACAACTCCCAGGCACTCTCTTCATAGCGGCTGTAGTAGCCTTCGATCAACCAGACAAAAACACTCCATCAAAAAAAGATATATAATGGATGGTACTGTGGTCTTTTATCATTTCAGCCAGGCTATCCAGTCTTTTGATTCACAGCCCATCGCTACATGGGCCCCTGGTGAAGTGGGGGCATGTGTGTGAGTGCTAACAAATGATTTCCAGAGAGAGAGAGGGTACTGAAAGACGCGGGCTTCAGTGTGGTCTGAACCTGATGTCCAGTGGAAATAGTACCAGATAGATTTGGCTCTGACCCAAAACATCCTAAAGGGTCTCCTATTCTTGGATCATGGCGGTATTATTTGTTTATATATGACTCCAAGCCCATGGGCTTTGATCAGTAATTCACCATCTTTTTTTTCTTTTGCAGAGGCCAACAGCGATATGGCCACCTGAATAAGATATAATGTCTCAAAATATCGCCACAGTGCCGAAACAACAAAGACAACAAGAGTGTAAAGGTCATATCATTCTTCTTGCTACTTCATACAAGAATATCGCATAGGATCCACGTGTGATGTAGGAGGTTGATGGTAAGCCCGGTCGCTTTCTTTATCCTATAGACTAGGTGGTTATTCGTTGTAGTGATTCCAGCTTCCGAGTAGAATGCCCACGGGAGCTGCTGTAGAAATGGATAGTCATGCACAACTCACAAGAAAAGTGGAGTTTCATCATGATGGCAGATCTGAGCAAATAGTCCTAATATGCTGCATGGCCAGACCAAGCAATCTGTAGTGGGCAGACGTTTTCTAGCGTGCGAAATTGAGACAATGTAATCTGTAGCAATTGCAGACCCTCTTCCTGTTGCAATATTTTAATGATAATTGACCATTTGCTTCTATATAGCGTGAATCCCTATAGACAGATCTAGAATTCCAAGCACTGAATTCCATCTCATCTATAGATGTTTTCCCCAAGTGTTTACACTTCCCTTCGTATAAGATCTACTTCATTTATGGAATTAGTTGAGTGCAGTAGATTACCTAAAACGTACACATGTGGTGATTTGGGTCCGCATTGCATAAAGCTGTAAGTAATAAGATCCTCAGCTCTAAAACTCAATTCTAATGATGTATGGACCTAGTTCGAATCGCGACGCTTGTCATTCCAGAACAGGTTAGATAAGCAAAGGATAATAGCGTGGACAATTCAAATAAAAATACTATTCCCAGTTCAGCTCTCCTTTATAATCGACTTTAATACCAGTGGGAGAATTCTAAGCATGTTAACAAACATCTGACGTCCCAGAACTGGGGCCATTAATTCCCCGACATGGTATTTATTTCTGATTGCATATTCCTCTTAATAAAGACCGCTGTAGTTTCTGGAAAGATGTTCAACCCTTCAATTACCGTTTATTGTAAGCATTTGGTATGCTTCACTGACTTCAATTTCCATTTGAGTCTTGACTCTTCAATCCACTATTGCTTATCAACATGACCCCACGTGCTCTCAGCCTACTTTGAACTTAAAGGACAAATTATTTTCGTCTGCCAGAACGTTGCTGCACATGATTCCAGAAACTCTATAATGCTGACTGGTTAATTTGGTGGTTGGTGGCAACATGCTACTATTACTAGTGTAACTGTGGATAAAGGAGGAAGTGGCTGGCTCTCTCGAGACTAGGGACCGATGGCACAAGCCAAACATAAGCATTGTCTATGAAGCTCTACTTCCGAATGCATTATTGACCGCGTGCATATATATATTTATCCTACACTTGGTGTGGTGCCCCTATTCCCCAGCATTGGCTTGGGCGGACTCCCATGTTAGAAGAGTACAGTCCTGAATTCCAGGTGTACTCTTTGAGTCTTCTGAGCGGACTCTTTAATGAAAGAGTCCGCTCCTAAGAGTCCTCTCAGATTCCTGGGCGGACTCTTTCATTAAAGAGTCCGCTCAGGTATCTGTTGCAAATAATTTTGAACTAGGATTGGCCTGGATTCGAACCCAGGACCTCTCACATAAGTATAGGCTGGCAAGTAGAGTTGAAGGCCCTACCCACTCAGCCACAGAGGCTCAGATAGGATCTGTTGTATATAGCATAGTATGATTCCTGAAATAGAAAATGTGATGTGTCACAGGAAAATGAGTCACACGGAGTCCAATGATGGTAAACAGTGGGGTGAAGTATATCTTATTTAACCAGTTGGAATTTTGTGCAGTTATATAATTATATAACTATGATTATACACTGATTAAACACTGAGGAATGAAAAACCAAATAATTAATCAATAGAAATTTAGAATCCAGCTCGAATTTTGGAAATATGAATACTTTATTTGTGTCTTTTATATTAATTCATTGAGTTTGTGAGATTTAATATGCTATCATATTGTTAAATATGCTATTTCTTAGACAACAAAGCCAAATTCAATATAGAACTATAATTATATCTACTCTAATTATTAATGCAGCTTGGACGTTGGGTTTATTGAGGGAAATAAAGTGAGACAATAGTTTGGATTATGCTAGATGATAGGTTGCAGAACTATTATATATCCAGTAATACAAGTGGAAGGGAGTTAGAGAACATGACCAGTACAGAGGTTATAGTATGTTTGAAACTGTCTGCCAGTAACAAGGGAGTTCAACTGTATACACCTGTCATGTTCACCTGTAACTCTACAGACCTTGCATTTGTTTAGAAATATTGGCTATACTGTGTGAGTTTCACTATAAGCTATGTATCAGTGAAAGTGAGGAAATGTACAATATATAGGACCATATATCTCAAAGCAATACTGATCATGGATCGGGTAGTTGTGGTAGGGTGGTTAGGTGGTAAGGGGGGATTTGGTAACTACAATCATAACAAACAATTGAAGTTGTAGGATAAGCATGCTAGAAGACTCGATGCTGTACTCTTAGTGAATAGGACGTAGCTTCGGCTGCGCCTCAGCCACGTCCTATTCACTAAGAGTACAGCATCTCGTCCTCTATCCTACACATAATATATATCTATAGCGAAAAGTGCCCACGTTGTATGCACCCAGGGGGGAGTGTTTGGTGAGGAGATTATTACATTATATCCTTCGCAGTTTCTATATATATATATTGGTGCCAATGAGATGCAAATCGTGCATTGCTTATAGGACTGGGAGGGGAAACGGAATTAATAATTGCAAGTAATTGTACATTCTTGCTCGTCCTCACTGCATCCGTGTAGATCTGGAATTTCCGCTGATTTATTAGTCGTAATTGGCAGGTTCCTCCGAATCGATAAGCCAATTACTTGACCCACAAAAAATGCAGCTCTTGGACATTCTGGACATTCAGGTAATAATGAGAAAGGATTGACCCACAGATGCTAAATGGTTTCTTGGGAGGGATATGAAGTCACTTGAATTCGAGCACCGTAAAAGAAATCAAAGGGCAAGTCAGTAAATTCGATCTTCATCGAAAGGCAGAAATTCGACCTCTGAGATTTAGGAGATGTTATAAGATCAGCCTCCCTTGCATACAAAAATAATCGCTTTGTATGCCGAAACAATCGTATAAACACCAGAGGTAATATTGGAAAACTAGTAAAGAATTATAGATGGAAGACTCTATGGAATAATCTACCACTAGACATTAGAAAAAGCTCGGACCAAATATGCCGAAGAAGGAAACTCACAGACAAATGCTGGAGAGAATTTAGAGAAAACAAGGTTACTTGATTGACTGGAAACTTGGAAACTTTGTTGTCGGAAGAAGGGCCGTCATACCGATTTTACCTACTATAAAAAAACAGAAATATCTTACTTTACTGCCCCTTTGTAATCAATATTATAGTTGATACCCGTGTATTACGTCATTTTTGTAATGGACAGAAACGTGATATATGAACGCCCATCTATTGTGCATAAATATTTATTTTTCTATTAGTATTATTGGAAGCATTTATTATATTATATTAGTGGTAGTAATGAAATAATACTGTCTATATAATGAAAGTTAATACTTCCGATAAACATTAAACATTGATTCCTGTGAGAGGGCTAACTCGGGAATTAATTTCTAATGTGATTGACCGCTGAACGGATAATAAAAATTCCAATCATCTCCTGCCATTGAATCTGCAATTCTAAATGACACAAAAGCCTCTTCATCGCATGAATGTTTTTGGTTGAATGAAATTATTCTCATTGAATGCTGGGAGTGGGAGTTGGCACATGCAAACCAACTTTCATGTCAATAGCCTTTGTTTATGGAGATCAGTGGATTAAGTTTTGGGATGTGCCAATTCCTTGCAGCGTGTCAGCTTGGCTTTGTCCCCGTAAAAAGAAAAGGATCAGGCATATTGAGTCGTGAGAATGAGGAGGGTGGGGTCTCTTCCCAGCAATCCTGTACTATAGCCAGACATGGAAACCCCTAGCTTGTCAAAGAAATAATGCAAATGGGGGTCTCCCAAAAGGGTAGATCAATCATTTCATTTTCTTCTTTTTTCATCCTCCATAATCATATTCCCGGGGGCTAGCTATTGTGCGGTAGATGTGTATCTGTGCAGCTGGTTCAATCCCTAAAGCGGAATCACCGGCATCCTTCTCCACTCGGGGCTGCTGTGGGTGCATCCTTTGGAGGGTTGGTTGCTTGGTTGAATGGCCGTCCTAGAACATGATGAATGGCCTGTCGTCGTAGACAGGAGGAGTGTAATCACGAATATGCATTCTGTCCGCTGTCTGCTGAACCCTCAACGCATATACAGGCCCAGAAAACGGTTTATTGACTGGAGACCACACCTGGCCTCGTGCCTATAGCGCATCCAGATAAGTGCAAGATTTAATAAACTGCCCTCCTCTCTCAGGTTTATTAATAGCCTTTCACAGCTCTTTAGTATAAACAAGGCGTATAGAGTATACTCGTTGGTATAAACGTATTCCTTCGGGAATGTATACCAGTATGGTATCGAATTGAAGCGAGGAAGAAACACATATGGCCATTACGTATCAAATTGTTTATCAAACATTATAAAATTGAAACTTTCAATTCATATGTGATGGGTCACGGGAAGACCAGTCACAAGTCGCAAAAGTGATATATTCAAAGTGATTTGTTTACTTTCTCACAATGTTTTCATTGTTGGGGTGTATACATTTTAGTGCTGCTAGCAGCATGAATATATATATATACCAAATTCCAAGACTGTGTATTGATGATATCTATGCATATCTGAGTTTATCATAAAGAGTATATTTAACTACTTTATTAGTGATTGACCCTCAAGAAATATTTGCTAACCCTGATTTTTCATGCACTAAAACATATAGATGAATTAGATGTTCTTATGTGTACCATCATTGGGATCCCCTAGATATCGATCACCTTTTCAAATATGATGGTATCTCAAAATCCATCTTTTGCTACTTGTGACTCATCTTTCCGTGACACATCACATATATAATTCCAACTTTATTATTACATCATCATGTATTGCATACTTGTAATATGATTATGATTCCTAGATGAAGATTCATGGAGGCAAATAGGCACATATCGGTTCACATTAGGAATGAGACTTTTATTCACCGGAATGAAATGGGAGAATCTACATGTCGCTTACCAAGTCGGAAGGCGAGCAACGACAAGGGAATTGCGTGGGGGGGGGGCGTATACATGTCATGTATGCATTAGAGTATGGAACCTGCTAGTTGAGAGCAAAGTGGAACAGATTTCTGTCAGTTATATGACAGAACCTGTTGAAGCAACTCCGTGATAAACATTCCACCAGGGAGCATTCATTCATGTAGCAAATGCTTCAACTCAGTCCATAAGACACACTTGCATTGCTTTTACCACATCTCGGTTCCAAATGAGGCACTCTGCTGCCCCCGCGCGACAGTGGGCGAAACATCGCGGTTAATAGTTCGGACCCAAGCAATCAATTCTTAAGGTGGTTGGCACACGTAGACCCCTTTTACCCATTAAACCAAGCTTTGGTTCCTCTATAGCTTTCCGAAAAGAACCTTAATACGTGGGGCTACCCGGTGTAAGCATGCAGGTTCTGCAGAACATGCTTGAAATGATTGCTGTAGAAATAGTGTGGTTACCACTGATGAATAATGGACCGACCATAAACATGTGAGTGTGAACACATGTATAACGTATGCATGTCACAGTCTCATAGAGTGTATGTGCTCTGATATGTTTGTTTGAAGTGACCTCTGATATGTTTTGTTTTCATTAGAGTTCTCGTAGTAAAAACCAGACAAGGAGATGCTTTTAAGGAGATGCTTTTAGTTCATGACTTAAATCTGCTAGTTAAGCATTCATTGATTTTGTCTACGCTATTTTACTCCCTGAATAGCAACCGCTTCTAGGATAATTAATATTAAGTATTTGAATTCCTTATTGCCAGATATTATATAAAAATACGAATTTATCATGAACAATTGAGTTATAACAAACATGCAGTGAATCTATAACGCAGACTTTGACATGATCCTATCGCCTAAAATGATCAAATTTTCTCTGGTGTACATTTTAATTTTAATCCCGATGTGTTTTTCCACTATGTAGGCTGCGTTCAGGAGCACGAGGTAGGTATAATGTACTATTATACATATATAATAATTATAAACATCTAGACGAGATGTGATCCAATCATGACTCCTATTAAAATACCATCTACAACTATGTGCCGTCCATACGTTTATGGTTTGAATTTCAGATGACGTTATATATGACGTTAATATAAGACATAATTATTAAAGGCCTCAATGGAATGTAGAGCAGTAAGGAGTCATGTAACTTGATACAAGTTGACATTACAGAACGCCTGTTCCAATGTTAGCAGTGGTGTTTTTTCTTCTTACACATAATATCATACATTCACCTTAATTTATTTGTTTATATGCATACCCAGGTATCGAAATGACCCTGATATTAGAAATATCGTACTAGAAAGCGATGAAAAGAATGTGTCCTATTTCCTATTGTGCCTTTTCTATATGCGTTCCTATATGTGATGTCTCAAATGTCACGTACAATGCAATTAGAGATGCATAGTTTCCCCGTGATTTGAAATGAGTAAATGCTTTCCAGGTAACAAGATTAGGGTATGCCTTTTGGATATAAAACAGCCCAGCAATCACCCTGGATATTACATTTTAGGCCGAGACCTTTTGTATCACTGCTGCTACGGCATTGCACCGTCTCAAAGTGATTCCCTTCCCGAGAAGGTGGCTATACTGCCACTTTAGCTATCCATCACATTCAGGGCAATATTACATATGCAAACTCTCTCAATCATGACACTTGCCCCTGGTTTGATAGTGCCTATGTTCTTAGATGTAGCCCCATAAACTCTTATAATCAACTGCCCTTCCTAGCCTTAACCAAGACCTTAACCGTCTATAACTAGAAGTACTTGCCCATGGGATATCGATCTTATAGCGCGCCTGACACCTCGGGGCTTCTTAAAGCCTGTTATTGGCTTTCTTCCACGGCAATTATCAAGCCATGAAGGAGGCTAACCATACAATATCATACCTTGATTTGTGGTGTTCTGTTTGTTTCGTAAAGTGTTCGAAAGGAGTAGTTGCGAGTAGCGAGACTCAGTGATTGCTACATATTTCCGTCTGTGAGAACTTTCCCTTTTCTCTCCTCCCCATTTTCCCGAGAGCAACCCGTTGAATGCGAGCACCTCTGTGATCTTATCCACCCGAGGGCACACAAGCATCCAGAACACATCAAGATTTCCTCCTGTTTCTTTTCTACTCTCTATACATCCTGCATAGTGTGGAGTCCGCTCTCACATCCCCACAAAAGGGAAATATGGTATGGATGTCGGAGGGGGAAGGGGCCTCGTGAGTATCATAGCGGCTCTAAGGAAAAGCCTTAAGTGTGCACATGCAATCTCTAGTAGAGATCAGAGATCAAGAAGAACAACAACTGATAGTACTTTCTATTACGAGTTCTTACATTGTTCTGTGTTAATGCTAGGGATGGCTTTGGTTTCTGCAGATGTGCAAGGGAGCCACTGTTGACTAACTCCTGGCGTTGGTCGGGAGAAACGAAAGCTCTGGTCGGGCTGGCTCCATCCAGCACCACCACCACCTTCACCACCACAAACACTCCACTCCACAACCACCTCCACTCCCTCCTTCCGTAGAACCGGGTTCTCTAGGGTTCCTCTCTTCTCTCTTCAGGCAACGGCTCTTGATACGACTAGAACCAATACTACAACTCCTATCTCAGCAAGACAGGCGGTATACCTGGCCACAACGGAGTAAACCTAAGGACGCGGCGCCAATCATTTCCCAATGAATGATTCTTCAGCAGTCAGATAAAGGCCGACGCCGAGGTGTCACCAATAAACGGATTATTTATCATGGATATGCGTTCTGTATTCCTCATGATCCATAATGTGTCCGCAGGGTTACTTTTTTTGCTCTTCCAATATGCTGGTAAGTACAAGTAACATTCCTTGTGAACAAGTGTCATGTCATTAGCATGTGTTAGTATTGTTTTAATTCCACATATATTATATCTTCTAGGTGATATATAGCAGAGGTCCACTTCTAAGTAGAAGTTATTTATACAGACTTTTCGCCAATATGGCGGTTATTGTCATCATCATGGTGTATACGTTTAACGTGCCCCTGTGCAATATCCTATCTACATACATATTCCTCGGTTAATCAATCAAGAGTAAGAACATTATAGTAATGTGGAGATTTACTTGGCCGGTCAGGGTGTAGATATATGTCATTTTATTTCCTTGCGCATATCCTGGAATACGTTTGCATAAATTACTGACGGTTGGAACTCCATTATAATAATTATATTCGGGAATAATAATGAACCTTAACTATAAGTATAGCTTTCATCAATTCTAAGTTATGATAAGTTAGTGTTTTGGTATTCACAAGAATTGTTACAGTTGAGATAAAAGAAACAGTGAGGTGCTCATATGCATAACCTGTCACGTGCGTTCCATTCCTCCCTCTCTTACTATACAACTGGGTATACCCATGCCCATTATTGTTCGTTTGTGTATATTAATGTTTGTGTATATTTATATATATATGTATATGAGCAATTCCACCAAAAATGCCACATTTGGCCATCCAGGGCTGAAAATTCCCAATTTTTTAAAATTGCTCCTATTGATTTATTCTTTTTCGTACATAAACTAGATATATTGCTGCTAATATAGACGAAATCGGGAACGTTAATGATGAATATTGTGGTCAGGGCAGCTTGGGAGACACAGTGACCTCTATTCTAATAGTAAGGGCAAAGGGGAAAGGTATATATTTGTACATAAATGAGGAGTTAATTAGAAATAAATAATAAAAATGTATGCATAATGTTTTGAATTTGTGTGTACCTGATAGATCTTGATATAAGGGTCATAATGCTCTTTAGTTTGTGAAAATATTCCAACTAGAAGAAAAGTTACAGCCAAATAACCATTCATTAATAGTAATGGTAATGGCAGCGGTACAGGTCATAGGTCATTGACCCTCTGGCCCATTATGTACATAAAACCCATTATATCTAGAATATGTACAAAACTATCAATAACATGGTTTCCCCCTCGTTTTTCTGTTCAGTTGAGTTGCATACTTGTTTTGGTTGTTTATGAAGGTAAATATAAGTTATATTTAGGTATTTAGTGGAAAAATTAGTGGGAATTTTTTTTAAAAAATAGTTTCAACCCCCCTCCAGACCCCCGTCCCCTCTAGACCCCCGTTACGGCGACATGGGCGCCCTCTAGACCCCCGTTACGGCGACATACTATTTTTGCTTGTTGCTACTATCTCAGGTATGACAGAATTTTTTTTTGTATTTATTTATTTTCCCTTGTGTTTCTTACACATTATAATGCTCATAGAAAATAATTTATGCTAATATTAATTTATTTATTAATGAAACCTAGACCCCCGTTACGGCGACAGGGGGCTACCCCATATAATTGTTTCAGTATTCTTACCCCTCTATTTAGCTGGGAAGGATTAGTAGGAGATTTTTGAATGAATAGAATATAGGTACTAATCACAAACAATGATATAAGTAATGGAGGTAAGGGGGGTTTCATTTTTAGTTCTTCAAGGTCTATATGTTCCAAAAAAACATTTAGACCCCCGTTACGGCGACAGGGGCTACCCCATAATCAACTTTACATAATATCATCAAGAAATTAATTGAAAAGTTGAAAATATCGATTTTTTATCCATAAAAACATATTATTTCAGAGTAATCATTGTCCCTCTGGCCCATTATGCCCATAAAACCCATTATATCGAGAATATTTATAAGTTTTTCCCAAAAAATACTGGCTGCATTTTGTAAACAGTGATTCTGATAGGAAAATCTGCATGTTTTATGGGTGATTCTGGCAGAAAAATAAGCATTTTCTTGGCCTCACGATTAAAAAAAAAACAAAAAACATTGTAGGATACTTCCCCCTAGGCGACTTTTTCCCCCTGGATCCGAAAATAACAACGAAAATAATCTCAGATAACTATTTTAGCCTCTGGAGGAGCTGTTGTATTTTAACCCAAATGATGCACTTTTGGTGGAATTGCTCATATGTACGCGTGCATACATGTATAATTGTGTATGTCTGCGTAAAACGATGTATATATATATATATATATGTGTAAATATATCAATGCTTTGTGATGTGTTCCATTGAGAAGACTCATAATCGAGTTACCCGTTCTGGTTGGCCTTGTAAATAGTTGACCCTCATTGTGCAATAATTTGATATGCAAATAAATTAACCTTTCACATCTGTACAGTGTGCCCCAGGGCATGCAGAGCCAAGAGTGATTTAGATTGATATAAAACTTGCCCGATTCACGTCATACACTCGAAGGCAAACCACTATCATGTAAGCTTCCCTTTGTTGGGAACTGAACCCAGATTATTAGGTTGGGGGTTAGCTAATAATGGGGAGGACGCTTCCTCGCCAGAAAGTTGGTAACCCAAAAGATCGCTGTACCATCTCAGCTAAATGCGCATTCTCCACTTGCAGTAGGAGTCCATCTAAGATTTGTGCACCCGGATTATATTCCTAGTGATAAGGTCAATCTTAATCTCGCCGTTGCGCCCTAAACAATGCATTCAAATTAGGCTTTTTTTCTGTTATACCTTGACATTTTTCCCACTTCATAATAGTTTTTTTAGTTAAAGGTGGATCGCCAGGAATCCAAGATTAGTTAAGATTCTATTTCACAACTTGGATATCAATTAGAAAGGACATTTCAGAAATTGTAAGCTATGATATTATTCAATGAGGATATTGCCCACACATATCTGTTGCAATATAATAAATGTATGGCCCTGACTTGGTTTTCATAATGTCTAATTCTCTAATACATTATCATAATCCCTTAGGATACCCTATATATACAATAAGACATTATAAAACCACCCTGGTTTTACTACTTTGCTTGTATCATAAATATAATACATTGATGCCCAAAGATTGTGAAGATCGTTTTCAAAATATCCTCGAGACGTTCTGAATTGATTGTCAACCGTTGTTCTTGTGCTTTTATTGCCTTTTCTTCTTAGGTGGAGTAATTTCGGAGACAATCAATATGCCCATATTTTGTCATGCATATTATGCACCCGATTCCTCAGTTCCGGCATCAACCTTTCAACACTGCCGGGCGAATGTTTTCCAAGTCCCAATATCTGTAGATGGAAATACTCATTCACATAATTGTGTCCAAACAATCTTTCAATGTTCAATTGCATGCATGGGTAAATTGCATATGAATGGAATTCTGACTATGTCCCTTGGTTGGCATACTGTTTAGTATCCATTTAATTAGGTAGATTGCTTAGTGCATGCCTGAGGCAGTCGATACTCTTTATATACTACTTATAGCTTCAACAGACATGTCCCACTGACAAATAATCGTTTTGCCCCGTGCGAGTTCCTGAGAATATGATGAATAAAGCCATTTAATCCCGTCTCTAGATTTACATAAAACAGGTGGAATGGTTGTTATTAAGCATAAATCAGGACGACCTCCTTATTTAGAACTACTTGGATTGATTACGAAAGCTTTCCCAAGCATAAAAAAGAACGGTATGCTTGGACGGTGATACGGATTGCTGAGGATGCCGAAGCGTTTAGAATAATGAAAGGGTTTTTGTCGGGAAGCTGCCATAATGAGAGAACACAATTTAATGTAAAGAAAGCATTGTTATCTTTAGAAAGGCCTATGTTAGCTGTCAGAAGGTAATTAAAGCCTTAGATGTTAGATAGACTAATTTCTCTCTAGTGTACTTAGATTGAAATACAAATCCTGGCGCTTCTATCGTTAGAATCTCATTTATCTCTCTAAACGAACCTATTGCAGTTGAAGTATTGAACCTTATCGGAACCTTTAAGAGATTTAATAATGTTTGCATTGGCAAAGTACTTTCCTCGTTGATAAATCTCCCATGTGTTTTTCTTCAATCAGAGATATCAGAAAGCTTTGCTGTGGCATCTTGCAAATCAGACGAACCTTAGTTGTTTTGCGGTGATTTCTAAGGCCCTAGAGAAAATACAAATTCCAATTCGCCTGCAAGGACCCTGTTAAGGATAGTGCTTCTGTGTTTGTTAAATCTTATTCCCAGCTTCAATTGTGTTGTACCGACGCTGATGTGCCTCTTTTAACTAGACCTTCTCTCCCATTCTAGGAGCCGCTCGGAGTGGAACAAGGGACAGAGAACAGTTTTACAAATTGATAAAGCTAAAAGGTGTATTTTCAATGGAATGATAAGCTAATTATTATTCATCAAACTCGCTTGTTCTATATTGAATCCTTTACCTTTTCCATTTGACCTATCACCCTGACTGTTGATCTATTTCTTTGGCCTTGGACTCTTTTCATGAATATTTCCAGCTCTGTAGTGTTCAATGCTTTGGCGTGCGTTCACTGATATACACACATGTATGTTGAGAGTTTCTGTCATGTATGGATCCACTGAAATTGTATTATTCTTTAATATGACACATCTGCACAAGATGAAAGCATGCTCGAATTGTGGCAGGGAAAATTATCATATTATCCCCGATATTTGAAGCAATTCCCAGTTGATATACCAGTATTTATATTTGTAGAAGGAAACATCTTTTGACCACCAAAAATCATTCAGCTGTATAGCGCTTTTAATATTATTTTCAAACAACTTGTACGTCCTCTGGGCCATCGTGCAGGTTGCATGCAATCAGACCTAACAGTACTATAGATATAGATTATCCCATGAACACGACAATGCTCTAGTTATTCACATATAAACTTTCAGCATACAACGCTTTAAAAAATAACCCGATTTTGTACTCAGATAATAGAAAATGCAAAAAAGAGAGACGTCTTGTAGGGGCCTAGTTAAGGAAATATCCAATACTAATTTTTCTCAACACCTCTTTTAGTAACTAGAGAGAGCTCTAAGCCTAACATAATTAGATCCGTTGTAAAATATTTATACCCATTACCTAAGAGAGAATACTGTGTATCATAGCATAGATAGGATACAACTCATGTAGACTTGTCTTTAAAATCCAGACAAAATCTAAATTAGCAAGAGAGTCCCCAGCATTTTCTCACCTCGCACTAATAATGTGGCACGATTAGTATTCTTTTGCTTCCACACGGAAAGTACATAAGTGTTTCTGTGCCAGCCTTCGTATGCGAAGTAAATTTGTTGTGTTCACCTAGTGCACATTGCACATTCTGTGATATATGGCCCGGCTTCCATTCTCAAGCTTGTATACTCTGTTCAGTCTGCAACTTCCATATGGTGGGTATCTCTGGATAGGGTGTGATAACATATGCTAACACAAATTTTACAACCTAAAAAGTTGAAAATAATGATATATACTCACCTCCCTCTATTTTAAGTAAGGGAAAGGCTTTAAAATGCGTGCTGGTGAGGGAGGAGAGATAACTGTACCTACCTTTGACATAACTTTATTTACAAGTCTGCAACGTTATATGATATATTGTTTATGAATAGTAATGTCGAACACAATGTTTTGAATATCATAAGTATCCCTATACGTCTATTTAGAATCCATGAAGATATGTTATTCAGAATCTATGAAAATATTTTGTAATTCTCTTGCATTTTATTTCTATGCCTAAATTTGCAAAGTTCCAGATTCCAACTTTAATTTTGGTTATATGCTCACATTTTCTCAGATGATATACCTTGAATGTGTGTATCTACACGAGTATCATTATTGACCACTAGCAATGTACCCATCTGTGACGGTTGACAATCGAAAAGGGGCCGGTCAAGTGGTGCATATTGTGGATAGTGATCTTTAAATATATGTATTCCAAGGACTGTCCCAATTCTCAACCTCCTTCAGCCCCTTCTTTTCCCACAGCTACTCTTTCAATCCCTCCCTCCTTTCTCCCTGCCTATCTGTCCCTCCCTATTCATCTCCCTCTCGTCCTCCTCCTATATAGCCTCCCTCTCCCTTGATATATCTCTCTTGATTATCCCTCTCTCTCCTTCACTCCCTCTCAATTATAATCTCTCTCACTCTTTTTTTCTCCATCACTATATCATCCCTACCCTTCTCTCCATCCTACTCTCCCCCCCCCCACCACCACATTCCACCATTCCACCCCTTCTTCTCTCCATTCCCTCATTCTACTCTCCCTATATTGCAAACTTTCCCTCCCTACCCCTCTCTATCCTCTCCCTTAAATTTCTCATTTCGTCAGCTCCCTCTCCCTCCCCTGTACCGCCCTCTCCCTTCACACACATCTCTCTCTCTTATCCCCTCCTCCTTTCTACCCCCTCCCTCCCATCACCCCCTCCCTCCCCTATCCCCTCCTGTTCTCCTGCCCCACCCCCTCTGGCCCCCTCCTTCTCGCTCTCTCTCAACCCAGGTCAGGAAACCCCATAATGCATATGACGTCAGAGATGGAGTAGGTCAGGGAACACCACAGCAAGAAACCCCCATCTACCTTTTTGCCCCTTTTTTAGAATCTAAACATGTATTCAGTTTATTTAATTTTGTTTCTATGCCAGCCTTCGTATGCGATATATCATTGATATTTATTTTATTTTTTGCAATAAGGCGATACATTCCTGTTAAGAGTACCGAATGGACCCTTATCATTGGATTAGTAATAGCAAATTGTATGAAGCATTACAATGGCTGGGAATGAGGGTCTAACAGAAATGGATTACTTCTTTATATAAGTATATAGAGATAATGGTCCTTTATTAATTTTGTTTGCACAACTTTGTTAAACGCATCTGCATACTTTTTTCATGCATATCTACCGGGGTTCACCTTCACCATTCCCTTCCATTCAGCACCTTCCGAAAGTAACTGTTACCACATGTCATTGACGAGTTCCTGGGTTTCATCCCATGACGCCGAAATGAATGTTTCACGTGTTTCATGTTTTCTGGTTTCAGGACTGTCAGCAGCCAAATCCTATTCGCACGACTCCCCTCCAGCGTATGTGGCAATCACAGCCAACCCAAAAGGCATTGAGAATCAACTAATTCAGCGATTGCTTACCAACTACAGTCGCTACGGCAGACCTATAGCCGATGTGTCCCGTCCTGTGCACGTCTCAATCTCCTTCTACCTGACACAGCTAATGAGCCTGGTAAGTAGAATGCATCAACATTGACAAAGAGGGAGGGAATGGAGGCCAAACAGAAAAAAATCCCTTGAAGAGGACACGGGGAAATAATTTCCAAGTGTGTGCTTGATAAGCACTTGTTCGATGGCATTGCCCTCAGATACTCGTGTTAAGATGTAGTCTGTTTTTCAAGCCCTGGCAGTTTTCTGATGCCTGATGCTTCCGGTGACATTTTTGAATGATGGCTAGGTTGCTCAATCACCATCCACGCAGTTCTGAGACACAAAACGTTGATGCCACACTCCCCTCAAACCGCCTTAAACTGTTACTCTTGGCGCGTGCATGTTGCACCATCAAAAGAATTTTTGCCTTATGCAATTCCTGCCGTAGGGGAAGACGTTGGAATTTGAAAATGTGCCAAATCGTTTTGTTTGATTATGATTATTGTTGGACTGGACAAAACAGATGTGAAGTGTCTCAGTGTTTGTATCGTCCACGCAGTTTCTGTGTTTTGTAAAATAGTAAACTTGTTTTAGAGTAGTTTAGAGTGTCAATTCTATTATATGTATGTGCGTGAAAATGCCTCACATACATAGACTAAACTTCCAAAATATTCTGTATACGAATCGATATGTAAATCGCTCCAGCTAGGGCTGACACTATGGCTCTCGAAGACACCCAGCAAGGTCTATCTAGTTGACATAAAACAATCCATCAAGGCTGTTAGCAGGCTCACGCTGCATAATTAAACAATCTCGACCAACGGGATGCTTTCATGCTAGGTGGCCGAGTATATATGCTGTGATGTCCGCTTCCCTTATTATTACAAGTCCATCGGGGATCCATTAGAGCTATGTCAAATACCCCTACGTCTTAATCCCACTGGACTTACGTAACGTAACGTGCCGTAACATCATAGGAAGTGTGGTGGCTTTTGACTACGCCGCCTGTGATTAGATCCAACGACGGTTCATATTGATTTGTAAAACCGGCGGTAAGTGGAGTGAAATCATCAGAATGCATAATTTTATGAATGACAGGAACACTTGTTTCCTTGGCGAGAGCAAACTATTACCTCACACTGTGCATTTGATACACAAGGATGGAATGCGCCATGATGGCCATGATAAATAACCTTTATGTCTTCGGTTAAGAGCTGGGAGTATAGGCCTACATGCGTGCCAACATAAAGGAATTGTTGCTTCAAGCATCAACCCCGATGTTATCATATTGCCTTCTGTGTATGTTTAGTTGTATACCACTATATGTAACCATGCCAATCTTAGTGAATAAGATTGGTATGATGTTGGTTAGGCCTAATAGAGAATATACTGGCGTTTATCCATGTGGCCCAATGCCTCATTAGGTTGTCACCGCTCTCTCTATAGCCATTGAATAACCCGTGCAAATTAAGTGTACAATATAGATATAATGGTTTCATTGATAAAACGTGTTCTACTAAATGTGTCTTTCATCGTTCTCTAACAACCCTCTTTATAGAATATTTATTTTATTTTATCCTTGATTTTTACATTGTAAAATGGTGTTTTATTTTTGATTCGCGAGCATGTACATTTACCTAAATTTATTTGGTCGAATATGACGAATTGCAAGCAGCTCCAGTAACTTAAAGATTATGCTATTAACAAAGGTTGCTTGTTCACATTTGAGCCAACCTGTAATTATCATCAGCGAAGTATCATAATACGTAATTTACCATGTTTGTAATGTATATTTTATAAGATGCCAAGTAACTTTTTTGTCTGCTGATCATAAAGTATGCTGGTGAACCTAATGCCCCTCTCGTGATAATAATACCTGGAGATGGCAACTTTAACAATCTTCGGCAAATTCATTCTTTAAAGGGGGAATAAATAAATTAACAAAGCAAAATTCCTGGGTCTATTAAATTAGTGTGTGCTATATCTATAAAGGTATCTCTCCGTCCTATTCCTGTCAGTATTGAGTTTAAAGCGCGCGCTGATTTGTCTCCCTTGGTATACTTTATTTCAATACATTGTTGGTACGTTTTCTATAGGTGGAGAGATGTCTTCTCAATATATAAGTACACTCTCTCATTCTACCCTTGTCTCATGCAACATCCGTTTCTCTCAATTTGCCAAACAGGCCATTTCAGTGAGTACTGCCACTTAACAAGTTCACGTCTAGACCGCCGATTGTTGTCCTGTTTACTTATTTTTCTTTTTGTATTTTTTTTTCTGGAAGATCAACTGACCAATGAAATGTTTTTATAATGCAATGGGATATATATATATATATATATATATATCATTTTTTAAAAAGGTTGGGGTTCATGTTTATAGAATTCATCGCTATTCAATTTTGATCAACCCAGGCAAAGGATGGCACTTATTTCTGTGTTGTCTTGATTTCAATACAATTACAAGGGATTAAAGAAAATGTCACAAATAAAATTGTTGTAAAAGACACAGTGAGATTCAAATTTCGCAAACGACCGGTTGAATATAATATCTAAACTATTTACTATAATGTATAACTATAATGCACCATTGCAATTCGCATTAGTTCATATTTCTCATCTTATTTTGCACTTACACCTTCAGTTTAACAGCACCAAGTATTATTGTAGATCCCAAATAGTTTATGTAGTGGTTGAGTTGCATGGACTTTATGTATTTTTGGGAATGGAAATGATATTAGATTTAATTTTGATTGCTGAAAATGGAGAGGGTTAAAGCGTTTTAAACTAGATTGATATCGCTCGGATGCAGCTGTTTGCGTTTAAACTCTACCCAAGTAAGAATTGCGCGGGGTATCACCTCCAACATGTTATCCTTTATGATAATGTTAAATGGATGCAAGTCAGTTCTAACATCATATAGAGTACACCTGAACGACGTTAAACCCGCTGTGGAAGGAGAGTGCAGGGTAAATTTCTATATATGCCCCCATTGCATAATCTGTGATTGTCGCATATATATGCCTTCAGAGGTCTCGCAAACCAAATGATGCTCAGGGGGGCGTTTCATAAGTTAACGCACCGCGCGTTATAGGATCTAACGACAGTCGTTATCAAATAAAGAATGACATAGCGCGCGCTAAGGGCCAAAATTGAGGTCAACTAACATTGCGTTACTATAACGAACGCGCGCTAAATTTATCGCTATCTAACGCTACCATAACGAACGCGCGCTGTGTTAACTTATGAAACGCCCCCAAGATTCTTACACAGTGACGTCGCACATGGGAAGGTTCGCAACGCAATATTAGCACATTGTTAATGCCATATATGACTTATGGCAAGAACAATGTGTAAGATTTACAGTCATTTGCGACTTTCATTATGCAATGAACTCGCTCGCAATTGCTATCGCAAGCTCGCACAAAGCTACTTCATCATACAACGACCCCATGACATCATCATGCATATTGAGTGAAATATTCAAGCATGACGTAAATGCTTAAAATATGCGCGTGGGGTAGGCCTAAATACAGAACAAAGACGTCATCTGGCCATTGGAATGCGTTGATTGCGTTGTGACAGGTCCTATTAAGATATAGAACATACCATTCCACGAAGAACCGTGTAGTCATGTCAACTTCTGACTCGTAGATATGTGATCGTAAAGAAGGATGGATTGTGAAATGATATTCAAGGTTCCTGGTCACTCCTCCAGTCATTATTTATGCGGTAGTAAAGTTATTTCGAGGCGCGTTTGAATTTGGTTCTAATACTGTTATGGGTATCAAAATGAAAATCTCCTTTTCAAATATACACCGTTCTTAAATCCCATGGTTTAATTTTAGATATCACTTTTTAAACCAAGGAAAATAGAAATGACAAGAAGACTTAAATTGATTGAACGAAACATCTTTTATAGAAGCTTACAAGTGCAGTTGAGACTCGAGTATCTCATCAACAAAATTAAATATTCAATAGTGACAACGTGAATTCACACTGTCTCCATGGGAAGGATTTGTATGATGATATAATATTTCATTATTGCCATATCATTTGTTCACCGTTGCCATATTTATGTGGTTACCTCTGATACAAGCAGATAATTGTGTTGTTTCTAAATTCCCAAACCATTATGTTGTTCACAGTCATGCTTGGTTCCAGATTAAACTTCCCCATATTGAAACCATTTCAAGATCTGTTCATGATTTCCTGCAATTAGTGCTGCTCCTGCCCCAATGTTGTTCTCATATGAAGCGGATTATCTTGAGTAACATCATTATAAACTGTTTTGATTTACACGACGGATGTTAGAAGAAATTTAACACGAAATTATAAAATATTGTTTGGAAATCAATTAATTGACTGAAGAATTTCGGTGAAAATTTAACTTTGACAAACTTTCTCAACAAAATATTTTCAAAAAGTATTTCCAGTACTCGCATGACTTTTAATTAAGTAGTAATTACGTTACCATTTTTTATGTATGTAGAAATACCTAATTCTATTGACCCTTGCAATTGTAAAGAAATGTTTTATTCTTCCGATCCAAATGTCTTGTTGAAGAAATTCTTTTCGTTTGTGTATGCGTATAAAGTGTGATGGAATCGATACTAATTATAGTATTGCCTAGAGTTCGTTGGATTCGATAACATGGTGCTAATGGTCGAGGATATGTGTCATTGACGGAAGACCTGAAAATATACGACCCTTATGTTTATGTTAAATCTAAAAACTAATAAAGAATTGATCAATTTAATTTGAGCAGACTATCTGACTCCAAAAAGTTGTATTATTCTAGTCGATTCTGACTTCCTGAAAGTAAAATAGCACTGAGGATGCTTTGTCTAGGGACCGGAGAAATGGGATATAACGACTTATGTGTTATATTCCAGTGATAAGAATGGAAGTGAAAAGCATGTAACTAAAATGTTAGCGACATAAACACACTCATTGTAGTCTACATACTATTCATATGATTTAATGTGAAGAATAGAATTGGCTTTCATTACAATAGACTCCTGCCAGTGATATGATAAAGCTTGTGATAATACCTCATCCAGTAAACTGCCCCGTTGCTCCATCAGATATTTAATATAAAGTTTCTAAATATTACTTTAGTAATAATGTATTAAATAATATATATCTAAAACACCCATCCCTTTACTTAGAGCAGACTATAGGTTAGTGTATGTCCTATCAATTGATAGGATAAAATAATGTTAATATAAATACTAAGTGACCTCTGCATCAAATGCGCAGGTATACCTTCGAGTATCGTATTTCTGCTATAGATATGTATCTCATAAAGCAGTGCTAGAGCCAAATTAGGTAGAGATCTAAACTCGGCATATAAACTAAATTAGAGTTTTCGCTTCTTAGTGACGAGAAAATAGTGTTGGTATTTCAGCAGAGAAGAAAAGGTAACGAAGTTAATCAAATCCAGATAATAATCAATGCTTTTAAAAATAACCCTTATATCAGAGAAAATACATGGATAATTATCTGAAACAGAGAAGCTTTTCTCTCAAAATGATTAGAATTCCGAAGCACCAATTCACGCTACTCATCCTTCGGTACATAATCGCCGTAGAAATTTTAATATAATATTTAAAATGCTGGCGAGGAAATGCTGCCGAATTAAGCGGCAATAAAGACGCAATTTATAGAAAAAAGCTCAGTCAGTTTAAGCGGAGAAAAATATTGTGGCGATCCATCAACTATATTGAATTTTCCTCCCAGTGAATATTAAGCCACGCCACAGTTGTCTCCGTTTACGTACTTTACCGACTGTAAAGTAAATAAATGTCTAATTTATTATGGTTCTTTTCTACTTTTACAGGAGGAGAAGCACCAAGTTCTCACGACGTTTGGATGGTTGGAAACCGTAAGTTTTATTTAATGATGTAATTTTATGATTATCACTTTCTGGCTGTCACCTCTATAGGATGTTTAATAACTCGCAATTATCGCCGTTTTCCTTTTCTTCAAATTTGTGAAAACTTTTCTAAAATTGGTTCACACGTTCCCATTTGAAGAATGATTCAATTTCGTCGGAATCTTGTTTTAAATTGTCAAATATACCAAACGGAGAAGATTATGGATCAGGAGGTTGCATGCTCAGGCTCGTATGCAGTGTCCAATATTTATAAACGTAAACTGAACAGCAACCCAGTTAAAGAGCACCGTGTGTATGATACATAAAAAATGGTCGTTTGAAACCAATTTCCTCCCACATGTATAGAGGTGGCACTCCCCGACAGAATTTGGCACTCGAATTGCTCTGGGTTCTTTGCGATCAATACCTGTGGACAAAGGTCCTGAAAAAATTAACACGGACGCACTGAATGTTTATCTCTGCGGTGATTTGAATACTCAATAACCCCATAGGGTGCCATCTGTGTTTGTGACTTTATATACTAGCAACCTACACATCACAAGAAAGAAATGGCCTGAGAAGGCCAAAACAATTTAATTCGAAGATTCTAAAATGATTCATGAAGGTAATAGGAAATTATGTAACTGAATTTATCCCTGGGGAAAAAACTTGAACACGTATACACATACCACAATTTCACGATTGAAAATATCCTTGCATTTCAAATGTAAAGCATGTATGTCCAAACACAATTGCACACATGTGATTAAATACATAGAGACTAATATAGAGAGAGAGTTGCATATTGCTATTAGTCCTGTAACTACGAGGTGCCTTTAACATCTTATATAATTTCAAATAGATCTGGACCCTCAGTGTATACTTATTGTGGGTATAGCTCTATGTTATTATTCGGTTTTATTTTTAAAATTTTGAGAGACTTACCTGTTAAGTAGTAAGTTGAATTAAAATTATGATATCTCCGAGGCAACTCGAGGAGTTGCAGGGATGAAAGCGGTTTTTGCATGTATACACGAGTGGCGTCATATGAAACGAATAAGGGCCTTGAGGGTAAAATACGGATGTTTCTTGAATAGAGCCGAGGACTTTAAAGCCAAGAATTTCTGTCACTTGAGTGCTCGCACACTCAAGTAACATTTCAGATATTTTATTCGCTTCTTCCGCAACCGTCTTGGGAGAAATGTCAGTTCTCCAGTACCTTCTATGTTTCCTATTATCTATATCTGCCTGTGTATCTGGAGGGGCTCTGAACTAGATACAATTGTCAAAATGCCCGTTTCTATGCAGACTTTTAGTGTTCTTGTTGTAATACCAGTGCGTACTAGAGCGAGTGGACTAGGGATATTCGGGTGTGCTTAGATAGCCTTTCGAAAGTCGGTCTCATCCTTTACTTCCCCGATGTGAGGATGATGTAACATGAGATATAACTAAGCTTGCTAGAGTTCTAGGAACCTCAATGCATGCAGCTTTGAGGTAATGATGAATCAGTCGACCTTTTCACCCCTTATATTTCAATTGTAAAGGTCATTTGTCATCGCATAGCCTGTTTGTACATACACGTATGTATTTACTCATATATGTATGTAATAATTCTATGTCTTAGGCAGTGCATCTAATTTGGAAACAGGGTTTGTGACAAATTTGTCAATGTACCTGCTTTGAGGAAAAACATCCTGGTAGACAGTCACCCATTATTTCAAGCTGGGCCTGTCTAGTGTATTGTAGAGAGAACTGGATTTGATGAATTGCTTACCTAGGTATTAACTTTGACATATAACCCAATCTCTGATAATGTTCAATTAATTGTCTTACTGGGAAATAATCCTCTTTTCCTTCTGCTAGAGCTTCCAGTTAGTTTCCCGTCAATCAACTCATGTGCTAATTTAAGGGGTTGGATTACCTTAGTTCAATAACGACACTTTATTAAAGCAGCAAATTAACGAGCTAAGACACGAGGATTTAGCCTTAGCCTACTCTGCATAAAACTTTGTAATAGGGGATTTGCACGTGCCACTGTGCATGATTGTTACAGTGCATCCTTGGATAGATTCTGAAGAAATCTCACATACAAATATTTTGCAACATTTTTATCGAAAATTGCAAGAATGTTTTCAACAATATTACAGCTTGTATAAATGACCTATGTTAACCAAATGCATGATGGGAAAGATGGGTCTATAGTGTAATGGAAACATGCATAACACATGGATATCGACATTAGAGCACCAATAGATATTCCATGAAGAACATGGCATGTTTTCTATAGATTTTATACTGTATCATTAGTCCCATAATTCCATGCAAATCAAGATTCAAAATGGCGGCTATGCAAACCCCCTATTAAGAACCTGCCTACCCCCACCCTCCCGCTCCATCCCACCACCCCAACTTAGAAGGATTTAAGTCGGAGAGTGAACACCTTTGTTTCTCTTCGTTGAAGTGGTTAAATGTTTTTGCGCGCCGCTAATCACCTACCATTTATAGTGGTGCTTTGAGAACCGTTTCAGCTGTCAGTCACCTCACTGGAAATATGCCAAGCAAACCCCGGAAAGCTGGCAAGATTCATCAATGGCACTTGTTGGATGGGTTTGCTTAATGCCCCCACGCCTCGCTGCCTAGAGGCGGTCTGCCCGGACGTGTTTCAATATTTGGTTCATGTGAATACCTCAGTGGTCAAAACACTCCTCCAGGGTATAGACGAGCAGCTGGTCTCAGGGCAGTAGCTGGCGATTAAGCCCACCTGGAGAACCTACTGTGTTCCAGTTAAACTGGATAAGGCGGGTATAAATACAAGCGCCACCAAAAGCTGATCGCTTGCAATAACATTTACGCCGCGATACATCAGGGTCCACATTCCACGGGCCTTATATTCAGACATAAAATGCAATACTAGTCGGAAAATCTATGATCCAACCCCTCTGTGATGATGCCGGTTTATTGGGTACATATTTGGGCCACATACTATAATTCCTATGCTCTCAACATGGCCATAAGGCCATATCTCGCATTCTGAGGATGTTAATGCTATATGATGCAAAGGAATAGCATTCAAATCATAGTCAATATTCAAAAAGCATCCATGCATCGCTTTTATACAGAGTGCTCCATCCACTTACTCCCAACGTGTAACATTTATATGAATTGTATATTTCCATTACTCAATATCCATCATTCACAGCTTTGTCGGGAGTGCTTTTGTAATCAAGTAAATTGTTTCTTCTGGAGTCATATAAGCAGAGAAGGATGAAATCGTGATCTGAAATCCTATCACTTAGATTTCATGCAGTGTGGTTGTCTCTAGGACCCAAAGCTGTTTCTCAGCCACCTGCAGACCTGGAGCATTGAGGAATTGAAATCCCGGATATTATTTCACCAATTTATATTATACTGATCAATCAAAACAGAATTCGTTAAAGTGTTTATTCAATATTGTAATATGCTCTAAAGTAGATGTCCAAAACATAGGTTCAGCAAGTTTCACATATACGTAAACGTATCCGTATCTCTAGCTGATATACAAACATACGTTGAAGGGAAGAATGAGGTTCAGCAATGGCGGGAAAAACGTAACATGACATATCAAGCAAAAGTTTTCATATCACAATTTATTTTTCATACATAGACATGCGACGTAATTCCAAAGAAAGATACGGATATATGGTTACATAATGGAGATAGGTTTGCTTGCGGAACCTCACAATTGTAGGTTGAAAGGGAGAGAAAGGGTGATGAAAGAGTGTGTGTGTGTGGTGGTGGTGGTGGTGGGGGGGGGTTATATTTAGTTTTTACTCAATGTAATGCTAAAGATGCTATTCTTATTAATTGTGTATGCCTGGTGTAAACCGGCTGTACTAGACTTCGGTGTATCACGGTCGTGCCAGTACCATAAAGTTGTGTATCTGTGGTTTGGCAACATACAGACTTATAGATTGTCCCAAGCGGTCAATCCTCAACCGGGATAAAAGATGTTTAGATATGTATGTATAGTGACGGTGCATAGACATATTTCGAGAAGACGTTCTGCTTTATTTGCGTTAGCTGAATTAACAGACACGTATGGGACATAAGTACCAGTGGTCAAGGACAAATGAAATGGAAGCTGAGGAAAGGACTGCAGTTGCTGTACTGTAATTGCTTCCTCCAGTAGCTGCTCTGGAGATGGAGATGGATGAGCAACATGCAGGTAAGACCATCCTGGTGATGTCCGGAACGGTCTTGTTTATGTTGATATGGAGAGGAGATGATCCGGGGAGATGATCCGGATCCTGGGTTGATGCGATGATCCAATCGTCTATCTCTGGAATCGGTCTACATACGCTAGGGCCCAACAACGCTAAGGCCCAATGCTGCTAAGGCCCAACGCCGATAGGTCCCACTTTCGCTAGCCCTCCCCCCACCCCCCACCCTCGGACGTTATGATCCACCCATCACCATAGTATGGCTGTGTGCGGGTGTGCGCAGAGAGTGCATAGTTCTAAACACAAGTTTACTGCGGAGATTTAGCAACCACAACGCACCAACACAACACTAACTCATCCTCTAACTATTTTACATTATTACCGCTGTGGGATATCTCGAGAGGCGCTAGGCTGAGGGCATCTGCATCGCAGGCCTCTCGAGATATCCCCACAACAGTAATAATGTACTAATACTTAGTGTATGAGTTAATGTTGTGTTGGTGCGTTGTGGTTGCTACATCTCCCTATTGTCTCTAAGGGCACCCTAGAGGCGCGGACCCTACAGATACATCGATCGATATACAACCATTTGAATCAACTCTGAAATCATCGATGTGCAATTAAAGCCAATTACTAGTCTTTCTTTGTGCACATAATTGCCATAGTAATCTCATTCTGATGTGAAAGAACATGCCACCTACTAAAATTAAATGCAAATGGCCTGAAAATGTTTTCATTCCCGAAAGCTTGCGCAGTTTTTTCCCTGCTCTTTATGCCGATCCTCATGAATATTCAAATAGCACCAAGAGCTTATTCACCAATCAAACTGTCACTTTTTATTACGGGAATTTGATGAAAGGCTAAAAGAGACAATAATTCCCATTAAGCTTGCAACCGTAAATTCAGATCACGCACTGGAATAGAGTCTCTTTCAGCTATTTCATAGGTGACTTACGTGTAACGACTTCTATATCCTTGATCCGTGCTTATTACATATGGCAGAGTTGATTATTTTACAAAAGTGCCTTCCTGAAATCGTTCCTGTGAAAGTATAAACCTCATTATTTACATTGTAATCAAGGACTAAACACTATAAATTGAAAAAGTCTTATCCATTGGAGTACGATATTTGAAACATTACTGTGGACTTGAAAGCATTCAGTAAATCTCAGATGAATGTACCACGACGAAATACGTAGATAACTACACAGCAAATTATTATATTTTATGAGAACAAGCAGGTGCAATGAAAAGTGAAATTATAAAAAAGATGGGATACTTTGTATCAATTATAAAGCACAAATGTGGTGTGCACCATGGAACAATGCATGAAACATGTGCATGATTAAACAATACATATATGTATACATACATGTATATGGATTAATGATAGTTTCAGAATTTTTAATCAAATAGATAGAGCGGAGACAAATAATTGTGTGGTATGGCGTTCTGCCTTATAGAACTGTAATTTTGAAGGATATGGAACTGGATATTCTTACTTAATGATAAATATAAGAAATAAATCGGTTTTAATCCCCAAAAAGGTCACGACACAAAAACGAAATGATTATTATGTTATTATTGAGGAGGGGGAAGGATAAGGTGAACGAAATTCTAGTGTTGGCAAATCTAGTATTTTAATGGCTGATAAAATGGAATATCAAATGGTCATAAGAATACATAATGGTGTTGACATAAAATAGTAGACAGTGATAAAGCAAGTAATGGAAAAGCAGATTGTTCTACAGACACTCCATCTGGTGGTAAAAAGGTGAACAATTTGCGTGATCTGCGTAAAAACGCCTCGCGTACACTGAGTATAATCATATCTAGTGGTTAAAACATGTAAGTAGTACAAGGAAAGTTGCCTTTGGTCATGGCAATACAAATACACCACACATTCTGTATGAGGTTCTCAGTTGATGCTGGGATATTTCAACGTATTTTGTATTTAAAGATTTTTATTCAGTCAAAGACATCATATACACGAATTACACTATTTTCAGAATTTGCTGATTCTTGAATTTTTAGGTGAAAAAGACTACAGGAAATACAAATGAATAAACATTAATAACGAAACTTCGCATGTTATTATCAACGTGTTGAACGTAAAATTTGTGACCCGCCAAGCAGAAAGGGACCTTCTTGCGGGAGTTATAGTTCCTGGTATTCCCGCTAGGAGTCACATCATATTCATGACGTCACTGTCACAAATGTTTATATTAGTAATTCTGAGAGGGAGGTAACTTTGAAAGTCTGTAACTTTACTATTTTTTGGAGTATCAACAAAATTCTTTCACTTTTATAATGCTCATTTCCCCTTCTGCACACCCCTGTCTCCTTTTTTATTTTGTACATGTGATGTGTCACAGGAAAATGAGTCACTCCCCCAACCTATTTGAGATCATCTACTGAAAACTGACATAACTTTACAAAAAAACCCATATCTCGACAAATTCTGGGAATTTTCAACTATTTTTTCGGTTATTGACTCAGGAGGACATGCAGTTTCAGAATCTATAATAAACCCAAATTCGAAAATTTGGCCCTGGAGTCCCCTTTCTGCTTGGCTGGTCACCGTTTGTTATTTATTTTAACTTCATACATATACAATTTAAGATATTTTTAGGATTTCAAAGGTGGCTGATCATTGGCCATGTGGCCTATATAATCATCAGAACGTTGTAATAAATAATGCATTTTCACCCGATTACCCACATTATTCTTGGACATTAAAGAAATGTGGCTAAATGGTGGCTAATGGGGAGGGGGTGGCATAGCTGTTTCTCAAATAAATGCGTTAAGTTAACATAGTTTTCTAAGTGAATAACACTTGGTTAAAAGTGGACAGGATGCAGTATCTTTGCCAGCAGTCAAATCCCCAGTACCTAATAGCTCTGACCACACGTTAACAGGAGCACTTTTAAACCAATTGAAATTCATGGTAACGCCCCTGCCAGTCTTATTTGCTTCGTTAATGTGAGAGGTTTTCTTCCTATCCCTATACTAAGCTAATATCCCGTGAGATTTAGCCATTTATCGTTTAGTGAGGACTATGAGGTATGGATTCCCACAGCCTCCCTGAATAACTCAAACACGTGTCTAGTCCAACTGGAAATAAAAACGTTAATCACCCGATCGACGAGTTCTTTTCCGGGGTAGTTCTCGCAATGTGAAAAACCTGTAGAAGTGTTGTCTTTGGTCTGAATTCTGACAATGATCCCAGGCTCCAAATATAGAGACAAAAAAGGTCAGTATTTATGTACACGCTTGTCCCATCCGCTGAGCTAAATAAAAACGCTCTGTGAAGATTTCCGCCTTCTTTGACAGTATGTAGGGCCCCCTTAACTGATCAAATACTAAAGCCCCACCCGCTACTAAGCTCCCGGGGGCTTGATGTCGCAAAGGTTGGCAATGGAAAAGGTGCCGTGGACCTCAGTTACTGGGTTAACCCTAGGATGGGTTTGGCGAATGTATGTTCTACAGAACCCCACAGGCACTATACTGGGTCCATTACTTTTTAATTTGTTTGTGTACGATGTGGACACTCTCTCCTCTACTTATGCAGCTTCGAGTGGATTCTCAAGACAGTAAAATCGCGTGACCATAAGATACACATTCCCAGATCTAATGTTCGTTACATTCTCTCTTAGGAAATAATCTCTCCGGATTTCGGGGTCTATGCATCCCTTATACGTTAAGGGGCCATCCATGAGCAGTTGCATGGATACTGTTGCATGTAAAACATAATACAGCAGACACCAACTATATAAGAGTCACGCTCACTTCATTCGAAATATATTTCCATTATTATTACGTATTATTACATAAAAGTTAATGCATATATGATAAATTAGTGTACGTTGAGTGATACGTTGAGCAGTAAGAATAGCTCATTACAGAATAGCTACAGGTGACGGAGAAATGTTTCATAAGTGCGTAGATCGGATATAACTTCAGGATGTAGAATCTTATTTCCTCAACAGTCCATGTAGAGTACATCATTTCAATTGGAGAGAAATGACAGGGCGTGATGTTATTGTACTCCGGTACTCATATTTGTCCGCGACGAGATGTTCGTTTCTCATATCGATCTCCAAGTTTTGTAGTATCATATGACGCTGAGAGAAAGTCGGAATGTATAGTATATGTTCTAATGGCATATAACATGCATGAAGTCAACATTATAAATGTTACATGGAACTTTATTGTAACATTCTAAATAATCTCCTCGATGACATATAATGTGACGAACGCTTGCAAGAAGGTAACTGGATTGCTATTGCGTTTATTCAAAGAAATGTTATCTAATTGGTGTAGATACCAATACGGGATTACCCATGTTAGAGTCCGATTCCTTTGAACAATTACAAACATCCCAATTCGAGGACTAGTCATTGAATGCCCTCCCTCTCTGACAATAGGGGATCGTTCCTTTGGGTTATCTTCATGGAAATGGGCACAAGGCGATGCCGAGTGATAATCCCCTTTGTACCGGGGAGAGATTCTACCCATATTTAGTCCTGCATAAGTGTCTTTGATTCCGAATCCCATTGCAAAAGTTTTGATTGTTCACTGTCAGCGCACTGTATGATTCGATTATGCTAAGGACTGGCTTCCCTATTCCAGGCGTAATGTCAGCATGGACGACGTTTAAGTGGGAGGCAGTGTGTTATGGGTTACGTATTGCCTTAGATCGCGCAATCTGATTATATACCATTTATCATTCTCCCATGAAAGCCACCGGTAAATATTTGATGGCTAAAGGAAATAATTATCTGCTTGTGAAATGTTGAATAGTTTGCTCCTGCCATGCATTAGCGGCTTTGTAAGGCTAAAGACTTATCGAAAGATGGGAGAGGTTTCCAACCAACGCATTTCCTGCTCTTATAAAATCGTCTTCTTTATGATTTTCCAACCCTTTTAACTTCCCACTATATTCTAGTCCATAAGCCATTCCCTTTGGCCATACGTACGAGGTGTTAGATGATTCTCGTTTACGTCGCAGGGGCGAGAGTGCGGATGAAAGGTAGGTCCTGTGAATTTCAAATTGTATTCTGTCGAATCCATTTATAGTGCAGTGCAATACAATTGATTCGCGGCCCTTGTACTACGCTTTTGATGAGTATGAAGCTGAAATGCGATTGGAGATTCTAAACTCCTTGGGTTACAATCATAGCACCACACAAGTGAAATCTTACTGAGTTCACGTGGTCTGAATTATGCATATTACATACGCATACATAATATGCCTGTACACCTTCTTGAACTACATATTGTAATACCATGGTGTGTATGGTATACCTTAAATTAATGTACTATTCCCTAGAGAATAATATCTACTCTATATTGAATGGAAATCTTGACAGTTGACTAACCATCGCTCCCTATCACGACCTTGCGGTGAAACGTGTACCCTATCAATTATTCTAAGATTTGTGCAGGCATGCTACTCCCTCTACGACACTGATCACCTTGTTGGATGAGGTGAATCAGTAAGAATGAGACATTGCCTACGTTTGCCATTAAAGTTGTATGCAGCCAGCAGGATGTCGAACCGAAGCATCCCATGTAAACACATAACGTTGAACACAAGATAAATTTGGAGCCTGTGATTTCTTGACATGAGTTGAATATATTGTGTTCTGGATCAACGAGCTAGCCACCCTAAGAATCTAGCATCCTAGGCACAAAAACATCTAAATACCCGTACCCTTCATGTGGCGATTCATCATGCAGGAGGTATCGACGATAAAGGAATGTTATGAGTGAGTTGGGATCAACTAAGTTGCCCGGGGGTATAAGCTTAAATCCAAGGCTTAGCTATCTGACACGATTAAAACATTCTTTTGATCTTTTGTAATTATCCGAAATAAACTGCTGATATCTCTAAACTGCTGATAGTTTGTTGGTGAAGTTCCAATTATGAAGTGAACTAATAAACATCATCTACATCGTTTTAATTCATTTGGTCTATCGATTGGCTCGTCATCTTGTGAATCTTAAATGAACACCATGTACAAATTGTCTACTTAAAAAGTCCCAGTCTATTAAATTTTGGTAAATATCTTCCCCCAACTAAATTTCTATATTTAAAGTGAGCGGTAAAAATGCACGCTCTCAGTAGTTACGAAAGATGAACTATAAAAAGATATCCCTCTCCTATAGTGGGCATGCATTCTACCGAAGACTAAATTTAGATCATTGCCCACGCTGGAACGAAGTCCTTATCTTTAACTAAAAGATGGCTCACAGGGATGAAAACCATACTATGCTGTCTGGCGTCCAGGTCCGTTCCCTACCTTATCGGAGGCTACCCTTCCCTGGAAGGAGTTGACTATTTGACTTGGCAACACGTATTGTGCTTCGTCCGTTGCACGGTTTGTTCCATGGGACTGCCACATCCAACCCAGGGATTTAGGTATCGAACAGGGGTTCTCACTGCAAGGACAGATCTTAATGACAAATTCCTCTGGGGTGCATACTCTTCTACAATAGATTTTGCAATGCATATTTGGATACTCTTAGTCTAGGAATCTGACCCTGTGTTAGTCTTGAATTAAACACTGATCAATGCTTAAGGTCAATGATCGTTATGCTGCCAATGTAGCATTGTCAGTTGACATCGATCTTTTGCTTCGATATTTTCCTGCGCGTCTGACAGTCATTTGTCCAAAATTGTGGAGGATTCCACCTGTTGTTTTTGCTGCAAGATTTCATAAAAATTTATATATTTACATTTCGGCGGCCCACCGAAACCCTCTGAGTACTTCTGTTCTTATTTGAGCAAAAGAAAAGGACAGGCGAGAATCGAAAGTAGGATGTTTACTATGTAAGATCTCCTGTTTTGATCAATTGCGTTCACCTGGTACGAATATATATTAAGCTGCTTGAATTATGCGTCAGCTTGATAAATCGGGCGATGCACGTTGAATTTTCCCCAACAGCATTCCCGAGTATCAAATCATAAGGTTTTCACTTTGAATGGAAACAGGAATCTATGCAAGTATACTCTTTGATGGTATACGTACAAAGGGTGTTGATGCAACACACAAGGCACTCGGCCTATTTCTCTGTCATCCAATTTTAGTTTGACTGACGGGTTTTGTGTTTCCGTTTGTGCTATCTAGACCAACCATATTTGATATTCGAATATAGTCTCGTTTTGTTGAGGACAGAGTAGGGTCTTAATTCACGATTATATTATATCTACGATATTGGACGTCGTGACCCATGGTCTTCGGTCAATAACATGAATATACAAATCTATATTGCCCTAGCAAAATGATTTATAATCATTCGAAAACAAAGTCTTTAAGAGATTATTTTATGGTCATATTAAGTAAGTAAATAAATAATAGAGTTTCTTGCAAGGTCTTACACTCTAGCAAGCACCATATAGGATGTTTGACTTAATCTCTTCCTGTGATCTCCCGGGTTTGAAGCAAATGAGCGATGGCAATAGCAGAGCTTACTGTCATTCCTACGGATTAGGGAGAAGTCCCTACCAATTTTAAAGACCTGATCTATACATATATGTGGTGTTTCTCGGGTCGCAATAAATTGTGAACACTGCTTCCTATCATTGCCCATTAACAACTACCGATAGCACGATGATACGCCCAACAAACCAATGCTATTCATCCCTATTAATGAGCACTTTATCATAACATAGCGAATGTTTTAGGAGGTTCTTTGACAATGTCTGGTAATGGGTGTTGTTTGAATCTTTGGGGCTACACTCATAGTCCTTTTCCCGAAAAGTAAGTGATGAAACAATTGATATGATGAATATTTTTCTTCTTTTATTCTAATAGATCTTGCTATTACATAACAACAATTTGTAATGATACGTTTCATTATTAAAATATCCGTCGCAAGCCCCTAAAAAGCTAGTTGTAATATTCATACATCTCTATCAAACATAAGCTCAGTAACTTATATATATATACTCTACTACACTTTTCCAACCTACTTTATATACAGAAATATTGAGTCAGTATCACTGGTACCGAAATGTCTCCATAATGAAAAAAGAAAAAGTTAATACACGCGAGAAAGACTAGACTAGAATAATGTAGGCCTACATACATACTGGGTGGTGTTAGAAATGCAATCTTCTAAGAGTGGTCCATATATGCATGAGCTTTGAATAGAGGCCTCATGCAGAGTATTCATTGTATATCACTATAATTGAAATTAAAAAACAGGCGCCAAACTAGATGAGACACAGTAGCGGCCTTCCATACTTTTCACTATAAATAGCACCTAAAACAAAGCTTGCTTACCCCATTGTATAACAATGTATACCTAATTTGGTTTGTGTTAACAATCTGCGCACCCATATGGGTCTAGTTTCGTGCAGTGCGACATAGGAAACGTATCTCGTCTCTCATTATGGTTGTATTGTATGATAATTTACCAGCCTTTTAGGTCAGTTCCGTAACTGGTCCTCCCCTAACTCCTGGGGTATAGTATGAACAAGCAAGTTGAGTGGAAACACGCTTTACTCCACGTTGGTGTATGTACCACATGCTATTAATGTATGGGCGGGAGTAGTGTGGTAATTTGCACCAGTTCAACATGTGTGGCATGACATTGCCATTCTCTCTTCCTCCCCCCAGTACATAGCTATATACTTAGACCTAGCAACGTGGGAGTAAATATAGAACTAAAATTCAAATGTGGTAATCGGGACACTATTGCACTGTCCTCGATGTGTGTTTTTTTCGTAACCCACTCGCCTACCAGCTCGTGGGCCATGAAAGAAACAACATATCGGACAGTGCAATAGTGTCCCTTATACCACATTCTTATTAAGTTCTATCTATATAATCGGTGATCTTTAGCGTGGGTAGTGTTACTGACGCCCATACACACTACTAGCCTCTAGCCTCCATTGGGGTGGAGGAGAAATGACACCCACAGTGGGGTTTGAACCCACAACACTCTCCTTCCTCTTGCTCCGAAGCATGCGCTCAAGCCTGCAGCACCTTTTGAGAATATTAATCATGAAGTTATAAACTTCGACCTGCAGAGAATTGAATAGGTGTGCTGGGTGATGCACACATGTACAATGCCAGTGCTCAGAATGCAATAAAAGGGCAATGGACTTCGACCTCACACAAGGCGACGGTGTTTCATATTGGCTCAGCTACTTAAACATGTAAATCAAGGATTGGTTCGAATTTGAAACCTTAACGAAACGAATGATATGATATATTTAATGAGAGATATCTCATATAGTACTAGGTGCATTGAGATTTTGATTTTGACTTATTTTGGGTGGTCAAGAAAATTGTGCCTGACTATACCAATGTTAATGACCTGTCCTACAAATTTAGCTTAGACGATGAATGCAAACAAGTGCACACACTTATCATTCTGTACTGAGTTAAAACAATTCTCATCTAATCACCCTAACTACTGGTGATTTTGTTTATAAAACACACTGGATGGACAAATGTCGAAAATCGTCCCAATTCTCGGTCAACTAAATGGATGAAGCGACAGCAATTATGGAAGAGCAATGGGTGACATCAGCATCCGCAAGGTGGTTTAGAATGACGGATCCACTTTGAGCTGGCGCTGGCGCCGACGATTGTCCCCTTTATAGGAGAAATTAGCCACAGCAAAGATGTAATTTGGTGACGGAAAGAGTACCATCAGGTCACAAGTTACCTGTCAGGAACTCTGGCAGAAAATGATACAAGTTATTTTTCTCTTCTGACACTGGCAGGGCCTCCACTCTGCCATTTTGGTTTCTCCGATGACGTAGCAGATCCATCAAGTCACATTGACAGCTACACACTGTCAGAGGAAGAAACGAAAAGATATGAGTTCTCCCAATTTAAGTGGATGACCGAGGGGGAAGGACATAGCCAATACTTTCTTAACTTGGAGAAATGCAGGGGAGGAGATGTCACTGGGAAATACACCAGGCAGTGATGGATTAGGTGTCGAATTCTATCAAAGGTACTTGGACCAGGTGGCTTCTCTATTGCTGGCAGCATACAGGGAATCCGTTCACTTGGTAGTATTATTCATACTTGTCGTATCTTTAGTTATGCATGAACTTGAGCAAATTACCAGATGAGACTCTGAAAGATTTTTTCAGACATTGACCGGGCAGACAAAAACATTGTTTGGACAAGATTACTATGTTCACTCTACTCACTTCATCAGTTGGTGTACATGGTGTAAAAGAAATACATCAGGTAGTTATGTAATTATGATGATTAGGTGATGCTCAGAGCTACCATTTTCTTATCTACTCAAAGGTGACAAATGTTCACAAGAAGACTTGCTAGTGTGTATTGTTTAACTTGGATCTGAAAGAATATAATACCTGTTGCAATGTTAGTTATGTATGAGTATTTAGTCATGTGAGTATGAATTTACTCACATGACTAAAAAGACAAAAACACATCTATATAAGAGAATTCCTGTAATAACAACATTGGTGCTTTATTTTATTGGTTCAATAAATAGGAATGCTTCGGCTTCTTCTCGCACAACAACCTCCCATTGCGATAATAATTTACCTTGCCCTGACACAAAGAATGATATTTATGACAGCAACGTTATCACTGGGGACACTAGAGTCATTTGTATTTGCTCATATACCATGCAAATCATTACAAATGGGGAGTGTAAAATATTAAAGATGATAATACATCTTCATAGATGTCATTAAAATAGTGTAATGATGTAAATCGGAATATAATATGCCAACTTACACACTCTATGTCTATAAAGTTTGCTGTTTTATCAGTGCCTTTGTACAATCAAGATTTATAATTATTGGCTAACACGTCTTGTGAAAGGGTTTCTCTGTTGTCAGCCTTTCGTACATTTAGATTGATTGCATACATGTATGGGGTTTAAGGCAGATACGATCCTTTCACAGGATCAGAAGGTTTAGAGTCAGTTCAGTTTTTTGTACCATAAGCCATCATGTGTAAAAGCTTAGAGCCTTTTTGTTTCAGCTGTCGCCTTTCTTGAGGCCGCACCGTCAACTGAAGTTCTCAATTCATATTGTTTAATTGAATTTCTAAATTAAGTAGGTTATCATAAGAGGCTCGGTAGAGAGTTGATGCGTCCCGCCACAATATCTATCAACAGAAAACATTGTTAACATTGACATTAGGATCATTATTAATGCTTAATGATCGTTATTATTATTTGTTGTCTTCCAATTAATTAAATCATTAACGGTTGGGGTTGGCAGTAGGTTTTCCTGGTCTACATTGATGTTCCAAGGAGGTGGATCGATAAGCCATTCTGAATAGGGATCTAAATTAGCAAAAGATGTAGTATGCCTTTTAGCTTTCAGATCCCCCAGCCGGTTTATCCTTAGAGTAATCCTATCTCTCTAAGGTTTATCTCTTAAAGATGTAATAAAGGGTTCCCCATAATAAGGATACACGAAGCCAGGTCTACAGCTTCCCCCAGGGTTTATTCATGTTCCAAACACAGTTATACATAATCCACAAAGTCCACAATTAGCATGCAATCACGTCCATGCTAACTAATCTCCAATGACCAAGGCTACTCACGCAATATGCCTCTCAGTATAACATCCAATGACTACACACTCCTATTGACTCTTTATTTAACAAGTACGATATGACTTCTGCCATACAAGTCGCCTGGGGCTATAGATATCCTAGCAACCATCATGATCTGAACAGGCAATCATGCAAATATACAGGCATAATAGCCATAAAGGCTGTAGAATAGGTAGTAATACTACAGAAATGAGCAGGTAAACCGCCATGGATCGTCCAGGCAAATCGCCAGGACGGATTGCTACATAGACGGACAGGGCGAACAGCCATGATTAATGACCAGAGCAATTGCTCCACAAATATAAACAGGCAGGTATGACAATAGTTGAATGCCCAAAACCAAGGGAATCCCAATTCCCTTACAATCATATACATGCAAATGTACATAAAATGACACACAGGATTGGGTGCGATGCAGGATGCCCTTGTCGTTAATGTAAGATTTTAACCAGTTCCCTGTGCGAACCATTAGTTTAAAAGGAAACCTGACGTTATATTTTTAAAGAGAACCATAAACGGGGCACGAACTGGAAGACCTGACTTCAGTTAGATGTTAACAACCCATTTGTATAATCCACTTGGACAAATGAAAAAATATTTCAAATCAAATAAAAAATCAAGCGTTGTCAAGGAATGACAAAAAGCGTACGCTGTTACTAAACAAGAGGTTGGCCACTTGTACTGCCAATGCATAATAGACAATTCTGAGAAAAGTATATCTTAGTTTGAAAAATTGATCTCGTATGTATTAAATGACATTCCGAACTATACCTGCGGGTTACCGTATAAATGAGATATGTTAATACATAATTATATGGGACACTACACCAGCAACGCCCCCGGTGCTACTACTAAGAAATGACTCAATTAATATAGTTGCTAGGATACTACCGTCCAATTCTCAAAAGGCTGACCGCCAGTGGGACTATTTAAGATGTCCACCAATATCATGGTCTACACATCTATACAGTTCGAGCCATATAGCTATATATTAATTTACTTCTCGTTTCATTACTAAAGTCAGATCAATATATTATATATACCTCGACCTGAAAGACATGCGTAGGTTTAAACGAACATCATCGTCGTCACGCTCGCGAAATAGTCCCACTTTTGCAGGAGGCAAGTTGTCCACTACTTCGCCTTGGGATACTTGGAAGCTACGTGTCTATCAATCAGGGCTACTCCTCGCCTATCAAGTATGATCTAATAGGACCCAAATGCCTTCTCATCCTTAGCCCGTTTCTCTCCCACCAATGCGAGTTTGGTGATGCAATAGATGTAATAAGCCTGCCCCCTCTGGGCTTTTGTCCCTAATGTGGGCTGATGATTCCCTATCCTAGGCATGCTTCAGATGAAGCCTTTGCCTGAGCCGAATGGACTAATTCCTCCATGGTCCCGCTACATTTACCAAGGGACATTACGAAATTATTCAGATAGGGCCAATCCTGTGACTAAAGTTAGAATATCTGACAATCTAATCAATAAGGAGGAAGAACCATTCTTGCGACCCCAACAAGATATTCGATCAGTAATTATAGACTTTAGGGCTTGATTTTCTGGGCGCTGAAAGAAAATAGTGTCTGGTGAGAATCTCTACCATGGTTTTATTTATTTGTAAAATATTTAAATTGAATTACAAATACTCGATGCCCTCTTTTTTGTTTTTCTTTTGACATTATTCTATTGGCATTAGTTACTCATGGGACTTACGTACTTCCGTTCTAACATGACTGAATAGTTTTAGTTTGCTTAGCTTAATAAATTTATATTCAGGTTTTTGACAATAGCCAAATCTTAACCATGATATATCATGGTTAGGATTTGGCTATTGTCAAAAACCTGAATATATGCAACTGCGTCAAGTAGACTATACATTATGAAAAAGCTCTCTATATGGTATTGTCTTCTTCTCACAAAGAATTCCCTTATGTTACACCCACCATAAAACGTACAAAGAATAAAGCATTTATGGAGAAGAGATGTATAGAGACCCCTCGAGCACAAGTAGAGACAAGAGCTGTATTTAGTTATGTTCCTTTCTATCGTTCCATATGAATCTTCTGAATCTTCAATAGTCCATAATTCTCACTACACCCCTTCGGGAAATCTAATACTTTAGACCTCGATCCATGGCTATTCAATTGTTCGATCTGAGAATAACCGGGGAGGATATTACACAGAGAGAGACCTCCCCCTGTGAACCATGTTATTTTAAAGCCTATAGTAGCAATTTGTCCCCAGGATTCACGGTTGTCTGATACATCCTGACAGATATCCTCCCCCAGTCCATCTAATATAAATGACTTTTCTTTTCTGGTCTCTCAGCATCCATCCCTCTCCAACAAATGATGCATTAAGTAGTGGTTGAGATGAGCTGATCCACCCTAGGAATAGGTTTACTAAAAGACGTTGGATGCAATGTATTCTGAACGCATGGCTACTTCTGGAAAGTCAATGGAAATGATCTAAAGACATCTTTTGGATATCGTGAACATAGTGTACAGGTCTATTCAGAAGTCCCTATTTTAAGTATGAAGATAAAATGTTACTCGACGTTATTTGGCGCGATTTATGTAATACCCTTGAGATGAAAAGATGAAAGTCTTTCTCAAGAAAAAAACCTCTATGAATGATATAATATAATATAAGTATAGTACCTGGCCTTTACTTGTATATAACATTAAGTAAATGTGACACACTGCTCATGGCACTGAACGCTACCTTGGCTACAGTGAAGAAACACTTTTTGTCTAGTTCGCCAGGAAAACGTATAGATCTGTGTAATACATGTATTTCCCAGAGGCCACGGACAAACAGTGTTGATGCACCTCTCTGAAAATCTAACAGTCGAAGTAATCCCAGGGTGATATAATATAATCTGCCTTTTGAGACTACGGGGATTATCACCGAAAATGAGCATAGCTGGAGTAAATGTATGACTCTAAAATGCAGTCAACATTTTGCAGTTCCTTCAGCCATACCCCAAAAATGTCAACTTCACTAAGAGGATTTGGGACAGGGAAACTGTTTAGGAAGGGAACTTTGAGCTCATAAGTCACATCCAACATTTACCTGATCCCACAATGTTGACAGGGTACGATCCCTTGCGGATTCTGCCAAGAATTTAGTATCGACAATCAGAGGTCCCCTGATCCGGGCATAGAACAAGCTTATTTATTGATATCTCCTTATCAATTGATACCATATAACTACCTCAGGGGAATCGCCTTTCCCCCATCCCTGAAGACCTCTGCCACTGCAACGAAGCAATGTATGGCATTTACTTGCCACCCGAACGCTGCCGTAAATGGGAAATGATCAGGAAGGGGGATTTCCCTCGAGTCATCGCACATCATTCGTCTTTCACCCATGGATCTATGTTGTAAAGAGTACGCAGAAAATGACAAAAAAAGAAAGATCACCATCATGACAAGATGGCCATATAGACACAGCGATGCTTTTTGACATCTTCTTCGTTGATTCAATATGGTTTTATTAGAACTAACCAACTATTAGAAGCCAAACGACATTCCCCATAATATTTATCTAGCTTAAATAATATACCTTTAGCCATAACATCAAAATAAAGGGCCCACCAAAGAACATTGTTCTTAACTACTAGGATTTTGGTGGGAGTAGGCTTTGTTGCTGCCGACAATGTCTAGCTGTTTTTTTTAAAAAAAGCTGTTCTCAGGGGTATTTCAATGGTGTCACTTTGCTTCGCGGTAATGGCTGTTTATAGCTGTACGAATACAATAGACCACAAAAACAGGCAATTTTTGACTACATCAATGTTAGTTGCAATGTAATTGCAACGCAATCATTATTCATATATCATCATGGTCGAATGGTCGAATTAAAACCACAAACGGTTGTCTTTAGCTTTCACTTCCTGCTTGCAGTGATTCACTCTGGGAGAACAGCTCATGCGGAAGTCCGCATAGTACAAAAAGGATTAATCTATTGGAGTGTGAATTTTATATAATACATTCTCATGTCTACAAGATTATATTTACTGCAACTCTCGTTATCGTTTCATTTCTCTAGGTTTCTACATCGAGATTATTCAGAAATCCATGCATTCTTTTGTTGGAGTATATCAAAATTAGATATGGCATATGAATCCTATACTTACAACATTAGGACAGAAAGATTGGTCTCATACTCTTCTCCAGAGCGAATTGTAGTGCACGGTACGTGATGCAATGAGTATAACTAATTATGAACCCAGTGCCCACCGACCACTGTATGCGAGCTGTCCCTGTACACATCGAACACATCTTTACAGTTGTTTACAATCCACGCCAACTGCTAGAAATGGCAAACAATGTCAATTACAGAAGGTGACAGAAGCCATCAGCTTCTGCGTCCTGTATACCTTCAAGAACCTTTAACCGGTCACGCTCGGTGAATTTTTGGAGGATCGGTTGGAGAGGAACCATTTGTATGGAATTCTTAAGTGTTTTGGTCTGCACCAAGCAATTCCACCAGAAATGGGTATCTGTCAAGTTGCCTCTGGGTCTGAGGGTGGGGAGAGAATGGTTATTGGTACAAATTGGCTGTATGTTGTGACTACATTGTCGCGTCATTCCGTCTATTAAACAACACCCCGTGACATCTGTATGGATTCTGTATTTTTGGTTAAAATTTTGTGTGAACTCCATTATTGGAACTGCCGTGCATCAAAAAAGTATAACGATTACCATTGTTACAACTAATAAACAAGTTTCTCATTCTGCGCTTTATTGGAGAAGAATCTTATATAATTTCTTTATTGAATTTTAGGCCGTAGAAATGTTACATATAACCAAATACACACTTATCATAAACGATTGTTTTCGTGTGTTCCCTCTTCGTGGATATCTGTCTTAGTACTGAGCATTCGAATGTATTAGGGCCGAAAATTATCAGTGCGAGAAAAACACATTGGAGATAGAATGTGGCATTTGTATCCACTCAAATTTGTCAGTACCGTGTGGCAAACGACTCCATTGGGAGATGCTCCAACACAAACCCATTCGTCTTTATGCCTTTTACAAAGCTGTTCACTTTTGCATACAATTCTTCGATGAGGTGCTCCATTGCCTTTTCATCCCTTTTTGGCCTCTCACCTTTCGCTAGATACAGCCAGTGTGCTCGACGAGACGGAGTTCAGCTTTTCTTCAAAGGCATGGTACTCTTGGGCTGAAATAATATGATGCACGAGCGCCTTGGAAGTAGAATATTTTGTTGCGAGCCATTGGTCCACAGAATGGGATGCACACTAACGTCTGTGGCCTTAGAGTTCCTCAGTTCAGGATTTTATCCTGGGTAAATGGCTCTAAGCAAAGCCTATATTTAGTCTGGAGTATCTAGTCATTAATCAATACCTAAACATTGTGGATACATGTACATATGTTGAGTAAAATTCAATAACCGATAAAATAATGAATCCGGTTATGAACGACATAACATTAGTTTTTACAGTCTAGATCTCTCGGATCAGATAAGAATGGTATCGCAGTGATTGGACGCCTGCTACGGGCATGGCTTTCCTGGCCCTGAAGTAGGCGTCCTGATGAGATTCTAATTGCATTTTGCGGTTTGAAGCGAGAAGCTTTTCCTACGTTTTGGAGGGACTCTCTCAACCTTGACTGTTTAAATAGCCTTATACAATGCACCAGCATTAGCTATCGACAAAATATGTTTTCTGATATCATATACATATTATTGTTTCCATCTTAAATTTCGTAATCGTAATCTGAGGATAAGCATTGAGGGGTAATGGCTGGTAACTGATCAAGCCGGAGACAAATGTCTTTGGCACTGGAGGTAGTCTAAGCTTCGATTCCACTGGGCCGCTCTTAATGCACGCTAATGGTTCGCTCTGTTTTGTGGCTAGATCACATAAGAAGCAAACATAGAGGGACGTAAGAGCAGTCCAATGGAATTGGACTGGTTTAATCCGCTTTAATGCGCTGTTAAAATTCAACATTTGCGTTTCTTTGGGAGCCCTCAGGACGTTGTGCTAAAATCTAACGTGTTTGATTTGAGCGGATGAAAAGCGAAATGTAGAATCAAACCAATAGCGAACCCTGAACATATAGATCTATATACCAGCAGTCCAGTAGAACCGCAGCAGTCTTGTAAACAGAGCTGGAAATAATCAAAGACTAGGATAAATCACTCAGGGCAGAGCTGTAGTGTTTAAAGTGGTTTGGCCGCTGTTGACTCTCAAATGGTTTTCGGTGCAGTTGACAATGCATGGGCGCTGTATACATTTATACTGGCATGCCGAGGGACAGGGTCATTGGTAAACGCATCGTCTTCCCATCGACCACTAAAAAATAAGCAGCCACCGTCAACGCGTCATAAAACGTCATATAACAGAAAATATCAAGCATACATGTTTTATATTTTCTGCCGATGTGATGGTGCGTCGGCGGCTTTAATTGCTTTATAGCAATGCAATGAGATCGCGGCAGTAGATTACAACTGTCACCGATTCACATATATATGTGATGTGTTACGGACAAATGAGTCACAAGTCGCAAAATTACTATTTTTCAATGGATTTATTCACAAGATGTATTTATGAGGTGCTTAACGCTTTCTATAACATGAATAGATGTATAAAATTAATTTTGATGACAGTGCATTAAATATATGCATGCTTTTCTGAGGTCATCTTATAGAGTGTATTTAGCTACAGTATACTAGTAATTGTCCACCGATCAATGTTGCAAACTTTTTTTCAAAATAAAAATAAAAACTCGAAGTCTGAAGCCTCAGAAATGGCACCAAAATTAACCAACTCACATTTCTGCCCAGTTGGAGGATAGTGGCGTGTGCCACAGTTGCGACACTGACGTCGCGAACCATTATCCAAGATAATCAATTCTACCTAATGCGAGAAAGCTCAAAAAAAAAATTTTACACGTGCAATAGTGGTGCAATAGGTAGAATAGACGGTCAGGTGCCCCGTGTTTGGGGTTCACCCGACTACCTGAATATGGTAATTAGTGTAGAACAAGGTGAAGTACAAGCCCCTTCGGCCTCAGCTATAATCTCCTATGAGATCCCATAGGAGGATAATAAAAATTTTAAGATATAGAAGTACTTATTAGATGCCCTAATGTTTACCATCATTGGAATCTGCTTGATCTCATCGTTTCAAAAATGATAATATCTAAAAAAAAATCCATCTTTTGTTACTTGTGACTCATTTTCCTGTAACACATCACATATATTTTGTACTTGGCAAATGAGAATTATCATGAAATGAAACTTTGTCCAATAAAATTTTTTAAAAAAAATATGCTTTGCTTTTTTTATTAGATATTTTTATTGGCCATAAATTGGCTTTGAACTATTATTTGCAAAATTAAAAAGAAAATGACAGAGCTCAAATATCTAATGTAACTCACTCATCTCGTTAAAAGTGGCCTCTTGTTTTTTGGTTGTCGATGTGGCTATCAATTATCATCCGCATCGGAGTGCATCATCAGCAATTACATCGTCAATGCATCAACAAGCTTTTATTAACAGTGGTCAGACCCCTTTATCGCCAGCATCGACAAAGTTTTCCCGTCGCTCACTCGTTGCTACTCATCGTTTGATGAACTGAAAATATAGCGCAGAAAAATTGATAAAGGTGTTGACGATAAGAACTTTTCAAAATGCTTATTGTCAAGCTCATCGCGAAGTCATTGCCAACCTTGTTGCTACACTGCTTCTCTCCAATGTCAAGGGCTATACTGACTCTGACTAGGGAGGGTTGGGGTTAGGGAGGGTTGAGCAACATGGTCCAGCCGGCTGCATGGCTCCTCACAGACGGGTTAGAGACGATCTACCCTCGGCATCTTTCTGCAATGGACATCTTCCAGCATCTTTGACGACAGAGATAGATCTGTCCAATACATTTACACAGGTTTTACTCAGGGAATACTTCTATGATAATTCGTCCTATAACAATATGATATAAATTCAGTTTAGTATATGGTATTATTATACACTATACGGAATTTTCAAATGCATTGTCATGCCATCGCCAATCCAGTGGCCAACAACTTAAAGATGATAATGATCACGACAAATAGGAAACTCACCTGGGAAAAAATCTGCTCCTTTCTTGCTCTTCACGGGGGTTACAAAAGATACCAGCAAACTATATATGTTGGAATGGATTTATTCCACAGAGACACATAAGTACATAAACCTTGGACGATAAAGAATCCATTCCATTAGAAGCATGCACTAAATGCATCCATATCCATAAACTGATTATAAATGTCTCTGGGACAATATTTCTTAGTGTGCCCAATAGGAAATTAGAGGCACTCATTCTAAATGATAGCTCGCTGCTGTGATGCAAAGATCGTACGTCAGGATATAACCGAAGTAATGTCCTCCAATGAGGAGTTTTATATGTTGCATCCATTTCCATTATGAGTGTTTGATAATACATGCGCACAGTAGGAGGAATATTTATAGTCAATGCGAAGCCTTATCAGTCATGAAGCAATGTTTTGTTGCTGAAAAATTGCATCATTCTGAATTGGTATCTAAACAGCAACCACTAAAATGTCTGGAGAATGTGTCATTTTAATCCTGTGAGGTCGGAGATTCACATCACTTAATTGAAAGGAATCTCATTCTTGATAATCGCGGCAGCCATATTTGCTTTAAACAGATGTTTATTCGGAGAAAAGTTTGGCATGTGCCAAAGTTGTTTTCTATGGCTGGGTATATAGAACCCAGTTCATTAGTTTTAAAATTTAAATCAGATTAATCGCCGATAAATATTGTTCATTTTTAGCTTAACCAGTAACTATATATATATATTAAACATATGTTTAAATATTTGTATTATGACTTGGACATGTTTAACTTTACAAATATACAAATATTAGGAACACACATTTCTGCAAAAGACAGATATTCTTATGTGACGTCTGCCCATTTGCTTTTATTACTTCCTAGATATTACACTTTACAGTAGATACCGGTACCTTCTTTATCACAACCAAACAACTATATCTGCATGACTTCATTCAGCCAAACAATCCACATTTCAAAATACACCACATAATTATGATAACATGATAAAACAAATAATAAAATATAAACTTGATAAAAACTTTGACTTGATAAAATCAAAATGTCTGAGATATTATCCTACTCGGAAAAATATATGAAATACGCTAATTTGACATTAACATTAAATCATATCGGGAAAAAAAGATTTTAGTTGTTCACTCCGAGTCAATTATATGGTTTCGGAAATTGTGGTTACAACTTGATCCGATCGAATAAATACACACAATGTTTGACATAATTATTGGTGAATAAAATCATGGCAAATATTTAATATTGTGGAGTAAAGGGCCTAGTCCACTAAGCCGATTCTTATGCGATTCTCACGGAATTTAGTGGAAAGGGGTCTTCTGCAGCGCAAAATCGCATGAGAATCGGCTTATTGGACTAGGGCCTTTAAGCGATAACTTTATGAAAATACCATGTCCTGCCCGTAGAATGTAGGCATTGATAACATTTGGGTTCTTTTCAAAGCCTATGTAGAAAATAAATGGTTCTATGGGGACTAAGTTCAATGGTGCTGGTTTAATATGATGGTTGCATTGCTATGGATCTATGATCAGTGTCAGTATATGAAGCATGTATATATAACATGGACATACGAACAGGATCGAGCAGTTTTGTGTGAACTGGAGTCGAAAGGGATGAAGAATGGATGCCCATTGTTCGCCCAATGCCTATGGACTGCCTATTGGGCGTAAGGCCATAGATTCGGCTGCCATAAAACACATTGGTGAACTAAAATTATTGATTCCGTGGGATTCAGGGGCGTTCTTTTGGGGACTTCCATTGGGAAAGCAGTGAACGCTCGGCAGACGACAGGGACAGTTTGTCAACATACTGGATGACCAGAAGGTCCCCGGTCATGTAGCCAATCCAGTTTCATCTCAGACCTATTCAAAGGTCTTCCCTTAATGGCTGTTGTTCTAAAGCGAAGGCAATCAGTGGAAGGGATTAAGCAAGTTTATCCGCCTCTGTGGAATTGGATGGGAAATCTTTTTCACAAGCTCGAACAATTATTGTTGATTTTGTGACATGAAAGATTTGCGATGACGTAGAAGACGTAAAGTTTCATGGAGAACAAACTAATAATGACAAATCGATTTCGAAGGTAGGAAGTCTTCAAACTACCGACAATTATTCATGTGACAGTCATAAATTTCAGTACAAAATGTTTCGACGTAAAGCCAGTCTGATTGAGTTTCATTAGTGATTAACACTGTCTGTAAATGGGTGATTTAACCACCTGAACCGACTTTGTTCGAACTTGAAGGGGGAGGGAACAGGGGAGGGGGTCAGGTGGAGGGGAAGGGGGTTCCCATTTGCCCTACACTTTACAATATTAAAACAAATAGAAAATAAGTAGGAGACAAGGGGCAACCCTCTTGAGGCACCCCTGAAATATGTTTCAATATCCATGTACATTGGGGCGGCGGGGGCAGGGAAAGGGGAGGGTAGCGGGAGGGGAAGCGAGAGGCAGGGGACGGGTTTCTTATATATATGTTCTACACATTCTACGCACTACTTTCATGTAAAAGAAAAGCAATTGAGAGCTTGTCCATACACCAAGTTATATTATTTTGCATTTCTTGGACTAAATAAATATTTCTACCTTCTCGACAGTCCGTCTTTTACAATCCAACAGTTTACTGATTATACCAACGTACAGATGCTCACTCGGAATTGTGAGAAATATATATAGAAGGGGGCGTTGCCCTGTTATGTCATATCCCGAACATGGCCTGACTAAATAAACTTGTAAATAGACTTGCAGTACTGGATAGTTAAGCCTAATTAGTGATTTTAGAAATATGATAATAATAATAAATGGTTAATAGTTAATGATTAATATAAATATTTTTGTACAAATTGTTGAAAAATATTGAAAACTTCATACTCTATTTATACCTGACAATTCAACAAGACACTACAATGAACCAACCCATAATGGGGAACATGAAGTCAGAGTGTTCGTCCTAGAGTTTATCAGGTGCTCCCCCTCAGATTTGAAGAACACCATGGCAGTAAAATGGATACATCGCTTGAAGACCATTTCACCACAAGGTCTTAATATCATGGACGCCATCACCTGGCGCAATCGACAACAATAATTAGGAAGAGTCCCCGAAACAGACATTTTAGAGTTAAAGACAGGCTGTCTAGCCAAGTTTGAAATTTGTATCACCTATTTATTGACAGCCTGTCACCTACTCCCTCTGTGGGACCTTTCCATAATTCTTATGATATAATGGATTTATTTTCATTTTCGTTGAGTACTTATAAATATTATTAAATACGAATATTACAATATCACTGCAATATAATATAACCGGTATTATAACTCTGTCACTCTTGAAATATGGGGGGGGGGATTCTATATAACCCCTAATCTGCCTGATGAGCCCATCAAAGGGACGAAACCATGTCGTGCCAAACACTATCAGTGATGGTGGAAGAGGCCCTCCCAACTCCTGTACTTAGCAACATAACTATAGGTTGGGGCTGAAATAAAAAACAATTTTTATTTTTGCACCATCAATTATTTTGACTTGGGAAATTGGGGCCTACATCCATTATTTTAACTTTAAAATAATAATGATGTGTTTTCCAGGTGTTTTCTATTTTCTGACATCACACCTGGCAACGAGTGACTATGATGTCATAGACCGTATAGCGAGGTAAAATACACCGTCGTCAAGAGAGAGTTCCTTTTCTCAGTACAATGTCATGGTAGCAGTTTTGAAGGGAGTGGACGTTGTTTTTAGTTTCGTCGCATATAATTGATATAAATATAATGCGGTTACACAAAGTTACATAACAAAATCATCAGAAATCGTGAAATTGTACAACTTGTCGACCACATCCCCTATTGTTCACAAAACCCCCTATCGCTCACCAAATCCCCTATCGCTCACTAAATTGCTCACAAAATCCCTTTAAGGTGTAAAGTAATGATTTTAAACCAGCACTACTACCCTGCAAACCCCTGGTGGAGTAGACTGTCACTTACCCATTGCAGTTATATGGAAAGGAGTCGCACTGGCACAGTCGGAACTGGCCTCTCTTACTACATTAGGGGAAATTATTCATCTTATTAGTAGCATCGCGGAGTGAAAATAACCCCACAACTCCTATTTGGCACGGTTGATTTTACCCCATAGCCCTCGTCGATTCTGGGCTAGAGACAACACACTCATCATATTGTGCGCCACAGAAAACACTCGACTTAGGCTTGAAGTAAAGTCAGCCGTTCCAAATACTCATGGGATTCTATCATAATGTCTCTTCCAATAGAGCTACCCTGCCTTGATTAGGGTTTTTAGGGAGATGTTCAAGTTATATTTAATCAGGCTCACACCTACAATGTCACATGAGATTTGTTTAATAATTTTTGGATTTCGAGGAAAGGACGCCTACATAATACACGCTGCTTCAAGCCCATAATTAGCACTGCAGCATAGCTAAGTCTCTCTCGTTCCTGGGTTATTATCTGTATACCATGTAGCTTGTTATTCCAATGTTGAATGCCTTGTTAAATTAAAGGAAAGGGTGTTCCAGTCCATCATTCCATTATATTACGTAAAGTCTACGAGATGTTCCTAATTAGTCCGATATCTAACATACTGCTATTCAATAGATTCAATGAATTTGATTTAGCTGCTGATGGACTAGACTTCCAAGTGTTATTATTGTATTATAGTTCAATCCATATAGTATGGCGGTTATGCATATACCTCCCCATGAATGACACCTAATAAGAAACAAAGCTTGCGTACGCCATTGTCTAACAATGTATCTATCCCTAATTTGGTCTGTGGTAACAATCAGCGCACCCATTATGGGTCTAGTTTCGTGCAGTGCGATTGGACATTTATCCGCGTCTCAGCAAATATTACTGTATTGTATGATATGTTACAGGGTTTTTAGTTCAGCTCCATAAATACCACTATGTAAATACCACTGTGTTACTGATATAGGCCTATCCTATCATAGAAACCATCCCATAGAGAATATTTTACATTTCTTTCCTGTGTGCTATTTGAAAAGAAACCATTACATGTGCATTGATGGTCATGGTTGAGAACATCAACATTCATATCCTTGCTTTCCATGAACATAATAGCTCTTTGCAACGTTCAATCTCCATGCGTGTGCACTTAATGCATCCCATCACTGAAGTACTAATTTAGTAAATACAAAGGTTCCCCAAATTGAAATAGGTAGAAAAGATAGATACAATAGATTTAATAAATATTATTCTCGTCATACTTTTTCTACTCCCTGTGTTCGTGAAAGAACAGAAATATAAAACGTTGAGAACGTCATGGATTTAACTTAAAAGACATCCTCTTGACTAAATTGCTTTTCTTTCTACCAGTTTATTCTCACTTGATGGCGTTTCTTTCCACAAAACATATCCACGGAAAAAATAGAAACAACTGGGACAGCCTCTAGCACCATTGAGGACTAGTATTAAGATTCAGGCTCGGGCAAAGGCCACTTTCTGAGGGCAAAATTGAAGGTTAAGCCAAAAGGATCCAAACCTTAGAAGTGTCCCGAATGCATCGCGTTCCGTTGAATTCCGAGACTGTGAATGGTCGACTGATTTATACAAGTCCCGAGTTCACCATCTTCATCTTGTATCCGCCTCCCCCTTTTAAGATTCCTTTGAGAAGACCCTCTGCAGCTTTAGTGACCCCTAAACTCACTATGCATTAAACTAGGCCTATCTTATTTGGACCAGGTTTCCTCGAATATAATTCGGAAAATCGAAGAGAATTAATCGCTGGGATAGATCCCTGTGATCACTTACCAGAGTGTTCTGCTGTCTTGTTCAGTAAATCTACAACTCGTTTATAAAATTATGTGATGAAATAATGAAAATAAGATAGCTATACTGTTTGACAATGCCACGCTGGATCTCCTAGTTTATCAAACCTTAATTAGGAGCGGTCATTGCATGCCTGAGAAACGTTTTTAATGGTTCCCTAATTACCGCAGGGGAGAGGGAGGAGGTTAAGGCCTTTTGCAATGTAATTTGGTTCAGTTTATGATTTCCAATAATTCTTTGATTAAATTCCAAGGTAACCGTCATTCAGAGAATTCTAAGATTAAATATAATATATGTGCGTTTTGTGATTTCAGTTTTGGATGGATGAATATCTTACGTGGAACGCCACCGAATTTGGAGGACTTACTCAGATTGTGCTTTCCCCAGAATTGGTCTGGCTCCCCGATTTTGGTGTCGAAAACAGGTAGGCTTTATTTTCATTTTCCTATTTAGCTTTGAAAAATATTTCAATCGTGAACACCATGTCTATTCATGTTTGAGTTTGAGTTTAAACTATTCAAATCCCATATTTGGTACAAAGGTTATGTTATTCTCCTATATATATATACGTTCAGATTGATATGAACAAACGTTCTTAGTTGTCTGAGGGGATGCTCCATTCAGGCGACGTGTTCATATTCTAGGACGCGACACTACAATCAGATATAGTGCCTTCTGTGATTGGTCAAGTAGACTTTAGAATTGAAAATGTGCCGTAGCAAAGTAACTTACCTCAGTAACTAATTTCATTTTGATAATATTGTGCATGGTGTGTTGTGTGAACCACTTTAAGATAATAAAGACGTTTATCATAGATAAGGGCGAACTCTTAGGATATATCGAGGGATGTAAGAACAGTATAGAAGGGCAGGTGTAAATGGCATTCTATGTGATGACATACAGGGAAGGAGATGTGATGACATACAGGGAAAATTGCCTTGGCGGCCAAGGACAAAAAGCGGAACACAGGATAGACCTGAGAAGTCCTCCTTGGCACCCTCAGGGGAGCTTGTCTCAGCTAGAACTAATCATGGTATCATGGAAATAGTGGGTGTCTGACCGCAGGCAATACTATGCACACTACCAAGGCTATAAGACCCCTTGTGGCAAAGGCGTTGGAAGAGCCTATTGAATATACCATGTGAAACATTCTCCGGGCATAATGTATACACTTAGGCGACCATAATATAATAGTAGATTTGGTTCCCTTTTCTTACTCGATGTCTGCATAAAATTAGCATTGTAAATCAATGGTATATATTGGAGAAGCATGTCTGTATGCCAGTCATTGCATGTTGCCTTCCATAGCTCTGTGCGTATTCCTCATATTCATTTCCGTTGTCATAAATCAGTGATTTGGCCCATTAATTCTTCTTCACTCGATGCATTAAATCCCGCCGTAAGATCTCCCAGCATCTTTATACGTCCATGTGCCTTCTATATTTTTGTCATGAACATTATTTCATGACGCAGATGCGTCGCCAAAGGTTATCATGCTGCCAATCATTCCTCCTTTCCTGGTTTTAATCGACCCTATATAGCTGCCAGGTCTGGCCAACACAGCGCGAGATATATGAACGTCGTAGAGATGCATCTAAAAGGAGCAATCCAAAATGAAGGAAAGAAGGGCGGTTGTCTATTGCAGACATGACCTGAAAGGAAGGGTTTAATTGCTGTCAGTGTGAGAGTTCATTACACCAGCAATGTAAGGTTCTCTACTGCCTGTCGCGTACATCATCTCTTCACCCTTGAACTCCGGTCTTGAAGAATGTTCTCTCTCAGGCAATGCTTCTCATCCATAACAAATGGTACATTCTTGCCATCATTCAAACATCCTCCGCGGTCCCCCATGAGACCTCCTGCAATAGCACTGCTGCCGGACGGAAGACAAGCTTACGTTTACGCTGTTCAATGAAGTGAAGAGAGAGGAGACCTGGAAAAGAAAATTGTGACAGTGCCAGGAGCTTTGAGCATCCACAAGGGATGCAGACATCAACCTGCGATTGTTTTAGTTGCAGGAATGGATGGGGATAACTTTGGAGAAAGTCGCTGCTCTATTTTTACCGAACAGCGAGGCCATACGCACCATTTGCCTATCTATTTCGTAAAAAAAACATTCTCTGTTATTGCGATGTCTTGTAAGTAGTAGTCGCCCACCATTGTGTGCTTTTAGATGGCGTTGAGACGTCAAGTAGTGTTACCAGCTAGATATAGATTAATGCAATCTATCACCTAAATATGTTTCCAGATCGATAATTCCCACATATCCTGAACTGAAGAGAGTTGCTTAGTGAGAAGTGATATTATGAGCAAATTTGGTTTATTACTTTGTGAAACGTAATAGCCCTCTAGTGGAATCTTCCCACTGGGATTTGAAAAATGATGAAACTATAGGTTATCCCATAGGATAAAAGAATAATAGGAAGTCTACGGATATATGTGCGCCTTTCAATTATCCACGGTAACCAAATCTCCCTTAGGGACTAAAAGCATTGTATAGGAAATTTTCCACATACAGAAAACGATGTGTGAGCATTGCCTTCAAAGAAAAACATGCCTCAAAGTTTTCAAATTGATCGCTACAGTACCAAGGAGTGGTAAAAGCGGAAAATGTATCGGGTCTGAAGAATTGGACTATTTCTCTTATCATTCTCCTCTGTTCCTCTCTTGGTTGGTAAACAGTGGGCAATTTGCCACTCACGAAGCATGTAGAAATTCTGCGAAGAGGACAAAAGTAATCGAATACGGAAGCTCCACTTATTTTGCTTGTGATAAAAAAAGACATATCTGAATAGGTGTTTGTGGTAGGCTCTTTCAGCGGCCCAAGCCTTTGGTGCCGGCAAGATCACAGCAGTGATTGTTTCCGTGCCTCAGTTGTACACAACCCCAGGCCCAAAGTGGAAGCTTCCAAGTAGGATTAGGTTTTCAAAGACAGAACATTGAACTCCCCAGGCAATGGCAATGTAGCACCAGATATCCACTTATCAGCGATCGGTGAAACCTCCCAAGCGGAGAAACATCATTAAGGGTCACATTTGTTTGAAGGTTACCTGTCCAATAAGGGGCAAAAATAGCCTTATTAGACTCCTATTCTATGATCAAATGGTCTCTGCAGCTCTCCCGTGATAGCCGAAAAAGGGTTCAGATATGTGCGTATAAGCTGTCCTTGATATCTCTTGGATAAAGGATCTTTAAGATGTTATCATCGCCGGCAGGTAATGCCTACCCCCTTTTATCATGGGCGACCACACGGGATATTTATAGCGCTATATTGACAGACCATATGTACATGGCTTTTGCTTTGAAACTGGTCTTTTCGAAAAATATGATATCGATGGAGATGGGAAAAACAAGTGAGCATATGTTTTTCCCAAAGATATCTTATCCGCTAATGTAACTCGCATATGTGATTTCCATCTGACAGCTCGTTTAAACATACATATAAAATGGAGCCTCTCTGGGCTCAGATCTGGAAAGCCTGGATTTGAATCAAGTACAAAAAGCTCAGGGTATCCATGGCAGTATATACCCTCTCAATGTGTCCCTAAAACTAATAATTCTCCAGTGGGAGTTAGATGTCGCGGAAACTATGCATGGCGGGTCCCATTTATCATTTTGGCGCCTGTTCGGAACTGCCCATTTTGCTATGTGATAAAGCTACGGCAAATATGCTGCCAATCATTCTCTAAAGCCATCCGGCTGCAACCATAGTCCGGCCTGTTGGCTTGGCTTATAATTCTGCACAAGATGAATAACGCTGTCTAACATCTTCATCACAAAGTGCTGCTATACACAGGCGTGCTCCCCATACCACCCTCTTTAAGGGTTGATCATTGGTTTTGGTGTAAATCCTTCCATCGTAAGCCGAGGGGTTTCCAGGCCATGGGGTGTCCTAGCATAGGGTGCGTTTTCCGTCATGTATCTAGCAATACCCATATTATATTGACATCAGGGAGTACTCCAAGTGACTTGGAAAACTGTCAGTTCTACATGATTGAAATCGATATCATATCCTGCATAGATCAGAAGAAGCAAGCGTGTGTACACCCTTCGATGTCCTATGTAGAAAAATTGGATTGATAGAGAGAGAGACTCAATTTGTTGATTGAACTTTGAGTCGGGTGTGCACACTTAAAGAACTATTCATACATCTCATTGAGCTTATCAACAAATATGTCCTCGATGCCCTCGAGACGGATGATGAAGGGTTTGAGGTAAGGTTGACTGATGTTAGCCATTGCGTGTCTACATTAAAGCTTTCTATGATCAACCTTTAAGCTTTGTGTTAAAAGATTGCTTTATTCAGTTGCAATATTACATAAAAAAAAATGCTGTTCTCAGCTACACTGATAAAAATTAATATTCAAATGTAGCTATTCCTAGTCTTTCCATTGGTTGACAAAGCGGAAGTAACTATAGCAGACAAACACAGCAACTACGACGGGTCCCTAGGCGTGCTTTGCAATTATTTTATTGAAGCATCATACATGAGAACTCAGAACTATCTATGAAGTTTCATATTTTATTATCGTTTGTCTATGTCAGAGGAAGTGAAATAAAAACAAATATCCTTCAACTGTCCTTCATTTGTCCGTGTGCTCACTGGCTATAGACTCGTGAATCTACAAAGATACATAATTATGTCAAACAAAAGAATTCTTTGTCGTTCAATAGAATCATAAAGACTAATAAGCGGCGGCGTTTACTATAAGAGTTCAATTGTCATTTCGAAACAACTGTATGTCTAGTCAGAGTATATAGATAAGCAAATATGTCTAAGATAAAAAGGAGATTTTAACAAAAGGGGGTGCAGACAATGTGCTTATTACTTGAGAGATTCTCAGCTTTCATTGGAAGTCCTTTCGGGTAATGTTGTATTTGCGTCATAATTGAACATAATTGGCGTTCATTTTTCACGATAGCGAAAGCACAGCCATTGTAATTATTTAAATTACCACTACTTTCAAGTCGCTAATTCATATTGTCGAAGCCAATTGTTGAATGTATTACCCCAACGGAATTCATCCCTTTCACCCTGATTTGCAACAGGTAAGCGTTTCTAATATTGGGGTTTGTTTTTAATTACTTTGTCTGTTCTCCTTATATCTTGACTACTACCAGCAGAGACTTTATACATTTAAAACGATTATCCTCCAATTATTATGTCATCTATTTCAGTAGCATACTACCTTACACACATTCATACACTCACACCAAACGGTATTGTAGAGAACCAACAAGAACGATCGTTTGACTTGCTGGCAAAACTCCAATTTAAGATTTGTAGATCTTCTTTATTAGAGAAATGGCCGTTATAGGAAGCGAGATCGAGTCAGACACTCTTTTCTTATTTAGAATGTTTATACATCGCATCTTTAGACAAGTGACATCAACCATATTAAGGCACATTATAGTAAACAAGTGGCAAATAATTCAATTGAGGCCATTGACATAATGAAATAATTATGAGCTCACGGTATGATAATCAGTGATGATCGACCGTGGTCTTTCGACTGCTGTGGCTATATTCAAGCATCTTAACGGGTACTGTTTGGGGGGAATGCATGTCTACAGCTTTCTGAAAGAGACATTTACCAAGTAACCAACAAGTTTATCTTTTGCACTAGTTTCTTAGTACTCTTGGATGAATACGTGATGCTTGAATTAACATATTTCCGAACGGGGAAGATTGCCGCAGCGTAGCGGGAACTTGGCTACTATTGGCAAGTTAGAGAATTGCTCATTACGACTTATCCCCTGCCTCTTTGTCAGTCCAAGTAGTGATGTCTTCTCTGCTGCTCCTCTCGTATCTTTCCCTAGACTTGAATAGTTAGCGTAACAAGATGGACCCACCATTTTCTGTCCATACCATTACCTTTATGACGCTCTCCATTATCGCTGGCTGATAGAAGGTCGTCGAGAGAAGATTGTGTTTGGGGAGTGTGAAAGGAATGAAAGACAAGATATAGCTTTGTCTGATTGCGATGGCCAGGTGACATGCGCTGTATTTGCAGAAGAGCCTCCATTTGCACGAGAGTGAGACAGCCACCGTATTCACACTAATACATCTAGACTAGTAGATCTTTGCTGAGTAAAACCAGTCGTGCCTTTAATTGTACCAGTCTGGTTCTTTCTATATAGGCTCTACTCAGCTCATAAAACAATACGTTTTCACTATTTTCTTTTACCGCATTCCAACATCCAACTATCAAAGTGTTGGAATATTCATTAGATGTTTTCTGGGAATAAGAAGCTCAAGTTAATTTACTTTTTTAGCTTGAACTTTTAGGTTAGGGGAAACATTTTAAATCGTTTTTTACTCAATTGTGAGTATTTATAACCTTGATTTTCATAGTTTCGTCTGTTAGGAGTTTCATCTGTAACGTTACGGCTCAACGATGATAGGGCCCAGAAAATCTGTCGCCAGGGCTCAGAGTTAAGGCGGTAGGGCCCAAAGTCCATACGTGATTTGAGACGCTAGGGCCCACCCACTTTCAGACGCTAGGGCCCTAACGTCTGTAGACCATCTGTAAGCGTGTCAGCTATGTGCATTGGCTGTATCATGTTTATTCAACTGTGGCGAGTTAATAGTTGGTTGCATAATTGTGTGATTGGTACCCTGACCAGTTTAGATTGGTTGACCAGTTGGTATCTCTCCATATACGGATGTAATTTAAAGCCTGGTCAGTTTTGACTATGTAATTATACTTTACAAGTTGTGATATTGTGATTGGCAAGTGGGTTACATATCGTCAGAAAATGTACAATCGGCAGCAGTACACATTTAGTAAGTTCTGCTAAATGATAAAATGGCCAATGCTAGATATATCTGGGCATATTTTATATTGCCTTGATTCAGACAATCTGTTCGATTATCTTGAACTGATTTTTCAACCGAATTCTTATCTTAAATTGGGGTTATTTGAGAGGATTGGTGAAGACGAATTGTACATCTTCTGGCGCTTTCATCCATATAGCCTGGACATTTCAACTGTGTGATTGAAAGTGTGACAGTTTGGAATATGTCGACTGACTACTTGTGGGTTCGAACCCAGGTGCGGCTGCGACCTAACCGTGGTAAGGTGAACTAGTCATGCTAAAAAATGATTACAAAAACACCAAAATCATAACAGTACGAGTGTAGCCCTGTTAATTCTGAATATATGTGTACATGTGTGTGTGTAAGAATGGGCTGGCACGTGAGACAGTTTTGAATATATGTGCCTCGTGTATTTATACCATGCCAATTATATTGATACAGTGAAAGGCATAATTGAAGTAGTATTTGAAATTCTGCCGTTAGCAAGCATGGTAAGTAAAGAATTAATTAGTGGACAATGTATGTATGTACATACTATACATACTATGTAATGCATAAATGTATCTGTTTTTATGTAATTTCATAATTTTTCGGGGTTTCATTTATGATATCCTATTGATTATTCATTTCTAATCAAATGTAATGTAGATCACACTGCTTAGCACATTTTAAGGTTTAATAGGACGTTGCAGGTGCAATTTGCTTTTCATCATTACTTTCTCGGCACATAATCAAAGCATAATTAAACTAACTTTTTATTGTAATCATTGCAACCATTCACTGCGTTCATGGAATTCAAGCAACGATTTGTGAGACATAATATATCATATAATCAACAGATCTCTTAACGTAATACAGTATGTTTTATAGACATTCTAAAAGACCTTTGTAGCAGAAAAGCATCTCCAGTTCTGTAATTTTCGGAATAAAAATATATGTATTATCCTAATGGCAACTGGACATGGGCCACAATGAGGGATCTACTCGGACTCTTGCCACAATAAGGTGATAACATTTTAGATGCAGTCAATTAAATCCTATTTAGGCGGGGATTACAGGAATCAATAGGGGAGGGCCCTAGCTGGACTACTTCCTACCAGGCGTTCCCAGGGTCAAAGCAATGTAGAAGTGACCCAAAACCCTCAACCGACTAAACGGCGTGCCAAGATCATTTATGCAGTGATTGCTGGATCTTAGATGGTCAGGTTTAAATTGTTTTTTGATTAAAATTTAAAGAAACTATACTAATAAATAACATACTTATGAATTGTGATGTCTCACAGCTAAATGAAATATTTATGTTGTTTGTTTGTTTGGCAAATAATCCCCTGTTTGGTGACATCCTAGAACGGGGGTAAGTTTTTAGTTTTGCTTTAATTCAAATAACATACTGATTTATTTACGATGATTACATATAGTCATATATTTTCCAAGTCCTTCCTCGAGGCAATAGATTATAAAAGACAGATTGCTTCCTGCGGTCGATGTGTCCCAGGTCTGAGTGCTAAAACCAAAGGATGGCGGACGGTTGCAAAGATGAGTGTGGCACCTCGATCCACTTGAGTTAGCCAGGATGCGACTACGAGTCGTTCCTAACTCCTAAGTGGGTCCAAGTGACGCACTGACTCTCTCCAAAGATGCCAACGACAGAGGAACAGCATTATAAATAACCCAGGGATCTAGACACTGGAAAGACATAAAAAGAAGTCTTCCCCGCGGTTTGATTACATTTCAACCATATGATCGCAAGAAAAAAGGCTTAAGTGTATAACGAAGGGAGATAAGTACGTGACAATGTAAAACCAATAAATGTAAAGTGTATATAATCGGTTCATCAGCAAAAAGATGAAGAGTTTTGTAGTGCTTCCAGTGACAGTAACAGCTTAGGGAACAGAATTAAACCTTCATTTATTGGAAAGGCTTAATGTCATGTTTGACTTTCTAATTTTCAAATCAGGCTAAGAGTGTTGATCGTAGGATTTGATGTAAATCCTCTCTGATGAGATCCAAATGCATTTAAAGATTAGATTATATCGGCTGGTAGTGTTCGGAGGAAGAGAGAAAAAAACTCATGCAGCACCCTCTTTAATGCAATTTTTGTGTCGCTATATGGAGCGCCCATTAGTCCTGAGAGGAAGATTGTTAGACGACGTACAAAAGGTGTCGTATTTATTGCAGGTATTCTCCTTCAACTTTAGTATACTTTAGTAGGTATAGTTTTGCAATCACACAATATCAGAGACTCTAAGCAGTTGGTAAACTAGCCAGACTTGGAAAATAATGGATGGAGACATCTTAGTGACATTGTAATAGAATGTCTGAGTATCCTTCCGGGAAAATGCCTTGGTAGCAAAAAACTGTACCTGTCTTCTGGAGGTCTTGAAATATTCAAAGGCTCCCATGACACATTAGAAGCTGCTCTTCCCTGGGGATTAAAGGTGTTGGTCACACCTTTGTATTTAACACTAATACCAGAAGTTTATTGAAAGGAATTTTTTGCGGCATTTCCCTAAAGGCTAAGCCTGGGAAATGGTATTCTGCAAGCCTGCCAAACTCACTTTGAATCCATCCTCAATTGGTGCATGGTGTAGTGGCGGCGACCTGTTCTTATTCTACTGATTAAATTACATACCAATGGCCTGTGACATATCTTATTGATACCGTCATATAGTCCCATTAATTGGCTGGAATTGAATTTTAGAGCAACGTGACGGAACCACACTAAAGAACTGTCCCATAATAGGTACTCCATCTATAGGTTCCGTATCGCTTGCTCATATTATTAGTGGGCGTGTGCGAGTGGCAGCCATGGGCGAAATGAAGGATTATTTCTCTTGATAGAATATGGGTTTGTCTGCGATCAATGGACCCTATCCCCTTTCATAGATAATACCCCAGATTCTATTGACTTTAGTTTGGCCATGAGGAACCTAAAGGCTCTTGAATCTATGAATCATGTAAATTGGGTATCTCGCCAGCGCAGGGATGAAGATTTCCATACGCTAAATTTTAACTGGGTATCTTTTTCATACCTGCATCATACCTACGCGTTTTCTCCTTCACCGAGTCTGTATGGCATATTTTCAAGTCTATAAACCCGATTCATCTCCCCGGAAAACCTACAAGGACCAGCCAAGTGATGATATAAAGTTCAACTGGATGGCATTAGGTCAGAGGGCATGGGCAGTTGAAAAGGACAGCCATAGTGGATTCAGCATAAGGAGTGCCTGGATCCCACTGGCAACCAATGATCAAAGGCCATTCGAGGGATCAATGAAGAGATCAAGTTCTAAAGGCTGACTTTTATTGTCGATGCCTTAGATGTATGTTTCTAAGGATGGCTTTATAGAATGTACGCTTCCCTAGGTTCCAATCAATCAATACACCTCATATGGTGTCACTTTCCATAAGTTGATACGTAAATGAAATCATAAAACCAATGTGGTTTGCACAAGCATGGCTCAAAATAGGGCCATTCTATTGAAAAGCATTGAAGAGCGATTCATAGACCCTTTCTATATTATCTTATGCGACAATTTCCTATGCATAGCAAACATGTGCATCGGCCCGTAGTGTAACACAAACGATTTGCTGTGGGTATTATTCATGGCAGACACTTCTAAATGTCAGGCTATCCAGACACATTCATCGACATATTCTGAATATACCAGACGCAACAGGGCGGTGAGACATATGGCAGTCATTGTAAAGAAACCATGTATACTCGGGACCATTGGAACCATCTATATGGCTCGTTGACTTGATATCTATGATTGCTCACCACTTATGAATTTGAGAACGACCCATCAATAGGACTGTCTTGTATACGACACTACGCTGGTGTTGGTTTTAATTGATTGTTTTTATTATTATGATTATTCTCTTGTCTCTACATAATTATATGATATACATGTGAACTTATTTGTTCATTGTTTTTGTCTAAAGTTATCATAATTTCGAATTTATCAGCGCTTACTGAGAATAGTGTATGTTACATAATGTTTGTCTGCTGAATAAAACTATTTAAATACAAACATGGTCTAACATACACCAATGCAGAAAGAAAACTTGGCCAACTTTTCAGTCTGGACCTTTTACTCATATCTAAAGCCACTCTCATTAATCAAATGCTTCTTGCTTTGTATTTGATTGGAGTTTTAATTGAATGTTAATACTTCATAGAACCTTTAATTGATTGAAATTGTTATGAAGAAAGAGGGACACATCAGTTGAGGCTGTGCGTGCTGTTCATAAAGAAAATTGCCAGACAATGAAGGATGTTTATGTCACGAGCTGTTTGCAGTACAGATAATCTATCACCGTGCATGCTTGTAGTATATACACAGGTACGACGCCTACCGCCACACCACACGTACGGCGACTCCCATTATAATGCGTTCAAGTAGGTCTAAGGACTGGGGTTTATTCCAACCCCAAATGAAAGATGCTGACAAGGCTTTTCTGCTACATTGTACATGGTAATAAATCTGAGGTTCATTTTGTTAAAGAAAATGCCATACGTTATAAGCCCTACCTGTGTTATGATGTGATGAAGCTCTTCATAGTCCTCTATTGAGGACTAGTGCAAGACTAATGTAAATGTCTAAATGGTCCGCTATGGTTAAGCCTCCCTCGAGCTATGTTGAACTCTAGACAGAATAAAATTAAATTAAGTATATTTTAGGAAGTATATACCTGCAACCCAATGGTATATCACCTGTCATATCACAACTAGTCCCAAATACTAGTGTGGGGATTGTAATTATTAATTTATATAAGAAACGAAATATCCACAAGACTACAAGATACATCCTTCTGACGCCCAAGAGGACTTTTGCATAGAACTCTTCTATGCAAAATCCTCTTCTTGGAGGGTATCATTTCAAACCAACGCAGATTTCGATTGTTTCCATTACGTTGAAAACTTGGCGAATAATTTGATTTCCCAAGTAAGGGGCAGAAATGGGATCTTGAAATGCATATTTTAATATTTGGCCAATGTATTTATCTTACTCCTAGGTTGGCCACATATCGTCACACACATCATTCAACAAGTACTGACCCTCTTGATGCTAGACTACCATACCAATGTAGAAATAAATGTGATTCATGACATCATTAGAACAAGAGAGTTGAATTTTCGGTGCCAAGGGCTGCTGCAATTATATTTTAATCATATGTGATTAGTTGGTAATAGGGCTTAAATTCCTATGTCTGCATTTGTAGTTACATGGTTTCTTCGGGCCCAAGGGCTGCTGCAATTATGTTTTAATCATATGTAATTAGTTGGTATAGGGTTTACATCCCCATGTCTGCATTTGTCATTTGATAGTAATTGAGTGACTAACAGAGATCCTGAAATGATAAGAAGGAATAGTCCACGCGCAAAATTGCGGTACCAAAACATTGTTTCCGATCTGTTATTCACGTTTGAGTACCCATGCATAAGAAATTGGAAGATAGAATGTCCTTCAGAAAAAAAGAAAAATGTAAGAGTCTTTTTCAACTGGCAACTGCACCTGAAACCTTGTAAAGTAAGCATTGCCTCTCAGAATGATTGAGTGTGTAGGCTGCCTTTTTAGATCATGACAAAGCAGAACTCAGTGTAAACGAATTTTGCGAGAGATTTTCTCTCCTGAATCAACTCAGGTTTCAAGTGAATTATCCAAAAATCCAGTTTATATGGATAAATGTTGTATTATTTATAACTTGATCATAACTACAAAAACGAAATTTGTATTATCTATGGAATTTAAATTTTAGAATGAAAATCATGCGTCAAATTTATATTATGACGATAAAGTATATAGGCCTACTACATATCACTTTCAATCTGAGGACTTTCAAATGTATTTTGGCATGCCACTGTGCAAACGCGATGAAATTTACACATTAGTCCTACCACAAATTTGTTATATCAATGGTCTGCCTGTCTGTCTGTATGCCTGTCTGCCTGTCTACCTGTCAAAGTGCACCGAACGTGTTTTGAGTAGTGCAGTTTAATCTCTAAGTCTGAAACGTCTTGCTTCTCCGGAAAGAAAGGCAGAGGAAAGATCTCCAAACTGGGAATTATGATATACCTCCCTGCTGTAACATGCAAAAGCTTTTCTTTTCTGCAGCTGGATAGAACGCCACATGCTAAACCCTCCAACCCTTAAACCACGCCCAAAACGAGACGCAATGTCAGCAGCAGTGAAATATGAAAGCTTTCCTTATTGAAATCCTCCGTTGCGTGTCAATTGATGATGCAAATCTGCCTTTTCCTATTGCATTCCCTCTTACGGTAGACGTAAGGCATAGATGGAAAATTTTAAATATGCATATTAATGTTTGGATTTGGTAAAATGATTGATGAATGGATGTGATAATGGTTTATGATATCGGAAGGAGGTGTGAGAGGGTGGGCAATTAAATGGGTATAATTGGTCGGTGTGCTGGCTTGGGCACAAAGAGGAGCAAATTAGGGGGAAGGGGAGTGTGAAGGGAAAATGTGTGGGAAAGAATGTTTATTTGGATATAATGAGTATTAGAGGTTTAAAGGGAGTAGGTATAGTCCACCAATAATGCATACCATTTGCATTTCCCCAGTGTTATACACATTGACACAACACTGGATTTGACTGCACAAGGGTTGGTAAGGAATTTAATTGAGATGGAGCCTCATAGGCTATTAGAATAATAATAAATAATAATAAAGAGCCATTGTCCACCGAGTACTTCACAGTATGGGTTTTTTTACTTTTATTCCATGGTTTCAAGAGAAAAAAATGACGTTTTACCTATTTTTGATACTCGGGCAATACAGCCCATTTATATGCCATGAGCCGTGACCATGGCGTATATATCCGTTATACACCACTTCCACGACCAAATCATGGAATAAATGTTGATAGTCAATGGACTGTGCAGTAGATTATGAGATAAGGAAAGTTCGCTAGTGCTCTTCCAGTTTGTCCTCGAGAGGCTTCGCATTGTTGCCTGCGCAATGACACATACTATTTGTTACATCCAATTCCATGAATACATAATTATATACAGACCACCTGGACGACCCTTTGTTTACCACAATCATAACCGTAGCATTGCCCCCGTTGCATAACAATCTGCGAGCTCGTGGATCGTTTCTACGACGTCGTAGACAGCCATCTGCTATGACTGCATTGCATAACATTTGACGACATCCTCTACGACATCGTAGATCTCTTGACATCCACGATGGATTTTCTACGCTGCGTCAATACTGACATGTTAGATGTTTTGATTATTTCCTGATCTAAGAATGGCCGTAATGATACAAAAAATCAACTCTGTATACTTATGGTTATGCATTTATTAATTTCAAAGAAAAAATTTCGGCATACATCATTTTGGTGAAAAAATAAACGATGTCATATTCACTGTCTGAACATTCTGCCTTGCATAACAAACATGCTCTGCGATGCACTGATACCACATTTACCCATCTTAAAATATCTTAATAGTGAAAAAAGTTAAAAATTATGTTTTCAAATATACCACTATTTAATATTAGATGATATTTTATGATATTGATGCATTGCACATTTATTTATTTTTTGTATTTTAAAGTAGGTTTCGTAATTTTCTTGCATTTATTTAGATGAAAGTAATAAAAGCCAGATTTGTTAAATTATAATAAATTATAATTATGGATGATGTTCTTCTATGCACCATTTTGGCGTTTTAATGCCTCTCTACCTTTAAATTATTATTTAATGTCATTTTTCAAGCCACGAGGACTCCTCCATTTGACGATTCATTATTATGCAATGCAGCTGTTGTCTATTTTTACGAGTCGCAAACAGACATCGTAGTCGTACAAAAAAATGTCTACGACATCGTAGATAGACATTTGTTATGCAACGACTCCATTGTTATACATGTACATTTGTAAAATAGATGATATCTTCTATAAGATTGTAGCTCCTCCAGATCGTCCAGAAAGTAAGATACAGCAATCCCATTGACAATATATAACAACATGAACTGTTCTACTCAAATATCCTGCTAACTTGGCGTTAATAACGTTCACAAAATTGTAATCGATTGAAGATTTTATAATCCGCCGCGCGACGATATGGCTTCCCGCTCCATCCCGTGGTCATTTTTGTCTTAATATCCACCAAGATTAGGCCTCCCTTGTTGTCAAGTGAACTACATTACTGTGAATCCTTTGGTTTTTATAAGGGCCTTGCGTGTCATTTGATAGTTCAATGAGTAGGATCTATTACATCGTTGACCTAAATATAATAACTACAATTTGAATAATTTATCCGTTGACTATCAGGACCAATCAACCCATTAATTAACTTTAATCAGAAAAACAAATCACTGACCAAATACGGAAACCAGGACATGATTTCCACTAGTACAATACATGACTAAAAGCCTATACAAACGCGCTTCCGCTGTTAACGTTTATACCACTAGGGTCATCATTCCACTTCGCTGGGTGAGGCCGAAGGATTATTTCTGTGAATGATATGCAAGCCTTCATAAATACTTGAGCGATATCAATTAATTGTTTATAAGCCTCCCTGAATGGGCTGGCCTCTCCCATTGTGCATCTCGTTCGGGATGGTCAGATATAGCAATATGTATAATAATGTGATGAAGAACCAATGATAAGTCTTATATACTAATATGAAATAAATATCTTATGGATTAATTGGCCCCTTAGCCAGGATGGCAAACGCCTGACCAGACATATTGCTAGTTCACTGTAAATGACGTTATTGCTGTGTTTGATAGATATCGTCTGTCTGGGAATTTGAATCGAGACTGATTTACTGAGAGAATGTGTTCTGTATGCTGGATGGACTGTTCCATCTTGCAGCGGCAAGGCTTTGCCGGTTCCTTCGAGCAACTTTCAGTGGAAATGAATTTATTATTCCCACTTGTTTGAATAGCAATTGTTAAATGATGAGGAAGACGTCTTTAATAACATTCCATCTTCATTACACTGCATTTGTCATTTTAAATACCAAAACCATATTGATTGCGAAAGGCTTTGGCAAACTTTGTGTGCTGTTATCTCAACTGGGCTGGTAGTAACTGCAACATGTGAGGAAACTAACTAACGGGAACACTATAGATCTATAGAGAAAATTCGATTTTCAATTCGTGGTAGCTCCAATATATATACAGATCTAGCTAAGAAAAGTTCTTCTTCTAGCGTATTTCTCCCCATTTTTCGTGATAAGAATGAAAGAAAACAAACGCCTTGGTCAGGCCCTTGACCGCCGCTGTGGCAATTCGATCCATTTACGATTGACGTTTAAATGAATACTTATTGCACCCCTGCACCTCAGATAGCACTTTTACACCAATGAAGACTGGTCCTAACAAGTAACAGTCACTGTTACTGCACTAACAGTATTTGAGATTACTGATAATGGTTTAATAATTGTAGCTGTCTTTTGTCCATTTATCTCCTAAACTTTAGTACCATTATTACTTCATTACCTTAATTTAAGGTTCACTCTGCCATACCCAGGGTATCTCTATATTCAAACACTTGTTTCTTTCTTTCTTTTATTCATAAGCTCTTGCATCCAGTACAATATTTTCAGCTTATATAAACATTATTGGATAATAATACAATTAAACAAGACAAAAGACAAAATACATTATGAGTGTAATATTGGCGCTGATCTCTTGGCGATTGACGATTGGCGATTGACGATTGGCGATTGGCGATTGGCGATTGTCTCCCGTGTATGTGCTTGCCTGGTGATCAATATGGGTGGGATTAAACCCGGTACGTCACAGCCACTGCTAGAGAAAGTTGCTACAGTCGTGTCAACTGATTAAATTCCTCTTCTCCTAATTCATATTAGCAGAAGCGGAGCCTGCTAATAAATAGTCATAGATTGGTCAATTGATTGTGGGAAGATACCAAAACGTATGGGTCGGTCTCTCTGATTTGTTTATTTAACTCGGGTATTTCTTACAATCGTTATGTTCTCAATGACACGAATGCAACAGATACAGGTTGAGAGTATTTGGACACTTTAACATTAGTCTAATGATATAATGCAGGCAACAATGATACAGTTCACATTCAATATCCATCTGTAATGCACATATATAATTGACAGGAGTAAATTTATATTGTGAATCACTTGAATATGAATATGTAATGAGAACTTAATAATAAGAGTGTTAAATCATGTAAGGTAACAGATATCGAGTGCTTATGTAAACTCTAAAGCAGGTTTTACACTATCTGATTTATCATGTTTTTGCTTCTAATTTCAGTGCCAAATCAATATACGACGAACTTTTCTTCAAGAGATTCCGAGTGAGTGTCACCAATGACGGCGTCGTCAACTGGGTCCCAGGGGGCAAATTCATCACTTCCTGTCAACTAGATATAACATATTATCCCTTTGACGACCAAGAATGTCACATAGATCTTGTAGACTGGGCATATCATGGACTTCAAGTCAAACTGGTCAATGGTTCGAGTGTAATAGGATTGGATGCCTATACAGAAAGCGGAGAGTGGGAGATAATAAAGACAGTTGCCCAAAGTAGTGACCAGTATTATGAGTCGGACCCAGGCGTTCCTTTCCCACGTGTGCGCTTTACAATATACTTAAGAAGAAAGCCCATGTTTTACACCATCAATATTATCACCCCTTGTATTACCATGTCTCTACTTGCCCTACTCGTTTTCTACCTGCCGCCTGATTCAGGAGAGAAAGTATCCCTTGGTATCACCGTTCTTCTGTCATTCTCTGTCTTCCTCCTTCTCGTCGCCGAAAATGTGCCCAAGACATCAGAATTCGTTCCTTTACTAGGTGAGTGTATTGCGATATTTGAATCGTTCTGTTTAATCTATTAGTTTTTTTTGTCAAGAATAGTTTTGAAAATACATCTAATTGCATAGATCTTCGTGTGGGCTCAGATTATTGTGATATTGCATTTCACAGGGTTATATAAGAAAAGCTTTATTATTTCACCAAGGATCAAGGCGATCAAGCCATTATGGTGGTATCAGGATTTCCTTAGGTGTTTGCACTGTGGAAGTTACCCTAATGTGTGAAACATCAAAGGCCTTCTATGAAACAATACTTCAGACTAAAAGCTGGCTATCGATCCATATCAGTATTCGATCAGGGCCTCCTGACATGATGTTTTTATGGCTCTACATTTCAAACACAAGTAGAGATTTTATCGACGACTCCACTGATAATGGTCGATAAAGTTGTCTTCTTTACAGCATGGCTTGCCTTGCCAAAGTGAACATAATCTTGGGTGCGTGACTTGAAATTAGCAATGTCTCTGGCACCACCTACTGTCTTCTGGTTAGGTTGCCAGGGGGCAGTTTGCGGTAAAATAGCCTCACAACTTGTAATTCTCTTTCATCACAAGCTTAAGTATTATAATTATGACATTTGGGCCTGTCTTGTGGAGGTCGGTTCATCAGCTATATGGTGTAACATGGTAACATGAGGATGTCAAGAGGGACCTTAACGTCAGCAGTTCATTTTCCTTGAGGGTGACAGAAGGCAACCACATGATAAGGGGTTTATAAGGTCATAAGGTTTATACATCTGCTAAGTAGTATACGAAAAGTAGACTTAGCAACTGGCTTTCAATTGATCTAATCAATCTTATTATGAGTGATCAATGTATTAGCACTGGCAACAGGTTCTAACTCATTATTTCTTTGGGGATGTTGAAACATAATACTTTTTTTATTTTACCGATTTTGAGGGTTCACAAACTGCGAAACTGCACAATCAACTGGCAGTTCTGCTTTTTTGCGTGCAGTAGGAGACAAATATACTATAAACCTATTAAACTTCAACTGAATTTAGATGAAACTAACATATTACTGATATTTGGGTTTCTTCTGTATCCAAAGACTAGCTCATCTCTAAAATGTCTATGGTATAAGTTTTGCAGGTTTTGGTATGTGTTTTTAACAATTTCAGTAATTTTGGTGGAGGTTGCATTATATACCGTTACAAATAAAATGGTTCCAATTTCTGGCAATTTTAAGTATGTGTTATCTACATAATTTTAAAAATCCGTTAAGACACGCCATTAAATCTGATACTTATACCATGCGAAATAGTTTTTCATCCCTGCGGAATTCCTATTCAGCAACAGAGATTGTGTATCTCCGGGGGAATCTTTTCCAATATGCATATTCAAATTAAACAATGCATACAAAATAATATATACTTATAATTATACTCATAGAATTCTTGATTTAAGAGAATACCTTCGATCCATTACGAATTAAGCTCTACACTAAGGGCAATCAGTTATTGAAAAACTTGTACAGATTCCCGGTACCATTGAATTATGCCCAGGGAACTGTTTAACAAAAAAAATAGCAAAAAAAGGTAGCAGGAAAACAAATCAAAAGCACACTTTAGTGTGTGGGGACTATAATTTCCGGCGGTAAGGGTTGTTTTTAAGTGCACTCGGGAACACATCCGATTCTGGAATCGATCGCTTAGAGCATCAGTGAGGTCTTACCTTGTTACACGGAGCAGTGAGCAACGGATAGGGAGGGGCAGCTTTGCGTAAATCACATTCTGCCTGCGGAGAATTCATGCCCAATTGGATTGAGTTTAATGCTATTAGATATATTATATATATGTATATAATAGAGGAATTGAAATTTGTACACGGAGAGACAGATGCCCTATTATTGTTTCTATTATTGCCATATAGTGATAAAGTGTTTTCCAAAATTATGTATTAGAAAACAACCTAAAAGTCCAATACTATCGGCAGTAGTCCTCGATTTTGTAACACCCTCAACAGGATAAAAGGAACTGTCGACTTTTGTATAAAAGAAATTGTATTTATTACTTCATGCGGATTTTAAATGAAACAACAAATTGAAAAACACAATAATATTTCTTGGCAAACATATTTTCCTACATCCAATAAATCTAGTTGGCAACATGTTTAAAGTAAGAATTAAAGAAACATTTCCCTTTCAGTGGAACTCCATCGAATTGTTATTATTAATCGATCATCTTCATCAATCTTCATCAATTGATTATGATTTTTCCTTAGAATAAGGGTTAAAGCTAACATTTAAACAGTTTTGAACTCCACTTTTTTTGGTCAAATTAAGTTGTTTGCGATGGAATCCCTCAAAATGTACATATAATTAAAACAGAATAAAAAAAGATTATAATATATTAAATAGCACCACGTGTACAATTCAAAGACAGCCAAACGTGTTGCTTGTTATGTAGCACTGACAGCTTCTGTAGAAGCTATGAAAAATACCTCAAGAGACTGGATATGAACATTAATAATTCTATAGAAATGATTCTAGTCACTTCCACAATTTACCCTTTTAGTTATCCTTATATTTCTATACATTTTGCAATCATCTTCTTCCATAAACTTTTAAATAGAATAAAGTTTTGTTGTTTCCCAAGAACCTGAATTTACATCTCCCTAAGATAGGTTATTGAGCACAAGAGTTCGTTAAAAAGGGAAATAATAATTTGAATATGTATCAGATTTATATTATTAAACTCATCCTCGTACAATTTTTTAATCTATGGTATCCCAGCTAAAGCAGTTCCAGCCCCAGGATAATATTTATCTGTGGAGTTTCCACTCCCTCAATTACCATCATCTCCCCTGGTGTCAAATTAAAAACACCACATCAATAACATCGACCGAGTCCACACATATCTGTCTTGCACATTGCCGCCAATGACTGTGAAAAAGGGACACCTCATACCAAACCAATCTGTTCAGAGCAGGCAGAATAATTTAGATCAATCTTGCACGTGCTGTCTCTCAGCTTCCACTCATTTATGCATAATCTTCAGAGGCATTAGAGTGGCAGCTTCCGCTTAAAAAAGTATGTTTTTTTACCTTTTGATTCTCTCCAACTTGCGATCCGTGACTTGGTACAAAAGCGTTTGCTCGTTGCTCGGCGTAGCAAATACTTCTGTATTGTGGACGTCCTCACTTTAGACACTTGAAATGTGATAGGACGGTTTTTGATGACCTGGTCCATGCAATGAGTATTCCCGAAGCTTTCATGCAGATAATGTATAATCTCCTCCACGGAAGCAAACAATTGTCAACAATTACTTGTGATAAATTGTAATTTACCACTTTTGGTAATATTTCTTTTTTCTATTTCTTATCTAGAATTTTTAAACAGCCAAACTTCTGTCAAATGACCGTTGAACATATATGCAAACATGCACAGTGTACAAAGAATGTTATGATCAATGAATGTCAAGCCCATTTGAGGATAATGGGCTCACGCTGGTAATAATTCGATGTAGAATAACTATGGTCTTCCACCCACTGCTGTGTCTAACTACACTATAGGCTCTATAACTATATTAAACTACTCTATTTAATTGGTAAGTTCTGAAAATGGTGCCCGTAATCCAGAATAGTTGGAGGGGGAAGTCATTGACAACACCTTTACCGAACACACATTCACTTTATTCCACGATTTGGCCGATAGCTGATATACTTCACTTTCACGACCAGTGAAGTACTTTTGGCTTATACACTCCTAGCATAAAAAATACTCGTATCTAAAGTCCCGTTTTTTCGGCCGCCTGGGCTAGCGTTTTTTGTTTTTTAAAGCGCGTTTCTAGCACGGCGGTGTGATTGGAAAGTTCATTTATTGATTTTAGATTAATTCAAGCCCATCTACTTGACATAATTAGTCAAATGCTTAATTCTGTCCATCCCTAAATAGTTGGCAGTAAAAATGTCAGGTAATGTGATGTTTTATTTAAGGTTCAAGTGAAAATGAGACGTGTTTCAGGAAAATGAGTCACAAGTCGCAAAATTGGTGTTTTTCAAAGTCGTTTACTTACAAGATCTCTTTGTTGGAATATTTTCATTTTTGGAGTGTCTAGTCCTTGTGGTTGTATGAATACATCTACCATATTTCAAGACTGTTTATTAATTATATCAGTGCATGTCTTAGATCATCCCATCGAGTATATTTAGTTACTGGACTGGTAATTATCCACCCAGAAATATTGCAAACGTTGTTTTTTTTTTCAAAAATAAAAATATCTAACTAAAAAGATAAAAGTACTTATTAGATGTCGTTAATGTTTACATTTATTGGAATCGGGTTGGTCTCATCTTTTCAAATATGGTGATATCTCAAAATCCATATTTTGCGACTTATGACTCATTTTCCTTAAACGGATCACAAATGGATGTGTGGGGTTTTTTTTTTACCGGAAATCGTGGAATAAAAGCAAGAAAATCACAGTATGGGGTACTTGGTGAACAATACTCGCCTCATCACCTATGGCCTTGTGGCTTCTGGGCTTACTCGGTGAGTATTGTCCATCTCGTACTCCACATTATGGTATTCTTACTATAATACCCACCACCCTGTCGCATACACACTCATACAAATTCATACAAATTCATATACAAATTCGCAAATCCCACCCACCTACACCTGTACACTTACACTCTCAAACACAAACATGTTTCACGCTATACCTCGTTGTCTTTATTTTCTTACATTTTATTTCAATTGCTTTCATAATTGATCATTTTGTAGTGAACCTGTCACCACACCAATTGCAGTGAATCAGGTCTGACCCAAACTCAGGTTCAATCTCGACATGGCAAAGTATAACCAGACACAGTTCTGTTAGTATCACCGGTTTATTCACCTCTTGGACAACCCTGTAACACCAGTGGTGTGCAGCAGTCAGTCATCAATGTCAGATTCATTGGGAGACTCACCATTGAAGGCAAGCAGTATAAAAGGGTAGTACAAGAGTAACATGGCAATATGATCTAATGTATAGGACAGGTTACAATAGCAATGTAGTACATACAGAGAAGAGGTATAACATACAATCTGTAGTAATTGTAATAGATATAACAGCAACCTGTGAAGCAGGAATAAGATGATACATAGACTTGGATAAAACATAGGATATGATCTACATCAGTGCCTCTAGTAGAGTGAGTTGGTATACACTACAAGCACTGGACAGGTAGGCGACCTGGTGTAGAATAGAGACACTAATGACAACTCTGTGTCCACTCTAAATCTACTACAATACTCCCCCCTTTTTTCTAAGATTTTTACCTCCTCAGGTAAAAATCTTCAAAGGTAGGGAAGAAAACACCAGGGCAATACACAATAAAAGTAGATCAACAGTAAGAAGTAAAATATAGAGAATTCTCAACGTGAACCAAAATCAGCAATAAAAATACAGGTAGGAGCATTTGGTGTCCTCACTATATATCAAGATTAGGTCACAACATCTCTATAAAGAATTTACTAGGAAAAGTTCAAATGTCGAAAACTTATTCCACCTTAAAAAAGAAAGTTAATTACTTCAGCCAGTGGTTCCAGGACATAAAGGAGCTTCCAGAGTCCTGATCCGCAATGTTATACAACAAAACAAGGCTGTAACTAAAGGTTTTCAGTTAAATTCTTTAAATACCGTGATTGAGAAAATAATTTCTCAGTTTCATGTTATCCAAGGACGTTCTGAGTCAGCATTTTCCCGCACATTCTGTTTTGTAATCAGCATTGGTTTCCATCAAAGAGAGAGGGTTCATGTTGGCCGTCGGATTCAGTCCGTGATCCAGTCCATGTTCCGCTATCCGGGCTTCAAGGGGCAGGTTAGGGGTTCATCATCAGGTCCATCCTTCCATACGTCTGGGCAAAGCGTCAATCATTGGTCAGGTCGAAGGGCGTTTCCAGGCATCAGCAGGAACTTGGTTACGTTCATCAGGGACATCTCTCCATGCATGAGCAGCAAAGACAATCATTGTCTGCCTTACTCATACATGATCAACGATCCCTGTCAAGCACAAGAACAAGCACATTGAGGCTGATTCCTCTTTTCCTGGAGAGTCATTTCCACTAATGAGAGTGACTTACTCCATCCAATCTGGGCCCCCAACTTCAACTGCTGTTGGCAATTGAGGGTCCCTCCATCCTGTAGCACAAAAAAAAATTAGGGAACTGCTTTTTAGTTCAGTGAAAATGCAACACAACATTAGGCCTACATGATGAGTTACACAGACACTTGCAATCAGAACAACTATTCACAAATATCATACACAGGAGTTATCAATCAAAATGACAACTATTCAAGCTAAACCTCTAGAAGGGTTCTAGCTCAATATCTACAACTCTGGTCAATGGTACCACTCAGGCTGGACAGCAATACTTCAAACAGCCATTGTAGCATCTCCACTACCAGTCTATTCCACATCCACTATAATACAGCTCCTCATCCAGCGAGATCCAGAAGTCTTCCAGAACAAAGGTGCAACACATACAGCCAGCATAGTACCTCATAAGTTCACATCACCCCAGTGCAACTCCAGCAAGGTTCTCCATGTTCACATCCTGGATAACTCGCTACTCTCCCTAGCACGTACAGCGTTGTAACTACTGCAGGCTATTCTGGTTTTCTGCTGAGACTCACAGAAAATGTCCACCAAGTCAAATGTTTTCACAAACCAACTTTGCAGCAATTTCACCTCAGTTAGATGTGATTCAGACTTTCCGATACCGACCTAACTTATTTCAAGTTAGGGAGCAGTATAAGCCAAGCCACCGCTAGCATGATCATTCATTCAGAGCTTTGGACAGGTTTGGTTCATTCCCAGTCACTGTTACGCACTGTGACATGGGAGAACTGTCACACCATAACTTTCATTGATTACCAATGGCAAAACAGCAGCATTTCACTATTCTCTACCATGATCTGACTTATCACAAGTCAGAGGGTAGCCTAGATCTAGCCACACTCAGCTATCAAATCAGCTACTTGCTACAGTGTAGACGACGGTTCTTCCTGGACATAAAGGACAAATCCTAAATGCCGTAGGGGACAGGGAAGCATTCATCCATCTTGCATCCCTATAGTCGGACTTCTCGTTGTGTTTAGGTTTGGGGATCAGATCATAATCCCACAAGCACTCCTGGTCTAGGAACTTCTCTGCAACTGATCTGGGGGTTGTGCGTGCACTTCCCCATTGCAGGTCTTTTCCATTCACCAGCCTGAGGATAAGGATATCGGCAGGATACCTCACAATCTACTCAGCTGTCTGCAGTTCATATGTGGTGCTCCCATGTGAACTGGCATGCTTCGAAATGCCCATCCCACTTGGAATCGATCTTCCTTCAGGCCTTCAGAGGACAAGATCCATAGACCCCATCCCCCTACTTCAAAGCACTGGCTCTTGAGGAGGTTTGGAATATGGGCACAGCATTTTTCCATACACTTCCTATAGCCACATTTTCTCTAGGGACTACTAGACGGATTGCAGAAGACTACCACGGCCGATCTCTCGTCACCTGATACATTCCGTACGCAGGATTCCCAAGGCAAAGAACATCTGCAACCCCTGATCTGGCTCGCACACAAACTCATCTCATGTTTCAGAGCCACTGTTACTATCCAGCTCAGAAAGAGTGACAGATCCAGGCTGTGATTTCCACTTGTACTTTCCCATGTATTTCCACATGTACTTTCACAAACCCAGATCCCCGTCCTTCTCACCTCAAAGAATTTCACAGAGGATTCCTCTCGCTTGTTCTCAGATCTCGACTTCAGCTAAACACAGCTTACTATCCAAGAAAAGCAATCCTGATCAGTCAAGACCACATTAATGGATCAGATAACCATCAGCTCCAATAATATCATTTCACTATCAGGGCCAATCAGACCACTGACAACAACATCTGTAATCTTGTATGTCCTGTACCCTCCAACAAAGCACACTCCACTCATACCATCTCTTCCAGACTATTAGATAGTCAGGAATCTCCAAAGTTCTCTTTGGCAGTACTGAAACTTTCTGTATCAGGGCAGTCTCAAGGGAATCAGCTCATCCTCAAGATTCTGTCCTTCCACAGCTTGGAACCCGGCCTGGCCCCATCTCAATTCTGAGACAAGAGCCGGGCTATCCAGGGAACTCTTTCTACCTGGACGGGTGTCCTTTTCCAACAATGAACTAGTATTTCCCGTTCTCAGAAGCGCCTGTTCACTTGGGAAGGCTAACTTCCTACTAACGCCTGCCTGAGCAACACCCCCAGTTCCTGTACTACACATAGATTACCTTCGGATTGTGGTAATATGAAGTAGTTTGTCTTCTCCAACCCCCATTTCAGATCATTTGAGGGTCACCTTGAGTCTTTCAAACCATCCAGCCCTGAAGGCTGGCATGGGGTCCAGTTACTCCACTTGCACACATTCAAGTTCTACCAACAGGAATATCAGTCAGAAATCCGGATAGAAACCAACTGGAAATCCGGCTAGAAATCAGCAGTAATTTCAGCCAAAATCCAGGCAATAATCTTAGCTTTCTCAGCCAGCAATCATCTGTAAAATCCGGCTGGGAATTCCCATGAAATCCGGCCGGGAATTCTCCCAAAATCCGTCAGGAATTCCGACGAAAATCCGCCGGGAATTCCGACGGAAATTCCGCCGGGAATTCCGACGGGAATTCCGACGGGAATTCCGACGGGAATTCGTGAAGAAAATCCGTCCGGAAATCCGTCCAGAAATCCGTCATAAATCCGTCTGGATATCCGTCCAAAATCCGTCTCAAATCTTAACTCAAACAATCACTAATCTGAGGTACCTTTTCAGGTTAAAACCTCAGCTGATCATTTCAGTCACACTTGCAATAGCAAGTCAAAATCCAAGCGCAGGATCAAGGCGAAGAACTGGTCTCGGATGGTCTTCCTTCCTGTCTTCAGCATACTCGTCTCGGGGAATCCAATCTCCTGACTCGGCAGGGGCAAATCCATTCTCCTGACTCGGCAGGGGCAATCTCCTGACTCGGCAGGGGCAAATCCATTCTCCGAGAGAATATGGGACTGACTACCAACTGATGTACAAGGCTCCAAGGTCAAGAGAGGTCACGGCACCAATTGTAGTGAACCTGTCACCACACCAATTGCAGTGAATCAGGTCTGACCCAAACTCAGGTTCAATCTCGACATGGCAAAGTATAACCAGACACAGTTCTGTTAGTATCACCGGTTTATTCACCTCTTGGACAACCCTGTAACACCAGTGGTGTGCAGCAGTCAGTCATCAATGTCAGATTCATTGGGAGACTCACCATTGAAGGCAAGCAGTATAAAAGGGTAGTACAAGAGTAACATGGCAATATGATCTAATGTATAGGACAGGTTACAATAGCAATGTAGTACATACAGAGAAGAGGTATAACATACAATCTGTAGTAATTGTAATAGATATAACAGCAACCTGTGAAGCAGGAATAAGATGATACATAGACTTGGATAAAACATAGGATATGATCTACATCAGTGCCTCTAGTAGAGTGAGTTGGTATACACTACAAGCACTGGACAGGTAGGCGACCTGGTGTAGAATAGAGACACTAATGACAACTCTGTGTCCACTCTAAATCTACTACAATTTTATAATTAATCATAATCAAGTAACATCAATTGCAACAATGCCTCCATCTCCTACTTCTGCGGTGTTCGCTAATCTGCCTTAATGTATTCGCTATAGAAAGATAAATAGTGGACTTTGTCGATCGGCTGTATGATTTATCATGGACATGTAAATAGAGCATTATGTTCATTTACCAAGGAAATGTTAAGCATTATTAATGTTGGGAGCATCAGCTGGTACGTCTAAGTCCTTGGGGTAGCAATTATCTCATGCGTATGAGTGCCGTACATGGACTGTATGTAAGTAGACATTAATAACCCAATCAACAAACCCAACATTTAACCTCGGTACATCCGGAAAAAAATGTCCCGAGTAGATTCGTTTGCTCGTCAGATGAATGTTGGCCAATAAGATGACATTGTTTGGAGGATTCTACTATCCTTTTTATGATATAGACTCAGATCGCCATTGAGATATAACAATGAAATTGACAAGTATTATTCCTCCAGTTAATATCAAATGCACTACCTAAAGTACATGCATTACATGAATATAGAATGTACTTGAAGTCAAAAGTAGGTTCAAATATGGCTGGGGTAAAAAGTTTAATGGAATAGCACAAGTACAGTTGCACATGTTTTCATCGAACTAAAATTAGTTGAGAGTTCATTCACCCCTTATTGGCGGACCCGCCACTTCGTTCTACTGTCCATTGATTTGTCTGCATGGCTGCACTGCCAGTGGGGACCGAAATTGACCCCGTGTTTACCTTCACTGCAAATCCCATTGCAGATGGTTTCAAAGAAGAATTTTAGGTAAATACAAAGAGACCGGTGAAGGTTTTCTTCTATTCAAGAACAAATCAAGTATAAGACTAATGGTGTCTCTCTTACTAAGTGTCCTTTTATTTCTGAAAATGGATGTATAACTCATCGAATGTATATCGTCTTTACCACTGATGTCATTGATAAATGTAGTGGAGAGAATTATCTTGCTTCCGACGACTGTACCTTAAAGAAATAGTTTGGTCTCCCAATAGCATTGCCATATGACCTCTGCAATCCAGCTAGCAGTGACGCCAAATCCCACGGGGCGAACAAATGACCACTAGTTCAATGGCCCAAAGTTGTAGGTGACCATTTTTACTTGCACTCGTATATATTCTGGTGCCCCAAGAGATTCTCCTTTAAATGGGTTTGGAAAATGGCGCAGAGCCACTACTCGGAACCTCCCATAGTTTGTCACTGTGCTATAGAGTCGCCTTTCTTCCCACGCATGGCCAGAAAAGGACATAATTTTCGTCGTGACAATACTGCGGAGGATGTGAGAAATAGGACGTGTACGATTGTATGTGTAGGCAATCAATTGCGACCACCGTCAATAAAGGACATATAGAGGCAGGCTGGAGTTGTAGAGATTTTATGAGATAATTATTCGGGATGTAGACATAATGTGTAAAATCGTCAAAGGATATATGGGACAATCAGAATACAGTAGAAAGAACTGTTTCATTCTAAATGTATGCTCAAAATCATATTGAATTGATTACTTATTCCCTCACATATTCAGGCCCCCGGTTCAGGCCAGCTAGATACATCTAAAAACATACAGGTCTTTGTTTTTGTTGGTTGCAGACTGGATAACACTGAAATCTGAGCACTCACACTTAGAAAATAAGCGCAATTTATAGAGATTTGGTTTCAGCATAATTATATCTACAGAATGGTGTAGGCCTATAATTAGATGGAATGCATCGAGTGGTTGTTCAAATTTAGCGTATCAGACACATGAGCAGTGTAATATAGTAAGAATACCACAGTGTGGAGTACGAGGTGGATTATACTCACTGAGTAGGCCCTAAGCCTAGAAGCAAAGAGGCCGTAGGCCGGGTTGCTTCTGGGCTTACGAGGAGCAGATCTAGTCAAGTCATTGGAAAGGGACAAATACAATAACAATCTACTCCGTGGATGGTTGAAAGACCAGGTTCAGAATCAGACATGTACTTTAATTGTTAACTCAAAATTTAAAAAGCACTATCAACAGCATGTGTAAGGACAGGCTTTTAAAATATCAATGCAGCATCCCTATGAAAAACGTGGATGATGTAGATGCCTTATTAAATCCACTACCGCTACCTAGCTTTGAGTACCACATGTTTGGGACAAGTATTTGTACGATAACAGCTCCATCTTAGACTTTTTTGCTTCAATCTCCATGGATTGCTTTCAATGTGAATTAATCTGCTATGTTGACGATCGCCCACTTTAAAATGAGTCCTGTACTATTTAAACATTTCAGAAAATTTTAGTAATTTTATTTTTTAATAACTCTATATTCTATATATATATTACATGTTTTGTGTTTCTTTTCTATGTTCTATTTTTTCAGCGCAGTTTTATATCATAATCCTATTAATCAGTTAAATTTTAAATTCATACATGCTGGAACTTCTGTATCAAAGAATTTCTCTTCTTCTATTATATTTTTTCAGTGCAGTTTTATAACATCATAACCCTATGCATCACGTTAATTTCAAATCCATATGCTGGAACGTCTGTATGAACGAATGCAACTTACGTCCACAAGAATAACGATATCCTATGTTTTACTTTCAGGCATATATCTGACCTTGATTATGGCAATGACCGCAACTTCCATTCTGATTTGTGTGGTCGTACTAAATCTTCATCATCGAGACCCAAATGCCCCAGTGCCCAGGTGGCTTCGGCATCTCACTTATAACATAATGGCACCGATGGTGTGTATGCGGAGCCATACCAATACCAGAGGTTCTACCGTCTACCAACTCTGCGAGTTTGCTAAGGACTATGCTATGACCCTCCATGAGAACCATTCCGACCAGGACCAAAGGGAACAACAACAGCAACAGCAACAGCAAACTGCGCAGACTTCACTAGATGACAATGGAATCTGTGACCACATGTGTTATATAATGAAAGGGTCCGCGAAAAAGAAAATACTTCTCGAAGAGGTTGTGAAGCACCTGCGTCAAATAACGTGTAAGATAAAAGAAAATGATGAACAAGACGGCCTCAAGGCCGAATGGAAAAATGTTGCCAAAATCTTGGATCGGTTCTTCTTGATATTATTTATTCTGATTGTTATAGTATCTTCCCTTGTCCTTCTAATCTTGTATCCTCTTTCAGGAAGAGGTTTTAGTTACGATTAATCTAATAATGTTTCTTGTGGATGAGCGCTTGTCAATTCTGGCGCTACTGCTGAATCAGTATATACAGAAAAAGATCTAATGCCATGAACTTGTCCAAGAAGAAAATTGTCATTGCGGAGATTAATTGAACACGAGAGGAATGTATGTTTGTAGATGTGTCGATCTCGTGTTCAAAATGTTAATGGTTCTGTGGAAGATACTCAAAAATTGCCAATATGACATTTAACAAAGTTCTCACCTAGAGAAATAACTACCCGTGTAATTTATTGTATAATTCACTAGGATATCACCGGTGATGTGTTGCGTATATATATAATAGTATATGTCCCTCCATAAAAACATTGGAAGTACAGCATCAATATTATAGCCTCACTTACTTGGTATCTAAACGTATATATATATATATCATTTGTATCTATGTGAGCATCACCTTTCACTGTTCACCAGTTTATCAAGATAACGAAGAACGTACAGTATGCAAACGTATGCATTTCAACATATCGCAATCATTTCTTAAAATGATCTGAGGCAATTGCTGGTGTCTCAGTCCATTATATTGTGCCCTCTAATTAATCAATACTCCAACAGATATTTTTGGTAGTATTTACCCATATCTATATCATGCTAGACTGTCGATATATAAATTTAATGCATTGTACAAATCCCAATTCCTCGGAATTGCCATTCGAGAATATTATTGATGCAGATAATGCCAATTTTTGTCTGAAGTAGAGTGAATATCGTCATCACTAAACCAGGCATGGTGATCTTTGGGATTGCTTAACTTATTCAATTCCGCCATCCAGGGAGGTATGGTATCTTAATATTTATTACACCCCTGTGATATAGTTACCCGTATTACCTTCAACAGTGTATATGCACTGCCCGGCGAGGGTGGTGCATAACAGGAAGAATATGTCACCCTTGGCGCATACAACATACATCGGCCGAGTATTCTTTTATTTATTTTAGGGGTGTTATTTATAAATATTTAGGGTTGTTATTTATAAATATAGAATGTACCGTGGGAGAAGTTTGGATTATTTTGATTACGGTGGACGAACTGGGGCTGCCCTTGTTCCTTCTGCCGACTCGACGCATTTTGGAGAGCGTTCACCCGCGGTACATTCCATATATCATACCTCCCTGTGCCATTGTATGGATTTGTAATTACATGCTTGTACGAGAGTTAGGTGAGAGGCAATGCATGCTGTTTGAATAGACGAACTTTCAAATCATTTAATTGTGTTATGTCTGATTCAGTTATAAGAAATCACTCACCTGATAATACCATTATTCATTTAATCTTCTCACACAACACTTGCATAACAACCTTGATATCAAAATAACATGTTAACGGTTGGTCAGCATTTCCACGAAAGCAATTTAAGAAAGGATGGTCATGGCTAAACTTTAAGACAGTTGGTTAATGTATCAATAAACATATCCAGCAAAGATTATCCACGACTAACCCTTTCACGGTTTTTATGTTTTAAATCACTTTTTCTAACAATTTATTAATAGTAATTAATGTATAAAAATCTCAAAGGTTTGACAGAAATGATTCGTTCCCAACATTCCGAAGTCCATAATTTATAGCTTGTGTTTTCCTGTAGATGTCAATTATGTCAGTTTAGTGCTTGCTTTAAGCTATACTAGTTCACTTTTAACACAGGGTATGCACATTTTGTACAGCTAACCAACATGTATAACAATCGCGCAAAGCCATGCATTATAATTGAGAATAAAGATATTACAAATACTCTCGAGTTGGCAATTGATTTACGTTATTTTTCTCTATCGTCGTAGGTTTCTATATGAGTGAAATCGACAGAAAATGTAGAATTCGCCTTCACCAATCCACTCAAATACCCCAAATGTAAGGCAAAAATAAGGTTCAAAATACAGTCCAACATCACCAAAGACATTTTCTGAGTCAACACAATATCAAATATTCAGATATAACTAGTATTGAACATTTTTCAGTTGAATTAAGCAGAATTTACTGTATATGTAGAGCTGTCCATTGTACATTTTCTGAAGATCTGACCCATTATATATACATATTACAATTAACTTGAACTGCGCCCGATGTAGTACTGTGTGAATGGTTTCCAACACCAGGTCGCAGCAGTGGGCCGCCAGAGTAGGTCCTATTCATGACTTTTCTTTTCTCACAGTGTCACTTCTGAATCTAGCTGGTAATGTGGAATATTTTGCCTGAGAACTCACGTAATGAGGAAGACAGACTATCATTTGTTGCCAAAATAAAAGGACAGATTTATGCTCATATGATGATGAACAGTACAGATAAATTAGATTTGAAAACTAATATTTTTGAATATATGATCAGTCTTAAATGACTTGAGGACTAACATGGTCATATATTGTTGATATGTTAATTGTACTTGTGTTGATTAGTGTACCTATGAAGTAGAATGACACTGATTGTCAGATATTTGAGGATATATTATTATTATGTATTTGTTGTCAGAGCGATGTTTTAGTGCTCAAATGTATCCTCTTATGATGGCTACCAAGTACAAAGCGCAATTCGATGTGTAATAACCCTGGTTATTATTGGGGAGGAGACACAACAACGAGAACAAAGTTCTAGTGGTGCAAATCTAAAATTTTAATAGCTGATGAATGACATAACAAATGGTCATAAGAATGCATAATGGTGTTGACATAAAATAGTAGACAGTAATAAAGCAAATTATGGAAAAACATAATGGTAAAAAGACACTCCACCTGGTGGTAAAATACAGGAGGGTAAAAGATGAACAATCTGCGTGATCTGCGTAAGAACGCCTCGTGTTCGCATTCTGCGTACGCTGAGTAAGATATTAGGGAGATTAAGCAGGCCCCACTCAGGAGCAAACCCATCCCTAAGCACATGGAATGAGGTCACATAATTATGCCAAGATGTGACCCTCGTATGGGCGGGGAGTTATACATAAGAATGCCACTTCTTGCATTGAGGCTACCTAAGCATTCCATATCAAATCAACAAGTTTAAAAGGAAAACAATGGTTGGTATCAATCTTGAATATGTTTGTTAATGTACGTTTTATCAGAGAAAACATGATGCAAAGTGTAGGCTACTACTCTATGGCCTGAGAACCATCGCTTGAACATTTTCTGGACATCTGGACACTGACATAGTGACCTCATTTCAACGTCCTAGGGACGGCTATGGTCCTGAGGAAGGGTTGCTTAATCTCCCTAATAGCGGTTGAAACATGTAAGTAGTATACAGAAAGTTGCCTTTGGCTATGGCAATACAAATATAAATACACCACTGATGTATCTTAGGTTCCAAATCTGTACAAATTCTCCTGTAGAGCCAGCCAGATTTGATTTTTTTTAAAGGAAAGGGCGTAGATTGATTTACACTTAAATACACATGTAGTTTTGTGGGACAAATTACATGCAGTCTACAAGTCATCTCGACCCCCAGCCACAGATTAAACCTAGAGAAGACATTTATACCTATCATCTGGGTATTATATGGGAGTATAGCAAATACCCGTGCTACGCTACGGGATTTGCTAGAGGGTTGGTGGCTGGGTCCCGCATCTTCAACATTTTGAGTCACAGTTATGGCATTCGGCAGACTTAAATTCCACGTTGAGATGAACTGAATGTGTGTAACACTCAGAGATATAGGAACACATACATGGTGAGAAGTAGCAATAGGGGTAGGCAAAGAAACAGAGAAGGGTGAGACGGGGAAAGAGAGAGAGCAAAAAGAGGTCCGGACTGTGAGAAAATCCGAAATAGACAGAGAGAGACAGATAGTGTCAGACAGGGAGGTACAGATACAGAGATATTTCCTTCAATGTTTAAATTAGTAAATTATAATAAAAGTGTTTCAAAATGGATTTATACGATTGGCACATTAGCAAGAGAAAGTCATCTTCTAGAGGTGTTCCATGCTATGAGCAGGTGTGAGGAATACCTAGATAAAAGAACATGGACTGGAATTGTGTAACATACAGAGATACAGGGACACAGACATGGCAAGAAGTACAGATACAGAGAGAGGGGGAAGCAAAGAGACAGAGATATTTCCTTCAATGTTTAAATTTGTAAGTTATAATAAAAGTGTTTCAAAATGGATTTATACGATTGGCACATTAGCAAGAGAATGCGTTCCATGCTATTAACAGGTGTGAGGAATACCTAGATAAAAGAACCGTGAACTTTTGCAACCTTGCACTTGGTAGAAATTGAAAGTCCCAAAACCTACTTCAGAAGGGACAAACAAATCACCAATATATCAATTCTCTGTTCTATGGAATAAATCACAAAAAAATAAGAGAATACTTTTATGTGAGGTTCTATCGTATTTTAAACGATGGGATTAGGCAGATTCCAACAATGCAAAGGCGCCAAAAATGTATAGGTGTGTTTCCGATTTACCCCCTATCTAGAAAAACCTACCCCACCTAAAATATTTGTTATCTTATATTGAAAAGAGATCAGTCTGGACACAAGCCTGCCTAATCACTAAACCCCTGAAAGGTAGACATCTCATGTTTAAAACAACTATTATTACGAAATTTACGTTATTTTTCAGTTCGTTGTAGGTAATTACCTAAGATGAAAATTGAAAGAAAAGTCCCCATCGCCCCCACCATATACATCCTAGTTCTCAGCTACTATAAATCGGAAAGAGACCCATTTTCTCAGTAGCTGAATACAAATATCAAAATACAAATACTTTCCCCATATCCTATAGCACATCTAATACGTACTTTTGTATGTTTGAGAAAATAGTTACTGATATTTCCGGACAATTACTGGTAAAGTTGTTAAATATTGGTATGACTACATGTTGTGGACATTCCCCACCGGCAGCGCTGCAAGCGGCCAGGCTGGGATCCTGAATTTGTGAATAATAACAGAGAAAGACAGTTCATCTGGGAAACCCACATAAGTAATACGAGTTCATTAGTTCATTAGTTTATCCTATACGGAATCAAGCTTCCGTATATAATTAATTACTAAATATACTATTATTATAAAGCCATTTTTTTTAAAATTTCCATTACGGCCAGACAGACAATTAAATAATGTTCACATGTAAATACACTACGTCCATCATGGATATCCTAAAGTGTTGCTCCTCCTTCTGTGTGGCATGTATAGAGCATGAGCCTATCAGGGCCTACCCATGCCTACCGACTTGAGCTACTCACTCTTTATTCCATGGTTTGGCCGTGAGCGTACAATATAATCGATATACTTGCCGCTCACAAGGTGGACAATATAAACTCTGTGTATTGTACAGTGCCGTCACGACCGTTCGAGACTATCGGTGAGCTATGCGGACAACACAATTTGATGAAATAAATCAAATAAAGTTGTAATAAGTTAAGAATCATGGCCTCGTAGTTCTCGGCCATACTCGGAGAATATAGCCCCCCTCATACGCGATACTATGCTGTTCTTGCTATAATACTCTGTACCAGCGTCATAATAAACTCAGTCTTGATATAGCTAGGGCCCCAGAAACCAGAGGTTTTTGTCTCAGTCTCTGGTGCATTTTCAACATTTTTGGGCTTAAAATTGATGTACATGAGTTGTTGGGGGGGGGTTTTTTGTTTTTTTTTGTCTTTTTGTTGTTGTTGTTTTTTTTGGGGGGGGCTATTTTTTAATGAGATGTTTGAGTGACAAGAAAAGAAAACTTTAAACCACATCTGGTGACTACTATCGATCATCTTCATTTGTGCATATTCTTTCTTAATTTAGATCCAAATTTTTAAAATATATATGAAACCAATTATATGAAGTACACAGCTGAAAGTACTATAATATACAAATTTAGCAAAATATATGAACATGTCGTCCATGTAATAGGCCTAGTATTCCTATGCGAGGACTGTCACTGTAAATTTATCATTGTGTTATCATGTGTTTGTTGTAGACACGAAATTGTATATATGAGGAGTAGGAAATGTAACAGTATGATATAGACAAACATTGGCAGAGCTGCCAGCTTTGGAATGGGCAAAAAGCTGTAGACTTTCTGGTACACATGCTTTCTGGAATTGAGGACATGCTCCCCAGCGAAAATATGAAGACAAAATCAGTGCTATTTGAGAGTATTCTAGTGGCTCTACGTGTGTCATCAGAACAAGCCACAGTTACAGTGTTAAAGACTAAGTAAATTTACTAAACTATATAAATGTGTTTTGTGAAGGTGATACGTCACCGCGTATATTGGGTCGGGAGCATGACAACAATAGCTAGGGCCACGCCCCCATGGTAACGCCACGTCATAATCCCACGCCCCTTCCATTCTATCATAACAAACTCACTCCACGCCCATCTTCCCAGCTGCACGCTCATTAATTTTTTTCTTTTACTGCCTTTATGTAATTGTTTATGGTACAATAAACCTCCTATTTCGGATGCTTCAAGCCAACCTCAGTGTTTGCGATTTTATTACAGCTTGCAGGGGCCCGTTGCTCCGTTTCTCGCTAACTATTTTCCCATACACTTTCAATGGGGAAATAGTTAGCGAGAAATGGAGCAACGGTCCCCAGTGACTGTACAGTGAACGAGTCATTATATATATATATATATACAGTTAGGTGAGAACATCCTGGACTTCCGGGGGAAAAAAAGAAATCCTGTAGAACATTGATTGTATGGTCCCTGAAAAAACATACGTGTACCACTGCTGCTGCTATAGTTACGTGTGGGGTATGACCGAGGAAAAGCGGGGTCAAAATTCGATATGTTGCCCTTGAAATTGAATTAAAAAAGGGGGTCAAGGGGTCAAGGGGGTCAAGGGCGGCGTCTATATACTAATGTTATGTATTACGTACAAAGGAATATCCACTAGATGCAGCCACAGTCGAACAAGGGGGTGACTGGGAGAGCACCTCTAGAAAATAATTATAACAACTAATATCATAATATTATATTCAAGAATAGGCTACATTCAATTGTATCACTAATTAACTTAAATAAAGAAAGTATCCCCCACCCCACCGGGGGAATTTAGGTTATGCTGCGCCTGACACATACTTCATCACTATTAACATTATGACTCGTAATTAATAATTAGTTCTTTCAACCAAAACATACCAATCATCTTCATTAAATTTATCAGGGTATAACGCAGCCCCGATTAGCTTCAATGAATGACTTAAAAGCTTGTGTCATTTAACCTAGAATTTTATTACTTATGCACTTATTTTGCAACAATCTCCCGGCGGTTTTCCCCGAACCTTCCAACAAGTAGAAATCTTGTGTAGAAGTTCCATTTTTTTGTCCTCACATTTTGGTAGCCTTGAATGTTAGGTAAATATCAAACAGAAGCATTTGTAACATCCCTTTACTTTCTGGCTAAGAAGTCATTGAAAAGTCATCAAACATCATGTGAATCGTCATTAAAAGTGATCAAATTCAAAGTGCTCGGGACAAAACCTACCAATTATCTTCATTAAATAATTTATCAGGGTATATCGTAGTCCTGATTAGCTTCAATGAATGACTTAAAAGCCTATGTCATTTAACCTAGAATATTGACCGAATTAACTTTCAAGCTATAAATTAATCTTGAAGATGAGAAATGATCGTGTTATACTAGGTGGGCCGGGTAGTTTAATTGATGTTTTCTTATTGGGATGGAATAAAACCCCGTGTTCTAGGTTTTTATGTTTTATTCACAAGCTTTCGCCCGAACATTCGGCTTCGTCAGGTGATACATTAAATAGGGGAAAGCATTAGTGCTATTTTTTCAAGTCCAAGCACCGATAGGCCTACATGCATTCTCGTCGCGTCTCTTTCCAACTCCTCTGACGGCAACATGCGGTTAATATGCTTCATGCTTTTATTTGCATGTACATTGGGAAGTGCTTCCTCCAAAAGTAAGTTTATTTTACACGTTTATTCTATTAATGTAGTACTCATTAATAGTCTATAATTGCTTTGACTGGCGTTGAAACAAGGCTGTCTGTTTAAACTGTCTATTCATTTTTCATGAATAAACTTCCAGTGTTCATCTGGCATGGAAACAAACGAAACACGATGGAAACATCCATATGTATCAAAGAGAGTAAAAACGTTACAGCAACAGAAAATTAATATATTTGTTGGTGAAAATTATTTCACACTACAACAGCAATGATCCACAGTAAATTAATATTTTGAGAGATATATCAGATTTCTGGTTATTGTATATACCAGCCATCTAACATAATACAATAACCGCAGATCTAAAACTCAACAAATAAATTCAAACCCAGGATCAGACAGGGACATGTTTTGTGCCTTTGCATATTTTAGTTTATAGAGTAAATGATATTGTCGTTATAAATAGCGTTTTTCTATAAATTTACTCAAATCTTTTATTTTGTCAAATCTACGGTTAAATACAATTCGTATCAATACAATTGTATTCCACACTCTAACCCTTTTATATTAATTCACAATGCACTTGTCAATTGCAACCCCCACCACCGGGGGTATGGGGGAATGTCCTGGGCATTTGGAGAAATATGATGAAATCCCGGACCCCACGGGGAAAGAAATTTGTGTAAGATCCCCGACCCCGTGGGGCACATTCTTTGCATTATAATATTTGCTCATAGTTGGCTGAACGATCCCTGCTGGAAGGTCATGTGATCACAGAGGTACAGCAAGTTGCGGAAAGTTCAAAACAGAGTCACAAACAGAAAAGCTAGATATGGCAATGAGAATGGACATGAAAATTTGATATATTTTGTTTGCTGTTAAAGAAGGCTTTTGCTCCATTGCCTGAAAAAGGACAGCAACTCACACCTTCACTATCTCTCCCCCCCCCCTAGACAGATTTTTAATGCCCATAGCAGTGTGAGGCCATCATCACACTTGAAATATACTGGATATAGTCAGGGTTCTTATGTCCATGAAGTTGCCCCTGTAGGGTATTGATGGAGAAAGTGAAAACTATACATTTTCGGAAACGTCAGGACCCATAGATTATGAAAACCAATGTTGCCCAAAACGTGTCGGCCATCTTGGCCGCCATATTGGACAATCCAAGATGGCCGCCATTCCAAACCTTTTTATGCCCATAACTATCTTATTACTGGTCATAGAAACTTGATTTTGGTGTCTACACCAAGGTTTTCAAGGTCAAGGAATACAATGAAGATATCTATTTGAGTCTGGCATGTGTCGGCCATCTTGAAATCCAAGATGGCCACCATTCCAAACATTCTTTTGCTCATAACTTCTTAATTTTTTATAATAGGAACTTGATTTTGGTGTCTACACATAGGTTTTCAGGGGCAAGGAATACAATGAAGATGGCTGATTGGGTCTGGCATGTGTCGGCCATCTTGAAATCCAAGATGGCGGCCATTTGGAAAATGACTGTTATTGTAAGAAATCTCAAATCCAGTCTAACTTCTTACTTTTTTATAATAGAAACTTGATTTTGGTGTCTATACATAAGTTTTCAGGGGCAAGGAATACAATGAAGATGGCTGATTGGGTCTGGCATGTGTCGGCCATCTTGAAATCCAAGATGGCCTCATTGAAAACATTCTTTTGCTCATAACTTCTTAATTTTATATAATAGGAACTTGATTTTGGTGTCTACACATAGGTTTTCAGGGGCAAGGAATGCAATGAAGATGTCTGATTGGGTCTGCTATGTGTCAGCCATACTGAAATCTAATATCTAGAAATTCCCAAATTGGATTTCATGATGGCGACTTCTTTTACCCTTTGGCATTATTATTGTCATGTCACAGATATTGGATACTTGGCTAAGCCTTGTCATATGGGCAGTTTGAGTGGTACTGGGACTTTTAGGTTAATTTTTGGGAAATAATCTTAAACAATCTCTTAATGCAATGAAAGGTTTTGTATTTGTCTGAGTTGATATAATATGTGGTTTTATTCCTAGTTTGCTCCAGTGAAAGCAATTTATTAACTTAAAGGTGTATCCTCGCTGGGTGCCCAGCGTAGTGTCATTAATCATTCTCAACTTGTGATATGGGTCTGGAAGGCGGCCCCAGACGGTCATGTGACACCCTTGCATAGATAATTCCCCAAACCAAAACAGTCCTTATCAGGGGCACATGGCCCTTCCAGTCAGATAGACATAAGGAACTTATAAGTAACCAGGGTATACAAAGCAATACTCCTCCCCCCATGTGGTGTTGTTGTGTCATGTGACTGGTGTAAACACAGTGTTGATTGATAGCTAACTGTTTCAGTTTGAATGTGTAACAGTAATATTCTCAATGGAGTTAATGAATTAGTGATGTAAGGAGTACTACGATTTTTAATGTAAGTAGGCACCATTGCCTCCATATATTCATTTATATCTGTGGCTAGTTACATGAACAAACATTGGCTAAAACATGAGATATTAGGGAAGACATTCAAAAACTGTGCTCTGCTTTTCATGGCACTGTGTCTGACAGGGGAAAGCTCCCGCTGGCCCCACCCTCCCCTTTTATACCGAAGGTGCCCCTTTAAGCACAATATGGATGCTCTTTTCTCAGACTACAGATTTCCTTACATAACATGCATTACCTGTAATAGGCCAGCGGCCAAGGGCCAAAAGCCATTATTTAAGAAGTTATCCCTCCCCTAAGTATAAAAAGCTCAATTTGAGGTATTTTGTGTTGAAGATCATGAATTTTCCAAATTTGAAGAAAAAAATTGCCGAAAATGTGGCAAACAGTGTCTAAATGGCCTGTTTCCATAGAAACTAGTGATTTTTTTGTATTTCAGCAAGAAATAGGTTTTTGTGTCCCATATCTACACTTTTGTCAGCATTGTGACCAAATTTGGGAATAGTGATGGTGTATCTAACCGTTATCATTTCTTTTCGAAACAATAACTTGATCAAGGTCAAGGTCACCAAATATGACCTTGAAATATAAAAATAGCAAAATTCTGCGATGTGACATCCTATTTTCTCTCATGAAAATATGGCAATAGAGGAAAACGGTAACCTAATGCATACAATAATAACTGACATTAGGGGAAAGAAAAATAACCCATTTCCGGTATCATTGGAAAGTCTGTTGTCATGGTAACTAAGCCTTACTTTTCATTCTACACTAAATTTTGTGTAAATCTAAATTACAAACTGCAGTCTATATCTTGAACAATTTATTTCAAGATGTATCAAGGTAAGTGGGAATATCACTGTTGTGACCCGCCCTGCAAAGGTCTTATATACCCCCAAAATAAGACCCGTTTTTGCAGAGCAGGTCACGTATATTCTTAAGCCCGGTATTTTGGTTGTGGGATGATCGTAGGTACACTCTGTCCAGCCTCTGTAGAACCAAGACTTCAATGAGTACTGGTATAGGCTAGCATTGGGGTTTTGGTGCTTCATAGGCTGGACAGGGTGTAGGTACTAAACCCCTTTATGTTAGAATTTGTTTATTTCATCATTAGCTTTCGGGCTAAGTTGCCCTTCTTCCATTTATTTCAAGGTTAAAGGGAAAGGTCTCTGACAGTACAGGGGGGCGTTTCATAAGTTAACGCAGCACGCGTTTGTTATGGTAGCATAACTATGGGTTAGATAGCGAGAAATTGAGCGCGCGTCGTTATAGTAACGCAATGTTAGTTGACGTCAATTTTGGCCCTTACCGCACGCTATGTTAAAATATGTTGTTCTTTATTTGGTAACGACTGTCGTTAGATCCTATAACCCGCGCTGCGTTAACCTATGAAACGCCCCCCCCTGGACAATATACAGGCAAAACGAGGATCACACATCACATCAATGGTATTGGAAAGGGGCCATTAAACAATATGGAGGGTATCATATGGGGATCATTAAACAACAGCAGCATAGAGGGTAAAGTGGTGGTCATAGGGCATCATAAGAGGGTATAATAGTGGTTATGCCATAACATAGAGGGTATAATGATGACAGGGCGACCTGTCTTTCTGAGAGGCTGCCAGTCTGTTGTTTACTTAGTGGACACTTGGTCTAAAATTAATAGTCATGCAGTAACATAGAGGGATTAATGGGGTCATGGAGTAAAATAGGGGGTATAATGGGGTCATGAAACAACATGAAGGGTATAATGGGGGGTCATGGAGCAACATAGAGGATATAATGGGCATCACATAGCAGCATAGAGGGTATAATGGGGGTCATGATGTTTCATAGAGGGTATAATGGGGGTCATGGAGCAGCAGAGACGGTATTGATGGAGGTCATGTGGCAGCATAGAGGGTATAGTGGGTGTCATGGAGTAACATGGAGGCCAAAATTTGGGTCATGGAGCAGCACAGAGGGTATTCATGGGGGTCATGGGGCACTATAGAGGGTACAATCTATTAAGATTAAGATTAATCAGAGACTAACCTCTTATTCTGTAACTTTTTTATGGAATAAAAGTTCAATATATGATGGGGGTTATCCAGAAGCATAGATGGTATAATGATGGTTATGGAGCAGCAAAGAGGGTGTAATGATGGTCATGGAGCAACATAGCAAGTATGATGGGGGTCATGGAGCAATAAAGAGGGTATAATGGGGATCATGGAGAATAGACACATAGAGGGTATAATAGGGACCATGGAATAACATAGAGGGTATAATGATGGGGATCATAGAACCCTATAGATAATATAATGATGGTCATGGAGTAGCAAGGAGGGTATAATTATGGCCATGGATCACTATAGAGGGTACAATTGGGGTCATGGAGTAATATAGGGGATGTAATGGGGGTCATGGAGAAGCATACAGGGTATAGTGTGGTCATGGAACAGCATAGAGGGGATATTGATGGTCATGGAGCAGCATAGATGGTATAACAAAAGTCATGGATCTCTATACAGGGTATAATGGGGTCATGGAGCAGCATAGAGGGCATAATGATGGTCATGGAGTAACAGATACTGTAAACGCATTTATTTTCGCGCGGATAATTTTTCACGCACTAAGTACTTTGACACCTTTTCGCGGGGATTTAAATTCGCACAACAAGGAAGCCTCATATCTGGTGTCTATTCTCCATGATCCCCATTATACCCTCTTTATTGCTCCACGACCCCCATCATACTTGCTATGTTGCTCCATGACCATCAAACCTAATTATAGGTTTGCGCAGGATTCAAATTTGCGCACATAGGGGTGGGTGCGAAAATCGCGAAAATAAATACTGCGCAAACATTAATATGTTTACAGTAAACAGAGTATCAATGGGTGTCATGGAGTAACATGGAGGGTATAATGGTGGTCATGCAGTAACATGGAGGGTATAATGGGGGTCATGGGGCAGCATAGAGGAAAGAATAGGTGCCATTGAGTAACATTGGGTGTATTACATTGGGTCATGGAGAAGCATAGAGGATAAAATGGGGGTCATGGAGCAGCAAGGTGGGTATAATGTTGGTAATGGAGCACTATAGAGGGTTTGATGGGGTCATGGAGCACTATAAATTGTATAATGATGGTAATGGAGCAGCATAGCTGGTATAATCATGATCAGGGAGCAACATAAAGTGTATTATAGTGGCCATTGAACAGCACAGATGGTATATTGATGGTCATGGAGAAGCACAGAGGGTATAATAGAGATTATGGAGCTCTATACAGGGTATAATTGGGTCATGGAGCAGCATAGAGGGTATAATGATGGTCATGAAGCTACATAAAGGGTATAATGATGGGTCTGGAGCAATATAGAGGGTATAATGATGTTCATGGAGTAACACATATACAGAGGGTATAATGGGGGGAGCAGCATAGAGGGTATAATGATGGTCTTGGAGTAACATACAGGGGTATAATGGGGGTCATGGAGTAACATGGAGGGTATAATGATGGGTCTGGAGCAATATAGAGGGTATAATGATGGTCATGGAGCCCTTTTATTTGTCTGAGGGTATACATATATAAGGATCAACAAAGGGGTCATAGAGCACCATAGAAGGTATAATGATGGCCATGGAGCAACATGTATACAGGGTATAATAGGGTTATGGAGCAACATTCAGGGTATAATAGGGTTATGGAGCAACATACAGGGTATAATGGGGGTCATGGAGCAGCATAGAGGGGATAATGGGGTCATGGAGTAAAATACAGCATATAATAGGGTCATGGAGCAACATAGTTGCAGTTTCATTTCAAATGTTCCTATTATGTCAGTTATTGTCGCACATTCACAAAAATTGAAATGTATGTTCTTCTAGAATTAACCTTGTGGGATCAGTCATTTTTATCTCATAAAGACTGTATTTACTCCATGTTTTCATGGTAACAGGATGTGATATAGTTGTGGTCTATAGCATAGCAATTCCTAAACTTTGTTGCAACAATATAATGTGAAAAAGATGCCAATCTTGTTCTCATGCTTGGTCTTATGTTTTGAGGCATACCCTCATGTTATATTTAATAAAATATAGACCTTCCTCAGGTATCTATGACAACCATTGTATTGTGATGTTGCTAGGGGAAGCCATCTTAAAAAAGTCTTTGCACAAAGCTTTGCACTCAAATAATAGCATGGTAAAACCATGAATAGGGTGTTCAAAAACAGAAAACACAGGCTGGATTTGAGATCTTGAGGTCTTACAATAACAGTCATTTTCAAAATGGCCACGATCTTGGATTTCAAGATGGCCAACACATGCCAGACCCAATCAGCTATCTTCATTGTATTCTTGACGTCACATGACTAAGTTGTGGCCACCCAAGGGGTCCTGCTAGGTACCAATTAATTCCTGTAGGTGTCAACCCATTAATTCCTGTAGGTGTCTCTCTATTTCAGAGAAAGGATGTATGCTCAAAACGGCACACAAACACCTTTTTACAGTGATCTGATATATCTAGTCATTTCCGTTGCCAGAGATCACCCTCTCAATACCTCTAGATTGATGTTTTAAAGTAACACAGTCATCATAGCATGAATAAAGGAGTAATGGACGTTTTTCCCTCCTCTGCCATGTGTTGGCCTTGCTCATATGACTGGCAAAGTTCAGTAACCACTCCACCCAAGGGCCATAGCCCATTGGATAGAGCACTGGCATTTAGCATGAAGGTTTGGGAGTTTGAGCCTTGGTTGGGTCTCATAGCCTTGTTTTTTTTATCTCAGGATCGCGTAGATGCTATTATTCTATGCGACAGGGACGGAGGGTGGGTTGGCGTGGTTGGTGGCAATGGGAAAGGCAGGAGAAACAACATATACATATAAAGTTTACAAATAAATACCCATCGATCATCAGGGCTATCAATATGACTAAAGGAGAAAAGAGGCCTCCCTGCCCACGCTAGCAATGGCCACTCTTCCTGGACCCTGAAAACATATGTGTAGACACCAAAAGCAAGTCTCTATGAGTGAGATCTAATAGGGAACTTATAAGCAAAAGAATGTTTTCAAGGGTGGCCATCTTGGATTTCAGTATGGCTAACACATGCCAGACCCAATCAGCCATCTTCATTGTATTCCTTGACCTTGAAAACCTATGTATGGACACCAAAATCAAGTTTCTATGATAACAAATTACGAAGTTATGAGCAAAAGAATGTTTGGAATGGTGACCATCTTGGATTTCAAGATGGCCGACACATGCCAGACCCAATCAGCCATCTTCATTGTATTCCTTGCCCTTGAAAACCTATGTGCAGACACCAAAATCAAGTCATGGCATTAAGCAACCATTACTCACTCACTCCAAAATCAAGTTTCTATTATAAAAAAGTAAGAAGTTAGACTGGATTTGAGATTTCTTACAATAACAGTCATTTCCCAAATGGCCGCCATCTTGGATTTCAAGATGGCCGACACATGCCAGACCCAATTAACCATCTTCGTTGTATTCCTTGCCCCTGAAAACCTATGTGTAGACACCAAAATCAAGTTTCTATTATAAAAAATTACGAAGTTATGAGCAAAAGAATGTTTGGAATGGTGGCCATCTTGGATTTCAAGATGGCCGACACATGCCAGACTCAAATAGATATCTTCATTGTATTCCTTGACCTTGAAAACCTTGGTGTAGACACCAAAATCAAGTTTCTATGACCAGTAATAAGATAGTTATGGGCATAAAAAGGTTTGGAATGGCGGCCATCTTGGATTGTCCAATATGGCGGCCAAGATGGCCGACACGTTTTGGGCAACATTGGTTTTCATAATCTATGGGTCCTGACGTTTCCGAAAATGTATAGTTTTCACTTTCTCCATCAATACCCTACAGAATTACACAAGGAACCGGACTAATAATGCAATGTAGACAATAGCTGAATATCCGAACTAAGCATAGCCTGAGCCACCCAGTGACTTTGGTACATTAAAACTATACGGAATTGAAGGATGCAAATGAAACATACATATTTTAGATTTTTAAAGAATTCTACAGTCTTGGACCTTTTTAGGCTGCCACCAAAAGCGGGGGGGGGACATGTTCTATAAGTGTATTATTACAAAAAGCGTAGAGGCTAACTTTAAACCAATCCAAGATTCACAAGTACCTATCTTTAAGTTTTGCGAGTTGTCCCCAAGAGAAGTGGGGAAAATTATCTCTAAGATCGATGTATCGAAAAACTCTGGATTTAATTATATCCCATCTTCAATTATGAAATCATGTTTACTAGCTTTAACTGATCAGATGACGCATATTATAAATATTTCTTTATTGTTGGGTAAGGTACCCAGTTCGTTTAAACTGGCAAGAGTTACACCGTTATATAAGGCAGGCAGTAAGTTGAACACCTCTAACTACCGCCCAATTTCATGCATCTCCATGCCTGCTAAAATTCTAGAATCAGCAGTACAACAACAACTCACGGAACATTTTGAATCTAATAGTCTTTTTAATAATAACCAATACGGTTTTCGGAAAAATCACTCCATTCAACAAGCCCAAGTAGATCTTCTCGATAATATTTATACAAATTTAAATGATAAGTTCCTTAATAAAACAGTTTTCCTTGATTTTAGTAAAGCATTCGACACCGTCCACCACCAAATTCTTTTAGATAAACTTAAATCATATGGCATAACAGGCATGGAGCTGCTCTGGTTCACTAATTACCTCAAAAATAGGAGACAATTTGTCACTATAAATGGACTAAAATCCGAAGGAGAGGTCACCTATGGCGTTCCGCAAGGCACCATATTAGGCCCCATATTATTTACGATTTATATTAATGATTTACACTCGGTAGTCCGTCATGCTAAAATTCAGCATTACGCTGACGACACCGTCATATATTATCACGATCGCAAAATTGACTCTCTCCATCAAAATTTGCAAAAGGACCTTGACAACATTTATCTCTGGTGTGCCAAGAACAAACTGTCCTTGAATGCCTCGAAATGCAAGGCCATGTCATTCTCATTAAGTTATGTATCAAGAGCGAAACTCTCTGCCTCTGTAGTAGACCTCACTCTTGGCTCTCATGTATTAGAGATTGTTGATGAGTACAAATATCTTGGCGTAGTCCTTGATGATTTGCTTACATTCAGATCCCATGTACAGAACACCTTGAAGTTAGTAACTTCTAAGGTTAGATTATTATATAAGGCCAGAGACTCTCTGACCCGTAAAGCAAAGCACGACATATACAAACTAGCCATCCTCCCAAACATAGATTACTGTGACTTTATTTACGATTCGGCTCCAAAAGCCTTATTACAGAAATTACAATCCCAGCAAAATCTAGCATTAAGAATTATTTTTAGCAAGTCTAAATATGATAATGTTGACCGGGAACATAAGGCTCTAAATGTGTGGCCTCTTCAAATAAGAAGAGACAAACACATCTTAGACATAGCCTTCTACTTGGCCCAAAACGTGAATAATATTGATAGTAGGGATTTACCTACTAGGAGCCATACTAGAGGAAAAAGAAATATGACCATCTTATCCTCCAAGCTCAGTAAAATCACGGATTCAATAACATATAAATCTCGACTACGGTGGAACGAGTTGAAGCCGGTAGCACATAAGATTGAAGATAGCATTACATTTAGGAAATTTACACAGCAACTACTAACCCCATTTTAGAACCACTCTGCTTTTACATCTTCAAGAATATTGGCTAATTTGTCGTGTTTTATTTACTTATCTATTTATTATATCTTCTAGGTCAGAGTCTCTCTGGTCAGAGTCTTACTGCCTTGCCTTACCAATTCATAAACTCTGCCAAAAATACTGTGTGTTCACCTATTAAACACCCAATCCACCTTCAGTGTCACACGGACGCTAGTCGCTTATTTAGCGTAATATCTATCTTTGTACTTTATCAACTCAAACTGCACCCAGGCCAAAGGCCAACAAAATGTATATTATTATTAATTTACGAGGGATAAACCATAATCTCTCAATCCTGTCATTTAAGCTAGTAACATCACCTACCTTTCATCTGTTATTAATCATATCATAAAATGTTGTTGTTTAGATTACTTTCTCTCAAAAACCCTATAAGGGACCTCATGACTATGATATTAGTGAATTGTTGTCTCACTCCGATTAAGTTATTATTTCTGTATTCACCCCTATAAGGGGCCTTTAACGTCTACGATAGTAGCGACTTGTTGTTGTTTATCATGTTTATCCTACTGTAACAAATCTTAAGACACGAAATATGGCAAACTCCGGAAGAACTGGCACGCTCCAGTGTCAGACTTGTTCGTCCATTTGTAAACCAAGATCTTGCAATAAAGGATATTTGAATTGAATTGAATTGAATTGAATAATTCTATGCATTCCTGTCAATACTGAAAACTTTGCCTAACAAATTTTGAATTTGCAATTGATAATTGAATGAAACCAAACCACTTTTAATGATATATTTATGGGGACTATGAAAATAAATGTTGATAGCCCTTAAAATCAATAGAATGCACTCAAACCACTCATTTTACTAAAACATTTTCTTGGGGGAGCATGCCCCTAAACCCCCTTATTTGGTGGCATGCACTCCCCATGCTGTCCAATATTTCTTGAAAGAATCCTCATCAGAGGTCTATTCTTTTAATTTATTGGTATCATTTTGAAAATCTTTGATTTCGTAAAATCTTGTCCGAATAATTCCTTTAAAATGAAGAGTTATTGTGTACTTCAAAGACCTTTTGTCACATAAATGTCAGTAAAAGTTGGGCCAATTGTTATACGCATGTATTGTTTATTCTCGCGTTAATTTATCGCTAGAGTAAACTCTCTATTAGAGTAGCCTCCCCACTACTCACGTCACACACAATATACACAATAATATGCACAATATAAACCCTTATGGATATTCCCCGACCCTGAGCCACATCTTGATACTTCGGTAATCTAAGCGAAATCCCCGCCTGGGTGCATGGGGGCATATATATTTTCTCTGACAACCCCCTACCATGTGGGGGTTGCAATTGACAAGTGCATAAATGTGTGTAGTTATAGTACATGTATAATCACTTCAACATCAAGCTTGAAATAATATGAATTCTCCTATGAATATTTTAACTAGTAATTGACGGCAGTAGAATCGTTTTTTTGCAATAGCTTTATGCCAACATTATACACATGCATATTGCTTCTTATTGTGCTGAATACACCTTTCAGAACCCTTCATGAAGGCAGAATGCGATGCTCAGATCCGCTGCACAAAAGAATACAACCCAGTCTGCGGTAGTGATGGCGAAACCTATTCAAACCCGTGCATGTTTCAAGTAGCAAGATGTCAGTATGAAGGTAGAGGAAGGCTGCATGTCGCCTGTAGAAGAGAATGTCCTTGCCGGTAGAGAAGGCGGCTGTAATTCGATAAAATGGCTGCCCCATGCAGAAATGGAGTAAATTCAGAACAAGAGAACAATCCTTTCCTTTTTTTAAAAAAAAAAAACTCCTCTCCCAGACAAGAGCTTTCGATGGAAGCTAAGTTCAAGAGCGGTATAATTAGATATTGACATTAGGTCAATTTGCTATTCATGATGTAGTTTCACTCTAATTCACAGGATGAACACCTATTTTTCAAATAAATATAGCACTTCGATGTTATTGTTACTGTTATGCACCTCTGTCCGTGTTTAAATATTCTTGGGTCTAGGGCACTTCTCCTTGACCACGCCCATTTCTCAAGGGACCATAATTATATGCAATTGGATTACTCCATGCGCGTGTTATGACACATATCGTTCTGGACTTTGAGCAACCGACCCGCCCTCTAGAGGGCGGAATTAGCCCACTTCTAAACCTCCTTACGTTGCCCAAACAATCAGTGTCATTTCCCTCTTATACAAGACCCGTACGTATGGCCCTGTTTTCTATGTATCCCATGTAAATGGGCACCATTACATCGTCTGAAAGGCAAGTCGAGTTCCTCCTGATGCCTTTTTATGGGACGACTTATGTATAATATGGTAAAGGAAACTAGCAATTTTAAATATAAAAAGTGGCACCCAATTTGTTTTGAGTCCCACCCCTCTCGGACCTCCTCTCCTCTAGTACACGCTTGTCTCTCTGCCTGCACACAGTACCAGCCGATGGCGGTAGGCCTACTGTGTGCAGCAGGTATTACACACTAACACTAAGAAGGAAGAGAGAGTGGTGGAAGGAGGGCGGGGTGGTGGGCAGTCATTAAAAGTGAGACAACTATGAGAACAAAACAGAAAATAAAATAATACCTCTAGCGGGATAAATTTCTGGACTTTGAGCAACCGACCCGTCCTCTATAGGGCGGAATTAGCCCACTTCTAAACCTCCTTACGTTGCCCAAACAATCAGTGTCATTTCCCTCTTATACAAGACCCGTACGTATGGCCCTGTTTTCTATGTATTCCCATGTAAATGGGCACCATTACATCGTCTGAAAGGCAAGTTGTGTTCCTCCTGATGCCTTTTTATGGGACGACTTATGTATAATATGGTAAAGGAAACTAGCAATTTTAAATATAAAAAGTGGCACCCAATTTGTTTTTAGTCCCACCCCTCTCGGACCTCCTCCCCTCTAGTACATGCCATGTTTACATAGCTTCAGTACTAGCCACTGCCACCATTACATAACACCCACGCTCACAGGCTTGTTGACAACAAGTAGGCTATTTATAGGGTGGCTTGTGGAGGGTGGCTTGTGGAGCCTACTCACCACCATTGGTGGTGAGTAGGCATTATTAACACTAAATCAAATGGATATTGTAGGTAGGAGGGGTAGAGACAGGGTGGGTGGATGGGTTGTAGGCCATTATATTTCCTTCGAAATAACAAATTTAATCTAACTAAACTAACCATGCAAAACCTATGTCCCAAATCTATTCTTGTGCGGTCATTTTCTGGACTCTTCGTGACAACTGGTTCTGAAAGAAGCTGCCATCAGCAGGATCACTACCCACAGAAACGCCACACCCGCCATTACGGGTCTTACGCAAATAGAGAGATGTGATACTTTCATAGTGAGAAAACCCCCATGCATGGCCTTGGTCCAGGAGAAAAACAATGACGGAATTTGGCTGTCATATTCAAGGTAGAAACTCCGCGATTATTACATTAAAAAGCTAACAAAATATAGATTCTTCTGCTAAAATCTAAATGTCTGCTGGTGTCTGATGGCGGAGCCATAAAGTCAACTGCAGACCTCGTCAAAACACCTGACAACTTGTGTGCTATATAGAACGAGCCGGGAAACTCCCGGCTGGTTTGCAAGGGCCGTTTTTGCGACGATCCTTTATTTTTAAATGTAAAAACCATATTAGGTGTTCAGATCTGCTGAAATATAACCAATTTCCTTCCCCCAAAATAAATATAGCCTACAACTAACCATGCAAAACACTCCTACCCTCGTGCGGTTACTCTCTGGACCAATCGGCGACAATGGCATAATTAATTAATTATGCTTGCATAAAACCCAAGCAAGAAGCATCGCCACATTCCGCCATCGGCGAATACATTTGTACTGTACAACTTCCTCCATGATCGGGGAACCCACTCTATTTCTCATTGTCGAATACCAACAAGTTACATGACTGCCTAAGTTAGAGCCTTAGGGAGAGATTGGACCAAGATTTTTTAGCTCTTACTGGTATAATTAGTGCATAACAGACCTCTCACATTCACCCTTTATCTGCATGAGGACGTCAAAATCAGACATTGTTGTGGTCCTTACACCTTGTGGCAATGTGGTAAACTAACAGCAAGTGCCAGGAATGGTTTCTCACCCTCCCACGAGGTAGCGCCACCAGCAGCACCAGCCAAAATAAACCTCTGCTGGCCTCTGACTCTGGAGTGGACGGCATCGGCGATGCGTCCACATGGATTAAAGCTAAAAAAATAAATGATTTTGGATGCGTCGGGAGACGCCATAGGGGGGAGGGAAGCAGGTGGGGTGTTGATAGTGTTAATCAACAAAAACAATCTTTATTTATTTATTTATGAACGTAAATAACCCAAGACTTTGCGCCCCCAGCGCCCACCTGGTGCCATCATACCCTCTGGACGATCGGCGACCAAGCGCAGCTGGCATATTTTGAATCATTCTGTCGCCACAGGCTTTTAGAGTCAAAACCCAACCTATAGAGAACTCACGGAGATAATTCGCGCCCACCGCCATGACACTTACAAAGCCTATATCCATAATCTATTTTAAAGCCTAGATGGATTATTTCTTCGGACAAAACTTGGAGAGGACATAATATAATTGCGATTTCGGGGTAAGGATGTCGGCTATCGGTATGTTTAATGGGAGAACGGCATGAATGAAAATTAGTCACGTAGTTGTACCGATATGTGGACCAGAAGTAAATAATCCCCATAGAGTTAGCATTGGGGCAATATATAATCACTCTATACATCGTCCCAGTAACGGTTTGACGATTATGAAGGCTATAGTTGAAATCGTTTGCCTCTAAAGATGGATATATGTAAGTTAGAACTCATAAAACTATATGATTGATGAACAAACAGTGGTTATATATCTCCGCAATGGTGGGCCTATGGGAGCTTTGCGTGACATGTCCACATGAAGTCATGAAACTGCTACAGTAGCGCGACTCAAAAAATCACCGCCATGGACTACTTACGCGCCCTATTCCTATACTATTCATATGGGGATGCGTTGGGACCTGCCGACCGCCATTGGCACCACCACGTTGGAGCCCTAGGGGCACCATAACGCCAGGCCTAGCGTGATGCAATGTAGCAGGGAGCGTCCCATACACACGATGGCATGGCGGTGGTGTGTGTGGGACACTAGGTAGGAGGGGGCAGGAGAGGGGGGAGGGCGGGGGATCATTCAACAATCTGTAAGGTAAACGTCAGTCACAAGCAACTCATTTATCACAGGAAAAAATATATTCTGGGCGGATTACTTCTGGACATAAACAAACCTGTTCCACGGACCACTCTCAACCATTTCACCGCAGTGTGCGGTCGTGTAATCATTTTTTTCTTTCAGTATTGTTGTTATCTTATGCTGAGTAAACCTTGCTTTGCTTGGTTCTGGCCAAACTTGTCTCATCGTCATTGCATTACCTCACCGCGAATATATATAATCTTTCTCCCATCTCTCTTCCATCCATGCAGCAATGACCAGATACCAACATATATATTACTCTGGTGCAGTAGGCGTCCAAGACGTGAGGACAAGGTAATCATATTGTACAAGCAAATAAAGAAGTGTGGATAAAAGAATGCATAAGAATACAAGTGCTAATACATAAGAGTACAATAATAAAGAGAAAGGTAGTAATATAGATAGAGAGAATGGAACGAGCCGGTAATAATCGAAAATATATTGGACGAGATTCGTCCTCATAAGCATGATGCCATAGGCAGAGTGCTTATGTGGACGAATCAAGTCCAGTCAATTTTCGATCATTGCAGGCGAGTTCCATTCTATATTTATTATATGGGCATAAAACTTTATGTGTAATCACAAATGTGTCATGTGTAAATCTGAAAAGAGTATAGCCGACTTGGTGACGTAGTAGTTCATATAGTATGCATGCTATATGAATATTTTTATAGCACCCCACTTATATGGAATGTGCATATAAAAAAGGTTCATAAAGTACAGCTCCATCTTTTTTGTGTAGCTTGTTGCAGCAGTGGACGCAACCCTTGCGGCGATCTTGCAGTGGCGTAGGAATATATCCACGATTGGATGGGGGGGGGGGGGGGCAACTCCATGTCATCAAGCAATTAAAGTGGTGGGGGGGGGGGGAGCAGTTACATTGAATGTTGTACATTGTAATTACATATACTTCAATTATAAAGACACTTAAAAAAATGAATTATGTCTTGAAACTATAAACGCCAGATATACAAATGTTAAAATATATGGCTGCTAACCTGCCAATTGTTTTTTTTATAGTATCTGTACATCTTGGGGTGTTATGAATTATAGGGTGTTATGTTCAGTTATGGGGTGTTTGTAATTTTTTTTAATGAGTGGTATTTAAAGTTGCATTCTCATCTAATTTCCATAAAAAATGAAATTGTCTATTTAGTGGTCTATTCATTCCAGACCCATCCAAAGGTCACCCAAACAGAGTATTGAAAGATTTTGACCTGTTTTTCTTGCTGCAAAATTTCATAATCTCCCAAAATGATAATTCAAATAACTCCCCCTGGTGGTAAGAAATAATAGTTTATGTTGGTAACAGGCATTTTCGGATTCAGCAGATTTTACCTGGTATATTAAACCACCTGTTACCAACTATTACTTCGTTACCTTTTGTGTTACCCTCGTTGTAACATCTTTTGTGTTACCCTCGTCGTAACATATTTAAATATTATAGTAGTATCCAGATCTGCTGAAAATAACATTGTATCATGGACCTGGTTTATAAGTTAAATAAAGGAAGATTGGGTGAATTCCTATCCTTTCTTCTCTAACATCAGTGAGCAATTCCTACCCTGGAAATAACAAATTCATTCCTATTCATTCCTCTTGGCAATATTCTCAGGATTATTAATCCCATAATATTCAGGATTAGTGCTCCACCAGGTACTAGGGGAAGACCTCCGTAAGGTGAATTAGTCCTGGTTAAAAAATGATTAACCCCTTGATATTACATGGGGGGGGGCTTCCCCCTATCTGTTGGTTGGAGGGGCCTTGGCCCCCCGGCCCCTCCTTTTCCTGTGCTACTGTATTGCAAGGCAAGGCAATGTACATGTATGGCGAGTAGTATATAAAAATGTTAAGCATAATCAGGTTATACGACACATACATACAGTCATACATGTATGTATACATACATGTACATACAATGTCATACATACATACATACATACATGGTACGGCAAATGGATGCTTCCACCAAAATCACTAAAATCATTAAAACACATTTTTAAAAAACCTACAAAATTCATATGTATCAGAGACAATTTAGAGATAAACTTAATTAAGGGATATGCAATGTACAATATAATTATTTGATTTATAGCATCTTCGATTCCTACTGCATGAAACAATGCTGAACTGGAAGCTGATTGTGCATTGAGGTATATATAGTCTATATGTAGATCGGGAACGTCTAGGTAACGTTTGTGTACGTCCAGGTAACGTTTAGCATGGTAATTTCACAAAAACTACAATGACTTGAGTATAAATGAAGCCTCGGAATCTTCAGGATATTTATATTGCCTGAATTTATCTCTATTATGTATCCAAAATTTAGGATTACACAATTCTTTTCTGGGCTTAGCCCAAAATTGGGGTTAAGTTCCTGAATTACTATGCTACAAGCCAAACTTTACTGAAAAATGGTTTTCAAGATACCGGTATATAGATATTGGCATTTTGCCAGAAATGTTCCACTCTGGAAAAACCTCATGTTCCAGATCTTTATAGCTGAGGTTCTGAGCTTCGATTATTTTGTTATTTGACTGAGGTGGGGATTTTTCATGCAGGGTACATACTAAAATAAGGCCTTGTTTAATCTGTGCTAATATAGCGCAGTGACAGAGAGAGAGAGAGAGAGAGAGAGAGAGAGAGAGTGGAGAGGGAAGGAGAGAATTCCGTGTATTGCATGTCAAGTGTTAAAATAAAATATTATATATCTGTAATGACTAGTGCTGTTTAACTTAGATCAATTCTAGTAATTTCTTTCTGTATATAATATAAATTATGGGTGGGTTTACAGTAGGCCTAAGCACTGGCGAAGCTGCCAACTCAAGGTCGTTGGTCTGACTTGAAGACTTCCTGTAAATTTGTACTTTGTCAATCTAGCATTATAGACTAAAAAGAGGCAAACTCCTAATATGAGATCAATTACAAACCGAACAGAGTGCTATTGGGTAAACAGGCCTATTTATTACATACTAAATCAAAAAGAGAACTCGATTTTAATAGCATTTTACATCGATCTTGTGGATATACTGAGGTTAGAACGGACATGAAAGTCAAATAGCACATAGGTGCTATTAAACTTTTCAAATATATAGCACACCTGAATCACACACTTGAAATCACATACGTATGTAATAAAATGTATAATGGGACAATTATAGTGGCGTATAAATTAAGATGAGGAGTATAAGGGACATAAACATTTGAGTGCAAAGGAATTACTGAGAACAGGAATGAGGACCATGAGCAATGTTTTACCTTCTACTGTGTTTGTCTGTAATAAGAGTAGTGTCTAGGGGGCTGTATACGATGCCCACAAGTTTTTTTCACCGATCTCTCGAGAGGTGGCTAGGCCTCGAGAGATCCTCGGATGGGTAAAACATACATGTATGTACTAATGTACGTTATATATATGTTTGTCTTACAATAACGTGAAAAACAAACGTTCTTGGAGAGGGTTAGACCCCCACCCTCACCACCCAGTTTGATTATGGGATATATGGAAAGACGCGCGAAAGACAGTCATGCTGGCATGGGCATCCCATCACATTGGTGCCCCCTGGTTTTATCACCAAGCATTAAAATCGACAATATACTCTACTTTGGGATAATAAACGTACTCAGTGTAGGCCCAAGGATGAGAGTGTCCTTTCAAATCAAACTCATGGGACTTTGCTTCTTCTAAGGCTTTAGAGCGCCCACAAAGCCATAAGCCTCTTCTGGAGGTGCCTACATTTTCGTATCATACAATAAATGTCTATAAAATTCCTCCATTTCTCTAATAAAGAACTCGCTTCTGTATGTGAGATTTTAGGAACGTGTGGTCTTCGTGAGAAGAGCTAAGCAACTGATTTAATGAACTAGAATCCAACTACATATCTTCCTCCAGGATGTGGGTAAAGAGTAGGGGGCGGAGCCCTTACGTAATACCTATGGCTTAGCATGAATAAGTAGACTTGCACAGTACTGGGTAGCTAAGTATAATTAGCGATTTTAGTAATGAGATAATATCATTAATGGGTGATAATTAATATTTAATGAGGTTACACAATGTTACGTAATGTTACATGACAAAGCATCTTGCCTCAAACCGCAAAGTGCCATTATAATTCAATTAAGACCGCAAAATGTCATTATAATCCCTAGTCATAGGCCAAGAAACCGATTAGTGCAGTAGGGGTCCAATCACTGACATACCTTTCTTATCTGATATGAGGGTTTGGGCCTGGACTGTACTGGATTATTCAACATAGCCTTATTAGATCTCGGTCGCCTATAATTTTTTAAATTGAAAACATAATCTTAATTTCATTAAATTGAAAACATTATCTTAATTTCATGAAGGAATCGTGAAGATACATGCTTGTATAATCTAAGGATTGCCATGCATAAATAACCTTAAATTAACAATACAGAAATAAGATATACGAGTGGCTTTCCTATGTATATTTAAGAGTTTCAAATGCGAAATAATGTGTGACACAACTTGGGAAGGTCAGGTAGGTCTACTTTAAAAATAAACCTTTTAACTACTAATTGACGTCACTTTTCTGAACTCCGAAATAACATTATACGCAATGTCCCTCCTACTAAAGTGGTTTAGTATATTATGTACAATGTTTGTAGGCCTATAGATACATACATGTATGCCTTTTTAAAGTCGGAGTGCAGAAATATGATGTAGCTGACTGAATATTACTATAGCGCCTTGAACGAAGTGTTCAACTACTTTTTTCCGCTCTAAATATGTCTAATTCTTTACTAGCTTGCGCACATTGTGGCATGTAATTAGTTACTTGTCAAGTAGTTGATCTTGTCATAATATTTTCAGCCTAACTGACTCTTTAATAGGACAACACAGCGATTTATTACATGGATATATATGCACTCAACAGGGATAGCTTTTCCTGAAGTTGAAACCATGACGCAGAAAGTTGGAATGTGTGTTAAGTTTTTATTTGACACAATGAGAACTACAAATTTGAATTAATCAATATTTCTTTTCATAAAAAAGTGTTCTGATCAAATAAGAAGTACCCTGCCCAAAGCGTGTTCTGTGGCTTTATGAGCATGACTTGAGTTACATCAGTATAATTTAATTGTTCGCGAATAACGTTGATACAACAATATTTACATCAAACCCTCGTATCCACAAACTCGCAGTGAAAAAACCAAGGTGATATACAGATAAAATTGCACAGTGGATTGGGAAAACTGAGGTTGATGCTGCCTAGAATTATTCAAAAAGCAGCTGAAAAACAGCTTTCATTCAATATCATGGGGAGTAAACAGTTGACATACATGGATATTATTCTGGGTTAACAAAAGTTGTTGACTATCTTTGAAAGTACTGGTATGCATATGTGTGATGCATAATGATCCTTGGAATGAACATTTTACAGGCAAGTCAACGTCACGATTACATATATAATACTCTGACCATTCATGGATATGTAAATAATCATAATCATAACGTTTGTGAATACTACCATCAAATCTGTTATAAACGTCGCTATGAAAGATGTATACTGATAACAATGAGTTTTCGCATGAATCCACATGTATACACTATTAAGATATGGGTGATAATTAAGTACATCTTTTGTCGACGGTGCTGCATTCTCACTAGTTACAGGATATGACTTGCATAGGAAGGCAGTAAAGGCCTGTTTATATGCACAAAAGATCATCAGAGTTCATCACCAGGGGAACTTTTGTTCTTCTCAAAATAAGAATGAGCGCGAGACATGCCTTCTTCCACTGAAAGAGAAATAAAAGTCATTACCATAAGATCAATCGGTCATAAGTTATAAGCGAACTAAAAAATCCACATTCAAAAGCATTTTCATTCGAGCGATATAACATCCAGAATAAGATACTTACAATCTTTGGCTGAAGGGTAATAGTACTTGTAATTTGCACTGCCGTTTTCGTTAAAGATATCCTTTACAACTTCTCCCCTGGGATCTGAGATAAGTAGAAAGAATAAACATTAAAACAATGGTACCTGGTATTGACTCCATATATAAACTAAATATGTGGTATGGTACTAAAAGGTGATTGAATATCTATCACTTGCTGAAAAGGCTTGGGGACAATAAACTACCTCTCTAATGGAGTACTAGAGGAATATCGTATTTCGTAGTTATCGTTTATTGTACAATTGTCCATCATATCAATTATCAAAGGATTCATCTCCTGACAATAGCCTCAGGTAGTTATCGAAAAATACAAGGCCAACAATGACTTTAATCTTTTTAGTTTTCATCTGGCCCGATTCCCCTTGTGACAATGGCAAAATGCCGGGACTAGTTACGAAAAAGCATAAACCTATATTTTATTTGATCTATATTCAGGTACATCTGGATTTCTCTAATGCCTATATAATAATTATGTAATTCTGTCCCGGAGGCTATTTAATTTCTACTTACTGAGGAAAAGAACTCTAGGAATATAACCGCCATCGGGGGAATATTGGGCGCCAGAAGGTTCTTCTTCGTCCTGCAATTGCAAAGGAATCAAAAGTAACAATTATCACGTGAGTCAATGAGGTCGAACCATGAGCATCGTAATTAACTTGGTTAATTGGCTGTTTTATCGTCAATAAAAGTATAATATATGTGATGTGTTCCAGGAAAATGAGTCACAAGTCGCAAAAAATGGATTCTGAGATTGTTCAAAAGATGAGATTGAAAAAGGAAAAAGTTCAAGCGGATTCTAATGAGGGTAACAATTAGGACATTAATTAAATTAATTATCAAATTAATAAATCAATTAAATATTTATATAAATAAAAACTATATATAAGAAAAGAGGTATAGGCCTATATGTAAAAATTGGGATACAAGTCACATGAAAGACTTACCTCAACATTTATCATAACAAAGTGCTGACTTTGTTTTTCAATACCCTTTGAGGTAGACACCTGTGGTTTCAAAGCTGAAAGAGAAACAACTTCTAATATAATTTGCAGCAAATGTGTATGGTAATTGTACAAAAGGATAAGGACTAATCCATATTAATACGCTCGTTTTATGTCTATGCCACAGGTTCAGCAAGTACTAGGCTATCTTCTTTACATGGCGTAGGCCTACCTATAAAGGCATTATTTAGACACGGAAATGTTTGAATTTAAAATAAAGACAATTAACGCGCATTTTACTCGTTCCCACGCATGAATAACTATATCCCTAAGCTCACATTGTCTAACATAACAAATAACTGACACAGGTCAATAACATCTGGGCTACCTAGATGAAAGTTGTATATGCACAGCTGTAGAGTGAATGAGCCTGAAAGTGCAATCAGTGAAAGTATAGGCCTACACGTGTATTGCAGTATAAACGTAGAATTTATGACATACCTTTACAAGCGCCACACCACGTTTTGTGAATTAATAACATAATTGGTTTATTTCTGTAAAAGAGAAACATGACATTGTTGAATATTCAATCCTGTCCTCCATTTAACCATTTCCCGCCAATAATTATAGGCATATGCTTAATTAGCGATGGATATTGTTACAATAGTGCGAAAATGAATACGAACGAACTCTAGGCCTACCATTCAAAAACGTTGATAGGAAAATATATATAAGGGTATTGCAAATTCTATATAATTGGGAGGGGGGGGGGGGAGAGAGAGAGAGAGAGAGAGAGAGAGAGAGAGAGAGAGAGAGAGAGAGGGGAGCGTAATCTTACTGTGCATGTGCAATGTGGTGTCCTTCCTCGAATGCAACCCAATCAATGTCATCGTTGTAGCCTAAGCGGAATTTAAAAAGTATAAATTGAATAGCAGTGCATCGAAGGGTTCGTTTACCATTAAATATAGGCCTAGCTACATACATATGAATTCGTGATTATAGTATTACCAGTATAGGCCTATATATATATACATTATCCCAAGCAATTTGAATAACATAATGGTAGGAACCAATAGAACATGTAGGCCTATGCATTTTAAAGTGGGATCATGTCATGATACATCTAGGATGTCGCTCAAATTTAAGAACACATTCATACAACATGCAATTATGTATTTGTGGCCAATATAGTTTACAATACAAGACGTCCCTCCAGATGTCCATAAATCAACATTATATGGCAGCAGGAAATTCAGAATGACTCAGTTAGGCCTAGCCAATACGGTAGCTATAGCCTACACATCATCCTACTCCTAGGTGTGCCTCAGCCATCAATGAGTTAATGCGTAGGCCAACCATATACGTGTACAATTGCAATTGTATTACCAGGACCAGGTACCAGGTAAACCTATACATCCCTTGCAATTTGAATCACATAATGGTAGGAACCAATATATGCATTTTAAAGAGGGATCATGTCATGATACATCCAAAATGTCGCTCAAATTTAAAGAACACATTCATAGGGATTAGGCCTACAACATGCAATTTTATGCATTTGTGGGGAATATGGTTTACAATACAATTAAGATGTCCTCCATAATTATATGACCATAAATCGACATTAAATGGGACGCAGCAGGAAATTCAGAATGACCCATCCAACTCCTAGGTGTGCCTACTCATATCAAATACACAACAATATATCAATGAGTTAATGTGTACCGTGTACGTGTACAATTGCAATTGGAAAACTAAAGCTACGTACCTAGCCTTTGTAAGTTACACTTACAGCAACATTTTATTTACGGTATAATATTAATAAATCCCGAATTAGAGCACCAGGGGCGTAGATACCATTATGTCAGTTGTCACATGATTCATGAATATGCATACGTGGAATACAATGTCATATAAAACGCAAAGTTTGGTAAAAACTATGAAATGATTGATGGGCACCCGGCTTACCCGGCCGGTACATACAACAAAAACAATCGAATTCGGGGATGTATTTTCTGGATTGCAGGCGATGTAAACAAAATCATAATCTTACCTCGGGCTAACTTGTTCTCTCCTGACACATGCTGAACACAGATTATAAAAAGTATACAAGGTAATACGCTGAGGACACTGGACCAATACATTATAACGTCCTAGCTGTGTGCCACACTGTACAAGTTAGTATGTGTGTTGGCAACTCTGGCCGCCCGCTTCTCACTGCAAGTGTATAAGGAAATGTTTCTCCACTGTAATTGGCGCCACCTAGGGGTTCGTGTTTAGGACGAGACGTGGCCAGTTAGTCTCTAGGCCAGATAGTCTATATACCCGGACCCACACTCGCCATCCTGGGTTAGTGGGTCTGTGGCGAGACTATAGGCCAGACAGGTGTTAAATTAGCGTAGTTGGAGGGATTATCGCTTGTATAGTAGGGATCCCGGTAGTTGTAGTTAAAGTGGTTCTAATAGTGAGGAAAATTCCCAAATGTGTAGGTTTTTTTGGGTAATATTTATTTTCACTAGCTTTCGAGCGTTATATGCTCTTCTTAAGGTGTTAAGTTACAAAATATTCGTAGACAAATCGAGGGTAGATTTACAATTCCTATTCTCCTCCCCCCACCATATTTAAATTATGTTCCATCCTACGTGAAATTATGCCAATTAATTGACCTCATCATAACTAGATATGACATGAGAAAAGTCCATTATTTGTTATTTTTCTACATTTAACGCCTTCTAGAGAAATCTATGTGAGCTGATATGACGTGTCCCTCCCGGCGGACGAAAAGCTGCCCCATAGGAAAAGGAAAATAAATAAGGATTGGATGGTTGAAAATTAAGTCAAAAGTGAAGTCTAGGAAAACTTTTTATTAGTAAATGTTCATGGAAAATGTCAGTATAATGGCAGGGAAAATGAAATGACAATTACTGAACAGAATTTTCCGATAAAATAAAGTGTCCAAATTCATGATAGGAATTATTAGGAAATTCCTAAGTAACATTGACTTACATCCGTTTCTAGTAACAAACGTGCCGATAAACACTCATTAATTATACCAAACGAAGACTAAAATACACTTGTCTATTTTGATCATGTTTCCATCGTAATGGACGATTCATGAAATCATTTATTGCACTATACATCATGAAATTATCTACAGCATTTACAAGAAAGCTACAGTCAATACCCATGATAATTCATTGGTGGCTAATTTGATTAAAATATGAGACCTGCGTTAGTCAATTTGATCGAGTAAGTGTAATATCGGAGATATAACACCATTTAATACCGGAGGCTTTATTATCCTCATAAAGGTGACAGCTAAATTCTTATACTGCTTTTTAGACTCGGGTTCACATTGTAATCGCTTTTAATTGAATCTTAGGCACAAGCAAATGTTATTTGTAATGGCAGTTATGAAATAACTTCACAGGTACATGTCAAATGGGATTCGGTCGTGACTGAAAGCCTACAAATAATTCAAACATTTCTATTTAAACATTCATAACATGCGTTTTTCATTCAAATCGAAGCAACACATGATTTACCAATCAAGAGGTATTAACGAATTTAACAACAGTTTACACAATACGTCCTAGTTCGTTCTAAAAATTAGATTAGCTCTCCTGAGTATCTGATTGTTGGGCATCGTCTGACTGTTGAATGAACACCTGTTGACCACCAACTTGCTGCACTTGGAACATGGGCTGCAAATAATGGCAATAATTCAAAACGGGGCAATATAATCCAATTTGGCGATATTTTGGGTCAAATATTGAAGAGGAAAATGAAATATTTCCTTTTAAAAATCGATTTTATTGGACATAATTTAACATAATATGATGCAATAAGAAGGGCCAAATTACAAGTCAAACATAATAAACGTGTAGGACTTTAGTAAAATATCATTTCATGCAGTCATTAATACCTGAGACGCTTGTGAGATCTGTTCTGTATTTTGAGTGCCAGCAGTTTGAATGATGATTGGTTGCCCCGGTTGCTTGCCCTGGATTTGGAGCTGGAGGGCTTGGAGCTGATCCGCCGTCAGTTGTATCTGCAAGTATTAGATTTTTTTTAAAGATTTTATTTATACTTGGTTAACCGACTCCCCTTTTCGAGGTTAGTTCTGTCGGGCCAAGATGATATGGCAACGCATGAAAAAAACTACAATAGTGAGTTATTCGTATTTGTTTAAATATGTGGGATTTAAAAATGTCTATACAACAAAATATGGGTAAGTGGGAGCAGTAAAATGCTGGGGGGGGGGGGGGGGGGCTGATTATGCCCCCGAGGAAAAAAAACGGTTGGGTACTATTTTCAGGAATAGAGGCTTTCAATGTATGGATCTATTAATTCAAATTTAGGATTTAAATTATTATATTGGGTGATAATTAAACCCACGCTGACAGATGTTACTCTTAACAGTATTCTAATACCATTAATTTACCCTAATAATTTAAAATTACTCTTTCCCTTTTGATTCATCTTGCGGTAGACCGTAGTTACAGCGCGTGCTAGGACAACTGTGGACGCTCTGCTGAGAACTTTATGAGCCAACAGAGCACTTCGTCTAGCCTACTGTGTGGGAAGGGGGGGGGGGGGGGGGGGGTTGCCGCGAGAAGAATCAGGGTAGGGAGTCATATATGTTTTGTATTTGCTCTAAATTTTACAATGTACAATAAATAGGAAACAAATAGGATGGGAGGGGTCCTGAGCGCCGACACCCCGATGTTTTTTTTAGTTCTCTACCCATTTCAATGGGCGGGGAGTGGGGGGGGGGGGGGGAGGGGGTTACTAGTATAATAAAAGGTCAGTGCTCGATATCTTGTTGCATAGAACACATAACAATACTCACAGGAATATTTTGAACTTCCCCAGAAGGTGTAAATATCTGGTGGTAAACTTGAGTAGTTTGCTGTTGCGTTGGTTGTGGCTGCGTTGGTTGTGGCGGCGTTTGTTGTTGCTGTTGCTGTGGTTGTTGAACTTGTAGTTGGATGATTTGAGGTTGACCCTGACCACCTTCCTGCTGAGAGACAATATAAGGGTTTCATCCCAACATCTTGTTCAAAGGCTAAGGTATTCATTATCTTGTTGTTCAAAGTCAATGGTAAGCAATTAAAGTTCACTAAAAGCAATCGAATTTTCTCTAACCCTAGGGCCTTAATCCAACACTTTATCATCATATCGAACAACTAATAATCTTATAATGCAGAAACTATACTTACTGGAACCTGTAACTGGACTTGTTGACCGGCGGTCGCTTGTTGAATGATTTGGCCGGCTAATGAAAGATGGTAAGAACAAGTTAAAAGTCAATCAGTTGATTACACAATCGGGGATCCGAGAGAGACGGACATTTCAACAGTTTTTCGTCTCAATTCAATTCAAGGTTTTTTTTATTGTTGGTCTTACATTACATAGGTTGTTCGACGTCTGGTTAAACAGAAAAACTGATTAGCCAGGTCTTCCGACGAGTGCCTATAATTGCATTGGTCTGATCAGAGTGAATTAGATCAGTAAGGTGTATCTAAATTTTGCCATTATTTTTTTAAAAAAAAAGGGAAGTAATAGCATTTCACGCGAATGTAAGCCATTATTATATTATTTAAGTAACTGAAATTGAAAAAAAACCAAGGGTTAAAATTGGACGAGAAGATTTATACCATCCCTCCAGTATATGTGGTCCATAAATAATATACTTCAAGGGCCACCAGGAAGATCACCGATGGTGAGGAGAGCGTCCTTCTTCCTATTGTAACTATGTATGATAGTGAATAAAAGTTCCATAATAATATACTTGCCTTGTCCCTGTATTTGAATTGTTTGAGCTTGAGCAGCGGGTTGTGCGGCAGGTTGTGCAGCTGCAGGGGCCGGTGTGGTTTGTTGTTGGTTAAGTGCAGCCTGCGTCTGTTGGGCGAGCTGAAGAAAATAGGAGACCTGGTCTGGCACCATAGAGGCTCGTTGTACCTCCTCCTGTAAATGATAAATAAGGAGACATGCATTAAATATAGTCCACAAAGAAATATAAAATGTTGGATGCATTAACATCCAACTATGAGAAAAATTAAAACTTGAACCAAATGAATTTGAAAAAGTGCAAGATAATAAGATGAAACGCTTGCTTGAAAACTTACTGCTCTCTTAGTGGGTTTCAATTCATCTCGCGGTACAATATCGATCAAGAAATCAAACTGGTCAAACTTGCTAATCGCCATCGCAATATCATTCCTCTGAAAGTATCACAACAGATGAGTTCTAATGGTTCAGAGTGCAATGTGTATATAATGAATGTCATTTAATGTTTGTCATCATACGCTCTATTTCTGAATTGGTGGGGGCCACTATGGTATACTTATTACATCACCATTCATATTTAGTGAAAGATAATTTTGTTATAGTTGACCAATCAATCATGGAATAATTACATTGGTAGAATATTATTAGTATTAGACACTCTGATGAAGTGGATATATAATCATCCAAAGGACAACTCAGGTGGTTGCATTCTTTTGAGTTTATTTCCTTAGAACCTGTCCCTTTGACCAATTGTTCACTTATTAACACCAAACTTTAAAATAGACTTAATTGACGTTTCCAAAAACTGAATACCAGTGACTGATATCAGATTAGAAGCTATTTCTGACTGCTAACCTGTAGTGTTCGTCGCTTGTTTTCCTCAGTGTGAATCCAGGCCCTGAGCGAAAGTTCACTGATGAAAATTTCGGCGGCCTTCGCAAAGAGAACTGGGGCCTCAGCACTTATCATCTGGTGAAAGATAAATTCATGGTTAATTCAGACCCATATATACAATAGCCTACTTAAAATACATACATGTGTATTACTATACATACAGCGGGCAAACTTGACTGACTGTAGATTGTAAACAAAGCCATGCGGTACATGATCTAAGAGCGAAAAAATAGGAGGTTTCGCTCTCACTCTAATTATTCGCCTCCTAACTAGAAGGAAAAAACGATCTTTTACCTTGACATCATCGTCCAACTTCATTATCTTCTTTATTCTGGCTAAAGGCAACTCCTGCATTTAGGGATACGAGAAAAGTGGATTATATCAGCGTTTTATAAGAACTTAGGAAAAGCAAGGGCGTTGGAAATTCAATACCGGAATCAAATCATAACACTGGACGGAGGTTTAAAGAGTTACTATACTCCGAAATTATAGTATGAGAAAATCAACCTATTTGCTATTATTCAGATATAACGGTCGCAGTGGTATTTAGTGCAACATAACATTTTATAGTGAGATTTACCCATTTAGATGAGGGCAAAAATTAGTTCCAGTTTTATTCAGGGCTCCACTTTGCTATCTCCAAATTGACCATTAGCCTGTTTAGTCTCTTAAAACGCAGCTGCGACCACCAGTATCAGAATGAACGCTACAATAGGACAATATTAGGAAACTATGAAAAAAGTAAGTTACCTGTGCCTTGAAATCATTCTGAAATGTAACAAGATAAAGAGGGATGAGTGTCAATCGATGAATAATAAAACTAGGTGGTAGGCTACACTACGAAAATATTTTCAAGAAAACAGCTTGCCGCGAAGAAACATTTCATTCATAAATCTAGGATCTATCGTGGATAAATATACAACTAAGGAAACCATACGTAGACAATTATACAGGGAACATAGGCTCTACCGATGAAAAGTGACATCATAGATTACTACATTTGTGAGAGGTAATTTGATCTCGATTCCCTAACATTTCAAAACATCCCCCCCCCCCTTATTTTGTTTACATGTGACATATGCAACCAAAAGAGACCCTGTGGAATGTCAAAAGACAGTCCATGAATGGGGAGTAGGCCTACTTGCACTAGGGCTCTACCCACAACAGCAGTCTTAGGGACGAGGGATGGTCTAAAGAATATAGTAGCCTACATTCAACACGTTTAGGGAGGTTTTGTTTTGTACACAGTGCAATTTACAAAAGAAAAACAGTTTTCTCAATAATGCTTCGATTAATTCTAAGTGTTTTTTTTAATCCTATCTTATCTCATGAAAACAAACAATTTTTAAGTCATTTGATTAATTGAATTCAGATAAACCTGTGATTACAGAATCAAATCAGTCACACCCTTATATCTTCTGAAATGGGAACATGTGCCGACTTACCTGGTTCAAGTTTTTTATTTCTTCCATAGCTTTCTGCCAAAAAGCTCCCACAGCAGATGCCGAAGCAGCGTCAGAGCTAGCAAAGGAAGTATCCTTACCAGCCATGGTGCACCACTATAGGAAAACCTGAAAGTAATCATAAGGAACGACTCTACTTAAGTTTTGAGTACCGCATATGGAATTCAGTGGAACAAGTATTAAGTACGGTAATTATAATTTAATGAGTAGGCTATTATAACAATGCAAATTGAATAGGCGTCTCCGCGCTTTTCCAGCACGCTGCACAGGGTTCCCGCGGTCCAGCACTTGGAATTTAATGATTTTATTATAGTTATAATGATTGATTCACATGATTTTGAACGATTTCTTAGTGACAAAGATGTTGGGATGTTACAAGCGTTTTCAATGCATTTCATATTTATTTTATTCCTATGTGATCAGGGCCGCGAACATTGAGAGGGCAATAAATGTGGAGGTTTTAAAAATTTAACTTCTATGACTATGGTAGGGGGACCCGGGTCCGGGGTGTGTTCTCCCTGGATTCGATTGAGTCATATTTATTTTTAGGGTTTCTAGTGATTTTTCTTTTTGTTACATGAGAGGGGAAATAACCATGACATGATTTAGAACTTAATATATGATACACATTTTTCCTGCCAATTCCTAGAATATGATTTTGAATTTATTGTAATATGATAATTAATAGATTCAATATTTTGTAAATTCCTTATGTCTATGACGTTATGTTTCCCATGATGATTACGGTACTATTTTCAATGTCAAGATCAACATTATTCATTAAACAATAATGATATGTCTGTTCAAAGTGTAGAATTTTGTATTTACGGTACCGGTATAGGCCTAAATAAAGTTGGATCTTATGTAATTTTGCTGCACACATTTTGGACACGAAAATAGGGAGGAGGTGAGTGAATGAACCTCACGAATGAAGGTCCATCTCCGCAGAGATGAGTCTGAGATCTCAGTAGCTCTATCTCAGTCTAAGTACGGTATGTTGGCCTACCGGTACCGCAGGGCTACTGATACTGACAGTACGGTACTGCATTTCATATCGCCTGCCAATAATGTTCTATCATAACATAAGCATCGTAAGAACGTTTATTTATAAACATTAGGCGGCACTGCTGCACATGGGAAGGACGATTGGGAATGGTCAAATTTATCAGCGAATGAGATGAAACGAACTTCTGACCAATAATTTTAGTTGATGCGAACACTCCAATCAAGACTGTCCTTTCCCACCAATCGGAACAAAGACAACCAAAATGGCGCCGAACAGGTGCGCTTCGAACGAAAACATTGCTAGAATTGTGGGATAGTTATACCGTAGATGGCACAAAATGGTTATCCAGAGCTTGTATAGCTAAACAGAAAAGTGTTTATAAAGAATAGTGACAATATTTACCCGTATTTCGAACGATTTACAGGCCCAAAGTTTTGATGCGGCCGCCGACAGCAAGAGCTGATTGGTTCACGCCTCAGCTCTCGTCTGAAATCTCGCGGTGTTATGTTAGTTCTCGGTTGTCACTTCCGGAAAAAGAAGTGCAAATGATTCTTCAGGAACTATTATGTGCCCTGAGATTTGTATAGATTAAATCGCAATAATGTTTGGACGTAAGAAAGAACCGGCACCAGCCGCACCCAAAAAAGGTGGTGGACAGGCACTCATGGCGCAAGTAAGTGAAATCCTCGTATCAATTATTTAATCGTGACTGGACACACCCCTATTTCACAAGTTGCGCGTCTTGAGACTTGACTCTTGTGACTGTAGAGTGTAGTGTCAGCCTTAGCCTAGGCTTAGAAGATAGATGATGATTCAGTTTGTTGTTGTGATTTAGTCACACACCTGTCATGTGCTTGATTTTTCCGCGCGACATATGTGGACAGTGGTGGCGTACTTGGTGCATGTGCCTATAGTTCGAGTCTTCGTAGACCCCTCTTTAAAGTGCATTAGCCATTACGATTTTATGACTGCCATTATTAATATTAAGTCATTATTCATTACTGACATTAGCCTCGGCGGCTAGGCCTATCATTAATATCAATGGCAATTATAATTTAATTATATAAACTAATACAGCCTACGTACCGCTACTGCAGACCATCTAAACATCCTGGAATGGGTGGGTTGGGTTTTGCGTACTGGGTTCTGAAGTGTCTAGGCTAACATTTGCCAAAAAAAATCTATGATAAAAAACAGGAGTTGAAAATCTACAAATAATGTAGGCCTAATTTGCGGGGGCGGGTATACAGACATCTATATTAGGTTCAAAAGTATCTTTCTGTCCTGAAAAAGGCACCGTATACATCAAAACACAAAACAAAAGGCAAATCTAATTCAGTCTTGAAGCAATTAAATAATATTCTTAATTTATTCCGTGAACAAAGGTCCAAAAAGTGTGTGTGTGTGTGTGGGGGGGGGCTACCCTATTTAAATTATTGTAGGCCTACCGTACCGTATGACATGACAACTTAAAAGTGGTACAAAACCGGGTACAAAACATTGAGTGATGTCAACTTTTGGAGGGACAACTTTGCACAATACAAACCCATAACTCACATAAGGCATCTAGTCAGGCGCAGGCTGGCCAAACCAAGTGCTATATAGCTACAGGTTAAGCAGTACTGTGTAGAGAAAGGCAGACTATCTAAAGGCATCGGGTGTGAGTCCCGCCTAGGGCCCCAGAATTCCCTTGGTCTCTGGTACAATTTAAGCATTTTGGGGTTAAAATTGATCTACACTGTGATGTAAAGTGTTAAGTTGTTATTTTTGCATTTTTTGTGGTGAGATGTTTTTACGTACAAAAAAGGATAGGCCTACTTTAAACCAAATTTGAATGAACATAAAAGCCAAGCTAAGATCTCCTAAAAGAAATAGCATTTCAATACATGGTTTTATCTTTAGTTTACGAATCTCGGTTTCTCAACACTGTTTCAAAGTGTTTCAAACCTATCTAACATTTTGTCATGTCTTATAGACTCTTTAAACGAATGCTATTAACACTTATTCGCCGTGCGGTCTGTATGCTTGCAAACCTGAAAGATGTTTGAGAATGATATTATTTTCGTTTAGATGGGTATCAGTCACCTCGGTGGGGATCCAACTGATATGGCTTCAATGGAAGCCATGATCTATGGTGGTGATGATGATGACGACGATTTGGAAGCAGAATTAGCTGCCCTTCAGGGACTTCCCAGAGCAACGAAGAGTAAACCAGAAACACAGAAAAGGGGTAGGTTTTAAATAATACTTGAATTCACGCTCATTGTATTAAGTCGTTTATGATCCTGATATTTCGATCCGCTCCCACCATATACGGTATATCTATTTCGTTCGTTTAATGATTTTATTCGGCAAACACATCATCCACTATTCTTAGAATATATGTTAATTGTAGCTAATATAGTGCTACAGACAATATCCATACCGGTATTCTTTTATATTTGTATATGAACACCATTTACCATTACAATGGGGGGGGGGGGGGGGGGGATCGCACTACTAACTGAACTGTAGAAACACATCATATGTATAAAAAAAAAGAAAAAAAAGGCATAAACAAATTATTTGAAATCGTGTTCCAAATTATATTGGATAAATATAATCAGTTACGATACCCAACACCTGTATATTACTGTATGTGTTAGTTTGGTGTGTAAACGAGTCTGCTCTGTTACTAGTCACTAAGTCGACTCTATTGTAAGAATCGTATTGGAGAAAAATTCTCAATTCGGGGGTAGGTTGAAATCTGTGGTAGGACCTTGGTCCAAACCTCCCTAGTTTGGGGATTGTAGATTGCAGAGGAGGATATTAGTGGGAACAGAATCATTTGTCGACGAGAGATGGCTAATTCTGTGTAAGATTATTCATATGTGCCCCTGATCAAATACCTTACCATTTCATCTGCCATCTTTCTACTAAAGACATAGTGAGCATGGCTGCGCTCGATCAGATGGTCTCTGCGAGCATGAAAGAGGTGCCTGACTGTGATGAGGATGTCTCTGATATTGACGACCCAGATTTATTGGTGAGTTTATTTATTTGTTTACTTTGATGAGTACATGAAAATGCTCGTTACTGCTGTATGTTTTAGAATGTTTATTTAAATAGCCACTTCTATTAGTTTCCCTGATGTGTTTGGGGGGTGATAACATTAACCTTCATGAGATAATTTTTATAACTATGATTAAAATATATTTTGTATTCTTCGGATGACGGTATGCAAATTAGTATGTATATGTCTTCCTTTTTTGGAAACTAGATCTTATGTTTGTAGTAACATGAATCATTCAGACCACTTATAGTCATTATATATTGATTTTTCTATTATTATTTATCCAGGCTGAGTTACAAAGATTGTCAACTGACCAAGATTCAGAGCCTGCTCCAGTACCAGTTGTCCAGGAGCCTCCCTCTTCTAGTGGTTTCAGTACCGTTAGCATCATTGAGGGACGCATCGCCATGTACCAAGCTGCAGCGGACAATGCCAGAGCCAAAGGAGACAGCTCAAAAGCCCGACGTACTGATCGGGGTATAAAGGTATGTTCCATTACAGCACTCCAAATTCCATCATGAGTTCTGACTATTGGTACCAGTGTTATACCTTATTGTGTCATAAGTACGGTATGTCAGTATTTCTTAATTCTTGTTTTCGTGGATATGGAAATTCAGTAAGAAGAGCTCTAGAATACTAGTTTATTTGTTTTTTTATGTGTGTGCAATATGTGAACTATTGAATAGTGTTAAACGACGTGTAGGAAAATGATGCATTTGATTATTTCATGTAAGAGGCAACGCTTGAAAACCTCCATAATGGAAAACGCGGCTTTTTTCAATATATTGTAATTAAATATTTATATTGGCCTTAAAGTTTAAAAAGACATTAAATATGCTACCATAATAGTTTGAAGTATTCAATCTCTAGGATATCCATGGTGGACGAAGTGTATTTACATTTGAACATTATTTAATTGTCTTGGTCGTAAAAGAAATAAAAAATGAATAAACAAAAAATATAGTGATATATAGTGTTTCAATTATCATCGCCCCATAGGATCTAATGATACGAATTTATGAATTCAGACTTTGAGGGATCTCCTTAAGAGAGCGAAGTCTGGACAGCCAATAGCTGAAGAAGACATTCCCCCACCTGTCTCCGCATCGGCAAACCCTACACCTGTGTCGTCCCCCATGAAGGAACAAGCTACTCTGCCCTCTCCTCCTAGTAAGTTTCATTTGAGAGTTATAGATCTTTAGGTGAAGTGCATTCGCCCTCGGCAGTGTATGTATGCGCTCCGTTCATCTCCTCTCTCAGTAGTAACTCGGTGAGGAGTAGTGGCCCTGCCTAAGGAGGATGGGTGAAGTGCTGAGTGGAAACAAACTGACCATACTTTCAGTTTAACTTAGATCCCTTTCTGTGAAAAGATTGGAATAATTTAGTTTTTAATGATGTTTCCATTAAATATCAAGGAATACCGAAATGCTCAATTTTTATTATTTTTTATCTTTTGATCAGTCTAGTTCTGCAGTTTGTATTAGGTTTTCAATCAAATTTTAAAGCGTTGTGATTATTGGTCCCATTAACCCTAAAATATTCAGTAGTTTGCCGAAGTTATTGGACTACACGATAGTATTTGCTTTGCTGTGGGAAAACTATCTTTTTCTTTAAATGCTTTTGAGTCATCAGAATTTACCTTGGTTTCAGAAATGAGCAAGTTCGATGACAATCTGGACTTGAAGGGTGAGCGCTTATGTTCATTATCCCTGGTCCTCATTCGTGTCTTTCTGTTCATGTAGTTAGATAAGATTAATATCTTCTGCTTAGGTATCCTGAAACCAAGTACTGATCATCCTTGGTGAATTTTGATGACTTGACTTATAGATTGAATCTGACTTTCAGTAATAAAAAAAATATACGCAATTGCACTCTACCGCCTCGCTTAGATATCCTTGCGTATTTCCAACTTACTCAATACTGGGATTTTGGTCAATAAATTGGATGTTCCGTTACTTACAAGAATTAAGGCAAGGACGTTTTAAACTATACTTGTAGGTTCAGAGTTCAGTCTGGGCTATTCTCCAAGAGGTAGTCCTTCCAGGGAAAGACCTGTGGTAGAGCAAAGATCTCCATCTCCTCCTCCAGGATACCCCTCGAGTCGGTCATTGTCTCCTGGACTGGGCTTTCCCACAGATGAGGGATCAGGTGAGTTTACTTTAACATCTCATGAGAAACAACCATTACAGAAATTAATCCTTTTTTTTTCTTCTTTTTTTTCCAAATCATAATTTTTATTCAATCTGTCAACAAAACTTCCTTGAACCGTGAACATCGAGATTACATGATGATTTGTAAGTTAGTATGATAAGCCAGAGAGATTTGTATCCGGCCATTCAACGTTTTTAGATCGCCATTACTATTTATACATACTACCCAGAGCGTGTCAGATTAGTCCATGCTTAAATGAATATTTTCTCATATCAAGTTATTCCCACTTTAGTAACAACTCCTTTATTATGTATGAATGGTCCTGAATAAGACCATAAAGCGCCTTTCTGTCTCTGTCTCTATCTCTCTCCCCCTTTTTCTCTAGCTCTATTTCCTGGGTAAGATCATAGACTGCCTACCTCTCAGCTCTCCCGTCATTGATATAACCTTCAATGTGTTGATAAGGGCGTAACGCAACCAATCTCACTCATTCACTCACTCCATTATTATGTTTCTCTTCCAGATAGTAGGCGTGCTGTTCTACTAGAGCGGAGGGATCAGTATCGGAAGGCAGCATTGGCTGCCAAACGGGGCAGTGACAACAACAAGGCGCGCCAATATGCTAGAGTGGCCAAGGTAAACCCTGGGGAGGGAAACACACTAACGGGATGCGATACCCTGCTCTTATCGAATATTAGCAATGGTTCTTTTACATGCGTATAAAGCCATAGGCAGCTATTCACATGGCCGGCCTTTGGTAACACCGTCGGCGTGGAGACGTAGCTAAATTACTGCTAATGATTAAAACTATAAATAGGAAGCAAGATATCTTGTCGTTCACTTGATATAATGCTATGTGCGATGTCTCGCTACTTGTACAAAGCCAGTGTGTGCTGACATCATGTATGTCAAGTTATACGCGACGCTTTCACCACACTCGCTCGCCTGTGCGCCGCAGCTCCCATCTGAAAGCTGCCTTTTATGTGTAAGCGTAATGTTGTACTGGAACGCCACACCCGGTCGTCCGGGTGTAGCGAGTTTCAGGGGAGTGGCCCATACCCCGTCATTGCAGCGCGATTCGCGTAAAACCTGACATGTCTCGCTGACATAGTCTGACAGGATTAGTGCAGTATTAAACAAATGTTTATTCACCAAGTTGCCGGGTGTAGAGGTCACCCCTACCACTTGTGTGTCCAGCTCTAATCATGCATGCGGTATTGGAAATGCTTATCGCAACTTGTAACTGCCTAGTTTTGTACTCCACACTTTGTGGTGGTTTCTATGTATACTCTCTATACATAGTAGTGTATGAGAGAACGATTTTGTTGTGACCCTGCAATTATCATAAGCTTGCCAAATTACTGGAAGTCATTCCTATACCCGCAACCCTATATGTGGCGCTAATAAATATCTCAATTTTAATTCAACTTCCTACGGTATTGTCTCTAAAAATCATAAAATAATGTTCTTTTTGTTTCCTCCTAGCAATTTGATACAGTTATATCTGCCCTAGACACCGGGAAGGAAATAGATCTGTCACAAATGCCTCCGCCTCCAGAAGGATTTAGTGGTAAGTCGGTTCTTATATGAACGTATTTTCATTTAATTCTTGGATGAATTTTGCTTTAAAAGAAACATTTATTTGATAGCCTAGAAAGTATCAGGCTTTGGAAGCAATGTAAGAACTGTGTGTAATTCCCAATCCCTTGCTATGGATGTTTTAAACATTAGTTGTTGCACCTGGCCGAGAAGTTGCAAGAACCCAAGGATCGGGAGGCCCGTCACAAGCTGAACTTGCAAATGCTGCAGCTGCGGCTGTAGCTTCGCGTGCCGCATCCGAACAAGTGCCTGAGGAAGAACCACAAGTTTCAGATTTGTCCATAGAAGGTCAGCCTGCTTGACACTATTTATGTTCATTCCATTGCATTATTTTATTTGTTGAATGTGCCTTAACACATGTACATATATGGTATATATATGTGGCATATTCATTTTTGCATTTCATTGTCATAATAATATTATGATGACGAATGCTGTTCTAGTCATAATTGTAGCATTATAATTCAACATTAAAGATTAATACCTCCTTGATAGAAGGCGAATGTGCCCAAAATGTCAGACTCGAATTAAACAAACCCCAAATTAAAGCCCCTATAAATGATTATAGACATTCGGATAACCCCGGGGAGATCCTGTTTTGTAACTTTCGGTATCAACATTACTTAAATAAATCTACCACATTCTGGTCGAAACGCGTAGGGCAATGCCTACCTTAAGTAAATAAAAAGTCGAGAAACAAAAAACGGAGTCTGAAGAGTCCTTACTTGAACGGAGATTTTCGCCTATCTACATAAATAAATCTAAGGTCATTTAAAATCAAACCATACATAGGACTATCTTAGGCTTGAAATTAAAAATACTGAAATACTGACTCTGAATGTTATCTAACCAATTGTTATATATTCAAATATTACTGTATTAGTAATGAAACATTTACACTTACCGGTATGTTATTTTTTATATCTATCTCTAGATAAACAGAAATTATTTAATGCTCCTACTGAAGCCAGGACGGTTTTAGAGGCCCTGGAACAGCGTTTGGAGAAGTATCAAGCTTCGTGTAATCAGGCCAAAGGAGAGGGCAACAATAGCAAGGCCCGCAGGATGGGGAGAATCGTTAAGGTTGGTCATAGTATTATTAATAGGGGAGTTGCATGTCTCACTGAGCATGTCTATTACAGTGCATGCAGGGATGGATTCAGTTCAAATCTGCCATACACATATTTAGCAACATTATTATCGAAAAATGAATGGATCTTTTCACCAATGTGTAAATGAGCTATGAAAAACAAATGTATGATGGGAAAGATGGAAGCTTGTGTTATAGGAACATGTAAAACACATGGATATTGACATTGGACCATTGATAACAATTGAACGCTGAAAATGACATATATTCTATAGATTTTACACTGTACCATGAGTCCCATAATCCCATACGAATCAAGATTCAAAATGGGGACTATGCAAATCCCCTATTGTACAACTGGCTTCCATCCAAAGTGTACAACTACACTCGTGTGGGCCCTGTTTTGTTTACTTGCAATCTTGCGCAATCCGTTACAACATGGCATATTTGCTCCGTAAGATTATTCCTGTTTAGTGGTCTGTTTACCACTTTACTTCAACTTAGAGAATCTTAGATGTTTTATTGATATTTTGGAATTCCCCCATTCTCTGTGAAAAGGGCTACTGGATATTTAAACACAGAATAAATTAAAGCTCGGCGTGCTTAATAATTCAAGGACATATGTAACACCAGTAACATTGTTTTAAAAAATCTTGAATATTCTAACCGGCAACGGCCTAGTTCTTTCATGTCTATATGAGAAAGGTGTGTAGTGAGCCCTTGGTTTGCTTAATCATTAATGTAATGGTATGGCAGTATAATGAATACGCAGACTATACTTAAGCTGCCTTTATTCACATGCGCCTGACAGGCTCGACTGAGTACAGTTCTCTTGGAGTGTTAGTCCATAGAGTGAGAGAGCCGACACCTTGTTGAGACTTCTCTTGTTTAAAGTATAAAGTTAGTCCGACCACTAACCTAGAAAACCCCATATAAATTATTATCGACAATTGAATGAATCCAATCCCATATGGGGTTAGCCAAGCCCAAGTCTGTAGACTTTGAAATTTAACTTTTTTAACTTACTTCTCTTAGATGGTTTATGTGCCTAATGATACGACGGGAAGAGGCCCACATTGTCTACATAGAACCTTTCAATATCAGCCTTTCTGATGTGATAATAAAATAAAATCTTTAAAATCTAGCCAAGTGTTGTACATCGGTGTTGTGCCAACTTATGTCAATTATTTCGATTTGTCTTTGACCTGTGTGTTTAAATTGCTTATGCAATACAACTATTTCAGCAATATCAAGATGCGATAAAAGCCCACAAAGCCGGAAAACCTGTTGAATATTCACAATTACCTAATCCACCAGGTATGTATTTGTCGTTTTTATAAACTCAGAATAATTTCAAATTTCAACTCAAGTCTTTTTGAAATGTTTTGCAATGCTATACTTGGATTTATCATTATGTAGTTCTATCAACGCTGGTTTTTAAATGAGGAAGATACATTAGATAAACAAATTGATGCTGCCATGATGTAAGAAAAACACATTTTTCCTTCAGAATTCAACAAAAGAAAGTAGTATTGTCAAAATTGGTGGAGGATTAAGGGAGATATGGGGCAAAGCATAGGCTTACTAATTCACTTTTTTTCCGATGCTGGCCATGACACAATAACGTATATCTTAATTTCTTCTAATTTACGTAATATTAGTAACACAGAAGTCTTTCACAAAACTTTTTCCCATGTGGATTGGAGGTTGATGCTGTGGGGGCAGGTGTTTATTTCTTTTTAGGCCTATACTTGAAACAGGATTATGGGGAAACCATTATTTCCTTTGTTAAAACTTGGTTTATGCCACAATTATGTACCTTAGATTGCTGTTAGTGGACTACTGTCAGAAGAGCAGGAGTTGAAAACATTTTGTCATGGCCATTTAAATTTTAATGGATGTTTCAAATTTGCTATTTTCAGCCAATAAAATATCATAAACCTGTCACCCTAGTGTCCTTTAAAAAGTCCTTATTTTGAGCATTAAAAGTCCTTAAATTTCAGTCTCCCAAGACTGGGAACTCCGTTGTTGTAACTTGAATAATAACAGCTTTTAAACAGTGTTATGAAAATGGTGTATGTGCTTGGAATATAGGCCTACTCTTCATTTTGTCCTTTATGTCAAATTGTGGAATTTCACCGGGCCACCAGAGCTTCTGGCGACCATTTTGTTCCTTATTCATCACAGGGAAGATTGGTTGTGGCACAGGGAAAACACAGGGAATTTGAAAACAAAATTTGTGTGGTCACCTTGATCAACGTTTTGATTCCATTGTCATACATGTATTACAAGTACGCATTTCTAAGTCGTTTCTAAGGCCAAAAAGTTGAGAGAGTCCCTTCAAACGAAGGGAAAGTCTCTCGCCTCAATCCGCAAAGTAATATAGTGTATTTACATTTTAATAGTTATTTTTCCTGTTGCATTCTTGCCTGCAGCCAGCATCAGGTATCGGCACATGAGATAGGAACAAAGCTAGTCACTTTATAGATCAGGAGTACTAATATAGAAAACATAAAAGTTAAACAATTCTTAGTCAAATTGCAGCCAGTCTTATCGGCAACCTTGTATAATTAAACTAAACATATAAGAATGTGTAAAATACTTCCCTCTGTGAGTGGGTTAAGTATACACAGACCAGAATAGGTAAAGATAACATAGGCCTTCTTTAAATATATTGTTTCAAGGTGATTCTTGAGGAACTGAAGCTGTCAGTGCTGCCACCCGAGTGAGGGTCACATGTATACCCTCCTCAGCCCTCCTCGGTGAGGTCACATACCCTCCTCAGCAGCTCTCGGAAATCTCTTAATTCAATTCCTCACTTGAGCTTCGCTCCCTGTTAAATACTGACTAGCCTCGTTCCCATCTCATGTCACCCTCACCGGTGCCTGCTGGAGATGTACTGCAACAAACAAGCTTTGTCTTGTACATCTAGGAAAATATTATTCTATTTATAAAACCCATTATCCTCACTACCATAATAAAACTGTCATATTTCAGGTTTCCCACCCATCCCCGCTGACGGCCCTGCCAAGCAGCCCCCTCCCACGCCTTCTCCACTCTTGTCTCCATCACCGTCCAATTCCCAGATCTCGCCAAAGGTACCCTCGCCAGCTCCCCGTTCCCCAGAGGCTCCGAGAGCTCCCCAACAACGGCAAGTTGAACCAAAGCCAGCTCCAGCCAGTAGACCTCCAATGCAACGTCAAGGTGAATCTCGATTTAAATATCAACAGAGCTATATCAATAATAAATGATGAGATAATCGCATTTGTTCGATTTGCAAAATATCCTGTCTTGGGCAAGCATGCTACTACTGGAGATTATGCCCACTTATCAATATATTTGTTTATGTTTTAGTGTCCTTATTGAGCAGGAATGAACAACAATGTATGTTCCTCCAAGAAAGACAGCTTGCATTTAAAAAGGAGGCGTTGAAGTGCAAGGAAAAAGGGGAGATTGAACTTGCGAAAAAATTCCTTCGGCAGGCTATGGTAAAGTTGTTTATTGTTGGAGATTCGTTTTTCTTATGAATATTATTCAATCAAGATCTTCCAATTCATGATATATTGTGGTTGAATGTTACGAAAATTTACCGAGTGAGTGAGCATGAGTTTAATTACATCATCTAGTATATTGTCTTTTTTATCATATTTGAGAATATGGCACCTAGCTTCAACAATAAATTCATATTTATTACACAGGGATTTGACAAGATGATAGAAGCATCCAAGTCCGGTCTTCCGGTTGATATGTCACAGGTTTGTTTTTCAATTTTTATTCGCTTAACTCTTCACTTTATTCCTTATTAAGATTAAGTATGCTTTATTAAATGTGAGTTGTGATAATCATTCTTTTTCATGAGACTGACCCTTATTGGCTTCTTTACTTTCAGGTACCCTCGCTACCCGGCGCAGAAAATGAAAGATTTGAGTTCATTAGTACGGAAGACTGTGAGGCACCTACTGGGGATCGAGAGGAAATGTATAAGAAGTTAGAACAAGAACTTATTACGCAAATCAGGGTAAGGGACATCTATTTCCTATGTACACATTTCCGTTTCCCCTTTCCAATGCATTGATTACTTACTGAAATGGCTAAAAAGATATTGGATTCCTGGGATCGTCAGAGAAGTGGAGAAATTGTAGGCTCTTTGGTGCCACCTGGTGTCAAAAACGTCCCTCTGTCATATAAGGCTGGGATGAACAGAGAGCTAGGAGGTATAATGCATAGAATATATTATACCTACCTGTTAACGGTTGGAAGAGCTGCTTATAGCAGAAACTGTAAACCTATTTCTTAGGAAATAAAAGTTATATATAAGTTAAGTAACAGCCCTACCTACGGAGCAATCAATCAACAACTGGTCCTTACATTTCTAAATTTATGGAACTGTGCATCATAATTGATAGACAAGACAGTGCACCTTTGGTCCTCTTATATGTGTATATTTATATATTCTATTATCATTTGGTTCATTGTAGACATGCACGACAAACTCTGATCATTTTACCAAGCTTGGAGACGTTGCCTCAGCTAGCAAGTAAGTGAAATTTACCCTGATCTAATATTTACTTTTTACTTTCCATTCTGTTATTAGGTTCGACCGGGGGGTATCTATCTGCACACAAATAAAAAATGACTAGACATAATTCATATCAAAAGAATCTTTTTTGGTAGTAAAGTCGGGTGGATCTATTCGATTATTCTAAAGGAATATATTGTCAATATAGAATAACACGACCTTTAATACTCTAGCTATATAGCTATACAACTGGGGTGGAAAGGGGCTAATTGAATCCAATTAGCTTCCCCATATCTTTTAAGCTACATGTACTTCATATATTTACTCAGAATTCTTTGGAATCATCGTCATTTGGGCTGGGCTAGACATCATGTTTGAGGTCTACTTCCAATTTTAAGTTTTAATCTAATAAACTGAATTTGTTTAATTCGTTTCTTCCAGGTTTGATAAAATCGGTGCTAATGCTCGCAAAGATCTCGATGCTTTAAAGAACGCTTTCAAACATGGAGATCCTGTACCACGATTTCACTATGAGACACGTACTTACACTTTAGTCAAGTGAGTTCTTACCTTTAGATTCAGTATACAGAATGTTGATTACAACAGAGCAATAATACTCTGGTTATAAAGATGAGGAATACCATGTCAGGATGGTTATGAAATTGTCTATTTTATGTTCAGATTATTTCAAGCGGACATTACTTGTAATCGGACTGTTCTGATTCTTTATAGGTCGTGCTCAGACTTAGGGGACAATGATATAGAACTAATTTTTGTTCGTGGAATTAATTATCACCTCCCTTCAGGTAGGTTTGAAACTTGATATTCATTATCGACAGACTAACGTTCCTATATTCTTGATAAATGATGTGTATGAATGTGTTTGTGCATATTCATGAATTCCCTGGGGAGCATCACCCCCCCCCCCCTCCCTAGATAGGTGTTTGGCCCCGCTACCCTGTCACATTTTTCTAGCGAGAACCCCGGTCCCTGCCCTCAGCCCAGTGGGTGGTTTTGCGTTGTCTTGTAACTTTTTGACATACACGTGTATTGGTAATGTACATTTGATTCATAAGGAGAACTATTTTGCTCATTCCAAGACCATGATTTTGGCGTTTGGTTGATCTATGACATGTACAAGTAAACATATTGAGGTTTTTCAATATTTTTGCCTTGGATCTTCCTTAATGTTCAGACGTTTTAACTTGTTCAGACAGTTTAACGCTAAGATGTTTTAACATTCTGAAACGTTTTGATGTTAATATGGAATACACACAACTAATAAACCTAGACATGTAAGACCAAACAAACACGCTGCTGGCCTCCGCTATTGCTACCATGCTATGACGTCATCCCACTTTGACGATCAGGTTGGATCCCATCCACCTTGGTGATACCTTGGCAACATAGATATGTTGCTAGGGTGTGCTCTTGTTGACAAACATTTGTTGTCTTTCCCCTTAGTTCCCCTGATGGGGAGTTTAGGGGAATACTATTTATTACCCATTTCACCCAAGACCATGAATAATGTATATTATTCATGTGTCTTGTGCAAAAAAAAAAAAATAAACCTAGACATGTAAGTCTATAAGGAATCCGTGTAACACGGTAAGGGGTAAATAGAGAATAGACACATAAAGATGTAAATCAAACATAGCCCAAGCATAGGGCACCAGGGCACCTCTATTGATAAGTGGGTGAACCAATCCTTTATGGATTGGTTCTACACTAAGACGTTTTAACTTTCTGTAACGTTTTAACGTTCAGACATTTACATGTTCTGATGTTTTCACATTTAACGTTCGCACGTTTTAATGTTCTGACGTTCAAACGGAAGTTTTAAATGTGTTGACATTTGAACATTTTGACGTGTTCACATTGGGGAAAGCGATTAGATGTTCTCTCTGCCAATTGGGTTACGTTTCCACAAAAATGTTGCACAATATCTTGTTTTTCAGATTATGCACCCAGTGATTTAGATACGTACGTCAAATATGAATTACCCTTCCCTAACGTAAGTGTGAAATTTATTACTCTTGTAACATTGACATTTCAGCTTGACATTTCAGCTGAGAAGCTGACCACTTGAAAGTGATTGAATTACTCTTACCCTTCTCCTTCATTTAACTTGTAAATTACATTTCTTATTGATGGTTGATGCAAGATGTTTTTTGCCTTCAGGATAATCCACAAAAAGGTTACTCGGAGACTGTTAAAAGTTCAAATAATCCTGGTGAGTTGTGATCAGAGGGAAAATATCTTTTCATGTTGCGGTAAAAAGACAAACTCAAACATTGAAATAATAAGTATTTGACCTTCGAAGAAATAAAACTTGTAAAACTTGTCATGGCTTGGGGGCTACTAAAGTTAATATGAATCCCTAAAATATCAACCTGAATCAACTTTTAAAATAGTCAACACTGGACTGGCCCTGAAGAAGGACTGCAAAGTCAGAAACGTCGACCAGTTAAGGTCCAATAAAAAAGTGTAACATCCAATCCACAGCCCTCTCTTTTCAACAGAAGTATCATACTCAACAATTGGAATTTCAAACGGTTGGCATCCCCCCTCCCAACATTTTAAAAAAGTAATTGAAAATTCATTGAAATAGAGTAATTGCAAAACATATCTACTTCTCTTCCAGAATACAACCAAACTATTAAACTTACCGCCAATCGAGCATCTAGGTCTTTCCTGAGGCTGTTGAAAAATAAGAGTATAAAGTTGGAAGTCTTTTATAAGAGGTAAGATCATTATATATGCACTTCCTGTGGTAATTGTTATTTGGTTAGTGTCCTTTTTACTTTTCATATAAGAGGTACACATGAAAAGTGGTAAAGTTGTAGAAAGAAATTATGGCAGATAATTACCAGATATCAAAGCTAAATTGTCATTATTTTCCCAACCTTTTCAAAATTTGTTTATAAATATTCATTTTTCTCATCTAGGGGTTTCTTCAAAGGAGACAAGACTTTGGGTACTGTGTCTGTGAAATTACAACCACTTGAACACAATTGTGTCGTCCACGACAGTTATGACGTAAGCATAATTTCTTTAACACGATATCTTTTAATTCATCTTCTTGGACTACAAAATATTGTTTACGATTGCTTTCATGCACTTCGTGAAATATCAAATCAGATTTCTTCTCGATGGATGAGCTTGGGTTAAGATATTTATCTCTATTACAGTTGATGGATGGACGGAAAACATTAGGGGGAAAAGTTGAGGTGAAACTGCGGATCCGTGAACCTTACTTGAACAAGCAAGTGGAGGAAGTAAAGGAAAAATGGCTCATCATTGACCACTTTGATCGAGCCTTGTCTCAAGTGAGTTGCTGTTGTTTTATGAAAGCTGTTATCTAACTTGATCAATTAATGTAATAAAAATGATTGTTAATTTTAATGTTTTTTAAAAATAAACAGTCCAACACTTTAATTTAAAGACTTATTCAGGAGTTTCTCTCGGGGTTTTTTATTTCCATAATCTTGAGTCGCTAATTCAGTACATCTGGAAATGATTAGATGAAATGGGGAATTGTGTAGAGTAATTGGCGAGGCGATCTGTTAAGAATGCCTGGTATATATCCTACTTTTGTTATACTGCTATCGCATCGCCTTTTGAATAGGTACTTGGGAGGATGGCCGGGTATATCTTGTCTATACTGAAAAAGTGTTATGGAGCACTTGGGTACCAGATGTGTTCTCTCCTGTCAACAGTATTTGCAAGTTGAAAAGATCTTGCATTGTCATGTAACCTATGAGACGCCTATTATATCAATCATCATATTTCTTAAAGATTTTATTTACACTGGGTTAGCATTATCCCAGTTGCCCAGGCTCTTCTAATGTGCCCAGTTTACAATATAATTAAATCAGTCAGGTTTTGAGGTTAACAATTGGCATTGCCAGTAGGCCGAGAACATGATCATAGGTTCTTTCAAAGCCTCCGTCATAGTGGTGTTACATTTAGCACTCCATAATCATACATAATCCATTTCTTGTTATTTTAGAGTTCCAATACGGCAGCGGGAGGTAGTAGAGGCGGGTAAGTTGAGATTTATCATTTATTTTCCATATTTTGTTATTCATAGTGTTACCTTTGTATTGTATATCAATACACACTGTTCTTTATGCATAGAGATTTCTGTCATACTTTTGTCTTAAATATTAAGACTTACTAACATTTTGGAGAGTACTAAGCTGAAGATTATTGTATATTCTCCTTTATATTGTCAAAACCTCCAATGCGTCCTCCTGTCTCGTATGAATGCACGTTTACTTACAATATAATGTTAAATGCCTGTAACACAATTAATTATCTTAGTAAATCGTCCTTATTGGAGGAATATGTTGTATTAGTATATTAACGACACATCTTCCATCGGTGTACATAGTTTCCTCGTTTTTTTTTTTCAATTCAAATGTCATACTGCCTAAGATTTCAACTCGAACTAAGAAGGGTCAATCTGTGCTTATCTAGAACAATTTCTTGATGTGAATGTATTTGATATGAGTTGATGTTGATCATAAGTTCTCTCAAAACTGCGTGTATAATGTCTGATATTTATGCGTGGATTTGCCCTAAACTAATTAATAGTTAATCTAGCTGGTATCAATCCAAAAATAATCTTTCTGTGCATTTGCATGATATGAATTTATCTATTTGATAGAATCGGGATTAATCGCGTAGGGTTTCGTAGATTTTGGTAGCCCGTAGTTATTTTTCTTATCAATATTTTTGTCTATTGATATTTCGACATTTTGAAGAATGAAAAATGTAAATGAGTTTTGAGTTTGAAAATCATTTCATTTCATGGAGCCTTCAGGCTGCCGTTTTAATTTATTAACCGAAAAACATACAGTGAAAACAAAGAAGGAAAAAATATAAATCTATGAAATAGTGGGTCAAGATTACATCGAAGTTACAGAAAGGACTTGCATTATAATTAACAAAGTAGGACTGGAAATGTTAGCACCAGATTCCTGAACATCTTTTATTCAGAGACCAACATCACGCCTTGCAATTGTTATCATTAATTAGTCCTTTTTGGATAAAAATTAAGATAAGGTGAATACAGATACCACTATGAATCGGTTCCCAGTACTACACTATACCTCCAAAGACATCCCATACTAGTCCTTACCGTTCCTGTATTGTATAGTCCCTCATGGTGAGGCATAATCTTAGTCCTCAAAGAAGGTGGAAGGCGTGGCAACTCTTAACTTTATCGAAATGGGAGCTAGGTAGAATATATATCCTTGTATAATGCAACAAATGTTAGGATACAAGATACATAACTTAGGTGTCAAATATGGCTAGATGGGAAGAAACTGCCGATTATCCAATGTATAAGTTTATTTACATGTTAGATTCAGTGTGTAAGTGCTATTCTGACTGGTATGTAACCTGTTACAGGTAGTTGATACAACTTAGGTGTAACTCTAACATGGAAATTTTGAACTGATCATTTGGTATTTGATCTTTTGCGCTAAATGTAACCAATGTGAACAAGAATAGTAACCGGTAAGATTTAGAATGTACATGACCCCACTTTGGCAGTGACTTGCAACCAAAGGAATATGGGTTTTACCAGCGAGGACTTTCCCATGTTTTTTAAGACGTTTATTTCCCGACAATTTCACAAAAGTCCTTCGTTTCATGCGAGAAGGGAAAACAAAATTATAGCGTTACATCAAGATAATCAAAATTACTAAAGGTACCGCACATGCAGTTACATCATATATTTATAATTATGAGTTACTAGGCTCAAGGCCACAGCTTATATTAGGGGTGTGTTGTTTTTTTTTCAAATTAAAATAAAGCATTATTAACAAAATCCCTTTGATATTAGAATCTTAGTTTCTTAGTCATTTATCTAGTTTAATCCTGGTTCTTACATTTTTCTCTGCTGCACCTTCTATCTCGAACTAAGTTATTAGTCTGTGTGCCTTCGTTTGGTGATTGCATTGTACATTATTGTAAGTTGTGCGTTGTATCCTGCCTCCAATTTTGATATATTGTATATATATCTCAAGCCTGCCGTACAGCAGCTTTCCCTTGCATGGCTACTGTTTGATGCTCTTTTGTGGGAGCCCGTGTCGCAGGATTCGCCTCAAGACACCTATCGATCAAAATTTTCTTAAGTAGGATCACAATTTTCCATCTCTTAACAGACAGCGGTCGAAAGCTTGCATCCTAATTTAAAGTTTCACCATGTCACCATTGTGTTGGAGCGACGAGAGGGCGTGACGTTAAGAGACTGCATGTGTAGCTTCCCTATGGAATCCAATCTAAAAAAAGAACGGGAAAATAATACCTTGAAACATGGAGTTCAATTAATTAAAAGCTGTTTGTTTTTTCCTGGTCAGATAAAATCAACATGTTATTCCATTCCGACCTTTATAATAGTATTTATACTTTGCGTTTGCTTGTCTTAGATTCTTCGATATTTTCTTCGATTATTCTTGCTCAATTATTTTTTTAAGATATTCGAGATTAATAGAATATTATGCTATTTTATGATATTCGAGATTAATAGAATATTATGCTATATTTTATATGGTTTTACTGGAACTATATTTATTAGCGCTCAAGTTAATTACACCTAGTCCGAGCGCATGTCTATGGAAAACCTGCTACAAGTTTACTGTCGGTGGCATATAAACTAGGCTCGTAATTATTTGATTGTGAAATTAGATCAGCAACGCTGGGAAATTATGTACGATAGTCTCCTGTTTTATATGGCTTATTATGTAAAATCATGGCGATGATCCTATGTCGCAGACAATGCATGGTTCCCGCGGTCCTTAAAAAGTCCTTAATTTTGAGTTTGGACCTTTAAGGGCCTTAAAAATCATTAAATTTCGCTGTGAGTCATTAAAAACTTTTAAAAACGTCTTTTTACATGTATATAAAGCAGGAAATGTATGACAATTTAACACTAACATTTCTACGAAAATTATGCTGAACATATACCAGAAGCCACCATTTTTCATGTAAAAACTATAACAAAATCGGGGAAACATTTGTTAATAACCAGGGGAGAACGTGCTACATCCATATTGACTATTCAAGCATCAAGTCTTTATTGACCAGCTAACATGGCTTCATTTACTCAGTAAAAAGTCAGTAAAAACTGGGGGAATTGTTCATTAAAAGTCATTAAATTTGATGTGCTCTGAGCCGCGGGAACCATGCAATGTAATGTGGGCGGGAATTCACTGTCAGCGCCAGGCGAGAAATCAAAATGCGGGATTCTCTTCTAATTCTTCTACTGATGGTCAGTAATGGCAATCAGTATCCATTACCCCCTTTAGTCTGGAATGACGCATCCTATGAGCTGCCCACGGTTCCCAGTTCAAAATTTCTTGTAAGGGCTAGACAAGTGCTAAACTTCCAATTCAGTCGATTTGCAACGCCGCTTCCCATGGCATTTGTCTTGCATGCTGGGATAGATTTAATAGACTAGTAGACCTCTTACATAAAAATGATAACTCAACTCCAAATGCATGACTTGAATGATGATGACTTCTGCTATTATATTACGTATACAAAGGAAGGTTTTAAGGAATTTACACGGGGACCCTAATGTATTTCCCCGCTGAATGCGTTCCCTATTTTTTATCAGACATGCAACTCTCACGATTCCATCCAAATCAAGATTCAATATGCCGTCCATGTAAGTCCCTTATAAGAACTAGTGGTATGATGTATGCGTTTCCCTTCATATGAGACATTCCCATATGAAAATAAATTTATGTTTTTGTCTACGTTGTGGTCTGTATTAGTTAAGGATATTGGGCAGTCTGTCCTTGGGAAGCCCTGAATTTATATGGGAAAAGATAAACCCGATTCACTGTATACGACTTACTGTTTTTGTCGGACGATGCCTCAAATATCACCTCTACTTTCCTCTTAACTTAAGTAGATGTATTGTGCAACTATTTTTTAGAGACAAACCTGTCTCCATCGGTTCATGTTCAGTTCATACATAAAACATACGTTGCAACGCGATATTTTTTTTTAGAAAAGAACATTTTTATCGATGTACTTGATGCTGAGAATCTTGTTACAATTTGTGTGAAATTACTTTGCTATTAGGTTTTATTTTTCAATTGGAAGCATGTCTTAGAATATTATATTTTTCATGAAACACGCATGTTATTATATGTATATGAGAATGTCATTTGAATCCTTTATTTGTGTTACATTCAGAATTTAAAAACCCATTGCTGTCAATACATCCAAGTTTCAAATGATACAGTCACTGTTCAATACAGACTGTCACAGTTTGCAGTATGGTAACATCATTGGTGTGCTGTATGATAACTATAGTTGCATAAATTGTTTGAAGGTAAAAGGGTACGCGGTATAAAAAGACTGAATTCTACAGAAGCCCAGAATTTTTACTTAATTTTTAAAAAGAAATACTGGAAAAAATAGAAATATGAAAAAATATTTCTTTAATAAAGAAAACAAATCGAAACCTAATTGAACAAGAAGATAGTGTTTAAACGAGACGATACGCCTATATAGGCACCGCTATCTTAGATTCCTTCTACAAGTTTAGTTCCATGCCGTGAAAAAGATATGAAATTATACTGCTATGAACTTGATGTAATGATAGCCTTTAGCTATTCGGAAATATCTTCATAATTGATACATGTTGAGGGGAAGTTGAGACCGAGAAGTGTCTTCTGTACTGATGGACTATACTGACTTCTAACTTCTGTACTGACAAGATGGCGACACCCATAGGCGTCAGTTCTCGCGGGATCCCGTCTCGTTCGTACACTTCCGATTTTGTGTTCTTATAATATATTTGTTCATATTTTAAAAGTATTTTTCTATTATTTCTTTTTAAAATGAAGTGAACATACTGGGCTTTCGTAGAACTCACCCATGTCTCTTTTACCTCAATAATGAACAGTGCTACTCATATTTATTGATAGATATTTCAATATTCCGTCCATATTTATTTACCAAAATATTTGTTATTTAATCTAGTTTAATATATTATTTATTATAGCGTTTAGTACGACATATATTTGTGATAATTCAGGCTGTGATCTCCTACATGCTTCTGTGATATATATATATATATAGCTCCTTTGTAGAAGACTTTAAGCCATTAATATGAATTATAATGATGTAGAAGCGTATGAGCGGTTGTATTAATAAGAAAGTCTACACAGACTTCACTCGAGAATTGCCACTTTGTCCAGAGGCAAACACTCGTATGTTATAAACCTCCTTCTAGGTTTGCCTTCAGGTCATTGAGATCGATTTGTTGTACCTGTTAATGATATGACTACTACCGTTCTTAACTTGTGCATACAACTCTCAACCTTTCGTAAATATAAAACTGCCCATTCAATTATGGTAAACCAATTGTATCCCATTCGAAAAATGTGTGCGCAGTTTTTCTTTTGTAATCATCTTTTGTAACCCTTTTTTGGTGTATAGAAAATGTGTCCAGAAAGTCTGGCCAGTGTCTGCTAAGTTTTAACAATTAGTAATTGGAGACAGGTATTTATCTGATTTAACTCGGAAGCTGGTCGTAGGGATTGAAGGAAATTTCCCTCCTTAACATTCAAGTCGAGTAAAGTCTGGATTTCAACCGGAGTGTTGGGTTGAAGGTCATTGCACGACCATGTCGCCTCAAACTAAATCGATTTCTAGCCAGTGTTCTCCAATGTATTCAATTGCCTCTGTATCACTAGTCGCATGAGATAATGTGGTTTGTACTGTTGCTTTCCGATCCTATTAAATGTCAAGAATCAAAAGTATTGGGTATCTTCTGTGCTTTGTCTGTATGTCATAGCCAGAACGATCCGATGTTCATGTTTTACACTTCCATATCTTTGGCAGTAATTAAGTACTCCATGCGTCCAAAATGTTTTTTATGTTAAAGCGCAAATTCTACTAGGATGTATTCATGTTTAATTGTCAAATGAAATGTGGAATAAAGGCTAGTATTGTGCCTATCGATTCATTCGTTACGAAGTCGAGAATCTATTTTTTTTTTTTTTTTTTTTTTTTATAAAGTCGAGAATCTAGTTAATTGTGACTGAGCTCCCATGATGTCTCAGCACGTTGTCTGAATGTATATTTCTCGTTCATGTGTCTGCACGTGCATCATTTCTTGTAGTGTCTGCTGAATATACTTAATCCTCTAACCTTTTTAAAAAAAATCTCCTACCTAAAAGTCCTTACAAAAATAGATACTACGGTATATCATACTACGACTACGCTACTTACGTGCGATTCATGAATCAAGTATATATTGAGATGTCCTTGCATGGTCGTCCCTTACATCAGAGGTATTTATAGATACTGTCAGCTAACCAGACATGAATTCCGCTATGATTTAATATGAGACGTCTCAAGATGTTGCTCTCCCCTTGAACTGGAATGAAAAACAAACTATGTGCAGGTCTCCAATTTAAACCAATCTCAAATTGTGGTCTGTGGGCGACTTTCGTGGGACGGTTTGGTGTTACTAAAACCTTCCCTTACTTCATAGGCTGTAATCCTAGTCTATGGCTTTGCATGTAGGAGTAGATGGTTGACTGTATTGACTTAAGGTCACTTAGGTTTTTCTTGCTTTTCAGTGGCTTTCCTGCGACCGGGAATAACGTCACTAGTATGGAAGTATTAAAGTACGAGAAACAATTATTAGACAGACAGGTGAGTGAATATCTTTGTAACTTTTTTGTTTTCCTGGTAAATATTTTTATATATTGAATGTGTGGAACGTTATTTTCACTATTTAGTGTATAAGTCGTGTCAGACTGTTCCTACCATTTTGGGCATGTGATGAGTATTGTAACTTTTCTAATAAAATCGCAGTTTGTATTACAGTTGCAGTTCAAAATACAGTAAAGAGTACAACAATTGTATAATTAATAAGCATGCATGCATATGTATACATGCATCTCATTCACTTTGAACCTTGATGATACTAGGTTTGTGGTCCACCACTCACATGAGTATTTATCATAGAATCATAAATACAAGCCCAGGTGAAAAGCCCCCAGGTAAAAAGCCACCTGCCGGCCATGTATATTACCCATTTTTTCATTTGTTATAGGGTGCGTAAGTAGTCCACGGCAGCGATTTTTTGAGTCGCGCTAATGTAGCAGTTTCATGACGTAATGTGGACATGTCGCGCAAAACTCCCATAGCCCCACCATTGCGGAGATAAATAATCTATGTTTGTTCATCGATCATATAGTTTTATGAGTTCTAACTTACATATATCCATCTTTAGAGGCAAATGATTTCAACTATAGCCTTCATAATCGTCAAACCATTACTGGGGCGATGTATAGAGTGATTATTTATTGCCCAAATGCTAACTCTATGGGGATTATTTACTTCCGGTCCACACATCAGTACAACTACGCGACTAATTTTCATTAATTCGCACCCCGCCACCATGACACTTACGCACTCTATTGTCGACCAAATCTGGTGAAATATCCATGATATTGTTGCCCAAATTTCAATCATACAAATTCAATATAAATATCCAAAATCAATTGAAATATCCTATAAAGTGATTAAGATCTCCAGTCGTGTCTCGAATTTAATCTCTGTTATATGACTAATAAGAGAGGTGGAGGGGCTGGGGGTTGGGGTGGGGCAGAGAAAGGTGGGAGTGAAACTATAGAAGGGGCAGGTAAAAATTAAGACCACCATTTGACCTTTTTGTCAATGCATCATCACGTAGGCAAATAAAGAATTCTCTAATCTAATCCCATTACGACTTTATGAACGAGTGCCTAGGCACATGAAACCTGTCGGACAGCAAGGAAACTATAATGGCCATCATGTCAGTATTTATTATTATTAATTACGTAAATAATAACTGTTGGTAATGCTCAACTAGTTTCTAATTAAAAAAATATCGGTTAATGTATATAACATTGGTATGGATTTTATGTATATATACCATTTTGTTCTTCGATTTGGTTCTTTTATCACCCCGCCCCCCCCCCCCCCAAACACACACCCTCCCGACTGTACCTTTTTTCATCTAATGATCTATTCCAGAAGATGTATAAAACGCCTGATGTGCCAGTCCATACTTACATGGTTATTGTGCGTAAGAGACATTTAAGATATTTAATATTAGATGCTTCCACAGATATGTCTTAACTGCGCCTGAGAGATGTGTACCTCCCATATATATGCATAATTGACCCTATTTATGGGTCATAATGTGCATTCGCTACTCTCCACCTCAAGGGAATCTATGAATATATTATATAACCGATGATGAACTGATAATCCATGACATGTTGAGTTGAGTGTTTGGGATGGTTCATATAGTTTCCCCTCGACTATCCGAATGCGCTCGATACAATGATCGACGCATTTGGGACTGGGCCTAAGTGTCGACAATGGTATTCGGATTGAAGAGCAACCCATGTAATTGTAATGTAAATGTGCAGCAGAGGGACAGACCCTTACTGTACATAATAACGAGTTATCCGAATGAAATACATGTGTCAATGAATAGAGGTTCTACTCCGCCTGCAGCCACTAACAGCTGATCTTGGGTTCACTAGGCATACATGATCGACGTTTAGTTGTTTTTGTTTCGTGTTGTCTTTTCTTTAAAAAAAAGGTAGGCTTGAGGACAGCGTATACTGTTCGCTACACACACGAACTACTCTGCACACGAGCCATTTTGGTTGGCGTTTTCATTGCTTTCCTCGCGGCATCAAAGGGCCCGCGGCATCATGTCCGCGCCGTACACGTGGAGCGCGTGGTCCAACTCGTATTTCAAACTGCCATGCTCGCATAAAATACTAGACGGACGTTCATTTTTTATTTCGAGTTGGGCTTTTAAAAAAAACACATGTTGACTTTCGGTTCAAAACGATGCTGTTTATTGTGATGGTTATTGTTTATAGAGAGAACATGTGTATATTCCTTAATTCTGTTTATATTTTGTAATTAAACGGTCCATGTAAACTTTGTTGGTGGTCATTATAATTGCAAATATTAACCATTTTTAAAATCATTTTTTATAAACCACCATACTAGATTTTAATGGTTTAATTAAATATTATTATTAATAGTAATTTTGATTAATGGCGTTTTCATCTCTTGAGGCTCTTAGAAAGGCTGTGTACGCTGTCATCACGATTTGTTTCTAATTAGGAAACTTCATAACCAGAGCCACGAAAAATTGATATGCTTATTGAGAGTCTTATTTCTTAACGTTTGTGCTTTAATATTGTTTAAATTTGCTAATAAATCTGAAAACATGCACCTGGTGATTTCACTGTACCTTTTGGAATATTGAGTACTTTTTCATACCGTTATTATGAATTCTCTTAATGGGTGTATTTTGGTTTTATGGAAACATGATGCAGGTTTATAGCTAGATCCCCCCCTTCCCCCGTTTTCTATCCCTGAAGTTCTCATTCAACGTTGGGTCTAAACCTTCTAAAATATCTCACCGCTGTCCCTAAATCATAGGGCTAGGATTCGAATCTTTCTTTTTTCATAATGGTCGTTGATGGTTGTGGATTTTCCCTTTTTTGTATCAGAGCATGAAAGAAATGTGTTCACTTCAACAAATTCAATATTAGATTATTCTTCCCTGGATATCATCCCTTCCTTCCTACGTACGCATGGCTTTTAGGAATACATAGATCTGTTCGGAAAATAACCAACTAGGAAAACTACCATCCATCTAAAATATTACCACCATATCGTAGTAGATAGTTGTAAAAACTAGTACAACGCTATATGTATATATGTCGGGGAATAATCTGTTTACAACAGACGAGTTAATGACACAGATGGTAGTTTTCTGGTTGGCAGTTTACCTTTCCATGATATTCATTTATCTCGGAGATAAAGATACTATAATAGATTCCGGGTCTCGTTATATAGCATTCAACATTTCCAGAGGAACTGGGCAGTCGGAGATGCCACCATTTCTGCATCTTGCCCAGTACTACAAGAAAAACCCCGCCCAGTCCACCATATCTCACTTGATTACTATACATAATCTGATTGGCTCGGGGTGTCTGGTGTCTTGTAGATCCAGCAGATGTCAGGACGGTTGTCGAGAACGCAGGAGGACATGATGAAAAAGAAGAGCGAGCAGCTGACGCAGAAAGTGGAAGAGCAGCGAGAGCTGATACGACGTGGTGGCATCTATGGTCTTCGAGGTGAGTGCCATATAGATTCACCTATACCAAGCCTCCGGTCACGTCTTCTCTCCACCCTGCTCTACAGCCTGCCATAAACTAAGATGGAAAATCAGATGAAAAAATAAACTGATCTACCCAGTAGGATCAGCGCCTAATCCGCTAGGATCTCAATATATTAGCTGTCGCGTGGGGATGGATGGTTATATATGCGAGCACATGATCCTGTTATTCATAAGTTATTTTTTTCTTGCCTTTAATAAAGTACATTGGATGTGATGGGTGGGATTTATATTGCTGGGATATTTGCGGGGAAAAAGAAGGGGCGCTTTTTGTCTTGTTGAAAGTGATGCATTGGAGATAAGTTGAGGCTAGTCATTTCAATGCTTAGCAATCTATTACAGTTCGTCCCAGAATTTTCTTTACACTTTCATTCTTTTCAGATTACGCTGATGCAATCGAGCGTTCGAAGGCGATCTATCTTCAAGAGGCTCACATGCTGGCCAAGCAAGGCAATCGTGAAAAAGCACAGATCCTGGTTACAAAAAAGAAACTCGTGGAAAAAGAGGTAAGATTCTTGTGTGTGTTATGATTTCATGTGAATGCAAAAGAGGGTATCCGAATTTGAGCAAGAGAAATCATCAGACGAGGTACACTGTGCAGAAAGTTTTTTTTTCCAGTCGATCAAAGTAATTAATTCTTTTTGTTCAGGCATTTCTAAATATAGCTAGGCAAGTGTGAAAGCAAGAGTTGTCCCTTTCGATTGTTGTCGAAATGCGCCTAGACGAATAGCCTGATAGATAACACCCAGATCATAAGGCAACCCGTTCTCTCTCGTGTCAACTATTCCCCGCGATATTAAAACTTTGTGAATACTATCGCACTCTGCGTTCAAGTGACAGCTGAAGGTCTCTGGTTGAGGATGGTGGTCTATTGTTCTCGCACAGGTGCTATTTCAGGAGGTTCGATTTATGTTCCTCAGCCTTCCACCCATTCACTATCAACTGGCGGTTTTAATATGTTTAGTATCTTGCTGGTCTTTGATCATTTTAAGACGCTTGATGCCGTACGTATTTGGTGGCTTCTTTGCCTCTTTCGGACTTGTGACCATTAGATGGATTTTTTTTCTGAAGATGACAATCTCATCCTTTGATCTTGTTTTCAGGTGGAGGCCATCCGTGCCAAGCTACCACGCTCCTGATCGAATTCCTAGCACTGTCTGATGAAAGAATGTACCGGCATGCCAGAAATGGAAACCAGTCGAAGGAAAATGCACGATGTTTCCTGTTTCTTTTGTTCTTCTATTCAGAACTCAAATGTTAGAAGTCCACTATTATGGATGGCTTTGATAGACCAGCCCTAAACATATGCTTGAACGAAAAATCACTTGGCTTTTTCTTCTAAGTTACTCTGCAATAATGTTTGTCCAACTTTAGACAACTTTAGCCTTCTATACATTGCTCTTAAAGCCGCATTTTCAGCTGAATCGCCGAAAGATTTCTGCTATGATTTGTTCCACAAATACATAATAAACAGTGGTAGTGGTGTATTCATGTAGTATGTTGAAACATACAGCAGACCCCAAACAGAAGTAAACTATGTAAAGAACCATGTTTTGAGAGCAAGAAAGGTGAAACTAGAAACTTTTATATCGTATTCACTTTCAGAGAGATTAGAAAAGAAGGAAGCCAATACAAAAGAAATGAATATTTTCAATTTAAAATAAGCTGACAATGCAGCTTTAATTTTAGATATCACATTTTAATCGTCTCTGTCTCCATGACAGTGACTTCGATTGATGCTCCAAATTAGAAATGTTCAAGCCTATTTATATATGTAACCATTATCTGTAGATACATTGACCTCTGATATATAGATATATCTTGGAAATGAATGCTCTGTTCTATGTAAATTATTCAAATTAGCAGGGTTTGACGTTTGAACAATATAATGTATATACTTCTCATAACAGGCTTGGATAGAGAGAAAACCTGTTGTATCGAACTATGACGGTCTGAATGTGTCATAAATGTGTTCATGCAATTCACGTTAGTGATGGCAGTAATGCTTATTTTCTCTTGTGTTCTTCGTCCATCCCATCCAAGAATTATTTTCCATTTGTATAGGGACAGCTGTGATTCGTTGATGTTGACCTTCCACTCTGAAGATGATTACGTAGAGTCGTCCATAAGTACATGTAGAGATTTTGTTGCGATATAATTTAGTATTTTAATATTTAATTAATCTAAATTGGATATGAACAATATCAATATTGGTAAAAAATATATGTGATACTGGTTAAGGATGATATTAAAGGTATATAATAAACGCCTGTTGTAAATGTGTATAAGGTTTATGTTTCACATGTATTTCGCTGTGTTTTGTAATGTTATTTTGCTTATCGTTAAATTTCCATATTGTTCCAGATGCTATGTAGGTCTTACTTTGCCTTTCCTCGCTGGCTAAATACTTAATCATGCAGTTTAATGTGCATACTGGTGAGTTTCTGATATGTGCCGTTTGGGGAGTTTAAAATGATCCCTCAGTTAAGATCTATCAACAACTTTTTCACTTTTGTTCTTTTCCAACCCATCTGAACGTCATTTGACCAAATTTTTTTTTTCGGTAGTTTTTTGCTGCAGGTCTCTAGAAAAGTTCACATAAATCCGCCGAAATCATTTATTACGTCGGCTCCACTTATTATCGCTATAATCGGCGGCCGATTCGATCGACTTCACATTCTTGTATAAACGTATAACGACAACAACAACAACAATTTATTAAGTGTTTTTTTGTCGCAGCAGCTGACAATGCAGCTTCAAATCTTCTATTTAATTTGATTATGGGTTGTAAAAGTTATGGCCTGGAATGAGGAATCTGGTTGGTGTGTGAAGCCTCGGCAAAGGGGTCGACCTTGGTAGCCTAATCAGTAAGGCATCCTCCACGTATACAGTTTCAAAAAAGAATTCTTTCATTTGAGGTTTGGCTGTTTTGAATACATAAATTGTTTACGTGACTAGGGAATTAATTAGTAGTATGCTTTCCTTGTTCTACCTCTTGACCATCCCTATATTAGGTGTGTTCGGACGTATGTGGAGCATATGTATACATATAATATAATATTATATAGATTTATTGTTCACTATAATTGTATTGAGAACCCATGTTGAAGATGTCTTGTCCTGAATCCGTGCTCGAGCTCCAAGAAAGAAACCTCACTTGTCATGTACGTTGGCCTGAAATTGTAATAAAAAAATGTATCCCAGCTTTACTCAATCAATCTATCTTACCTTATTCAGGGCGGAAAGGGGATACTTCATAATTATGCTTACACACTTGACCATGTCTTTCAAGAAAGGAACTTGAGAGCTTACGAAAGACTGATATATACTTGCATTGATGGATTGTTCAATAAAGACCCCCCCCCCCCCCCCAACTCTTGCTCCTGCGATGAGCGTTATTGCTAACACATCAGAAAGGGTTATAAACGTTCAAGCCAGAATACATATATATATTCCTGTGATATGTGGATTTGGATGAAGAAGGCGCAGAATTCATGCCTTCCCCTGTTACTGCATACGTTATGATGTACTGTTATTCCTGTGTCGCCATTGAAGCCAAAACTCTTAAGTATGTATAGGAGCCAGATTTTAACCACTGTTCTCTGGGTTGCATTGTTTTGGGGTGAAATTCAGTTTAATGCATTTATGAGTGGAAATCGTTACATATTATGGTGAATTCTACATGTATGTATACCATATCCATCATTCTTGTTCTTACTGCTGTGCTTGTGTAAATTACTTTTTATATATATTACATATAGATCCATATACGATGCCTTTGTCAACATGTTTGTACTTCAGATATATTTGAAAGCGTGGCGTAATGACAATCTGCTTTAATCATATAGCTATCATCTTAGGCTTGGTATTGGTGCTTCTTAAATCTTTTCGATCACTACCGAATGATAAAGTACATGGCACTCAACCGGGGTCAGAAAGACATTGGGTACCTACCAGAAATGATAAGTTACCACATAGTCTTGAGTTTTTAGAAAGAATCTCATTCAGTCTATAAGAAATTGTATCCTAACCAATCTAATACCATGTGAGTGAAACACCAAGCATACATATTCGGTATACTGAGCGTTGTGTATTTGGATGGTGGTGTCCGAATTCCCCTGCCATTGCTTCCTATGTAATATTAGTGTATGTACTATGGCTTATTACCTGTGTCGACTTTTGATGTATCCGGATGGTCATCTACGTCCCACAGATGCATCAGTCTGGTTAATTCCTATGTAATCGGAGAGCAGGGATGAAGGAGGGTCCCTCACCACTGTAGACACTCCATATGTATGGACCATTGTTAATCTTGAACGAGAGGCGAGCTAGATACTAAGCCCAGAACACTTGTTATGTGTCCTAATAGTGCCCGTGGGGTATTGCATTCTGGTTATAGATTGTGTGCCAATGAGAATTTTTCGTTTCTGCCTTGGGCCGTCTTTTAATTTCTCAAGATGTGTATGACTGAATTCCAGTCTACAATATTGGTACCTCCTCCCCGTTTGTATATATATATATGCAGGCATTTTCCTTATATTTTTTTAATTGTTGACATATTTCTTATAGAAGTTCTTTAGATTCATTAGTACTTTACCCATCCCTGATTATTGAACCTTTGCATATGCCACGGTATACCCACCTACTTGTCAAATCATGGGTGTTATTGTTTCATTCTTTGTTTAATGTTATATGTATCGAGATTAACATTTCTCAAGGGTATACAAGGCTGATGTAGTAAATTCTTTCATTTTATTTCATTGACTACGTCATAGTTACATGATCGACCTCTCATTTAATTAATATTTGGGAAACTGAGAAATGATATTTGAGTTTGCATAGTCAAGGATCGATCCCCTCTTTTCCTAGGCTTTTTAAATATAGACTGTTTCGCTTCTCATTTCAAAGTTTTGAATGGATGATTAAAATCTCCCTCGTCCTTACCAGGAATAAATGACATAAAATTCGCGATTTTGTCTTCTGTGTATTATGTCAGTCTGAACGACCCTAGGTTGCATTTCGTATCACAATTCTAATTTGAGAACTTGAACTAAAACGATGCGAGCCGATTGTAGGATACTGTTATAAAAACACCATCGATAAACTTTAGCCAGAAGCGAGTTCAATGAAAAATCAGTAATACAAATAGTTCTTATACGGGATAGCTTTTGTCATTTACATGAACGAGTACAATGTAAGCCGTGTAATTATTCTCCCCTACCATGGATAATATTCCCCGTCCATTCAGTCTCTCCCACCCCTCCTTTGCAAGACAACTATGTTATGCTTGCTCTTGTGTTAAGCTCTTCACGCTGCATACTTCAAAGATGTGGTTTGGGAAAATAAATGCGGAGCTAAATGTTATTGATCCAAGTGGGATCTCTACCATTCCATCCTTGCAATAAATCAATAGTCCTTCATTAGAAGGAAGGGTGATTGTGCGTACTCGTGCTAATTGAAAGGGGGGACTGTTTAAGAGAATTACATAAGTCCTATCGACATGCAATGTGATCATACTAGCGCATCCCTCTGTCCCACGGCGTCATGCCAAACACAAAGAAGACACGAAGTGCTGAATGAAAAGGGAAAAAAGACTTCTTGTGGCCACGGTATGATCCCACTCTTCACGCTGTGGTATTCCCTCTTTCATCGTGTAAAGTGCTCTAACAAAAGTGCTTAGGTTCTGACGATAAGAATATTCTTTTTTCGAAGCCAAAACTGCTTCCTATTAAACGGGTAATAAACCTTAATGAGCGTAAGTATAGTCTTGGAAAGCGAGTGAACCACTTCTTGATTATCTCTCGAAAGGGAAAGAATATCCACAGGAAGGGTGGGGTGCGGTTTGCGCATCTTAATGAAGGTAGCAGAAAGGAGCACTCCTAGGATCTCTTCTGCGCTAAGGTAATCAAGGGCTTCGATACAAAGCGGAGACTAAGATTGATTTACGTGTCATGCTGGCAATAATCTCAGCAACACATCTCAGTCATACAAATGTCGAGCAAGGTAATGTGTTTTCTGAGTTGTGAGGGTTCGATGCCTTCTGTGTTATTGCATCACTTCTGCCATATGTCTTTGAGGTTACATCGCAATGTGCAATGCTGACTACCTACTCAACAATTCTGAACAGGAGGGTCTGTTAACCTAGTCTTATACTATTATTTCTGTCTGTCTGTTCTAGAGACACATCTGAGCGTCTTTAGTTGAATGTCTTAAAATGACCGGACAATTTGGATTTGCTCACGAAATTAATATAATGCAGAGCTGCCAACTTGTACGATTTCGTTGTAGTCACTACGATTTCAGCATCAAAATAATACGATGCTACGATCTGCATGACCTAAACTACGAATTTGGGGAAATATAGGAACAAAATATATTTTTTAAAAAAAACAGATTTTATTTCGAGAACCATATGGTACTAAATAATCATTTGGAAAAAGATGGGTCGAAACATAATCAGAAACAGTCATGAATAAAAAAGTGCATAGTATTTTGAGATATATAGTTAAAAAATGAGAATACCTATAAATGCTTTGATCAGAACTATGTGTTTAACAGCTGAGAATTTGTCAATTTGTATGGGGTTATAAAAGATCAGAATGTCAGAGCAGCATATACATTGATGTTTCATGAAATAGTTTGTGCTTTAAGTATATTTGATATATGATACTTGAAGATGCTTTGATGTCATTAATTAATCAATCTATTTTATAACCTATTTAGAATGTTGCTTTTAGTCAACTGATTTACAGTTTTCTTTGAAATGAAATGTTTAAGACTGACATATTTTTTATGGAAAATAATTGGGATTTCCGTCAATAAACGGTAAAATGGTATCTCAAACAGTAAAATAGTTTTTTTTCTCGGGCTGGTAATCTGTTTCACATTGTGGGCCCTTGCACTTAAGGTGATCTTTAATTTTTGTCTGGGCTTGGTATGGCACATAATAGGGTTAGGCCATCAGCCGGCCTCATTTGTTGGGACATGTTCTGAACCAATTCTGGTTTCATTACCCTCACAGCCATTAAGCCCATGAATGCAATATTGCCTCTTTTTCTTACATCTTGAATTTTTGATAAGTTGTTCATCTCAAATGTTGATGAAATTTGATCTAAAAATATCTCCTATTGCACCGGTGTGTATATTCCTAGCTCTACATATACCTGGAAATTCTCGTTCAGGTACCCATCACTTGCCAAAAGTTAAAAAAATTATTTAACTTTCTGTAGGCCTACTGTGTGACTCCTCCCATTTCTTAAAGTCAATTATGAGGTAAAATTACCCCCAGAATGCACCATTTGACTCCTAATTTTAAAAAAAAATCCTAGGGGGCCATGGCCCCAGACCCCCATAGAAGGGCTTTGCACCTTTGACGTGAAGCACACTTGACTCCCCGCGAAAAACTAGGATTTGGGATTCTCACAGGTTGGCAGCTCTGAATTTATAATGTACAGTATCTGAAAGGTCATTAAAACCTTCATTTTTAATTGTCAGACAAATGTAACCTGATATATATGATGAAGGGCGAACAAAGATTGTTTTTATCCCGGCTCTTATTAATTAAGCATCATCCATTTAATATAAAAACGAAATAGAGTATGAAAAAGCGATTTCGATTATATGTACTGTTCTTGGATTGTGTTATACACCACATCGACAAGATGCTATGAAGAGTATGGTCGCTTTTAAGGAGATCGATATATTTGCTATCCATAGGATGGGTATACCTCATCAGCTGATCCTAAAACCCTGGACGAAGAGGAGGGCCCCTTTCCAAGGGAGAACTTTATTGAGAAATTTTGGCTTTGACTTTAGGGGTAGGAAATGGTTCTCTTTTCGAAATTTTACTCCATGGTTAACCGTGGCGTGTCATGTTGCATTGAGTTCAGAAGATGAGGTGATGAAATTAGTGTGAAATATGTGATTTGCAGACTTCAGAAAGTGGCTGTTAAGCTGAAGCTCAGGGTCTCCTGTGAAAACGAAGCCTACATGTCCTATGGACTATGGCATAATAATTGGGGTTGAAAGGCTAGTCGAGCCAATACATATATGTATGTGCCTTTCCTTTACGTTCTTCCGTGTATCCCCAAATCACCAAATGTTAGAGTTGCATTGTCTGAACGCTGCAATGATTGCCCTCTCTCCCACTGCATGGGTTGAGTGGAAAGGTTATGCATTTTTGGGACACATACTTTAGGAGATGGCTTGGATAAACCAAGTTTAAAGGATGTGTCCCTCTGTTTATTGCAGACGACTGCTGCTATGGTGAGAGAGGCTGTAGCAGCGTGTTTCAGCAGTTAGGTAGTGCACTGGGAAGGTTTTTGGCGACGTCCATGCTGCAATGGTGACAGGGAAGGCTCTGGATGCCTGGGAGAGGAGCTGTGCCCATTCTCAGAGAGTGGAGCTGGTCCGTGGCTTTTTTATACAGGCCACCACAGTCTCCCAGTGTGCCCTTTTTCTAGGTCAGAAGGGTCAAGCATGATCAGGTGAACATCTCAAGTCATGTGGACCTGTATTGGTCTCTGAGAAGCGATCTCTGAGAAGCGATTTGGAGGCTCCCGTTGAAAGTGGCAGGTTGATCACTGTGCTTCTTTGGTCTCTAGCAGATTGCACGTGCATGTGACCAGCTCGTCGGCTTTCTCATTTCCCCAGACCCTGACATGACTGGGTACCCAATGGAAGACCACAGTTTTGGAGATTTTTTTGAGGATCTGTCTGATATTGACTATATATATACCCAGTGGTTATTGTTGTGTTTGGTGGATATTGCCTGGATGGGTGAGAGTGAATCTGAGGCAAGGATTGGTGTGGACCCCCCGGGAGAGAAGTTCATGTAGAGCTATAGGTTGCTGGCTATATGACTTAATTCACACTCAGTTATGGATGGGTGCTTGTGTAACCTGATAGATAACGGAATGTTCTCCGATTAATCTGACTATGTCCAGGGGAATGTAGTACTGATGTTTTTTGACCTCAGAGAAAGCACCCTCCAAGATGGCGGCGCCCATGAAAAAAGTAAAAACTACTAGGCTTAAGCTTTTCCCAGTATGAGCGCCAAAGACGCTGGTACCGCCTTTGGCGGGGGAATCCTAAAAAAGAATTGACAGTTATTTCGCCACTGGCAAGATTAAATACTTGCGGGGATGTGTGGATTTCATGCTTGTTGATTGAATTCTCAATACTTCGCATCAAAGAACGATGCAGTACGATGAGGACAAACTAAAATGAAGCTGATCATGAATCATGTAATGGTGGTAATTCATCTCCGAGTATCTTTAGTAATAACAAATGAATATCAAGAGTCATTTGAAAATAAACACTCAAGATTTATGAGGGAAAGGAATAAGACCGAGGAAATGAGATTGCAATAAAGCTCACGCTGTGAGGCAAATAATTTCGATTAAATAGTGAAACAGTGTGCCTGACTCTCAAATAGTATTAATTCCTCCATTGGCCATTCTCCCTGGGATACCAATGTCCACTCCATTCGAAATCAACATTGTATTGCCTGTCTGTCTAGCGACTTAATTTCGAACTCCCTTGCTCATTGCTTCGCGGAATCCCCCATAATCTGGCGAAAATCGCCCGTACCAATACTAGATGTGTCGAAACCAACCTCCTCCTAATTGAAATATTGACTTCGAACCCGGGCAAATGATCCTATTTTAGAGCCCCAGCACTCGCTAGGCTCGGACTCTGAGGGCCAAGGCTGATGTTTTCCCGAGCTTGGAAACTGGTGATGTTGTTTTGTATGGTCTATTCTAGAAGGGACGCACGGTAGAAGTCGCAAGAGATCCAGCAGGCGAAATAATCAAGGAATCGCGAATACTGTTTATACACCGTAGAGAATCTAGCGCTCAATTACTACTAGGCTCGTATCATTCCAACAATCCTGGCTAATCTGCTCGTTTCGTTTCTACAATACTTTGGACCTGTTTCAGAAACGCAAAAATCAAGCCTTTTGAGACAAACCAAATTTGAAATATCAGGCCTGTGGGCACTTCAGTGACAATCTCTGGCATTGTTCAAGAGTAATGGCCTCGTCGAATGGGACTGGCATGTGCATGTTGGAATGGATTCCTTACTCGGGAATTGCTTTTGTGCCATATGCCGTGGCGGCTGTTGGAACGCATGTACTCAAATACTTCTGCCCATCAAACGGCGACTGTCATCGACGTTTTGACATATATGCTTAGGTAATAAGAGATGATAAACATAACCCATTTGTTCCTTCAAGAACACACATATCGACCAGTTGTGGCAATGCCTAAGGTAAACCTATACCTTACGTGGTTTTCGTTTTTAACTCCCAATTCTTCAGATGATCTTTCTATCGACCCGTATTTTCTCCGTATTTGATGTCATTCCTACCATCCAAGTAGAAGATATGCCTAGTTAATTAGGAGTTACACTATAAATAATGTATTTCGGCATGTGAATGTTCGTCAAAATGAACTTACTTATATTAGCAATAGCTAGATAATTAGTAATTTATATTATTAATAAGTAAAAGCACCGATACAAAGTGCAGCGGTCTTTTTATTAGAAATACATCGATCCTTTTCAACAAGTCTGATGGTCTTGAAATTGGCACGCTGGACCGATAAAAAATGGACACGGCAGACATAAGTTATAGCCATGACAAATGGAGATGGACTTTCCGTAAGAAGGATTGGCGTAGAGAATAGGCATGAGATGTCAGTCAGCCTCAGAATATGCTGGGCCATTATATGGGTCAGATTTTCAGAAAATGTACCACCGGCAGATCTACATATTTAGTAAATTGTGCTATATCAGACTGAAAAAAGGCCAATACTATGTATACCTGAATATATTTGTCCTCCTCCAAGCAACGAGGGATCTACTGCCAAGTCAATTATATGTAAACTCATAATAAACCCTTTCAAAAAAAAAAAAGATGTTGCCTTGAATAATAAAAAAATGTGTTTGTTTATCTTTAATTGAATTTTGAACCTCACCTTTGTCTTAAATGTGGGTTATTTGAGAAGATTGGGGAAGGCAAATTGTACATTTTTTTGCGATTTCACCCATATAACCGAGGTGGATATACGTAACTATAGAGTATACTCTTGGACGTCTAGCCAAATCCTAAAGAATGACCCCAAGAAATACAGCCATTAAATAGTTTCCATGACTATATTTCTTTGTTCATTTTAATCAATTCATGTTTAAATACTAATATACGGACACGATCTGACAATCGACTAATTATTTTTTTCGCGAAAAAAGTAAGCATTCTTACAGTCTGTGCAATTATTTATATTTGATTGCCACAAATACTGTGTCTCCAAAAGGTTTTCAGTAGCCGATGAGACAGTTTATTAGATTTCATTGGACTCTACACTTTCCTAGATTTTCTGCAAATGAAGTCCGTGCACCAAAGAAGAGCAAAGCATCTGCTGGGCCTCATGTACAGACGATTCCGAGATACACTAACAAATCATCTCACCCGTACAAAAATCACTCGCTCACAACATGAATATAACCTACTACGGCCCATGCCAAAAACTGAAAGCCTAAAAATGCATCTTGCTAACCCTACAGAAAAAACACCCCCTCATACAAACAATTCATTAATCTCCTCAAACAGGACCAAATACAAATCAACCTGAATAAAATTCGTTTAAAAAAGAAACAAGTTATAAGTTTACTAATTATTAAGTTAATCAATGATTTAATCAACTATTTTTCTATTTAACTTTATAATCAGATTAACTTAATGTTTATACCCTACGTTTCCAAAGGAAACAACTTCTCAGGATCAATTATTTGTGTGCGATGTCAAGTCATAGTTACTGAAATTAGTCTTTCTTAAACTGAAAATGCAGAATATATACTGTCATATACAGGGTATATACTGTCATATACAGGGTTCCTGAGGTCAGTAAAAGGTCTGTTAAAGTAATTATGATTTTGGGTTTTTCAGGTGCACCTCTCTAAAATTAGTAGAATGCACTAAAACAGCACTCAGAGTGAGAGAGAGAAAGAGAGATGGGGGTAATGGGTGGAAGGCTAGGGAGGGAGGGTGGGAGCTGGAAGGCAAGGGAGGGCGTGGGCAACCAACCATGACTGGGTTAGGGGCAGGCCTGGTTTGTCTTATTATGTAATAACCAGAGGGGGGCAGGGTGGAGTGGTGTATGGTGGATGTGAGAAATGGGTGGAGTAGATAAGCCTTCTGCAGACATGCGAACTGATCAGACAGATGATTTCACACATTGTTACCTCACACATCCCACAATCAGCTAACACATTTATGTGGGATTTAAACGATAAAAAGATGATTGACAAAATGGTACTCGATACACTAACCTTCTCAGTTCCTGAGAAGGTAAAAAACAGATTGACCATATATAACAATCTCATCGTACGCAGTATCGACATGCTGTATGCTGTATGCATGCTGTATCTAAAAGCTGTCAAAGCCACGCAAAAGATAAACTCACCTAACCATTCACTGTATGCAGTATCTTCGTGCTACCTCATAAATCTGTGAAAATTGTCAACAACTGTGTAAACTTATGTAATCGTGTCTCTGTAAACGTACATCATATTGCCCTTGACCGGTAAGATTAGTTGTATATTTTGTGCCTAGTGTAGTTAGCTAGACACAGCAGTGGGCGGATGACTATGGTTTTCTCTTTTGGAATATTACCCGTAAGCCCATAATCCTCCCATACATGTACATGAAAATCTTTGTTCATAACTTTCTTTGTACCTTGTACACTTCTGTCTATGCTCACCTGTATTTGCTGTACACTCTAGGTCCAAACCCTCAGATCAGATATGAATGGTATGTCAGCCTACTTCGCTAATCGGTTTTTGGCCAAGAACTCGGCGTTTTAATGGGAATATAATGACATTTTGCGGTTGTAATGGAATTATAATGGCACTTTGCGGTTAGAGGTGAGAGGCTTTTCCTCCGTTTGAAGGGACTTTCTCAACTTTGGGCCTAGACTGTGTATACAAGCTCTAAGTGAAAAAAGATGTGCCCACGTTGACTAGGAAACAAACATTGTCCTTCATGGAATCTTCATATAATCTGACTATAGGGCATTGCAGTATGTGTGTACTGTTAGATATTGGGACGCCATTAAGATGGTTTTAGAAGATGGCTTCTGGGTTAAAATCTAAAGCCCAATTTCCTGCCGGTTTCTGCGATTGAAGTGCAGTGCTAGGGCGTATCTCTGTATGTGGTGCCATAACTACATATACCTGTGATGGGCACAACTTCCCCTCCAGCAGATGTCTGATAGCGATACATCTGTATGAGTGTTGCTACCAAACATGAACATTCCACATTACCCCCAATTATGTAGATTTATTTATAATTTAGGCATTTTTTATATGCACAAACATACATGTATGTATACATGCTCGTTGGTTTCATCTAAACTCAGTTGAAGTTTAATAGGTGTATATAGCCTATTTGTCTCCTACTGCACGAAACAGTGCAGAACTGCCAGCGCCAGCTGATTGTGCAGTTTTGCATTTTGGGGGGAAAACTCAAAATCGGTTCTCCGATAAAACAAGAAAGTATTATAGTTCAACATCCTCAAAGAAATAATGAGTTAGAACATGTTGCCAGTGCAAACAGATACTAATAAATCACAAATCACACGATAATATATTCTCAGTGTTATTTATATAGATTATTTTTTTTATCTATTTGCATAAAACATTCCGCTCAAAAGCAATTGGTTAAGTTTAGTTCACGAAGATGGTATACTCCTTCATATATGCCACTGTTGTCTGCTACATCATAACAAATAATAGCCTTCTAAACATAGGACCAGGTTGGTCGCTATGTATATGAAATATAATGTATCCATGGATGGTGGCTGAAGAAAGCTCTTTAATGTATCCTCCCTTGTGTGCGCGATGGAAAATCTCCTTTTTTCATAATTGATGCATAATGAGTTCTGATAATCATTCCTGTGATAATTGCTATTATTACTGCTAACATATTATTACTGATATCGTCATCTTTATTATTATTACCATACATCTTGTCATGCATGTTACTAGATCATATTATCATAATTCAAAAAGGAGAATCGTCCTTGTTGGCATGCCTTGTTAGCTGCAGAAGCTAATTCGAGGTTTGGGCAGTCAGGCCACCGATTATCTAGATGTCTGGTCCATATCATAAAGTAACAGAGTATCTTAGGGTGTACTCAGTATTCTGCTCAGGGGGACAATGCAAATGATTGAGGAACTCGCATTGGCATTTTGTGAGCCTCTTCAGACTATATATGTGCACAGTTTGGTACCTTTCGATGCATATGGGTAACATTACGATAATAACTCCTTACTCTATATATAGAATTATTGTAATTGAGCCATCAATCAGGAATCCATACGCTATACTAAAAAAGAAACCCAAGACGCCTCATATCATACAATGTAATGACGATCATCATCGCGATTATAATCGTGTCCTAAGTAAAGATATAAGTATTATGTGAAGGATACACCATAAGATACACGGTGAATTTGATTTCCCTATGGGCAAAGTGGTCCCGTGTTTTATCATAAAATTTAGTTTTTTTGTTTTAGACCGAGCTTTATCCAAAGTGAGAAGAACGTTTCAATTCCCATGTGATGAAGAAGTTGCTCTTCATTATAACCATCAGATACTATCCTCTACGTACCCTATATTCAGTTTAACCATGTTCAAAGGCACTAATTTCCTTCACTTCTTTTTAAAGCTTCTATAAAAGACCCATGTAATTGAATCGCTAAGGCTCCAGATGCCCCCTTCTTAAGCTCTCCATACTCGACATGACTAAATCTAGTGAAGGGAACTCGGCGATGAAGGAAGAGCCATATATATATGTCATATGGAGAGTGCACTCGGAAATTATCATTTACTTGTGCGACAAAGATTGTGAAATAAAGACAAATTCAATTCATGTGAAGACCTTGAGAGAAGGAGAGAAGATATATATATAGAGAAAGGTATAGCCTACAGAGAGAGAAAGAGACAGAGAGACAGAAAGAGAGGACAGATAATTGCCATTGTAAAACAAAACAAAGGCACATTTACAAGTTTTGCAATCATTGTCAATGTCTTGAAAAAAGCTTTCAGGCGGAAATGACGACCGCTGAGAACTACCGAAGTAGTATACAGAGAAAGGAAATGTCACTTTGGAGCAGGTGCCTTACCACCGGACTTCAATATTAGCCGAGTACGCCGCAAGAGGTCAAAGCTATATTTTAACGTTTTAATCTTATCTATGGCGCCACTACGTTAATGCACTAATGCCTCTACTCAACAGGCAAAACGGGGCAGATGATTGAATATATAAAGTTTTATTCCTTCGTACTATATAAGGCATGTTAGAAGCGACCAGGTCTTGGCATGTTGACTGCGTGTAAAGAAGACTATTTTTTAAAGAATACCTTTTTACCTTGACATGCCCAGTACAATAAAGGGCTGAATATATCCCGAAGTACATTCTTATTATTCTTCTGTCTGGTTTGCCAGTCTAGATAGTATTATGTTGTGGGACCCTGTCAGCTCTTGGGGAAGTATGCTAGAGGTATTCGGCGTGAACGGTGAATTCTATACCTTATATCGACCATACCCAGTCGCTCAGGTATCGAGTATCTTACAGGCAAGGCGCCGGTGCCTCGGGCTCTTGGCCTGATGCCGCAAACGCTTTCTTTTCTTAATGGAGAGGAGCAGGAAGGTACGTTAGTGAGTAACATCTTTCCCCTCCCTTAATTTGCAGCAATTTATCTTGCCTCCTACTTGAGGTGTCCTCACAGAACAGGTCTCTCCGGGCCAATGAAATGAAAGTTCTGAGAAAAATGAGGAAGCAGCAACGCCGGTTTTATTAAATGTTTACACCGGCGAAATTAATGGTGCTGGTTTTATTCACACGCTGGAGACTATTCATCTGGTACCCTGTTCATAGCAGGCCAAACATAAGGCCTCCCGGTACTTTAGTAAAACTGTTCCAGGACCGGAAGGGTTGCTGACGCTAGTGGGTATAGAGGCGGGCTTGAAATTCACCTTTAAGTAAAGGTAGTCATGCCGAATCACAGCCAGAAGCGTCAGCCGAGTTTGCACGCATGTAAGGGGAAGCGAACGCAGATGAGCAATTTTATCTGTTAGCGTCCAACTGGGGATTTCATGGCTAGGATGAAGGCTCTTTTTCACTGTCGGGCATGTTTTCGGGGCGTGACGCATCCTGAGCTTATGGCAAAAGCCAAAATCTGGCATCTGTTTCTTGGGCGGTGGTAAATTAAGCTGAGACTCCCGAACTCTATCGATCAATAGAGCTCTGATAGGGCCATATGTCTCCGACCGACGGGGGATGCCCTTATGATCTCTCCCTCCACTTTTAGACGGGGAAATGGGACATTGTCTTTCCCTCTCCCTTTCTCCCGCGTGTTGCCCATTTTACATCAAGGCCTTGATGGCTTTTACAGTTGCTTTTTTGGCTGGTTGCAGCGCGCGTTCGACCGCAAAACCTTAATCCCAATCGATATGATTGACGGAGAGCCCTAAGCATTCTCAAGAAATGTCCCATTGGACCTATTGACTGTAGGTTGGTAAATGAAAAATTTCCCAGATCAAGTCACTGACTTCATTTCCACGCCCTCGTGTAAAAAGCCAACAAAATGGTGATCTTTCGGCCCGCAAAGCCGATCCGGATCGACAGGTGCCAATAGGCATATGAGGGCCGACAAAAATCACAACTGGAGGAAAGGCGTATAAAAGGTAGTTCCTATAATTATTGACATCAATTATTTATGGCGAGAAGCCTTGGATTCATTACTACTTGGTAATGGGAGAACATGCAATTGCCGAATGTCAATGGTTTTTCACAGTTTCATACTTGGCATGGTAACGTTTTGTTTTTGTTTTATCCTTCGCGGAGGAATCGCAGGACAACAAATCACGGAAGCTCTGTTTCATCCTTTGATGATACACAATGCATTAAGTATTCTGGAAACATATCCAGGAAATAGTTATGGGCGCTAATTTTGATTAAAAACTAGACTATACATTCTTGGAGCTCCATCAACTGGATAGCTGAGAAGAGAAATGAATAACATAATTTCTTCAAGTGATAAACTTGTAAAATAAATTTGTAGCAATTCTGTATATCATTCGCATCCAGGTTTCTCAGCAACTTTAATTCCTTATGTTTCTGTGAGAATTCAGATTTTTATAACCTTGCTTAGGATATCACAGATGTTGAGAGACATTTCTATCGCCCTATACAGGGTAATAAGCGAACAAAAGCATGTGGCCCTCGCCTATCAATCATGCGTATAATCTAGGTTTACTATCGGGCATTGGAGGGCCTACGCAGCCATGTATTTATTTCCTAATATCTGTAAGATAATGGAGATTTATAACTCTATTTCGAATGGGGTGAGTCTACTACCGACTGGGATTTTAGTGTCAGAAATGAGACACTTACCGTTCAAGGCTCAAGAGCATTATGATATTTAATATTGCCATAAAATCCACATCTTGGCCATAGATAAAACATTTTATCCTCATTCACACCTAATAAGTAAACTTAAGATATTGTCCTTTTAAAAGCTTGTGGTGTATTATTAGCTACTTGTAACAGAAAATGGCAAATGGGCGAACGGAATCAACTACAATTAAAACATCATATTCGGTGCAACTAGTTGATAAATCTGGATTAATAATTGCTATTAAAATAAGGCGAGTGGGAAGGAGAAGGAAGTGATCAAGATGAAGGGTAAACGTATTAATTTCTACGTGGCTGGTATATGATCCAGCAATCAATGAGTGAACTCCAGCTATGCACTGACGCAACATTATGTAACATGGTAAAAAAACCCACCGAGTTGTTTTAAATAAATTCACTTATGCTCTATATCACATATACATCGCTAACGGGAATTGTGTCAAGGGATTCTATAAAAGGTTGGTCTTCAATTTGGGGACATGTCTTGGGATTTGTCAATAATTAACAAGCTTTTGTTCCTTGTCAGTCTTAATATTTCGGCAGTAATTCTGACATCTGTCAGTCCAATCAATATTGAGTGGACTGGGCTGATCAAATTTGTGTGTTTCCGCTTAATCATTTAGGTCCTCGGTTGGCTTCCCCATGCAATGGATAACATAATAACATTAAACAACAAACTTATAAAGCTGCTAAACTCTGAACACTATAGTCTGAGCGTACATGATGTGTTATTCACAAGATGATGTGCTGAATCAATTAAATCTACCGGTTAACTTAAAATAGGCACTGCACTGTGGGTTAAAATGCGTTCTTAAAGTCAAGAATTTGGCCGCCTTGCCCTGACTTAACGGTTAATTAAATGTTTAATTTCCCTTAATTATTCCACCCATTCACCTTCAAAGGGGCCCTTTTTGGGATCGCGATCAGATAAAATCTGCCGCCTTAATATGCCTTACATAATTCAGGCTGGGATTTCTTGCAACATCCATGGCAATTCCATATTCAAACCTTACGTATGGGCGATTTTCATATGGGGAAGGCAATTGGCATGGGAATTGGGCACGGGTGGGAGTGTTTCTAAACTTCAGTCAGTGTATTCACTGGTGTGAGAGTATTGGGAAATTGTTTCAAGCTGATGGCGAAGGACCCATTAGAGATAAATAAGGATATGAGATTAGTCCATTGGAGAAGTCTGCCTGAAATATGCAATTAAGATTGGTTATTGTTGGGAGGTGCTTGGTTGTTAAAAAATACTTGTCATACTAAATGGCAAAACCTTACAAATTTAAGCTTACCTAATGAATGCTCGAATACGGCTAGGATTGTTATGTAACCTTGAATTGATTCTAGGTTATTGTATTAGGAAAACGGTAGCAATGTGGTAGCAAGATTATCCACATAAAGATGTTATATAGTATAGATCAGCTCATGTATGGGAAATGAATGAAATGAAGCCCCATATGTGATTGGGGTCCCCAACACCCACCCACATATTTATTTGAGTAGAATGAAAAGGAATCATATCGACCATAAAGTAATATGTTTAATGTATTTTTTCTCTCGAACGATTTCTTCGACAGGGCTCGTGGGGAACAAGCACAAAGGTTCTTGATATGTTAGAACTTTGGGTTCCTCCAAGGACGGCTCGGATAATCCACCCACTGAATTGCTGTCCAACTGGAATCTCAATCCACCTTTTCCACGGGCACTCCGCTGGAGATTCGGTGTCTCGATGGCGTCGCCTCAAGTACACTAGGGTCCAAGCAAATGGCAAAACTCAATCAAACTGCTGAAGGAAGTTATGTAGTTGTGTCACACTTGCGCGCAGGTTCACCATCGATCCAACCGCCTGGGTATACTCCTTGTATTCGAGGAGGGCTTCATGTTTCGCCGCTGACCATCTAAAAAGGGGAACAGTGGACCAAGTTCGGCAGATATCAGTCCTCAAGCGACAAAGTTCTCGTAGCCTTTGGCGTTGGACTTGACAAAGGTAGCTAGGTCTCCTTGTATCGTCTCTACTCTCTGCTTCTAGCATGGAACTATAAACACAGCTCCAAGGCTTGCACAAGGGTAAACGACGATTGTTGTTTACCGAAGAGACCAAGAAACATCATCCGCGTCTTTGATGTTGTTTCTTTTCTTCTTCTTCTTGCGTGACTTCGTTGGGGCCTGAAGTGCATTCCTACCGTTCGACGAGTTTTTAGAAAGGAACCCGCATTTCGCATGTTTGTCCTAACAATAGTTTTCCCTAAACATGCGCATAACTGATCAACCAAGGCTTTAGATACTTGGTGGTTTCGGTTTCATATTCCAGCGCCTTCAATATTCCACACTGCAATAGTAAAACATATTAAAGATAGTTTCCCTAACAGACTCTGACAAGGCCCACCACATAGCGGATCCATTTTTAGTAAAGATACTTAAGAACTTGCAAGATACTCAAGAACATGCACCGAACAATTTTATAAAAATAGCCATACCGCTCATTCAGAGTTTCCATGACCAAACCTCTCCATGATTAGCTATGATTCTGGAGATGATCCTTTTCACAAAAGTTGGGTATTTATAACAGGTTTGGCTGGCAGTCTTAGCAACTACATGTGGCAGCATTTACTGTTCTCATTATTGTATCATTTCTTTTTCTTTATATTCTTATTTAATCGTACACTACATTCATTAAAATAGTGGAGTTCAGAGCTTTAAAGGACAATCTTATTGCTGATGTTAGATTTTAGATTGATAAAGGAGTTCGATGGGACTGAAACTGAAAATTTGATATTTATATTTTGATGGGACTTTTTCCCAAGCCAAAATATTGTGTTTCATGGCACTCCTCAAATAAGGTATGGATGGGTCAGACTTTTAGAAAATGCACAATCTACAGTTCTACACATCTACCAAATTCTGCTAAATTAGAGTGAAAAATGATAAATACTAGGTATATCTGAGTATATTCTGTATTGTATTCATTGAATAAATCTGTCTGGTTATGTTGAACTGAATTTTGTACCTGATTTTCGTCTTAAATCTCGGTTATTTGAGAAGATTGGTGAAGGCGAATTGTACATTTTCTGAAAATCTGACCCAGATACTATTGCACTGAACACTTGATACTTTGAGCCCATGGTCAGCGGCGGCCCTGAGGTAGCCATATACATCAGCAACATGAGCTGCTCATAAACCGACTTTTTCCTCATGCAACTTTGGGCAATTTGGGATGTTCTAGAACCCCGCACATTTAGGCGATTTGTTTACCTCTTCATCTCACTTTCCTGAACGTTAATTGATACCGGAATCCAGAGTGGAAGTTTACGTGCACTCCCTCCTTCTAATATTGATCTACCGTGGGAGACTTCCCTAGTGTGTCCCTGGGAAATATTCTCTCTCGATAGAAGGATGTATATGTTTTCTGGATTCTTAGGTTCGCACGCCCCTATATGTATAGTCCATTAACACTGTACACAGACTGGTTGAAGATCCGCTCTCATAGTTTATTTCATATTGTGTAGACAAAAAGGTCAAGCGATGGGATCCTTTAATACGAATGAGAAAATTGTCTATTCTTTAATATAAACGTTTAGTTCATGTTTGTATTGTGAGAGTTTACCTGGATGTGTTGAAACATTAGTTTTAAGGACAGATTCTTCACATGAAAATAGTTTCGAAAGTCACCCAAGGATCTAACCGTAAGTATATGGGATATCGTTAGGTTTTATTTGGTCAAAATTGTATCGCGTTAAATATTTTAACTGTTTAAAGGTAACCATCAATTGCAGGAAAATGTTTAACCTCTCTCAAGGACTTTGCTTTTTGATATGATGACCCTCTTTATAATGTAAAATGTCTGCGACGTGAAGATCTATATCCCACATATTTCTTCAGTTTGCTAAAAGCTACAGATTTAAAAACAACTTATTTCCTACCGGGTTAACAGGTTTGGGATGAGTCCAAACAGCTTCCCCCTAGCAAATCTTTTACTTAAATCCTAAATTAAGAGCGTTAAGAGATGGATTTCTACGCCTTTACACCGGCTTATGAGCTGCGTACGAGATTTGTTCTTTCTAGTTTACCTTAAAACCAATTCATGAATGATATTCGTTTGGTGGGAGTGGAGAGTGCAGAATGTTTTCACTCTCCAAATCATCGCCACTTATTAGCATTGAGGTGTCGGAAAAATACACCCCACCCACCCCTTATATAACTCTTTTTTTTTTATAAACAGACACAAACAAAGTATTACACCTCTGACATTCACTCTGACACTTATTTCCAACATGGGAAAACGAGATATTTTCATCAAATTCTCAAACTAACTATCACTGGGAATATTCGGCCCGATATAAATCGTTTCTGCTGGGTATAATTCCATATTTCGACCGAGGTGGTAGGGCATTTCTTCTCTGCTCCAAACATGGACCATCGTCTAAATGCAATATTTCTATTCAATTTCAATACATTTTATCTCCCTAATAACTGAAGTAAAACAGCTCTACAAGTTCCCAAGTGACGCCTCCATTCCACGAAGGCGGGCAATTTAATCGTTTCAGAAACGCGCAATTTGATTTCATTGGTGGAAGAGGAAGGTTTAATCGATTCGCTGTGCAGTAGTGATTTCCAATAACCGGACAAATGATAGCGTCCTTAATCAAGATATTTTGATTTCGTGTACGTAATAATCATTACAAATACTCGGTAATAATCACAATTCATCCTTTATTTGACACAGTTGTAATGATCTGGAATCCAATGAACTCTTTGCTCACAAGCATACGCCACAAAATCTACGCAAATCTAAAAATAATATCAAAACATTTAGTCTCCAGAACACATTTGTATTGGTGTCATTGTAAATATATATACAGCGAAGGACATCCTAACATCTATACCCAGCAATCTCCGCAAAGTCGGCCTTCATTGGGGGTATTTTTCTCTTTTCTGAGACAAATGAACCTATGTCTTATCACTCGATACGTTTCAAATAATCAATCTATATTTAGGAATATTATACCTGTACTCATTTAGAGGAACCCAATCGCTTCTTTACATTACGCAAACGAATATAATAAAGCCCATCGAGGGACATTGGTTCACCCTGGATAAAAAAAGCTTTAAAAGCAACTAAAATACCGATTGTATCGACAGAAGGTCATGTGCATGGTGAAAGCCTGGAAAGGACACCATTGCGCCACAGCTTATTCACCCATCTTCCAGCGAGAATAGAAGGAGGAAATGGAAATGGCAAATGGTGTATCAAGGAGCACAAAGGAATTTAACAACAGCAAAAACAGGATGAATATTCGATTATACCCTACAAGCATGTGACAGATTCCCATAAGATTCCCTCTACTTAATGCGTGAAATCTATATGACGGATACAATTTACGCACATTTTCTCAATTGTCCAGACATTGCTGCGAAATAATGTCTCATGTTCGCTTATAGAATACCACGCCGAGTGCCTATAGCTTTATCTATGGATATGCATTCAGGAAAGCACTTTTCACAAAAGATACTATTTACATAATGCTCACGACGCGGTGAAGCGTACATGTATAGATGTACTTATGAAGGTACATGTATTATATCCTTGTATATATGTATGTTGTTCACTTCGGTCAGATGCCTTTGTCTACTTTATCATGGCGATACATTTATATTCCTCTAAGTCTTTCACAAAATAGTCTTTGCTTTAATGCAGTTGCAAATAAGACACCGCCTGTCGTCTGCCTTTATGTGCATTGGATAAAACAAAACAAAAAGGACCTGGTCGTAATTGTAACACATTTTGAAAATGTGTCTTTTTTACGCCTATTATCAATGTCCCCCGTATTTGTGAATGTACAGAGACACAGCATTCTCACTGAATTCTTATAAGAAATAATGAGAAATAAAGAATAGTTATTTCCCATTAACTGTTATATTCTACAAATTAATTTTTCCAACAACAGATGCTGTCAGGTTTCTTCTGTTAGACAAAACCGGGTAGCAAGTATTTTAAAAGTGATCCACTTTAAACCCCTTCAAGATCTTAGAAGTTGTCACACCGTTCTGATTTACTCTGTATACAAGGATGATCGTAGGGGTATTCCATATCTTGTAGTAACACATTGAATTAGACTAGCAAAATGGGCACATCAATCTAGGGCATTTCTGGGTTAACAGTAGTGAGAATGACCTTTCAGATCGCACCTGTTATATTCTGTGTAATATAAACCATTTCCCACTTACTTTCATTTGGCCTAACTATAACATTCATTGGCAAAACATAAGGAAGACATTCCTCAGGGGACATATAGACTGCTTTTCAATTTCTGCGAGATATGCATCTCTTAGCTTCTCGCTACGGTTAGTTGATTAAGAGACAGTAATTTAGGTAACAGCCGCTGACGAAATTACACGTCCAATATACAAGACCGAAGCTGCTCAACTTCAACTATTATAGCAGGTCAGTCGGAGGAACCGGCCCTCATTCCCTCGTGTGGTGAAAGTGACAGGAGCCAATTCCTGGGCCTCAATGGCTTATATGCACTCCTATTTCCTCTCATAGAGCCAGTGGATGCAATCATTACATAGCCCATTTTTTCAGATATAAATCAACTCTACTCAACCCCAACAGGTAGAACTTGGCTCGTTATCAAGGATACATAGTGTAGTTATGAATTGATTGGTAACAGTCCGTGGAGATTAGGCATCGACGCCTCCTCTCTCTTTATTTCTATTATTAATCGCAATAACTACATTGACCACTATTGGGAAGTAAGACAAAATAATCTGCTGTGCTTTCAGGGGAATAACTAAAATTCGATGGTATGGGATCTTCTGTTTAAATAACTATTTGATATCATCAAGCAGCAATGCACAAAATACAGTCTCCATTCCTTTGTAATGACATTACCACTGAGGCATACCTTTCCCTTTGCGTTTAACACTCGTACACATTATTTGAAGCCATGTCTTGTTACTAATGTTTACACTATACGATTTATCATGACGTCGTTACCACTTATGATACAGGTGTAAGTCTATACATAGCCGTGATAAGATATTCCGTGGTTACTGGAGCAAATGTCCAGTTGATATTATCCACATGTCTGTTTTCCTTTAATGTAGAACACACTTCGCGTGCAAACGCCCTTGAATGCAGGCAAAGCTCGCTAAATGATCAATATGATCCATTTATCATAACCATGCCTCGTACCCTGTATATGTAATGTAGGATGCCATGGGGCCACTTAGTTATCTTACATATACAGCTATGCCATTACTTATGCTTCGCCTGAGTAACACATAAATAACAGTAGACATTTGAGAGGAAATACAGTTTTTCTGCTGATGAAAGCAAATGCATTTAGACAGATTAATCTGTGGTGGAGAGGCATCCCCTTTGGGCGCTTTCAAGCGCCTCTACATTGCTTATCATGCCCTCTTGTGTATATTGTAAAGTAAAGCTTGATGATTATTTGACAAGTAAAAATGCGCTCCATATAGATGACACTGCTAGGTGGAAGAAGTGGTGGTAGCTGCGTTGTGCTCATTGTGAGGAAAATGGTGATGGTGGGATGTTTGTCAGTGGCAATCGCTGCATGGCCCGGTTATAATCCAAATCCGGAGGGCGAGGCCCATTACTGAGCAGCGAATACATACAAGAAATTGTTGACATGGGGTATTTGATGTACCGTTTTCGCCTCTGACATTCATTACTAAGTGAGCTTCATCCCGTCCGAATGGAAGGAGACATATGAAGATATATTCCATAGGTTGCCATGACATACAGTCAGGTCGGGATCCAAGGGCTTTCCACCACGTTATTGTAAACTAGATAGCTGTCTTGGTGTTGCTCTTCTTCCTTTAATCCACATTCGGCATACACGCACCTGCAATGCTATCCAAACATGTGTCCCAGCCTAGTACTTACTCATAGTTATCAAAGATATCACTTTTATTCTTAAAACAAATAAATATCAGACTAGAGCAATGTCCTTTCCTGAATGAACGTAAGAACTGCAAGAGCTGAGCTGAAGACCAAAGTTACCAGGGTGTAGCAAGAAGCTCCAGAGGTCGCTGAAGCGGACACGGTCTGAGCTTTGGAAGTTGTGGATTCACAATTAGCAAATTGCCCTGCTACCTTTGGCTCACAATCAGATCTTGCTGCTGATATGAAACTTCTCCTCAGGCTCATGTCCCTGTACTTGCTTGGGTTAGAACACGTGCCTTTGAATGACATGCGCCCTGTGGCTACCACGCCAAAGAGCAGACAGTCACAGATGATAGGGTTGTCGTGCACATCCACAATCGGCCTCAGATCAAATATGGAATGACAGGCATTGTTTAAGAAATTCAACGAACGTAGGTTATTTTTGGAAAGGTCAAGCGCCTTCAGCCTCAAATGTTTCACATCCAGGGCTCGTTGTGTTATTGTTTTCAACCCATTGCCACTCAAAGACACCGTCAAAGGGCCTTTGGTCTCAAAGTTTCTGAAGGCATTGTCCCCAAGTCTGCTGATTTTATTCTTGTCTATTTCCAAAACTTCCAACCTGCTGAGCTTTTCTATTGCAGCTGCAGGGAACTCTGTGAGCCCTAACCTATTCATGTAGAGCACTTTTAATGAAAGCTCAAGATCCATGAAAACATCGCTGGACACTCTTCTGATCTGATTGCTGCTTAAATCCAGATGCCTCAGCTTTTTTAGTCCTGTGAAGACAGCACTTGGGAGCGACTGAATGCGGTTGCCATGAAGCATGAGGAATGTAAGATTCTCCAGTTTTCTCAACGATTCTCTTGGTATTATATCCAAAGAGCAGTTATTCAGTCGTAGGCCTAGAGTGTCGGCTTTGATGCCCCGAAAGGCATGCTTGGGCATGCCTATTATTGCATTCCCACCAAGATCTATCATCGGGTCCTGGTTGGGTTTTACAGCTTGGAAATGGAGGCCAGATAGGAAGTCCTCAGCCAGCGTAGAAATCCGATTGTTGGCCAAGTTGAGGAAGTTGATAGGTCTGTCTCTGAAGACTGACATATCAGGAACTTCCCTCATGCCTCTTCTATCGCAGTCTATTGCCAGTCCTTCCACAAAACTCCCCACGACGGAACACTCACAAGGATGAGGTCCAGTGGGACATTCCAGACAGTTCACAACACATACCAAGAGAGTCATTATACCTATTAATCTGTCCACATGCATCTTCTCTCTCTTTCTAACAACCACCGTTAGAGAGCTTTGACGGTTGGATCACGGGAACAAGCAGAACGTAAGGCCGAGAGTAGTACACGGCCTCGTACACAGCGCAATATGTCCTTAACGTGTATGCCAGGAAAAGTTGAGTAGTTCTACGAAATGCAGGTCATAATCAGGCTCGGGATGAGGCAGGGTATCGACCGCTTGTAAGGTATCCTCAGACCGACCACGGACTGGTGCGCAGGAGGAGTATGTACACACACCAATGACCTCTGCAACTATGCATCAGGCAAGCAATCTGAAAGAGCAAAGGGAAAATATGATGTATTGCTACGATCTAGCAAAGGAGGTTGCGAACGAGGAACAATGGGAAGCAATAAAGCAGGTGAAGTGTAATGATGTCTGGGGGACTGGTAAGGTGTGTGTGAAAATGGGTGTTGTTAGGGTCAGTTGCACTAGTGGGTAGGTCCGTACTGGAGGTGTCTGGAGGGGTTAAAGCCCGGGAGGAATGTTCGCACGGCCTGCATCAAACTGACATGACCCATGCCCTTGCGAGTGCCTTTTAATTTTCAACAGCCTTAAGGCGTCCTTTAGCACAGCTACTAGAGGCCATCATTGGATAGGAAACCTTCATTTCATGCACTAGACATACCTGGCTACCTCCCATTATACAGTCCATTACATGTACCATCGACCCCGAACTGATAAGCTTGTGCCTTCCCAAGCCTCCCATCCATCAAACCAGCGCATAGCTTTGTCACCATGGCCACAATGTCTAATGAGCGTAAAATAAAATGTATGGGCAACTGTCAGTGTATATAGAAGGCGTTCAACTGACAGTTTTCTCCCCTGAATAAATGTAGATGCGTTCATTACGCGGTAATGGGCTCTTAATGTCCATTACTTGCCTGGATTTACTTTTGCGTTGATGTGTTTGCATTCACAATGGATGAGGAAACTTGTGATGACATCCTTATTGTTGAAGAGCTACATTTTACCCACCGAAGAATGAAATGCTTTATAATGAATTTGGATTCTATATATGATTATAAAATCCTCTAATGTTCACAAAATCTGTACATACTCTTTGCTATTGCATTTTATATTGTCTGGTGGTCTACGGAATGTTTTTACACACAGCGCATATCTCACCTATAGTCTTAATAATATTATCATCAAGTGTATTCAGAATTACCTAGCCATGTTCTAAGAGGCAGCAGAAGTGTTAGGTACACTCAGGACGTGTTTCTCCCAACAATTTATTCAATTTTCCAAATCCCACATCCGTATTTGTTTCAGTTAGGTGGGTGCACGAATACTGATTCTATTTGGGAGGGGATTTCTCATCTTGGCAACAGAATGCATTTGCATATCGAATACGGGGAATTGGCCTGAATGCCAACGCCTACAGTCCTATGGCACCGTTGCAATGTCTCTAGTCTACCGGTATTTAATACCCTATGAGGTGTCGGTTTCGAGCTCTTGGATGTTCACTATCAACACGCACCCGTCGACTCTTCTAGCAACGGTAGAGAAAGATGGTGTCACGATAAACGTTATCGTCTGGTTAATGCTTAAATTATTACTTGTACAAATTTGTCCGGGGGATTTGGTGGTGATAGGGCATAGGACCAGACTTAAATGAAGGATGGCTCGATAAAGGAGCACAGGAAGAGGTAGACTGACAGACAAGCTCGTGTCAAGGTGATTTCATTACATTCTTGTCAGTAAAGTGGCAGGCCCACGGAGATCTTCAGCCCAGGATCACTGCCTCTTAACCAAAGCGCGGCCAGGTCCTGACCATCTTAGAGCCACTTCAGTCTTCAATCCGAGCCAATAATGGCTGGGAATGAGGGGCTCAAGGTAGCACGACCAGCTCAAACCTTATCACGCCCTTCCCACCTTGTCACTTGAATCCAGGTAAACATCAACGAAAAGGCGATGAGGAGGGATAGGGTTACGAGCACCCCATCTCTAGACTATTACAGGCTCAGTGAGCACATCGCGGGAACATGGAGTATATAAGGCCAGAATAGCCGTGCAGATCAGCAAGTGTGTGATTAGTGCATTGCCTATTGGGGTATTATAGGTCACCCATTTCCTATATGCCACCCTAATCCAAATCGTTCTGACCTCCTATTCTATACAGAGTGTGTGTGTCCTGTAACGTCCAGATGGGCCCCTCTCTCTCTAACTGCTCCAACCTCAGTCGCGAGCTTATAGGTCTATTTCTGTACGTAAAATCCCTGCCCCGCAATGAGGAGGAGGAGAGAGGTATGGGAAACCTTTTTAGCTGATGAGACATCAATGGCAAGAGAACGGTACTTGACCTGGACAAAAGAAAGGCAATGCACCACCTAACCGACAAGAACATTGCGGAAGAAGATTGTAGATAGATGCGATAGCAATGGTCTAGCCAAGGAGTAGGAGTGTGTTTAGAAAGTGATTGCGCCTCCCTAATGCCCCATAGTGTCGTTCTGATGTTGTTTTAGAGGTACGAGGTGTGTGACAGACTCGGATGTGGTCTGTAGAATGGGCCAACAGAAATTAGGTTGGGCTCGTGAAGCGGGCTTATGAAGAATTCAGTGAGTGATCATCATTTATCTAGACTGGAGGACATGGCCGCTTTAAAGGGTCATGATCTCGAGTGGTCGCGGCCCGATACAACCATTCATCGCTAGCATTACCTACATTTATGGCCCTCAAACATGACGCACGTTATCGCAAAATACAGATGACTGGAATATTCAGGGATAGCAGATAGGTTTACCTTGGCATGATGTAGCACTGCAAGGTGTCCCAGAGGTGCGCTCCTCTACTATGATATGCATAGTAACGACTTGAAATGGCCCCAAATATTTACATCTATATCCTATGCAAATAACCAATTATCCACTGGATTCCCCTTTTAGTGTATTTATGGACCCGTGTTACATAGACGGAGGTGTCATTCTGACAAATTGAAATGCTTGCGGTAAATCACATCTATGATCTATACATACAAATTAGGGCGGGAAAATCAAGGTCAAAGAATGCATGTCATGGCTTCCAACGTGCATTTAAGTTGTGTTTAATAATTTTTTTATCTTTAACTTATCCACTTTCAATCCAAATTTATGAACGATTTGAATTTTCGCATAGAGACTGATCCGTGAAATACGATGAGCCGGCTCGATCAGGTAAATAGCAGCATGATTGCCTTTCTAGGCAAAAAGGCCACCGAGCAATTTTACGATGTTTTTCCGGCATGTTTTCTTCTCCAAAAAAGGATCCTCTCCGAAATATAAAGCTATATGACCAACATGTGAAACTGACGTATTTTACCCAGTTGTAACTGCATGAGAAGATTAATTTTATTGATCTATTTTTTACTTCTGAGGGTGTCCTTACTGAACAGCAGACCGAATGAAGTCGGTTGCTAGGAGAGTTCATTATGTTAGTATGGTATAGGCTAGTATTATAATATTCCTTCAAAGGTTTCTAACATTCTCATCTCAAACAATTTTTCTCTTTGATAGGTTATTGAGAATATTTTAGTTAAATGTAAAAGATTATAATACGATTAATATAAAAGACAAATCAGTTAAAATGGTTGATTTTAATATCTTTATCGTTCTGTTATTTCCCTTATGGCCTTTATGTCGACAAAGATAGGGTATTTTTTCATTGGAATGATAATAGCATTTTGTGAAGCAATCAATGGAAATATTCAGCTTATGCTGCCGGGGGAGGGAAGCCCATCTATAAAAATCATCTATATGGACTACTCCCAGATAGTCATTTTGTGTTAAATAATCAGGCAGAGAAACGAACCGAGGAAGGCATGTTTTCATTAAGCAAAGCAAGATGACTAGTGATTTCCTATCACAAAGCCACGAGCTTTTTCTTCACTCTTCCTCTCTCCTGGCATTCTGCTGAGCTGTTGAAGCATTCAATCCAAACAGACCCCCTTACTCAATATCCACTGGCCTCAGCCATTGCACAGTGTGGACATTACTCGCACACGCGGCAAAGGATATTCGGGCCTTCTTTTGTAATGTTGTACCACTCTCAGACATTGATTGATACAGCCTCCTATATATGCCTATAGCCCCAACACCTTGCAGGAACGGGGCCTCTCTCTCACCGCTCCTTTACACAATTCCTGTGGCTTTTGTCAAGCAGCCACCAGAAAGGCATCGAAATAAGCAAAGATAGACATTGTATGCTGGAATTAAGGAAGAGGTTCGCCGATTGCCATCAAGTCCATAAAAAGGCTATTAGTTTAGAAAGAAGGATTGCAGTCACGGAATGCATCCCTCTCGGAGGGGAACATACATTATCTAGTTGGTGACGGTGCTGATGGAATCTCTTTCAATGCATTCATATAACTGTATAGCGGTGTTTGACAATGGCTGTCCAAAATTCTTTCATTCACTCTGAAATTATTTCAGCTCCTGATAATATTGTTCCTTCCAGCCTCGGAATGTATACTCTTATAGTCATCAAGGTCGGTTGAGATCTTTCTTCCCTCTCTGAAATTGCATCCTTTAAATGGTCAAACGTCTTTCAATTCCACACTCTGCATACAATGCATAGTTCCAAGCTACCTTTCCATTCACCGTCATCACCATCATTTGAATTGGTAATGAAAACGGAGTCATAATGAACTTTACTCCAACATTAGTTTTTTCTTCATCCCATTCATTGACCCGCAATTGGAACGAAGCACCAATGAATATTAGGTTTCCTTGAGATCGCCTGGATCTCTTTCCGAAACAATATCAGTCAAGATTTGATGCGCAGCCGTACTAATCCAATCGCGCAATCTACTTTAGGAGAAACAAATATTAAGAACAGTGCAATAATACCTACAAAGGCATGTGTGTTTCTTCTCATGTGCTTTGCGAGAAAATTATATTAGACATAGAAATTAAGGATGAGAATAGACTTATGGTGTGGTTTACGATGAGTAGCATTAGAATGAACCAAACTGGAATGTTCTTAAAAGTGGCAGAATATGACTGGATCATTTTCCAAATTATACATCTCTCAGAACACTGGCATGAATAACGTTTATGTAAACAAAACTCAATGTACTCTTTCTTATTATTTGTCACCAAAGGCTCGTGAAAAGACCTTATATAGACCCCGGAACGGGCAGCTCCTCCATCGGGCACGGAAGACATGTTTAAAGTAGAGAAAAAACTCTACACTAGGAAATAAGTCAGTCATTTATTGATATTGATGAGACAGTTTAGAGCTCCGTTTCCATGGATATTTTCTAAGCAAAAAGTGATACATGTATAAAGAACGAGCCATATATATATATGAGGTCGCTTGGTTGATGCCATCATTAAAATGGCATATAGGTGAAGGTATAAGGAAGCTCACATTTCACGTCTGTAATGAAATCATGGCCTCTTTACATGTCTCTAGAATAGAAAACGCTCTTTTGATATTATCCTCTAACCCCTTGATGAAGCATCTCAATTCCTGAATGTGGTGTGGGCCTAGCATTAATTGGGCAGATGTAGTCATTACAATTAATGAAATTCCAGGCAATGCCGCCTCATATTGAAGATCACTTGATTCCACCTATAATCGTGACATAGTTTGGTAAATTTTAGACGGTGTCTACATCGATATATTTAGTTATTTTCAGAATATTATTACATGCACGATCAGTTTGAAAGGTGCAGTTCAGGGGTGCAGTTCGGTTAATATTCCCTAGAGAATAGTATCTACTCTATATTAAATAAAAATCGTTGGAGCTGTGGATAGAGAGATGTCAGATAGATGTGAACTCAAGGCCAGTTAGTTCTAAAGTAATTTTTACTATGCTAAAGACATGTGGTCCAGGGTGTAGTCCAGCTTGTACATTCGCTGTCTGGTATGTGGAAATGGGTGTCCGGTGTTTTACCCGCAAACATTCTCCCCACCGACAATCTCCCCGCCATATATTCTCCCCACCAAACATTCTCCCCGCCAAACGACCTCCCCGCCGACATTTTCCCCACCTATTTCTGTTTGATATGCATATCAAATTAAAGCACTATCACTCACTAACCACTGATATCCAAGTCTTAGAATCCAGAATCTAATGTCGGCGGGGAGAATTTTGGCGGGGAGATTGTCGGCGGGGAGATTGTTGGCGGGGAAATGACCTAGAACCATTAACATGTGTTCTAACATACCATTCACAGTGGTCTTGTTCCTATAAATGTGCACACACTGTCATCACAGTTCCATGGTTACACCATCCTGGATATTACCCCACTAGGACATCTACCACCCAGGACAATCACTCGCCTAGGATATTCACCAGCCTTACATGCTGTTTTGAGGGAGTTCTTATAGGCCTATATGTACTTTTTAGATGCATGTGGTCCATTATATTCCCCATAAATGAACGTGGAGAAGAATGAGAACTTATAGAAATTATGAATATTATAGAGGTTTCTATATTTGTTTCATCTCCACTAATCAATGGTGTTGTTATACAATGATGATGATAATTTCTTTTCTAAACGGTGCAGTTGGATACCCATAGGAGAACTAGTAGTTTCGGGACTGTTTTCAACGAGGGCACATATGAATATATTCTTTTTAGTCTAGTGTTCGTAAGCTGAACAGACCCGTGATCGGATTTGCCGACATATTCCCCACAGAAATGCATGCCAATGTTTCCCTCATTTTTTATGACATCACACGAACTGGTTTATAATGAAGAGCATATCAACTTGTCAGTCACGCTACCGCGAAACATCAGCTGGGTCCAGCTACCGACAAACTGTATTAACAAGTGTCAAACCTGTCAATTGATATCGGTCTCTTATACTGAAGGAAGGAGGGGTGGGAGGAACTCACGTAAATTAAGCCACGGGATTCATGAGTCAGTCGATTTCCCCAAGCACGGCAGGACGAATTATGTTAAAACGGCAAAGCAATCAAAATCAAGGCGATATTGAATTATCGCATGCGTGACTTCTCTTTTTTTATTCTTGTGTTATGGAATTTGCCATTCACGAGAGACTTATATGTTTAAAGGACTGCACAGTATTCCTCCTTCTCGGATTTCAATAGATCCTTTCCATCTGTTTGGTTCACCTTGTGCTAATAAACACATTGAGTGTAGTATCAATTCCAGGCTGGGGAATGGATATGCAAAGCCCTCAATTGTGCTTCTTGCAACCAACGACAAAGCGCACAGCTTCTTTGGGCCAATTCGGATTGGAGACAGTGCCATAGTTAAGATTTTTGTGTTATTCAACAGTATCAATCTAAGAAGGCTGGTTATTAATATCTGTCGCCTGCCGGAAAGGATCCAGGAAGAGAGTTTTCTAAAGTTGCATTGTGACATAACGCTAGATCATGTCGCTGGGCGATGGTCTTACGCGGCACATTGGTCTGGAAACAAAACTCTGCTTGCCAAACTCCCAACCAAATCATTATCCATAATTTGATTGATAGCCCTTAGCAGTTTGAATTGAACCGAACACGCGAAGAATTTTCCACTATCGAGTCGCAACGAAAAGGAGAAGAACATGGAATGCAACCAAAACAATTAGCTATCTTCTGAATGTTAAATGAGGAACTCTCTCCTTGGTATTACAGGAATTATGATGATTCGTTCCAATCTAGACTTAAAGATCTGCTCTGACCGCCCTCGGATGCGCCAGTTTGATAGGATTCACCAATCAACATTTTAATACAAAATGCCCCATGTTATAATTGCAGCACCTCCGTGCCTTCCCATATAATATGTACACGTCCAAGCTCCCATCCTATATATTATAGTGGTTCATGTATACCGATAAGCCTTGAAATAGGTCTGGGACGCTTGTGGACTTATTCAATCAAAATTCTAATTCCCATAATGATTTTCCTTCGCAGAAAGGTAGATGGCATTTACGTTGCCATACCAGTCTTTTTTAAAAGACGGGGCGCGACAGTTATGTTGTCCTATCAAGGTGGGTCTCAAAGACTCTGTCTGACTGGACTGATCTGTAAAATGGTTGGGTGTGGGTCCCGCCTCGTAGAGGTGATAGCCACAAGGGTCACAGATCGCTAACGTGCACAAAGAAAGCCAGTTGTCAGCCCATGCTGATAGCCAGGCTCCGCTTGACAGATTAAAGAGATCGAGATGGGCAATTTCCCAGCCACTCTCGCAGTAGCAAAATGAAGTGGGTCCTTCCCGTAACCGGGTCTTGGGGATCATAATCTAAACGCAAATACTTCTATTATTAATGTGTACCTAGGCCGATGATTTGGTAACACCAAAGGATGCTCACACACATCCATCAGGATGTTTTCTGATTTATGAGTTATCATATAATTCATTCATTTATAATGCAACATCTGACGAAAAAAAAGATAATTGTTTATAAATGAATATATCTCCCATATATAATGCAGTAAATCGTCATAACTCATGCAAATTAGTTTAGATAGTTAAGAGTTTATTTTGTTAATTCTTTCAGATGCGGTTGTGCAATGGGAGCATTCCAGCCTCGTTCCTCAAGAATCAATTATTTCTTCAATTGAGTATGTAATGAAAAATGAACGGTAGTCCTGCACGATAAGGCTTTCGTTATCCCCTACCTGTTGAAACAATGCGTTTGCAATATTTACATTTTCTAAAAGCTACAATAGTCTGTATGCAGCACCAGTTTGTAAATAGATTATATTATTTATAGTATAAATCATACGATATAATGACCTATTGTTATAATAATATGACTTAGGTAACGACAATATTAAGTTTTGTTGAACATCTTTTGTCAGGTAAACTACAGACTACTCTAGCTAGTACAAAGTATCATATGATATGCAGGTATCCATACAACCCTTAAAGATCTAGTTGCTTATTTAAATCTAGATTAATCCTCTCTTTGATGTTAAAGAAGTTTTGAATATAGTTATCTAATTCTTTTATCCAAATGCCCATATATATAAGAACGTTAATGAGTCAGAATAGGATTTCATTTCTGAGAAGACATCTTGAAACAAACCATCAAATAATTGTTTGTTAGATTGTTCGCTAAGTGGCAGCATTTCCCTTGCGCCCACACATGTGAAAACCCAATCCATTTGTTTAAATGCAAAGATAAACATACTCAGGTTTGAGTAAAGAGTGTAACTAGTACTATTAAAAAGTTAAATTTCCTTATGTCAGGCAAGCATTCACATGAAGGTTACAACCTAAAAACTCTCAGTCGTCTGACAGGTTGTCATTCATCCGTGAAACATGTTACAATACGCCACTGTTGGGGTATGAAATTGGCGATCAATCTCTGCAAAGCTTCGTGGCAGCCTACCTGGGACACTTTATAGGGTGCTTGAGCTGCTTGTGATTTCTATTGATCAAAGGATAAAAGCGCTACTCAAAGCATTCAATATGTCTTGCCTTGTGTAGGGTTTACTATCTTCATAGTCATAACGCACCCTAACAATAAATTACAATTAGACTTTTATACTCATCATATTTTATGAAGACGGGAGCCCCCTTCAATACACCTGAGTACAGTTTATTATCCTTCGCTCTTTTGCTTCAACGCCATCCCCTAACTGTATTTCCTCTCTTTATGAGGCCTTTTAAGAGATTTCCATTCAAGAGGTGCTAAGTTCTTCCTTATTTACACAACATCCTGGCGCGAGTCTATCCCCTTAAGGTATATTTAATAGCTGTAGGCGCAGCTCTCATTCATTGAGCAAATATATGTAAATATCGTTATCTCACATTCAGGCTGGCACAAGAAAAGAAAATGCAATACTTTTCAATATTCATCACAACGCAAGCAGACTGCATAATACTAATAGAAAGCAGCAGTGCAATGGCTGGTTTAGCTTGCAAGATTCGATCCGAGGAACCCACAAGGGATTCGAGATCAGTGTTGCGCATGATGTTTCCAATCATGTCCGTGGTACGCCTAGAAAATACCACTAAATGGATGTGGCAAATTTGCAATCTTGAGCTTCCTCTGACGGCTACCTAATTTATAACGCCTCTTACATGCCCATGATGGAATATCGCAACGGCAAGGGTCAGGGTATGTTTGGTGCATGTAGTGGCTATATGTGGACTATTCATAGGGTGATATAGGAAGCGAGGGAAAGTTACAGGTATAAAGAAAGGCCCAATAGTGTTATATAAATGCATGCCTGGTATTTTTGTTATCTTTCATAACAGGGCTTATCAGTGTTTATTGTGATTGAAGCATCCGCCGACCTCGGTAATGGAGGGGTATGACTGCATCAGGAAGGGATGCATGCTTTTCTAGATATCCACGAGATCTCGCTGATGGATGCATGAGGAGCGTGACCAATGGTCATCCCCTGTGTCTACATTGGTCATCTGCTGGATCATTCCATGCCTGCTTCTTTCCTAATGGATCTATATGGGACACATGGCAAAGCCCCCTGCACCACAAGTTCAGTATCACCCCCAAAAAACAAAATAGCCTCTCGTGGTACCCTGGAATATAGACAAAGTCATCATGCAAACGCCAGACTGACCCTTTACCGACCCCATGGGGGCAGTATTAGTTATCGAGGTCCTATCAATTGCCATCCGCCAAATTTTCCTCACGCTTTGGCCGATTTTTACGGCCCAAACCAAACGGGCAATAACCTGATTTACTCCGAGATCGTATTGCCAACAGGGTGTCAATAGACTGAAGTATACCAGTGGGATAGATTATCAATGCATACCTTCTAATAAGTCTTTGATAACTCGGGGCTTTGAACTTCTTATGCAGAGGTAATCCGTTTGGGGGTACCCAAGGTCTTCTGGCATGGAGGTAATGTAATAGGAACGTGTCCCACCATCCGTCATGAGCAAGATGTGCGAGCGGCTGGAACCAACATTGATTGGTTGCTGGACGTCAAATAATGCATGACTTTTGTTGATGCCAAGTTGTGAGCTCCCCTTTGCTTATTTCCCACCCCACATAGCAGCCCTCCACCCTCTACCACCCTCGAGCGACCTATCGGGATCGCCATTTGCATCGCGTCACACTCTTTAACGCCACACCAAATACCCCCTTTATGATTGTCATGCTTTTCTGTATTTCCCTACCCTATTCCCTAATATGGTTGCGCCTGAACCTCGCTTCAGACGTTACCAGAACGTATTATATACCATGCATACTTGAGAAAGTACATACAGTCCCTAAAAACCTCCCTCCCCCTCCAACCTGTCAATCCTTCTTTCTCTGGTATTGAGCCTCCTGCACTACTTCTCCAATCACTTCTCTCGCCATGACCCTGTACCCTGACCTTTTTCCTAGCACCACTGCTACAAGTACTACGCCTGCTTCCCCAGTACCAACCCCCTTCCACGGCGCTACCAACCTTTCTTTATGTAAAGTCCTTCGATCTCTACCATTGGGGCATCAGTCACTACATAGTGAAATGCTAAGGTAGCCCCACCCTATACCTCAACTGTCTTTGATTACCATGAAAGAGGCGAGAGGAGAAGGCCGCCCCTGATGTTTCCTCCACCGACACCTGATTATAACCGACACTGTGTAACTAGTCCCACACCAGTGCCTCGACACATACCCAGAGATAATTGATCCATCGATGACGGCTTAAATTGATATCTCCAGCCAAACGAGATTCCGAACACTCGAGCCAAGACTCAAAATACTTTTCCCCTATCTTGATCTCCAACTGGTTGATCTCCGGGAAAACTTATAACGTCAGGTCATTAATGTTTTTAATAAAATATTTCCTCCGTTGAAAATTTCTACCATACATTCTCATATAAGGAGGTAGGTATAATGTATTTCGATACATGGTGGTAACGAAGTTCTACCTTCTATGCTGGACATGTTGGATCGATCAGAATTCTTAAAGGAGTCCGAATTGCTAGAGACCCTATGTTGATAAAATAAAGGGAGTCAAACAGTCCCGACTCCCCGCACGTACAGCTATGTAAATATGATCTGTTCCCCCAGTGAATAACCTTTTCACTCTCTTTTTATAGTTTTATTTACGCGCCATAATTACTGAAACGTAGAAAGCAAACATGATTTCACCATCAGGCCTAACCCAAACCCAGCACTTTCTTCCGCTGCAAAACCACTGGGATAACACACGAGAAGTTAAATGGCAAAACTCAGAGGGCTGCCCTTAGCACATGCACGCGAGATGCTTGAAAGCATTTATTGCGCGCGCACCCTCACCGGAAGCTCTCAATGCCTACCTGAGCTACCTTAGATTGGTGGATGACCGAGAGATTGAAGTAAAACATGCAGGTGACTACTTGCACACGAGTGACTGTCGGGTAACATCAAGTCCCCGAATAAATCATGAGCAAATCAATTGCTGCTTTCATTGTAATGGCGACAGTTCCTTTAAACTGGTCATGGTAGCTATTTTGAATATATGGAAATTACAGATTGCAAATTAGCACGACTTGAATTGGGGCATTTTGGTTGGAATAGCTCAGTTGTTTAATCAACACATGATCTGATATAATTATATATGTGTAAATCAACTTTGAGACAATTCAAATTAAATTTGAGGGGAAAACTAACATAAAGCTTATATATAACATCGGTCAAAATTATCGACTTTCTATTTTTTGTTCCATTATTTTCCAACACATCTAAAAGCCATTTGACCATTTCTTATTGCTACAGTGCTTCATAAACGTCGCCATCTATATTTAGGAGGCACGCCGAAATCGGTTCCTACGATGGGTTCGCCTAGTATTCGTTTTCACTCGGCTGATTCGACTTCAAATTCTTGTTTAGTCATAAAACTACAGCAGAATCCTAATTAAGTCGTCCAATAAAGATCATAATACGAGTAAATTTGGTAATATTATTTGTTTCCTTCGTATTAATAGCCGGGAATGTAGGTTTAACAAGACAGTGCTGCCCTCAGATAAAAACTGCCCCCTCCCCTCCAGCCTGTCAATCCTTCTTTCTCTGGTATTGAGTCGTGTGGAGTTGGGTAACAGAAGGGAGACAGATGTATTCTCCACTCCCATCCAGGTGATGTGATGTGACCATAAAAAGTTGCTCAAGGAGGACCACAACTTTCTCCTCCAACTTTCATGTCTGGTAGGGTTATCCAGTCTGATACAATTAAGTAATTTCTGAGCATTTAAGGATTTAAATGCTCAAACTTATACAGACATTATTACTTATATGGATTCCAGACATACTAATCTAGCACATCGTTCAAATTTAAGCAAACTTCCTACAAACCAGGAATTTAGTGTCAAGAGGCGCTTTAAGAAAAGCGGCGAATATATAGCACGGTGTATATATCATGTGTAAACCTATACTGTCCAGAAGAAAAGTTTTCCACATAAAGTTATTATGTTGTGATGAATATATTTCCACTTTCCACAAACCGTGCTCTTAAAGACTTTTCCGATAATCATCTATAATCATAGTGAGAGAGACCCATGCAGTAGTCTCTGTCCGTATATTCCCCGCACGTGCGTATCTAGGAAGCACCAGAAAAATTGGAGAGAATAAAGTTCCATACTTATAAAGTCATTTGTAGGGACGATCAGATTAAAAACTCTATGTATTGACTCACCGATTGGGTTGTATGTCCTGTCCTCCCGGGACTAGATAAAATGTGGGTAGTAGAAAATTGAGGAAGAAGAAACTGGCCAGTATTTCCCCAGGTCCAAACAGGAGGAAAGTCAGCTCCGGAGAAAGCGGTGTAAGCGACTGCAGTGGTGGTCGACTTGGAGCTGCAGACGCCGGGATAGACCCATTATTTATCAGAGGGGAGCTGGGTCGTCGTCTACTGTTCCCATAACAACACTGTGGACCCAGTTTATTTAATCCTAGTATCACATGAACATGCTTATAATCCCGGGGATAATAAAGGGAGAATGAGATGAATAAAAGACAGCATATTTAAGATCTTCACTAAACAAGTGGCCACTGCATGAGTAGAAGAGAAGAGAAATTGTGCCCGTGAAAGGACCGAGGCCACTGATGACAAGTCTTGCCAGTCAAACAACTTACCCATAAGTATGGCTATGGCCAGTGTATCGCGATTGAGGTGCTGTGATTGGGCAAGAGTTGGGTGACAAACATCTCGACAAAGATATCCTTCATCCTATGTAGTGGTCCCGAAGGTCTACCATAGGAATGACTCTGGCACATACCTGGAATATGAATGGTTACTTATATTTGGATGGTGGGAGGGATATTAGCGCATATGGAACTGGTCTCATAATTAGGGGGAAAACATAGTGTGTATGAACGGCAATTTATCTACCACTCCGCACAATTTAGAGTTGATATAAAATTACTACTACTGCAACTTGATGGCTACAAGCACATTTGGGTAAATACAAAATAATGGATTAACCGCTTAGAGTGTTAATGCTGCGTTATTACATTATCAGAGTAAAGGCGCGGCGCAATTCGCAAAGACTCGGGGTCTAGTTTCGTGCATTATTCCGCGCAATATTAATTCTACTTAGCCGATCCACTTGCAATTAAAGGACGATCGTCAACGTTTGCAAATTAGCTTATTGCCAACACAGGCTCTCCAATCATGATGAATACAGCTCAATTTACTTTAAAATAGAATACCTATTTGACAGAACGGAAATAGCAAGAATACTCGGAAATGATCCTGCTGATATGGACTGCCGGAGCCAGTCCAGCCAGTGATGTATGGATGACCAACACTCTCTCCTATTGCTTGTGATCTGAGGCGACGTGAAAGGTGTGTGTGGGAAATGGAGAGTCATTGTTGGTGGCAGTGCCAATTGCCATTTGGATGCTAGAATGGGATCTGCGGACAGGTCACAGTGAACAATTTGATTGCCTTATACCTACTCGGTGTCTGGCTATGTGGTAGTAAATATAGAAGCCCTCTGATCTTGGAATATGTAGGGGGTCTATCAAACGGACCTTGACCATTCATTTCCCGAAGTCCAGCAGGCGAGATGTTAGGTTAAACCTGTCGTCAAGCGAATGTTAATCTGAACTGTTAGGCATAGCTCGGGTAGTGAAGATATAAACAAATAGCACGACATACCTGAATATCAAGGCATGTGTCAGGCGCCAACGGATCAAGAGACTTATTAGCGTCGGCTCAGCCTGGTTCTTGTCAAATCAATCGTTTGCATGGAATAAAGAGTACAGTGATTAAGCTGTCTTGTAAGCTGAAACTACCTTGACTCCTTTTAGCATGAATAGTCCTTGTTTTTATGGGTGACTCTACATGATATCTTCCAATTTGCTATTTAAAAAGTATATTTGGTTCGAACACTGTACTATTCTCAGTAAAGACAACAGCATAATATTTCAGAAATTGTTAAAATAATTACATTCAAGGTTTCAATCACATGGTTATATTTATGCAAGCCGATGTGTATTTGAGAAGACTGATTAAAATTAGGCGCTTAGTTGATCTACATATTACACTGAGGATCATCAAAACATTTATACTAACAACCCTTAAAATTAGCCCCTTCCAAATTGATCTTGGACCTAAATCCTCCTTTGAAAGGCTTCAAAAGACTGAGAATAAAGTTCTGAAGACTATTTATAGGTACAAGAGGAGGCATGCGAATTTATTTAACTTGCATCGAAACTAAAACTTGGTCTATAAAGAAATCATATTTAAGACGATTTCTGGATGACAGAAATATTTACTGAGTTATGTGTATCCACTGAGATATTAGTCTGGCCCTCTTACTAGGATTAAGGTCTGATCCACCAATTTGCTCGATGGCTATGGCGCTTTTAATTTGTATTTGTTGGTTATTACTACAACAGTTATGGGAGGGGTGAGGGGATGTGAGTAATTACGCATCAGGGAACTTACTTTCTAATAAATGAGGAAAGTTTGAATTCCAAATATTGCTTATGTTTCTGTGAGATAATGCTTGGGTATCACGGGGATATTTTGTACGAGCACGTTGCGCTGCATGGTTAGGGTCTTATATTTTGGTGGTAATTTACTTCCTTTGTTCCTGGAACTGTATTCACTAAGAATAATGTCTATGTCATTATGTGTTTCGCAGAATAAAACTTTAATCAATCAATCAAGCTTTAACATGTAATTTAACTCGAGAGTCACCTGAACATTATAGATCCACCATCAAATCAACCCAAGGACCTGACCGCCCTGGACTATTCCGGTTGATATATGTCAAAAAATATCCGACACGGATCCAACAGTCGAATAAGTTTGGTACGTTGGTTCTGAGTACAGGTCTAGAACATTTGGCGATTGAATAATAGTAATTAATAGAATTGACGATTTCTGCTATATCAAAAGATTTCAAACAAGTATCTAAATCTTTGTTCTCATGCATGGTATAGCTAGTCGTATCATTCTCCTACCTTTTCTGGAAACCATGGTGTGAAGATGATAAAAATATTAGTTTTTTTAAATGATTATAATTTTCTTTTGAAAATGATTTCAAATATTTAGAAGTCCATGCGAGTTAGATGACCTGTCTAAAATGGAACGTCTAAATACAAGCAAATGCATTGCCAACTTCTAATGTAAGATTTTTGTAAGTAACTGTGAATATAAATCAATAGCAAGTAAGAGTGTCTATATCACAACTTAGCTTGTTATGACTTCCAGTACATGCAGATCCGCACATTGCATTTTGTTCGCAAAAGTCACATGTGTTTTCTGCAAAGTGATTTGCTTCGCGTAGACGCAAAGGCGTTTGTTAATCTTGTTGATGCATATAAACGTCAGCTAGGAAGGATGAGGGAACAAAGTAATTTCACCATTTAAACATATGGTAGTTGTGATTTAAATATGGAATGCAAACTCGGGGTTGTTCTGAAGATTGTATGCAGCATTGCTCGTAGCTTTGCCACTCAGGATGATAAGTACATTTTCACTCGGTGTGTGTCTGATTTCAGAACTATTTCAGAAAAATCACTAGTAGTATTTCATCTAAGGAAATTATTTTACTGTCCAGATTAGATCTTTCATTCTTTACACCCGAACAAAAAGTCGTTGAGTATTGTGCCAATATGTTTTGCCATAAAAATGTATACTGTTAGTTCAGTATCCTCTTCTATGAAGTCGTCAAAATGTATTCATGTAGCTGACAGAATATTTAAGGAATCTGTAATCAAAGAATTGCAAGAAAATACCATTCCTCAATGTTAGAGATATCTGTAACAAAACTACATAGATTATCTATGTATAGGGAAAATGTAATCATATATTTGACCATACAATACACACACATAATATATTTAAATCATATAATATATCAAAACCGAAATGAAATATTGTGTGAAAAATTGACCTGCATACATTACAGATGATTAATTTGTTGGAGGAAAATATTTGGTACTGAAATTGCGTCCGGAGGATGTAATATAAAACTGTCATGTTTTTCTCCAACAGCAGCTCCTTCTGAATGCTGTCTGAGCTATTGATAGTCGACCACTAAATATTGTATTATGTTTGAGGACTGAGACTAGACTCATTGTATTTCATCGCAGTACTGAGATGTCTCAGGGTCAACGTGTAAACAGCCATTCTCATATGCCTGCAGCATCCTTAAGAATTTAGTACAGGAAAGGTCACACTTGAACTCTTGGACATTCCTTGCAAAACAGACACACTTAAAATTTCGATAAATAACCTATACCTAGAAATCCGTTTGTGGTGTTTTTTTTATATAATATACTCCCACTAAACAAGAGTAGAAGATTGTTTATTCCAGCATTTAATTTCAAATTTACCAAGAATACTTTAATCTATAGACCTGCCCCCCAAGTGAATGAGTAAAATTAAGCTTATTTTAGTGCATTTGTGCCTTATAATATTTTATAAAATAATAAATGATAGTCCGAGTTATCTGCATCAGAATTCGAAGCATTTCTTTTCATATTAATCTCAGCCCTCTGTTAACCATATCTCAAATGCCATGGCAGCATCTCGAAGCTAAATTGTTGTGCAGCGTTGGGGGCCTTATTGAACCTCGAAGATTAAATTTGCTAAATGTTGGTGCATTTATCAGCTTTAAAATCTCATAGGCGACACAATGGCAGTCTGAAATCTCTGAATAAAAACTTTGCTGAAAAATAAAAGCCATTATTTCATTATGTTAGGTGGTACGTTGTTTCGGAATATTAACCTTACCATCTGTTTTGTAATGAGATAGATACATATGGCAATGGGATAAAACTCTTAACTAATTTCTAGTTAATTTCCCCCGTTGCATAACAATGTGCGAGTAGCTTTTTCAGTGTTAATATTGCGCTCGCAGATTGTTATGCAACGGAGGCATTGCAAACAAAATTTATTAATTAGGACGACAACAGATTTGTTTGTACCTATTCATGTTTTATTTTCTATAAATATTGTATCAGCTGAATAGAGGGAAAGTTCTCAGGTCTCAGGTATTCATAGATTTCTTGGAAAATATTCCATAATGAGAACAATCAGGGTCCCCAACTTAAGGGACAGATCTTTAGTGCGCATTCGAGAAAATCCTACACGAAGAGAGCAGCTGAGACTCTTTCATCTGGGAATCAAAACAGATGAATTAATGAAGGGGAAAGAAACTTTAATATTGCACTAGTTAGATAATCTGTTATCTGTTCAGTACTAACTAGATATCTATGGTGATCTGTAGGCATGGGTTCAAAACAAGAGAAATAAGAAAACAGGATTTGTGTCAGTTGCTTCATTTTCAGATTTTCTAATCCTAAACTTCAGAAAATTGTTTTTGATTCAAGGAACCGGACCTGAAAAGAGTTGATTATATTAAGTAATTTCTCGCGCAGCTCATTGTAATCTTTATTATAGAGAAGTGTATTTTTGCGAAGTCAGAAATTAGTTAGGCAGTCGATAGAACACATCACAGTAGGGTTCCTATAGAACATCTGACATATCTCTATGAGATACTACTAAAGAAAGGCTGTGTTCTTCGTACAGTTGTACGTACAATTTTGAGAGACTTTTTCTCATGGTCCATTCATACTAATAGGGGATTTGCATAGCCGCCATCTTGAATCTTGATTCGCATGGAATTATGGGACTAATGGTACTGTATAAAACCTATAGAAAACATGTTATATTCAGCATGGAATATTTATCAATGGTCTAATATCAATATCCGTGTGTTATACATGTTTCCATGACATATATCCCCACCTTTCCCATCATGCATTTGGTTTTCATAGATCATTTATAAAAGCTGTGATATTGGTGAAAACATTCTTGCAATTTTCGATAAAAATCTTGCCAAATGTTTGCATGTCATATTTCACCAGAAGCCATCCCAGCATGCACTGCTGTAGACATGCGCATTGAGACATGCAACTCCCCCATTGTATTGGAAAATTCTTTTCTTGAGTCATTCGCGATAGAGCACATTACTGTTGGGTTCATGTGAAACATATGAAACTCTATTACAGATGCCACTACTAATATTTAGCATAATTCAACTGGAACATTACATGTAACATACCTGTTCTATAGTGGGAAAAACATTAAAGCATATAATGGTAAAGCATAATAAATGCGATTGTTCCTGAATTAATTTTCTGTACTAACTCTCAGTCTCATTCAGTAGTGGCCTATATTAGATGTTTGGATCGCATCTGAACGTTTCCTAATCTTTCAGTATACTAGATAGGGCTTTTCATTTCAAGTAAACGAAGAATCTGGTCTTCCGCTACATAGTATTTAATATTTATTATCAAACTGAGCGCCATATCTCGGCGGGTAAACGCTCTTAGAAGCGTTTGAACACCATCATGTTGCTATGGTTCATAGAATTATTATTCCCAACAAAGAACTATGGTCCTTGAATCACGGAGAAACATAATCTAGAGCTGCAGGAGGTTTTTTATTAGACCGACGGAGTTGCTGACCTCTTTCAGACTCAACCTAGAGTTATTGCTGTAACCTAAGAAGAGAAATATCCTACGATTTATTGCAGTTTTCCCTCCGCGCCGAGAATAAATTTACTTGAAGGAAGTATGAGTGATGGAACAAAGCAGAGGTATTGTTGCAATAACCCCCAGAGTCGAGGCAACATGGCGAGAAATTGGCAGCTCTCTTTATGCTAGTGTCCTGATTGAGGTCGTCACATCTATACATATGCATGCAGTGGCGAGCGATATTACGTGGCCCGGCTCCTGCACTCTTCTGGAAAAAAGAGGTGCAGAGATGATAGGGGATCGAACCTTTTTAGAAGCGGCTCAGACCACACGCTTAAGGAACATCCTTATGGGCAGTTAGCACCACAGTAGTATAACCATACTTTACACAACTGTAAGAAACAGATCATTCCGACCTTTGATCCTTATGCATTAAAGAAAATGGATATCCACTTAACTATAGGGCAGCGCTTATTCTTTCTTGGTATGTGGAGGCAATGGATTAGAGTGCATGAATGTAAGAAGAAAGGGAAAGTTGGTTTATTTTTAAAGGAAAACAACCGGATTTTCTGCTTTCAGGTTGGTCATCTGTAGATTCTCCTGTGGTAACAACACTGATTCTCCAGGGGTGCACTGGTCTGTCAGACTTATACGCATCTGTCGATATCTGGACATTACTTCAAAACGAGTCTGATCCATCATGGCCAGAGTAAACTCAGGTCAGCTAACCCCATCCTATTACCTTCCCCTGATACATTCAGCTTGCCGATAACAACTCCTTCCCACATTTTGCCCACCATCTCCCATCAAGAATATCCTGATATTCTTGAAGCGCCGGCTCTCCCTCCCTTCCTCTCCCTCTTCCTCCTCGTCCCACCTCGATCATCACTCTGTTTTGACCATTGCAGCCCCTTCCAACAAGTGACCAAGGTTACCATTCCAAGCCAGGCCATCTTCACCTCTAACCACTGTCCCTTATTTCCAGCAAAATGGATTCCTCAGCCTTGGGACTGGGAATCTTGTGTTCCCCCGGTTTCCGGTCTCGCTGCCACCAATTTTCTCACGAGATAAACGCATCATCTCTGTGAAAGTACGTCTAGGTGACGCATCATTAGAGATGCTTTTTTCGAGAGATCATCTCGGGCAAAGCTAGGAAGTAGCCCTAAGACCTTTTTTGAGATGCGAGGAAGGGACTCCGACGTGACACCTCCATTTCCTGGGTTTTCCTGACCACATAGCCCCTCATAGATCTACTGGCAGTGGAATGATTGAAATGTAACCTGTCGGGCCAAGGTGTAGAAGAAGACATCACGGAACACCAAACTTGGAAGGAATAATCATTATTTGATGTACGGTGACAAAACTAAACCATGAATAATTTCATAAGGGAATAATTTCACAACACAGCGAGCTCATGCTCACCATTAATCACATCCTAAGTCCAGTCAAAATGCATGCACCGCTGGTCTTTATGCCCACGTTGAGAAATCCTGATACTCAATGGCACAATTCATGGGTCAAGATGAAGATATTTTATGGGAAACGATTGCTTATGGCTGACCATCCATGAAGGTTATCTAGCGAAATATCTGGCGAGTAGAATACCACCATTTAATACACATTACCGAATATGGAAGTGAAAGGATGGTCAAAGTGTGATTAAAGTAAGAATGGGCATATTGCAAATCACCATTATATATATACCGTGTTCATATTCATAATAGGTTGTCAATGGGGCAATGAGGTACAAGATTACCTTATGTTACACATCTATTGGTAAGGCTACCAGGATGCATTACGCCATCCCCGTAATCTCCCAAAACTCGTGCAAATACAAGATATATACTAGGAATAGTCTGACATGCAACTATTCCATAAAATCAGAACCTCCCAAATTAAATGCATTATGAACCCCTCTTCAAACTGCAGTTTTGGCTGTCATTTAGGATTGATATGATTAATGGGGCATATTTCGGTGGCCAAAGAGTTATATGGAAGATTCATATCTGCAATTCATCTTTATTGTCTTTCTTAACACAAGTACCAACCCTAGTGTGCGTGAGGGAATGAAGGGAAATTTCCTTTGATGTAAGACTTTTCCAATTCTTTAGTTCTATGATCGAAGTGGCCTTCAAATATAGAAAGTGCGAATTTGGATGTACCATCCTGAATCTACACCATTATCTCATTAAAAAGGCACTTGCAGCATGTTCGCTCGCGGTGCGTTCGCCAAATAGTCTAAGACAGCTCTGCAGTATATCTGAATAATAAAAGAATCTTGATTCATCGGCGATCATATGATGCCAAATCTGTAATGAGTTTGAGTTCCCCATTATTGATACACATGTACCAGGTGGCTGTAGACATTTATCCTTTGAAGTAAAATTTGAACCTTGTACCATTACATGAAAGACACCGTCGTAATGGCTGCCAATCTAAAAAAGAATCTTATGGATCAGTATTTGTGTATAAAAAGGAACTGAAGAGGACTTGGTGTTTCGTAGTGAATATAGCAAAAGCATTGCAAGCTACCACCTAGTTGCGTACGCATAGATGTATGTCCAAATCGCTTTTAGTGCCTGAACAAACAAGAAGAGATCCATAATTATGTGCATTTTGCCACATCGTCAATGTAAGAAGGTCAGTAACATAAGTCGATAACATCATCAGAGTGCGCTTGCTTTTTATAGATCAGAAAGCCTCACTGGAGTATGCAGTCACCTTTAGTAAACATGAGGCCACAGATTGATGATGATAAAGGTGTATTGCCTTTACTGTCGTCCCCCACTTTAAGAAAAGAAGGGATATCGATTGAGAAAAAGGGAGGCGTCGGCAAGTGCGTTTTGCCAAACTTTCTGAAGTAGATTATCTGGGCATAAGCGACACTGAAATAACTAACAATAAAACCTTGATTCTTGTCTCTCTGGCTTCCCAGCGAGAGCTATGTCCATTTAAGGGCGTTTGTGTAAAGGTCCTGTAGCAGCCCGACCGATGTGATGAGTATCCTAGATTTAAACAGGATGTTGTCGTCGACTGGCGTCGCGCCGGTCACATGATTCTATACATGCACTCAAACTCCATTTACTGTCAGTGCAAGAACCTGAGTGCATGTCCCTGGGCTTCAACAATAGCAATGGCTGTGCCAATTCTAACGCAAATAGAAAGACCTGGTGGTGTCAAGTGAGACAAGAACCGTGTAGGATGGTTCCCGATAGTCTCGCTAGAGTATCAGCATGAGAGGAAGTGGTCTAATATGATGAAGCCCTCTTTGAGGAAGAGGCTGAAGACACCTAAGTGTGGCGTCCAAAAAGGGACTTGGGGCGATACTCGCTGATTGCCCCATCTTACCATGTTTATCTCCACCAGCTATAGGCTTGTGTCCGCCTGAAATTGAGGTATTCATTAAATTCAGACATTGTGGTGCATTGGCACAGAGGTTTTACATATTCATCATGATATACCAAATAGGTTCTTCATTAAGACGACCTATTTTGACTTTTTATAAACAGCTATTGCCTAATTTAATTAAAACACATCCTAATCTCGCGTTAAATTTACCAAAATCTGTGTACTGTTAGGAAGTATTAAGATAGATTTCAAGTTTAAATTTCATTGAAATCACACTTTAACAGACAGCACATCTAATAGAAGCCCATATTTCATTCTGCATTCTAATCCACTGGGCTTTCCTGTAGCTCTAAAGCAGTATTAAAACCCAGTCTTGATCGAGAAGTATTCTTCAATCCATTCATATTAATATACATGTATTGGAGAAGGGCGTTCCCACTCAACAGCAAACTAACCAGGGAATCAGGCGACCGTCCTGGGTACTGAAAGTTCAATTTGTACCTCTGAGCTCAAATACAAAGGGAACATCCGAAGTCTGAAATGGCGCCTCAGCTGCGCCAAACCGACCATCTGATTTCTGTGATTCAGTCTCCTTACACGCAATGTGTGGTTTTGAAGTGCCCCTGTATGTCATCCACCTCTAGCTGCAAATGACATCGGAGTTTGGTGGATGAGTAAGCATCCTCCTCCTTTAAGATTTATTTCCAAAGTTTGAGAAACTCTAAAGGTCTGAATTTTGTTAGTGTTTGGGGGAAATCGAAATATTTTACCCATTTCAGCGGAAACACAAGACAACCATTATACATTCATCCTAAGGGTTTTCGTGAGGAAATATAGTCCTAATGTGTCCATTTAAGAAGCAAACATTTGTAGGATGAAGACCAGAAATGAACAATTAAAATCCATTGGATAATGTTTCCAAGCTTAGAGTACAAAAAAGATTCTCAACCATTTCAGCTTCAACGTGCGTGTTTGCTTTCCAAATGCACATTAAACACAATTTGCACCACTCTATCTGCACACACAGAAATATCCCAGCGAATAATATAGGTCAGTCATTGGTACATCTAATCATTAAATGGCAAAGGGCGCATTTGGGAAGGTTTCCAACCGGATATAATGGGTGAAATCGCCAGAAAACGTACAATTCGCCTTCCCCAATCTTCTCAGATGACCCAAATTTAAGACAAAGGTGAGGTTCAAAATTATGTTAACGATAAACAAACGAATTCTTTGAATCAAGGCAACATCAAATATTCTCAGGTATACCTAATAAATATTATTGGCCTTTTTCCAGTCTAACTTACTAAATATGTCGATCTGCCGGTGGTACATTTTCTGAAAATCTGGCCCATATGTTTGGCATGCTCCCTTCTTCAATCATGTCCTTCATGAGAGCAAAGATGATGAAGAAGGCCTATTACATGTGGACATTTGATATATTGATAGCCACATTTGTCTCATTATCAAAATTAGTATTTAGTATTACTATTTGCAACACCTCGATTAATTAAACCATTAACCGTTGGGGTTGGCAGTAGATCATCCAGGGAGGCGGATCGATAAGCCATTTTGAATAGGGTTCTAAATTAGCAAAAGATGTAATATGACTCTTAGCTTCCAGATATCTGTTGGCCAAATCGCCCAGTCAGTGTATAGATGTAATAAAGGGCTTCTTCTCAAGATAAAGATCCACAAAGGCAGGTCTACAGCTTCCTCCAGCGTTTATTCATATTACAAACACATTCATACATAATCCACTGAGTCCGTGGAAAATGATCAAGTAACCAAATGTATGCTAACAAATATCTATGATAAGAACTCCTGTTGGTTACTAACTCTAATTAAATATAACTAACAACAGTATAATGACAACTCCGGGACAACTCCTCGGAGACTGTAAAAGACTAAAATCGCCAGAGTTGGTGTATAGACGATATTCTATCTGATCCAGTATTCTATTTAAAAACTGATCTTATATATTTATACTGGGCTCATCATGGTGGTTTATCAGAGTATTCCTCTGGTCTTTTGTTAGAATCATGTAAGTAGGTAGGCGGTCACCTAAATATGCGTTGACCGTAGCAAACTTCTCTATTATGCCTTATATAAACTGATTAGGATTGTATTGTTCTAGTAAATAACAGAATTGCTACTTATTTCTGTTCTCAGCATTCATATCTAGATTACAACCCTCCATTAATGAGTTTCTTCCGAATAATATAAAACAAATTAAAGAAAAGAAATACTATCTAGATTGAGGATTTTGGCGCAATTATGAAGTCTGTGGAATCGCATTTAAGTTTGATAATGTCCCCAGCGCTAGATCAATCGTATTCAAAACACTCTGCTCTGTAGCAACGCTGTCTTACTTAAAAAATATTGTAGATGACTAATAAAAAGTGGGATCTTCAATTCAATAAATCAAACATTCTTTAGCACTCATTCCACCTGTACATTTCCATCTCCATGAGATAAATAATCCAACTTCAGAAGGTTACAGACGCTATATATGCACTGAGGTGCAATATAAAGCTGCCGTGCTTTAAGTAATTCACGGTGGCTAGGAGATATAGGGATGGCACAATAATTGAACTTAGATTACATGCAATTCATTTACTCAGAGCAGAGATAACAGATTGGTTTCGGTGTCAGACAGGACCTTATCAGCATTCTATTCATGATCCGTGATAAAGTACCCTCTTGGATCCTGCTGTTATCCTTCCACCCCATGGCACCCTTCAATATGAGACAAGATGTATATATGAGGGACGGAGTCATAGAATATCACACGCATTGTAATAAGCATTCGTATATGGCAACCATATCACCTTGAGAAACAGCCCGAATCCGCAAATAATAACTCTGACCTCATAACAACGCTCCACACTATCCCCGAAAATGAGATAAATTAATTCATAATGATATCTCCAAGGATCCAATCGTAAGGCGCTATAAATTTCGAATTCCCCTTTTCTGGGCCCAGAAAAATAGATGATGAACGATTGTTTACCAACCCACTTAAAGCAGCCTGCCTGATTCCTTGAAATCATGCAACGAAATGATTACTCGTTCAACGGCGAAACTCAGCCATTTGCCTGGTATACAAAGGCCAAATCCGCGGCCATCCCGTTTCCCTTTGTCCATTCTGTCGCTGAATATCGATACATTCCCCTCGGTCTTTAAGTGCACATGGGATGTTAGAATAGTGTGCTGAAACTGAACCATAGTACAGAGCCCGATGTCCTTACACAGAAGCATATATACAATGTATTGCCTTTAATATTCCCCTGACCATGTGTCACTACATGACTACATTTGATATATTATAATTATCTTTAATTGAATGATATTCATATTCAATGCAATGGGTATATATTATATCCATTCTTTCACTATTATAAATCTATGGTTATATTTGGCTTTTGTTTCGTTCTTATGCCAATGCAAACGAATTTGGGTCTGACTTCAATATATAGAATCGTTGTAATGTGGAAAACATTGAAAGTGATGATATGATAATGTCAATTTATCATACTAACTTAGGTAATATTGCATCATGTTATAAGGCAGCAAGTACTGCTCTTGATTGTTGTTGGGATAGTATGGGATTCAGGTTGACTGTATTGTTCCCATAGCAAGCCTTAAGATTGCGACATCGTTGGTTAAATGCAGACCGTGTGGGCCCAGGGCCCTTCGCTTGTTATCTCCCCACCAGATGGACAATTCCCATGGACACGGTGGAAATCCTTAAGTAAATACTCTGAGCAGAAATGTTCACAGCATTAGCATGTATGATAAATATCATTCCGTGGGACATTTCCCAGTGCCACTTTTACTGAGGAATATGTCGACTAGATAGGGAAAATGTGCAAAAGACGCACACAACGTTGCCAATGTAAGATGACGAGGACGAAGGAACTGTGTCGGACGTTTTTATGTTTTTGCGTTTGGTTTTGTCGCATTCGGTATCGAGCGTCGGAATCTCCCTGCCAGAATCACTAGTTTCCGAACAACAGGACTAGATGTCGTCCACCGGGGGAATTCCTCTGTTAATTTGAATTACATTCAGTAGCAGAAATGAATAATATGGCGCAATTCGCATGTTGTTTGATGCTAGTCACTTCGACCAACGAGCCAGTGAGGCGTTGTGTTACAATACACTTTTTATTCTCCTGAATTGAGAGAAATGGGACGGAAGCAGTAGAACATTCATAGCCGTGGGAATGTATTGATTCTAAAGACAAGTGGTTGATAGCCAAGAGCCTTTCAAAACCCTTGGTATGGCAAAAGGCAATTCCATATGCTTAAATAGTCCATAGAGTTCATAACCATGATAACCAACTCCTCCCATAGAAGGGAGTTGCGTTAAAGAAAAAACTCTCCCAAGCCAGGGTCTTTTGTGAATGAATATTCCCTATCGGTATCCCCTATAAAAGAATAAATATCTTATTCCCGGAGATTTATTGTTAGTATAAAGTGCCCGGAGTGGGGAGGGTCATGTTAGAAGTATTCCTTTAAGCATAGCGCATTGGCAACTGGAGTAACAGTCGTATACCCAACACAAGCTAAATAAATTGCCTGGGCGCCCCGAGTCATATACCCTCACACAGAATACTGCAGTGTAAATATTAAAGAGAATACAGACATTCTACAAAAGCTTACATGGTTGATTTTAATTGCACACATTTAAATCTTACCGAATTGACCGATAGTTCAACGCTTATCAAAGGTTCTACTCTAGAGGGTGAGTCTATGGATATAGATACTTTTCCGTAAATTCGCCCTTCAAAACCCTGTAGAAACATACCGTTTTTCAATTTGTCAACACACAACGTACACAAATAGTTAATATGGGGGTACAGACGAAACAACGTACTGATTAACCGGTCAGAAGCAGAACATTCAGGGTTTTCTTTAAAAGGTAAAACCGCTGAGTCTGAATTATTAATAGACCTTGGACAAAAATATAATATTGTATAGATGGATATTAAGTGCGACTACATGCAGTTGTGGAAAGTGACATACAATTTATATGTGAAATGTTGATGAAGAAAACGTTTGTAAATGCTCTCCAGTTACCTTCTTCCCTAAATTTGACTGATATATTTTAGGTTGACCTATAAACTTAGTTGAAACAAAAAAAAACCACATTTTATACCATTCCCCAAAGTCCTTTTGTATCACAGCGTTGCTTACGTTCGTCCACGACTCCGCCCCTGGGTCTAACTGTGACAGATTGTATTGATGTGTTATTATTCCTCACTATTTTGTCATGGAAATATTGCAGGCGGCAAAAGAGGAGCAATTTGTTCATGCCTCCAAGGTACAAAATCTAAGCTTCCATTTGACTCAAAGGCTGAAACCTTCAGTAATTATTGGTCTGGGCGTGATACGCATCCGAAATACAATTTCCATTCAAAAGAGAAGGAAAGCAAGGACCGATAATCGACACAAGAGAATACACTGTTATTCTGGTATCTATGTATTCATCTTTAAAAAAAATATAATTGGATCCTTCAAATACGGCAATTGTTTGTCAGATTCCATGTTGCCATTCATTGGAGAAAGCTTTAAGTGATTCCAACTAGAATCATTTTTGCTCATTACATTATTCCTGAGTTGATTTAGAATGGCATGTTCATGAAAGGAATATGATACACAGACGATTAAAATAATAGGTATGTTTTTTCTGAAGTCATGTGAAAAGGAATGATTGCTTCTTAGAACTAATGTGCTTCCAATTACCAAACGAATAAGATGAATTTATGTTAAGCAGTTTTCACATTTACAAAGGGAGAAACTTATCTATTCTCTTGTCCCTGTCCACGCTGTTTCACTATTGTTACCGATTGATATAAAATAAGATTAATATAAAAAAAATTATATATTATATAGATAACACAGTTTCTAATAATGTTTTGATCTATCGATACTTAACAGTATATAATACCGATCTCAACTGTTAATTATGTTTTCATCATAAAATCTCTGATCCTGATAGAAAAGTTCTCCACCTGTGTATTTAAAATACACAAACAAATTAACGCCAAAGAAATTATTTCTCTGATTATTCCTAGGGGATTAAGGCCAGCTGCTTCTAATTCAATCCGTTTTGATTGAGTATCCCGAGGGCCTATTTGAATATACCGGAGCCGTTACCTCAGTTCATGTATCAAATAAAATATAGAGGTTAGATTTCTTGCACAGCAGCGGTATTATATGTGATGTGTTCCAGAAAAATAAGTCACAAGTCGCAAAATTGATATTTTTCAAGGTGTTATTTTCACAAGATCTCTTTATTGAAATGTTCTGATTTTCAGAGGGTTCAGCACTTATAGGCATATGAATCTATGTAAGGAATTTCGGGACATTGTATCAAATATATCTTGCGTTTTGAAAGCCTTTGTATAGAGTATATTTTGTTACTTTACTGATGATAATCCATCAAGAAACATTGCAAACATTTTTTTTTTTAAAAATAAGAATATCAAACTTAAAATTTAGAAATACTTATTAGATGTCCTAGTGTTTACTCTCATTGGAATCACCTTGATCTCCTCTTTTCAAATATGATGATATCTATAAATCAATATTTTGCGACTTATGACTCATTTTCCTAAAACGGATCACATATGCTAACAGGACATTTCCCCCTGGACCTTTCTACCCTAGGACTCCCTCTAGACACATTGACAGTAAACTTTTAAATATATATGATAGAAACTATTATCATCGTGAATAAAGACCTTTGGAAACTATACTAATACAGATTGGGTAGAAGCTGTCACTGAGTGGAGAGTGATATCTTTTATCGTTGATTAAGCCCCTGTTTATTGAAATCATATTCATCATTTTCATTTGACTAATTCAAATCATTTTCTTTGACTAATTAGTGAAAGAAAAGGAATTCTGACAGTTTTTCCGTCTGACCAACCAGATCGATCACTTCAAGCTCACTGGGGTATTGTTCGAATTTTCGCGGGCTTGTGACGTCCAGCCTCAATCTAGATTCGGGCTCTTTTGCCACAGATTTATACAGGTCTATATATTTCAGTCAAATATCCACCAACACAGCCTGAAGTCTTGACTTTATCATTAAATCATGGGGACGTACATTATATTATACATAGTACATGTTTTACGTGAATAATGTGTGAACACCAAGTGTCAATAATAAGCCTGTCTGGTAAAACATTACTTACCTTATTGATGAGCTTGGTTTTGTTCCTTTCTATCTGAGAATCTATTTTAGTCCATGAATGAATTCCTTTGGAATACATTTTCGCGTTAACAACCATTTGGCTACAACCTACCGCCCAGGTCGGAAATGGTTCAGGACAGGTTATGTCTTAGGTAGTTTACAGTGGCTTAAAGCGTGGGGTCACCCTATCTAACAAAGAAAAACCGGATACGTTCCCTTCCGCAAATAGAATAGCTAGATGCATATATACGTGCATGTGTATATGACTTTTAAAAGGTGCCCTTTATGTAAGATGTTATCTCGATGTTTCAGCAAAATTGATACTGGCAGCGCTGTGCTGGAATAAAGGTGATATCAAAATAATTATGATTATTACATATCTTACCAATATAAAGCCTTGCGTCGCGTAGCATATTACCTGATTATAAGCAATTATGCCAACACGGACATTCAAAAACGTAAACTCCGGTTGCTTTCCCGCCTATATACCACTCCCTTCCTAATCTTACGGATTATTCCATTGCCATAACAAACTTATCGTATGCCAAACCGACTACCGCACGTGCAAGACTGTAACCTTTTAGACCATTGCCTTTACTTGAGACGTGTAAGTAGTGCATGGATTCGGTCCATAGCTGCAGGCATATCAGTTGGGTCGGTATACCACGAAGAAGGAACCTATATACTGTGGGACATAACTCAGAGAGGTGACAAGGCACGACCTTTAAGGAGATAATATTACTGGCTTTAGGCTTAAATTGAAATAAGCTTTCATAGGTCAATCGTTGTATCTCATACTTCATGAAAACTCCCACCCCGCCAGGAGCAATGTTCAGATAGATATTTATTTTGTGCGCCTAAAATAACTACTAAAATTGAACGGGATGATCGGTGCATGCACAAACCACTACTATTTTGGTTGATTTCCCCGAAACGAATCATGCCTCGGGCATCCAGAGTGGTATTGTGTAGTTACTGGATCTGTTTGATTTATATTTAGCGTGGCGTTTTGCGATCAAAATGATAAAATATTTTGAACATTTGCACTGAACACTATGGAAAGGAAATCTTGAATTCGACAAGGGAAATTAGTGTAAAGGACATCAGACTGAGAGTGTGTAGATGGCCTGCCTTTCACTCAGGTAATAGCAATACGCTACCTTCATATCAACGCCTGTAAATCAGTTTGGATTTACCCATATTGCCATCTCATCGCAGTATGTCTAGATGGATCACCCCAGATGTCAGCCCCTCTCAATGTCTCATACTGACACCAGGACAAACCGAGTAGTCTTTCATTTTCTCCGGTCCGATGTAACCCAGATTAGACGGGAAAGAATATGTATGGGTGAGAACAACTGTGTCACTCCGGTATAGAGATGTCATATTGATCGAAATGTGGGATTTAGAAATGCCAATTGTGTCCCGCAGTTGGTTGTCATCTCTTAATTGTAACATCATCTCATTAGCTCTGGTGATCCAATATCATTGCTTAAACTTAAAGGTGCACTCTCAGTTAACTTCGGCCAAATAACAAATATTTTCTACATTTTCTTCCATTCTTTTCCAACCCATCTATAAGTCCTTTAACAGAAATTTTGGAGGATTCGGTCTGGTTGTCTTTGCTACAGGGCTTCTGAAACATCCATATTTGTATTTGGAGGTCCCGCCTGAATCCTTTCTAAGATGACTTCACCTATTATCGCTCATCGGCGGCTGTTTTCGCTCAACCAAACCTACTTTTAATTCTTGTATAAACATATAACAGCAGCAGAATATTGATGAATTCAGTCCTATAAGTCATAATATGTCTTTGTCCTAATAGCTGATTATGCAGCTTTATGTACACACGCCCATGTGACATAACCTTCGTAACCATAAACAATCATTATAGAATCGACTACAAACCTTTCACCTCGATAAATAAATGATAATTTGTGCATTGTTATCCACAGAGGTATTTCACCATATAATATATACCATGACCTGGATCTGGTATCTGGCGAACTATATCCGCCGCCATTAGGTGGCCAAGGTCCCTATTATCTACCACCTTTGCGGAAAGTCAAGGGCCGAAAATCTAATACCTCCCCTTTGCAATTCCAGCACCGCCTTGGGGGAGCCGCAGATGGGAGAGGAAACAGCGTAGTCGGCGGATTAGAATATTTTGTCCATCAAAACCCCAGACTAACCCCTCCCTCGTCACAAGAAGCAATTTTACGCATGCATGTTTCATTAATCATGTCAATGACTGCCGTTGATTCATTTCCTTGATAAGCTTCCTTGGGCTAGGACTCTTGAGCTCCTTACAAGCAGCAACATCCAGTGGCTTATAATTCACCTGCGCCAATTCTTCATTCTCATTGGGGAAAAGAGGTGGAGAAATGAAAATAGTTTTATCGATTGTGATTACTACCCTTTATTCCATCTTTATCTTGGTGGGAGAGATTGTCGTTGCTCAACTTCAATGTGATCAGTCACTTGCCAATGTGACATGTTCTTCAACGGTTCAATATTGTAATGAGCCCCAGGCCGCCTGACAGAAGGGCTTCCCTCGTCAATCCAATAACATAACCAAGTTAAATCTATCAAGTCCGTGGATGAGATGTATTAGTGACACCAAGACCCAGGGGTATCTTGATTAAAATTGTGTATTCTAGTCTGCCAATTAATCACTAATTATTTCAATTCCAATGCATACATGTGTACATACATACGTACATGTATTTAATATACATGTACGAGCATATCATTTTAAAATGAGAACATGGATGCATACTGATAAAGAACTGCCCTTATTCTTCTCAATGTGCCAGGACTACACTTTTACACACACACATATTATAGAATATAGTATATATGTTCCTGCCTCGCGCAGGTTGTTTCCTTCCTTACTTTCATCGCGCGCTTGACAATCTCCGTATCTGATAAATAGAACACACAGGAGTGAAAGGGCATTCTAGTAGTTACTCTCACCCTGCGCCGCCCTCCGCATTCCAGTGCCTTCATGCGAAGCCTTGTCACCACCTTCTGTAACAGCTCAATCAGGTAGCTTTCCCGACACAGGCCCATCTGATTGGTGGACGCCTATTGAGAGTTGGGGAAGCTGGCTGGGGCTCATCCGAGCAACTCCCCGGGCCAGCGATCTACTCTCAAGTCTTTCACCTGGCTGCCTCGGACAAGGAACTTTCGCCACTGGCGCGCTGGGGTTGATTAATTGGTAGAGGACGTTGCAAATAGCGGGATTAAAATACTGTCTAGGTTTGATATTGGGGGCTTGGAGGGACCATCGCCCCCCTTCGTGATGAGCCTGATGGGGTTACCAATGAGAAGATGCATAATTTTTATAATGCTGTGGAGGGCACAATAGCAGAGCGACGTGATGATGGATGCTGGAGTCGATGATAAATATTTAAACATGTAAAATGCTGATTTACATGATTAAGCCATGTCAGGGATGATTGGTAACCCCGTCGTGCTTCTATTCAGATGAATGAATAACTCCTGCGGTCTGAATTTATAACTGTTTTGCAACTTTCATTAATATAGAGACTCTAACAAGTGAAAGGAACGCAAGTCAAGATGCAAGGAAACATGAAGATGAATATGACGGAAATGGTTCCTTGGCAGGAGTCCTATCCTACTATCAACCTCCCTCTTCTGATTTTAAATAGAAGCCCTTCGTCTATTTCGGCTCCATCATCGGTTCCTACCCAAAGGGGGGATCTAGCCAACGCTGCTTCACTATTAGCAATGGACTTGATGTGATTAGACTATGTATGAGCTCTATGAAGAAACATTATTCTTTGTTTGTACATCGACAAGAGTGACTGGTGCGATACACTCCTGTCTCTCTACAAAACGTGGTCACCATGAAGTCCTCTCACGTGAACACTGGCATCATATAGACTACCCTATACAATGCTTTAAGCTGTGACAATGAGATGCACATAATGACCATGAAATCTGTGTCGTGCTCGCAACAAGCAAATCTGTATTCAGCCCTTCCACCTGTCAGCGTTGTGGGACACCATGAAAAAAGCATAGCTCACAACAGACCCACAGTCTCATCAACATAATTTTCAATAAAAGCAAAGCTGTCTGGCGTAAAGAAAATAGAGGCAGACTTACACTATAGCGGGGCGGCTCCTTAGATGAATTCCCATTCTTCTATGTAAAGTGTGGTCTGGAATACAACGCTCCACGGACATGTCAATATTATTGCATTATTAGTAGAGTGGAGGTCGGGCTATAACAGTCACAATGGTGGAAGCGTAAATCTGGTGGTAAACCGGAGCAGGATATCATTGTATATTTTATGCTCTTTTTATTAACTTTATTATGTCCGATCCTCTTCTCACTGTATATAAATCATCTACATACTGTAGTAAACAATACCGATATTCGGTACTATGTGGATGATAGTGTACCTTTTCACAGTCATATAGACCCAACTACACTATAGCAGTAGAATGGATAATATATAGAGCGATTATGTTCAACAGGCATGGCTTCCATCTTTGAAAATAGTCAGGTAACACAGCTTTAACAAAATCTCTTGTGTAAACAAATTAAGCTTGGGTTTAACTACTGACAACCATTCATAGGTCACATTAACACTGTATAAGAGACAGTCAGTCAGCTTCTATCAGAATACAAAACGAATTATGATGCAGACAAAGAACATGAACTACCACATTTAACACCTCTAGGAAAGCAAAGGATATCATATAATCTAGAAATGGCCTTTGTGTTTGCTTCACACCCAGGAAATCCTGATGTAATCCATTCATTAGGTTATTGGCCCCTCATGGGAGAGGTAGTACACCAAGGACAGTTAGAAGATGCTAATACAGCTTTCACACTCGAGACTTTCCTCACCGAGAGACATTGAAACTCGTGCATCATTTTGCACTATGATAATGAACGAATTGTAAATGTCCTGAACACAGCAAGGGGCAAGAACAACACCATCCTATAGACTGTGCCTACCTTAATTGGATTTTTTATTCTTTAATCAATTTTATTAACCAAAATTTCACAATGTGATATGTCTCATTCGTCATAAACTTGATACATTAAGGATTTATGGAAAATGAAAAAAAGAAAATTTTAAGATATAATTTACACTCTATACGCATCTCGTAGGCAGCAGCTTTCCATAGGTTTAACCATTGTGGGCTTTGATATTTACTGCCTACAGGACGCATATAGAGTGTAACATTAAATCACTCGAATATCGTATTTATGACAGAAGGTCATTTCATATTTCGTTTCAATGAAACGAGAACCTCAATAAAGTCCGACATCATTATTCACCATTTGTTTTTCATATTAATACATACTATATACAGTCATTCCACATCGTCCAAATATAAAACATGTTTCTACCGACGCACTCTATCGTACGACTTCACAAGTTGTAATACGATTGTGTGTTCATACTATCGCAATCTACTACCCCAGTAGCACACAACATTTGCGGAACATTGGGATCGTGTTCCTCATGTGTTTGTTTGTAGGAAACATGTAGAAAACATCAAGCTAATGTTTTTAGCGAAACATCCTAGGAATGTTAGTATTTTATGTTCCTGGAACGTTTTTAGCTAGCATTCAACTAACAGTCTGATATAAATGTTCAAGGAACATTAATTCCCATACAGGACAGGAACGTTTCATTAAACAATGTTCCCCAAACATTAATGTGTGAACATTAAAAAAACGTTACATACAAATATGTTATCCTACAGTTCCTAGTGTAACCTTAACATAACATTGGTATTTTATGCTCCTAGAACACAGTTTTGCAAACATTCTGCTAACGTTGTCAGATGTATGTTCTGCAAACAGTAAATCTCAGACATTCAAGTAACATTATTAAATTTATGTTGGCTACATTTCTTCCCCCTTCTATTTGGTGGATACTATAGAGATGTGTGACTCATTTCCCAGAAACACATAACCTATCATATCAGACGATGAAGATCCTGCAATCAGTAATTCTCAGACATTCAAGAAGCATTTTAAAATTTACATTCTCAAATCTCTCAGTAAATAATTAATGACATATTTGATACTAGAAATATTTGATATTTGATGTGTTTCTCAGCATGACGATTGTGCATCATCAGGGATATTTGGAATACATGTATACTTTAAAGATAGTACTTCTTTTTCCATACTTTTACTTCATTTCAATTTATAGTCTGTACCATGTATACCAGTTTGTAAACGTTATGGAAGTACAAATCTAGTATTATTATTATAAATACATATACATGTATATGATGCGTCACAAAAATATGAGTCACAGAATCACTGGAATCGGCTTGAGCTCATCTTTTTAAATGTGATGCATGGTGATCCATTGATAATATTCAAGAAGAGTATAGGGTATAGGACCCGTTAGCATTTTTTCTCTGAACAATATATGATAGTATACTAGTCTGGGAGTTAGAGGGCGCCACCAGTGGGGTTTCCAGGGGATTACACCATTGGTTTTGAACCAGTAAGCCACTGCATTCTGCCAGTCACAGTCTAACCATCAAGGAGGGCACACTGCAAATTAATTGCTAGGGTAAGTTACCTTTTATTCATTTCTCTAACTCTCTATATCGATATTCAACTGTATGCTTTGGTTATATCATGTTTAAGTTCAGTGTCTCACTAAGCTCTCTATTACAGACAACCAATTTCCTCTCCTAGATGTTTGTACCAGATGCTATATAATCAATAATTCTTTTATTCACAGGATCTACATCAATGTACAATGGGGCAATGCTGTTCCAAAGAGTATGAGCCGTAAATATCAATGATATTTAATTTCCTTGGTTCAAGAAGCAGGTATTCTTTTTTTGTATTGTTCAAGTGTATTTTGTCATTTCTTTGCCTTCATGCATACCAAGTGTACATGTATACTGTCACATTTTAGATCTCTATGGCCCTATGTGGAATTTTATAACTGCAACTTTATATATTCAACTTTGTTGGTTCCTATAGCCTCAGTAGGCCATTAAGGGACCCCATGATTTTGCCAGGTCCAACCTGCACCCCTGAGCCCTAAACTCTTTCTTTTATTTCCTTTGTACAGAAAACGGTTACAGATGAAGATATATTGATTACATTTGAGGCACAAGGCATAGCTATCTGATGGTAGTACCCACTGAGTGGCCATTGGTGGTGCTCAGTAATCCCTTAAATAAACATTCACAGGATTACAGGCCAACTAAGCCCAGCAAAGCTCCAACTGTCGATTTAGAAGATATTGCATACACACAGAGAAGGATGTGAAGAAAATGATGAACCAACATGATGAAATGATGATTTTTTGAGTAAATAAAAGAGAACGTTTTAGGGTAACTGTTTGTTTTTCAAAAAATTAAAAATGAACAGAAGGCTATAATGGGAAGAAACAAACATTGGGGGAATTGTAGTTAAAAACATTAATTCTATGTTAGATGGGAATGTTCCCCTAATATTATTTTCAATTATTAGAATAATGTGACTAAAGTATGTTCTAGTAGTGTTATAAAAAAAACAGTGGAAGAACGTTTGGTAAACAACATAAAGAAAACATAAATGAGAAACGTTGTATTAATGTTAGGTAGGAACGTTCCTCTAACACATGTTCCGGGAACATCCAACAAATTTTCACTTTCAAACATTAAGCTAACAAACAACGAAACATTGACGGAACGTTCTAGGAATAAAAGTGTGCTACTGGGGTACGTTCACTTTTATTGTCGTGCGATTGCCGTACACCACGTCGGCCGTGGTAATGTGAATGGGCCTTTACTCTCTATAATATGCAATATCTGCACTTGCAAATCTGATTTCTTTCAATTCCCTCATATTTACTCACACCTCTAGCCAGTCATCTCTTAGTTTCAAATGACATTTTAGTTGCTCCCACATCAACTCGTTTTCTACCACCGGTAAGTTATTCCACATACTAGGTCCCAAAAACAGAGGACTTTTCCTCATTTTCTCGGTTTTAGGTTGGGGGATTTTCAGATTTACTCCTAACGCTTGCCGTGTTTGCCGTGGCATATCTTGGACAAATGAGTCAACAATTTTTGAGGATGTACATAAGACCTGAGATTGCAATGCAACCCCTTTTTAAAATTGTTTGGAAGTTATGATTCTTTCTTATCTTGACAATTGGTAGGCGATTGTCAACATCAATTAGTCTTAATCCCCTATTAATCACAGATTATATGTTGCGGATAATTGCATGGTTTTCAAGATTAAAGAATAACATGCCATAATCTGGCGAGGGTTGTATGTGCGCTTTCAGAATTTTTACGGTAGTCGTTTTGTCAATATAGGACCGAATACGGGACAGTTGATTGATCTTAGTCTGAACAGAATTCTTTATTTTTGAAAAATGCCTGTTGAAGCTCAGTGATTCATCAATTTCTAATCCAAGCTATTTAATGTTGGGGACTTTATTGAGTTTGGAAGCCTCTATATAGATCGAGCCAGTGTCATTTAGATTGATTGTTTTTAATTTCCTTTTAGGACCCCAAAATCTGCATCAGGCATTCTTTACATCTTTAATCTGCTCCCTACCATCCAGTTATTCACTTCCAAATTTCCAGATTTTGGGATATAGGACTGATCGTGTATTCTTTCCACTCTTGTGGGATTTTGCATTGACTAACACAAACACTTGTTTAAGAGGATTGCGGCCAGATCGAGTGCCAGACTGGCTGATGAACAATGTAGAGAAGCAACAGACAGGCTCCAGTTTCTTCCCTTCTGCATATACCTATAGAATATCTAGCCCTTCTCATCCAACACAGTGGCTAATCACTTGTCACATATTACGGAACATTTCAGAAGATGCTCTTCACAAATCACCGGAGAGTCTAGCAATTGACGCCATTAAAGGAAACAAGCTCGACAAGGCCCAAATCAAGGACCCCATACTTATGGAAATACTGAGGAGAGCCATCACAAAACTTAAAATTGGGAGAGAAGGAAAGGCAATCTCTACTGCGCTTAACTACTTATACATTTTTGCACTCTTTAGCAATCAGAGGTCCTTAAAATCATTCTCCCCTGCAAACAACCTCACCATGGGCAAAGTCTTCACGCAGGACATCTCTGCTGTCATTGTCATCACGCAGCAAAAAATGCTCAATATTCAAACAAACACAGACCAAAATATTGCACAGATCAGAGAATTTATGATGCCCCATTGCTGTTCTGGAATCAATACTTCAAGGTTAGCAGCAACTACCAAAGGACACCCCACGCCCTGCTAATGGGAGGATGGGAGGATGTACTGCATGCCCTTGGGCAGGATGCTTATAAATACCCACTACATTCTCTAAGAAAATCTGTTGCGACCCAGGTTTTAATTATGGAACTCAGAAATGGACATCCAGTATCTGGGATCATGGAGATCCTAAGCTCACAAACTTGATATCATTCATCGCCCTTCAAGGGCCATCGGATGCTCCCTTATGGATGCCCCTACTCAATAACTCTCTTCATTTCCACCCACCCACCGCATGCCCATAATACCTCCGTGGAGGCTTGGCTATTCTCATATTTTATTAATAAAATTTCATATTCTTATTCAAAATCATTACATAGTTTCATTATCTAATTATTATTATTATTATGGAACTTTTATTCAGGAAACATATACATCATTATCAATTAGTTCGTCATTAAAGTTTTACAAATTTATAACAATAATTCATTAATAAAATCTTTACAATTCCAGGCTGCCTCTATGTCATATCTCCCCGTTGGTTGCTATAATGATGATTAATACAGACATAGCCATGTTGCCAGCAACACACAAGGTATGTTAAACACTCCGTGTATAGATCAGCGTCAATTGCATCATTGAGCAAAATGTGTTCCACTGAGCACAGCAGTATTGTAGACAACACACCACTTCTGATCAAAATGTTAATTAAAACATAGTTAATGTCGAAATCATAAATATTTGACATTCAACAATATCAAAGTTCTGAATAACTCATCTCTGAATACATGGTATGAAACGCATTCCTTTGCCGCCCTGCGATAAATGTTAAAATACAAAACAATTGTGATATATATTGGACTGTTTTATACTCGTACACAAACGCTGCATAACATCGATTGGAGAACAATATAAGATGTAAAAAAGTACAAACCCTAAATTTTTTAAAGGGAAGTGCATGATTGAAATTCTTGGTGCTCACTGAAAGCTTTAGCAAGACCGATTTTGTGGAAAGGATTTTAAGAGAACTAGCGTCTGAAATATGAATTTATAATGAATTCGAATTAAGCAAAATGCTTATTCTTAGTTCCATATTCTCAAGAAGAAATGGTTTTGTGTCTAGCTTGGAATTAATCAGATTCTGCAAAGATCAAAAGTATCAGTTATTAACCACTATGATGAAATTGTAAATGCCATTACTGAAATCAAGAATTAGGAACGTTTAAAAGGGAAAATCTTCGAATCAGATCTCAAGAATTTAATTATTAGAGCTATTTGAACAGCAATTTTGCTCAGTGCTTCTACAGCATGCAATATTTGCCTCGTGTTCATAATACATTTTAATAAATTGTTTAAAGGGTGAGTCTGAGTGTTCATTGATCTTACCTTTGCCATCATGACTAACTTCTATTATATACGCTTGAAGTTACTGTTCAAGTTCCCTTGACTTTTGTATGGGGCTCTTTCTGAATCGTTGATACCAAGCAAAAGTAGATTATACCCCGAAATCCTGTAATTTCTCAAACGGGCCACAAATAGTTGAATCAGTCATTGTACAACTGTAGCCTACTACCAATTTTGTCTATTCACGCTTACCTTACTTTTAATCTTTTTTCTTACAATTGTGTTTCGATCTGTACACAAATTACCAAAAAGGGGCCTGATATAGTTCTCCAAATTCCATATAATAGGAAGGTTATTTGAACTAAAATATGCATTATGATGAGATTCTATACAATTAGAACAACGCTTAATGTAACTACGGTTTGAAGGGTAATTGATGTAACGCTGATATGAATTGTTGTTTTTGGATGATCAAATATGAAAATAAAGGGATCCCGCTGATGCTTCACCAAAACTGAAGCATTTAAAAAAAGTTAATTAAGTCCGTTTTTCATCAAAAAGTTTATATGGATGAGCAAATATGAATCTTTATTACTAGAAAGAAATTGAAGCTAAAATTAGATGGATGATAATTAACAACTGCAATTACGGCAATACAACGGCTCTGGGGTTATTTCCATATTGTATACGAATGGAAATAAATATCAAAGAAAACTTCAAAATGAAGAAAAACAATGACACTCATCAGAGATTTACAAGTCAACAATTGCAATTTCTGCAAGACAAAAGGCTCTCGAGCCACGCCTACATTGAAAATGAAGTATGAACATTGCCAATATGTCCTCCAAAATAATGACAATCGTCCATTTTCTTGTGTTTTTACTTCCTTCATTGGAACGTCGGCTGAACTATTGTAGGCATTTTTTTACCATGAAAAGCTGCAGTATCGTAAACATTGCACCTTGTCTAGGGATAGATCCTACAGTTTGTGGGCCAGCCTTCCAAGCCTGGCCACAGCAATGGGTAAAGCACACACCAAACAAATATTCGTAGAAACACAGAGGGTTGTTCGTAAATTAAGGGGCGCCCACACGAAGGGTCGTGTTGCCTTCCCGCTAGGTGGGGCTGGAGTCGCCCCTAAGTCAATATCCTGGTCTTGGGCGCTTCGTTGGTTGGCAGTTCAGACAAAATGTGTTTCTGTAGCCGACCAATAAGACTGTAAGTGACAAGAAGCGTTTGAACAGTGATTCCCTCGAGGATGCTATTAATGCCAACACTACTCTGTCAGGACGTGTGACACTGGGTTGTGAGAAGCAAGCTCAAGGTGGGAGAATTTTGGTATAGTAGGCATATACCAGTGGGCCAGGGAGAGAAAGATATAATATCAACGTACATACCTGTAATCATGAAGATGATTGGCTTTTTTAAAATATAAATATGCAGGGAACGGGGGCGGGGGGGGGGGGGGGGGGATTTGAACGATAAGGAAGAGATGTCCTGAAACAGCTTGAGTGTAATCACACGTCCTTATAGATCCTGTCACCCAATCTACAACGACTACTGCTTTTATGTCGCGATGGAATGACTAATTGCAAATTTGATATTTAGAAGATAGATTGCTTCATTATAATTCCTCGACTGGATTAAGACCCGCTTGACGGTTTTCAATGGCCATGAATTGGAGTCAGAGAATGAATGGCGTGATAAGTCTCGACATAGAAATTTAATAATGCTTGAAAAACGATGAGATGAGCCATATACTTATCCAGGGGAGCTTATCCCCCATACTAGCTACTTCTACAAAGAATACAAAAATATGGTAGGAGTGTGTTCGTTTATAATAAATCACACTTTACTCAGGCGCTCTAAATGGCTATAGATTCTAAGAAACTAAACTACACCGTTCTTATAAGGCTGAGGCAAGAAATAGTTACAAGAGCAAATATATATTCTTATCTATTTAATACTTGGAATTAGACGTTGGAAAGAAAACTGCGGTCAAAAGATTGAAACACTTTTATAAATGTAAATTATATACATGTATGTCTGAAAATACACTGGAGTTTACCATACGCCAATCCCAATCTGCAGTGTGTATGTATGTGGGGCAGTGGGACAGGTAATAGGGCGGGCCTTGGGTGCAATTCAATAATACTTTCATTACGGCCATCGATCCAATTTATCCCATGAGTAGTGTTGATATGTCAATCATGTTTGCCAGAAACCCCCTCTGGATCACAATGGCTGAGTTATTCCTAATTAGAATTGAGATAACATTGACAAGTCCCTTCCAATTGTCAGATTTGTTGTGGAAGAATTAACAATGAGGGCTTCCACCGATAATTGGAGAACAGTTGTGATTATCCTGGTTGTTTCAAGCTAGTTAGGAAACTGTCTGCTCTTTCTCTTATTTCTATTCATACCAATCGATACTATTCCCTGAAACAGGGACAGGGTTTGGTTATTGGAGGAATAACATGTTCTGTTCTATGCTGGCTGATTTCATAAAGAAGGACACGGTCCTTTCAAATTGACACGTCTAGTACTTTACCAATGTGTACATAGACTCGATAGGTTATATTTCAACATTGCATAAATTGCCAGATCCTATCCTTGGAAATATATCCATAATTAGATTTAAATGAGTTCAATTTATGTGCGGTCGGTGTAAAATGCGATGCTTAATTACAGCTAACAACTAACTCATTTCATTAATTAAATGACGACAGGGGGTTTAAAAGGTATTAGCTGAGACAAGATCCCGATCTATTTTCTCTAATTAGACATCAGCCAAGAAAGAAAGAAATGCATGGTCTATCTTGGTAATTGAAGAATCCATAATCAATAGAATACTTTACAAGGTAGGATATATATATGCTGACATGGCATATTTCAAGTATCTAAATATCTGTAAGTGGAACTGGAGGTGGGCCAGTGGAATTTCGTTGTCAGTTATTTTTACAGCTTCAAAGAAAGGAATGTATGAATGAATGAGGAGCCTTTTTTTAATTTCACCATAGCATAATATTAAGCTAGAAGATCAAAGCCAGACTAAAGCCTATGAAGAGTAATTCATTGTTCACGAATTGCTTTGCTGGGGAACATCGTATTACAAATACTTAAATGGCAATAGGAATCCTTTGTGGAAAATGCTCAATGCGTATTACATTCTAAAGGTTTGCCTTTAAAGTTTATGTACGACTGGTACTTAATTTATCCTTACTATATAAATTCATCCTTTCGTTATATATATATAATTGTTTAGCGAGTCTTCTGTTCTTATATGATATGGATCCTTAGCTTGATATTGATACGATGTAAATATTAAAGGGTTGGGACAGTAATCTAAGTAAAAGGTGGATCGGGTTGTATGTACCATTTGGCTGGAACCGAATACTGATCGGTTCGAGTCACGTACCTCATTAGTTCATATATACTCGTTTCAAGTATACATCCTATAGGTGGAGTCGTTCAATATTCTAATAGATGATTGATGGCATTTTTATTGAGCCAGATTCTACCCAAGAAAATATTACTCGTTGATATTAGTGCAATGTGGTTATATGACAGCAAAAAATAATACCCGCATATAATATATAATGAGAATAATATAATTATAGATTTATGAAGGGCCCTTCCTTCACATGTATGCCATGTGACATATATATTGTCTTAAATACCAGTCTAGTCCGGTAGGTTCTAACGATGATATATAGTTAGGTTTAGTGAGAGTCAGGTGTTGATCAGAATGCTGTTAATATAAAATTGATAAGGGAGTTAATATCATATAGTTTTGATGGCTTACAGGAAAATGAGTCACACGTCGCAAAGAAATGGATTCGGAGATATCATCATACTTGAAAAGATAAGAGAAGGTGCGCAATGGGATTATCTCATTGCTGGGCATTTAAAGCATGAAGCCACCTGCTGCTTATCTGAGAACTACACGTCCACGCCGGTGCGACCTCACCCTGACTGTCAGTCTCATATACTGTGGACTGAAATTGATCGCTATGCCTCCAAAACTCTCAAAAGCTGCCAAGAAGGCTGAAAGGCAGAAGAAGCTAGACAATATGAAACAATTACAACAACAGCAACATGAAGAATCACTCGAAAATGACGAAAATACTATAAATACGGAGACAACCTCCAACCAATCAATGTTTTAAAAAGGTCTATGAGCAATAGATGTAAGGATAACCAGAGGCGCACACCGACTTACGAAGATTATGAAGACTCAGCTGAGTCAGATGACACTATTGCGAATTTTAGGAAACCTAAACGGAAAGGACCATCCTGGGCTCATCACCGCCACCATGACAGGTGTAGACATAACAAGAAATTCTCATGTGACAGTGATGACAACACATCTTTACACAAGCGGCACCCAGCAAACTCCTACTGCTTTAGACAGCCAGCCAATACCTCTAAGGATTCAGCCTCTGACACGGGCTCTCTCCTGTCACCCAGACGTCTGATGGCCAGACTTGTACAGATCGTCAAAGGCAGTGAGGAGGGCGTTGGTCGCCCAATATCAATCAACAGGCAAACGAGGTAGAGTTGACTATTTCAGGCCCGGAGACCTCTTTACCTCCCGATATGGCAGTAAGAATTAAAAAACGAAAAAGAAAATTATCATTATCAGAATACACTTGCAGATTTGCTTGTATGGTGATGGACAAATGCAGGTATGGTTCCACAGTGTGGTACATGATCCACCACCTTGCGACCCTAGCCAAGGACATGGCCCTTCATAACTGGGAATCTGCCCATTCTTGGTCCCAGGTGTGCTTAGATTTGATTATCGAGGGAAAAAATGAATGGTCCCACACTGACGTTTTCAATGACTCTCGAGTAAAGATGGCATGTAAAATGTCGCAACTAATGCCACGGCTAACCAAGTGATATGTAGGGATTATAACTTTGACTCGTGCTCACACAAAAAAAGCCACACTGACAGAGGTGTTAAATTCCTGTACATATGCGGATATTGCTTCTTTGCTTTGAAGGAAAGAGAGAACTCTCATCCTGTTAAAGATTGGCAGAATAAGCGCCCTGCCCAGGCTAGTCTTCACAGCAATGACAGTGGTTATACAAGGAAAAATAACTATCACAATCAGAAGAAACAAACATCTCAAGCTCCAAAAAACCAGTAGCCTCCTGCTCCCAGTTGCCAACACACAGCATTGGTGAGTTAACCAATATAGTCGCCACTGTTCTTCCATCAAGTAACTATGATCTAAAGGCCAACGCTAAAATGTATGCAAATGAGCCAAGCCCCATTGTAGATGGCGGTGCCCGCACTACAAGTCATGGGCAAGCCAATATGGCAGCTGTGTCTCATATGAAACCCTGTGCCTCACAGGACTCTCGCACTCAGCAAGAGCTATTCCAAAATGGCCAACAAACAAACAATGACGCCGGCAGAACTGCCTCTGCGGATTCTAAATCATGGAATAGAGTTCTTACAAATCAAAATTTGTTAATTAAACACAATGACATTGTGAGAAGGAGTGAAGGAGGTAGTTAATACTCTAACAGACGTGAGAACTTTCTTCAAGCTGATGGGATATAATTCAGCATCACTCTACCATCCACAGGTCGCCTACGCCATAACTGCAACTGACACTGAGATATGTCCAGAAGCTGAAGCTGCCCATCTCTCCACACATGCTTAAAAGGATTCTGCTCAACCTGCATAGCCTCTCATTCCCTACACACATCAGAGTCGCAATACTCATTATGTACTAAAGTACTTAGTACTTAGTACTGATAAGGCAAAGCAACCTGGCCCCAAGGACAGCAATCCCCTTTGACCATATGAGGCACCTCACTAGAAGAGACTTGTGACTATCACATGACGGAACCTATATCTCCATCAAGTGGTCAAAATCTATGCAGTTGTCACGTCAAGCAACTGTAATATTTGTCCTGGCCACCGATGAGCCTCTGTTCTGCCTCTGCAGGGCTCTCATATGCTTTGACAAGCAGTCGCTGCTTCAAGAACAAAAGTCGCCACTTCTATACTTCCCTCAAGGCCGCCCAATGACCATTATATACAGCACCAAGCTGTGGAAAATGCTGCTCAGGGCGTCCACCCTCAACTCACGCCAATATTTTCTTCACAGTCTTTGCTGTGGGTGGGCATCCTATGCCTACAACGCAGCCAAGGCATCCCGACAGGACATGAAGGCTCACAGGATGTGGGCGTCCGACGCAGTGGTGTCATATATATGCCCCATTGCTACTACCAGGACAACAGTCCGCAACACCCTCAAGAGAATCGCCTAGCGACCCCCCCTGGATCTTCTATTTTATCTCAAATGACAATGCAGCTACTTCTATGACATGTGATATTTATTTATTTATTTATTTAACAATTTTTTTTTATCACAAATCATGTTCATCGCTGGATTACTCATATATTTTACTCCAATAATGTACTTATGCCTCTCTTTTAATGAGGCATGCAATGGGATTATCTCATTGCTAGCCATTTAAAGTGTGGTGCCACCTGCTGCTTATCTGAGAACTACACGTCCACGCTGGTGCAACCTCACTCTGACTCTCAGTCTCATACACTACAGACTGAAATCATAAACATGAAGGACATAAAGTGTTTCTATATTTTATGTTTGAAAAAACGTTTGCAATATTTCTGGGTAGACAATTACTAGTAGAGTAACTAAACCTACTCCTTAAGATGACCTTTGAAACGCAAAGATATATTTAATACAGTGTCTTAAAATTTGGTACATCGATTAATATGACTTCAAGCGCTAAGCCCCTCAAAAATGAGAACATTGCAACAAAGTGATTGTAAAACATGATGTGCATGCTTCTCATTGCCTTTTAACTGCTTCAACAGCAGTCTTCCTCTTGCCAGGTTTCGGGGCTTAGACTGTACCTGGTGTTATTCAAGAGGGTTGCTCCACTTAGCAACTGCAGGTTTCCAGGGGCAGCGCCATATGTGGACCCCCCTCTACCTATGGTCAAGGCCATTCTAGATGTTATCCTCCAAGGTAATGCCATTCCTTCGAAGTTGTGGTATATGCTGTGGTTGTGGTATATGCTGTAAGCACTTTGGTGTGTGTCCGGGCTTGTCTCGTATTCTGTCTCACATCCATTTCTGGACCGTATTCCACAACTTTACCTCCTGTGCAGCCCCATGGGTGTTCTGGACCGTGTTTCATGCCTGCAGAACCCACCTACAAAAGCTGCACAATTTGAATCCAGTCTCTCCCGGTGTTGCTAGTCTTTCCCAGTTGTCAACTAGTCTTTTCACAACTTGTGACTCATTTTCCTGAAACACATCACATTTAAGGAACTCTTACTCTTGCTGACCTAAAGCCCTGAATACATATATGCACGATTTGGGGGCCGATCCTATAATGAGGTCTACGACTTATCGTGGGTGCATCTGCAATCTGGCAATATAGAAGAATGGAATTATTTATAATTTTAATTTGAAATGCTATAACATCACTAATCCTTGGAGTATCAACACAATTTTTTCACTTTTATAATCCAGAGTTTTTCTTCAGCACATGCCGATATTAGGTCCCCCTTCTTTTCATATTTATTTTATTTTATTTGACAATTAAAGAAAGAAAAAACCCCACCAGAAAATAGTGATGTGTCACAGCAAAATGAGTAACGTTATATTTTATTTTATTTTTACAGTTTTTTACTTATGTGTTTGCTTCTAGGGTCGTTTCTTTAAACAATTTTCTCAGCTCTATATTTCAGAATTGCAGATCAAATCTTGACGGCCCCACTATTTCACTTTTTTCCCCAAATCGTGCATGTCTATATTATATAAAGTAACTCATAAAGATTAGATAACCCAGACCTCCTACCCCCACCCCCCGCACACACACACCATCATGGCTGAAAATGGACACTTTATTGAATGATAAAAGAAATTTAACTAAACGTTATTGTTGAGTTATATCATGTCAACTATTCTATATGCATCTATATGGTTATAGACCAATATTAATTGTGTATAATGGACGCCACCTCCATTTCTTTTTTCTGGTAATAAACTATTGATATACTTTATGTTACGCATTATAACGAGTTCTCGACTATAGAAGGATTTTACACCAGATGGCAGCTCGTTCTTGTCGAGGTTTGCAATGGTGGCTAATAGTTAAATTCATATAGTACCATGAGCCCCCTGGATTCTTTTGTACATCAACTGAACAACTGAACAAGATTTATTCATCATTCTTTTTGTGGCATTCCCAGAAAACACGAAACAACTGGTAGTTAAGATTGCGATAATCACCAAAGCTTTTAAATAGATAGAGCGTCACAATCCCTTAATGATGACCAAATACAACCAATACTTCTGTGGAGACACGACATATATTTCCTTAAATTGGCAATATGTGATATGCATACAATTATGTAGGAAGGCAGAATGGCATGATTACCAACACTGGTCGCAGGCGGCAAATAAAGTTCCATGTAAAAGATACATGTTAACTGAAAGAGCAGAATCAATATCAATGACAGTTCAATCAATTTGTTTTCTGAAGCCACCGTGCTGTAGAACCCAATACTATAAATATCGTTCAATTATATCGAATTTTATATAAAATTAATGTTGGACAGAGATGACAGTTAATACACTAACAAGTAACATACTTATGGCAGCCAAGAATAAAGTTCTGCACTTTGGCAAGGTTATGCAATGTAAGTGATCACGTTGATTAAAGTGACTAAAGAGTCAATACAAATCACAGTTCAATTTCCTTCGTGAAAACCACTCGAAGCCTTGGGACATACACATGAAAGAGCCATCTGTAGGGCCAAGTGAGAAGCAACATAGTGAATATCCAGAACCAGACTTCGCTTAACCAACAGGGGGCTCTGTGGGCACCGACACAGGCCATGAAACCTTCCGTGTATCCAGGGATGTGGAATTCCTGTGACAATCAAATTGTGGAAATAAAATTGATATGAATCAAAATTTGTGAAGTACGAAAATTGTATAGTAGAAAAATTGATCATTGCAAAATAATTGGGTAACTTTAGAACATAGGAAAGTTGTCCCATGTAAAAAAGCGACTAACCTCTTCATACTCGGTGAATTCGTCCTTATCCTTATTTCTCTCACGAAATTTACGATATCTTTCCCCATACTTATCACGCGACTCTTGGTTTTTAAATGTAAATGATTTTGAACATTTCACCTGCAACATATAATAACACAATGTCCAATCGTACATCAGATAGTCTGTGTAACTATTGGCAAAACGTTTGTTAATATGATTGTACGTAGGACTACTTTGGAGCGCTTCTCCATATACTATCGCCTAAAGTATCACAGGTACGTATTGAACTTATACGGACAATGATATCAAATCACAGAAATGGAATATCAGGATTTCAACATATAATATTATCTACCAACTGCTCGATCGCTAGTAAATAAGAAATCAACCAAAGATTGATTTGTGAGGCAATCAGGTTTTCAATGCCTGACCTCTCGCAGATCTTCGCATTGATATTACGGACTGCAGATTCCTTTTGAATACTCCCTAAACAATCACTTCTGGAGCCCTTCACATCGCACATATATAGTTATGTTATATATGGTCAATGGATTATGTTACTCATTATTCGCCATGCATGAAGAAGATTTAAGGCACTGTAAATGCATGCGTCATAAATCATATTTGCTCCAAATGATTGTATACCTGATGGGTGGACCAAAGTACATGTGTATGTGAGGGAGGAGAAAGAGGCAGACGAGGTGTCATCGTGAAGAGGGAAAAATCAGGATAGAAAGAGAGAAGAGAGAGTGGGAGGAAAAGGGAAGATTTAGTAGCATTAAATTAATAGAGAAATATTCTTGGCTGTTGTGTCAGACCAAAACATCATATATGAGCATATTCAATTCCTACTGCACATAACAATGCTGAACTGCAAGCCGATTGTGCAATATGTTTAGTGCTGTCAGGAAAACCATCAACCTTAATCCTTGATCATGAGTACAAACATGAGTGGCGCCATGAGTACTATACGTGGTTGATCATGAGTACTTACATGATTGACCATGAGTACCAACTTGATTGACCATGAGTACTAACGTGGTTAACCAGAAGTACTAAAGTGATTCATTATGAGTATTAACCATAGTTAGGCAAAACAAAATAATAGATGTGTTTCCGATTTTTCTGGCTGACAACTAGGTAGGGGAGGGTAAACTTCCAGGTTAGGAAAACCTGTTTTCCTGCTTTTTTTCTGTCTTTTAGCTTTTTTTTGTTAAAAAAATAAAAAAAGAATCAGGTATGGCAAAACAAAATTACGCAGCGGAAGGTTTTTCTAGGTAGGGGGTTGGGGGTGGGGGTAGGGGGGGGGGTGTAAATCGAAAACGCACCTATTTTTTTGGCCTTAGAGACTAAAAAGATTAATAAGGGAAACCTCAATTTCGGGCCTGCTTGTGCACTGTTTGGATTATACTCCAAACAGTTCACCAGCAGCCCCTACAAATCGGTCATTAATCCTTTAATAATAAATTTCATGACCGACCTTGACCACTCTTACTGCGTTGTAACTCGTTAGATCTCTGGTCACATCTCGCCATTGTTTAAACCTTATTGCTTCCGTCTTTCTATGAGTCACCAACTTCTCCTTCTGCCGCAGCTGCCGCACATTGACTTGTCCCTTCGCATCCCTCTGTAATCTAGTTTGAGTCCTTACTTCGAAATGGTAATTCCGAGCATGCCATCGCAACTTTGGCTGCGATTTTTGCACCTGCTCTATGTATTCAAGCACCGACTGCCGCGCGGTAAATGAAAGCAGGGATCTGTAAGTGTCACATGCAGCAGCTTCAACCATCATCACAATATACAAAAATCCAGCTACAGACGACGCGATTAAGTAATAATGATAAAGTCTCTTCGTAACCGTAGGGTCTTCTTCTACTAGGGCGGCCCTTCTCGACCATATCACCGTGCCCAAACATGCAAAAAATCCCACGTGGGCCGCGACAGATGAAACGGTTTTTGCATAAGCCCACATAAGAGTTTTGCAATCCCATTTTGGCTTTTTCTCCTCATTGAATTCGTGTGAGCTGCGGTGGTCGACCTGAAAAATTAAAGCAACTGTCATTTATTTGAAAATCTGTAAATATACGTAGATATTTTACTTCCTTGCGTTGGGTTTCTACGTTTCCTAAACATGATAATCGGGTTCCTTAATTACGCTTCATATGACAAATTGCAGTCTGTAAATCTAGATGCGGCTAATGAATACATCCTTCATTGTGTGCGCACATTGAGGTATCCCAGCTCACCCAGGAAGACCTTTGAACAATCTTTGGTTATTTATAACATATTTTATTGCTAAATTTCGCAGTTGCGATACATTCATTTGTCATTTGAACAATCTTCAAAAGGATATATCAGTTATCATTACATCGAGATACATTATACAGATGCCTTTAAGTATAACTTTCTCACTTATACGATTCGAGATATAATTGTACACATCAATTTAACTACAACCGTTGTTGTTGTCATTTTCGCCCAAACTAAAATACAACATACACAGTATTTTGAAGCTGAAAACATAAAATATTACTCATGTATTATATCATGTTGTATTACTCATACTTCTCAATCACATAGTTCCCTTTTGGGAAGTATTTGTTTATAACACTTTGGAGCTTTTTTATGATAACCATGTTAGCAAGGACAAGTCCATACTAAAATGTGATTTTATTATCAGAAGCCTAAGTATTTCTTGCTTTTTCCCCTTTTATATAGCTTGACCGTTTATATAGATATTCCTATGTCTTGCAATGCAGGTGGACTGGGCCCAAAAAGATTCCACATCCCCAACGATGGTCGGCCACAGCCTCCACAAGTTCAATGCCATTCGTTGAAAACAGGAGATCCCTTAGCTCCTTGTTTGTTCATACTTCACCCTAATGATAGTTCTCACATAGGGCTTCTCCATTCATGGTCAGTATTATATTATATATAATAATACAATATAATTATATTATATATATAGTTAGCTTGTCCCAACTTCTTTGATCTGAAAATGATCTCTTGTCTGTAATATACAGGTGCCCATTCTTTGGTGCCTTGTTGTAGATATATCACTGCTCTGCTAAATAAAAAGGGAGTTTCTTGACTTGCAGGGATACATGACTTGCAGGGATACATGTTGCTCAACCAAGCATGGACAAGTCCACACCTTTTGAGCCTTTAGTGTGAGTCTTAACATATGTTCCTGGACCTGCGTATCTCCGGGTTCACGTCACCGTGAAAGCTCCAGAAATGATATTTTCAAACATTCTGCCCTTGTTTGCCATAAAACATTTTTTATCATTATTTTCTAGCCTAATTTAGCCGATACTTTTTTCTCATTGAAAACAATAGCTTATCGACATAACTTTGTACTGAATTGACAATTACTGACCGAATTGACATTAATAACAAATCTTTGACTCTTAGGTCTGTCTGTTAAATCTTCGACAACAGCCTCCAGAGACTTTACCTTTTTGGCCAGATCTTTTGTTATTTCCTGAAGTTCCAGTCTAGCATGTAGTTCTTCTGTGTGCGATCGTGCATAATCAGCAACAAAAGTCTGCATGCGTGTCTTTGGCAAAAGTGGCAACCTCATTATGCCCTTGTACGAGATCAACGAAAGCTTCATTTGATAATTCGATTTGAGAGCATTGAGCATTTACTATAGGATTGTTCACAGATTTCTGATTTAAAGTTTTCTTTGATTCAGGCGACTCACCAGTCTGTTGCGCGTCTCGGCGGTTGTGCATGATGCCAAATCATACCAAAACACACAAGATGGTGGCCAAAACATGACCCACTGGGGACAGTCATTCGAAATTGTGGGTGTATACAAATTCTCAATTAATCCCGAATAGGCATTTCGGTCATCACAAGATCCTCATGTGAGTCACCACAGTTTTCCAAAAATCTGAATAAGATCAGATCGTTGGTATTTCTAGTTGTTTGAAGCCCCACTTCTAGTCATGCGATCTTCAAGTTTTCGCGCCATCGCGTTAGTGTGATCAAAAGTACTATCCAACCCAATCATTTGATTCCTCATTTATGTCCTATGATTATAATAATTAATATAGTTGCTCAAAGAATTCGGAAGGCACCATCAAATAAGAAAATAATCAATACAAAACCGTATTGGTGGCCTCGATTCGAATAAAACACAAAAGATTATACGAGCTGACCTTCGGACCAACCAGACAATAATTACACTAATTCAGAGTCAACAATAGCCAATGGTTCCGCTGATCTAATAAGAAAATTGTGTTATATGTACAATATTGGCCACCGCCTTAGCACAGTGCTTCTACACTATAGCCAACATATCTTAAAGAAATCATATATTGTGGCCTACATTTCTTAAAAGTCAGATGAATTTAATACGGAGAATAGCTCATTGTCATTGATTCTAATAATATAACAGCTGGTATTTCACCTGAGTATAAATAGGTGATAAATCAATCCTTATATCGGCCGAATCTAGGTCGTGTTCTTTCTCCTTTTGTGTCGGCATGAGGAAACTATTGTAGAAGGCCTGGACCTGCTCTCGATAAAGGAATACAACATTATGAACACAATGAACATGCATGTTATCGGCCAAACACTTCAATACATACTTAGAATTCAAACCACCAATTCAATTGCGTAAAAGATAAAATTATCAAATGATAGCAATAACGAAATCTAGACAAAATCTATTCAGAAAGATAAACATCTTCATTGTATTATTTTTGGCATTATAATATAAAATCAAAATTTATTCTATCAGTACCAACTAGTCAGGAACCCGCTGGAAGACCTGGAATTAACTTTCAGATGCGGGTCTCCTTTTTGTACACCTTTCTTGTATGAATAAAAGATGCATTGAATTGAATTGAATATTTCCAGAAATGTCAAATTCTCTTTGAATCTTTATTTCAAGAGAAACACAATATCCATCACAACGTGTTGATCACAAGGTCCGTTATAGTACATGGCATATTCGGGACAGTAAAATCATGAAACATGGCTTATGGTATCTACCTCTGGAAATATATCTATTTTCCAAAGGGAAACCATTCTAATATCCAATATTCAGCTGTAATTATATCTAACACTCTGATAATCATCTATGTCTAGGATGTATAATTATATAAATATAAGAGCCCTATGCCTGCGATGATTATGCATACAACGTAGAAGTAACGTGTTAATTCTGTTGGCGAAAATAACGTAGTGTTAATTCGGTTCCTGGCCATGGAGCCGTCCAGAGAGCGACTTTTACACCTAGGTCAGTCAGTGGTACTGGTAGTGAATCATCGAGCAACCAGGCCTCTTGAGCCCTCACCAAACACGCTCAAGTCGTTTACCCTTTCTTATGCTAGAGCAGGAGACATCGGATAAACACCGATCCCCCACTCAGCCGCCACTCGGCTCGAGGTTTTGACCAGTTATCCTGTCACAATATGGCTAACTCGGATGTACTGGAGACCTTTTTTTATTCATGCACGGAAAGAACCCCAGAGAGGCATTAGTTTGCAGGGCCTACGGGGACTAGGCACAATATGAAGCAATACATATTTCCTGACACGTCCGATTGCAGTTGCTGTCTGGAACAGCTATTTTCACGCATGCTTGACTTGTGCAGAAGTATGGCAAGAATCAGTCAATTTATAATATATACATATTCAGATCGATGCATACGTTGATGAAGCATGTTTCATTTGTATGCAAGGTTCTACATATTATATCATTTGATCTTCAGGTAGCAAGAGGATATGAGACCGGAGTCATAAATAAAACCTAGCATTGTCCTACCAGGATTATTAGCTGTTAACAATCTTGGCTGCACTGGTTAGTTAATACTCTACATAAGGACTTTGGCACTGGCTTAACCATTTAAAAGAGGATACCACCAAATGTCCTATTTTGATTCTCTGGATTTATCGGACGTTATTTTCCCTCAGTTTCCTGATATAGAATGGAAACCAGACCACTGATCTCTATTAATAAGCAGTGATTGCGCAGGTCGTCTGTTAGACTCGGGCCCTTAATTGTCTCTGCATTATTTCGTTATAGAATTTATTGCTATCTCTTGGCATCCGCTGCCATTCCCCATGGCCTAATCGTGTTACTACAGAATATTATGGGAGTATCTCTTTTAGAAACCATGTCATCCTATCTTTAAACATTATCCTGAAAACTTTATGATATGTTGCCAATTTTAATCCTGATAGATGATAAGAACCACCGCTGCGAAAGATCTACAGGCTTAAAATCGGTGTTGGTATTTACGGTAGCATCGTCTTCATAGCTCCTAGCTATTGATAGACCTGTGTGAAGATGCCATCGTCATTTCACATCATGCTTGGCTAGCATTACCCTGAGAATGTATACATTACGGTATAGTGTGAAAAGATGAAGATTTAAGGAGTAACACATTTTAAGGCAATGCCTATCAATACTTTCTGAAATAGACATTGTCATTTGTTATCCCTTGTAGAGGCAGTATCTAACAAGTTGGTTATTCCTAGACCTTCCCTGTATACAACCGGGTCAGTGAGAAATAAAATTCTCCAGGATACAAAGCCAGGGTATTTTCACATGGTTAATGGCTGGATCAGGATAGGACTAAGGATTTACGAATATCCCATATACTGACCAGACAAATCTTCGCATAACAGGTGTTGCTACTAATTTCAAATCCAACCTCATTAGGATAGCATTATGTAAATGTCAGTCACTGGTATTCTTTTGATCTATCTATTCCCCAATGTATGTAATACAATATAATAATACATAGAGAGAGAGAGAGAGACTTGGTGAAATGATGCTCAAGATTCCATATGCTATATATATATCACTGTAGGTAATAGGTGTGTTTTAGTCATTTCACAATTGGATTCACTCACAGGTTGGCATTTACCTTGACAATGGCACACGTAATATAAATTATAAAACCGCCAGACCTTATGGTATCAAATTGATAAGGGCGTGACAAATATAGTTCAAATGATTGAAATAGAGATATACAGGTGTGCATTCATCTGGTCGATTGAGCTCATTGAGTCACTTTTAAAGAAATAGAGCACTTTAGCTATTACGTTTTAAGGTAGGATTGTTGAAAGGAAAATGTTAACGTAGTAGCCATATGTCACAAGAAGTGCTTACACTCCGGGTAAATAATAATCGCATCAATGGTAACAAAAAGTGTGGAAATATAATCTTTTGACTAATATGATTTGTCTTAACCCAAAAGTATGAAAAGATATGTTGCTTACCGTCATAAGTCCAAAATGCCCAGTAAAACCAGCATGTATGATGCTCCTATAAATCCTACTACCCCTAATGAGTTGGTAGGAGAAACTCCTTCAAGAATTCGCAACAGGTGATAGATCCGCAAAGGTTGTATCAATTTTGCTGACATTAGATCACGACCAAATATTCCAAATGGTAATGTGTTATACCTGTGAACAAGACATTGGTCGCGTTTAGTTGAACATCAGTAAGAAAAAAATGGGTTCACCTATTTGCCTCTCTCACTCAATCTCTCTCTCACCAACTCTTTCCCTCCTGCAAGCTTACTTTCCATATAGAAACTGAGTAAGGTCTACAAACGAAGCACCCACTTCCCTGCTTGTCACATTCTGCCTTTTACACTGAGACACTCGGAGTCCGCACGAAACGGGTTACCAAGGCAACGCAAGGTAGACACATGGGTCAGATCTTCAGAAAATGTACAATCGACAGATCTTCATTTTTAGTAAATTTTGTTAAATTAGACTGAGAAATGGTCAATACCAGGTATATTGAAGTATAATTGATATTGCCTTGATTCAAACAATCTGTTTGGTTATGTTGGACTGAATTGTGAACCTTATTTTTGTCTTAAATTTGGATTATTTGAGAGGATTGATGAAGGGGAATTGTACATTTTCTGGCGATTTCACCCACCTTAGTCCCGGCATTGTCATAACGTTAGCCAGACCGGCCCGAGAGATGAGGGACCACAAAGGTACCGTCATTCCCTTATCACATTAGTATGTATTACCGCTCTGGATAGTCACTGCAAATATATTATGAGTAGGTACAGATATCACCTGGGTCACCCTCTGGAATTACAACTACGCCTGGATTGGGGAACAACCGCTGGCTTTTGTCAGAAGTAATTTGAAATATCCTTTTTTCCCTTTTAGATGATATTGTATTCATTGCACCTTTAAAATGCAATTTGTTAACATCTAGGAAGAACTCGGTTATAGTGTAGATATGACGTACATGACATGAGCTCATCCGGAGAAGAAATATTGACATGTACCAAAACGTCAGTGGGGGAACTCAGGTGATTCGAAGGATATAGCTATATGATACTTTCAATTTCTAGACGTTTGCCTATAGTGATATATGGATAACGGGACTCCTCTATACTACAGATATTAGTTCAAAGATCAAACAATCGTCCAGCTTATTTTATACTATTCCTTCATCACCGCGCTAAAAAACACATCTTTCACATAAAAAGGCTGAGACTGCAGGAAAGGAAAGGAAACAGATGGGTGGAAAGACATTCTAAGTTTATACTCAATATTATTTGTACAATATTGGTATCGTTTTAAAGGTAATTTTGCATATTATATTTGAATATTTTTTTGTGCCACATGCATGTAACTAATAACGCACACACATGCTGACAGAATATGTTATATGCTTAAGCACCCACGTGGCCCATGATGAAATCCTTATAGTATCCATCTCTGCCAGTGCTTCTCCATTTACCTGCGAAATATTTGGATTCACTCCAGGATTGTCTCTTGGGCGTTCCCAGACAAAAGGATTGTTTTCTTGGTTAAGGTAAATTAGTGCTTGCAGATTCTCTCACTTTTCGACCACATTTGTTATGATTATATTATTAGTAGTGCGAAGATATGGGCGTTATATTCGCTATGACCTTTTTGTGTTGACACAACTATGTCAGTCATAAGGCTAACCTCTATTCCACGGATAAAAATAGGTAACTGTATAAGTATATTATTTTCGCTCTGTAGGCCTATTTATTTTCGCGATTTGTGCACGAATTTAAAGTGCGCGAATATTAAGTTGTGTCATTGTTGACATAGGAGGGATGTTGATGCGCGAATTTATGTCCGTGCAAAAATGTGTGAAGACGCGCAATGCGCTAAAATTTTGCAGCGCGAAAATAAATACGTTTACAGTATATGATAAAACGCCCAGTCCTTCATTTCTACAGACAAAATATCTGGTGAGAAGTTTGCTTTGAGTTGCAAACTTGAATTAAATGCAAACCGTTGCATGACAACCTATACACAAAATGATAATTTGTACTGAATTACCATGCAATCTGGTTATCTGAAGACAGCATCTGACTGCACGATCATTTTTTTTTAATAAAACCCCTCAAAATTCATAAAGCAGTGAACGACAATCATGAATAACAAAAACATCGCAACCCCCCGAAAAAATCTACGAAGACGAATATTTAACCCCATACCAGTAGTATATAAAAATGCATTGTTGCCTCAGTCGATATTTTGGGTCGTATGGCAAGGTTCTAATAATATACGGTCCGTGCGGCCTTAGCTTTTAACATGTCCCTCAAGGCACAGATATCGTATCGGACCTACATAGGCATGTCCCATGCAAAACAACATCTTAACTCACCCGATGACCGGATGCAAGAGCTTTTTGGAATAATCTCGTCCTCATCCGAGTTGAGTCAAATCACTTGAGTAAGGGTTATCGCCGCCAAATTGATTTGATCCCTTGAGAACACATGTACTTGGGTTAAATTATGTTCCAGTGATATGGGATGCTTGGCTGAATGCATGGTCAATGAATGAGTGGCGCCGCCAAGATAGTCCGATAGGTATTAAGTGTATACATTCGTCGATATATGGGTAAATAATGAGATACAAATAGTGGCTGAGTGGGCCATAATCTTGCCGTTCCAAGAATATGTCTGTCCGCCGCTATTACCAACGGGAAACGATCAATCAGTGGTTTGCCTGACTTCTCGCTGTATTTCTCTGCAGGGTAACCCCGATTGAACTCGTTTGTTCCTAATTTATTTTGAAACTGGATGGACTCTAATGGAATTTACAATTGTGGGCCTTTTCAACGAGACCGAACTGGAACGCTGAGTGTAAGGTACGAAATAGAATTGTTGATATTTAGGCCTATACATCGAAACTCACGCATGCATGGTGCAGCCACGATGTTTCACAATCGTGATTATAATTACAATAAGAGAAGTTTAATACCTCCCTGGTGGCATGTCTAATGTGGTTCAAAGTATGGGCTGCATATTGGGTACTCACCATGTGGTATATCTTGGGTTCAGTCGGCACACAATGACAAGTGGTTGATTTCATACACACGTTATGGGTGGATTGGCGTCATGGTGGAATACACTTTAGCTGATCAAACTTATTCATTGAAGCGTGCGTCCATTCATTGCAGTCAACAATTTTCATGTTAGAGCTTTTGGAATTACATCCAATCATTAAAACCCAATCAAATAGAAATACATCAGTGTCTCAAATAAACGCAAAAGCTAAAATGTCACCGCGATTTTTTAATAAGAAAACGTAGCAATTGTTGATTGGCTGTTAAATATTTTGTGATTGTTAATCGATTGATTATATTGCCGAAGCTGAAATGGACATTGATTGCCTGTCCACGACATTCTGTCCCTACCAGGTGACACTTGAGAAACCGCCTTAGGTGCGACCCATCCTGTGCTGTTTCACTGAAGAGCTTGGTAGGAAGAAAGCTATCGCTGGGATCTTTGTTTTTTTTTAGAGAGAAGACGCCATGGATGTATCTCTGAATTGTCAACTGATGGGCCTATCTGTTACATGTAGGACCCCTCCTACGATGCAAACCCGTTTTCGATTTCCTCCCACAGCAGATCGGTTCATACCTTTCCGACGGGGTTTACAAGGTACCAGCGCTGTGGAATATTCCAAAACTGAGGAGGATCAGCAACAGGACAACAATTCCTCGAACGGGATCGGCGCAGATAATGTGTTCGGTTCGCAGGGATTGTCGATCAGAAGGCAGACGAGTATTCGAGAAGCCCACCGACGAAGTGAGAGATCAAGCAGTGCAAATTCATTAGACAACCCTCAGAGTGGCAATGTAAAGCGTTCATACTCGTGCGATGAGAATTCGCCGCTGAAACACAAAACAAGAGTTCTAAATTTCTTCTCGCCCGAAAATAATGAGGGACGCAGGGGAAGTGTCGGTAGGAGAGGGAGCCAAGGTACATGTTCTATATTTTATAGATTTGCCATGCCCCGTAAATGTTAATTAATTGTGTTCAGCAGACCGTCAAAGCATTTCTCAAAAATTAAACTCTAGATAATATTATACGGTATATGTAAGGTAGCATAATAATCATTAGACCCCTATAGTATGCAGGACATCAATACATAAGTAAGTCCGGAAGAACTTCCTGGACAGAGGACAATTACCCATTTCCATGTAAAACTTAAAAATTTAAATGTATTATTATCAATCTATGCAAATGGAAATAAAGTTTCTTATATATTTAAAACAGCTTAAAATTAATAAAATGTGATTATGACATAATCTGGTAAATCACTGCCATTTTATAATAAGGGCCAGGGACAAAACAAACTTCTCGCCGTATGTCGGACAAGGTCAACTCAAGAAAGCTATTATATATATTATTGTAATATTTTGCCAGTTTTCAGCCCAACTTCGGAATCTACCCCGGGAGCTGAAGAACTTCCACTCAGTCCAACTTATACTAGACCAGGACGGAAGATCCCAGCACGACCAGAATCAGATAGAGATCTCTGTGGGGTTCGCGAGGACATGTGTGAGTTTAGTAGAGCAGCAAGAGGCTCAAAAAGGCTTTATTTTAGAAGTTACCCATACCCAAAGGGTAACAAGACATGCCATACATCAAATAATTCCTTGGAATGTGTACAATCAGAATATGCTGGGTGACATTTGTGAATGTTGGTGCGGGCCGAGAAAAAGTAGGTCAAAGCCGAAAATATGCCAAAATTAAGTTTTTTTAATAAAAGATTCACACTAAATTATTGAACCCATTTTTTAAAATTCTGATTGCACTTTTGAAAAGGAAACATATGTACCATTAGTGAAAATATAGGTTTGTACCCTTTTATTTATTATTATTATCTGTTTTTCATCATTTTTGACAAAAAAATGACAAAAATCTGACAAAAATCATCTCACCTTGTAACTTTAACACCATAAATCCCCCACTTTATTCAGATTTACCTGCCATTTCTTTACTTAGAAAATAGAGTAGACCTATTAGCAAGATGGGAAAACCTTTAGATTCTTTCTATGAGTAATATAAGGTACATAAATAACGTGTTGAATGAAATACATTGAAAAATCCAATAAATCGGTCATTTGTCGGTTGAAGGCTGGTTTATTGGGTTTTAAGATTAATTATCAATCTATGGACATGAATCTATTTATTCTGATTCCTCTATTGAAGAGCAAACATATGTACCATTTATAAAATTAAAGGTTAGTACCCTTTTGATAGTAATTAATGGGTGTTTTTCATCATTTTTACCACCAAAATGATGAAAATCTTAGAAAAATCTTCAATTCTTGTAACTTTAAAGCTATAAGTTAAACATTTACCTCCCATTTCTTTACTTACAAATGTGGATATAACTGTTAACAATGTGGGAAAACCATTAGATTCCTCCTATGCGTACTAGAAAGTACATAAACAAGGTATTGCATGAAATAAATTGAAAAATCCAATAAATTAGTCATGAATCGGTTGTTGGCAGGTTTATTGGGTTTTAAGTCTATGAACATGACTTTGTTCCTCATAATTTCTCTATTGAACAGCAAAGATATGTATCATTTGAAGAAACATGATTATTGTGTAGGTTTTTACCAATTTCTTTTACCAAACAATGCTAAAAATGTTCTCATCCTGAAAATTCTTGTTGGTTCTATTTGCAAATATTTTCCCTAAAGATTTAACTGTTAATTCTTTACAATGAACTACATTAGGACTCTTAAAATGTGGGAAAACTTAGAGATTCTTTCTGTGAGTAATCTTATGTGTATGAAAATATTGAGGTGAAAGGTATTTGGGGAAATGCTAATAAATTGGTTAATTTATTGGTTGATACCAAGTTATTGGTTCAACCATAGATTATGAATCTATGAATATGAGTTGCTTCATTCTGATTTCTCTATTGAGGAGCAAACATGTGTACCAAACTATGAGTTTGTATCCTTTTTATCATATTAAATGTATGTTATTTCATCATTTTGAAAAATCTTTTACAAAAGTTCTCCATTACCTCCATTTAATTTTAAGAATTCATAAGAATTAAATTCTACAATAATTTGGTTCTCACTACCATAGCTCATATTACATTCTTTCTAATATTAATTTGACGCTTATCACTCCATTCATACATCCAACATGGCACTTTGTCAGTACTTTTTGTTGGCAATTTACTTTTGGGGCAGGAAATATTTGGAAATAGAACCAATCAAGAATTTGCATTCAAGTCTATAGATCTGCACCCAATGTTCCAACATTGAAGGTAGGCCTATTAAAGTTTATATTGCATCTCTTAGGGTTTTCATGCAGCTTTGCATTGTTAATGAAGTACATGGCAAACACATGTGGTACACCAGAAACTGCCCATTCACATTTACCAATCAAGTAATTAAAAAACTCTGAAGTTTCAGCTTGAAACTGAAACAGCTACACTGCAATTCTTCATGCATAGGTACAGTTGCTGGTTGCCTTATCATCCCTAATTGTAATGTCCAGATTTGTACTTAAAAGCAAATTAAGCTTAAAGCTGTCTTTTGTGGGGGATGCTTCTTTGGTTGAGTCTTTGTCAAAGTCTTATGGCATCAGGCTTTGTTGAAAAATGTATGTTCAAGTTGATAATGCCATTTGTTTCATCAACTAACCTTGCCACTGCTTCAGTTATCTCCGTTGTGATGGTTGTTATACAGCCATATAATACGCAGGACTAGACTTTTTCAGGTTCCCTCATCACAATTGAAAAGGTGTGCTTTTTTCCATCATAATGTTGGGTTACTAATTTGTCTTTCTTTCATCAGGATCTCATGCAATGATAAGTATGTAATGATATCTTGATATTTCCCCATCTTCAAACTATAAATCTGGACATACAATTACTCCCACAGTTTAACCTAGTCTGGCTGCCTCTGCCACTTGTAAAATTAAGCAGCTGCCTCCTATTTAATTTGAGTTCAATACTCATTTCTGTCATTGAATTTAGTGAACATAAGAGTCTGATGTTCCACTTCCCCACCAATTATTTGTTATCTTTGTTTCTTTCATTTTGATGAGGATACGTCTGAATATATATCTAAGTATATAGTCTGCATGGTGAAACCTTTGCAGTTGTCAAAGATGATATATATCTTGTTGTCTGATCAGCCAGGAACAGGTTGTCCTACTGGGGATATGGTTAAGAATCATCTCAGCCATGTTGTTAAAGACAACTCTATATATCTATATCTGAGTGGCTATTACTATCATTAGTAATACTATTGTTACTATTGCTTGTACAACCATTGTTTATACTTTATATCAAAGAATCCAGTTTACAAGTGCAGTTTAACTAAACAATCTGGGGCAGGTGAAAAATCCAGAGAAAGGGACCTAGTCTCCCAGTGTAAATATAATCTTTAAAAAGATAAAATATACATTGTAATGTAGGCAGAAGTGATTTGATGACCACTGAAACAAGGGTGGAAATGGTGTTTTCTTTGACATAGTATTTCTTCTATGTGCATAATATCTGATTTTGCAAAGCGGGACATAGATCCAGTAAATTTTTAGAACTAGTGGTATCTACACTAGGACATGACCCTTATCAGAGTCAGTGCATATCTTGTATGCACTGCTATATGCATTAGACCTATATATACAGCATTCACAGCTACTTTGGAATGGACATTCCCAGTCCTATCCATTTCTTGTCGTCCAGGAATCTATCTGCTGAAGTAAAACTACCATGCATGTTGCATAATTTTGTCAACCTATCCGATCTCCCATATAGAGATGTTATCAATACATTAAGACGTTTGGATATATGTGAATACATATTACATATTACACATTAACTTTTAACTTCAACGATAATCTGTTAATTTAGATAAGATGAGCATTGTTTCAGGAGATATTGTTGTTCACAACCTCCATGATATAACACTGTCCCTTTTGTTTCAGCTCAATGTTTCTCCTTAACTTGAAAAAGCTCCTCAATAATTATGATTAGAAATGGCCATGTGATATGCTATAGGGACTATTTGATGGGAATATTTCTGAAACTTAACATTGAACAATTCTATATTGAAGCTTTGAAGCATAAGTTGATTAACAGTGCCCTGAGCAATTATTCTGAACTCATATCTAACTATCAGCTACAAATGACTGATATATTGAAAAACAATGGTGTTCAAGTCATAGGATGGTATTTTTTCCCTGATTTTAAACTTTCTCTCATAAACAGTGAAAAACATGGCTATATATATATATAACACTTTTATTCAGTTTTACAGCTTACATATAAATTGCCAATTACATCATACACTGAATTGGAATACAATACTCTGCGGAGCAGGTCTACCGTACGATCCAATACTAAATTCTAAAGTTTCGATTTTCCTTGAATTAATCGTCAATGTTCAGTGTCCTTTCTTATATTTTGAAAGTTCCATGTTTGTTCCTCGGTATGTCACGAGGTTTTAGTTCACTGTTCGTTCCTCGTTTTGTCGCGAGATTTTTGTAAGAAATATAAAGCACAATTTTAATTTAGTACACTAGTCATTTGCTCAATGCTTAATCTTCTTCCATTAAGTTAGAGTTTCACATAGTACAAATATTACACAGTTACACATTTCAAATAGTACTCTACTGTCTTCTTTGATGTTTGAAATAATGCAGATGAAAATTTACAATGTTATCTTCCATCATTATGGTTTGGTATAAGCTGACTGAATGTCAACAATGGTAATTACAAATTAAGATATGTACACATTACACTGCAGTGTCCCTTTCCCTCCCTCATAATACCGAAATAAGTCGGCCTTTCGAATCACAGGACCTACATGCCTGTTTAGATCCCCCCGTTTTAAGGTTAACATTTTAACCACTTATAACTAATTACCCATTCCCTTGTATACATCTATATTTATTTTATAAACATACATATATTTCGGTTTGGGTGTTAGTCCGTAGATGACAAGTGCACATCGTACTCCTGGGGGTAGTTATTTTTTAGATAGTTTCTGAATTCTTCTCGCGTTTTTATATCTCTATTGACTTTGGGTAGGTTATTCCACAGTCCCGTCAGTCTATATATATATGATTTCTTGAAAGCTTCATTTTTCGGGTGGGGAACCAATAATTTTTTCCCATCCGCCAAGCTTCTAAGGTTTATACTTCTACTATCAATGTTTTCCTCTATAAGTGCTCTTCTAAAAGCAAGCTCGAGTAAGTGACTATTTCTCCTTGTATTTAGGGATGGCATTTTCACCTTTATGTGAATTTCACGTGTGCTAGTGTATTTTGGTAATTTAAGTGCGATTTTGAAAGCAGAATTTTGAAGGGATTGGAGTCTATCCAGGTATCTCTGCGCACAGCTCTGGTAGAAGATATCCCCGTAATCAATTACGTAATTGTGTAAATCTATAGCTTTCCTAATTGTACATATGTTTGCCCCTGAAAAGTGCAATTTGAATGAATAAATACAGTATGTTCATAGATTCATATGTTTGCCCCTGAAAAGTGCAATTTAAATGAATAAATACAGTATGTTCATAGATTCATAGTGGAAATTCACTGAGTGAAATAAATCAAATTCAAAACTAGTAAATGGTATTGAGTTCCTATGATGAAGGTGTAAACTTTCTGATTTTATCATTTTTTCTGTGAAAAAATTAATGTTGAGAAACACACATTCTTTTGAATAAAAAAGGTACAAATTATAGTTTTCCTAATGGAACATATGTTGGCTACTCAATAGAGAAATAAGAATGAAAAAGTCTGCATGGTGAAATCTTTGCAGTTGTCATAGATGATATATCTTGGTGGTAAAACACCCACACATTAATCATGTTTCTTCAAATGATACATATCTTTGCTGTTCAATAGAGAAATTATGAGGAACAAAGTCATGTTCATAGACTTAAAACCCAATAAACCTGCCAACAACCGATTCATGACTAATTTATTGGATTTTTCAATTTATTTCATGCAATACCTTGTTTATGTACTTTCTGTTGCTCATAGGAAGAATCTAATGGTTTTCCCACATTGTTAACAGTTATATCCACATTTGTAAGTAAAGAAATGGGAGGTAAATGTTTAACTTATAGCTTTAAAGTTACAAGAATTGAAGATTTTTCTAAGATTTTCATCATTTTGGCGGTAAAAATGATGAAAAACACCCATTAATTACTATCAAAAGGGTACTAACCTTTATTTTTATAAATGGAACATATGTTTGCTCTTCAATAGGGGAATCAGAATAAATAGATTCATGTCCATAGATTGATAATTAATCTTAAAACCCAATAAACCAGCCTTCAACCGACAAATGACCGATTTATTGGATTTTTCAATGTATTTCATTCAATACCTTATTTATGTACCTTATATTACTCATAGAAAGAATCTAAAGGTTTTCCCACATTGCTAATAGGTCTACTCTATTTTCTAAATAAAGAAATGGCAGGTAAATTTGAATAATATGGGAGATTTATGGTCTCAAAGTTACGTGGTGAGACGATTTTTGTCAGATTTTTGTCATTTTTTTGTCAAAAATGATGAAAAACAGATAATAATAATAAATAAAAGGATACAAACCTATATTTTCCCTAATGGTACATATGTTTCCTTTTCAAAAGTGCAATCAGAATTTTAAAAAATGGGTTCAATAATTTAGTGTGAATCTTTTATTAAATAAACTTAATTTTGGCATGTTTTCGGCTTTGACCTACTTTTTCTCGGCCCGCACCAACATTCACAAATGTCACCCGGCATATTCTGATTGTACACATACCAAGGATTAATTTGATGTATGGCACGTATTGTTACCCTTTGGGTATGGGTCCCTGAAAATTTTAGCTCCTCTGCTGCTCTACTAGTTGGCTTATAATATGATCTGATTCTTTTTTTTTCTTTTTTTTGAACTGATTTTTATTCAGGTTCCGAGCTAGGCATAATGCCCGTGGAAATAATAAAATATATGGCTCGGGCAAGCCCGGTATTCCGCCATACCCTGAATTGTCGCTACTTACCTATATTACAAAGAATAGGTCCAATGTGATTGTCAATACAAATCTATAGTAACAAGGGGGTGAAGGTGAGCAAAGTAGAGTATAGTAGCTATTGAGTCCTTTCTATAAATGGATCCCCGATAAGCATTTACTGTTAATTAGAGGTTCTGGGCCACCATAGTTGAAGTGTATAACACAAGGTGGCATCTCATACAATACAAAATACAAACAGTTTCAGCGTTGCACATTATTATTTATTGGTGAGTAAAGTAAGTCAGAGAAATGTATTTACCTCGCTGTACAAATTCAATGTACCATAGAATAAAGTTTAAAACTATGTAATATTTCAACAGTTTAAGACCTAAATAGTTTATTTATAACGAAGACCTGTACATATATAAAGAACGAATTTCAAAACGACTATTTTAACAAGTAGGTAGATGAATAAAATAGTTATTGCAGGGATGGTATATAAATGGCAAAGTAGATCGTCATGAAACTTTTTTGCCGAAAAGCCTTTAATTGTTTGTCAACAAACTGTCAGAATGAAGACATTTGTAAGTCTGGGATATATGCTGGTTAATCAGTCTAGGTCCAAACCCTCAGATCAGATAAAAATGGTATGTCAGTGATTGGATGCCTACTTCGCTAATCGGTTTCCTGGCCTAAGACTCGGCGTTCTAATGGGACTGTAATGAGATTGCGCTGTCTTAATGGAATAATAATGGCACTTTGTGGTTTGAGGCGAGAGGCTTTGCCTTAGTTTGAAGGGACTCTCATCTTTGGGCCTAGACTGTAATTCCATTAGTAGAGCGTCTGGGGAAAAATATGAAATACAAAATTCCATCTTAACCTAATTGTATAGTCTGTTTGCTCGGCCCTCTCACGTCTCTATCACCTCCTGGTTTGTTTTACTGTCATATATGTGTAATACTTTCATTTTTCATCATTTCTCTTTTCACTCTTCTCCTATCACCTTGTGGTTGAACTTTAATAGTACACCTCTTTAATAGAAAATAATTATAATATATGATAGGCTACTTTATTCAACCCCTATTGAAATATCGTTATGTACAATATATAATATAGATTTGAGCAGATAACCTTGAAAACCGCTTAGTTCTAAGCGAAGTGTCAGTCTGCTTTTCTGTGATATATATATATATTGTATTTTTATTCTGATCATTTAATTTACAATCGTGCCTGCCAGAACTGGGATGGCTGCCTCTGCCTTAGCAGGTCTACCTGGTGCAACCCAATTAGTTCGATATAAGTCATATTACCCTTACAAGAGTGATTCATGAAAATACAATATTTATAAAAAATATATATATCTTCGATTTCCTCAGATTCCCAGGTGATGTCATGGGGGCGGAAGGGGCTGATGGCCGTGGCCATTAGTCATGGAGTTTTTATACTGGATCCTTTAACTACGAAAGTACCGTTGGTAATTTATACTCCCAAGGTGCATAATCATGTGGTATCCGACTATGTTACCCCACCTAGAAGACGGAACTCCGACCAGGGCATCACTTATGACGTCACCGCCGTTGAGTGGGATCCCCGAGGTATTCGACTGGTTATTGGAAATGAACGGGGGCATGTTTGGGTAAGTTGCGAATCGATGGGGGCCATCCTCCCTAGGCAGGCCCTATACTCCGCAACCAGTTCTCTGTAAAGTGGAGAGTAACCATGCACACTGCAACCATGCACACTGCAACTGGGAGGATGGTGGGGGCAAGAGTTGATGTTGGTACCAGCATTTCAAAGGTATTGCAAAAAAGAAATGTCATTTCTATGCTTAACGGTTTCTGCAAAGCAAATCTTCTCCATAATAAATCTTCTCAAACAATTTATATATTACTAGCAAAGTACCCGTCCTCCGGACGGTCACCCTCTTCCTCTCACTGTCCCTCCCCTCCTCTCTCACTGCCTCTCCTCCTTTTCTCCCCCTGCCTCTCCCCTGCCCCTACCCGCCTTCTCTCACCTGCTCTATTCTCTCTTCCCCTCTTCTAGCTCTATCATCTTGTCCCTCACCCTATCTGATTTCTTCCACCCTGTCCCTCTGCTTCTTTCATTCTCTCCTTTCCTCTCCGCCCCTTCCCCTCCCTCCCTCTCCCTTCCTCCCTCTCCCTCCCCTTCCTCTTTCCTCTCCCCCATCCTCTCCCTCCCGTCTTTCTCTCCCCCTTCTTTTCTTCTCTCTATCCTATTCTCCCTCTCCCTCTGATTTCTCCCACCCTCTCCCTCTGCTTCTTCATTCTCCCCCTCCCCCTCTGATCTCTCTCCCCTCACCCCCTCTCTCTTTTTCCTTGCTCTCCCCCTCTCCCTTTGATCTCTCTTTCCCGTTGCTAGGGACTCTTGCAGGATGCGTTGCTAGGGAATCCCACGTTGCTACAGAGGTGGAAAAGGCATGACATCAATCTCTTTTAATTCCTAACAGGGGCTTTCCCGGGCTAAAAATTGTTGTATAGAATATAACTAAACAAGTGACAATCTTCTGACGTGTCAGAAAGATGATTCTGGGGTGTAGTCGCAATTATAAGCAATTATAACTAATTTTTGAATTTTTTATATGTATAGTATTCGGCAATAATTTGGGTATAAATTATTATTAGTATTATTTCGAGTTGAGTAATATATTAAATTTATATAGAGTAAGTAGGGTAGAGTATTGTTAGGGTAAACTATTCATTGGATTGGTTCATTTGATTAAATTTCAGAGGATAAGTAGGGTAAATTAGGGTAAATTATTCAGGGTAATTAGAGTAAAGTAGGGTAATGTATTCATTTAGTTGGTTCATTTGATTAAATTAACACAGGATAAGTAGGGTAAAGTATTCATAAGTAGGGTAAAGTATTCATTTAGTTGGTTTATTTGACATTTTCTGAGTCGAATATACAAATATCTGTAAAAAGTTATAGCCTAAATATTATCAGAATCAAGTTCAAGACAAAATACCAATCCTTAGAATTTTCACATAGGCCTAAGGTTTGAACACAATAGAGAAAACCCTTTATGGATCCTGGCAATTTTACCATATTCTCAAGAATTTTTTAACATGATGTTGATGTTCAGTGACTTGTCTTGTCCATGAGGGTCCCAGTTACGTAGTGAACGATAATAGGGAATTTGTCTAATAGAAGGTTAAGATTGTGTAATGATTAACCATCAACTGAATATAAATGCATGAACGTCTAATCTAAGCTTGTATTCAACCTCATATGCCAGGATTATTATGGAAAAGTCATTCGAATAGCTCAAAAAGCAGTTTGATTTTACTGACAGTGAAGCAGCCATTGACTCACTCTATGTGAATCGAACCCATTGAACCTTGCAATAATTACACAATATCACCGATTCTAAGTTCATGTATAGACAAATCAACATGACATATGAACGTCTAATGTAAGCTTGTCGAATTAAATCTAACCAACCTTTTTATTACGATTTCACCGATCGCACATGCTGCGTGCTGTGCCATGTTTGTTTCCGATCTGTTTCTGGTCGCTGACACAATAATATCCGTATAATCTGCGTAAATGAGCCATGTCGACTTCAAATACTATCCCAACAATAGTTTATGAACATATTAACGTCTGACGATATTCCTTTCGGTGGAAATATCACGATTTCACCACCTCCAACTCTTCGGAACCATGCTTCTGACGCCATGTTTGTTTGCTTTGGCCCATGCGCATGCGCGTTTCTACCTACGGTTAGACGATTGTGTTGCCGGGGCTTCTCGCTGTACACGCGGTGGTGGGCCTTGTCGCCGGCACGATGGACCTTCGTGCTGGCGGACCCTTATGTCCACCAAGTCATTAGAGCCCCGGCCTATGCTCGTGCATACTACGAAAGCCGTAATGATTAACAAACGACTGAATATAAATGCTTGAACGTTTAATCTAACCTTGTTTTCAACCTCATATGCCAGGATTATTGTGTAAAATCATTCAAAGTGGTCAGAAAGCAGTTTTATTTTCTTGGCTGGGTCGGGATCTGGAGCGGGATCTGGAGCGGGATCTGGAGCGGGATCTGGGTCGGGATCTGGGTCAAGGTAATCACGTGATCGGAGGTGTGGTTAGGATCGGGGTCAGGGTAGGGCTTGGGTCTGTCCACGTGGACAATGTGTGACTAGGACGTGCACGTGAACGTGCGCGCCAGCTCGCCTTTGGATTGGCTTAGACATGGGTTCAAGTGTGGGGTCAAATTATTCTATGACCTACTAGACCGGTATTGGGGTCAACGCCTTGTCGGAGCGGTGTACCACTTCCGGCCCGACCAGCAGTTCGTGGACACGGGAAATATCAGTCCACGGGCCTTGGCACGGACCCATAGTAATTCTGGGGTGGGGTTGGGCCACCCCAGAAAAAACTAAAAAGGGCTTTAAAATCACATATCCACACCAGATATCTTCACAAACCACATACGACGACCTCCATAGAGGGTGGACGGAACTCTACAGATCAGAAAAGTGGTTGGTAAAACAAAAAATTCTTAGAACATGTGAGACAAAGAAACCCCACTTCCCGTATATCATACGGATTAGTGTGTAGTGTTTCTTGAATAAAAGCTACGATCAAATGATCAAGCAAAATGATGACACAGTATTATTAGCATAATACTTCAATTCATAGTATATTTTTTTGAAACATTTTTATTTCGATACTTACAGAAAAGTAGGCGGAGAATATACAAATAAGAACGATACTTCTCATTCACATATACAGTGGAATCTCACATTAAGACCACCTCATTATAGAGACCACCCCTCTATTAAGACCAGTTTTCCCAGTCCCCAATTATTCCCTCTTAGATTTACAGCCCTCTAACGAGGCCACCTTGCTATGAGATCAAAAAATCATTCAGTCCTAAGGGTGGTCTTAATAGAGAGGTCCCACTGTATATTTTGTATTCTTGCAGACATGGAAGTCCTCTCAAAAGAAGATGCCAATGGAGCTGCTCCGCCAACCAGAGGAAGGGCTGGACAAGGATAACCAGGGACAAATCACATGTATGGGATGGATGCCAACCCCGGGATCCTCAAAACTGTTTATGTATGTTATAATAATCATCTTATATGCATGTCATATTTTAGAGATCTATCGTTGGCTCCACTTTAACAAATATGTGATGTGTTTCAGGAAAATGAGTCACAAGTCGCAAGGTTGATATTTTTCAAAGTGTCCCCCCCCCCCCACAAGATGTCTTTGCAGGAATGTTTCCATTTTTGGGGTGCCTATCGCTTTTCGTAGCATGAATACATACATGTAATTCTAAATTTCAAGACAGTGAATTAAATATATCCATTAATTTCTAGGGTCATTTTATATAGTAGGGCCTATACTTTTAGCTACTTTACTAGTAAATGTCCACCCCAAAATATTGTATCCAGTTTTTCGAACTTAAAACATAGAAATATGTATTAGATGTCTTAATGTTTCACATTGTTGGAATCAACTTGATCTCATCTTTTCAAATATGATAGTTTCTCAAAATCCATTTTCTTTTACTTGTGACTCATTTTCCTGCGACACATCACATATGATATAAATTGTATATTCCCCATAACAAAAATACGATGCTGTTTTGCTTTTAAGTGTAAATAATTATATAGGCGCAACAGTCAACATTCCCCCAAATTTCCCAAAATGCCCGAAAACCTCCACGTATAAATGTAATGGCTCATCAGACATACATTCCACTTACTGCTTTCTTCGCAGAGGCACCATGAACGGTAGAGTAGAACTTCATGATCTGAAGGAGTCTTCATTATTTACGCTTGTGAAAAAGACCTCCAGTGCCATCTGCGGGATTGCTGTGTCACCAAGCTGCCACTATCTTGCTGTAGCTTCAACCGGCCGAAAGAGGGGCATTGTGACAATAATCTGCACTGAAAGTTACAAGGTCACCTGGGAATGGAAGCCACATTCAACATTTGTCAAGGTGAGCACATGTGTGATGTGTTACAGGAAAATGAGTCACAAGTCGCAAAATTGATATTTTTCAAAGTGTTTTTTTTCATGCATTTCTAAGGTCAGGCTATATAATCTATTTAGCTACTTTACTAGTTAGTAATTGTCCAACCAGAAATAATGCAAACTTGTTTTTTTTAAATAAAAATATCAATTCTAAGATATAGAAATAATTAATAATTAAATGCCCTAATGTTTACCATCATTAGAATCCGCTTGATCTCATCTTTTCAAATATGATGGTATCTCAAAATCTATTTTTTGCGACTTGTGACTTGCTATAACACATTACATTTTACGATACACCAATAGAACTTTCTCTCACTCCCTCCCACCATTTTGATGAAGAGAGGGATTCTAGGCCCACAATTTGTTCCTTTTATTGATATAAATCTATTTTCATCGGTTAATATTTCTCCATATTCCGAAATAACTATGAAAGTTTTCCTCCTATGCGTTAGGCCCCCTAATATGTATGATCTTGATCTTACTCGATGTTGATGATGTGTTACTTGTAATACACCATGTTTGGATTTCTTCAATGAATGAATATCAAAATCTGCTTCAAAAGTCAATTGGAAAAGTGGACGAGCAATAAATTTGTCCATCAACACTTATAATTTTGGGGATGGCTTTTTAAAATTATTTTGTATAATTTGCTGGATGTTGAGGTACAGCCAGACTATTTATAGATATATATTATCAATTATAGTTGACTTCCTGAACTGTAATGTTATTCTCGATCACCAATAAAGGAATCTATTTTTTCTGTAGGGTGTCACGATTATTGACCGGTAGTCCATCATCATAGTTGATATCACAAAAGTACAAGTTGATAAAATTAGCACCATCTTTCCAATTCAGGAATTCTCTATTATCTGGACGAATATATTCTATATTCTTTGATTTACCTTTACACAGCTGGTTTATGGATCTCCAAAATTTCGTTGGATCTTTAGAATGTTTGTATTATTTGTGTGGTAATACATGGCTTTTAGTAGATGTATAGTTATAGAGTGATATACTTCCTTTCTGATTCTCTTTCTATATTACTCAAGATTATTAAAATATCATTATCGTTTGTATTTCTTGCAATTTTAAATAAATAGTCTCTGAAATGCATAAGCTCTATTATGATACGCCGCATCGAATAAAGAATAAACTTACTGATTTAATTTCTGTGTAATGTAATCACTCAAATCAATTGATTTAAACCCGAAGCTAAGATTCAACGATCATTTCCTAAAGTATCTTTCTATACCCAAACCGTCCACCCTTTCTCATAAAAATCTCAACAAATACATAAACCATTATTCCTCCATGCTGATACTACAAACAGCTAAATAACCAGGATTGTTTCTTATTCGAAGGCAATGGCGTGGTGTCCTTGGCAACCCGAAGTCCTCGCCACTGGTGGATTGACAGATGAGGATGGGATCATCAAGATATGGCGTGTCACATCGGGCAAACTTTTGCATGAGAGTGTGGTTGCTGCCCAGGTAATCATGTCTCCTTATCAGTTAGCTTTTAACTCCATCATCAATCAGAGTTGTCGTATTTAGGCCTATTATATGGCTAGTCAGTCTAGGCCCAAAGTTGAGAGAGTCCCTTCAAACGGAGGGAAAGCCTCTCGCCTCCAACAGCAAAGTGCCATTATAATTCTATTAAGACCGTAACATGTCATTCAATTCCCATTAATACACCGAGTCCTAGGCCAGGAAACCGATTAGCAAAGTATGTGTCTACTCACTGACATACCATTCTTATCTGATCTGAGGGTTTGGACCTAGACTGGAGTAGCATTATAGTATGATACAAAAAGCTCAGAGTACAACGAGGTATTGCGGATATATACATGTGTATTATTTGCTTGGATTTATACTTGAAAGTATGGATCATATAAATAGTATCGCATCAGATGGGTAAAAAGAGAGCTACACTTTGGTATCTATATAGTATTTTGTATAGCTTTTTGGCCTTTCATAATCCTTCTTATACCTATGACAATGCTATAAACCTTGTCAGTGTTAGGCTATTTCTTAATTTCAATTAAAACGAACCTGTACAGACCAGAAAAACGGTTGTTAACATCATAGATTCCCAGAACATGCGTGTCAAAACAAACCCTTCTTCAGCTTTATGTATTAGATAGTCGGATCTGTATGCATTCTTCTTTGACTTATCTCACTCAGTTTCCAGACCACCGAGTCTGTTAGCCTCTTGATATGATTTCTACAAGGTCATGAGTGCCCGAGCATTAACTCTGTTTTATTTCAAAATTGCATCTAATACATAAAGCTCAAAGTTCCCTGTCTGGAGGACATAATTATATGTGGTTTGTGAAAGTATCTGGGGTGAAAATGTGATTTTGAAGCCTTTTTTAAATTGGGATCTCCACACTCTATTTATAAACTGGGAAAGCCCCTGTGAGATACTACGTCATTTCTCACAAGCTACTACGTCACTTTGATGCAGAGGAGTGGAGAGGGAAGAAGAGGGGTGGAAGAGGGTGGGGGTATTGAAGAGGGGGTGGGGAGGGAGAGGGTGTAGGAGGGGGAGAGTGAAGAAAAGGGAGAGGGTGGGGAAATAGGAGAGGGGAGGGGGAGGGAAAGAAGGGGGAGCGAAAAGAGGGGAGGAGTGGATGTAGGGGAAGTGAGAGGGAAGGGAGAGAAAGCGAGGAGGGGGAGCATGAGGAAGTGTGGAGGGGGGAATCGGAGATGAGGTTGTGAGAGAAAAACAGGTATGAGAGACAGAGAAGAGACGGAGGGAAAAGAGGGAGAGGGGGAAATGTGGGGAGAGAGGAGGACGGTCCGGAGGATGGGTACATTGCTAGTTACCTATAAGAGTCTGCGGAACTAGGAAAAAGGGCCTATGGATATAAAATGATATTATGTGTAAGCAATTGATAGATATGAATGCCTCATATAAATCAGACCAAGTGTTTTTTTATCTTAAAACATTATGTGTTTTCCACTCCTCTCCCAGGTGACCGATTTGGTTTGGTCAGAGAACACAATGGAGCTGATATCTGCCCATGGAGGCGCATCTACAAATGTACTCGTGTGGTCTGGCAATTTGCTCGGTACGCCATCGGCGATCACAATCCACAAATCACGAGTGATCCACCTAGCTTTCAGCCCAGACGGTCAGAGATTAGGTAATTAAAAATTCCCCAATTGCACCAACTAATTATCTGCTACAATGTGATCCTATGGATTATCGCGGGATATATGCTACATTTTACCTTTTTCATTTGTACATGGGAAATTGAATACAAACACATATTAACGTACAACATATCACATTATGTGATAATTGCAACTGTTTCACATGCCACAATATGTAGATGCCATAACAACACCAGGAATTGTCTATAAAACGTTCACATATGCATACAATTCATTTTATCTTTGATGATACCAAGTTATTACCAAGTCTCCCATCCCTCACATGACTAATTATCATATATAATGATACAAACTACGGCTTGTAATACAACTTTTACGGTAATTGCACAAAAGTAATGTCGATTTACATGCTTTACTGTCTGGCTCTATTTCTTGTTGATTACTGATTGACCGCTAGTTGTATACTCATCCAAGCATACCGTTTTTGCTAATAGTGTCGAGACTTGATAATGGATTTAGGTATTATAGTTTTACGTATACAGAATATAACCAAAGAACAATTTGATATTATAACAATTATTTGGAAGTTATAGTAGGGAGATTGTACTGCAGTTGTTGAAAAAGTTTATTAAGACGAATGGATTGCAGGCATTGACACTACTTTGATTGCAACACATTCTTAACATCGATATAATTGGTCAGGTCTGAACCCAATGCAGGTGGATAAAGGGGAGTAAGTGTAATCATTATATTGACAACCAAGAATGGATTCACAATAAATATACAATCATATTGGAAAGGGAGCCTCGCTTCAGTGAATGAACTCTGGAAAAGAAAGTTTACGGTGTTTAGGCTGTACATTTACCAGTGATTAAGATGTAGTTTCCATGACTTTGGTATATAACAAACCGGGGTATTACACAATTGACCTCACATATTTACATTCTTTTTCTTGGGTAAGGTTTGTTGATACAGTTACATTAACATATTATTTGCTCCGATTCCCACACATGTACAGTTAGTCAGCAAGTATGTATGATATAATAAGACATAGATATATGTTCATTTTAATATACTTATGTTGCTTTTATTTCTACCGGTACATCTATGAAATTAATTTAACAAAATTAATCGAAAACAATATAATTTATAAGATTTTAAGATATTGTTTATAAGGATATTTGTTTGCAAATCTGAACGTCATTTAAATTTACGTACACACATACATATCAACAGGAAATTACAAATAATCGCTATCATAACTGCTCATCTAACCAACTGAATAGACCAACTTTATATAATTCTCAGTGAAGTAATCAAAATTCGTAGTTTTCCTTTGTGGAATTGTTCTTTACTCCATATTGATCTATTTTTATGGGCGGGAATTGTGTGGTACTTTGCTCCAGTACAACGCGTGTGGTATGACTTCCTGCCCCCAGTACACATAGCCATATAATGTAAGCATAACAACGTGGGAGTAAATATAGAACCTAAATTCGAATGTAGAACTCGGGACACTATTGCACTGTCCTTGATGTTTTGTTTTTTTCATAACCCACTCGCCTATCAGCTCGCGGGCCAGGAAAAAAACCATCTCGGACAGTGCAATAGTGTCCCTCGTACCACATTCTCATCAGGTTCTATCTATATAATAAGTCTACAATGTATTGATATGAAATCAGTATCTCTATATATGTTATGCATTTTATTTCAGCCACGGCATCAGGTTACAATGAGGAGATGCTGTGTATCTGGAATGCTTTCGCAAAAGACGCTACAGCTAAAAGAAGGTTATCTTCTCACACGAGGTCACCACTAGCAATGTGTATCAGATGAAGCTCGACACTCAAGGAAAGAGACACTCCTAGAGCAGATGCCGATCCCTGTTTGTGAAAGCGAAGTTGTGTGTGCACAGTGTATGTGTCAAATTTATAAGATGTATATCATGAATCAAAATCAAAAAACAAATTTGTATCTTCAAAAGTCTGATTACGTCATATCTAGAAGACGCCTTTCTTTTGTGATGTGTTTCAAGAAAATGAGTCACAAGTGGCAAAAATGATATTTTCGAACGTGATTTATTCGCAAGATCTCTTTGCTACTTGTGACTCATTTTCCTTTAACACATCACATTTTTGATTGCATAATAAGGCCGTTGATAAGACAGAAAGGTGTGTGAGGTCAAGGGTGGGCGGGAGCTCCGGTGACCTCAACTGTAGACGCCTCGAGGCTCAACTATTGTAATTCATGAATGGTGTTCTAATCTGCATTTTCATTTGTTTTTCATCCTTATCTTTAAACATATCTAAACTTCATACATTATTATGCTGTATTCCATCAAACCACACAGTGCACCGTCGTGAGAGGACATACATATAGTCATGCGGTGTCGCATCTCAGTAGCGAAACGGCGATGTTTATCCCGATATCATTAATACAAATTATATATAATAAATCTGATCTCAGGATTTAACCAAATCCTATACACATGGGTTGCAGTTTTTCATTATGATACAGGAGGAGAAGGAGTGGATGTATACAGGTATTCGAATATCTGTGGTGTATAGATCTGCATCGATTAATGTGATGTGTTTTATTCTTGCCTAGTTGAACTGAAGGGTCGTCTTGCTGATGAGATACAGTTATGCATGTACGTGTTGAGGTGAGGCAAAGACAAAGTCATGACTTTGGCTGCCGGCTATTGATACCACGAACCGATGCACGCGCTAGGCATGCTAATTGTATTGTAAGATGGCGCGTAAAATAACTGTATTACCCAATTATCCAAGTGCGTTTTGACATTTCCGAAATACTTTATTATAATTTTTCTTTGGGGACAATGCAAAGGTCCAGATTTCTTTGATTTTTCATAGTCGTGACTGAAATACTTTTCATCATAAACATAAACAAATAAAATTGAGTTATTTTCATCTCAAACGGCTTTGTTGTCTTTAATCAATATAGTGTAAAAATATAGTTATATGATTTATGAACAATAAAAACTGAAAATAGAATATTTAAAATATAATTTTCTCCTTTAACTCTGATATAACAAATAAGGCCCTGATATATATACATCCTAGTTCAAGCGCGCACATATTCGATATGTAGGCTTTCGGTCAAACGGGGACCAACCACTTGAACATCATTTGAATTCATCACCTTGAACTTTAGTAGTGTCCCATTACATATTGAATAAAGTTTAAAATGATTTGCATTTGCAGCGCTTGAGAAAATGAAATCTCTTTCAGTGTAACCACTAGGCCTATATTTAACTCTTGCAATTTGTCGGTTATGACTTATATAACGGCGATATTTTGCTTATTCGTCGATTCTTGAAAAAAATATATGCAATTTAAAGTGACTACCGGAAGAGTCTTTATGACACATTATGCAATAAATAACGATTCATTAGCGTTTCAATACATTGAGTAGATAACCCCCGTAGATATTAATAAGTTAATAGTAAAATGAGTCAGATAGCAGGTATATATTTAGTAATTATTTCATTGTGGACTATATATCTTGCTATCTTGCTAAGGAGTATAACTACTATTGAAACCTCTTATAGATTTTGACGAGTAAGTAGGGAATGATAATGGGGGGGGGGGGGGGGGAGTGGAAAACAAGTACTAAGTTAAGAAATTATCAAGTTAAGTTTGGTTTATCTATTTAACTTTACAATTAGTGTCAACTTAATTTATATACCTGGCGTTTCCAATGGAAACGATTCTCAGACCGAATTACTTGTGTCCGATGTCAATTTATTAACTTGTTGTCCAGGCGGAGAGCGTGAGGTCATTTGAATTTAGTTAGACATTATTAATGTGCATTCATAGCATATTTGAAGGAGGCTTAATTTAAAATTTTCTCGGATCATCAAGACCATTCATTTTCTGGCGACGTCATAGACATTCACATACCTCTTTTGTTATAAATAAGGAAAATGCAATATACAGAGAAAGGAACAATACTCTATGCCTCTACCATATGAAGCTAGGAAAATTAACAAAAAAACCCTAGATAGATAGGATAGATCAATAAGAGAAACGATATGAAGTGTGTGTTACAATATACTTTTGTGTTTTACAATATGTGGGGGACATGTCATCTATATGGCTTGCGATGTTGCTTTTATAACATATAACCTTGACCTATGACCACTAAATACCAGAAGCCACAAGGAAGAATACCTTTTTAATGGATTTGTATTGAGAATAATCAGTAGCAGACAGTAGAAGTATGATCGGGAGAAAATGGTTTGAGAGACCTCCCCCGTCTGCTATGTGTGTGTACTGTACTAGGCTATAGTGAGTGCCCCGCACACACTGCATCAGTGCATGGCTGTTTATCCCCCTCATCCAGTGGTAGGAGCCATGTGCGCGGAAATCCGAACTCGCTTAATGGGGTGAGGCAGGAAGGTGGGGGGAGGGAGGGGGGGGGGAGGGGGGTGAAGAGGCTGAGGTGTTGGCATAACAGTGCGAAATGTATCACTGATCAGTGAGTTAGATATGGCATGCTCCCCTGATGTCATATCTAAGCTCTAACACCTTACATACAGCTACAAATGTTATCAGATGAAGAATGATTGGCGTATTTAGTAGTGACTCATTTGATCTCAGACCTCTTAAAGAGGTCTGAGATCAAAAAGAAAAGATAGTTGTAAACGGACAAACACTCCAAATTATTGCTTAGCTGGTAGTATATTTCACAAAATAACTTCCCGGGAATTGCTTTCTAGAACTTTGCTCTTCATTCAATTAACCCTAGAGCTACGTTTGCCCATTCTCTAAATGATCAAAAGATAGTAAACTCGATCTTTTACTACGGTATGTGAAATTGCTAATCGCCGGCCACTCTTTCTTCAAAGCCAATAAGGAAATGGCTTCCATAGAAAATGGAGTATAGTCCATGACAATAGCTTAGTATCTAGACGTAAATTTAGGGTATGCTCTATTGATAATTATCATCACATTATCACCAATCGAAGGAGGCCACAATATTACTGGTATGAATACAATCCATGTGTCCCCGCAAGGTAAAGGCAACCTCAAAGAAAGTCACATCCCCGTCGTCATTGTATCCACCATGCAAGAAACCCATAAAACACGAATGTAATTCTGAAGACAGTACCGAGAAAATATTTTTTTCCGGATAGCAAATATTTTTCTTATGTATATATAATATATATATGCCATTTGGATGGCCAAGACATTTATAAATATTTTTTAAATGGTAAGTTCAGTCTATTATTCACCCTCTTCTGTCATTGCACATACTGGCAGATCCCAGACTGCATGTCTTCCAAGGTGTTATAAATAATATAGCTTCGATGATAGGGGTCCGTAATAATGTAAAGTCTGACCTGTGTTATCTAATTCAGATTAGTTAAAGACACATCTAATTTAAAGACTTCATATAATATGACTAGGTGGCTGGACAGCAAATCTATTTTTGAATGGATCTTTAATTGTCATAATTATCTAAAATGGGATATCATTGACAAAAAACTGAGGAAAAAACCAATGCACTCGCCATAAATCTTTAGGTGATTATTTAGGCCAAAATCCAACCTACAAACATATGAAAAGGCCTTCATCAGGTGTTCTCGAACTTTCGGTATTTGATCGCTATTTGATAGACGAGTGATTAGCAGTATACGCACAATTCTTACTACGCGACTCATGGGTGGAAGAAATCAAAACATTGTCTGCATTCGATTTATCGGTTTGAGTTGTAGAAGATAAGTCCCACTGTTCATTATCTTTATTATTTTTTGATAATAAAAAGCATATCTGGGTTTATAATATAAATTAATCAAATTCCAAATGCAATATTCTAATACATCCCATACCTCATCTTGCAGCTAATTTTACTATGTCATCAAAAGCTTGCAAAGAAGAGAAATGTTTCTGCAAAGTTCTATCTAATCTATTATCAAAGACTACGTACACCACCTAGCAGTAAATGTATAGCCCAGTAAAATATGATATTACAGAGACTCGTTGTAATTGTTTATTGTATTTCTAATTCATGATTTGGATGCTGTCCATATTATTATGCCAAAAAATATTGATTTTTTGACCCTCAGCAACTATAAAAATCTGATAAAAAAAACTTGCTGGACTTGAGTATCGAACTGATCGTGGGAATAATGATTATAATGATAATAATGATGATTTTAAATTGTTCGAATGGGCATACGATTATTAGTCACACTATGTATGACCTTCGTTTGTGATAGAAGTGCAAGCTGAGTTCATATCACATTTGCATATATGAGTAATTTGCATAGAAACCATCTTGATCTAGGATGTCTGAATAAATTCTTTAATTGGTATACTTGGGATTCCCTCAGGCCTTCCGTTAAGGATTTTCATTAATGAACAGCAAGTGATCTAAATCTCCAGTGTCCATATTTCATACCCTTAAGCGAATTGATGCAGTTCGCTGTATTTGGGAAGCCTTTACACTTTTAATAGTGATAAAATTATCATTTTGTTATGAGCTAAAAAGTCTGAACAGGTCAGTGTGTCCAGCTTCGTCAACATAAACATGATGTTGTTTTATGCAGGATACCATACGGAATGCATACAATTATGGGTATTATTTTCCAATGGTCATGACCCATTGTCATCGGTATGTGCATGGTATTGCTAGTCTACATGTTATATACCCACTTTCTATTGTCTGATCAAGAAAACAATGGATATCAAATGTGTTGGCAGGACATTAAACGCCCTTTGTTATATAGCTCCCTCCAGCAGAGAAATAATGTCAGGAGAAACATCTGGATGATCAGCTAAGGAGAATGTGAACTTAAGATTTCAATAGATGAACGTGTAATAGCCTTGGTATGCCATCCATCCACCTTGAAATCCCTGTTCCGGAAGTGTTTTGCATATTTCATAAACTCCCCGGGTTATCGTAAAGTGTAATAAGGCATGACACAATTGCCATCTGCATTCATGGGTGATGATTGGTTTGATAATGTATTCCTATTAAAAATATAGACTGCATGTGTAAGTGTGATAGGGTGGTCGTCTCATCTCTGACAAAACCCAACTTTTTGTAGTCCCGCAAAATGCTACTAAATAAATATCGAGGCAATGAAAATTAGGTTTACAGTTTTCAAATTGGCAGGAGAACTAATCGAGAACGTAGTTCAAGTAATCATTCATATCAAGAGTCGTGGCATATAATAAGAATACCTTGAGGCTATATCTAGTGTAAGGTCTTGACATGTATAGGTTCCCTTGGGGGCATTATGAGAAATATCTTACTGGAAATTTCGTCTTAACAGATCTGGGATGATATATGCAAATCTTCTGCTACGTCATGTTGATTGACAGCTCCGGATCTCTGAAGAAGCTTGATACTTGAAGTAGAAGTAGGCGTGGCCTTAGTTAATAAAGCAACCGTATACTTACCTTTCAATGCATCTTATTATGGATACATCCCAGCCTCCGTTATAAAACTTATGAATAGTTAGATGACGGACGAGTAGACCCTCAGACGTTGATCGGACACCATCCTCTGGACGGTGCATGGAGTAAAGTTTTAGGGATTAGTGTTTCTTGGATCAGGACGTGAAGTGCCCTAGTGCACGGATACTGCTTTGGATTGTAGGATAACTGCTATTTGCCAAAATGGGAAGCCAACTTAAAATTTGGACTTTTATCGCCTTCTGGTGCGCCATCATATATATTGGTAAGTACAATTGTGTTCTTTATCTAGATACGACATTAACAATGAATACACTTGTAGACGAATGTATTACATACTATTACCTGTAGAAGTAAAGGAAAGTAATTCTGTGAGTTATTCGAATGATAATTTGACAAAGACATCAGATACCTATCACCAATACATTCGTGGCCACCAAGACAGCAACATAAAACCTTATGTGAAATCATCACCCTTAAGGCCCTTGTCCACTAACCCGATTCTCATGCGATTCTCACGGAATTTAGTGGAAAAGGGTCCTCTGCGGCGCAAAATCTCATGAGAATCGGCTTAATGGACTGGGCCTTTATGACGTATGCTTGGCGCCTTTTAACTGTATGATCCTTTCTAGGCATAGACATGGTTTTATCAAAATCAACCTTTTGTATGTGTTCAAGGTATTAAGTAATGAACGAATAAATTATTGTCTTAATGAAAATTAAATGCAACTGAAGTATATAGTATCTATTTCACTTAAATGCAAATGTCGTTACCATCTAATGGTATTATCAGTGCTTATCCTTTCATATTGGTCCATTACCTCCATTGAATGCTGTTTTAACCAATGATGTCAAATCAAAACATAATTAAACAATAAAATGGTGGGATTAAATCGATCAAATATTGGTAACCCCAATGCATGCCTCTGTACTTAAATTCGTGACATGGGCAATTGAATATGTTATGGAATCCCTAAATAGAGTGAATAATACAAAATAATCGTATTTATGAGAGTAAAACTCATTTTGAACTTGATTGCGGTGTCTGAAGCATACATAATGTTATCCCATGAGGAAATTAACACGTACCTTTTAAAGTTAAACACAATTTCAAACAGTTTATACGCCATTCATTCGCCGAGGTAATATTCATATACAGTGCACCAGCAGACCCAAAATGGAAGTTATTAATATGTTTAGTCTATGTCTAGGGTGGCTCTAGCCCCAAGACCCTTCAAGGCAGTGACTAAAATGTCGACAATGCCTTTTTTTTTAAAGAGAGAAAAAAAGTATACTCAATTAATCGATTGTTTTCATACGTCGCCGAAGTTTACCAAATACATTCTTTCAACCCGCTCAACTTCTGGCTTCTTATTTCAAATTTCATTATCAATATATAACTCCAATTACTCCAGACAAGCGTCATTAATCATACATAAAGCAGATTATCTTCCTTATTATGCACTTAACATAATCTATAATTTGTCTTCAAGTCTGGTCGTATCGTATGAATCTTTTTGTTACTGATCTTACAAGTAACTCCAATATTACGGCCTTTCAATACAACCCTTCTTATACATTTAATGTTTAAAATCAAAGAAAGTTGTGTGGTTTCTTGATTTCATCCAAAGTTCCCCATAGTCATTAGTTGCAGCTCATTAGATTAATGTATTCCTTAACCCCAGGGGATACATTGTGATATCCCATATGGACTAAGGTAGATGTCAAGATCATAACGCCATAATCGTTTCATCGGAAAGAATGGTAGGCGGCATTAGCAGCCATAAAACTCTATGCGCACATAATGCATTCCATTAATTATGGTAATGAGCCTCTCCCATCTATCCAACGCATACATACGGTATTTCTTGCCACTACCGTTATGCGTGAGCGTATATGGCCTTTGTCTTGGTGCATATCAATTTTATTTCATTACCATGATACTTTGGGGATAACAAATTGGATGTAGATAATCTAAGCCAGAATATGGTGGTTTTAAAGTGTGATCATCATAACAAGATATTGGTTGCTGAATAACAACTTTAAATACAATATGGAATTGTCTTGATAATGCTCCGGAAAATAATTAAATGTTTACTTGAGTAAATGGAATACCATCCATTCTAAGATGCACCACTTATATGTGCTGTATATTATACCATATGTTTTTTGACAAGATGAAAGATTTAGAAAAAATGAAACAATTAAGGGAATGAGGGATCTTTTTAAGAATCTCACAACCACACTAGTTAATTACACTTTAAATATGGTTCATCTTTTGAAAACATGGGGTCATTTTTCCATGTCTTTAATATCTTAAATAAAAATAGCAATTTATACATATGATTTTTTCCCCACTATTACAGATGCTGGTATGTTTATGGGAGGAGGTGGTTACGGACACCAACAACAAAACCATGACTTCTTCCACGTCCATCTTGTCCAGGTAAACCACACCATCAGATGCGGAGCCAAAGGAGGCACCTGCCTCTTTGTGGACCAATGTGACATCACTGACAACATCTACAAGCTCGGTCTTTGCGGTTATAACTATTCGGTGGTTTGCTGCATCTCCAGACAAACCGTTTGCAACAGGAACTGGGGATTCTGTATCAACACCACCGACAGTTGCAGAGCTTCTGGAAACTACTACTCCTGGTTCGGATGCAACACCACCCATCGTTGCTGCAGGCCTTACGTCAAGAAATTGAGAGTACAAGAAAAGCACCAGCATGGACACGGTGGAGGAGGTGGTGGCGGATATGGACGGGGCAATGGAGGAGGTCACCATGGAGGTGGCGGCGGCTACGGTGGTGGCGGCTATGGAGGTGGCGGCGGCGGCGGTGGCGGCGGTGGCGGCTACGGAGGTGGCGGTGGCGGCTACGGCGGTGGTGGTGGCGGCTACGGAGGTGGCGGCGGCGGCGGTGGCGGCTACAGAGGTGGTGGTGGCTATGGTGGCGGCCGCGGCGGTGGCGGTGGCGGCGGCGGCTACGGTCAATTCTACCAAGGAAAAAAGAGATAAGAGAGGAGAGCCAGTAGTTTATAGTTCATACTTTCCGCATACTGATCAACTTTTAGAAAGATATCACAAGAGAGACGTTATGAACTTTAACAACCAGTTCATAGCTTTGTACACGTTATTGTGCCAACCATAATATGTGTCTACAATTAGTGATGAGATGAGATGTGGATAAGGAATAAGCATCGAGATCATTATATCATCATAGAAAGTTGTTCAATGTCATCAATAAGCAATCAGATGTACCATACTTGCCTAATTTATTCGAGATTTATATACTTGTAAGCAAATTATGTTTTCTAGCTTTCGTAAGTTTGTAAATAAAATTCTTATGTACTTTCTATCGATGTCGTGATGATTTACTTCCATTTACAAACTGATTCTAAGGCAATATTTGGCATAAAAGAAATGAAAACCTCACAATAAAATATGTTTCTGATGCAGCTTTCCACAGAAAGTCTTCTTCTTATTGAATGTTTATCTTTATAACTTTTCGCACTGTTCATTGGAACGTGATTTTCCATCAGCTACTATTTAATGTCTATGAATTTTACAAATACGACTGATATGCTTAAAGTATTATAGGTAATTCTGACATATGGATCCTAGAAAAGACTCATTAATAAAATATCTTGGTGCGTCATAGGGCCCAAGACAAAACACATGCAGTCAAATTATGGTAATTTGTTTAACAAATAGGTTACGAAAGATGTATTGTAAACTTGTATACGTAAATTGATAAGGACAGCATTGCGAAATCATTCGCATCAAAGCTGTTCTACACGTATAGTTCGCCTTTTCAAGTTCATTAAATCATGGTAATTATATTGTTTGATGTTTAAAGTATTGTTTTATTGAACGATCAAAATAATCACAATGGCGAATAATCACAAATAAGTAACATTTGATATAGCCATCTCTGTGAATTTCAATTTAGATTTAACCTCTTCATGTATAACACAAAGATCAAGCCTTTATGATAAGTCAACTTTCATATTTGTTGCTCATTCTTTGGTGCAGTGCCCTCATAACAAGTTCATTTCCTGAGCGAAAGATTCTATCCACATCGTAACAGTTTGAATGAGATATATTTAAATTGGTAGACACTTGAGCCCCGGACACACAAGCATTTATACATCTAAAGTCATTAACAATATGGATGGTATGTAGTTCAATTATGATTCGTCAGATGGCGTCTGATCTCACTATAGTGCGTGCAGTAAAAGGTTCTGATAAAAAGGCCAATAATTGGGAACGTTAACGATCCACCCACTTGCGTACTAATCAACTTACACAAACATAACCAGTAAATGACATAGTACACAGCATGAGTTTGATCTTACAAACCCTTTTTAGTGAATGGAGCTTGCAGATAAGTTCAAAGGTAAACAATTGGCAGTTTCCCTCGATCGAGAGGCAAATCGGTAGTTTTTCTTGGAGAAATATATATAAAATATCGACAGTGAAAGAGACATAATAAATGTATTTCCTTCCGTCTGTTCCTCCACTCTGGTCATCAAAAGCATTTTTGCCCCACAGGCATAGCGAACTATACTTCTCGCAACATTGGCGCCACACCTTCGTGCGATGAATAATTCATTATAAGTTAGGTGTAGCGAGACCTATTGTTTCGCAACCTCAAATTCAACCTTCGCAATTTCAAATTCATGCTGGTACAACCGTAGAATATGGACATCTTCTTACATAGATATATTACATCTATATTATAACATGCATTTAAGAATGCTCAAAGATATCAATCTATAATGATATATTATATGATATAATAATATATATATTGTGTATCGTTATTATCTAATAGTTCATACTTGTAAGCTGTTTTCTACAAAATGTAACTCGTGAGAAGTTGACGAATATAATATATGTTGAGATATATATCACATACAGCCGAATTGCACCAATAAGGAAAAATGGAAGACATACATGTGCGTGAAATGATGGAATGCTGTAGACCAACCAATCAGTCAAAATCAATCGCGAGGCAGTCAATAATAACCGGGGATATTAGCATGTATACATATTCATGAGAAGTATAAATGATTATCACCAATATTCAAAGACCCGTGTATGTTTATCAATATAGTGGCACTTACAAAACAGGCACATCAATATTTACAATTTGTGTTTGATGCCCTGGAACTAAGAGACACCCTAACAATTCATCGTATATAGTCAAGGCTCAGAGTTGAGAGAGTCCCTCCAAACTGAGGGAAAGCCACTCGCTCCAAACCGCAAAATGCCATTACAATCCCATTAATACGTCTACTCCAGGGCCAGGAAAGCGCCAATTTAATCATTATGAATCAATGGAATTGGTCAAATGAGATAATAATGTACATGGCAATTCTGGAATTGTTGACAAAAGATGTGTAAGAAAGGTCAAGAAACGCAATGGAGACAGGTCATCAATGGTCAATACAATTTTAACACTATATAATGATGCTTAATACCTGTTAATCAAACATTATCATGAAAAGATTCAATTATAGAAAGGTCTCGCCATTGCAGTGTTTGACATTATTTTGTGTGCATTGCTTACCCTTGGTGCCAATGACAACAGTCTGTGTGCTAGATTTTGCCTCTTTTGTGGGCAATATATGAAACTGCCACCTAACTTCTAGGTATATACATACGATTATGCCAGGAATTAATGTCATACAGCCGGCGATCTCTGACCAGGACAGTACATAGCGGCCTATCATTCGATTGTAACCCCCGGTAGGCATAAAAGCGGCGAGGTAATTCAATAGAAGGGAAAGGGACAACAGAGTTGTTACGATGATTGGATTTGTAAGCCTGGCTGAAATAGCAGCACCAACCATAGTCACACCCGTGCCCATTGCCTCAATTAGAAGGAACGTAACGCCCGCGGAACAATGTGGGAAGTAGTGCATCTCTGAGCTCAGCATCATCACAAGTGACATGGATGAACATGAAAGACAAGACCAGAAAATTAATACGGTGACAGATATGTCGCTCATGACATAAATTACTGTAAGCCATGCACCGTGGAACAGTCCGGACACACTTGCAATTATGCATCCGATGAAATAGTCGGCGTAATTGATTGAATCCGTGGGTATCTTTATGGATGATATATTCATGTTCACATGCCTATGCGCCGAGTCAAACTTGAGTGGAACAACCGTGTTTGCGTTGATCTCAACATAATGTTCCTGATTTAGGGAAACAGAAATATTGGGATGCCTTTGGGAGTCGTCATATTTAGAAAACCAATCAGGCTGCGCTGCCAATGTGCAACCCACAGTGCAAACGCCAATACACAGGACACGCTCAGCGGTCAAATGTCGTCTGCAAAAAAATCTTAGAAAAACCAGGCTTCCAATTATCGCCCAATTTATGAAGAGACCTTGTAGTGTGTGAAGTGGGGTGAAGGCGGCAGCATGGGCATAAAACATATCGCCCACTGATAGAAAAGTAATCGATCCAACGAGAAGAAAAAACTGCTTGCTCGATGCAACCTTCACGGACAAGCGCCTAAGCAAGATCCAACCGATACAGATACAAAGGGCAAGGCTGAATCCCAGGGCACGTATTGTGTACGGGTTGATGGGCCCGTTTACTGATGAAAGTCCTACAGTTGTTAATGTTCCAATTCCAGCATTTATCACTACGAGAATACATCCACATACCCATCGTAGGCAGGCAGGTTTATTCGTATTGCCTTTTCCATCCAAGTGCTCCTCGAAATATTGCAATTTCGTCCGTACTGGTGATTGGCTGAGGACTGCTCCTGTATACATCTCCTCTGAAATGGAGAAAATCGTGGATAAGAAAATAATACACGAGCATGAAGCAATGCTTGTAATGCGGGCTGTCGACCACTGATGATGAAAATAGATGTAGCTCTTATATATTGCATACACATGTATATACACCCTCGCTATTCTTGACCTTATAAAACGGGAGAAGTATATTGCAATACAATATCCCGAGCAGATTAATAATAATTAACTCCTTATTGAAGACACTATAATGATGTCTGGGTCTAAGATGAACAGGCAGTGAAATTGATGAATGAAGCAATAGTGTTGCATTAATAGATCCTATGCACCAATCGCTGAAGGCAACCACTTATATTTCACCAAAATATATTGATAACGTTCTTCTTCTTCCTCCTCCTACCTGTTACCCTAAGTGCCTGTAGAAATATCCGGAATATATAATATGTATATGTCCGCATGTGGTTAACGCTCAATAATAGTATGCCGCTGGCTCATGCGCCTTCGTTTGCCATGGAGTATAGATGTAATGAGAGCATATCCCTACTCATCCCCCGCCTCCTCCCACTCCTCCCACTCCCTCACCCAAGTACATCCTTTCAGCTCATGCAGTACCTTCACACTATTAGGGTGTAAGTGAATGTCAAGAGATAATTCATCTTAACATTCTAATTTTTCCTCGGCATTGAGAGACGGATGGATCGGATGCTGAATTAAGTGATAATAGGTGAGAGAGAGAGCATAAGAAGACACGTGAATAATGGCTGGATTCAAGAAAAGCATGGCGGTTACGAAAAGGCTTTAAGATATTTCTCTTTTTTTGAACTTAGTTTTAGAAGACGCATGTTTTCCAAATAATTAGCGCCATTTATTGAGAACATAATTACTGGCAAGACTTATATTAGATCCTTGTTTATTTATATAAATGATTCTGTATGAGAAATACATTTGATATAATAAAATCAGGTGTTCTGAAACGCATCTATAAAGTCTTTCAGAATAAATATCTTAATTGCTATCATCACTTCAAACGATTACAAATACACTAATATATATCAAGATGAATGAAGAGATAAATGGAGATACAAATATGCAAAGGAATAGGTCTATACTCTAGATTCTGTCAGGGAAGAGTTTAATTCTTGTCCCCTTTCTTGCTTTTTTTGAATATGATGATCCAACATATATAAAGATCCTTGCGCTATCACGACTCTCCTGTCGACTCTATTGACAGCAAGTGTAAAAAAGTCAACAGCCTTTCGGACTCGAGGTTGGATAATGGCACAATATATACACCAAGCACAACATTATTGATCATGGAATGAAATAAAAACAAGTACAAAAATCTGTCATACCTGATGACTCTGCAGAAAGCAGTTTCTCCCCTAGGATCGATGATTTGCGCGAGAATAGCTTGCGTCCCTGGTTCATGTTTCAGGCTGTGTATATTTTAATCCCCGTTTATACAAATTGGTTTTCCTTTTGGAGAGGCTTTGTACTGAGGTTATTTCTTCTTGGCAGAGAATCAACCACCAGCAATGGACTGAGAAGCTTCCCAATGAAGTGCATTGTAATTAAAGTGCGTAAATAACGTATAGACGTAACAGCTGAGTTGAACTTAAATGTAGGCAGCATTGTAGCAGAACTTTTGCACACTTAACCTCATGAAATAGTGCCAGTCGGCGGAGAGCCATTCAAATCCCTGGATTGATTACTTGCTTGGATCCCAGAGGCAGGTCCGGAAAGCCCTCGTAGAGGCTGCTAAGCCCATCGAGGCAATTATGGTCAAGGGCCCTTGGGTTCATGAAAGTGTCCGCCGTCCCGAACATGCTGGTCAGTCGATAAGCAGCTAATGAAGATCCATGAATATGATCCTCGGGAGGAGCATTAATACCTTACATCCACTTTCCGCATTGCCAGTAGTGTTTACGTTAACAGACCTATAAGGATTGCCCCGATTGTATAAGGACATCAGACGGCCCTCTACTGCCATGGTAAAAGAGATGAACACCCACAACTGGCGACAAATCAATACCTGTGCACTTTAAAGCTGCAGTGCTCGACATAGCCTCTGCCGAATTCCTGTGCCATACGCCACCGATACGAGTATGTGTGCCCGAGTCCTCCTTCTCCTCCCGCTGGGGAATGATATAAAGAGAACACAGGACATTGTAGTTCTCCTCGTTTTCCTCAGCTCGTTCTGAGAAACTGGTATATTACACTAATGCCATGTCTCCCTCCAAAGGCAGACTACATGCAGGTATTATCGATAGGAATTTTACACAAATAGGTCGTCTACGGAAAGTTGTTTTAAGCTGTCTTGTCCTTCAGTCGAAGGCCGTTCCGCCTATTCCTCTTCTCAAACTGCTCTACAACGACCAGCACCTCCGCCTCCTCCTCCTCCCACTTCTCCTTTTACTGCCACATCTTCGTCTCTCGTAGCAGCTCGATTTGATCAGTAGTGTGAGGGGGGAGAGACTCTTGCCGCTTGCACACGATCAGGATGTTGGGAGTCTGTGGGAGGAGGCGAGGAGGCTGATAGTATAGGGTAGAGCTTGATTGATTGGTTCAACGATTCAACGATTCACTTTCTCATGCCTGATCTTGGCCCAGACGAAGCGAGGAGAGAGTGGAATCGATTGGCTTGCGGTGATGTCCTACAAGTCGGATTCCACAATATATATCTCGACGAGGCACTGTGGGAAAGTGGGGCCAGAGTGTGGGTTTATCAGTAGCCGCACTGGCCCATGGCATGCAACTGCATCCGTACCACAGAGGCCCGTTTTATCTTGCAAACAGCCATCTATAGGCGCTCTGTTCACTGTAGACTCGCTTAGAGTTGACTGCCAATGGTCCATTTCCATCGACCAACACACTTTCCAATGGCCATTGGCATTTACCAAAGAGCTGGAACCTAATCAATTTTTTTACAACCAAATTTAATATAGGTTAATTCACTGGCATTTTTGTGTTGGTTCTCTCTCTCTCTCTTGCTCTCTCTCTCTCTCTCTCTCTCTCTCTCTCTTAACATGCACACGGCAGTTGTGCGACGGGGCGTCAGTCGATTATATATCGACTGGAAATGGTATAGGAATAACATATAGGATGGACAATTTAACATTGTAGCACATGCAAGCACCTGAATTATGCAAGGGGGGTTATATTTACCAATGACCCCAATGTCAGTCGGTGGATGTTTTTCTATTAAAGCGGAAAACTTAATAGTGTAGCATAATGGACCCAGCGCTAGGCAGCACGAGAGGCATCGATTGGATTCAGAGCAGTCCCATTATCAGCGGTCATTTAACTTTGGGAAATAACTAATTTCATTTTTCAGCTGGACGGCCCCATAAAAGGATGGTTCTGAATTATGTCCGATCTTGAAAAATTGATACACACCTAGTGCTTTCCATGAAATCGCATTGCAATTACGTCAAATGGTGATGTGAAGGTTAAGCCTGGATTTCAAAAGATCACCTATTAGGCATCTCCCATTCTCACCAAATATTTAAACATTTCATAAAATCATTTTAGATTTGATGCATAAAAACGAAATGTTCCGTAGAAATCAAAAGGAAAGGGATTCCACTATAATGAACTTATATCAAACGAAAAAAGCAATTAGTGTAATTTTCCATCACATATATGTGATTGTAGTTTTATTCCAGTTCATGTAAAGGCTTTTGTATGAAATAATATAAAAAAGACTCACATAGAATAAAATGAATATATATATCATATTTTTATACTGTTATCTCAATAACGTCGGATATACTTAATTTCGTTGAGCTCAATGGAACAATAAACAACAATCCACAGTGCGTCATCATTTTGAACCAATTTAAACCAACCATAGTGTGATTTACCCCTAGTTTGATGCTTACCCATGAAAACATTATTATATTATTGTTGAACATAATTATACACATTATTGTAATAATATGAGTATTATGTAAGCTTTTTCAAAGTTTACTCAAGGCATTGCAGATTTATTCTCAGCGAGTGTACCAATATGTCTTGGTTTATGACTTGTACTATATGCCTCTTATAGGTCTGATCTTCGGCAGTATTCCAAGAGTCGACATGCCAAATCGTCAAGATAGACCGCAAGACAGAGAACCAAAATCAATACAAATCCAATACATTTATAATTCCCAAACACGATATGTACAAATACCATTCCATAGATATACAATAAGTAGTTATATATAGACTCCATGAGTCCTTGGGAGCCCCAAGAGGAACACTAGTTCATGTGGTTGCTGCCGTAAGGCATTTTCATACGATTCATATTTTCTTATATTATATACAGCACTAGAGCTATAGTTATAGCTTACATGATACAAAATCTCTCAAACGTTTCAAACATCTATGTATTAATAATATCATCAAAGAGTTTATATACAAAGAGTTTATATACTTAGTACTTAGTATATAAACTCTTTGATATCATATAACCAACACTATTTTTATTAGAACTGTATAACATGAATGTGAGTGAATGTGTTACAGTATTATGTTTCTAAACAGTCCAATGCAGAAAGAGTTCTTTATCACGGTCGCTCTTGAATGATGGAATGAAAGGTATAATTAGTATTTCATCGAAGCCTTCCTTCGCATTAGGCTCTTCGTAATTCTTGTTGTATACGTGGAATCCGACGTCTGGTACTCTTCTTTGTCTGCCCTGGGACTGATTCATTCTGACCATGTTCAGATGGTGTGCCATCTCCACTGGTGTCTTGATAATGAAACATCGTACTGGTATTTCTACAAAGGGAATAATCACATGAAGTCTAGAGTTATATTTATAAGCAGCATCATATCAGCAGTCATATATAATATATGGACTATATGGACAATTTTGTTTGTATTCATAACATGTGGTCGGACTACAGATCTTATAATTGCAGTTAGAATCAATGGAATGGAAACAAAGGAAGAACTTGTCTCATACCCTGAGGTACTCATTTTGGAGTTCACACTGCTCGAAATAACATAAACGTTTTTCTTTTAGCAAAGACCTAGGCCTACTTTAATTAATTATAAGTTATTATATACTGTTATGTAACATTACGTAACATTGTGTAACATCATTATATTTATATCAATTATTAATTATCACCCATTTATTATATTATCTCATTACTAAAATCGATACTTGTAACTCCTGAAGAAGGCAATAAGATTGCCGAGACGTTGGGACATAATAAAAGATACATCCAAGTCATCTACATGTCTTCCTCTCTGATGAATACGTTCACGATTACACATCATCGGTTTTCAACAGCCTAGTTAGTAGTGCGAGTCCTCTGCATAATGTAATTAATATTGAAAATATAAGAAGAAAAATCGATACTTACTGTATTTCTTAGCTAATTTCAGGTAATCATGTCGCCCAGCTGCAGATGGATTTGTGTTGTCGATTACAATGCTTTTCTTTTCCTTCAAGCCTTCTTCAGCAGCCTATTTAAAGAAGAAATACCCCAGCTACTTAAACTTAAAAGGTACAATTTAATTGTACATACAAATAGCCTTGTGCGTAGGAAAATGTATATTGCTCTAAATTCAATAGACTGCCTTAGCTTTCAAATTCTCTAATGCAATTCCGAAAAAGAAACCCCCCCCCCCTCCGCCCACACACACACTAATTTTAGTTTTAAACCCCATTCTTAATGATTAATCGTTGGAGAAATAATCAGCCTTCGTTGGAAATTTCCCTCAATTAAATGACATGGTCCTTTTATAGCCAATAATTGGGACAAAAAAAAAGAACAATATTCACTAATTCCAGTATTGCATGTTTTGCTACAAAATCGGAGCTTTGGTGTTTGATTTTAATCTTGATGCTAGGAAATAAAAGGAAATGTCAATTCTCCCTTGAGTAACTGATTGCTTCTGGGCCAATTAATTCCCATTGAATAAGAAATCAGAGAATAGGTTGAATTAGTTCCATACCTTTTGGCATTTTGCTGGTGTGCTGAGAGTGTCTCTGTTTACCCATACATAACCATGCGGCACGAAGAAACGTTTCGCGAATGTACTTTTTCCAGCAGCAGGTGGAGCCACCATGATGACCATTTCTTGTTCCTGGAATGATTAGTTACACCATCATTAGGTTATTATTGGTATAGGACAGCACAATATGTGTGATCTTTCGTTATTGATAATGTATGTTGTAGTGAAACGTTCTTCGCCTCGTGGTGCTACCACTATGGTGCAATTGGTAGCACCCTAAATTGGTAGGCTACATAATACGTACCGACATAAAGGGGTGACAATTTAAAGCAGCATTCCCAGTTAACATCGAGATCTACTTATTGTTCCGCTCTTTTCTAACCCATCTAAGTCATTTGGCCAAAATTCCTTTAAAATTCTTCATACCTTAACTTCTGACATGCAAATGATACCTATTTCTAAAGCGGATGGTCGAATACTTTCATTTTTGTTATAGAAATGATTCCTTTATGAATTTGATTTAATTGAGGAATGATTGACAATTCTTATACATCTGCTAGCTTCTTTATAATAATTTAATTCAATTGAATCATAAATAAAAAAAACCCAGACACTTACATCTGAGTGATATTCCTTCTCCTCATTCTCCACCCTTTTCTGGGATTCCATAAATGATTTGGCATCAAATGCTTTCCACTCGAACGGCACTGGGCTCTCACCAAGAAAATATTCTTCAGGCGTATAGAACTCTGCATCAAGAGATAGCAAAGGACCAAATGACAAAGCAATAACGATTCGAACATTATACCAAATACTAATCAAAGAATAAAGCTACGTGACACTTCAACTATCTTCTTTGAATGATCCTAAATCTTGACGGCATAATCCAATCACTTCAAGGGGGATGATTACGTTTTTTGTTTGTTCACATTTATGATTACGTTTTTGTCTTATTGATTCGACGAATGCACTAAAGATGCCATATTTTAATTGCAGAGATATTCAAGCGTAAGAAGTATAGGGAAAATAATATTTGCATAGAGATAAGTCTGATGTACGTCTATGGCAAAAGAAAACAACAGTAACAGAGAATCAGCAAGAATGAGATTTCTCATCCGAAATCTGATAAAAATAACTGTTTTGGAAATGATACCATCATCTAGGATAGGGGAAACTTACTGATTCCAAGATTGACGGCAAACATGCGATCACCGCAGGAAAAATCCCTTGATTTACCAGGGGCCCATTCCTTCGCTCTGCCTGCCGCATCACCAACGAAGAAACTTAATTTACGGTCGACCTTATTGTCCTTATTCGAATGCTGTTCAAACTGTTCCCACGGTGCTGGGTTCGGCTTCCTAAAGTGGTTTGTCCCAGTGCATACATAAGCCTGAATAATGGAATAAGAATTATGTTGTGTTATCCATCCCCATTGTACCCAAGACAATTCATTTGTACGTTGCTTTTGCTATGGGTCCATGCCATAGAAGATGCCCATGCAGTTGCATTATAGTGTGTACCCATATCTGACATAGCTTTGCTCATATGAATCAATAAACACGCATCATTTTATTTCTATATAACCGGAACTTAATACATCTCTCGTAAACCCATGTAACGATTACACTAAGTATTCATATGGACGACGAGTTGTTTATATTATATATTTTCAATGTTTATTCAGAAGTCATTTTGCACAGTATAAATGTTCCTAAAAAAGACTTGACCTTCTACTGAAAAGGTCTTCTAGACCGTCCTTTGTTGTCTCTTTGGCCATTCAATGTTCGTTCACTTCATTCATACCTTGATATATGCCATTCCATTTAAATTATATTAGAATGCTGGAATTGGCCATACCTTTGTGAAATTCGAATTTCTTAACTCTCTTTTAAATTTGAGTCACCTTTCATAAAAAAACAACTTTACTTTGTGATCTTTGTGATTAATCTCATCTATTATCTATAACTCTTGTGTTCTCTTATATGAACTACTACCATTTAATTTCCTGGTAGTCTAGATGTATACTCTCCTAAAATGTATAAATCCTTCCGATATAGCGAGTGTTAGTTTTCTTACTCTTCCTAATTTTGACAATATTCTACATCTCACAGTATTGTATCGGTTCATGGTAAATGTTTATGGCCTTGTTGTCTTGATGCTGAAGTGTCAATAACAATAGAACCTTTGAAGCTTTTGATTTATTAATTCATTCATTTATCGATCAATAAATCAATATTACCAATTGATGATCCCAACAACAAATGTATACGTAAACTGCAATACAACAATATGTGGTGACAGCTCTGTATATTATGATCAGAATAGGCTTAGGGATTATACTGAGTATTTTAGTATGTATTTTGCAACATAAGATAAGCTTCAATTTAACTTTACATATACTTAATATGAGTAATTTAGGATGAACGTATTTCCCATTGTTGGAATGAAAATGGCTTGAACTTACTATGACAGGGATATCCAGTTGTTCGATCATATTCTCTATCTTGGTGCGAATAGCATCCGGTTTCGTCTTCCCTTTTTCAATACCAGCCTGGTTGGTGAAAAATACCACCCTGTATCCGTCATCGTGGAGCTCGCGTAACTTTTCTGGGACACATTCATCCCACCACTCCCAGTCATTAGATCCTAAAAGAGAGATTGGAAGCTGCTGAAGGCATATTCTTTGCTAAACTGATATAGATTTAATTCAGGATTTGTCTTTACCTGGAAGTCTTTAAAGCAGCGTATCGCCCCCCCCCCCCCTGTGATCTTTCATGATATTTTCTTAAATTCATATAATATACTGGTTAATTCCAAATGCAACTGTTGAGAAAGTATGCCCTTTCCAATGTTTCACAGTTTATGTAATATTTTATTTCAGGAGTGAGTACATCATTGTCTACAAATTTTTAGTCCTTGGTCCAACCAGACATAATGCAGTTTGAAGCTTGCAGCAAGTTCAGACATAATGCAGTTTGAAGCTTGTAGCAAGTTCCCGATTCACATATACTACTCACATGCGCCATCTAGCCTTGAGCGCCTACATTTTCAACTACAATGCTACCTCTACTGATAAACACCTACATTACATACTGTATACTATCTGTTCCTTGCTGACAACCACTGGCCCTAATGTAGGACGATTTTTGTTGTGTTTTTTTAAATATAAAGGCAGCATTCCTTATGTCATTAATCTGAGTTAATTAGGAATGTGTATAGGCAAAATTGAGTAGACGGTAATTAAGAATCCCACCTGTGGCAAACTTTCTCCCGCTTGCTGTTCTGATGATTGTCCAATCTATGTCAAACCCAGCCACCTTTGTCAAACCAGGAAGAGTATCTGAGTCGAGAACAAGAAGGGGGCGTGGTCCATTTCCCAGGTTGGGTCCGACCTCACTCCATTTCAAGTCCCACTTTAGTTCTGTTTCTCCTCGGGCACGCTTGGCTGCCTTCATCGTATTATCAACAGCTTTACGTTTTGGCCTTTTTGACATTGCTGACCTTGCTGGTCTTTTAGACTTGATATTGAATAATGAAGATACAACTAATGCACACACCTATACAGCTTATAAGTATGTGGTGTATTTATATTTAGGTGTGTCCGAAGCACGGTACCTGGTATATCACAACGGCTGTAATATTTCCAGGTAGGTCTATAGTATGCTTAGGCTATATACTCCGTTTGCTGATGTATATAGGCCCACATTGGATTATGGCATCTGGTTTGCCAATCGTAGTTCATGTCGGTATCGTTCACAGTTAAAAAGGTGCGAAATGATCGATCAAAGCCGAATACGGTACGGTAACTTAATTAACTATTCACTCCAGACCATAGCATATATAATGTACAACTACAATCATCGAAGTATAGCAGAGATATTTTATAGGATATCACTGTGGCGTTATCTATTCCACTCTGCGTTGATGTGTAGAAGACCTTCTCTCTATATATACACGGTTTGCATGTGGTTGTGTAATCGCCGGATATCAACTCACCTCACCGCTATGTAGAACAGGCCCAGACATGGCAGCTCACTGTTTGTTTACCAACACATCACCAGGCATGTAGGGACTTGTCTGGGAGCTTTCGGTACTTGATACAAGATGGCGCCAAGACTGCTCTTGTCTCTACCTTTTGGGAGATGGAATAGATTTCTTTTATCAAGTATTTTGATTCAGTTTAATCAAAACAGATACACTCTCACAAGATAATGTGGTTTTCGTCGTGTCCTGAATTAAATGAAATAAGGCGATGGGAGAATTATGTTACTCTTTACTCCATGATGAAAGTATTTCTGCTTAGTTATAATTATATTTACTCAAAGAAATTTAAATAGCCTATACAGCAGTTATAAAATAAAGATAAGAGAAAAAAGAAAATATGTAATAATAATAATTTGTTTGGACATGTATTAATTCAGGTATTATTTACAATTGGATACACTCTCACCTGATTTAAATATTCTCTACACATTGAGATGAGTATAACAACCATTTACTTTGTAATATGTAATATGAAATAATAATGTTGAATGGGATGATAAAATGAATATTTCTGGTTTGTTAATAATACGATATACGATGCTATTATGCAGTATGTGGTGAGTTGAAATTGGTTTTGCGATATACATGTACCTTACTTTTGTTATTTTTTCTTGGGATTTCTCTTCCGTATTTATATGGTTATATACCAGAGCCAGTAATCCTCTTTCAATCAACTTACAGTTTTGGATGTATTAAAATATTGAGGTGTCCCTCCCTGTATGGCTGAACTGTATGCACATATAGACATACCAAAATTCATAAAAGAGCAATTCAGGTCCCATAGACATTAGAGCTAATTCTAGCCCGAGAATTAAATAGAATTAGAGAGACATAAAACATCATACAATGAGAATTCACCATCATTGTTCCAACACACAGTCATATTTACTATTAAATCTCCGTATATAGTCTATTTAACGTTTCAACACACATGCATTCCTTTTTCTAAATATATATAGGACTGGGCCATCCTCTTGTTCATTTTAATTGTTGGCATTAATTGTAATGGTTTTTGGTTAGTGTCGTTTCTCTGACGGACTTTGATTTCCATAGTTCTACCTTGTGTGCGATTCGTCAAGATAATTATTACCAATAACTTTCAAACAAGTGAATGGATTTGACAAAATATTATGACACCATTATCATTATTATGTAGATTTAGTTTCCATATTTTAGACCTGTATAGGAAAGGCCAAATATACCTATAAAATGAAATTAGAAAAAGTTCAATCATTAATACAATTTCCCGACCTTCATATTAAATCTAACTTGACAATTTCACAATGACAATACAAATTATCGTTTTAATAGAAATAGTTAGAATACAATTACAATGATGGCCAATTGCAATAAAAAGCTGCATGGTGACGTTCAGTGAAGTCTGGCATGCATGCAGTTAGGCCAATCTATCTTGACGCGTACATTTTATATCAAAACACTTGGCCTACTGGTATATTTCTGCTGATAGACTTATACTTTGACAATAAACATTTCTTTATATTGACTGATATTCTACCGTACAGTCTCAGCTGATGAAGGGCACCTAACGCCCCAAAACGTGTGCAAAATAAACACATTACAACAACAACTATATTATCACTGAACAAGTTCATCATTTTATCCCAAGTCCCAACCGATATATATATAGCGATTCAACCACCTCTACCCAAAGTATAATTTGACAACAAACATTTCTTTTTATTGACTGATACAGATTAGGGTACCATGAGACATGATTAGCTGAACTCTTTCTAATTACTTAATTCAAATATGTTATGTAATAATAATCAGTAGATCATTGTACATTGTGTAGAACTCTTTTCTAAATCAGGCATGTCTGAGAAAAGCATCTCATTTGATGTAATGTCATTAACTGTAATAAACACATTTCAAATCAATCAAATCATGAACCACACTATCTTCCACTAAAAAAACTATCAAGAACTCACTCTAAAGAATTTAACCCAACGAAACTACGAGAATCACATCCTTTGGTTGATTGCGATTCGTGTCCTGTTCCCGCGGACATGTTTTATTGGAATATTAGTTTTGGTTGGACCCACCTACCCATCCCACCACTACCACCACCACCATCCAGGCGGATTTACGGAAAGCTCATTAAAGGAGGCATCCTCTTGCTGTCAGTACTACCAAGAGGGATGTTAATCCTATGTACGATGGCCGTGAGAAGACTATACATGCAAGACATAAGCATGTTCCCCTCCCCAAGAATAGTGTGAGTGTTTCTCTCTCACACACCATTACGTTTTATTCAACATCTTAAGAAGGGACGAACATTGTATTTATAAATTTCCTTTGGTGTGCATGTGAAAGGCAACATTACCAGGCGTGGCAATAAGCAATGAAGAAATAATGAAACAAAAACTGTGGGGACAATTAATCTATGTTTACCGAGGTTGTTAGTGGTACTCGGCGGTAAAATGCCCATTTTCTTAGGCAGGCAAAGTTCTTGTTTATTGTGTCCCAGGGTCTTATGGACTTTATTTAAAGCACAATTAATACTAAAACATTACACATCTGCTTGCAGCACTTTAATTGTCCTCGTCAATGGTCTCGTGAGGATCTGGAAGGGATTGCTATTAAAGTGGACATGATGGTTTCCAGGATAAAAGGCAGCCTTGTCCATTGCAGATGTGGATTTGTTTTCGTTCTGCCCCATGAAATGTGATTCCAGCTTTTTTCCCTTTCATGTAGACGATGGATTTTAGCCATAGTATCTGAGAGAAAAGCATTTGAGCCGTTGAACGAATTAAATCCAGTTTCTGTATGAATGCATTCATAGAACCATTTCCATTTAATCACTCGACTCGGGGAATAAGAAATATTCATTATTAAAGTGGTGCGCGTGGGCAAGCCATTAAAACCTTTAATCTCATTTGCATGAGAATATTTCTTGGAAACAATTTTGTAAACCTGTGCAACCTGAAGTGACGGTCAATTTGGTGTTGAATTCCTTTACCATAGTGGTCGTTCGCCTTTAGGATCCTTTTTTTTGTGTTTTTTTAAAAAAAACCGTCTAGTAGGTATAACAAGGACCTAAATGAAGAACAGGGAGGTATTCACATGGGTAAATAATGATACTTCCAAAGGGAAAATCATCACCAGAGTTACCTTGCATTCTAAACATCTCTAATGCCAGGAGTGGGAAGTAACTTCATAGATGCACTGTCAATTTTTATTATTAGTGGAGGTGTAGAGTTTTAGCGCACTGGTTATATGAAATTCAATTTCTAGATAGAAAAATGCCCATGGCCATACAATGTCATATAAATTGCATCAAATGATTTGACGGATATCGTCATACGAATTTATGCTTCTACATATGGTATACTTCGTTTGTAATATGGAGACTAGAGTGGTGGTGTTTTATAAATCCAAGGTAGCAATGTATATTATATCTTACATATCTCTTCAGCATTGTTTTGAATCGCACTTTTGAACCATTCTTTTTCTATTTTAAATACTGAGTACTATCCATCATCATATATATAATTATGTTCATGCAAGTGCTTGATACATGTAGGCAATATTTCATTTTAGATTTGTTTTATATTTTAAACATGAAAACCTCTATTTCACGGAGAACACTCCCCTGATCTTGAAAGAGTTCTCGGTAGGAATCATCAAACAAAACAAGAAAGCAATTTATATTGCAAGAGGCAATGTGAGAACGACGGATTTCCATAACAGGAATCGCTAACGGAATCGCTATCCATCAATTATTTAGCCTCAGCTGGATGCGAGGGATAAGAGTTTAATGCTTTTCGTATTTGAAGGGCAAAATAAGACTATTCTCAACTGATTCAATTAATCTGAGCACGAATAAGCACTTCAAAATGACAACACCAGAGAATGGAACAGAACATGTTTGTCTGCTCTTCTGAATTGACGATTAGATGCCAAACCAAATCATTTTCATTGAAAGTCTTTTTTTTGCGATTTATGTCGATATACATTTTCCACATGGCCAAATAGAAAATAACATGTCCATGACTCTTTACAGGACAGATAGGTAAGAACCAATTCCTCAAATCTTCAAACTTTAACTACAAAGTGTTGCATTGTGCGAATTCTCAGACTCGAAATTCGATCTAGCTGCCATATTAGCTTTGAATTTGGAACTAATCTAGATGCCACAGGGGAGAGTGGCGCTCTACGGTTTTGCGAACTCCAACGCTCACAGAAGAATAATCATTCAAGCTATGAACTGATATAATTATATACCAAACAAATCGCAACGATGTCAGCATCACGCGGGCATTCGAATTGTCCAAAGCCGTTAAGAAATAGTATATGACGGCATTCAGTTTTCTAACAAATGTTTAGGTTTAGGAATGCAACCGGAAGTTATAATAGTTTGACGTCTCTAGGCAGTTGGTGGTGGCGACAACTGCTACTCGTGTCAAACCCATACACACCAATTGCTAGTGATCTTTCCATACTAAAGAGTGTATAGATTCAAGATTGCGTAGATTTTCTTCTTTTTTTATATTCAGTTTAGGCCAGACATTTAACAAACGACACATATTCAAGTGTAAGACGTATTGTCCACCATGGAGATAATTGAGTGAATATATTATATCTACCACTTAAAAGAGAAGCCATTAACTATTCCAATATGCAAGCCGGAACTGAAATATAAACTTATATATAAACAGGATAAGGGGACTTAGTATAGAATTGACGTTTCCGAGGTAAAAAGCTATGTTGCTTTGGACATATTTCCGAGCAGGAAGAACCTAACAATGTCGTCCTCATTACTAATTCTTCTATGAGCTAACAATTTCCAGCTTGAGTGCAATCTATAAGTCCCTCATCCATCTCAAGGGAAAGGCTATATTTGGCGGCGATAAGAAAATGAGATGCAATTCAGCTCTTTATAGGTTTTCTCAAGCGTACAATGTGATAATTCCTTTTAATATTGGCCTTGCCCAAGCAATTTTCTCCAGAAATCGGAAATAAAGCAGCACAGTATAGAAAGCAATGGAAATAATGATAACTCGTTTCATGCTCTCATAATGAATATTTTTCATTTCGCATGTAATTGTGTTGACGAGAGGGCACCATGGAAGCAAAGGGGAGTATTAAGTAATGAAAACAGCTAAATTAATTGAATGTCTTGGTGGAAGAAAAAAAGCTCGTCAGGTCAAATACATAAAAGAAGAATTTCTAGAAAATGCATTCCTCAGTCTTTGGAATAGGCACATTGCATTAAATGAAAGGATTGTGAAATGGGGATAGCTATTGATTGAGCACCAATAAATAACTTTTGTGACTCTGGATCCCATTTTTAAGATGGAAAGCTATATGCACACAACTGGATATAGGTTAATAGGTTTTATATTATCATTAGTACAACCTCGCTCAAATTGTCATATTTCGGGCGCTTCCCATTTACCTTATAGCGGAACTCCACTATAGGTAAAAAACGGCGCCAACAGGCAAAAACGGCTGCAACGAATTTTTTGCGACGAAATATCTAATCAAGTTAGATATTTTGCAATTGTTGGCAACAAATAAATGTGTTGCCAACAACCTATTTTACCCCCTCATCCACTAGAATTTTTAGTCATGTCGAATTTTCCGAATTTTTAGAAATGTCGGCGACGAATTTTGCCTGTTGGCGCCGTTTTTTACCTATAGTGGAGTTCCGCTATGCAGGGACTCCACTATGGGAAAAACGGCATAAAACGGCTGCGACGAATTTTTTGCGAAGAAATATTTAATCAAGTTAGATATTTTGCAAATAAATGTGTTGCCGACAACCTATTTTACCCCTCTTCCACTAGTGATTTGTGTGCGCTGAATTTTTCAGTCATGTCGGCGTCGAATTTTGCCTGTTGGCGCCGTTTTTTTTCTATAGTGGAGTCGCCCTATTATGCAGGGACTCCACTATGGGAAAAACGGCTGCGACGAATTTTTTGCGACAAAATATCTAATCAAGTTAGATATTTTGCAATTGTTGGCAACAAATAAATGTGTTGCCGACAACCTATTTTACCCCTCTTCCACTAGTGATTTTTGAATTTTAGTTTTTAGTGAATTTTGAGTAATGTCGGCGACGAATTTTGCCTGTCGGCGCCGTTTTTTACCTATAGTGGAGTCGCCCTATTAAGCAACGATTTCGAAAATTGGTAGTAATGGTAGGCACATAATCATAAGATTGTATATACTATAGTACAGTTACATCTATAGACATGTTGAAGTATTTAATGCGATTTGAATTGTGTAAAATTCTTAAACAGTTTGAGAACCGAGCATAATTATTCAGATATTATTTCGTTGAAGGATGGATATTTTTTAGGCCTGTCTATCGTCTGGGGATTCATTCGGATTAAATACTTAGTCCACTGATCCAAGATCGAAGGCTGTAGGTGCGGCTGTTCAAAGCTTATTGTATTATTTCATGTCCAGCGATTAATAATGAATATCTTTCATTTCGCATGTAATTGTGTTGACGATAGGGCACCATGGAAGCAATGAGGAGTATTAGATAACGGAAAGTAGCTAAATTAATGGAATGTCTTGGTGGAAGAAAGAAAGCTCTTCAGGACAAATACCTAAAAGAATTCCTAGAAAATGCAATATTGGCAAGATCAAAACAATATGCAAATACAGGTAAATGATATAATTGCCCAGGAGGGTGGAGATGGTCCTTCCACCTAGGTGTCCACCATACCCTCAGAACCATAGCAATATCTAAGTCCAGATATAGCTCTCAGAGAGTTCTGGGCAGGATGACTATCTCCCGCAGTAATTCATGCCCGTATACTTTGGGGCTCAGCCGCTCACAAGCGCCACTTCAATTTATAGACAAATAAACGTGTTTATACAGAATCCAATAAGAGAACAACTCTCCGTCCGGCTCCTTAAACACCGGCGGCTTTTAGGACAGATACTCCCTTTAGAATTATTAAGGCCCATTCACATTACAACGGCCGATTGGTGTACGGCTGCCGCACGGCAAAAAAACACACTGTTAAAGTATTACAGCCGGCAAGTATCGGCCGGCTGGTCGTGGTAATGGGAATGGACCTTTACCTTGACAGGGACAGAGGTCATCCCCGTGCGGACGCTCCTTGTGGATCTCCTACTCTCAATGGAATCCCAATACAATTCTTTTAGCTCCCAGGATACATATTATAGAAATTATCTCAATTGAAATACACATTAGAATATTCCAACCATTCACAATTACATCATTTTATTCTTCATGTTACTGTTTAATAATAATTGTAACTTTTATAAAATAATGCTTGTCATAGATTTATTCCACGAGAAATTAAAGAACCATACAAAGTAGAAGAGCATATCAGTTATCTTAAAACAGCTTTTACCGTTACCACATCTATGAAGTTTTTAAATGATCATGAGTGTGTTTACAAGAATCATGGTGTGGATGAAAATAGAAACCTCTGTTTTTCCATCCAAACGAAAAAAGACTTGATCCATTTGTGTACCTAAAATACAAATGTGGACGAAAGCAACAGTGTTTTTATAGACTCCCCTGTTTATTTCATCCCTTAAATCCATCGAGGTCCGTCTTTCATTTTGTGCCGAGCATGCAGGAACATACAAACAGCGAAAGATGATACTAGCCGGGAGCTTCCAGGACACCTATACTTCTTGTACCCATTCTTTGCCTCAGGTTCTCGTTTTTTTCATCGATATTCAAGGTGATGCCATTCTAAACTAAAGATTTAGAGCACTTCCGAACAAACAAGCATCACAACAGATATATTGTGTAACACATTTTTAAACAGTTAGTTTGCTAGTTATTTTTTTTTAACCTGTTAAAAAATGTAGAATGCAGCAGCAGGTAGAAGGCCACAAATGTTCTCGTGTTACCTGTTCTCGACTGTTTTACTGTTAACCATGTCTTGAGATGCTGGATAAATAACATCTTTAAAAAGAAAAAAATACAATTTTACTCTCAGAGCATTCTTATCGCCGTCATGTATTTAGACATTTATGAGCACTATAACAGGTGGACCCCTATTCATGTTCTATCGATATTTTGTATTTAAAAAATATAATTTCACTGTAATTAAATTTGCCAGTTTTCTGACAATTTTCCTATATTGTATGAAGTGATGTAGCCTACTAAGGGGACTTTGTCTGATTGGATATTAATATCAAAGCTATATTCTCTGAGTTAACGTCGGTGGAAAAAACAAATTTTCCACATTTTATTCCATTCTTTTCCAACCAATCTAAAAAAGTCATTTGACCGAAATTCTGTCCAGTTTGTTTTTGCTACAGGGCTTCTAAAAACGTCCTTATTTGTATTTGGATCGAGGAACCGCCCGAACCCTTTCTTATGATGACTTCACTTATTATCGCACATCGGCGGATGTTTTCGCTCGAATGTATCTACGCCAAATTCTTGTATAAACATATAACAGCAGCAGAGAATTGAAGAATTCAGTCCCACAAGTTATAATATGGGTAAGTTCATAATAGCTGAGAATGCAGCTTTAACTGAAAACTAAGTAGTAACTTAACTATAAACTACTATTAAGATTTTGTGAATTTTGCATTACTTTCTACCCCCTTCAACTAAAAAGAAGAGATTTGACATCAAAGAGACACTGCTTTGGAAAATGCATAATGAAATGTTTGAGTATGGTATGGATCCTCTAACTTCAGGGCCAGGGGTCCAGTACTAGATAGAACAAGGGAGCCAAGACCTGGAGGTCACTGGCAGACATTTAATATCGATCATTCTATAACCAGCTGTCTTACAGATATTACAAGTTGTATATGAATGAAGGGGCCTTCTAATTACTAACATATTGATAGTCTCCGAAGGAATTTCATTATCTCACTATCAGCAAGTACCTTAGGGACCCCCTGGAAGAGCTATGGCTACCATAGAAGAGGGCCGCTCCCTTTTCTGGCATAAAGTGTTATTGCTATCCATTGAATGTATACATACCCGACGGGCAAACGAACGCAATTCTGCGCGATTTTTAATGCGCAATCATCTCGCCAGAGTTCTGTGATGAGCGTGGACGCTTTTCACGCAATAATTATTGCGCAATGATCACGAGATGGTCACGCTAAGGATATAACGCTATATTATTGCAAAAAATAGCAAATTCTTATGGCATTTTGAGCGGGATATTTATATACTATCATTCCAATTCCTTAGATTAATAACATCTGAAATAAATGTGACGATTCATGGCAGTTTCATTTTCCTGCCCTGGCAGAGACAGTATATTATTTTCTTACAGAAAAGTTGGAAGGGTTTCATTAGTCCCTAAATTTCGAAGAGAGTTTAGGGTATAGTCCATGTATTGTCCTCTCTATATGCATCATTTTCATCAATTATACCATGATCTTTGGGAGCCTGAAGCATAGTAGCCTCCCATCTGATGTATTCCAGTAGTCAAATGGCTCTGCCCCTACCCAACCACTAGGGGCAATCTATATGTACAGTCATTAGGGTGCTTTGATCACAGCATTTTTCAATATCAAACAGGCATATAACTCACATAAACTATAGAAGTATATCACTTATACGATTCCTATGTACATTATGTGGAATATCTAAAGTGCTATAAATGCCACATAAATGTGTTAACGTCACTTTTATTGTAAAAGAAATTGTAAATGCACCCCAGTTAGCCAGAAGCGCCACCTGGTGAAAACTGTACCATCACCTGGTGAGGACAAGTGGCATAATGGTAAAGGGTAAGGGTAATGGGCTATTCCCAATATTTCGAACATATATAATAGAATAATTTTCAATTTACAAATTTCTTTGACTTGGTGTCAGAAATAAATTATTATCTTTGGTAACTGCTCTATCATATTAAATATCATTTAACATGCACAAACTTTATATGTAAAGAAAGCTGAGGAAATAAGGAATTTAACCATATGCATCATTTTGGTCTCACTAGTAGCAGGCGTGCATTAGCGCCGCGTGTAACTGTTACGCATATTATACTCTGTGTATGTCCCAATACTAGACACAATGCATGACACAAAAAAAATAAAATAAAAAATAAAAAGATAATGATTTAGCTAATATGGAGGTACCATTATATTGTTTAGTCGTGTGTAGGGGTTTCTATGACTCAGTGTCAGAGACTGAGTATAAGTGTCAGAGAATGCAGTGTCAGATGTGCCACAGTAGTGTGAATGCTAGGTGAGTAAGTAGTGCCAGGTATTGCGTCCTGTTGTGGCTGCATTATAATGGGTATTTAAGTGCGATTTTGAATGCGCATTGTATGTGCAATTGAAATCACACCCATAGGCCTATTATTGACTTTTAAAGAAAACATGTAATTTCAGATAAAATTGGTTGAGTAACACATGTTTAAAACGAAAATAAATGAATATAAATGAGAACTTGATCCAACACAAGTGTGAGGCAACCAACAACATAGGAGGAAATAAACGCAATGGATTTCACATAATGGTTGCTAATGGCATGTCCATTTCACTGTGATTCATAGCCATAAGTATCACACTTCACTAGTTTGCAGTCAATCACAAAATGATCGCAGTGCTATCACACTCAATTGCACTCAGTGCCCGTCGGGTACATGTTGACATACATAATACACAAATATCAGCAACATGTTAGTTTCATCTAAACTCAATTGAGTTTCTTTTTTTAAGGTTTCCCCCGCCGAAGGCGGTACGAGCGCCGAAGGCGCTTGTAGGGGAGAGCGGGGTGAAATGGGACAGGGGAGAAATGGGACACCCTCTAATTAAGCTTGAATTAATTGCATCAGGATGAGCAAAAATCGATATTTATTGCCTCCATTGTCTCCAATTTAACATATGTAAATATGGTCTCACTGCTGTTAATAACACAATTTCTAGAGGAATATTGGTGTTTTGTGTCACAAAAAGATCTTTTTTGCTTGACCGAACGATTTATATCACAGATTTTCTTCTCAAACCACAAACATGCAATATAGTCAATATTACTATTTAAATTGTTGAGAAAGTCCCCATATCAGATTTTGACCGCAGGAAAATATTTAGAGCATGATATAAACTTTTGTCATGAAAAAACCCTACTGGGGAGAAATGGGACAAAGCCATGGGGGAGAAATGGGACGGTCCTGGAGTGTCCCATTTCTCCCCGCACATACTGTTGTGTTTTCTTCCAAGACATATATATATGTATTTAAAGATAAGGAATATATGATAATTGTATCTGTAGTGGGTCTGCCCATCAAACATCCACAATGCCTACCACCACTACATTTTTCATTGATTACCTGACACTTTTTTTCTCTTTATGGTATATCATTTTGAAATTTCGCCCCAAAATGGGGAGAAATGGGACAGTCGAGGGAGAAATGGGACACAACCCGGGGTGGTAATTCCAGCAAAGCTGACTGGCTCATCAGTTATCCTGTATTTATTCTTAGAACCTTTCTATAGCCTTTGCAACTTCAAGAAATCCATGGATTTCTTGAAGTTAAATGAGTTCGGTGGCATATGTACCATTTTTCCCTGACGCGTTCCATCTCTCCCCAACGTGTCCCATTTCTCCCCGGGTTGTGTCCCATTTCTCCCTCGACTGTCCCATTTCTCCCCATTTTGGGGCGAAATTTCAAAATGATATACCATAAAGAAAAAAAAGTGTCAGGTAATCAATGAAAAATGTAGCCTACAATAAAGAGTGATCCTATATGTCCCTCAGGAAAGGTCATGCATTTAATTGCTTCTAATACTTTCCATTCAGGGAGTACAAACACTGTGCATCACTCATAGTGTCCCATTTCACCCCGCTCTCCCCTACTGGGAAACCTTATATAGGTTCCAGTTCTTGCCGCCTGTTCTTTGCACATCCGCGTTGCCCCCTTATAAGGGAAACCTGACTCCGCCTGTTCCCACCTGAATTTCTGACGCAATTGCGTAAACATCGCGGTGAATTTACGCTCCCGCAAATTGATAAAAATCGCTATTTCTACTCAAAATAAATTGCCAAAAACATGAAATTCAGAAAGGGCATGCTTTTCTACCCCTACATATGTGTTTATATCAAGGTCAGTTTATAAATAAGGCTTATATAAGCGAAAAATTTCAGTTGGCCTAAGTAAGTAAACAAAAAGATTGCCAAATTAGGTCTGCGGTACATTATCGAGTCAGGTTGCAAGAAAATGTACAATTCGCCTGCACCATTCCTCTCAGATTTGAGAAAGAAATCAGGTGCAAAATACAGTTTAACATAACCAAGCAGATTCATTCAATAAATCTTACACCAAATATACGGTACTGTAGTAGGCCTATAGCTAGTATTTTTCGTTTTTCAGAGTAAATTAGCAAGATTTACCAAATGTGTAGAGCCAACGATTGTACATTTTCTGATGACCTGACCCTATTGGGTTGGGCCAGGCGTATCGCAGGGATCCAGCGAAATTATAAAAAGCGCTATTTCTACTCCAAATACATTGTAAAGATGTTTAAATTCTGAAAGAGCTTGCTTTTCTACCCCTACAATTTAATTTTATCAACATTGCATTAAATAAAGAAGTACATTATTGGCTTATATTGCGTCGTAGCCGGCATATCACGGAGAAATTACGCTCCCGCGAAGTACTAAAAAACGCTATTTTTACTCGAAATACAGTGCCAGTATATTGAAATTCTGAAAGAGCATGCTTTTCTACCCCTGTATATTTATTTTAATCAACATTTCTATTTAAATAAGGAAGATATGAAGGAAAGTCTACTGTATATTGATGCTGATGCCGGCGACGACGCAATAATGCAGGCCTACTTTGGCAATAAGTGCGTCGTGACGTCTTCTTATTTATGCAACGCTAGCAACGCAACTGAGTCCTTGACAACGCATTTTCCCGCGTGGAGTGGGGAAAGAAAAGAGGATCGAAGTGAGGGTGTATGTGGTGTGGGGGGGGGGGGGGGGGTTAGGATTTTGCCTATAATAGAACAAAGGGATTCGGGGGAAACCGTTGTTTCCTTGGTCACAACCAAAATTTCTTGTTTATATCAACTTCGATTCCTACTGCATGAAACAATGCTGAACTGCAAGCTGATTGTGCAGTATATTATAGTATTGTCATGAACCCGTAAAGCACATTTTTATCAGCAAGACCGACCTTTGACTGAACAACCTCAAAGTAGGTTCTCTGATGAAATGAAAAAAGTATTATATTTCAACATCCGTGCAGGTGAACCATCACTGGATATATTGGCGACATAGCCATAGCAATGCCTCCTGGGAACCACACCCCCCTTGGTCCCGTTTATGGTGCCCTCCCAATGTTTACATCGTACGTCATAGTCTCATGTGATCCACGCCCACCTCTTCCCTTCCACTCTCTAACGCCCACTTACCCAAGTTGCACGTACACATTTTTTGTGGTGTTATTTGAGTCTATTTGAATATTTCTTCAAGATAGGGAGATATTGTATGCCTTGTGGCATCGAGCATGAAGCTCCTACTGGCATCCAATGCAATCACAAGCTTATTGCTGAAGTACAAGCAATTGAAGGTGATAAAACTAACAAACTCACCGATTGTGTTGAAGGACTGGAGTCGATGGTCAGTCGCATTTTGACCATGGGAAATGACCATAATTATATAAATAATAAATAATATACATTTTCAAAGCATCTTGAAGGCATTTGATAGAGACCATTCAATTCTGAGTTCTTTCGAATTTTGTGTAGAAAAATATATTCTAAAAAGTCTGCTTCAGATTTTTTTTTATTTGATTTGATTTAACAAATTAATTCCCCATGACTCGAAAACTGCTTGAGATAGGATGGAAAACCTTTTATTTCTGGGTTAGTTACTGTATTGTGTACTCAAATATATTTTCAAAACTCCTCTAAACCCCTCATATTGAGCTCCAGAATTTTTCTCTTTTTTCCCCATTTTTCAACATTTAAATCCATTTTACATGACAAATGCCAGAGATTTGATGGAAAATGTTTATTTCTGGGTTAGTTACTGTGTTGTGTACTAGAACATATTTTAAAAAGTCTACTAAATCTGTCATATTGAGCCCCAGAATTTTTTTTCATTTTCTTCTATTTTTTAACATTTAAATCAACTTTATTCAATTAGTGCAAGGTATTGGATGGAAAACTTTTTTTCTTGAGTTATGCACGAGAATATGCAAAATAATTATAGTACCCCCGATAGGGGAACGAAAATTCATTTCTAGCCTACTTATGGTATATTGGCTCATGGCCTTCAAGCTCTGGAGAAGAAGCCTGAGTCTTCAGGGGGATAAAGAAATAATGAGTTGCCAGTGCAAACCTATTCTAAAAGGTCATGCATGCACATACCACATAGTATTAAGGTGAAATAATTTATTACATTTATACCAACGAGTCTGTTGGTTGTCTTTTAATTTTGGTAATGTAGGTCAGAGGCAATTTCTCATAAATAACATTTCATGGTGTTGATGCCATCGAATTAAAAATATCTGTCACTTCAGCAACATTGCTTCCACCTTAAAACCAAATTCAACGGTCACGCAAAGCGTACTCTATTTTCCTGTCAGTCCTACGCATTATTCTTGTTTTTTCTAATGCATTCAGGCAATCAATGCTACACGAAATGTCAGGCAAATGTCAATGTCACAAAGACACTAAACTGCTTGAATTCTTTCACGGAAGAACACCTGTAAACTGTTTACTGAATGGGCTTATTTTAACGCCCACGTCTTTTGGGGGATATAGTAGACCTCTTTGTAGACGCCATTTGTTAAGGAGAATATTTCTATAACTTTGTATTCAAAGCTTTTTTATTCAGCCAAGACAATATGTATCATGTACAATATTTTCAGTAATCACTGATTCTCTACAAAGTCTCTATATTGTTTAGAAATAGCATGAAAGAAAAAGTAATCCACACCCGGAATATGCTATATAAAATAATTAAAAACATCAATTTAAAACCGTCACCGACGCATTTTTCAAAATTATGAAGTCAATGCAGGGTTTCTTATTACCACAAAAAGTTAACCAATAATCAATATAATCATAGCATCCACACGAGCAGGCTTAATAACCTCGTAAAAGTGACTAATAAACTCTGCTCAATAAAGATTTAAAAGAAAATAAATCTAACTCCCTTGATAACCGAGGACCTAATTAAACTCAAAGATGAACCAGACTATTACCTGAAATTGCATTTAAAAATCACCAGGAACGATAAATTGCTACTACTACAACCAGAAAGAGAGCTAATAAATCATTTACAAATTATTTCAGCGTAGTAGGCGTTGAGATTTACAATAGCACACCAAAATCTGCCAAAAACTCTAAAAGCAACAGTGGGATTAACTGAACCACTTAAACTTAATACAGTACCCAATAAACGTCTTATTGATCGTACGTATAAGTATACTATTATCCATAAAGCAGACTACATACCACTGGCCCTATGATTTGGATGATGGGCAACACATGCATGAAATTACATTGAGATGCATACAAAATGGCTTGTTATGTTGTCTTAATTGTTCTACAAACTTTGTTTGATCATTAGCCATCAAACAAAGGCTGGAAGACCTGGATTTTATCCAGAAGCCTGGTCACCTATTTGTCTAAACTTTCATACTTGTACCTGTATAACCTCAGACAAATAAAGTATTTTTCAATTCAATTCAATTCTAAATGTAATAAAAAAATATGCTGGGGAGACTCTGCAACACCACTAATAATGATATAGAACGAAGACAAGGTTTGGCCATGAACCCAGCAAAGCAAGAATATTTGACATGATATCCATTTATAACAATACTATAGGAAAAATACTTCTAAAAAGGAAAGTGAGAGGAAGGTATAACCATATTCTCCCAAGCTACCGTAGTGTGACATTGTTGTTGGCGCTGAACATTATCCTGCTTTGCATTGACAAACGAGAGAATCCTAACAATAAGTCTAATCATAGAACTAGACCCATGCACTACTATGGTCTAATCTAAAGGATTCCGGTAAACGTGAAGCCATATACCCGTCCATCGGAAGAGACTTGTTGAAATAAATGATAAAAGTATTTCTTCCTTTAAGTTGATTGAGCAAAGGGTAAAAGGATTGTTTATTTTGTTAAGACAAAACGCTATATAGAATAGAACGATCCTCAAGTTATATATACCTGTATTCATGGTTCGCAATTTGGACAAAAGGGTTGCATGACTCTGAGAAACTCGGGTCTCCCGTCACACGACCTATTCTTATGCTATAAGGTCCTTTTAATTCGGTCCTTTTATATAATTCCCATGTTCTTAGGTAGTCTGTGGAACAAGGCTATACGATAGGTATCGTCTGAGTGAGAGGATTTGGAATGAAATTTCAGCCCTGCACAACAGCCTTTCCCTTTTTATTGTTCCAAGTCCACAGATATTATGCGAGGATGTTCCAGACAAAAACAAACTTGTAATGCCCCTTCCTTGATTGATTAATAGTTGGGGGAAAGGCTCGTGGAAAAGAAAGTTTTAGAGATTTGGAATGTTGCTTTTTCAATCGTTGCAAGTACACTATTCATCTCCCGTCTTGCTTATTCTCTCTCCCTCCCTCTCTCACTCTTCACTCTCCCTTTCTCCCGCTGTTCTCTATCCGTCTCGCTGGTTCTCCAGAGACAATTTGGAGATGAACTAGTCTTTGGATACAGGAGAAACCCGAATATCAGTAATATGTTTGTTTTTAATAATATCTAACCCCAATTGAAGGTTTTTTTATAGCATATATTTGATTTGCACTGCATGAAACAATGCTGAACTGCAAGTGGATAGTGCAGTACATTCATCGTTGATCGTTGATGTTGATCGTACATATCTATGATTCATACTGCATGAAACAATGCTGAGCTGCAAGCGGATTGTGCAGTACATTCAGTATTGTATATATAAGGAGCCAATATAACACTCATTTTCATGAGGAAGGTCAACTTTTGATGAAAAAACAACAACAACTCAAAATCCCCAAAAGAATAACGAGCCTGTTGCCAGTGCAAACGTATACGTATTGATTAATTAAGAGAAGGGCGAATAATCATGGGTGATCACCAATATACGCACGACGATAGGAGTTATTAGCCCTTCTCCTAAATTAATTAATGTATCCCACGCCTGTATCACAGCTTGCTCCCAATCGTAAAATGATAAGAATTCCATCCTCAGATGTATTCGCTGATTTTATCTTTTATATGATGCCACAATGGAGGCAGGTTCTGGTGGCATCAATCTTGAAATCTCTTGGATTAATTTTTATTTCAGGGACCGCGGAAATTTACTATTGTTTTCCATGGGAGTCTATTTGGGAGTCTATGGGAGTCTATTTTCTGTATTTTTCCCCATAGCAAACGATTGAATCATGTGATTTTCTTTAAAATCTGCATATACATAGTAGACATGTTATTTTACCCTGCCAGTTAAAAAGGACCGGGGTTAATTGTCGGGCATAAAGTTATTCAGCTGAACTTGTATCTCAACGAGTTGAAAAAAAAGCCGGGTACATGTGCCATCTTCAACCCTGAAAAATATTTTTCCAAGTATGTTTAACCCTGTTCTTTTATTTGTGAGAATAAAACAGTTTGTCAGCTATGTTTCGAGGAATTTACAAGAAACAAATCGCATTCTTCTGTCTAAAATGTTGTAAAAACTGACAATTTATGCTTTTCAGAGTACTAGTAGTAAAGTACCTAAATATTCTCTATATATTATAACCTTTGAAATGCAATGGTATATTTAAACCTGACCTAAACCTTACCTGACCGTAACTATCCTGTTAAAATCTAAAGTACTATGGACTTTTTACTGACTGCATCCTGATAATAGATCAAATTCTTGAAGTTTGAAGTGAAGTTTGTGTACATTAAGAGAACATATTTCGAGGGAAACCCATTTACTTTGAGACATGTGGTTCTTACCCCACATCCCCAATCCTCTGTCTATCCCCTGCTTGCCTACTTGGAGACTCATTTTATTGCACTCTCATCAAATTGCACCTCCCCCATTAGGCGCTCACAGTAATAATGGTTAGCTTTCTCCAAGATACCAACGAGAGTGGAAGAAGACATCAACCCAACTCAATAGTCAACTCAAATTTATCTAGGAAAGAGCTTAGAGTTGATTGTTGGAGCTCAGAGTTGATTATTCATTCAATAATCAACTCCACTCAACAATCAACCCAAACGTCACCATCATTTCAGTACAATAATCCATTTGTACTGTCTGACCAGTAAATTCATCCCGAATAATGCATCCAAACTTTCTCTCAAAAGCCCTTAGAGTGGGATATTAATAACTCATATACATGTATGTATAACTACAACTATGTTATGTAACATTACGTAACACTGCTCAACCTAATTATATTTAATTAATCATCAATTATCACCTATTATATTATTATATATAATCTCTGATTACGGTAATACAATAGCATTGTTCTATGCAAGTCTACTGGTCAGGATCTGCCTCTATGTTACATAATAAATAGGCCTATTCCTAGCGCCATGGACAACGCCCACTATGCATATCACTGTACAAGGATGCTCCCATAATAAAGGACAGTTGATTCTCTGACCTACACAAGGCCACACATCTTTTTGTGGTCCTCTCTACTTCTCATAATCAGCACATAAGTACATGTATGTAAACTTATTTACTATACACGCATTGCTCTGAAAACAATGTATCTAGAGTGATTTACGCATGGTATGTATGTCACTAATGATTTACGTGGGGTTGTCATGGCAACCAATTTGTTTTTTTACTACGATTACCGATCAAATTCAAATCAATGACTCGATGTGTTTCTATATTCATGATTGAAAGCATGTATAATCATCGGTTAAGTATGTATATTTGTGCATGTCTGTATGTATGATTGTATCAATCTACATATTATATGTATGAAACAAAATATGGTTTGATGTATGGACTTATTTTGAAACCTATGCCATGCTATAATTTCAGTATTCATAATCCTTTTCCCCTGAGGAGGGATCTTGCAAACAAACTTTGTAACACTAATACGACTGTCTCGAGTTTCTTAGGGTATTAGCAATAAAAACGTGACTTCTTAAAGCCATTCAGTTAGCATGGCTATCTATCATACGAGTCCGGAAGTACTTTATAGTCTGTGCACCACAATTCTTCCAGATGAGTGCCTGACATATCATATTTTATTGCTCCCATGCAAGGCATCAATAGCAGGTTCGCATCCTGCCATGCAATCGGTAGCTTAGCTTTTTCCTGACCACCCCTATCTTTTCTTCTGCCCTACAAAGGCTTGCCAAAATTGACAGAGCTATTTTCCCAGCCGATAATTTGAAAATACTGGTCGGTCCCGTTCGCAGAGGACTGCTTTTGAGTGTTTCTTCCAACATGTGCTATGAATGCTAATGAATGGCGCAGCGTTAACATTATTCATATCTTGTTGATTATTTCGAGTTGTAGATGTTCCAATATATTTCATATATGAAATCTAAAGGTGGAATATGACGATCGTTCAATCACCTCCCAACACATTTTAGGGTTATTCCTGCCATACAGCACCTTAGTTCGAGACCTCTAATTTATTTTCGATACACTTGATGTATAGCACCCAAAGGCTCTTGCTTCTTCATTATTTATTTTTCTTAGCAAAGCAGACTGATTTGTCAATACGCTATTTTGGGAATATTTTTGTCAGTACTATTATTATCAACAGCTGGAATTTGTTTGCTGTTTCCAGGCTAATCATAGCTTGTGCAAATAATTTTTATAGTTTTGAAGCTACCATGGGATGATTAGCAGATATCTTCCCAGTCATCAAGACTGGCAATTATTGTCATTTTGTTAATTAAAATATCTGAGGAAATCATGAAATAGAAATTTATGTCATGATCGGGGGTTGTACATGCTGCAAATGAGTGGATACATGCTATCATATATTGTCAAATGGATCCAACATGAAAATATGACGTTTTTTTAAGCCTAATTATAAGAAGCTATAGGCTCCCTATTGTTTGACGTGACGCTCGCTCATGACGTCACGCCCATTCATGACGTCATACACAATCCATGGCGCCGTTCATTAGCCAATGAGCTATATACGCTTGTCTAGCGCTTTGGCATCAAAAAGCAATATGTATGGATGTATGGATATGTATGTATCATTGGAGAGAAGCGAGGTAAATAAATAGTTTGTTTATGCTTTTTATTTTTTGTTTATGCTTTATTATTTGTTCACCCTCTTCCTCCCCTCCTCCTCTCCAATACCCCCACCCTCTCCCTCCCCTCTTCTCCACTCTCCCACTCCTCTGCATGTAGTTAGGTCCCACTGGAAATGACGTAGTAGGTTGTGGGAAATGACGTAGTATCCCACAGGAGCTTTCCCAGGCCTTGAATAGAGTGTGGAGATCCCAATTTAAAAAATGCTTCAAAATCCCATTTTCACCCCAGATACCTTCACAAACCACATATATATATGTCCTCTAACACAGGGTTGACGGACCTGTACAAACCAAAAAAGCAGATGGGGACATCCCAGATTCCCAGAACATGCGTGACAAAAAACCCTTCTACACTGTAACGGTGTGGCCGGTGGTGATCCGCAATAAACCGGAACAGTACCGGACGCATATATGCCTGCACAGTTCCGTCCTATTGTTCCGGTATGTGCGTTCAGGTAATACACAGGCTTGTGCCGTTACTGCATGCAGGTAGCGGCCGGCACTGTGCCGGTGCTACAGTAGCTTTGGACAGTTGTCTGGTGCAGGTAGATGACGTCACTGTGCCGGTTTATGAAAGTTGTATGAGGGGGCGGGGGCACGGGGAGGGGAGGGGGGGGGGGTTAAAATAGCTAAGCTTGTTGTAGCATACCATGAAGTACTTTTAATCACAAGGCGAATTTACAGTTATGTCAAAATAGTTTGGTCGCATATGCATGAATGCCATGCCAGAGTGCCAGTGATATATCGCACATCATTACAATCTGTGAGTTGCACATGCAAGTTAGGGCTTCATGGGTAGAGCCAAAACTGAGATATCCAAGGTCAAAGTAAGGGGATTTATGTTCAGCGTACCATCCTTAAATACAGGCATTCATAATTATCTGATCTTAGTGGAATTTGACACACATTTTATAATTTATTAGGGCCATAACATATCAAAAGGTGGGTTGATTTCTGTCGTAAACTTTTATTTCTCACCCTGAGAACATCATCAAGAAAATAAGTACAAACATGGTGCTCAGCAGTTGTAACCTGGTCGCATGGAAGTTATGCCACAGATATAAATAACAGAGACTAATCTAGATGCTTATTGTTTTAAGATTGAACAGAAAATATATGAATACATGAACCTTAGAATATGTGGAACTGGTAATTAATACAAATACATCATTTCTATCATATATTCCAATGTGTACATGATATGCACATGAGATACGCACATGTATTATAAGATTTAATATTTATTAAAGCAATAATATTATTGTTCTTTCTTTTATATTGAGACAATGACGTTGATCTATTAATGTAATACTTATATAATATATTCAGAATTGATTGACCGGCACTGTCCTATTAAACCTATTATTTAACCTATTAACCTATTATTTAAATTCGATTTCAAGTAGTCGCTATCGACTAATCAACTAAAGACAACAAAGAATCAAGACCATCAAGAAAGAAGTAATGAACTCTAAAAACATCAAGGAGTTATCGATGTCCGAAAAGTTCCAAAACAGTCACATAAAAACTTAGCAGGAGATAACTTATATGAGTATTCTCCAAACCAAGACTGGTCATAATTTGACACTAATATTCGTCAACACCAACAAAAAGACTATTTACACACCCAATAGTGGGGACGAACTTAATCAAAGACATTATTTTCTTTTTCTTCATGATTGTGAACTCACATCTGATATTACATTTATTTGTCAAAATCATTGCTTGTTTATTTAAGGGCTACCTGGAAAATCTCCAACGGAGAGGGAGTAATAGCCCTGTTCTTATTGTCACTATGTACATGTATATGCTGATATGGAATAAAAGTTGTATAATAATAATAATTATTCATTCACTGTACTTTCCAAAGGAGGAGATACATGGTCATTATGAAGAAAAGGTACTGTTGCAGATACAGGAGAAGGTACTGGACAAGGGGACGTGCACGAGGAGGTACAGGGGGACATACAGGAGGATGTACAGGGGGACGTACAGGAGGATGTACAGGGGGACGTACAGGAGGATGTACAGGGGGACGTACAGGAGGATGTACAGGGGGACGTACAGGAGGATGTACAGGGGGACGTACAGGAAGATGTACAGGGGGACGTACAGGAGGATGTACAGGGGGACGTACAGGAGGAGGTACAGGGAGACGTACAGGAGGGGGTACAGGAGGTACAGGAGGACGTAAAGGAGGAGGTACAGGGGGACGTACAGTAGGGGGTACAGGGGACGTACAGGAGGAGGTACAGAGGTGATACAGGAGGAGGTACAGGGGGATGTACAGGAGGAGGTACAGGGGGACATACAGGAGTACGTAGAGGGAGACATACAGGAGGGGATACAAGGGGAGACATACAGGAGGTACAGAGGGACATAGAGGAGGGGGCAGAGGGGGATGTACAGGAGGAGGTACAGGGGTGATATAGGAGGGGGTACAAGGGGATACAGGAGGGGGTACAGGGGGATACAGGAGGAGGTACAGGAGTAGGTACAGGGAGACGTACAGGAGGGGGTACAAGGGGATACAGGAGGTACAGGGGGACATAGAGGAGGGGGTACAGGGGGATAAAGGAGGGGGTACAGGGGGGCATATAGGAGCGGGTACGGGGGGATGTACAGGAGGAGGTACAGGGGGCATATAGGAGGGGGTACAGGAGGATGTATAGGAGGAGGTACAGGGGTGATATAGGAGGGGGTACAGGGGACGTACAGGAGGAGGAACAGGGGGATACAGGAGGGGATACAGGGGACGTACAGGAGGAGGAACAGGGGGATACAGGAGAAGGTACAGGGGGACATACAGGAGGGGGTACAGGGGGACGTACAGGAGGAGGTACAGGGAGACATACAGGAGGGGGTACAAGGGGATAAGGAGGTACAGGGGGACATACAGGAGGGGGTACAGGGGGACGTACAGGAGGAGGTACAGGGAGACGTACAGGAGGGGGTACAAGGGGATAAGGAGGTACAGAGGGACATACAGGAGGGGGTACAGGGGGGCATATAGGAGGGGGTACAGGAGGAGGTACAGGGAGACGTACAGGAGGGGGTACAGGGGGAATACAGGAGGAGGTACAGAGGGACACACAGGAGGGATACAGGGGGATACAGGAGGAGGTACAGGGGGACGTACAGGGGGACGTACAGGAGGGGGTACAAGGGGATACAGGAGGTACAGAGAGAGATACAGGAGGGGGTACAGGGGGATGTACAGGAGGAGGTACAGGAGTAATATAGGAGGGGGTACAGGGGGACATACAGGAGGAGGTACAGAGGGACATACAAGAGGGGGTACAGGGGGATACAGGAGGGGGGTACAGGGGGACATACAAAGGGGTATACAGGGGACATACAGAAGGAGGTACAGTGAGACATACAGGGGGGGATACAGGGGACATACAGAAGGAGGTAAAGGGGGACATACAGGAGGGGGTACAGGGTGATAGGAGAGGGAGGGGAGATGAAGGGTGAGGGGGTTAGTGGAGGATAGGGAGGGCTGAGTAGAGGAGAGAGAGGGGAGAGATTGGGTGAGGGCATGAGTAGAGGAGAGAGAATGGTGAGATAGGGTGAGGGTATGAGTAGAGGAGAGAGAGGGGTGAGATAGGGGGAGGGTATGAGTAGAGGAGAGAGAGGGGTGAGATAGGGGGAGGGCATGAGTAGAGGAGAGAGAGGGGTGAGATAGGGTGAGGGTGTGAGTAGAGGAGAGAGAGGGGTGAGATAGGGTGAGGGTGTGAGTAGAGGAGCAAGAGGGGTGAGACAGGGTGAGGGTATGAGTAGAGGAGAGAGAGGGGTGAGATAGGGTGACGGTATGAGTAGAGGAGAGAGAGAGGGGTGAGATTGGGTGAGGGCATGAGTAGAGGAGAGAGAATGGTGAGATAGGGTGAGGGTATGAGTAGAGGAGAGAGAGGGGTGAGATAGGGTGAGGGTATGAGTAGAGGAGAGAGGGGTGAGATAGGGTGCGGGTGTGAGTAGAGGAGAGAGAGGGGTGAGAAAGGGTGAGGGTATGAGTAGAGGAGAGAGAGGGGTGAGATTGGGTGAGGGCTGAGTAGAGGAGAGAGAGGGGTGAGATAGGGTGACGGTATGAGTAGAGGAGAGAGAGGGGTGAGATTGGGTGAGGGCTGAGTAGAGGAGAGAGTGGGGTGAGATTGGGTGAGGGCTGAGTAGAGGAGAGAGAGGGGTGAGATAGGGTGAGGGGGTGAGTAGAGGAGAGAGAGGGGTGAGATAGGGTGAGGGTATGAGTAGAGGAGAGAGAGGGGTGAGATAGGGTGAGGGTATGAGTAGAGGAGAGAGAGGGGTGAGATAGGGTGAGGGGGTGAGTAGAGGAGAGAGAGGGGTCAGATAGGGTGAGGGTATGAGTAGAGGAGAGAGAGGGGTGAGATAGGGTGAGGGTATGAGTAGAGGAGAGAGGGGTGAGATAGGGTGAGGGTGTGAGTAGAGGAGAGAGAGGGGTGAGATAGGGTGAGGGGGTGAGTAGAGGAGAGAGAGGGGTGAGATAGGGTGAGGGTATGAGTAGAGGAGAGAGAGGGGTGAGACAGGGTGAGGGGGTGAGTAGAGGAGAGAGAGGGGTGAGATAGGGTGAGGGTATGAGTAGAGGAGAGAGAGGGGTGAGACAGGGTGAGGGTATGAGTAGAGGAGAGAGAGGGGTGAGATAGGGTGAGGGTATGAGTAGAGGAGAGAGAGGGGTGAGATAGGGTGAGGGTATGAGTAGAGGAGAGAGAGGGGTGAGATAGGGTGAGGGTGTGAGTAGAGGAGAGAGAGGGGTGAGATAGGGTGAGGGGGTGAGTAGAGGAGAGAGAGGGGTGAGATAGGGTGAGGGTATGAGTAGAGGAGAGAGAGGGGTGAGATAGGGTGAGGGTATGAGTTGAGGAGAGAGAGGGGTAAAATTGGGTGAGGGGATGAGTAGAGGAGAGAGATTGGGTGAGGGGGTGAGTTGAGGAGAGAGAGGGGTGAGATTGGGTGAGGGGATGAGTAGAGGGGAGAGAGGGTGAGGGGATGAGTAGAGGAGAGAGATTGGGTGAGGGGGTGAGTTGAGGAGAGAGAGGGGTGAGATTGGGTGAGGGGATGAGTAGAGGGGAGAGAGGGGTGAGATAGGGTGAGGGTATGAGTAGAGGAGAGAGAGGGGTGAGATAGGGTGAGGGTGTGAGTGGGTGTGAGTAGAGGAGAGAGAGGGGTGAGATAGGGTGAGGGTGTGAGTGGGTGTGAGTAGAGGAGAGAGAGGGTAGAGATAGGGTGAGGGTGTGAGTAGAGGAGAGAGAGGGGTGAGATAGGGTGAGGGTATGAGTAGAGGAGAGAGAGGGGAGAGATTGGGTGAGGGCATGAGTAGAGGAGAGAGAATGAATGGAGGAGTGGGAGGAGATCGAGGGTATGTTAGTGGGTTAGTGCAGAAGGGGAGAGGGGAGATGTGGTAGGGGTGGGGGGTGGGGGGTTGAGCAGGTGAGTGGAGGAAGGAAGAGGGGAGATGTGAAGGGGTAGTAGTGGAAGAGGGGAGTGGCGGAAGGGAGGGCAAGTGTTAGGGAAGAGAGTGGGTTAGTCGAGAAGGGGAGGGCAAGAGAGGGTGAGGGGAGAAGAGGGGAGGGGCGGGATGGCGTGAGGGTATGCTGGGAGGTGACATTTGTTATTATTACAATCAATTCAAACATCAGCATAAAATAAGTCAGATTAATCAAGGTTTCATTTCGAAATAGAAACATTATGGTGCACAACCCATATATATATATACAATTCAATATCATATATCCACTTACAACCATCATTTCAATTATTAACACATGTTAAAAGCTTCTGATCTTGTGACGGGTAAAGGATATCTTTATATTACAAACTGAAGGCAAAATACTTAACATGAGTTGAACAATATACATTAGCATAAATAATTAATCTATATATTAAAATGATTATTACATCATCGCAAAATACTTATTTTTGTCCTGGAACATGTACAATAGTCTTCATCATGAAGTCCAAATCTGGTGAATCATATTTCTCCAATGGGTGCAGACGAATTAGAATTCCTAAACGTTACGTTGTCATCCATCTCTTTGATTTGAAATGTTTTCATAGTCTATTTGTGGTGTTGAATGTGAGTTATGCAGGGGTGCCCCTCCATCACCAGAGATAGGAACTTCCCCTGAACAAACAGACAAATTGGGTTAATATTCATTAAAAAAGGGAAATCAGTTTGGCGCAATAAATATCAATTTTGATATAGTCACAGTGGCAGTAATAGTGGCGAAAACAAAATATCTCTAATAAAACGATATTTACAATCATTTCTATTGGTTTCATGACCAATACCATATGACAGTTCTGGGCTAAAAACATGATTGAACGGGTATAATATATGAGACAAGGATCATAGTAAGGGATTTGTACTCGTAAATAACGAGTATATTTTGCTGTGGACGGGTACCATTGCTGGTGCACTCGTCCACACTTACGAGTACCAACACAGAACAAATTAAAAGATTGTAAATTCTGACAGTAACACAATGTAATTGAAAATAAAATCGAAAAGAGGCATTAAGGGCACATGACTTCCACGGGTTTTTTTTTGTCTCATTTCACTTTCTTTCCTTCTTCCCCCCCCCCCCCATCACTCTCTCACTCTCCACCCACCCCCCCACCCCCCGCAGCCTTCCCCGTCTGCCTACTCCTACACCTCTCATCTCCCCCTCTTTCTTTCTCTCTCTCACATCTATTTCCCACTCTCTCTATTTTCTCTCTCCTTACTCCCTCTTTCTCCTTGACCCCTCCTCTTTATGCATACTTACATGATTTCATTCGATTCAATATTTTATTTAATGATCTGCTAATATGCATTCTACAATGAATACAATTATCAATTATGTTTCAAACATTTTCGAAAGCATACTCCCGTCCCTCCCCCTTAATACCCTGCCCCTCCCCTTGAGGTTATTCACTACTGGTAACTGGGCTCGCGCCAGCCATTCGCCACATCGCTAATAATAGATATTAAGGTATTATATGAATTTAACACATTATCAAGTGGCGTTCTTCACATAGTTTCATAATCCTGTGTTAGATTTGCAGTAATATTTAGGGGAAGTAGCTAAAAGATTATCCAAATGCCAGCCTTCTGATTGAAAACCATTTTTGCCAAAAATAAACACAAGCTCACAACAGCCACACATTCCTCTATAACAGAGAACCTATACATCTCCAAAGCCCATCCCCGGGACCCCATCCAACCACTTGTAATCAGTAAAACATAAAACCTGGTCGGCCAGAACTGAAAAACTATTTGAAATCTAATGTTCAATGGTGAGTAAAAACTGTGTATAATAATGTTATGCAATAGATATTACTCACCTGGGTTTTTCATGAAGTTGTCCAGCATAGTAGGCTTGGGTATGGTCCCAAAACGGCCATGATAGCATGCATGGATGGTCAGTCACTAGGTCACGCGAAACAAGTGACCACACATAAGCCAGGTAAACACAAGCCAGGTTGACCTAGAAACTAAAACAATAGCAGCGCTAACAATGTGCATTGTTAGCTCTGCCTATCCATGCGAGGGTGCTAAAAATATGCATATGTCAGAGCTACCCCTCGCTAGCGCTAAAAATACAGTACTAATAAGTAACATGTGTAGCATCAAGCTATATATATATGCAATCTTATTCAATACAGTATATTATAAGGCATCAAAATGCTCATTCATGTGCATGATATTTAGCTTGTTTGAGGGGAAATTTTCATTAGGTTATGACTTTGGGGAATAAACTCTCTTTTTGTATTATTTATGTGAATCGTTTCCTTCATTTATTTTAATCGTCGGAAAATTAACTTTCCCGGGCCCTCTCTCCTCCAATATCTCTATATTTGGCCGCCATTATGTAAATAAAGTAAATAAACAGAAGCATTGTGTTGCCATCAAGTGTTGTGTTTACAAGTTGCAAAATTGAAACTTTTTAAAGCGTTTTATTCACAAGACCTCAATCAGTAAATTATAGTTTAATGAAAAGAATCCATAAGAATACACGATTCCGACGAATGTAGGTTCAAACACTGGCTGGAAAATACAAATTGTGTATTCTTATTGTCAAACATTGTCTCCTAATGAAACTATATCTGGATAGTTCATAAAACTAAAAATTATTGCTGTAGTAGGTCTATTTATTAGCTTTAAAATGAGACTAGAGGGGACAAGATCGGTGGGTTTGAAATTGTTCTGTGCCTGGTAGAGGTGAGAGGATAATTTTGAATAATGTGAGCTGTTGGAAGAGACTAAAGAAAACCTAAAGAGAACTTCTCACACATAACTGCCTGATCTGTGGTTTGAAGTATTTAGTTTATTGAATTAATGCAACTCCCATAATATCTTCAATGTATTATTCCCAATAGTCCAGTCCAAACAGAGGGCACCTCGGTTCTATGTATGAACCGCCCACCCCTGTCTAATATAAATAGGTTGGCATGAATGTTGTCTGCTCAGTTGCAAGAGAGCTCTCCTACCGTTAATGTCTATATTTTTTTTTATTTCTCTCTCCTTTATCATGCTTCATGTTTATGTATAAAATCTGACAGTGGATTTCCGCCTAAAGTAACCTTCTCACACATAATCGCCTGATATGTGGTTTGAAGCGTCTAATTTAGTAAACTAAAGCAGTTTTCTGGAATATCCGGAAACATGATTTGAACATGTTTCTATTAGATTTAGTTGTACCTTGTTCGTTTATATAAATATCTATCAAATTTATATACCAAATGTATTGTAACCATGTTGTAGCCATGGGTCATGGGGACAGGGTTGATCGGGTATATAACCCAGGTATTTTCAATATGACACAGGCCCCAGTTCTTTAACACGTGAGTGTGTGTGTGTGTGGGGGGGGGGGGGGGTAATTCAAACCAGGGAGAAGGGTTAGGTGTATTCCATAGCCTGTAATCGGGACAGGAGCTTTTGGACGATACATTTCGCTATTGCAGGAATACACATACCTGTAATCTAGAGCCAACAAGTTGGCAGTGCTTATGTAATGATGTCATTAAAAGCAATTCGTCAAAAAAACTGAGCGGACAACAACATGACCAAGGTATTTATATAGTAGCTCAGGGTGTACAGTGCAAAACAGTCACTTTTTGGACTGAACTATAGGAGTCCAGGAAGCCTGCAGAACTAGTTCTGCATTCGCTTATTATAGAAATAGTATGTAGTTGCAACGTATACATTTTTATGATTAGTTTGAGTTATTAAGTCAAACAGAGGGACTTTCAAAGATAGTGTATTTCCCCCATTCTCCTCAATCCTCATGAGGACAATGGAGGACTTAAGTAAACCTTAATTGTGATGAATCAATGTAATTGTTTATATATGCATTTTATTTTTTAATTTCACTAATATCTTCACATCTGGGACTCGGGTTTCTTTTAAACTCACACATTTATGTAGTTATTGATGCAATTCCCTGTCAATTGGTGAAAGAATTAGACATTCTAAGATCGAATTAAGCGAGAAAAGTTCGTTGGATAGGGTTTGGTGATACATAGGTTCTCTGTTATAGAGGCATGGGTGGCGGTCATGAGCTTGTGTTTATTTTCGGCGAAAATGGTTTTCGCACGGCCAAGATTCGTCCAGCCAATGTAACGTATGAGCATTAGACAAGCGTTGACAATAAGATTATATCAAGGCAACAGTTTTTGATAATATGTTCTTGTTGTGGGAACACACTGGCTGTGTTGAAGACAGATGTTTGTTAACAATAGAGTTAGAAGATAAGAAAAGCAACGGTTTTGTAGCCAAATGGGTGAAATTTATGAAATAAATACCTAGAATTGTTTTAATCTAAGGTATATGGTTGTAATGCGGCGGCCGGAGATTGGCTAGTAGTGCGGTGGAAAAAAATAGTAGAGAGATGAAAATTATTGCTGTAGTAGGTCTATTTATTACCTTTAAAATGAGACCAGGGCGGACAAGATCGGTGGGTTTGAAATTGTTCTGTAATAATTATAAGCAATCAAAAAGTGTGCGGTATGCAGCAACGTGGGCGGGGCAATAGGGCGACTCAAACAGATAAGTAGGCGTGGCCACTTTGAACCATACCATTTCACAAAGTATAAAAACGCGAGCAAACTCTTGCCACCTTTTAGTGTCTAGTGGAAAGCCAAGCAGGCAACATGTATTATTAACGTTATTACCCATTATTACATGGACTTAATAATTGCTTATAAAAAACTTTTTTAAATAATTCATCTTGTAAAATCTGTGGCGATTTCTGAACACACAATAATCTCTCTTTAAGTTTCACCTTAGCTTTCAAATGTGTGAAAATAATGCCACACCCCTATGAGTATGGGTGAGCGAAAAGGGGCATTAACAAGTGTTAAAACTTAAATGTGTGACATTGCTGCTATATTAAGTTTATTCACAGAAGCCAATGTTGGCACACAGAAATAGTACTGTGTCCAGAGAAGCGTGCATACCTAGACAGTCCTGCAAACTATAAAAATAGATTGCAGATGCAATATAAAATTTTATGATAATTTGAATCATTAAATCACCTGCGGTTAACACAAGAAACTTCATAGCTGTGGGCTGTATTTTCAAGGCTGTATTTCACTTATTGAAAAAGTGAAGTTTAAACGAAATATAAGTAGCATCTATGGGCAACATAATTATACAAGTCAAAGGAGGGAAAAAAGAAGTTTAAATGCTGTTTGTTCAGTTTGGATGATGCCTATTAATATTGGACCTTATAATTCCCATATCATTTACTTCATGTTTGAATATGCATTTTGACAAGTGCTGGGACCAACACTGTGGTAGCATTTATAAGGCCAAGCTGCTGCGTGAAAGCCATGCTCACCTCCCTCGAGCTATTACGCAATGGGATACCCAAGCTAGCGCACCGGTACAGATCGGTGATGTGCCGGTGGAGGGGAAATAGAGAGGGGGTGCTATCTGTGACGATATATAACGGCACACAAGCATTCTGTTCCGAGGCACAATCTATTTGTGCCGGTGTTTGACGGTCAGTTTTTACAGTGTAGAGCTTTATATATTATAATAGCAAAGTAGGCCTACCCGTCCTCCGGACGGTCACCCTCTTTCCTCACACTTCCCCCTCTCCCTCTTTTCCCTCCCACTCTTCTCTCACTTTCATACCTGTTTTTCTCTCCCAACCCTATCTCCAATTCCGCCCCCCTCCCCCTCCCTTCTTCCTCATGCTCCCCCTCTCTGCTTTCTCTCCCTCCTCTCTCTCCCTTCCCCTACATCTTCTTCCTTCTCTCTCCCCCCCTCTTCTTTCCTTCCCCCTCCCCCTCTCCTATTTCTACACCCTCTTCTTCACTCTCCCACCCCTCTGCATGTAGGACGGGCACCCTCTCACCCCATACTTCCGCCTCTCCCTCTTTTCCCTCCCCCTTCTCTGTCTTTCATGATTATTATTATCTTTTCTGATTATTAATAAATCTTTTACAGAGTGGGGTCGAAAAATAGATCCCAAATATGAAAAAAAACTCCAAAAATAGCATGTCGAATAATGGTACATATTTGTACATAAATGAGGATTTAAATTAAAAATGAATAAAACAAATATGCACATAATGTTTTAAACTATTTTGTGCTTGGTAGGCCTCGAAATAAGGGTGACAGCACTTTTTAGCTTGTGAAAATATCTGCATTAGAAGGAAAGTTATAGCCAAATAACCATTCCAGTAATGGTAATGATAATGGCTGCGGCAACGGTGACAGTTTATTGACCCTGCCTATATACATTATATATAAACGATTATGTTTGGAATATTTACACAAATATGTAATATTTATTCCCCTTCATTTTCTTGTTAAGTTGACTATAAAGATGAATACCTGTACATTGTTCATGAAGGATGTATGTGAGTTATGTTTAAGTAATTAGAGGCAAATCTTTAGGGATTTTAGGGTCAAATGACCACCAAATGCATGGTGGATTTGCTCATGCATTACATTTCGTTCATTTCTGATCTGCTAGATGTCGTTAATCTTCACTTATGTTGTTAGTCTACACAACCCATTTTGCCGTAATAGTCATGTAATCATCTTATTAATGGTAATTTATTTGCATTAAGCCCATTTAACCACTTTCCAGGGTTGGGGGCCAAATGTTGTCAAATTGGTGGAATTGGCCAGTTAGGTCCCCCTGCACTCTAAGAAAAAGGGTTCTTTTGGGTTCTAGATAGAACCCCATGGTTCTACCAAGAACCCTAGGGTTCTTTGACACCTAAAAGGATTCTTCGGGACCACCGGGGGTTCCATCTAGAACCATAGGGGTTCTTCATAGATTTCTCACCAGGTGGCAGTACCGTGGAACTTGGCTTTCACTAGGTGCCCTCACAGGTTACTACATGCTATTTACAATTTCTATTAAAACAAAAGTCTCACTAGTAATACTTATATGAGGCATTTATACCTTATAGATATTACACTTTATAAACTTGGGAATATTGAAAGCAATGAAATCAATACTTTATTTGTATAACTTATCTGCTTGATGTTGAAAAATGTTGTGAAGAAAGCACCCTTATAATTCTGATATTATTACTATGAGTACTACTGAAGTACCAAGATTGTCAAACACCAAGTTGCAATGGATACCTATGTCAGCTGTAGGAGAGGATTATATTAAGGGTAAGTTTAAGTGATGGAAATGGATGAGGAACTCTGAAAAAGTCAAGCAAAGGGACTGCATATAATATGCAGTCTCTCCTTGAATGCTCTTGGGCAAAATGCTTCTGTGGAGAAACATGCTGCCTTAGCACTGAGCACAAATCTGCTATTATGAGGACCAGTCTAGATTCAACAGGGAATAATGAATTCATTACTTTATTCAGAATTAACATTGTAAATTACAAGCAATTTTAGGGATGCCAAATCAGGGTTCTATGTAAAACCCTACCTATTTTGGCCAGAGGGTTCTTCAAAGGGTTCTTCAAATCGAGGGTTCTATGTAGAACCCTGCCTATTCCCGAAACGGGGGTTCTACTTAGAACCCTCAAAAAAGGGTTCTAAGTAGAACCCTTAGGGGTTCTGCCATGTCGACAAGCTGAAGAACCCTTAAGGGTTCTTGTTAGAACCCTTTCTTCTTAGAGTGTGGACGTAGGCTGTGGGAAATGACGTAGTGTCTTACAGGGGCTTTCCCAGGCTATAAATAGAGTGTAGAGATCGCAATTTAAAAAAGGCATCAAAATCACATTTCCACCCCAGATACCTTCCCAAACCACATACGACGACATCCAGAGAGAGGGGGACAGACCACTACAGATAAAAAAAATGGTTTGTAAAGCAACAAATTCCGAGAACATAGGATATTAAAAAACCGCTCTTTTCTACCTCTTTTTGTAGAAATCGCTCTAGCTTTATATTATATGGATAAGAGATCATGGTATAAAAATAGGATGCAACTCGGTTGGTTTCTGACTTACCATACAGACGGTGCCCACTCGTTTTTTTCGACCAGGGATATCACTCGAAGCCTGCAGCTTCTTGTAACATCCCTAGTCGAAAAAAACTTGTAGAATTGCAGAAACCAACCTCGTTACATCCTATCATAATCTACATTATCTCACAAGTCAATAACTTGTTCACAATCTAGGAGTTATTTTGTAATTGACCGTTTCATATGGTCATTGCAAATCGTAAGATATCATCTTAAATTACAGATTTATCCTGAAATGTTTACGATATCTTAAACCCATATACAACCCTCTTATATTTAAGATTGGGTCGTACGACTTTTTTATGAACACCCCCTCCCCCCCCCCCCCACCACACGCACACACGGTTTGCCTGTTAAAAAGGACTTGGGACGTACATCAGTAATGACCCATGGATAACTCAAGAAATTATGGATCTAATTAGTGATAAAAATTAAGCCAGAACACTTGCTGCAAATACTAACTGGAGAAGATTGCCAAGAGGCAACAAGAATGTGAAAACTCACTTATTACACCCTTTAACACACCAAACGTGACTTTATTTTGAATGAACTTGAAATTGATACAAAAGATACAGTTCAGTGAAATAATCAAAAACCTTCTACCAAACATAGATAAAAAAGGTACCATCAGCCTAACAGATAATTATACTTCACCAATAGCTCAAGAAACGCAACCACAATAATGTGTAAATAACTACTTTGCAAACATAGCCACGGACCTAGCAGAGAATCGTCACTCAAATTGGACACCAATTGAAGATTTCCCACAAAGTACACTCCTGAATATACCAACTAACTCAAATGACGTTATTAAATTGATATGGCATTAACTTCAAATTCTAATTATGCGATCCCAAATAAAGTATCAAAACCAGCCCTAACAGAAGAGGTCCCGTCGTATCCCGTTATATTATGGTATCTGTGTGACAATTTCTGTGGACAAAATCCCTAGTTTACCTATTTCAGCAAACTGGTCTCTATTGCTTCTGGACTTCCAAACAATCACATTCAGATTGTCGATCACTAATTATTGACCGGTATATATGGGATCCAAAAAGGCCCAAACGTATTCTAATTGTTTAGGATACGTGAATTACCATATAGCATACAAACCTGAAACGTGTCTATATCTCATGTGCGCTTAAAATATCTACAATAAAGAGAATTTATTCAGTTTGTATACCCTGCATCAAATGGATGGCATCGTCTTGCAATAACATATTAATCAATATTCTTGTTAGTTTATAATTTGGAGCTGAAGCAGACTTTGCTGTGGATTTATCCCAAACATAATCCTTCTTTCCCCAATTAATTAGTGTGTCAGTCTGAATTATTGCACATCTGTACAGGGACCTGTCTTATTTCCCCAATGGCTAAATCCATTTAAATTGAAAGTATGAAAGCTGCTACACTGCTGGTTAGTTAGTTGTGGTTAGTTACAAATGAAACACTATTTGCTACTAGCAATTAAGCTGTTTACGTATGCTAGGCCCATTGACAACAGTACAAAGAAGACACACATTGTCATTAGAGAGATTACAGACATCTCAAAGCACAGAATGCGAAGACGGTTAAGTTATTGGATATGTCAAGGCGTTCATTTATCCAATAAGCTGGATGTGTGTGTGTGTGTTGGGGGGGGGGGGGGGTCTCAACCATCCATAGAAACCAATATCTTGTACTGTATAAAAACCCTCTGTATGCATATTGCACTGATATATCAAGCACGGCGGTTCAGTAAACAAACTCTAATTGCTTGTGTACTAACTTGTGTACTAAGCAGCTACATTAGCGTAATGGTAATTTAATCTGTGTTCCACCCTTCAGTCACATGTATGCATGAATACGTGTTCCTGCAAGCCTATATGTACATCTGTAGGATTTGCTCTGCTAATGTGAATTGTATCGAAAGGCTTTCGTTATCGTATCTTTAAAAGGCTCACATGCATTAGAAAAAAGTATACCTATTAGAGAGTTGGTCCTGAAAAGTAAATGCAGTACTTTCAGATCGGATGGCCAACACACAATCTATTCATCTATACATGACTGCCAAGTCTTATTTTTCGACACAAAATATATCTAGGCGGACGGGTTTTTTTGTGGTTGTTTCACGCTATCTATAGCAATAACCACGAAGCCACAAAGGGGAATGGGATGTTGTCTAAACGAAAAAGACCCCTCCCTCAGACCCGGGCTTACAGTCACTCATGATCTATTTCTTTATTAATATTATTGCAAAGATCTAGCTAAATCAATTAAGGAACTGTGTACCATCCTTTAACTTAATTATCTTATTGTGGTTCTCTTTTTGGTATTTAGAATATATACTTAATTTGATATCTTTTTTGAAAATCAAACCTGTAATCTCGAATTGAGCAAATTCCTGCCTGTTGATGCTCATTTCCTAGACTCTTTCTGTATTTTTGTGAATTCAAAGGTTGATGCATTTATGGGTACTTCGTATATATATTATATTACTTTGCGTTGTCTGTCAGCGAATAGTTTCTGCGTTCTATCGCAAGCATTAGGATTGAATACATGTATTTGCAAACTCTTCTTTATGCCTATTACCCCAGTTGCTGAGGACGGGTTACTGGGAGGTACTAACGTCCTTCAGGCAGCTGTCAAGTGCAAAGTTTTAATACGTACCTCAACCGCTGCAAAATGTCATTATAGAACTTGGGACAGATTTAGAGCAAATAAATGTTTCTGGGTGGTATTTATTTATATACATTTTCTCTTGATAAAACCTCTTAGATGTGGTGAGACTGCAAAGTAGAAGTTCCACTAAATTCGGCTTGTATTGACGTCCATCAAATTTAAACGATGTGCCACTGCCACAAAAGAAGTCGAAATTAGATTAAAGATTAGGTATCAACCTGAATTGTTTTGATCAACTTTAGTCTATAAATTGTGATTATGTTTGTACTTTTCAATCACTCAATTATTCCATTGAATTCAGAAGATATGCACAAATTAACTGATTGCTAGAAAAACAAACTTTTAAAAGGCTCTATGAATGTGTTTCTTTTTAGAGTAAATTCGGATTACTTTTGGTTGCTTCCTGAGAATGAATTGTTATTCCTCTAGAGAAATCTAAGATGTGGTCGTAAAATATAGATAACTTTTTATCACTTTCTCGCTTGATAACGGTCTTCAGGGTCTCTAGAATATCGTGGAAGCATCTTTGTCGTGTAGAAAGTAACAAATTGTTAAAGGCAGGTAATCTATTTTCCTATGGTAGGCACAGAAAAAGTGCAATTTTTCACCGGTCAATCACAGGCTCGCTCGTCAATAACCATCGTATGAGAGATTTTCTTATGAAGCAAGTCTATCAGGCGGTCGTTATTGAAGAGTGGTTTCTGCAGCCTCTGGCTAAATGGAAGATGATTAATTCACATTCCAGATAGTCAACGTCCTGACTGATATGCCACCCTATTCATATTGTATTGTTATCTGCTGGGAAATCACGTAAATAGAATTGAGAAATGAATTCATTTTACGAAAATCGATCTTCCCCTATCAGCATATTCGTGACTTCTTCCACTATCCTTTTAATTCCATGATCGGTGCTAACGATTTATTTATTCTCATTTCATCATGTATACATGCCTTCAGCCTGCTTATATCTAGTACCAGCATTGTACCCGTCCAGGAATAGGGAGCGGGGGAAAGGGGGAGAGGAATGGGTGGGGGGGGGGGAGGACGGTGGGAGGGGGGTGATAGAAGGGAGGGCTAGAGCAGCTGGGCAGAGAGGGAGGGAGAGTTAGGGGGGATGGCGAGTGGGGAAGGAGAGGGGAAAGGGGAGGGGGAGGGAATGGAAGGGGAAGACGAGAGGAAGGGGTGCATATATGGGTGAGGGATCGAGAGAAGGTGGTGAGAGGGACATGCCTATGGCAAGCCGTTTGGGTAACAATTCAAGAAACACTGTTTCTCGAGATAAAACACTGTTTTAACTCGAGAAACACTGTTTTATCTTGAGAAACACTGTTTTATCTCAACAAACATTGATTTTCAAGCGAGAATCATTGTTTCTTGAGATAAATCAGTATTTCTTGAGATAAATCAGTGTTTCTCAACTTAAATCCTCCCTTCCCCCTTCCCTGATCTCCCCCTTCCTCCCTCCCCCTGCGCTGTGTCTTTCTCTCCCTTCCCCACTTCCCTTCCCCTACGCCCCCCACCCCACCCGGTATCGGTACATAGAATATGAATACAGCTAAACAAAAAGGTTTGTCACTCGTTCACACCCTCGGCACCTACGACCCCAACTGCAGTTACTAGCATTGTTGTTGTTGTTGGCACTGATGATTTTCTTTGAAATCTTGCTTAAAAATACTTTATATAACAAACTGAATCGACAGATCTCTTCCTTTTAGGTATGACACCATTGTGATGGGTTCAAATAATGTACCAGGGTTGAAGTTTACTTGTATTTTGTACTAGGAATAACACACTGTATGACCCCAACTGATTTCCACTATGACCGTAACTGTATAATGCAGTTACGGGTATACCACTCAATGTTTTTCACCTAGATTACACTGTATTATAAGCCAGATACATGTATCTGATAACACTCGAACCTAAATGCAACTATAGTAAACACCCACAGAACATGACAGCTACTGAAAACGGCTTTTGTTAGATAAAAACCAACATTGTTTGTTCTAATGGGAACCCACCTTCCGCCATTTTGAATGCTGGTAACTGCAGTTGAGGTCGTAGGTGACGAGGGTGTGACTCGTTGTTGTTAGTTGCGTCGACCGCTTAAAAAGTAGTGCAGATTTGCCATGTGCCATTGACAGCTTATTGTCGGTTCATTGAAAGATAAATCTGCATTTTTTTACAATCACCAGTTCAATTCAATTCAATTAAAACATTCTTTATTGAAGATGGAGGTACAATTGGTCGGTCAATTCTGTCTGAGACAAATTCTGTCTTCCTAAACAAATTCTGTCTTCCTATGACTGCCGACTTTGGATCTTTGAATGTTGTTACAAGTATCATTTGAAACTTAATGTTAGCCTGTGTAGTAAATTGAAATGAAATGAGTAATAACATTGATGAACACTATGAGGTTATTGAACAGGAAGGAGACCAACTGACACATTTGACACACGATAGATATTGATAGATCATAGTTTAATTTTGGTACTTAAGCGTACTTGCAGCGTTTTAATCTCGGATATAGCGTTTTAATCTCGGATATAGGCCACTGAGAAAGTTACGGTATACATAGCTAGGCAGGGGTAAATACATAAAGTAGAAAGAATGAGCACTTTTATGAGCAGAGCAGCAAGCTAATTTATCTTATTATATTTATAAAATATATCAAAATGGTGCAAGAAGTTGTTGAGTGTATCATCTAAATGTAATCCTGTCCTCAATCTTGTGAGCGACTGGTTTCAGCATATATTCCATCTGGTTTGGCATTTATAAATGACAGAGTTGATGACCTTATTTGTTTTAGATGTTAACACAATCATGTTCCTTTTCCCATTAGCATGACTGCTAATCATTTAAACTATCAATAATGTCTTGATGAAACTCTTATGGTTTAACAATAACTCTCTTTTAGTTTTAAGATCTAATTACTAAAATTATTAATTCATTGTGTCTGAAAAAAGTTAATATTTTTAACAATCTTTCTTTCGACTTGAAATCACCAACCCCAATGGTCTGTTTCAACGAAGCTAGATACCTGAACCCAGAGGTTAAGAAACCCAACTACTATACTCATTTATTTTTATGTTTACGAACAGCATTAACAATGGTCATAAAGTTGGTTATAATGGTAGAAACAAGTGATTAATATCATAATTAACAGAATCGCAACAGAATCGCAACAGAACTTGAACCAGTTTCAATAAACCATTTTGCCCCTATTCTACTGATCAGATATTTTCTATGATTCAGCTGTAGAAACAAAACTTGCTTTTCTCCAAACCCTACAAAAAGTACTCAGGATAATCACCAGATCTAATAAACACCAACGTGTAGACCACTACCATCAACTTGCTCCCCTTGAGGCAGAGGTGGAGGTTGCATTTATTGCAACAAGCAAATAGATTAAAAGTTAACTCGAACTACCTCGATCTTAGATTACTGCTGACACGCCAGCATCATCAAAACAAAATACTTTTTAAATGTCCTGTTCCTAGACTGGAAATCATTAGAAAATCATTATACTACAACATCCCATTGTACTGAAACCGGTTGGAAGTCTCAAGTCCAGCAAATAGTTCACCACTACACAAGTGAGAGAGAATTACATTTGGCTAGACCAGAATTTCCTCGATTAATCTAATCGATGCGATTAACCAGGAATAAAGATTACTCCACCACCCTTTTGATATCATTTCACTGATCTCATTTAGTGAATGGAACTCGATAATAGTAATTGAATATTCAATTATCGAGAACCATTTTCTCTACTTGATTTTGACCTATAATATTAAATCTTTGCTTTTGACCTGTGGGTTTGAGGTCAAGCTGCACTATGTAGGTCAAGCCAGTGCGAATGAGAGGCTGCCAGTCCACTCACCACTCCCGGAGCAATGAAGGACGGGGTCCGGTTTAAGAGAGGCTGGGCGCCGACTGGTCCCTCCCTGTTTTTTTTCCTAAGTTGTGAAAACCACCATATTTATATGTGCAAACCTCTTTTTTTCTACTAACACTTCTTCCTACAACTGGTCTGGTTTTAAACATGTTTTAAATGGAGAATCCGAAAGCCTGTCCACTCCCGGGAGTGCGAGAATGGCGAGAGTGTAAACAACCTATGACGTCACACCGTTTAGAGGATTACGTAACTCACTACCCAGACCTTGAGTGGTTGCATTCGGGTAGGTTCAGTGTGCACCTCTGTCACCCAGAGCGGAGCGAGCCACCCATCCAGCTGGGGGTTTGGATTTTAATCAATGAAAAGGCCATTTTAGGGCCAACATTTAATCATGCAATTCCACATTATGTTGTGTATATTTATGATGATGCAGGGTTCTCGCCAGCAAAAATTGGTGGTTCAAGCCTCCATCTAAGGGCGTTTTTTTTTGTTGTTGTAACGTTTTTATTCTTACATTCAGATAGGTACATCTAGATGTTTCCATCAATTTTCGTTTGTATCCTATACATAACTTTCCATATTATACTTTCTCCGGGTTTAGGGAGAGTTCCCAGGGAATATTTTGGCAAAAATAAGTGCTGGTTCTTGGGGCCATTAGGGCATAAAGTTAACTAAGATCAAACTTTATTTTCATCGTCCTAGACCTATAGGCTACATACCAGTGTTCATTAATAATTATCGAGGGATGTCACTGGAGTGTGAAGTAACATTTAAGCAAATCTACCATTTGGTCATCATTTGACCCTAAAATCGTCACTTGCTTATCAAAGTAAGGTAGGTCACATGTATATCTTATGCCCAACAAATTCCAAGAACATGTGAGACAAAGAAACCCCTCTTTTCTAAAATTTTTTACGATTTTTTTTATGAAAGAATGTCTGTCTACACATTACTCATTATTGTTATTATTAAGGAGGGGGAATAAAAGGGGAGGGAGAGCAAGGGAGGTAGTCGGGGAGGGGGAGGAGAAGGAAAATTGATAGATGTATAGGTGTGTGTGTGTGTGGGGGGGGAGTGCAATTTTTTTCCCATGAAACCCTATTATATCAGTCATCCTCATCTCTCCTCTCCCTCTCTTCTCCTCCTCCCTCTCTCTGTCCCTCCCTCTCTCGCTCTCTCCCTTCTACACCTTAGGCCTACTACCCCGACGTAGGCCCCCTGTGATTTTAGCCATTTTTGGCAATCAAATTAATATCTTCAAATTAAAATAAACGTCCAGTAAATTGTTGGATTCTTATAAGAAGTAGAAACACAACTGCCTCTACAATCCAAGTGCCGAAGGCACTTGTATCATATAATACTTTTCCCGTGTCCACAATTATCACACGCTCGATGCTAGGTGGTAAAAGTTATCCCAGTCCAGGAAAAGGTGTCTCCTTTACTCTAAGGTGGTCCAAAGCGTGCTGCAATCTAATCGCATCAGTGCTATATATATATGAGGATGAGTCTAATCGTAGGGATATCTGGGCTAAGAATGTAGAGAAACGCCTAGCAAGAAGAATCCTGTAGCATTCTGGGACGAGCATCAATCAATATATATCCATAAAGTGGTCCAGGTGTTTGCAAAGCATCTGGGTATCTTGGCATGTGATTCTCTGTGCATGCTTTTTGATCCTAAGCCTATGACATCGCCCCCATTCTATATCACTACGTTACGTATGTACGTATAACTGTATGCTTAATTCTCATCGAACCGATTATATCCCGTTAAGAGAGGAGAGAAGGGCACTATGCACCCCGAGCACTGGGGTTTGATTGCCAACGATTGCGAAGGTTAGGTTTCCCTCCAGCAAACAAGTCAAAGAATGAATATTCAATTTGGTTTAATTATGCCGCCAATCATTGAAGCCTTGGAGGGTCGGTGCGTTTGTGGGAAGGAATGGATTTCAGATTTATTTTTACTCGCTGACATTGATGGATATTGATTCCTGCCACTCAAGTACTTGAAATCACATCCCACAAGTGGATAATTGTTTGTCACAAGTGAAGCATTCAAAACGCGTGTCTGCACCTTTTATAGATTGACTTATTGGATCAATAAAACACCTCGAGCTGTATTCAGGCCGATTTGTCCATTCAATTTTACATAGAATAACAAAGAAAGAGTAAATGTATTAAACAAACATTGCCATGACGGGCTTTCAGCTGAATTAGATTTATTGTTTTAGCAACAGGTGGGCAAACAAAATGAGGTAATACTCTAAGAACATACCTGTTGATCAAAAGCATTTTACTTTGAATTGTCTACTGGGAATTATTTGTAGTTACTGCAAGAGCTTTTACCAGACATCTCATAATTATATCACGTGCATAGATCTATACACCAATCCAGGTTAAAGATCTGAACATTTTGTTCCCAGATAAGTAGGATATATGCTAAATTCCATTTAGCCTATTTAACCATTCAACTCGATATTTGACTGACAAAGTTTGTATTTGCATTTGGCACAGTGGCCTTATTTACCCGACCCTTGGCAAACATGTCGAGGGTGTGCTTTAATTCCTTGCTGGAGGGTGTATGTGGTTGCGGATCAATTAAATAGTTCCCCAACAATCATCCCTAACTTTGTGATCACCACTAAAAGTTGCATGAGGAGGTAGGAATGTTTAGTGGGCGTGTTATCCGGTCGAATGTACCTCATCATATTGAGAAACTTGAAGTTTAAAACAGCTATATAATGTTATTTATTGTCTGTAAATGCCCATTGTCATGAACGATGAAGCATCAGGTGGTTCTTTGATCTTGTGGGCACCGTGGCGGTTGCATCCATGGATGGTCGGAGCTCTTGATTTAGTGATACCATATACTCCACATGGATATTTAACATGCACTCAACGGAGGAGATAGCGACCCTGATTACCTCGCGAATAATACTTGAGCGTTGGCAGGTGATGCGGGGCTTCTCATATGTTCGATGAAAGCACTCTGTAATTTATAGACATCAATTTCTCTCCCTATCGATTGTCATTGTTAAAGCAACCCCGGTCCCACCTCCCCAACCCCCACTTCGATTTGACCTACCTATAACCATTCGTGAGGGGCCAGACCAACCACATCGTGCCTCATTTGGGGGTGGCGCGTGGGAGGGGGCAACTAGATATACATAGTAACGACACCAGCTCCTACTATTTCCTGTACAACAGTTATCCTATACCTCCAAACAGACTGGGTCACTTTGGAGTTACGTTCACAACACCCGGTATGAGAAGAGCTGGGAAAACCTTGAAGAAATGGAAATACGCCATAATATTTGAATACCAAGGGAAGCAGTTTGAATGATTGCATGGAGGCTTTGTGGTTTGACAGTTCCACGAAGAATTCATTCATAGCAGAAAATTGAGGAGCGTATATCATACGAGTCATTAGATCATTGGAATATCCAAATGGATTTAAATCGGTGTTAAATTTATCTATTGCCTTGATTAAATATGCAGGCTTAAAGTGATATTGCCTTATCCGAATCTATGCCAGTTCGAAGAGGCTCATCTTCGAGGACAGCAAGCGAGGGAGTGTATCCGACAGATAATCACATAAATCAATTAGCAACCAAGCGTAGATGAGTACCACTGGTTCAATGTTGCGGAAACCAAGCAAGGCGAGCGCGACCAACGCCCCGGTCAGCACGCCCACCAAAGCAGGGTCGACCTACTCCCACCACTCGCGGACATCGAAGGCGCCATCGTCGACAGGCAGCGTGGCCGATACCGGAGACGGCCGACACAGAACGACGATATGGTCGATTATGGCGACGCGCCGCATGGCGCGCGCTCTGACTAGTCGGCTCCGGAATCGAACACGAGCAAACGCGCCTCCAGTTCCTGTCCCGCTGGAACCCACATACCGGACGGAACCCTGCCGGAAGTTCAATCCGTGTCAAGTGGAAAAAGTAATAAGGGACGTTCTGGAGGCACATCTTCACGACTTTAAGTACCAAGCCAAGAGATGTCCTTTGTTGAGCCGGGCATTGACGGAAGAAATTAAAGACAGAGTCAAAGCTCTCGGTTTTGACAGGTGAGAGATGTGTTCGGAATTATTTTACAGTGAATCCTAATTATCTGTACAAATCTGATGATTCTTTTACACTTCACATTCTAGCTCGATTTTCTGGGAGGGGGAGGGGGGATTGTACAGTGAATCAGTAACAAATGAGTATTGTTTCGCAATGTTATATAACTCACAATGAGAATAGCATAAGATCACAAAAAAAACAAAGAAAAATACTTCCAAGACAAATTATACAAGCACATGCATCTCTAACTATAGCTTTTACAGGTATTAGTGTAAACGGAAAGCTTCGAAATGATATGGTATTCACTTCTCCCCAACCTTCCCTGTTTTTTTTGGTCGAAGAGACGATGGAAACTATTCTAAAGAGGCTTGATTACATGGACAGATTACCTTGTCACCGGACAATTTCATTTTCCTTGCTCCCTTGGAGATATATCTTTTTCATCACAGTTTCCGCGTAACCTGTAACAACCTTCCTCCCCATAAAAATGTAACTGTGCTTATAACTCTATCCCAAGGCAATTCTATTGTCATTACTTCGTATGACAGTACAATTGTTATTTATCGGAGTGACGCATTTACATTTTAAAAAACTATATCGTTTGCCTGGTTTCTATCCCCAGAGAAGCAAAGTCTAGCTTATGTCTTGTCTTGTCTTGTATTACTGAGTCTAAGTGCTCAGGCATTTTCGAAGCTGACAGACAAATGTCAACTAGGTTGAATTTAATCGGGTTTAATATACATTGCACCTTCAACTGGCCAAATTAATGAATTTAAAAATCTTCAAGCTCCTTGTTTTGGGTCAAACTATTTCAAACCGATAATTAAAAAAAGTTTAGATACAATTTAAGAAAAGGTCTCCGGGCGTAAATCGGGCCTAGACCTGACACTATTAAGCATTTCAATATTGTGCGGACTACCCCCTATTAACGCCCGACGACAAATCGGCTCAGCGCTCAGCGAGTCCTATATGTTTAACTTTCTTTTCCTTAAAGTCGGGATCTAATCCTCTTAAATTCAAATTTCTACCAGATACGTATACATACTCATATGATGTGATGTGCTTTCATTTTTTTCATTGATTTTTCTGAAACATATATTTATATATATATGTAAATTTGATCAGTTTTCAGCGTCTATATTCAGATAATATAAACTCTCATGTATTCTCATTCCAAGGATGTGTCTACAATTATGATAATGCTAGGTGTGTTTTGGTTACACAACTAAATTTTCCACAAGCATTTAAATTCTTGACTTGCGTTTCTGATAATATCACATCTGATTAATCTGCATCCTTCTGAATAATCAAACCAGAATCCAAGTCAAATATGTAGGCATCTCCCTAATCTAAGCTTTGGGATAAGCTCATGAATTCCATCTGAAAGGAAGAATTCCGGAAGGAGCTTACCAATTCCACTGAATCTGTTAGGGTAAAGTGAGTATGTATACGGAAACTCAGAATGTTCACTTAAAAATATACACTATAGAATTATCATATGAAAAATATTGAAATAATTGTTGATAAAGAAAAATTCGAAAATGTGTGAGCAAGAATGTATGAACGAGACTTAAACGAGTTGAGAACTGACGCCTATGGATTCCTCATCTTGGATTCCTTCCTCAAGTGGAGTTTAATGTTTTAGTCGGAAAAAACATTATCATTGATAAAGATATTAATGGAATGCAATGATAGCCACTTTCTGTAGCTATTCAGAAATGTCTTCATAATTGAGATATTTTAAGGAGAAGTTGACATAATATTATTATTATGAACAAAAGCATTACAACCACTTCTCACCAAGATCTGTCAGTACATAAGTCAGTACTGGTGTATATATAGAACCTGATGAGAATGTGGTACAAGGGACACTATTGCACTGTCCGAGATGTTTGTTTTTTCGTGGCCCACGAGCCGATAGGCAAGTGGGTTACAAAAAAAATACATCGAGTACAGTGTAATAGTGTCCCGAGTACTACATTCGAATTTAGATTCTATATTTACTCCCACGTTGCTATGCTTACTTTATATGGTTATGTTTACTGGTGACAGGAAGTCAAACCACACACATGGAACTGGTGCAAATTACCACTCTACTCCCGCCCATACAAATAGTATGTGGTACATACATTAACGTGGGGTAAATTTCTTTTAAAATTCAATTTAATATTCTGGGCTTCCATATTATATCATAAAAAGGTCTTGATCAGAACAACCTTATTAGGGGAGAAAATTAGATGTACAAATTTCGATATTTGGGCTACAGCATCAGAAATGACGGGGAGTCCAAATGAAAGACTTAACCAAGACTGGCCAATTTAGTTGTTTGAATCTTGCCATAAAATAAAGAAAATCATGCAAGAAATACAAGATTGGGGATGATAAATTCTCCAAAATGTATAAATTATATATATGATATAAACGAGACAATTGACCGACTTAATTATTCTATTCAGTTATGCAAAGACTGCATGCAGAGATCTTTCCAGGCATTGATTAGATTGTGTAGCTATGTCTGTAATGTGTCTCTAATTAAACAACATTATTGAAAACAGGTTATATCACTATAATGTTATCTTTCCTTCTACCGTAATTAATTATTCATACTTTCACAGCCATGATGCTAGCAAGCAACACGCAAAATATGTAAAACTGTCCCAAACATTCATGGAAAAAATGCATATCTTGAATATATTATATCTGAATTGCAGTGTCATCTTTCATTTCTCGTCTGCCTGTGATTTCTAAACAGAACAACACTGATAAAGCTGAAAGGAGGGGATTGGTGTGGAACATATCCATCTAGTTCTGTATTGAGCGCGTCATTGTTTGTATCATATAGCTATAGCCATCTATATTGTCCAATAAAAACTTTTATTAGTGCAGAATGGAAGCGATGAGGACCTAGACAATCAACGGCAATAAACCTTGCTTTCCACCGAATGGAAATGACTATGCTTTTTGTCGACTGCCAATATCTGAGTAACTAAAAATCACGTAATAGACATTTCTATTGGACCAAGGGATCGCATCCATTCAGCACCTTCTGTAAATATTGGCATGTATCCCAAGAGGTCCAATATTATAAACTGTATATTGTATCTTATTTAATTTAAGAAGGCAAATAGTCTAGACCAATAGATTGTGTAATGACGAAAAGGTTTTTTAAACTATTCCTCAAATCACCTGGCCTTCAGCAGATAAAGGTTACATGACTGCTTGATTAAGCATACAGTATAAAACTTCTACATTCCAGAAATATACATTACAACGCACTTGTAGAACTGTTTTCTGAAATAATTCAGAGCCGTATCGCTTCTCAGAAATTTGAAAGAAAATGTATCCATAAATATTCACGAATTGGATGTGGAGGCAGTGGCTTCAGATAAGAAAAATACGTCTATGCATTGTCTCCATTCCAGATCACCATAAACACCCAATTTCCAACCCAACAGTGCAATCGTGTTTTTCATATTTATTCAGTGATAAAGATGCAAAGCTGTAAGATGATAGGGACTTTAGAAGGAATGAAAGGCATATATGGTGCATCGCATCTCGATCAAATTTCTGACCTCCTTTCAAACCTCCTGCCCCTGACGATCGACGATGATTATGATACGTCTGTCACCCTATATGATATTCTAGTAAAGATAGTAGATTGAACCACTAACCCGAGGAGACCTACTGCTTTGACTTAGCCTGACCACATGTGTAGTCTCACACTGCTGTATTCCCTTATAGTTCTGTCTTTCTGATATTAGTCTTGGGTAATATTACATGAAAATCCTTCCTGGCACTACATTTCCCGTTGCTTTGAATAATTCATGAGCAAGGCAACACTGTCTATAATATGAGGCGAAGGCTAAAACCTTTTAAATAATCTAGGATGAAATTACAGAGAAGTGGAAGACGTTATTTCAATATTTGTTTTGTTTACAACTTTCCCAAGAACAAGGAATTATATAATCTTTTTCTTATTCCAGTTTGCACGTGTTAGACAATTATTTCGTAGAAAAAATACCATGTATAGTTAGTATGCAAATTCCTAGACAAACATACTCAAATTTCCATTATGGAACAGTGTCTTTGAAAGGCTGAATTCAAAACTGAGGTAAATACGAATTACAACTAATTCAGTATGTATCCGATATAATAAATGCCCCACCTAATATGTTTCATGGCCACGAATATCTAGACTAAGAAATATAAATACCCCTCCAGCAATATAGAGGTCTGAGCAACCCTCAGTGCCGTGCCCAACATTGTCCCTGGGCGGATGTAGGAGAAATGCGATGTGAAAGGATCTTTTCTGAAGGGAAGTACGTTGATCCTTGTAATTCCGGACCTATATAGGCTACCTGTCCCACATGAAATCCTGTCCACCAGTCAATCCATGCATATGACCAATACGGTAATCGACCCTTTTCCCCACGTTCAGGGTTTACTGGTGAATGTTGGGTCAATGGATAATTGAATCTGAAAATCCATGTTTCAGAGAAGGGATGATAAATTGATGTCCCAGCTGGCACGGGCACGATTCCTTTGGGCCATGGCTAGTGTTGTTAATACCCCAAGCAGCTGGGTACATCTGCAGGTCCTGTAATAAAATGGGATTAGCTCGTTTCATGTAATTTAAAAGGAACTTCACTGAGTTTTGACCGATAATCATTGCCTTTGCCGTATTCAGTTAATTGGATTGACTCGATGGTTGAAGGATAATAAAATTTATGTTCTTCGCATGCAGTTCATTCTGCTCATTGCTTACATGCTCCATGGCGTGGGGAATAAACACGCGGGGGCCAAGGTCATGTTTTGATTTGAAAAGCTGGTAAGTATCATGCACACCGACTCGGATATTGGTAATAAGAAAGAGAGCTGTATATGCGACAACATATTCACAAAACGCAAGTGGCTTTTGGTGAATGTCTTTCACAAGTGCCAAAAGGCATACATGAAAGACATTCACCAAAAGACACATTCGTTTTGTGAATGCGTTGTCGCATATATGCAGCTCAAGTTTAGTTATATTTTTATGCAATGTTATATATTTAAGCCTTATTTAATCATTATGTACCTTCAGTTAATGTCTCGCAACCCTCTGACTCAGCAAAAGCAGGCGCCCTCAACTTGTCATTGATTGGCGCAGTTAGATTTACGCAACCAATCAAAATAGCGCAGTAAATTGGGTGCATTCGAAAAGCGGATTCCACTAGTGAAATCTATGCATGCATATGCCATGGACTTATCTGGCCATGTTTTTGTGGATACGCACACCTATCATGGACTAAAGAACTATATTCAACGATCAACCATGGGTTGAATAGATTCCCGATATTGAAGAGATTGAATTTGTTGTATTTTCATGATTTCCCCGTGAGGTTGTCTCCGGGAAAGATACATGGTTACAATTTACATACACATCAATTAATAAAGTGTTGCCATATATCTGTCCTGCTTATATTTAAATGTATAAATATCTCACTATGAGGTTGTATTAGATATATATAGGTTTATTCTAAATTAGTGTCCTGTTCAAATTATATAACAGACAGGCGAAGCTAGCCCTCCATTTTATATAGGATTGTCGTGCACCAAATGATGTAATTATGGCATTAATATGTGTGTCACCCTAGTAGTAGACTAGCCCTCGGTTGGACGGGGCAGAGGGTGAAAATTGCAATGCATAATATAAGGGAATTACAAGGGGTCTGATCAATGTAGAAATGATTTAAATGTTAGTCGATATACATCGCGTTCATACCAATAAAACGTGTTCAAAACACAATTAAGGGTGCAGGCCAGTGTTAAATTCTTATCTATATAGGCTAGGCTACCCTAACTTAAGTCAGATAGTGCCCCACGCCTGTTTCAGGAGGTTCCGAAAGTAAATAAAAAATACACTTGCGATTGACCAGGATCTGTCATGTGACCAAACACTCGGTAAACAAACCAACCCAAGAAGACGGCCGAGGGATGGCCGTCCGCTAAATTAGGCTGTAATTAGAGTGGTTGAATGGCCTGCGGCCAGCCAAGGAATCAACGCCTGCTTCTCCTTCATGTATTCAGCACCCATGGCTGGCCGTGCATGTGCGCTTATCATAAGCTCATCACTGAAAGCCAAACCCAGAAGGCTTGAGCGTCACTCATGCTTAAATTGGGCGACTGGCCACGCTGCTTTTTACACCTTTATATTGCGTAATGCTGATGTGCAAACGGTAATTGTGTGCATGATTTGGCCTATACTTTAACCACCAATAGCTCACAGCTATGCATTCTGATACAAGTGAATTTTTCCGTCGTCGCTGCTGGGTTTCAGCTCCGATAAACTTGATGACATAGTGATGCCAATATTATATAGGATTGCGATGTAAAAACTGACATGACTTTCACAGAAACAATTACCTTAATATTTGAACATCAGTTTCCTAATAAACACATGTCTGTTTATGCTGAATATACCATGTAAAGTCGTTGCTAAAATACTATAATCTTGTCTATTATAGCAATGTTATTAATCAGGAATAAACCATGAAATACATAATTTTCCAGTCGTTGAAGGAAAATATTACTGTGTAAAAGACTGATATTTGCTTGTCAATGTTGAATTTTCATACTGAATATCAATGAATTTAAAATATTTCAAAAACGCTTATTTCGGAATAAAGACTAAATATCAGTACAATCCATGAACAGACTAGTTAAATATGACCGTGGCCCATCCTAAGGAAGCCATTTTGAAAGGGATACAAATCCCCCTGCTGTTAAAAGCATAAACCTTTCAAAATCAACACGTTCATTTTGGGCTTTGTGCGTGTTGCACAGTAGCAGTTACTGTAAACTTATTGATGTTTGCGCAGTATTTATTTTCGCTATTTTCGCTCACCCACCTTTGTGCGTGAAAATAAAACCTGGGCGAAAGGTATAATTATTGCATAAACAATGTGTGAGACTTCCTTGCTGCACAAATTTAAATCCCCGCGAAAAGGTGTCAAAGTACTTAGTGCGTGAAAATTTATCTGCGCGAAAATAAATACGTTCAAATAAATACGTTCAGAATTCATGCAATATTCCACCCCATATACTTTATATGGAGCGGGGTGGGGAAGAGTTAGGCGACATGGGGGCGGTATGCTTGGTCACTACAGCTTGCATAGGTAGGTCACACCGCTCTACTAGCTTTCACTATAGGAAGGCTCAGTCGGAAGTGGCAGTTCATGCGAGACGGTTCATTTGGTCAGTTTACAAACATAGGAAGCTATACTTCGTTTTATTCAAGGCAAGTTCTTTTTGCAATTTTACCACATTTCAATCCTTTGTTTAACATGTTACATGCTATAGTCTCATAGAAAAAGGTTTAAGAATAATAGTCAGAATAAGAATAATAGACAGAATGGAGTGGATATCTGATGTGGTGACCCGTGTGGTGATATATAAACTTCCCCATTCTGTATTGTAATGTCACTGTAATGGTAAGTATAGCTGGTATAGTATCTTTATCCTCATCCTTTATCCCGTACCATTTGTTATTGTATAGGACATGTCTGACAGGATAGGATTGTGATGTGGGCAAACGCCAGCCATACTAAAAGTAAAGGTAAGAGCTATTTAGCTGTTCATCTAGGATTTTAAATCTTTCTAAGGCCAAGGTGAAAAGAACCGTTATTTTAGCACATCTGTATTGTAGGTGTCCCAAGCGCTGTTCCAGTTGACTGACTGCGCCAAGCGAAAGGCCAGACATGGGGGCTACATTTGGCCTGTTGGTGTTTGGTTATGGGTCCCGCTCCTCACAGTCCCCGGGTCATGGTGCCATACTACCTGTTGACGTTGATACTACACACCAAGTCCTTCTCTTAATATATGATAATTAGGTAAGGAGGTAACTTAGTATGGATGACCATAAGGTAAGGTAACTTAGTAAGGTTGACGATAAGGACCATATGGTATGATAACTCTTACATACAACTCAGGAACTGTGACTGAGGTGCGTTATATAATTCAAATCATAAAATTTTAAATTCTAAAACACAAAATTATAGTAAAACCGGGTCTGATACATCACAAAAAGAATATTTTGACCAGAACACCACAGTTCCTTAGGAAAATAGATTAGTTAATAGAAAAATGAAGTAAAAATAAGGACTTAAAGTTAAGATTACAACGATATCCGTCTTCCATCAAAGGACCCTATTTATATTGAGATTTTTTCTTTTATTTATTTTGCTATGACGCATCACAGATGTGACCACAGTATGCACCTAATATGTATATTTCTTTCTTTACAGAAGCTGGAGAGAAAGCAGAACTTTTGAAAAGAAAATGATGAAATGATGATTATTTGAGGGAAAATAAAATGAGTTACTCCGCACCCAAATATCCAAAGAAATAAAATCAATAATGATACTTATAGCAAGCTAGCTAAAAAGCCCCCACCAATCCCCCATTGACCCCTTAAAAAAAGCACCCTCCCACTTGTAACCTGACCTTTGACCTAATGTTATTCAAAAGGAAACCCACCCTTGCCTCTGCAAGCATTCGTGGGCGAACCAAGCGTGAAAGCTAAACGCGCTACAATAGAGCGTGTCCACGACGACGGCCGCACTTGACACGCACCCTTCTCCACCTTGACCCGCACGCTTTAAGCGCATGTATGGATGGACGTCCCGCGCATATATAGCTGGTGCATTAGGTGGAAGGATCTGCCTTGTCCTTCGTCCTTGGTTCATCCATCTGGCCAAGCATGAGACATCCGCAACTAGTGCGAGTTTGTCTATGTGGGAAATTTAAAGTGGGCGTGGCCTCGCCCCTGCTATATATTCATGCAATGGCTTGCGATTATGTATGGTTTTGTGTTTTAGGTTAGGCTAATAAACCGCAGCCCGAAGGCTCCATGGAACGAATACATTTAATAGCATTGTATTCACTTGAGAGCAATTATGAAGAAAACAGAGCCTTCCCTCTATCCTCTTCTCAAGTTTACAGGGACAGTATTTGAAGTCACTGCGGGGCAGTTGATGACAGAAACCAATATGTACTTGACATATCTTTTCATCAGCAATTACCTAGAGCTGCTTCTTTATCTTTATTCAATAGGAATTAGCTTGACATTCCTTGTAGAATCTCTCCATTTCAACGGCGACTTCACTTAATGCACATAATTGCGTCATACGACAAATGTGGATTGTGAAAGCAAAGTCGCAGTTGCAGGACACTATAGTTGTTCTGCGTGTGTTTGTGTAACCCCTTGTAAATGAATAAAGTAAGTGCAAAACGTCAAGAAATGATTGGATCACACAAATGCCTGCTATAAAATCACGGTGATGGGGACACATTCAGATTGACTAATGGGGGAGAGGGTGCTGGCACTGACTATACTCAAAGTATGATGGGGCGAAAGGTTCTTCGCACTGTGAATAGCTTTCGGCCTATGGCAATATTTTATTGCAACTGCTGAGACATCTATTCGCCAGCACTTTACACCATAACCGATATAAGGCACATATCTTACATTCCAGACCAATACTATAATAGCTTGCATGGATGTAGGGTATTTGTGGTTCATGATATACAAATCACATAATTTAACAATTGCATATTTATTTAAGATAATATTGTGATAAAGTACGCGTTTTTACCAATTAATGCAAGTAATTATCACTGCCTGACAATACGTTATATTCATTACAACATTCTGATTATACCAAAGTAGAAGGAATCAATAGGAATGGAAGCTACTAGGAATCTAGGCAATATAGCTATAGGTAGGGTCATATCAGTTTTCAATTTAATCACTGCCTTAGTTTGATTTTGTTGAGGGGGTGCTAACGTTAGCCATTCCAAAATCTATTTTCTGGTCCCATGTGAAATAGTAATGACTTCTTTTTTGTGTAGTCATTTGAATTAAATGCTCATCTATAATATCTAATCTCATTAAAAGATTTGATAAAAGAATTGGGTCGAAATATGTTGATTTTCATTTTGATTACTGCCTCATTTCTGGGGGTGCTAACGTTAGCCTTTTAACCATTGACTTTGAGATCCTGTGTGACCATATACTGGCTCAAAGCATATTTAGTCATAAAAAATAAACACTTATCCATGACATCCGATCAAATTGAACATATTTCAATAACAAATCTAGTTAAAATATGTATTTTATCTATTTGATTACTGCTGCATTTAGTTGGCAAGGGGTGCTATCGTTAGTCATTACTGTAGTGGGTCATGGAATGATGAGAGACATATTGAATTCACTTTTATCAGTTGCAATTATGAAATGTATGAAATACAAAATTATGGAATGACTCTTTATGTGATAGTAACATAACTTGTGGGATTTGAATTATGTTGGATTTTTTTCCAATTGCACTAACGTTAGCACCCCCTAAAACAGGTATAACTTAGGCCCTCTGTGAATGGAAAAAACAGGAATAAGGTACAAAATAAAGATATTTTCTGATAGGTAATCTGTGAACCTATCCATACCAAAACATTGGAAGACATCTAAGCTTTGATCATTACATGAAGACAAAGTAAAAGATATGAATAATGGAATAGCCCAAAATGTGGAAAAAAGTAGACATTGGTAGTAGAAGAAATAATGTCAAGAACTCAACCATTTGAAGAGAAACTACCAAAATTGTAGGTGGTAACTGATGATAAGATATAGAATGCATGTGCATGAAACGAAATACAAATATTAATAATTGAAGTAAAAAGATGTAATAATATAGAATTCCAACATGATAGGGGGTGCTAACGTTAGCCTCACAGGTAGAACATATTTGACCAGCCCTATCTTGGCTTCTGATGGGTCGATCTTGTTGGAATAAACATTTCTAAGATTCTCACGTTCTATAGTTTAGCATCAATAGTTCAATTAATCTATTTAAATAAAAATAAAAATCACCCCAAAAAGGAGCTGCTTATAGGCAAAACAGCACAATTGGAAAATCTGACCCATATGCCGATATTTTATATAATTAATATCATATATCTCTTCTAGCTCTCATGGACAAACTCTAGTGGTGCATATCAAACTTGAGCTCGCATGATTTATGTTCCATGTTTGAAGTCCAATTCCCTTATTGCGCTGGTCAGAATGATAAACTTGATCTCTATATACATCAGTTGTCTCGCATACGGCATGAGTTAGTGTTCGGATACTCTCATATATTATAGCTAATATATTATAGCTAATTATCAGGTATATCTGGATCACATGAGTTCACAGAAGCTAATGGTGAAACTCCTCAAAACTGCGTGAGACACATTATGGCTGTCAGGGAAGATAGGATAGAAAGTCTTAAGTACTGACTTTAGCAGAGTGACCCTCAGGTCCTGACTTCACCACTGCCCCCGCTGCCATTCTATACTCTAGCTTCCATTTAGAGGATCCAGGGTCCTCTATACCGAGGGCTAGATGTCGAATTACAGCCTTGATATGTCACAGTAAAAGATGTAAGAAACATCTCGACGATGCATAAATTGGCCGCTATCGTATAGCAATGCTTTTGAATTGAATGCATAAATGTCAATTATTTAATGATATTATGCTGACTAGCGTATTATGTTAATGCACAGGAGATATCATGACTGACTTTCCAAAGCCAAACTATAAATAATGTACAATCCTTATGAAGTATATATATATATATATATATATATATATATATATATATATATACAGAGAGATGAGTTTTTTTTGTCAACTGTCTACATGCAATATTATATGACATTTTAGAGGGGTCACCACTAACGATCCAATAAACGAAGAGGTGGAAAAGAAAGGCAAAAGAAAGAAAATTGATGTCTATAATTTAAAGTGCATGGTTTTCGCCATACTGATCAAATCATAGACAACATACAGAACCAAACAAGAATTGAATTAGAATTCTGACGTTAGGATATGTATCACCTATTCCAGGTAATTACAACATTTCCTAACGTTGTTAAATTTAATTAAATTTGAGTGAATTTCCGTAATGATAATTAGTTATCCATTTTTGGGGGGTTTTCTCAATTTTCTTGGTCGTCTAAACGACCGTGCCTGCCACCAATTACTCCCCTGAATAAAAGCCCCATTGTTTCCACTCGTGTCACGGATAAAGACTGCATCCACAAATTCACCGGATTAATACAAAACATTTGTCCCTAGCAAAACTATTGACCATAATTATTTTGAACAATGCGGCTTCGTGAATGGAATATTAACAAATATCTCAACTGCACCACGATCACGTTCGTCCATGGATAGCAATACTTTAATTTGATTGTTTTCCTTCTTTTTTTCCTTGTCAAATGTTTGGAATGTTAAAAAGATAATTACTTGACCTGTTTATACGAAGCTTATCCAATCGATGAACTAGGGTAGCCATTGCATAAAGCGTGTAAAAGTATGAGATCTTGTGAAATATTGTAGTTTGCCCAGTTTTCGTAATTATTGTAAAACCCAGTTCAATTTAATCATCCCTTAATCCATTAGTGCAGATTATTTGAATAATGAAAAAATGAAAAGGGAGGTAGACTTGTGTTTTATACTATAAATGACATGTTATTTATGTTCATGTTTTTACCTTCACAGCCTAAGGTACGATTCCAAATTCCCTAATGCTATGCATAGGCATGAAATGAATGTGTGTGGGGCAACTGGTTAAACATACAAAATCGTTTTATTCCTTGAATATTTGACTTGTTTGTGATTGTTCTTATTGATTGCATTGACTGCCGTTTATGTTGCCGACTTAATTCGCCCTCCGAGCTTTTCACCCATGCAGAGATCTTCGCACCCCGAGGTGCCATTCCACTTCCTAAATCTACCGTGGTAAAGTGAACCATGGGGTTTCCTTACTAACATTGGACTACTAAAACATGGGAGATCATTTCCTCATATTCTACAGTATATAATAAGTCGAATTAGGAGTTTCCTCCTCATCGGGCCTCGTTTGATGACATCATTAATCTTCATTACAAGTGCGGACATGGTTAATGTCATGTTAAATAAAATTGGTATCTAGGCTATATAATTTTCGCCTTGTGATGGCTGGTGTAAGTGGAACAGTACAATATTCAACACTTGTTATATTGAAAATGATAAATGTTTCGTCTCCTTTCAGTTTGCGATTTTACTTCTAAGTTTCTCCTTTATGGAAAGGTCTTTTTATGTATATAGGGTCATATTATGGCTATGTTCGCTATATTGTAAACTATATAGGCCTTAACTTATATCTTGATTTCTCTGTGCTCTGATATATATAAATAATATGTTATACATACCATCCTTTATTTATGACATGATGATTATTCGATTAATTCACGGATATTGGACAAGTTGCATATATACAAAATTAGTGAAATGATTATTTCGGAACAAGCCAACATATGACAGTCAGTTACATAAAGTCAATCCGTCTATGGCCTCAGAATTGGATCCTCCCTTGCTTTTAGGAAACCTATAGGTTTTCATCTAATAGAATTGAGATCAAATGACTGCAGCTGCGCTTTTTTGGCCTATGTGGCATTAATAACAGCAAGTTCTTTCTTATCTTGTAGGTACAAGATTGTTTGCATTGTAACCTTAGGGGAAAAGATAGGCCAGGATATGAGAGTCAGTTCGCGATGTGTGTGGGACGATAAGGTGGACGCCTACAGTTCATACAACTGGGAAAACAGCACGGCTTTCTGCTCAGCAACAGTTTATGGCATATACCACGAGTGAGCCGAACACTTAAAGGTGCCTGCCCACGGGGAGAATAGCATAACGAGCTACTCGAGCGAAGGGAAGGTCTTAACTTATAGCTCCGTTACACAGTATAAGAGTTGCCGAGTGTATGCCTAAGGGCCCCCGCATGGAACTGGATATATCAACTATTGTATTGCAATATAATATATCGTGACGGCATCGAGGAATGGAGAACGAGAGTGTAATTTATTCGACGAAAATATTCTATTGATGCTTCAACTGAATGGTCTAAAACGCCCATTATTTTTCTCAAGCATTTATTTTTTCTCGAGGATATTTTCCTCTCGGACCATCAAATAAAGTGTCATGAGATGAGATGTCTTTTCCGTTCTAGCAATCATCGAACGTTATCAACACATGAATGAAGTGATGTATTAAAAAGGTGAAAATTGTGGCAGTCATATCTTCTAGTAATATATAGAGGCCTATATATCATATGTGTCACTATCTCTGAAGAAATCCGGCCTGAAAGATGAGATCCATATCAAAAATACTATCATGACAACTTGCATTCGTGACAGATCTGCTAAGGAAGGATAAGCATCTGATAACATCTTTGGACTCATGATGTCGTGTTGTCATTTAATATGTATAAAGTATCATACGAGACATGACAAACTACTGAGGAAGAAGTTACATATTTTGTAACAATTAAACATTAAACGTATGATTTATATTCGAGCATCTTAACACGATTTGAATATCTGTGATCTTTGGTAAAAAGTACCACGACTTTTGATATGGCAACATGCAACAGTTAAGAAAACATTTGGCACCCATTTTCGGGATTCGTATATATTTAATGGTATAGCACTTATAGTACGTAGTCACTAGTAAAATATTACATCAATAAAAGTGTAGAAAACCAAATTAAATTAGATAGTATGGCCTTGATTTACATGTTTAGTCGCCCGGTACATAAAACAGTAATTTAGCTACTTACAAATAATACGATCATTTCTTAGATCTTTGATTTAAATCTGTCATGGACATCCCTAGGTAGGCGTGCCCTCCTTCCCTAGAGTGACCCTTGAAGAGGAAGTGTGTGTGTGAACAATTAGGCTGGATTTATAACATCCCGACATGTCACCACAATTTGTCAAAGAACCCCAAGTAAGATCGATGCAATATACTCTTCTCTTTCAAATTCTCGTCAGGTAGGCGGGCCGAATTAGAAAAGGCAAAATGCAGAATTTTTGCCTGTCAAATTGAATTCGCTAAATCGTTAAACATCCACTGATATCAAGGGGGAATTTCATTTGGTATTTCAACACGTGTTGATAAATGCAGGATCACGTGCGGGGGGAGGGAGGGTGGGGAGTGGGGGGTTGAGGAAAAACAGTGGCTTGAACTCACAAATACTCACCTTCAGAAATCCGCAATAACAACAATGACTTTTAGGGTCTCGTAATGACTTTACACCTATGCTCTCAGGTAGTATCGCATTTCAGCCGCAGACCATTTGAGAACTGATACGTTAGGAATTCCGTTAATCTGATTTATTGATGCTTCTCGAGGTAAATATCCATTTAAAAAGTCCGCACACGTGTCCTCTGACATGCAGTAGTCGAATGCGTGCCTGATGATTTATGTAAACTTCACTGTTACCTTGTTTAAATGAAACGTTAGATCTTTGCTCTGTAAAGAAAACAGCGTGATGTAACATGCGCCCACAAATCTTCAAAATATAGACCTGCTTTCGAGGTTAAGAGAGTTGAATGACCTGGTCCTCGTTTATTGTAAGCAGGTGGATAGCACCTGATACATACAATTACTCTTGTTTTGCAATAACATATTCTATATTGCATGAACTACACAACGCTAGCACTACATTGCAAATAGTATCATTTCGGAGGCATTGTTGATGAATGGGTGAACTGATGAGGTAATCAATCAATTACCGTTAGATCTGAGAGATTTGCCTTTTGCACCATGTCAAGTATTGCTTCCAGTGGTATACTCAATTATTAGAAACCCCATATTGAGATCCAACCGCCCACAACCGGAGTATGCAGCAATTAAACATTACGGTGGTGCATCGGTGTAATTGTAGCTTATTAGGAGTTTGGGCATGCCAATATTGATGAAGAAATCTCGGCTAGAAAAACTGCAGATTTGGCAAACAGAACGTGAGTTGATTTGAACATTAGAAACATATGTTATTCCATGCCAATACATATGCCTATCAAGTACCACATGGTAGTGGCGCAAAGCACTTGAAGCAAGAACGCACTCTCGGAATCTCCAACCAAAGAATTCTTGTTCGCACGTGTCCAAAGATGGCGATTGCTACAGCAGAGTGTTGTCATCCATCATAAGAATATCCTATGGTAACTATATTCGCTTACCTCCCTTTTATTTCGAGTTTAATCACGACCATGAAAACTTATATTATCTTTGTCCAAACAAATCTCGGGTACCAGATGTGCAGTTATTAATAAACTGAGCAATTAGGAGCCGATCGAGTTACGCAGCATCTCGCCATTGGATGCCCATTAGCATGATGCATCGATGCATCAAAATTGATTTGAAACTAGTAAATCAGACCTGGGTGTTCTATGTGCAAGAGTATCATTGATCATGATGTAAAAGACTGACTTGATGTAATTCTAGTTTATGGGCAATTAGAGTTATATTAAGGTTAATCCTTCATGTCAGAAATTCTATTTTTTCTCTATGTGCAATTTCATGAGCTATGTGTTAGAAATATTATGGTTTGCTATGCATCAATTATAATTCATTGCTCACTTCACAAACGGGGTTTCAATTCATTATAATTCTGAATGTGACGTATCATGTGCTGCCGCCTCAGATTGTTTTCTTTCTGCCAAATTCTGGTAAAGGTTTAATCGCCACTTCGGTTTTTCGGTTTTAAAATTATTTTAATTGGACATACGTGCCTCCAGGTGAAGAAATAGGAATCTAATTTTTAGAATTGCTATTTTCAGTTTCAACGGAGCATCAACAACTTCTTTTTATTGAACGTTCTTAACGAATACAGTATGACCTTCAGATCCAGTTTCAAAATGACAAAATATTTCATCTGTGCAAGCTATTGAACAAGTATTTCTGTCTCTTTCAAAAGAAAAGAAAAACGTTTCTCTCCTTATCTTACCCCTACATAGGCATGGCATGCACCATTAACTTACAAGCTCTTTTAACTAACTATACCTATTAAATATATGAACGAGACTAGAGGTCTCTCTAGTCTCATTGAATGTATGCACCATTAAGTAGATAGCTGGGAGGCCTGTTTGGGAGACTACATCTTAGTGACTTAGGAATTACTGTTTGAATCGCGGATTACTCCACTATTTTTTATTATGAATAGTATCAACGATAAACTGAACAGGAACAAAAAGAACAGAAATCACTACCATGAAATGTTAAACCATGAGAGTTCTTAACAATTACAGCATAACCTTCAAATCAAGTTTTAAATTGACTAACCATTTTCATCTACGCAAGTACTATAGAGAAGGAAATTGCTTTTTTGGGTCTAATTTCATTATGTCTATATGCTATTTCGAAAACGTAGTGTAAGAGAGAGCTGTCATTGCAACTGACAGGATCATGCACCTTATGAATGAAAGTCAACATACTCAGGAGCTTTGTTCCCATGCAGGGATGGCTAAAACTATACGAGAATATACTTCGGGCCACCTAGGTGAATCGGTATTCGGCAGAAATCAAAACCCTCAGCTAATGCAAACTGGCATGCGTGGAAGTTGAAAACCTTGCTCTTTCTCTAAGGACCAGTAACAACAATCATATGGGGGCCATAGTTGGGACAACAAAATCATAGTGCACTATGTGTGTGCGGAGCCAATTGCCCTAGTGGCCTTGCTTGCTGGTATTTCTCCTGCGATGGGGTCAGTAACCCTGTTTAATAGATGGAAAATGTCAAACTATTTAATTTTCCTCCTGTATTGAACATGTGGGAATAACCCTGAATTAACCCTTGAATGTTAGGAATGCTCTTCAATGAAATGGGTTCTAGTTCTTTCATTTGTGAAGCCAAGCGTTATCGTAAATTATTCTACCAAGGGCAAGCAGAACCTTTATTCCAATGTCTCCAGAGGCGTCCTGCGTGGGCTGAAACGACTGGGGTAGGTGGAACACGATTAGAACGGTGCTTTGACAATGGCAACATCTGAGGCACATTGTGGCTTCCATAGATGTGACTATAACGCCATAATATTCGATTGTATTCTGGCTGCATTCTCTTAGCCTCAGGCCCAGAGAAGTCTCCTGCTAATAGCTTATTCTGCCCATGGCAATACTCTGCAAAATTAGTATTCCTGAAGTAGTGAAGTATAAAACGAAATTATATCGAGATTGAGCGTCAGCACAAAACCAACTTCGCCTGGGTTAATTGTTTCAGATAACAATTAGTTAAATTCCTTATAGACTTTTCTGTTATTGGAGCGTAGTTCCAAATAAAGAAAAGTGTGGGTTAAGTTTCGGAATGTCAAAAGCTGGATCATTAAATGTGTTTACGTGGTGGGGGTGAGTTGTTTGTTCCGGAATACATTGCTTTGCATGTATTGTAACGCTTGTGAAACCAAAGACAGATCTATACATATCATCTCACAACATGGCCCGGCCTTAATATTATTTGCTGCGGAGAGAACCCCTTCCGTTGTGTGGCGGTAAATACGCTTATGGTATTGCAAATACGCGTGTATTACAGAATAATTTGACATTTATTCTGATAAAATAGTGTTGCCCTCCTTGATTGATCGAGAAAATATCGAGGGCATAAATGAGTATAAAAATATCTATTTGATGACTTGACATTGTGGAAATAAACCTTTTGGGATTAGAGGCCGATTTCTGGACAAGTTATCCATCAGGCCAAGCCTTTCCTTCGATTAGCATCCGGGGCCCCTGGCCGAACGAGGCGATTCCGGGCAGCAGAGGCAATGTCCTCAAGCGACCCCGAATTCTGTGGTTGTATTGGTATGTGTGCAACCCTCACCGGAACCCTCATCACAATAACTTGGGGAGCTGTTTGTTAAGTCCTTGTTAACGCCGAGGCTTGCTTATCTTTCATTCAAATCTGCATATATAATAAACATGGCACAAACATTGCAGACCGGTAGTTGGAAAGGAAGCTTTAAATAGGGATTACTCTGCAAGGGGAGCGCCTCTGAAAGAAGAGTACCAATTATGAGGCGGTGGGGAAAAACGGCTGTCAGTAGGGCTGCCTTATTACCCTGGTGTGATGGCGACATTGGGAGACAGAAAGCACAAGTCGGGCTTCCTGGAAGATTAGAGGTCCTTCAGCCACAACACTTTCTTTCTGCGAAGAGAAGTCCTGTTATGTCCAAAATATGATCTTGGAGGTGTTCCCCTGTAGAAACTATTTACGGAGAGTGACTCTAAGGCGATTCAGCATGGGCAAGCTTGTGATATATTATGTTTGTTTGCAGTTGTGAGTGATAAGCATCGGCTGTAAGATACATTATTAATGTAAACAACGATGTTAAAATGACTGAACAGTAATCGGCATGGCATATTAATCACAAGGACACCGGGCGAGATAATTCTAGGGACATTAAGCACTGTGATTGTATTTCTGATAGTTTCTAGATCTTAAAATCTAGGGGCCTACCCCTTTTCATTTACAAGTATCTGGTCATAGGTTGTCATTGAGAAGTATCTTTAGTCATCATATCACACAGGCTATCAAAATCTTGGTTAAAATAAGGTTAATAAAATATCCTTCATATAATAATTATTATTTAAACTAACTGAAGAAATGATCAAATGATCAAATAAAGCCATCTAAATTTAATCTTGCAATGGAAAATTTAAACTGAATCGAAATCTCAATTAATTGGGGGTGGTTGCCCACACGACACAAAGGAAATCATATCAATCATTTTGACAGATGTGAATCCCCAGGGAAGAGTAATTTCCCCATTATGTCTAACGAAGCCTTTTGAAAAATGTCTTCTCAGACCTTATAGTGGTCCATATTCTGTGCATAATTATGAGTATTGTTTCAGACCCAGAAAACCAGACTGTCTATGTTACTCAATAAATGCAACAACAAACTTCAAAAGACAATACAAAAAGAAAAACACCCATCATAACTTCCAATTTATTTCTGGAGTGAAATGTTCCCCATTAAAAGCAAAATTATTCTAGGAATGTTGGTTGAAACCTCTTGAAATGAATCATTGCAACGTTAATGATCTCTCCTCCGTCGCCTTGGATTGCTTTCGCAACATTGTTTTATCTTGTTTGTGTAAGACATCCATAATCAATAGAACACACCCGCTGGAGCTGAAATGAATTTGATGCTTAATGCAGGAACAAACTCCTGACAAGATATGTGTTAATAATGACTAACTACTGCAAATATCGTTTCATCACATTATATGATCTTTAATTAAATTAAATTCACTTAAAAAGGCGGCACACATGCAATTAACAATGTGGTACAATAACGGCAAACTGTCTAATGTGTGGAACCAACAAGAAGATTAGAATTGGGTTTAATTAATAATGATTATTAAATAAATGTAAATCAGACCTTTTAAAAAATGGTTGAATAAGCTGTACAAATACCATGAACAAATACCATGAAGGATGTATGAGCCTACAAGAGTTGTAGGTGAATAAGTTTGCGGTAAAAGTAGTAAAGTAAAGCGTATATACAAAATTAATGCAAAATAGCTGGTCAGCTTTGGGGTGTTTTTTTGTGCTCAGATGAAAGTAAATAGCAAGGAGTGGGACTTACATTTGTATGGTATGAGGATGAGAAATCAGATGAGAAATCAGGCATTCATAAATTTTCGGTCATGTGATATAGGAAATGTGGAATGGCTGGGTAATGGAAGTATACGTCCAAATTAAAGATGGCTGATGCGAAGGAAGACCTTTGAATGTTGAACGGGTTTCGTACCCCTTATTAAAGTTAGTAGCTTAATTAAATAACTATTAGTTAATATTGAAGTCTATTTGTTTAGCAAAGTCTTAGAAACCTGAGGATAGGAGCGATTACGATTAAAACATGATGACTTGTGTTGAAAAATGTGTTCAGCCATTATTATTGTGGAATGTAAAAGCATAGTGTATAGCATGCTATTGATTCTACACCATGTAAGCATTATTATTGTGAAATGTAAAAGCAAGGTGTATAGCATGCTATAGATTCTACACCATGTAAGCATTATTATTGTGAAATGTAAAACCTGCATCAAACAGTCATGCTTTTCTAGGCATGTGATAAACCTTGCTCTCATAGCAGATTTAACACTTTCTATGTTATATCAAAGAGCTTTATCAAAGAGGTCTTTGCTTATATTATAAGGAATTTCATATTTACATTGAGTACAATCCAGTTACCTGATCACAAAAATGGACTTCAGGTTGCTGTAGCTGAACATTACATTAGCCAAACGATACATTAACATGTTGTACGTTCCTTATGCTCTGCTAGACACATGCTTGCAATTACCATGCGGGTCTCCTTCTGACCATAAATCTCAACCTCAGTGTCAGTCCCTTGTTGGGGTCGCTAACAGATGCAACCCTTTTGCATCAGCCAAACCCATTCAATTTATTACGTTTCATAACTTGGAAAGGTTTACGCTTGTTCCCCCTGCTGTTAACCCGAACTTCAAAGCAAACTCACTTACGATGGTTGCTGGCGGAAAATAGTGGAAAATATGCTGACCATAATGACAAAGGGAATATATACTCAAGTGTTTCTCAAGTGACTAGTTCTGATGAATCGCCTGCAACTTCTCATCGGAGAGAAATCGGAGGAGCCAGAAATCAGATTACCGCGCACGTATCCCTTGCTCTCAATAGACATCCGTGGTTCAGATAATGTCCTCTAGTCTTTGTTTGCTTGATGAATCGCCTACAGGCATATGAGGGCTATCAAGGGAACGATCCCCTATCATTTAGTTAGCGAGGTGTGGGGAGGTAAAGGTAGACTATATATTGAGTTCGTATCGTTGAGTTCGTATAATTGCTCCTTTCATATTATATTGGCATATATCATTCAAGATGGTATACATAATCTGTAAAGGAACTCTTATATGTTATCCACCATGGTATATCTAATATACATTTATATGGACAGATGTGGTTGCTCGTGTAGGCTATGATTGTATGTTGAACTTACCATACTCTGAAACTATAACCGAGTTGTTATAAACTATATAAGGCATCACCACGTACCAGGTGCCTGATTCAATCCTTACATACTAAATACCATCCTTAATATGCTGCGTGTGTCGGAAATGTTGATGTACTGTCGAGCATAATGTGCTGATCCTTTTTCGTTCCTCACAAGATGTCCCGTACAGTAACCCATCCAATCCATGAAACCCACCCGTGTTGATTCACACCGATGTCAGAATTATGTTTATAGCCGTACAATTGCAGTGCTCCTCGGAGCATTTTCTTTACTACTGGTCCACCTATAAAAGGGGTCACGGCAGCTTGTTGCCAATTTTGTTAAGGAGCATATCACCCAAGATCACACATATAAGCATAGGCAGGCAAGTTGGGCGGGCAGTCACCGTGTAAGCAGCGCCTTTCTTTATGATAGGTCCCTTCGCATATACTGGGTTTACTGCCTATTTTACCATACCTTTATGCTGATAGACGCTGAAATCCTAGAGCATGGCAATATTACTGGAGATCTATATTCTGCGTCTCTCCTTAATTGTTTCCCGAATGAACGGTTCATTCGACAAGAATATTGCACTGTAAATGGTTATTGAAGACGATCAGAATCTGTCCTAACCGTACTTAATTTGTGTCAAGGATATATATGTAGGGCCAATTAAGGGAGGGGTAGTTTCTGACTATGTCGGATCATTGCAAGTATGATGATTCTGACGCCTCAATTATCTGACTCCGAGTTAATCTTTGGGAATTATCGTCACAGCAATTATTTCTCCAACGCCATGCTGACATATATTATTATGGACAGACCACAGAACTTTAGACGTATAAGCCCGAACGGTACTACGTAAATGGCAATATTGGTGGACCCTAAACATAATAATAATTTAATGGTTATCACTACATATACAGATAGACATAGGAATAGTAGATTTGAATGATTATACTGCTGGAGACATTTAGGTCATGTTGGAGGGTTATTAGAAATATTCCTACGGCTTAACTCACACTTCAATTGAATGAAGGCTTAAACTCTGAGTGGGTGACTATAATTGAATGACGGAAAGGGGCTTGGTATGAGGTCTTCTATGGGGTTTGTGCCTGATGTCAGTAAGATGTTCGAAGATGGGAGATGGAATCTTGCCAGCGTATATATCATAAAGAAGATGAGGAGCGTATCCTCGTTACCTCGTATCCTGGATAATAGCTTGGATAAGTAGACTTGCACCGTACTGGTAATTAGCGATGTTATATCCCTAATAAAAAGGTGATAATGAATAACTAACATAATATAATGAGGTTATGCAATGTTACGTAAAGTGTCATAACACCAGCATTGGTGATTTCATTGTCATGGCGAGTGGTTTATAACTTCTATAAGGGCAGATCATAGCTGATGTTGTATCAACCCCTTATTTTATAAGTCAACCAATCCACCTGCACAGGTCTGGCCGAGGCCACCGAACCACCGATAGACTAACAGGCTACTACCACCTACTGGCTCGAGATGGCTGCCATTTGTCACTAAATCCCTCAGAAATGACATACAGAAATCTCCATATCTTGACCGTGTTATTGATAATTGATGTAATTGTATTGAAATTGTTCCACAATTATGCTTCACAAAATGTTGGACCTAGGGAACGGTCGAGGTCACCAAACAAATGCCAAAAAGGCAGGTCCATACATGCTTATGACCCTTTCTGCAATCCAACATACAGGAGTAAGTAAGTATGATCTTTGCAGCAAATTTTATTGTAGGTGTCATGCATGGGAACCATGTCCAACAAGTTTGATATTCCCAGCATGCACCTTTCTTGTTAGAATGGGGTCAAAGGTTGACCTGTCCTGAAATTAACCCTGGCATAGCCAAAAATTTGTAATATCTCAGGTGTTATACGTGCATTCACATTGAAACCTTCTACAGTTTTTATTCTACAGTAGGTTCTCCCATCTCCAGAAAACCCTTGACTTTGGACATGGTCAAGGCCCCCAAATGAAATGTCAAATGGAGGAAAATAGGCCAAAAAAGATATGCCGGATTACGCCCTGCCCATGATATGAAGCAAAAACAAAATCTCATTAATTCTGATACCTACTATATGAATCTTTCTGTCATATGCATAGAGCCAAGGAAGCATTTCAGTGATGGTCTTGAGAATTATGCAAAAAAGGTAAGGAAGAATCAGATTGACACCCCGATGGCGCTCACCAGTGCAACCGGGATTGTGGACTCACGTTGACACCTCTTATAGGGGCTATATAGCTAGCCCAGAAACACAGGTTAGAAAGAGCAGAAAACTTCGAGGTTGTGGCAAGGTGAGTTTTATTTATTCTATTTGGCAAATCTAACTATCATTTGATTACCATTTAACATTGAAAATAGAGGCCATTGAGTTGATCCAAACCTATCAGTAGGGATCTTTTTAGTATAAGACTATTGTAATAATAATGTTCTTGAGGTTTGTCTAATAAAATTAGTTCAACTTGTGAGAGTGTGGGGATAGCTCTTGCACTAGACTTGCACAAGTCTTTGATATTGTTTTGTCAGAAAAAAAAAGAAATATAATGTTATGGTCACTACCATGTTAGGGTCACTCTCCCTTGACTGTGGAATATCAAAGGCAGTCCATGAATGGGGAGTGCTAGACCTGCAATAGGGCTCTATAAACAACTGCAGTCTTAAGGACGAGGGCTAGTCTACTATAGCAATAAACAACAAGGATTTTAGTGTGAGAAAGGTCTGTACGCCCATAGACGTCCCTCGGCCTTCGGCCTTGGGACGTCTATGGCGTACAGACCGTTTGAACGCTACAATCCGAGTTGTATATTGATTTTAGTAGGTTATGGAACACGTCAGGTGGCGCCACTAGACCAACGCAGTCTGTAGTACCATAAGTGCACGCGAAATCTGACCCAAAATGGACTAATCTTGCACAAACAGACTAATATGTGATCTATTCGGATTAATGATTTAACTAATAATCGTGGCAACGGTAAATATCAATATCAAATAATATGGAGATCGATCAAGAAACAATAGCAACAATATAAGAAAAGTCTCACAAATAAATCCAGTTGATGATAGTAGTACAAGAGCCTGTATAGCCCGAATGCAAAATCCTAGGTTACCCAATGAGTAGAGTCTGTTGGATATTATATATAGCAGTAAAGTGTGGCTGGTTGTAGAGATGGGTCTGGGTAGCTGCTGTTCCAGTCATTCCTCCTGTTCTTCCCTCTCTCTCTGTTCCCTCTCCCCTCTCTCTTACCCCTATATGTACCAGACTCTCTCTAATTAATTATTAACGAACTTTTTGGTTGGGAACCCCTTTTGCACACGGGTTAAAGTCTTTGTCTTAGCTTTATTTCAGTATATCAAACAAAGGAATCAAAGAAATATCCAGACATATGTTACAAGGCCGTGTGCACATACAAGCTAACTAATTCTGAAACAAAGAAAAACATGGCTGGGCATTTCTAAACTACAAGCCTTTGTTCTAAAATTCTAAAATAGCAGACATATGGCTGCTTCATTGAAACATTGCAAATATTATAGAAAACTCTATAACCAATAATAAAGAATATTGTGAATGTTAAATGATAGCCTGGCGGTGAAGTCATGAGAAAGTGTCATATAAATCAGGTATTTTTATTGTATTAATTTAACACTATTCAATGCGAGACTAATTTTACAATGTTTGACGTACACCATTTGAATAATTAGCTCACTTAAACTTAATTAAACTTAATCATGCGGTGGCAACATTTATAACTTATAGATGTGTACAACTCCAGAGAAATCCGTTTCGTACGAAGGATTTTAGGTGCCTTTGTTAGTGCTCTGTTGGTGTGAAATTATCCCTTTTCAAATCCATATTAAAGACCATAATATATGTATTGATTGCGAACTGTATGGTTTATAAATGACCCCTAAATTAAGCATTTGGATTAATTATAGCAGACATGACGGTAGTAACAGCCATATTACAGGAGAAATATTGCCTTTAGTACCTAAAGGTCTTACAAGTTCACTTTCATTAGACACAGTTCACAAAGCATTTGGTTACAGCAGAGGCAAAACTGGGAAGCAAAATAATTAATATGGTAATAACACCATATCATGGATGAGTGCATAATAGCTAATTATAAATTGTCTCAAAAAGAAACCCACACGTCATCCTGGTAGAATATTCAGAACAATACATTTACTTGGAACTCCAGTCAAGAAGAACCAAGACAGCTTTATAATATAAAGGGTCAGATGCCTTCCAAGTGCCTCGAACACAAACTACTTCATTTCCTCTTTCTTCTCAGCCCCCGTGACTGTTAAATGTGACATATCCTTCATAAAACTACAGTTTAATACATATTAAAAGCCCTTGGTATTCCTATTTCAAGTAGTATATTGGGAAAGTCCTTTCGCAAAGGGCAACCCTCAGAAGTGAAGGTGCCATTACAAACCAGTCTGCGGCGGTATATTTGATTTGTAGTATCCCAATCCTTGCAGGCTTCTGCCCTTCTACATAGATAAATTACTCGGGCCTTTTTCTGAATACAGATACGGTCGTATTGATTCAGGCAATTCAAACACAAATAAATGGAGATGAGTCATAGGTAAATGCAGCACGTTTCATGTGAGCCCCAGATTTATTATCAGCCCCTAGAATTGTATTAGTTAAATTCGATCAAAGAGAAAAAGAAAAGCTCTCAGTGTCCAAGTCTTTTCCCATGCCTTCCTCATCGATGAACGGTCACTCACTGGCGATGACTGGCAGATTCTGGCCATATTAGCCTATGTAGCCGGGGTGACGTCACAAACTACTGTCCCGGTCATTCACCTCCAATTTATATAGGTATTTAATGAATACAATACATAATTATCATTGTTACAACCTCGAGGTATTCTCACCATGTGGCCACAACCTAGATAGTGACTCCTATATTCAATTTTGTTTAAGGGATGCCTAAAGGATATATACTGTTGTCAAGTCAATTCCCTGCTTGCCGTCCACCAAGGCTACTTTTTCAAAACTGCTTCGTTTGGGGTAGCATCCCAAACTTCTTCTGCAGCACCTTCACATGCGGACAGTGTGTATTAGAATGACCAACCTCATTACAGACCCAACAAGGGCCCCTTGGTGCCTTGCGTTTGGGCTGTACCCTTGGTCACGCCCTTCAGGGAAAGCTCTTTTGCCTCCCTGTTTCCAGGTGAACGGTCAGAGAGCTTCTTCTTCTTCCATGCGAAACAACAACACCTGTATAATATTACCTGTATAATATGGCTAATACCGACGACTGGTTGACTTATTTAACTAGAAGCTAGAATTTAATTACGTAATTAATTTGACTAGTGATTTTATGATTTCACAAAGTAATTTGCATTATTATTTAATTATGTTCATATAGGCTGAAAATGCTGTACTTGATACATGAGCTTATGAATAAAAGAAAGAAACAAAGAAACAAACAACATTTTGATGTGTGATGTTTTTGTATTATCGCTGCTTTGTATAAAATGTGGGGTGGCCCAGTGGTTGGGTCGGCCCAGTCACGGGTGGGACGGTAATCCCCGTAAAGGGCGTTACCACATCACATATGGCGATTTTGAGGCCCCCATTTAAAACTGCTAGCTAAGTTTTAGCACCTGTTCCATTCATATAAGTTATTATTTCATACACTGTTTGAGGAATAATACAACAAGGAATACCGCATTTACTTTAACTTAAGCTATATATAAGTAGAAAATGTGTTTTTATTTTCATAGGTGCATATACACAATGATGAATGTATGGATGGAGTCCAGGAATTGACAGGACGGTTAAAATGTTTGTAAGAGAATGTAGCAAGGAATGGTATAGGGATGGTGGGTGGGTAGCTCTGTGCTGTGTGGACGTGGTCGTCTGAATGACCAGTCCAAGTCTATAGTTTACCAGGTCGACTTTGACTATCTTTGATGATGATTCACATACATATCCGAACTTTATAAATACCTAAACTCAGATGTAAACAATGACCAAATTCGCCATATGTGATGAGGTAACGCGCGTTACAGGGATCAGCATCCTACCCGTGACAATGGCAATTCACCCAATTGGTCCTATTTTTACCAAATGACAAATACAAACAATCGGCCGATCAACAACTCGATCTACACAGTTATAAGAGCTGTATCCCAAGTATACTTTAGTATGCCCATGCGGCGTTCTGTATCCCGGAAATTTCGACAGTGAAGCTTGGGTGATATTGTGAGATACTAAACAAAGAAATGTGGGTCATATTGCGCAATTCCTCGTCTATGTCGCATGTAGTGCTCATTCCACCACCTTTATATAAATGTCAAGATAGGACATCGAGTCACGGATCGCTCTTGCCTCCACGGAACAAGAAGGTCTTGTCCGACTGCTGGGGAAAGTGCAATTAGGGGGGATATGAGCGAGCTGGAAGACTCTATCATTGCTGTTCCCAAACTACCACTTTGAAAGCGGCATAGGCAGGTTTCAAATTGTCTGGTCATGAGGCGTCTGCCAAATGGCGGATCATTGATGACACCTAGAGGATACTTACATAACCACTACCCCCCTCAACACTTCCGCCCGCACTTCCGCCTTCCTCCTTCTCCTTCCTCCACCCGTCCACTTCTCCTCAAACCTCAGGGACGGACGGACATACCCTCTAATTTTTTACATCAATCTCTATACTTGGCACCACCGCCTCCATATTTAGACACAAGAATAAATATGGCTCCGAGGAAGACTACCAAGACTCCTACATCAAACAATACTAAGAAAGGAGCGACTCAAGGAGGGGTACCAAAAACAACCCCAAAGAATGTGAGGACGTCTCAAAGAACAAAGAAACCCGAGACAAACGACAAGCCAAAGGGGGACGCTTTCTCGGATGCCCGGATGGACTCTGACCCAAACGGCTCTAACGGTCAAGACCATGAGTCCCGACTAAAGGATCTTGAAAGGTCCATGAAAGGCATTGATGGAAAGCTGGTAACAATAATGGGCCTGTTCGCAAACAACCCTACCAGCCCTCAGCAGGAAAAATCGAGCAACCCTCCTCAGAAGAATAGCTCGGTTCTCCCGCCACCAAAAGACCTACGCGCACATCAGAATCTCGATGGGTTCATTGAAATGGAATTCGCACGCGAGAACTACCGTCCACCACGATCAGAGGGTAAGGGTATCATTGCTTCTGACATTCTCATAGACAATCTGATAACAAAACCCTATATGTTTGTGGAAAGGGATGGAGCATCCACGATGAAACAAAAGTTGGATAACAGGGCGAACCTGGAATCTACTGAATACTGCCAGGCTATTGTTGCAATGCTCACAGACCCCAGGAGGGTCGATCATAAGGACGATACTTACATCCTACTACATTTAAAGGATGTACTGGCGGACATAAGAGTGCTACCATGGAATTCTGTCAGGAGGTTTAGCCAAAACTTATTCGACGACATAGAAAAAGGGAAGCTAAGCTGGACGGATACACACCTAATTCAAACTACGCGCGCCATGAACGCGGCAGTTGGGGACCAGCGAGCGAAAGCGCACTCCAGTGGCGCCACCTACGCAGCAAAAGGGGGAAACAACCACCACAACAGTCAACATAGCAAAGAGGTGATCTGCCAGGACTTCAATTCCATGCATGGTTGCCGCATGAGACGCGACCACATTGAGAATGGTACAAAATTCGCACACGGCTGTGGATACTGCTATTCTGTTACAAAGAGGATTTTCGGGGGACACAATGTCAGCACATGTGAACGCCTACAGGGGGACCAGGCAAGGCCACACCCCCCTGCTAGCTCTCAGCCGAGAGTGCCACGCCCCCATATGTCCCAGCAAGCACACCACGAATACATGGCGTCAAAAAACGCCAGAGCCCCTCCATCTCAGTAAGAGGTGGTGGGAAATGCAAGGAAGATAATAAGGTGACGAAACATAAAAATCAAACCAAGGTACAAAGTGACATGATAGGAGGAGAATCCCCGACCAAGGGGAATGACAGTGTGTTTATACATCATGCTGGCTCGCGCGATGTGCTCAGGCAGAAAAAGCCCATACGTGAGAGCCGACATATCAGACAAAAGGAGATAAACGCACAATTGGATCATATCCAGTATGACTATGATGGTTTTACCAGCCACCTAGATAAAAATAGTAAATGTGAGGTTATCGAAAATGTCCCATACACCAACCCTACTGAATATGAGCTCATCGGGAGCAACACCTGCTCTAGCTCTGGTGTCAATAATACTGATCAATGTAATGACGACATTGACTTTGGAAGCATACGTAAGATATGTGAGGCGGATAGTCCTGAGGTGTCAATTGACTTGTCACCACACACATTCGCCAACTATAGGAAGGCGAACTGGCCTTCTTGTATGCTTTCTGTAAGTGCTACTGACCCGCTCCCAGATATATATAGACGAGTCAGTGCCACAGGCCTGCCAAACTCCCTGGGAGCTAAGATACCTGTCCCATCGGAGCTTAACATCAAAGCCTGGGAAAAATACCTGTCAAAGTCAAAGGAGGGGAGGGAGTTGGTCGACCTCCTCAGGTATGGTTTCCCGCTAGGATACTTAGGGCCGGTGAGTGACACATGCAACATCCCCAATCACCCCAGCGCCGTGGAATATCCAGTTAGCATAGACCAGTTCATAGAAAAAGAACTGGGCAATGGGGGACTTACTGGACCTTACAACGAACCTCCTTTTGAGTCCTGGTGTCATGTCTCACCATTGATGACTAGAGCCAAGAGTGACCCAGGAAAGAGAAGGATAATCTCAGACATGACTTTCCCCGCTGAAACATCTGTAAACGCTTATATAAGGAAAAATGCACTCTTTGGGAAAGTCAGGTCCCATGGCCTCCCCGGCATCGACTCTGTGGCCGCAGAACTACGCAGAGTGGGAAAAGGGGCTCACATCGCATCTGTAGACATCAGCCGTGCATACAAAAACTTCAGGGGAGACCCTGGAGATTGGGTCCTACAGTGCTTGAAGTGGAAGGACCAGTATTACATCGAAACAGCTATGCCTTTTGGAGCCAGGTGCTCGTCAATGCACATGCAGCGCGTGGCCGACTCCATAATAAATATCCTATCTGCAAAAGGGGTATGGGCTAAGATGTACCTAGATGACATAATAGTTGTGTCAGAAGACCTAAAGAAATGTGAGAACGATCTGAAGGTGGTCCTAGACCTCCTTCAAGAGCTAGGTCTGCCTGAGGCCGAAGAAAAGAGGCAGAACCCAGGAACTCGAGTGACCTGGCTTGGTGTCACAATAGACAGCCAGGAGATGACCTTGTCGATTCCAAAACAGAAGCTGATAGAAATCAGAAAGATCGCTGAGACCTGCATAAATCAATCATGCATAGAACACAAGAGGATGCAGTCCCTACTGGGCAAGTTGTTACATGTCGCAAAATGTATCAGACCTGCTAGGCTATTCGTGGGGAGACTGCTAGAAGCGCTTAGAGCAGCAAAAGGAGGATCTATTCAGGTCGACAGTGCAGTGTCTAAAGATCTACAGTGGTTCATTGACTTCTCAATCGAGTGGAACGGGATAGCCATTATCCCACGAGAGAGGCCGACAAAAGAGATATCAGTTAATGTGACAACCACTGGTATCAGTGCCACAGATGGGAAGAAAGCTTATGAGTCTCAAGTGGCCCCATTAGGCGATGGGGCAAAGATCCGCTCAGAGCTTGAAGTCGCAAATATAGTTGTGGCGCTCCGTACCTTTATCTCAACAGCACGGGTGATAGTACATTGCCAAGATGAAGTTATTACAAAATTCCTGCAAAGTGGAAAATGCAGGAACCCAGTGATCATGGACTGTGGCAGATATCTGTGGATGCTCCAGGCCCGACTACAAATAGAAATCATAACATCTGACAATGCAATCCCAATAGTTCAATTAGTAACCAATATGGCTAGGGCCCACATTTCTAAGAGACACTGGGGTATTAGTAATTCAGCCCTCGACAATATGAGAATAAGCCTGTGTAAACCTGACCTCCAGGTTTTGAATCACATTAATCCCTCTATACTCCGCAGATCCGGCGCTCCAGTTGTTGCTGGAGAAAGCTACCGAGAGGCAGGAAGCTACAAGGGCGAAGGGCACAAACAACAATAGGAGGAGTGCGGTGATGACCTTTCTGTCTTTCTTGAGGCACCTAAAGACCCCCATTGAGGAGACTACCCATCACACGGTATGTGGATACATAGAATACCTGGCCTCCCACATCAGATGCCCCGCAACGATTAAAAACCACTTGTCAGCCATCAGGGAACACCTAAGAAGAAGGGAGATCAGCTCTGAGGCCCTAGATCATCATAGGGTAAAATTAGCGGTCGATGCTATTGAGAGAATGACCAATTATGTTCCAAACCCGAAGGATGCTGTCCCCATGGGAATACTAAGAGATGCAGTCAACGTCCTACGACATGCGGAAGAGGGCGTGTCCCTCAAAGCTGCAGTGCTCACGCTCTACTATGGGGCACTAAGACAATCCGAAATAGCCCCACCATCAGTCAAATCCTTCGATCCAACCAGACACCTCACCAGGGGTGATGTCTCAATCTTCGAAGACCACATTGTGCTAAATATTAAACATGCTAAAAACGCTCAAAAATACAACCAGAATCAAGTGAGGCGCCTATACCCCACAGACAACAAGCAGTGGTGTCCTGTAGAGGCCATACAGAATATGTTTAAAACTGTTCCAACCTATAGCAACCAACAGCCGTTCTTAACCTTCGTGGGCCAAAAGAGCCCAATGCCGGCATCTTACATTAAAAATCAATGGGCAAATGCACTCCAGGCGCTAGGCCTGGAGCAATCTAAGTATTCACTACATTCACTCAGAAAATCAGCTGCAACAGAGGCATTCCTCCAGGGGCAGTCAGAGCTAGCTATACAACGGTATGGCGGCTGGAGGAGCAGGGCACATACCTCTTACATAAGAACAGACTCTACAAACATTGTGCACAACACGCTGGCTAACGCACTCCAAAACCCCTAAAATCCCTACCATTCCCTTCCCCTCCCTCAGACCTACTTACACTCTTCTGTCCCACCCGCCACTCACCATACACTCACATGGAGACTTGGCACATTATATAACTTTAATGAAAAATATATTTACCTTTATTCATTGATTAATGTATTTCATTAATCAATTCATCATTCAATAATTTTATTTTATATCATAATTATATCATGTTATTCATTCAATAAAATTATTGTTCTCCAACTACTGCCTCTCTATTGTGTCCGGGGTTCTATTAATGGTCTGGTCATGAGGCGTCTGCCAAATGGCGGATCATTGATGACACCTAGAGGATACTTACATAACCACTACCCCCCTCAACACTTCCGCCCGCACTTCCGCCTTCCTCCTTCTCCTTCCTCCACCCGTCCACTTCTCCTCAAACCTCAGGGACGGACGGACGTACCCTCTAATTTTTGACCCCACCCACCCACTTCCTCTTTATCTACTCTCCACCTTCCCTCCCGCACATTATATAACTTTAATGAAAAATATATTTACCTTTATTCATTGATTAATGTATTTCATTAATCAATTCATCATTCAATAATTTTATTTTATATCATAATTATATCATGTTATTCATTCAATAAAATTATTGTTCTCCAACTACTGCCTCTCTATTGTGTCCGGGGTTCTATTAATGATCTTGATACTTATATAAAGTGGGGTCAAGGGATTAATCACACGATTTAGACATATGCGATGCATTACAGGAAAATGAGTCCCAAGTCGCAAAAGATGGATTTTGAGATATCATCATATTTGAAAAGATCAAATCAAGCCGATTCCAATTATGGTAAACATTAGGACATCTTATAAGTGTTATACATTTTAAGTTTGATATCTTTATATTTGAAAAGAAACTTTGCGATGTTTTTGGGTGGACTTTTACTAGTAAAGTTGCTAAATATATTCTACAGGATGACCTTAGAAATGTAAAGATATATCTAATACATAGTCTTGAAATTTGGTACATGTCTTTTAGAAACCCCATAATTGAGAACATTCCTACAATTGAGAACATTCCTAGGGTAAATCGTTCCCTAGTGTCCAACTAATTTCAGTATGACAGAGAGAAAAGAGAACTATCTTGCCTTGTAGAGGCCGCCGTGTTCTCTCCTTCAGTGACGTATTTTAGGCCCATTCCCTCTGGGGCCCGTTGCATGAAGTATTGTTAACTTTAACCTAATTATATCATACTGTTAACATGTCCTTATTGTATCCTTAATTATGAACGTATCCTTAACACTTATTGCCCCATTGGAGTTGGAAGTAAAATAAGGACAATGATACAACACACTCAGGAGCACCACATATCCTTAAGTTAACGATATCTCATGCAACACCTGCAAAATAAGGATAAGTTGTGCAACAGGCCCCTGAGCCCAAAATGCACATGAATCTAATATACATTAGTACCAAGGAAGGCCAGTGATTGGCTGGCTCCTAGCAGGTGGCAAATTCGCACAAGAGATAACACAAGACAACAATTAACACAGCCTAGAATCTATTCATTTACAGCCAAGCATGGATGACACTAATTTGGTCCACTGTTTAGTCGGATAATACATCAATCTTGCTTGCCCTATACTAGTACTAGGGTGATATTTTCCTTGTCTGTATGTTCCTATTCCTTGCATTACATGTTGCAGATGTTTGACATACAGAATCTTGTTTATGATGCCATTTTGTTGCATTGCAGTGTGGGAAGGGGAACTTGGCCAATCACAGTGGGAATGGGAGTCACATGATTCATGACCCAGTTCCACAGCAAGGAGAGAGATGACCTAAGCCCCACACACTGGTAGTGACTGAGATTTAGGATTATCATCAGAGATATTCAGCTATAGATTTGAGTCCTCACATTGTAGTGCTGTGATTAGGATTGTGAGGGCTCATGGGGAGAGAAAGGGAATGGGACCATGGGACCTTTACCACACCCTCTCACTTAAGCAATGGAGATGAGATGATGCTTGGAGTTGGAAACATCATGAGTGGGATCAGGAGGAATACTGTGAAACTAGATAAGAATCCCATTTTATAGTTAGCAATGATAAAGGCAAGAAGGCATTGTTGTTTCACAATGCCCTGATGAGATAAATAGGAGAGTTCTAGGTCTGAGTGTCCACCTCAAATCAACTATCCTATAGCTGTGAAGCTAGTATAGGATTGATAAACAAACTGCTGTGAACCCAATCGATGTCACAAGTCACAGAGAATCATGGGAGATAAGCCCATAATGGTGGCTTGAATGGTGGCTATTGCTATAATTTGGACACTTTTACATTGTTTTGTGGGGTTATTTGGATACTATCAAATGATTTAAACAAAGGCCATCCTAAAGTAAGAGGTAAGAAGTTGATGTATAACTATTTTATCCCAGGCTGAACTGTTTCTTTAACCACAATCGCATAGAAACGGTGACATTGCGCCCTGCCCTTGTAGATTGTGTTAGGCTGTCCTAGATTTTTAACCAGTTTTTTAAAAAGATATTTTGGTTTTTAGAATAAAAAGATGCATTTAATGTTGTAGTGACGTTATGAAGACAAAACCTTAATTATTTATAAGTTGTCTTGAAATGATCTGTGGTTCCAACATGTCACCCGCCAAGCAGAAAGGTATCTTCTTGCGGGAGTCATAGTTCCTGGTATTCCCGCTAGGAGTCACAATATATTTATGACGTCACTGTCAGAAATGTTCATATTAGTAATTCCGAGAGGGAGGTAACTTTGAATTTCACTAATTTTTGGAGTATCAACAAAATTCTTTCATTTCCCCTTCTGTACATCCCTGTAATTTAGAGAAAAAAAATGTTTAATATTTATTTTTTGTACATGTGATGTGTCACAGGAAAATGAGTCACTCTCCTAACCTATTTGAGATCATCTACTGAAAACTGACATAACTTTACAAAAAAAGCCCATATCTCGGCAAATTCTAGAAATTTTCAACTATTTTTTTCGGTTATTGACTCAGGAAGACATGCAGATTCAGAATCTATAATAAACCCAAATTCGATAAACCAAATATTCATGCATGACTATCATGATGCATATCACCCTTTGTACGCAAACTATGGGGTTTACCCTCTTTATTCTCTCCTCATATTATAAAAACATGGGCCCAATATCACCAGATGGGGCCTGACCCTACTGTTGTTGACGCCATGGACAAGAGTTGAGGAAGAAGCAAGGAATATGATAAGAACAGAACCTACCCATTCCATAACGAACAATCTGGTTATTAGGAACAAGAAATAGTAGTACAAAAAACTAGAATTAACAAAAGAGTGAATTGCCATTGAAGAAGTTCCATGAAAGTGATTGTATTTTTGTATTTAAATATTTTTATTCAGCAAATAAACACTATGTAACAGTTACACTATTTTCAGAGTATGCTGTTGTGGATACAAAAAGGATAATAATAATATTTTATAATTCTTCCAAAATTTCTAAATCTATATATATATATCACAAATCTTTCCAGATAAGAACAACATTAAGAGCCTCGCACATTAGGCATTTACTACAAACCTCACAGAAAAAGGAATAGTAATATTACTAGAGCCGCTACCCCCGCCCCTACCCCTGCCCCCGTCCCACCGCCTAGAAGGAACTCCAAGGACGCCCGCACCAAGTCAACGGACACGTTGAACTCCAAATGCGAGAGACAAAGATCAGACTCGCTATTCAGGAAAAGGGAGCACAGTGGAAATGGTATAACAAGTGCAAGTAAGAGAACCGAGAGTCCTTTTAGATCCGAGAAGAGTGCAAATGGAAAAGGTCAGTCTGTTCCTATTGAATCAACCCCCTCAGATTTAGCAAACAAGCTAACAGAGGATTTTGTTCGTGCAGAGGCAATATCTAACTTCTTCGAGTGTACAGCAATATTTAAATCAGATATATATTTATAAAGAGCCTCTGTGGTTGAGTGGCCTGCTTGGAAGCCCAACTGACTGGGACTAAGAATGTTATTATTGGATAGGTACTCCATTAATTTTTTGACTAAAATGCGTTCAAGTATTTCACCTCCAACATGTGTTAAAGATATTGGTCTGATATCACTAGGGGACTTAGGGGAATATATTGAAATCAGACCATTCATTGTATATTCTTTCATGTGTTCTAATTTGTATAGGAGTAGTGCCCAGTTTGGCGTTTATATTGCTCCCTACAGCACAGAAGTGATCATTTAATCCATTTGCTAAGTCAAGTTTGTCCATCTTACAATTGTCAATTTCTAAACAAGTAACATCACCACTAGGAACGCCTTCTAAATTCTTTATGACCTCCCAAAATATTTTAGAGTCTTTTCTATGCGTGTACAACATTTGTTTGTAATAATCCGATTTGGCTTGACAGATAGACCTGTTACATAAGGTTCTGGCCGCTCGTGCAGCTCTTACAGCGACTTGCAGCGACTTTTTCCCAGATCAATCAAGGCAGCAGTGTAGTAAGGGGGATTAACTCTTTTTGGTTTAAATATTTTATAAGGGGCTAGACTATCTACACATTCAGTAATTCTTTCATACATAATCGACCAACAATCATTGGGATCATTATTGAGGAAATAGTCATCCCAATTGTATGCAAGCAGGGAGTTACGCAATAAATCATAGCTGTACTTTCTGAAGTCTCTACCTTTAATTTCTCCACAAATAATGATATTCGAGTTGGGCAGTCCTATCTGGCTTTTGATATAATCTAGATCCTCTAGGAAAGAATTGACATTTCCATTCGGAGGGCGATAGCTTACCAGGATATGATAGTTTGGAGTATGATCCCTCTTAATTGAAAAGCATAAGATTTCACTATTCTCATTTGAGACATTCAAATTTGGGTCATCGGAGATTGAATAGTCATGTCGAATGTAGCAGCAAATGCCACCACCTCTACATCCCCATACTCTGTCTAATCTGATACAGGTATAACCTTTCATAGCTATCATTTGGTCAGTGATTTCAGTTTTTAACCATGATTCAGTAAAAGTAACGACATCTAGGTCCTTAGATAGTACATATGACAATTGCAAAATCTAAAATTCTGTCTATACTTGACTACTGCCTTTTTTCCTTAACACCTCTAAGCCAAACACTGCTAACAAAACTTCAGAAACTCCAAAATCGTATCCTTAGAATAGCGATGAGCTGCGATTACTATACACCTAATACTGTACTGCTCCAAACCTGCAAAACCATGAACATTGTAAATAGGATGTCGTTTAACTTATCAAAACTAGGACATATGGAGGTTTACATAAATAATAAGGGCTCTATACCGGCCAGACATACAAGGCAAGCCGAAGCCCCGGTTCTGAGTAGTTTCATCCCACGCACCTCGAAAGACTCGAAATGTTTATATAATTCAGTCGTAACTGCATGGAATAGGCTACCTGCTCACCTAAGAGTGATTGGCGACCCGATCAGATTTAAGATATCCCTAAAAAGGCACTTCTTTGCCCTCCAGGCCCCAATCCCTGGGCCCGTATGATTTGATTGATGTATTTGTAAAACTGTACACTCTCTGTATAAACCCCTTGTCGATGTACTTTGTACCATATGTTGTCTATACGACTGTGTTATCTTACACTAGCTGGACAGAAGATTGTCCTCGCCATTTCTACGCTATGTTGCTTGTTCTAATATGGGTGGGGCTCCCGAAAATGTCCATTTTGCCAAAATCACCCATTTTAATTCTGTAATTTATTCGGATTTCATCCCACATTACTAGTTGTTCAGTATTTTGTACCTTTCCAAGTGTATAATAACGACATATTGAGAAATATATATAAAAATTCCTTTTTATGCAAAAAAATCCTATTTCTATGTCAGAAAATGTCCCCAAATGCATGTCCCTGGCATAAATTTTTTTTTGTTTCAATGAAAATTTATATAAATCTTATTATTTTGTTACTTGTCTTTAATTCTTATTAAAGCATAATGTACGAACCTCCTTCTGAGTTTATTTTCAAATTTAATTTTGTTTATTTATTTATTATTTCTGTCTTTTCATTCACAACTCTCCCAATAGCTTATGAAGATTATTGATAAATTGATGAAATAAACAAGAAAGGTTCTGCCTGAGAAATGTTTTGCTCCCGGTTTTGTGTTCTTGATATAGTCCCATATCACATAAAGCTTTGAATTTTTATTTTTTTCCAATTTTGACCATACTAATGCTTCCATGAAGTTGAAACATAGGAATTTTGAGTTTGATCCCCTTTTCTTCTCATATTGATAAATTGCATTTATATTGAAACATTCAAGAAAATGAGTTTGTGAATATACACATTTATCTAATATTTACCCATCCTTTAAATTGATTTTGAATATATAGGCAGAGAAACCATCTTCTGAGCATGTGTTGTGTTCGGGGACAGGGGTGTTGTGTTCGGGGACAGGGGTGTTGTGTTCGGGGACAGAGGGATTATGCCAAGAAAATAACGAAATTGAAAAGTAATGGAAAAATAGATAAAATTCTTCATTTATAAATGCAATTTTGTATATAACCCATTGGTTATATTTCCATTGACTGCTTATCTTCCCTTAGACAAAGGGGCTGTTGTGTTCGGGGAGGGGTTGGGGTGTTGTGTTCGGGGATGGGGGTGTTGTGTTCGGGGACAGGGGTGTTATGTTTGGGTACAAATATACTATGATGAAAAAATGATAAAATTGAAAACTAAAGTATTCGATTTGATTGTGTATGTAATTCTGAACATAAATATTTGGTTATATTCCAAATGACTACTTTCTTTCCCTTAAATTAAGGGGGTGTTGTGTTCGGGGACAGGGTGGGGTGTTGTGTTCGGGGACAGGGTGGGGTGTTGTGTTCGGGGACAGGGGTGTTATGTTTGGGTACAAATATGCTATGATGAAAAAATGATAAAATTGAAAACTAAAGTATTCTATTCAATTGTGTATGTAATTCTGAACATAAATCATTGGTTATACTCCAATTGACTGCTTAATTTCCCTTCAATTAAGGGGGTGTTATGTTCGGGGACAGGGTGGGGTGTTGTGTTCGGGGACAGGGGTGTTGTGTTCGGGGACAGGGGTGTTGTGTTCGGGTACAAATATGCTATGACCAAAAAATGATAAAATTGAATGATAATGAAAAAGTAAACTATTCTAATCATTTCTCTCTGTAATTCTGCACATAAATCTTTGGTTATATTCCCATTTACTGTTTGGCTTTTACCTTATAAATGGGGTGTTGTGTTCGGGGACAGGGGCCTTTAACCAGCATGAGTAAATTGGTAATTAAAGTGAAAATATGAATAATAGAATCAAAATTAATCCGAAATAAGACACCCCTATGGGTACCAGATGAATACAGACATAGATAATGGCAATATAATAGGTATTTACAGGTATTTTTGCAATATTTGTGTGTCTGTTGTGTTCGGGGACAACCCAGAAAATACAATATTTATTATAAAATAGTAAAAAAATATGAATATAGGCCTGAGTTTTATCAAGGTAAATCGATATATCTAGTTTGAAAGCAGAAATAAAAGTTAAATTCCATAAAAATTGACATGTGTTGTGTTCGGGGACTAGAATAGCATAGACTTATTCCTTGGGCCAATAAATTCATGCTTTTTAAGGAGATAATTATAAAAATAGGCAGAAGTGGGGAGAAAACCCCTCAAAATTTTGAGTTATACCTTAAAAAAGCAGAAAACAAGAGATATTTAATTTTACATTGGTTAGCAGGGAAAACTTTGGAATAGAATTGACAGTGAAGCAATAGTGGTTGAAAGAACAGGAAAAAGAAATGAATGAATACATGAAATATCATATAAACTATATATTTCTTCACTCAATACAAGAACACTTGTCTAAGTCTAATTGGATGAGGAGTAATTACAACAATATAATGCTATTTTCCTTTTTTATCCAATTTTATCCATTTCCTCCCCGAACACAACAGGCACTGTGGCCAAAAATGGACACTTATTGGATAGACCTTGTAGGAAATCAGAAAAAGCTCAGAAAAATTTATAATTTTAGTATGTTTAAGCTTGTACCATTGGCTATGACCAGGAGAAGGCTCAGATAAATTAGAATAAAATACAATTTTGACCTTATTTTTTTGAAAGTGGACATTTTCGGGAGCCCCGCCCATATGTAATATCCTTGTACACCTGCCGCTTTGCTTACGTATACAACTATGTCCCTGCCTCACTTATATCCCGGTATAACTGTATTGTAATTGTCTGTAATCAACAACTAGCAATTATGTTTCAATTAATACGCGCATATCGATGCTATGAATTAGTGCCTATAGTTCAGAAATCAGTGGCACCTCTCACACCTCACTATATATTATATGTAAATTACTGACTAGACTGGAAACCTTATCATCACCTCATTCATCTCATTAATATCCTCTCATTATTTCGATATGTAATGTAACTGTTCCTTGACATTAATTAACAAATGGCTGTAATACTATTCATGTCCTCTCTTAACATAAGCTTAAAACTATTTTGTAACCTCAGGGCACAACGAAAATTCATCCCCGGATGAGCGTGCTATAATTTTGTAATAATTAGTCTGAATAAATAAATTTGTATTATATTATAGTTTGGATAATCTATTGAAATAAAAAATAAAAAAATAAAAGCCACTCCCCACGTTGTGTGTTATTCATATATTCCAAAGGGTGTATCCTATAAATGTATATATTTAACAGTCAGAAATGTAGTTTTTCTTCACGAAAAGGGTCATTCCACAAACACAGAATCATGGATCAATATTTCATTTCATACGTATATATCTATATATTTTGTTCTAACCATTGAATTGAATTGAATTGAAAAATCTTTTATTTGTCATAAATATCATAGTAGTTACATTATAAATAGAAAAATTACAAATTGGTCAACAGACTTCTGGGATAGTCCCAGTTCTTCCAGTCGTTACCATTTTTTTTGGAAGAATATAAAAACATGAACTAAACTAGAGGTAATAAATGGCAAGTTTGCGTATAAGAACAGGAGTAAATAAATTATGTATTTTTGGTCCACGTTAATTAAGTACATAATTAAGTGTGTTAACATTTAAAGCTATACTAAGAGTAAAAATATACGATCTGCTATGTCTTTTCCATACGATACGGTAGGAATGAAGTACATAGTATGGCAAATTGTTAAGTTATGATATAATATAGGCTATCTGAACGAAGACATAGGTGGTAGAAGTATAGTCAGAAGAAAAGAAGATGGATCGTTCGATCTAAAAAAAATTAATATAATGTTCGGTTTCGACAAGAAGGGTATCAATAATAAAATTATCAATTGGATTGTTCTAGTAACAAAGGCTTTCATTCACCGTCAAAAATTATTCCATGAAGGAATGATAGGATGGCTGTTCTTCAGCTATGAGCTGAGGTCGAAATTATCAATCATTTTATACCAGAACACCTTTGCAGAAATTAACAAAGATGAAAAGAAGAGGTGGAGAAGTCTCTTTGCGGACTTAACAGACATAATAGATCGAAATAAATAAATTGTAATCATAAAAGAAAGTATAATTTAAGCTGCTAATAAGATAAAGTGTATAAATGAAAGCAAAAACTAATATGGTGATGTTCTTCTATTTTTTAATTGACCGTCAAATGAAAACGTGTGAAGGGCCTATGTATTTTTCGATGTAGACTGGTCCAGAAGAGAGACGAGATTTGTTGACATATTGAATAAAAAGAAGTTGTCGCAAAAAAAAAAAAAAAAGTTATGATATAATACAATATCATATGCGAGTAATATTAAGATTTGACAGTTCGATGTATTTAATATTCATTGAAGTTAGTAGGTTATATTTACTTAACCAGTCAATGGACACAACCTCTATTGTAGCCTGTCGGATGTACTCTCCTGAGGCTTTACTATGGAAAGCGGAATGCATATAACCGAAAATTGCGCATGCGCAAAAAGCGGCAACCGTTTTTATCGCAACATTACCGAAATTGCCGCAAATTCCATCCGACTTTCGCGGCCGTCGAACCGCTTTTTACGCACCGCCGCCCGCTTTTTACGGGGCCGGCGGCCGCAATTTGCGGTACTTCAGCCGCCCATTTCGCAACTCTTACCGATTTCGTCGGCCGCTTCTGTCGTCAAATGCGGCCGTCAAATGGGCCTGGAGATGAAGGGGGGTAGGGTATGGGGAAGGAGGGGTATGTGGGTCAGATTTTCAGAAAATGTACAATTCCACTACGCCGATCTTCTCATATAACCCTGATTTCAGTCTAACGTTCAAAATACAGTTCAACCTAACCAAACAGATTGCTAGAATTAGCAGGATTACATTTTCTGAAAATCTGACCCATATAAGTGGGGAAACGGCGATAGAGCCATGCTACTTATATTTTCTCTTTCATTTCATCAATATTAGTGGGGCCATTTACCTATGTCTAATATAATGAAAGTATTATATAAATTAACATTATATTTCGTCGCAATGGCGGCCGAAATATGCAAAGAAATACCATGTTCATGTTCATGTCTGATCAGCAAGATGTTGTTAATCTTCACATATGTCGTTAATCTTCAAAACCCATTTTCCTGTAATAAGTATGTTAAACCACCCAATGACACACTATCCCTCCCATAACTTATGGGGTTTCTCTCTCTTGTCCCCCCCATTATATATGGGCTTAAAGTGGACAAAAAAGGCTTTGTCCCTGGCCCACCACAGCTTATGGTGGGATCGGTCTGTAGTCATCCCATAGCCCTCCTCTCCTCTCTCCCTCCTCTGCCCACCATAACTTATGGGTGGGCCACCCCAATCCTCACTTGTTCTCTCCACCTGTCCCCACCATACCTTATGGGTGGGTCACCACAATCCTCACTAGTTCTCCCCACCTGTCCCCACCATAACTTATGGGTGGGCCACCCCAATCCTCACTAGTTTTCCCCACCTGTCCCTACCATAACTTATGGGTGGGCCACCCCAATCCTCACTAGTTCTCCCCACCTGTCCCTACCATACCTTATGGGGTGGGCCACCACAATCCTCACTAGTTCTCCCCACCTGTCCCTACCATACCTTATGGGTGGGCCACCACAATCAACACTAGTTCTCCCACCTGTCCCTACCAAACCTTATGGGTGGGCCACCACAATCGTCACTAGTTCTCCCCACCTGTCCCTACCATACCTTATGGGTGGGCCACCACAATCCTCACTAATTCTCCCACCTGTCCCTACCATAACTTATGGGTGGGCCACCACAATCCTCACTAGTTCTCCCCACCTGTCCCTACCATACCTTATGGGTGGGCCACCCCAATCCTCACTAGTTCTCCCCACCTGTCCCTACCATACCTTATGGTGGGCCCAATCGTCACTAGTTCTCCCCACCTATCCCTACCATAGCTTATGTGTGGGCCACCACAATCGTCACTAGTTCTCCCACCTGTCCCTACCATACCTTATGGGTCACTAGTTCTCCCCACCTGTCCCTACCATACCTTATGGGTGGGCCACCACAATCCTCAACACCACCCTGCCACCTGTCCCTACCATACCTTATGGGTGGGCCACCACAATCCTCACGAGTTCTCCCCACCTGTCCCTACCATAACTTATGGGTGGGCCACCCCAATCCTCACTAGTTTTCCCCACCTGTCCCTACCATAACTTATGGGTGGGCCACCCCAATCCTCACTAGTTCTCCCCACCTGTCCCTACCATACCTTATGGGGTGGGCCACCACAATCCTCACTAGTTCTCCCCACCTGTCCCTACCATACCTTATGGGTGGGCCACCACAATCAACACTAGTTCTCCCACCTGTCCCTACCAAACCTTATGGGTGGGCCACCACAATCGTCACTAGTTCTCCCCACCTGTCCCTACCATACCTTATGGGTGGGCCACCACAATCCTCACTAATTCTCCCACCTGTCCCTACCATAACTTATGGGTGGGCCACCACAATCCTCACTAATTCTCCCCACCTGTCCCTACCATAACTTATGGGTGGGCCACCACAATCCTCACTAGTTCTCCCCACCTGTCCCTACCATACCTTATGGGTGGGCCACCCCAATCCTCACTAGTTCTCCCCACCTGTCCCTACCATACCTTATGGTGGGCCCAATCGTCACTAGTTCTCCCCACCTATCCCTACCATAGCTTATGTGTGGGCCACCACAATCGTCACTAGTTCTCCCACCTGTCCCTACCATACCTTATGGGTCACTAGTTCTCCCCACCTGTCCCTACCATACCTTATGGGTGGGCCACCACAATCCTCAACACCACCCTGCCACCTGTCCCTACCATACCTTATGGGTGGGCCACCACAATCCTCACGAGTTCTCCCCACCTGTCCCTACCATAACTTATGGGTGGGCCACCCCAATCCTCACTAGTTCTCCCCACCTGTCCCTACCATAACTTATGGGTGGGCCACCCCAATCCTCACTAGTTCTCCCCACCTGTCCCTAGCATACCTTATGGGTGGACCACCCCAATCCTCACTAGATCTTCCCACCTGTCCCTACCATACCTTATGGGTGGGCCACCACAATCGTCACTAGTTCTCCCCACCTGTCCCTAGCATACCTTATGGGTGGGCCACCACAATCGTCACTAGTTCTCCCCACCTGTCCCTACCATACCTTATGGGTGGGCCACCCCAATCGTCACTAGTTCTCCCCACCTGTCCCTACCATATATTAATGGGTGGGCCACCACAATCCTCCCCTCCTCTCCCTCTCTTCTGCCCACCATAACTTATGGGTGGGCCACATTCCTCACCCATCACTAACCATGATACCTTGCGTGGGCAACCACAATCCTCCCCTCCTTGCAACTTCTGGCCACCATAACTTATTTGGAGGGATGGAGAGGTTACCATAATTCCTCTCCTCCCACCGGCCGTACACTTAGTCCAAGAAACACATAGTTTAAGCCAGAATTTTACAGTATCTTTGTTATAATCATACATACAGAAAATACATGTATTTATAGATTCACACATGCTTACATATAAACATATATAACCCAGAGCAGGACCCTATGAGCCACAGGCTCCCTGGTTCTTGTAGGGCAGCCCCCCGGACTGCCCATTGTGAATCTGTGAATATATCCTAGTACGAAATAAGACACACCAACTATTAAGTCATAGCATAAACATATATGAGTAATTCTCCCAATCGGGTGTCATTTGGTTTTCCAGCCTAGGGCGTATAGAACATATATATTTGGGATTATCACACATGATTATAACCATTTATTTTAAATTCTTGGGCAAAAATAAGGCTGTGGGAACCCCACTTTCAAAGCTCTTATGCTAAAATGTTCGCCGCTATCGTGATAAAAGAGCTGTTTCAGGCTAGAAAATGTATAATAGTTATGGAATTTGAATAAAATACACAGGTTAATTTAGAAAATATATCACTTCCGCTAATGAAAAATGGTTTCTACACATGCACAGACGTTCATCATTGCGAAAAAACAAATATTCATGTAATCATGCATTTGAACCGATCTAGAATTGAAAAATATTGTTTGGGATTATTTGTGTCGCCATTACGACATAGACTCAAATAAGATTTATTGAATTGATATGGGAATGTTTTATGTTGTGTTACAACATGTAACATAATTCTCATATTTAAAATAAAATATATTTTAATGCACTTTCCCCTTTTTTAATAATTGTTTAGGCCTGCCTGAATTTGGTAAAAAGTATAGATATGAATAAATACAGATGTTGTTGAATGGCAGTGAGCATATGTTAGGATGTTGCCATTACGCCATAGTGTCGCCATTACACCATAATTATTACAGATAAAGAGATCCCTTTAATTAAGCATAGTAATTGTAAAGTAATAAAAAGTATATTTCTACAAAAATGTTTTCAAACATCTACAACCAGGCCCTCTATAGCCAGACAACATCGATTCTCTAGCTCTTGACTTTTCAGTTAATTTTGCTAGCAGAATTGGAATTAATTCACCTCAATGTTACACTAAATCATTTGATTAATCAGGTTAAATATGGCCGAAATAAGGCAAAACAATAGGGAAAATATAGGTATCTGAAGCATAGGTGTAGGAATCGAAATATTTGCCCCAGCCTTCCCAGACTTTGTCTGCGTTGCACTGATATTCCCTGCTATATGCACGCCAAATATTGTAGAGATTCAACGACTAAATGACGTCACCACCTGCATTGCGAGAATTACTCATATAAACACAACATAAAAGGACACAGATATATACAAGCATGCACACGCTAAAAGATATTTATTTATACTCATAATATACTGATTCAAATATTAGCTAATGCACTAACCTAAAGCAAACTGGTTAAATAATATTTCGAGGACAAAGTGCAAGTCTACATACATGCTGCCTGGTCAGTGGTATGTCCTACTTAGGCAGTTAGCTATGCCCAGTCCTTTACCTAGACAGGGACGCATGTGTGACCCATGACTCACCCCTGCCTGCACCCAGGCCCTATACTCAGTGCTGGGTACATACATACACATACACACTCTCCCTCTGCAGTCCAGTCAATCTATGATACAACCTCAAAGATATTACAAAAGTAATTATTTTTGAGGGATCCTATTCCTTGAAACCCTTATTTCCTAATCCAAAAGTCCTATAGGCCGTCAGCCATTGGGAAAATTAAAAATTGGCTGCCAGAAGAACATGCTTTCACCTTTTTGTAAATAACCCCGAAAATATAATATTTAAAGCTTAGGTGATATTAAACCAGTTTTAGTAGACATAATACCGATTCGCTTCATATATGGCTTGTCTCTCTGCCATTAATGGTTGCTGAGATATGGTGCGTCAAATGTTAACAATCTTTCTGAATATTGTTCCTTTGAACTGTCTGTGGGAGAAACACGGTGGAGGTACATACAGCTAGGTGGCAGCAGCATGCTGTCTAATCTCTATGTTTATGTTCTCCCGCCCTTGATATATCCTTCAATGTGTTGATAAGGGCTTACAGCAACCAAGATCACTCACTCACCCACCCACTCACTCCCTCTCAGCTCTCCCACCCTTGATATAACCATATTAAATGTGTTGATAAGGGCGTAAAGCAACCACTCACTGACTCCTAATACTATCCAAACCACAATGAAGAGATACTTATGTGATGTGTTCCAGGAAATGAATCACAGGTCGCAAAACTGATATTTTTCAAAGTTAAATTTAATTATCAATATAAGGTATGAAACATATCAATCCAGTACAGGATTCAATCATGGCAAGTAAGTGACACATAAACCAGGGGTTGAAAGTTCCAGAAACCACTTCAATGTACGTAAACAAGTTTTGCCTATAATAGTAGGACTTAAATGTGTTGTTATCCTTTTATAACAATGTATCTCCTCCCTGAAGAGAGTGGAGGATCTAGGTGACATTAAAAGCAAAATGTTTTAATGCAACAATTTTTTAGTTAGGCCCTGATTAATTCATGAAAGAAAATGTGATCCGTTTTAGGAAAATGAGTCATAAGTTGCAAAATAGGGATTTTGAGACTGAGATTTTCAAGGAACACATCACAAATAATAAACAATTACGACCGGTGTATTGGTCTAAAACTAATCACCCAAGGCTTCATTTCCATTTACAACTAGGGTATTTCACCGTTTCGGCACTACCAAGTATATAATTCATATTGATATTCTTCCACAATCTCTCAATTGAGTATCAAATTTAGATTCAAAATGTTCCATTAGTCTACTTTAAGTCCTGCGACGAAATCACACATTACCTTCCCATGCATACAGTCTCAGCTATACATAGGATAATAGGAGTAGAATCAGGAAACTGTTACAAATCAAAGCCTTTACTGAATGGAAAATTTTGGTCTTATATTGGATGGACTTTATTGCTTTATGCAAAAGAGCACAAGGAATTACTACTGCGATGTAATCACTTCATGAATTAGCCACTTTCCATTGGATTTCTATAAATGGTCAATTTTTTTCCTTCTGTGAGAGTGTCTTAAATACCTGTGACGTAATCACAGAAATATTGAAAAAGCACTGTTTTGTGCGTTTAAATGCTAGAAATATGGATCCCACATATACAAATGTATATGTGTGATATGATAGGATGATAGAAATCCTCAACGCAACACCAATATAGTGGAATGATTTACTTGCCTGTAAGTGTTAAAGCCACTGGCTTACAGGCCAAACAATGCTAAAAATAGGTTGTGGGCACATTTCATGAGAATTGATCAAGTACATACACTGTTTTCCATCATTAGAACCCCCATGATCTCACCTTTTGAAATGTGATGATATTTCAAAATCCATTTTCTGCAATTTGTGACTCATTTTCGTGAAACACATCACATGTAACAATCAGAGAAATCACAACGTGAAACTCTTGGGTTGTGTGAACATGAATTTGAATAAAAATAAGTCATGTTCTGTTTAGTCCGTTAAATTAGGTGCATTGTCATGGCTAAAATATTCTCTTAAGATAAGTACTCCTGAGATGAACTAGCTTAAAGGAATTAGTGGCGAAACGTAATGCCAGTAATGTCTTAGCTCACGTTTTTGTTGTCACTATGTCTTGTCTAAACTTTAAAAAAACCAATATAATAGAATGTATTAAATACCAGCAGATCTTGTCAATCTTCTCAATGCAGTACATGAGATGAAATATTTGTGCTGTGTTACAGGGAAATGGGTCACAAGTCACAAAAAATGGATTTATAATATGGATGTTATCATATTTGAAAAGATTATATCAAGCCGATTCTAATGGTATAGTAATTAATAGGTCATAATATAAATAGTGATTCTATAATTTCAGTTTCATATCTTTATTTTTGAAAAAAAAAATATTTATATTTTTGGGCGGATAATTACTAATAAAGTACCTAGATATACTCCATAAGTTGACCTGAGAAATGTATAGATGTATTAATTACATTGCCCTGAAACTAGGTACACAGGTTAATGTTACTAGTGGCATTAGGCACCCCAATAATCAGAATATTCGAACGAAGATATCCTATGAATGAATAACTTTGAGAAATATCCATTTTGCGACTTATGACTCATTTTCCTGAAACACATCACATTTTTACTTGTTGCTTGTTGCTTGTTGCTTTTGCTTGTTTGAAGGGTCATCATAAGGTCTTCCCCTTAAGAAAGCAGGCAGGTGGGCAGAAAAGCTTCAGAGTGGAGAAGGATTGTGGTGGCCCACCCATAAGTTATGGTGGGCAAAGGAGGGTGAAAGGAGTGGAGTATTCTGATGGCCCACCCATAAAGTATGGTAGGGACAGGTGGAGAGAACTGTTGAGGATTGTGGTGGCCCACACATAAGGTATGGTAGGGACAGGTGGGGAGAACTAGTGACAATTGTGGTGGCCCACCCTTAAGGTATGGTAGTAACAGGTGGCAGAGTGGTGTTGAGAATTGTGGTGGTCCACCCATAAGGTATGGTAGGGACAGGTGGCAGAGTGGGGTTGAGGATTGTGGTGGCCCACACATAAGGTATGGTAGGGACAGGTGGGGAGAACTATTGAGGCGTGGGGTGGCCCGCCCATAAGGTATGGTAGGGACAGGTGGGGAGATCTAGTGATCTAGTGAGGATTGGGGTGGTCCACCCATAAGGTATGGTAGGGACAGGTGGGGAGAACTAGTGATGATTGTGGTGGCCCACCCATAAGGTATGGTAGGGACAGGTGGCAGAGTGGGGTTGAGGATTGTGGTGGCCCACCCATAAGGTGTGGTAGGGACAGGTGGGGAGAACTAGTGATGATTGGGGTAGCCCACCCATTAATATATGGTAGGGACAGGTGGGGAGAACTAGTGAGGATTAGGGTGGCCCACCCATAAGGTATGGTAGGGACAGGTGGGGAGAACTAGTGAGGATTGGGGTGGCCCACCCATAAGGTATGGTAGGGACAGGTGAGGATCTAGTGAGGATTGTGGTGGCCCACCCATAAGTTATGGTAGGGACAGGTGGGGAGATCTAGTGATCTAGTGAGGATTGGGGTGGTCCACCCATAAGGTATGGTAGGGACAGGTGGGGAGAACTAGTGACAATTGTGGTGGCCCACCCTTAAGGTATGGTAGGGACAGGTGGCAGGGTGGTGTTGAGGGTTGTGCTGGCCCACCCATAAGGTATGGTAGGGACAGGTGGGGAGAATTAGTGAGGATTGTGGTGGCCCACCCATAAGGTATGGTAGGGACAGGTGGGGAGAACTAGTGAGGATTGTGGTGACCCACCCATAAGTTATGGTAGGGACAGGTGCGGTGAATTAGTGAGGATTGGGGTGACCCACCCATAAGGTATGGTAGGGACAGGTGGGGAGAATTAGTGAGGATTGTGGTGGCCCACCCATAAGGTATGGTAGGGACAGGTGGGGAGAACTAGTGAGGATTGGGGTGGCCCACCCCATAAGGTATGGTAGGGACAGGTGGGGAGAACTAGTGAGGATAGGGGTGGCCCACCCATAAGTTATGGTAGGGACAGGTGGGGAGAACTAGTGAGGATTGGGGTGGCCCACCCATAAGTTATGGTGGGGACAGGTGGAGAGAACTAGTGAGGATGTTGGTGACCCACCCATAAGATATGGTGGGGACAGGTGGGGAGAACTAGTGAGGATTGGGGTGGCCCACCCATAAGTTATGGTGGGCAGAGGAGGGAGAGAGGAGAGGAGGGCTATGGGATGACAACAGACCGATCCCACCATAAGCTATGGTGGGCCAGGGACAAAGCCTTTTTTGTCCACTTTAAGCCCATATATAATGGGGGGGACAAGAGAGAGAAACCCCATAAGTTATGGGAGGGAAAGTGCAGTATTGGTTGGTTAAACCTAGTCGGAAATTCTAAGTATTGATATTTATAGACTTATATTACACATAATTAATAATAAATATTTTGACGTTTGGCGACCTTGACCAGGAAAGCCATTGACGCAGTAGGTGTCCAATCACCGACATGATTTTAGATTTGTGGCTAATTCAAGGCCAGGGAAAGCTATGACGCAGTAGGCGTCCAATCACTGACATAATTTGAGATTTGTGGCTAATTCAGGGCCGGGGAAAGCTATGACGCAGTAGGCGTCCAATCTACGAGCATTTTATACATGTATATACCGTTTGTCTGTATGCGCACATGTATACAGGTATATGTATGTACATACATGCATGCATTTGTGTCTAGATTTTCAGAAAATGTACAATTCAACTTCGCCCATCTTCTCAAATAACCCAAATTTCAGATGAAACCTCCTCCAGTACCCACCTCCAGTCACCTCCTCCAGAACCTCCTCCATTGACCTCTTCCAGTACCTCCTCCAGTAACCTCCTCCAGTACCCTCCTCTAGTAACCTCCTCCAGTACCCTCCTCCAGTACCCTCCTCCAGTAACCTCCTCCAGTAACCTCCTCCACTTATCTCCTCCAGTAACCTCCTCCAGTACCCTCCTCTAGTAACCTCCTCCAGTACCCTCCTCCAGTAACCTCCTCCAGTAACCTCCTCCACTTATCTCCTCCAGTAACCTCCTCCAGTACCCTCCTCTAGTAACCTCCTCCAGTACCCTCCTCTAGTACCCTCCTCCAGTACCCTCCTCTAGTACCCTCCTCCAGTACCCTCCTCCAGTAACCTCCTCCAGCAACGTCCTCCACATATCTCCTCCAGCAACGTCCTCCACATATCTCCTCCAGCAACGTCCTCCACTTATCTCCTCCAGTAACCTTCGAAAATTTTCGAAAAGTGTGGTTACTCCAGGGCTGGGAATGCCATTAAAACATGCACTATCCACCATATGTTCCAGTGCTCACCAAAAATAATGATAAACTAATAACACTGGTGTCTATTGAGCCTCCATTCAATCCTATACAAACAAAAAATAGTGATGTGAGAATTAACATATAATTCAATGGGAGTTCCATTCAGCCCTATGCAAACTAAAAATTGTGCAGTGAGAATTAACATAGGATTGAATGGGAATCCCATAGAAACCTATGCAAACTAAAAATTGTGCAGTGAGAATTAACATAGGATTGAATGGGAATCCCATAGAAACCTATGCAAACTAAAAATTGTGCAGTAAGAATTAACATAGGATTCAATTGGAGTTCCATTCAAACCTATGTTAACTATCTTTTGTGCATAATAAATCTGACGGTGGTATTATCATTGTTTTTCACAATTAATGCTACTCCAGTATATCCTCCAGTAACAATTCTAGTACCCCCTCCTCCAGTATCTCCTCCAGTACTTCATCCTGCTTTTCCTACAGTATATCCTCCAGGAGGAGGTACAGGGGGTGTACAGGAGGATGTACAGGAGGAGGTACAGGGTGTGTACAGGAGGATTTACAGGTGTATGTACAGGAGGACGTACAGGAGGAGATAGATACAGGGGTATATACAGGAGGATGTACAGGTTGGTGGTACAGGGGTATGTACAGGAGGAGGTACAGGTTGGTGGTACAGGGGTATGTACAGGAGGAGGTACAGGTTGGTGGTACAGGGGTATGTACAGGAGGAGGTACAGGTTGGTGGTACAGGGGTATGTACAGGAGGAGGTACAGGTTGGTGGTACAGGGGTATGGACAGGAGGAGGTACAGGGGGTGTACAGGAGGAGGTACAGGATGTACAGGAGATGGTACAGTGGTATGTACAGAGGAGGTACAGGGGGTGGACAGGAGGAGATACAGGGGTATGGACAGGGGTGTGTACAGGAGGATTTACAGGTGTATGCACAGGAGGACATACAGGACGAGATACAGGGGGTGTACAGGAGGAGGTACAGGAGGAGGTACAGGGGGTATATGTACAGGAGGATGTACAGGTTGGAGGTACAGGAGGGTGTATAGGGGGTGTACAGGAGTATGTACAGGAGGAGGTACAGGAGGATGTACAGGAGTATGTACAGGAGGAGGTACAGGGGAATGTCCAGGAGGAGGCACAGGGGGTGTATGTGAACGTAAAATTACGTTTCATTATATTGTACATGTTACATGAGGCAGATTTTCAGAAAATGTGCAATTGGCAGCTGTACACATTTAGTAAATTCTGCTAAATTTGGCTGAAAAACGAAGAATACTGGGTATATGTCTGAGTATATTTTGTACCACATTGATTTAAAGTATTTGTTTTGTTATGTTAAACTGCATTTGAAGCTTAATGAGTGTTATTTGAGTGGATTGTTGAAGGTGAATTGTACATATTCAGAGAATCTGACCCACATATCATATATGACGTATCCATGGGTGCAGAGGCCGGGGGGGGGGGGGCGTCATCATGTAAGAATATCAATATAAATGTCATACAATTCATTAATGATCCGAAGTTTGCAGCCGTCGTTTGCGGCCGTATTGAACGCACAAGAGCGCGAAAATATCGGTATGTCATGCGCATATATCGGGTATCTCATGCGCCGATTCCGGCCGTACATGCGCCAGTTTCGGTTCGCCAGTTTAAGTAGAGAGAATAAAATAATAAAAAATAAAAAATAATAACGTGACATGTAGTTAATTAATTGAGATTCTGGTCGACACATATTTCTATTTTCTGGGGGCTTCACACTCCTGTTCCCTTTACTCTTTATTCTTGTATATTATTTCGATTTGTTTTCTGAATTCTTTTTTAGAGACAATCGATTGAACATTTGTTTCTAGTGAGTTCCAGGCTTGTTTTGCTCTATATGAAAAGCAGTTTTGATATAGAGTTGATTTTGGGTGATTTAGAAGGAATTTTTTTCTGTTTTTGGCATGACTTATAGTGGGTAATTTTCGACAATCTAAATTTGAAATATTTTGGGCTAGATAATGGGCGCTTTCAAGAGTGTGGATCTCCCTTCTCACTTTGTTCGACAATATATTCATATCTTTCATTTGCTGAGTGACATTTGTTCTTTTACTTAGGTTTAGAACAGATCTGATAGCAGAATTTAAGAGAGAGTCTATTCTCTTTAGCAGCTGCTTGTTTGTAGAGTAATAAAATATATCTCCCTGATCTATATTAGGGATAATTAACATTTTTACAATATTTCTTTTTTCTTTTTTGGGTAACATGTACCTAGCATTAGATAACAATTTAACCTTCCACTTTAGCTTATCTATAAGCTTCTTAGTGTGTGACTTGAATGACAGTTGGTCGTCGATTATGAGACCTAAGTATGTATATTCACATACCTGAGCCAATGTTTCAGTTCCCAGGGTTAGATTATTATTATTATTTTGGGTATTTTTGACATTGTGTTGAATGTGGGTGCCATGCACTGGAGGAAGAATACTAACTTGTCCCAGCATATAGGCTACAATAGCAATAGGGACACACCATATATTGATTATATTGTGCCCATAGGATATTAGGGGATACAAAGGAACAGTCTCATTAGTTATGGGAGGGATAGTGTAGAATTGGAAGATTCATTTATCATAAGAGTACCCTGTTGAGCATCCTATCTCAGCATAATCATTATATAAAGCTCAAGAAGGGTTTTTTTGTCCCACATGTTCTTGGAATCTGTGATGTTACCAACCGTTATTTTGCTCTGTACAGTTTCGTTGACCCTTTCCAGGGGACAATATATGTGGTTTGTGAAGGCATCTGGGGTGAAAATGTGATTTTGGATCCTTTTTTAATCGGGATATTCACAGTCTATTTATAGACTTTTGTCCTTTTGTAATGGCAAAGGACTGATCACATGACTTGAAAGAGTGGGAGGAAAAAGACCGGAGGGAGAGGGTGTAGGAGAGGGGATGGGGAAGGGAGGGGAGAGAGAGGGTGTAGGAGGGGGAAGGGGGAAGAGAGGGAGAAGAAAAGAGTTGGGAGAGGAAGAGACAGAAGAGGGGAAGGGAGAAGAAAAACAGGGGTGAAATATGGGAGATGGAGAAGAGGGGAGAGGGGATAGAGGGGAGGGAGAGGGTGTAGGGGAGGGGGGAAGGGAGAAGAAGAGAGAAGAGGGGGAAGGGGAGAGAAACAGAAGGGTGGAATGGAGGCCAGAGGGGGAGGGGAGAGTGAAGAAGGAAAAGGAGGGAGGGAGAAGGGGAGGTGCAGGGAGAGAGGGGGAGGAGGGAGAGGATATAGGAGAGGGGAGGGGGAAGGGAGGGAGAAGAAGAGAAAGAAGGGGAGAGGGAGAGAGAAGAGGGGGAAGGGAAGAGAAAAAGAGGAGTGGAATGGAGACCAGAGGGGGAGTGGGAGTGGGAGAGTGAAGAAGGAAAAGGAGGGAGGGAGAGGGGGAGGTACAAGGAGAGAGGGGGACCGTCCGAAGGACGGATACTTTCCTAGTGAAATGTAAAAGATTGTTACAACAAGGGTAACACAAAAGGTAAAGAAGTAATGGAGTTTAATGATGTATTCCTGGTACAGGTATACAAGCAAGAGATATTGAATTAAAATTTTAGGGATGTATACTTATGACGCAATAAGGTATAACAAGATTTTAAATCACCATATTTAACTTTTACAAAAGTGTTAAAGCTCCTTTACTGAATCAGTTTGTTGGAAATTTAGAGAGCGATTATCTGTCTCTATGAAATTGATTTTTAAAAAGTTTAGTCTTCGAGTTGAATTGGTTAGTTACCCATTCTGTAGGCATTTGCCCATGGAATTGATTACCATTCAGCGTGTGAATCTTTATCAAATGGCTTTGATGATCTTATGTGATCTTTGACCTTGAGAAACTGTTCAAAAGACGTAATATTCTGATCAAATCGCTTTCCATTTGCCTTTATGGTCAATTGATTTTCTCTACTTTGATATCCAATCATTGGACTAAATCACCTTCAGTATTTCATCCGATGGGTCAATAGTTCAAATGATCTCTTCCGGGAACTTCCAGTATAACGCGCACAAACTATTACTCACAATTCTTCTTTTTTACTCACAATTCTTGTCGCAAAACCGTGGCCAACGGGACTGAAAATGTACATTCATGATAGAGTTCTATTTCATTGTATGGTACCCAATAATTAAGGGCCCAGAGCAGAAAGTGCATGTGATACCTAGAATTCCCTCGCTGGACTGCCCTCATTAGACTCAATATGTAAAGGCTGCCCTCATTGCGAATTTCCCCACCTAGATTATAGCGCACGTCAGATGGTAATGACTGCCATTGACTTGTGCAAATGAGACGCTTTGAATCATGGCTTGAGGCATTTTAATCGTTGTCAACGCTCACAACTACACTCAGTTACAAAATGTATCTGTTCGTTCAAGCGCATTGGTGTATCAGTTTAATATCAATATTCATAAACCGCGGGCGATTGTCTAGACATAAGATATATATGATAGGTCACCACCAAGCCTTTGTAAAAGGAAACCAAACTATTGGATTTGAATAACATGGCTTAAGGTTTAATCGATGTGTTTGCGACGACTTGATCCTTGCTCAGGGGGTGAACGATCCATTAATTGTGTATGTCACCAAACAAATAGATTCATTAAGTTACCATACAGGGCATAATATATAATCCTTACGATTGGGGAATGGACACTCGCCATGGCTTTGCCATTTTGGCTAGCATTTAGAAAATGCTAGCCCTGAACATTTTCTTTTATTATTCTATGGGTTTCTACTCAATGGTCCTTTATACGACAATACTCACCGGATTCTGACGAAACGATGAAATTACGATACACAGTCATAATGGATGCTACAAAGATTTCAATTCGATTCATCATTCAGTATTTCAAATAAAGTATTATGTGCCAAATCTAAACAGTTGTATCAGGGAAATATCAGATAACGGTGAAGATGAATTGGTCATTTTCACCTCTGGGCCACAACTACCAGGTATGTAGATAAAAGTCTCCCCCCCCCCCTGATGTTAAGACTCAAGAAAGTTTGAGAGATTTAAATTTGCTATCGACAAAAGTGATTGATGAAATGGAAATGCTTGAGGCAGACGGAGTCGACCAGTAATAAAAAGGGTGCAAAGTCCTTCTGGGGAGATGGGAGAGGCATGAATTGGATTTCTTATCTAATAAAGCTGGGGTATCGCCTCTTATTTTATTAACTTTTTGAGATCTTTTTTGCCCACCAAGAGATGTGATGAAGCGGATTAATTAGACAATGTTATCCGATATTGAACAGACTAGGTTCGGGATCTTCGTTTTTAAGGTTATTTGTTGATTTAAACTTTCAAGTCGACCTTTGTGAAGTGGCATTCTGAATATAGAAGGATACTTGGTTGAGGTACTGTACAGTACAAGGTATTTAGGGCATATACGTGTCTTTTCTGGGGCAGAATGTTATTGTACAGCGCCAATAGGCCCCAAAACAATGTTGTTGGTACTGTATAAGACAGGCGGACGTTTGATGTTGGTCTCTATACCTGTGATAGTCTCCATAACAAAGGTATCTGTTGTGTGTACCATGAGTAATGCTCCTGTCCGATAACGGTCCAGTATAGAATCAGGCAACCTGATTTAGTGCAATATTGATACCTCAAATGACCTCGCATGATACGGCCCAGTATATACCGATGGACAGGGCACTATATACGCGGTGTCATATAAGGCATGAGAGCATCAAAACCTCTTCCGGGTGTTTTCAGGAGCAGAGAAATATAATAGCAATCTATTATATGGACAAGTAAAGTGTAAGAAAATGCGATAATCAACATTCTAAATCTTCAATTAAATTGTTTATTAAATCTACTGAATTTTCGAAGCCCCGTCCAAATTAATATTTTTAGTTAATGTAGGCGTTGTAACAAAATGCATCTCTTAATTCGTGTTAACTGGGACAACAAAAGGACGCATTAAAAAAATTGAAATGCCTTATATATGTTGACTTATTTTGGAGTGGATCTGTAGTTAAAATAGTTAAAATGAGTAGTCATGAAATCACGCGAAACTTTTTCAGTGTAATCATGTGTGATAGGTATACGAGTCTATATCTGAAGTATTGAATACCAACATTTTGTTTTCATTCAACTATTATTGAAAATGTGTAATGAATGGGTCAGAAACCTCTACTCATTTCAAATCCTGCAGGAAAGGGTTTAGCCACCATAAGGTGCTGCCCCATGCCCCAAGTGGACAGGAAAGAAACTAATTTCCATTTTATTGACCAATCATCATGCTGTATCAGTGACCACACCCCATATTAGATACAGTTACATGGGGCCCCGACCTGGGGTTAGGTAACTCCAGATGCCAACCCAACTGGCGCTTTGGATTTTAGCTTTCACGTTGAAATGCATTTACTTACTATTTTGACCAGATATCTCATGTACTACGGATTACATAGTTTTAATATCACCAGGGATTAGTTAGGAAGGTTAAGAAGTACCAGATACCAGAACATTGAGTAGAAATCCCGTTACTTTTGAATGAAGGCAACAACAGCGAGAAGTGTCACTTTAAGATATATTTGAATAAGAGTTGATGGTTTAACAACTTACCCTAGTAAAGTAGAGGCGTTGACATTTATGTTCAGCTTCGTTATTTGCATCAAAAGGTTATAATTATAGTCTTTGATTAAATAAGCCCCGCTGGGGCAGAGAATTATTCCATGTGTGACCCAGGGTGCAAATCAAAGACAGGTGGTCCAAGGTTTTGCTTAACAACTTTACCTGTGACTTCGATTTATGCCAGCACATGTCACTTATAAATTTATTTGACAAGAATCACGTGGTCAGATTTCGAATCCGCAACTGACCGAGCAGCAGCTGGATTTATGTTCAGAAATGTTAAATCAAATAGCAGAAACATTAGCCATGATGTCTTAGGCAAGAGATCACTGATCTAGTTATACGGCCGTCCCTAAGGTCCAATAAATAAGGGACCTTGTTTTCGTGTTTGAGCAAGGATGGCTTTTTAATGGCAACATTACATTTGTGATATCTATCTATGAAATAACTAGATATCGTTTGCTATCGTTTAACCTCTTGATGTATTAGTAAAATAGACAATACAAGCACCCCTCTCCTTTCCAGTTTGTATCAAACCCATGGCGATAAATTATGCCAGAGAGCTTGAAGAATAGTTTTCAGAAATGGAGAGGAATAATGCGTGTATTGTGTGGTCACTGGTAGCTAGGTTTGTGGAGGATTCCCCATACCACCTCCTTTTAATAACAAATGGAAAGCCCAATTCCTGAATCGTTCTGCGTTTCATTCAGAGACACCTCCGCTTGCTTTAAGCTTGGTCATATGTTATCGCGCTAACATACATGTACAACAGTCACCTCCCCTGCGTGGTATGTGTCCGTCACACGAAGCCACTTCCGTTTCCGGCCAAGGCAGGTCCCATTTAGCCGATCTGCGCTCTGACTGCGGGCCCATTGTTATTGACCAACTGGGCCATGCAGCATCGGACTAAATAACCATGGCCGAACTGACCTTGATTTTTAGCACTGATAAAGCATGCTACTCTCTCGATCAATATCAATATTAGTTATTCCATTTGGCCCACATTTACAATCTGCTTTCTCTCTTTGTCCTGCAACTGTGTTATTCCGGTTCAGAAATGATTGCATTTTCCCTTGGTATAACTATATATATATATATGTGTGTGTGGTGGGGATGGTGGTGGTGGTGTGGGTGTGTGGTCTTGCAATGTGGCGGATTTTAACATTATATATTCATAATTATGTTGGAATTGAAGTGTCAGGATTGGAAGGATTTTCAAACTATGAATGAAGTCAAGAACTTAGCCTATAAGGGCTAGAGGGTCTGTAAGGGGGTTTTCTGTCATTTGTCTCTTATTGTGTCTGCACCGTGCATTTAATATAAATGTGAACAAATCTGTTTGATACTCCAATTATTACTGTTAGTGAAGTTATAATCTTTCAAATTTGCCTGTCTGTTAAATTATGTGCTAAGTAAATCCTTTAAAATTGCACATAAGCCTAAATTGTCTGCTCTACATGTTGTCAGTTGTAATCTAGAAATTTCCTGTTTTGATGTCACCATAGCAACCATTTTCCAGATGCACATATTTTTAATTGAAAAAACCTGGATTGCTTGGTTGACATTCTACAGCAACCATCTTCAGAATTCATCAACTTTTACAACCATTCATTTTATTCAGCATGAAAAACTGAATAAATGGCACTTTTGCACACAAAAAAGCAATTTAGCCGTAATCCGATATGGACAAGAACTTATCTCCATCTACCAGGCACAAGAACTGTTTTCTGATTATTGGTCTCTACATCATTTGGAACAAATTTACATAGGAGGAAGAGGGTAGAATAACATATTTTAATTTTAATGAATAGCCTGTCTTGTAGGAAATATTTTTTGAGAATTGGCCAAAATTATAGTCCATAGATCTATGCATTACTCGCTCTGATAGGGTTGATAATCGTGGCACTCGGCCATTTCTAATCATTTTTTTAAAAGACCTATGGTCAATTCGTGAAGTGCGACTTTGAATATAATAGTATATCATAACATTAGTTCAACCATGCAAACAGTTAACAATCAATAAAGGCTGGAAAAAGGAAGCCCTGAACCGCATGAGTTTATTGTCGAAAGAGATGCTTTTAATATGGGTGTATTCATATATGGCAGTATACTTCAATATACAACACGTCCTTCAAGTACAATGTGTAACATTCTAACAGCGATTTTCTAATATTGAGAAGATACATTCCATGAAGATGACTGTTTGAATATACCAACCTTAATGTTAAACATGATAATGAAAAAATACTTTGTTGATTACTACCTCTTCATAATTTTTTTCACTTGATATGCTGAGAATTATTGTCTGTGAAGATGAAATGCTGTCAATAAAAAAACAAACAAACAAACATTTCTTGGATGAGACAGATTCAGATTTTCGATATCTTTTGTATCCATGAGGCAACGAAAGTGTAATTTATTGCCATTAGTGCGGCGGGGTGAGATGCTGAATCAGAATGGGCGCTTCTATCGGACATCATTTTGTGGTTGGTGTCGGGGAAATATTGAATTTCTCGCCTATATCCTCCATAGACACCATACTTCTATCAACATAACATATATATTTTACTTGTCCATTTAGATTTGCATTCCTATCTGTCTTGGGGCTATCACTTCGCATAAATATTCTCTTAACACTTACGTATGGTCCCCAGACATAGGGCCCATAGATAGTGATGCAGTGAATATTGATGGCTAAACCTCTTTTCACCAGTTCATTAAGTGGTGACTCTAACAAGCAGGTCTGAGTGCGGGGTGCTGGTCGGAATAACTTTCATTTGTTGAATTGCAATGTACTATGCCATGTGAATAACGCATAATTATGACGTAGGGTATAGATGGGGCAGCAGGAATTTCTTGATGAAAATACTGCAACCAAACCAGCTTTTCATTTAATATCATGGATTGCAATCATAGTTCTGTTTGTGTCTGAAAAGTGCATTATTGTGCTGGCGAGTAGAGAGGTGTGCCTGGAACTCATCTTGACGCATGTTTGCCATGTTTACTTGTTTCAAAGTTGTAATTTGGTCAATGTTGTAATTTGATTCCATTATGAAATGAGAAAGAATACAAGATTATAGTAAAGATGTTTTATTTTGCTTTGGGGTAAGTATGGTAGATTCACATTTGAGAGTCAGTCCTTGGTTTGGTCGGAGAAATATATATATTATATACTCGATGAGAGTCAGTTATTTCCGAGGTGGTGATGTCTTGAGTTCACTTATAAAGCCCCTATTATTATAATAATATATAATAAATGTTGTTAAGAGGGAGGTGGGTGGGAAGAAAAAATTGAAAAGTTGTGCGTGACAGTCAGAGGAGAGATTCTGAGGTGACGTTTGAAGGGGGCGGAAGTTAAGTAGTAAACAACAGAATACTCTCTGTCCCTATTCCCGCCACAATGACCCGATATTGTCAAGTAAGACAATATCAGACACATTATGAAACGAGAAAGAAGACAAGATTATAGTAAAGATGTTTTATTTTGCTTTGGGGTAAGTATGGTAGATTCACATTTGAGAGTCAGTCCTTGGTTTGGTCGGAGAAATATATATATTATATACTCGACGAGAGTCAGTTATTTCCGAGGTGGTGATGTCTTGAGTTCACTTATAAAGCCCAAACCAGCACCAAGGCGTGCTAGTGCACGGTGAACGGTGGTGGTAGTAAGTGGATGAGGAGACAAGTAAGCACCGACGGTGGAGGACTTCCACGTCCCGTGATTCTTGACATCGGTGAGTGACACTCCCTGAACGTGGAACGCGTACTGGGCCCCACCACGATGAAGGCTGTGAAGTGAGATGTTACGTGAAGACACCCCAGCGGCCTGAACCAAGGCTGACCACTGTTTAGATATGAAGGATGTAGTCATCGGGTTGCCATCTGTATAAGCGAAGAGAGGGTGTCCTGGAGGGCATGAGGCTGTGGCCCTGATGTGGTCCCGGTACGCCTGTACAGGGCAGAAGACGGATGAAGGTATCTGCCTAAGAGATGATGGTGGGAGTAGAAGATGCCTGCATTGACTTTGACCATTTGAGGGCCACAACCAGTGAATTTCCTTGTAGTGACAGGTCGTGGTAGGTCAGTTGCCTTGTAGGGTCATATGCAGCGGTGGAGCGAGGAAAGAGGTTCGACTGGCGAAGAAAACCCTCAAACATGAGGATTATTGCCAGCCTGATGTGTGTAGGGTACTGGCGAGAAGCAGCTATTATCAGGCATGATTTCACAAGGCTTGGAGACACCGAAGCCTTGGGAGCTGGGACGTGCCGAAGCGATAGCTGAACTCCTCTAAGAGCATTGGCGACGTCGGGTGGTTAAGAGGTACACAGTCATAATCAGAAAGTTTGTAGAAGGTTCTGATGTGACTTATGGTGTTGGAGACAGATCCAGGAAAGAGACCATTAGAGATGAGATACTCGATATACCAGCATACCTGCCTAGGTAGTAGTGGGTCGAACGGTATGTTGATGTGGGTACAGAAAGTTAGGAAGAGGCGAACTGCTGAGTCTCTGTTACTAACAGTGCCTGGCCTGTATGCTTGGGCCTGCCTGCACTGTGCGGCCTTCGCGAGTCAAGCAGCCAGTTTCCCTAGTAGAAAGTAGAGATGGAGAAGACATGATTAGGCACTTGAATGGGTAGAAGGTTGTTTCTGCGAATAAGATCTTTCTCTTTTTGTTTATGAATATGAGAGAGAGAAGATCGAGACAACATGTCAGGTATATCCATATATATTCCAGGAACATTGACATATCTGAAGTGAACTTGGAATTTTGCCGCAGTAAACCAGAGAGCCCGAGCACAAGCAGAGAGAGTTGGATCCCTAGCCCTACCCCCTTTGAATGACTCAATGGCCGCAGTGTTATTGCAGTGAACTACAACCAATCCACCCGCATCATTTTGTGAGACAAATGTTCGAGCTGCAGCCACACAATTTAGTGCCTCTAAGTGGTTAATGGATTTTCCTTCCTTATCACCGTTGGTGAAGACATAGGAATAACACCTTTCACCGTCTGTGGCCCCAGATCCTACCAGACATATTTTTTTTTGGTACTGGTCTTTATTCAGGCACGGTTACATGTTTTACAATGGGGGACTTTAGCGGGTAGTTCCACCTGTTAGGCCCTAGGTGGCAGCAGTAGGGATGGGGTTTAGAAACTTGGGTGAGTCACTTGTCATAACAAGTGACTCAACGCCAACCGCTCGCCGCTCGCCGAAATTTAAGAGAAAGTCATCAAAGTTTTCAAACAAGCCTGCGTTAATTGAACCATGCCTAAGGTTAAGGATAAAGGCCAAAATGTTCCCAAGGATCATCCATATGGGGGAATGAACATAAAGGAGCTGAAGGAGCAACTTAAGAAGAAAGGAGCTAAAGTTTCTGGTCGTAAGGCTGACCTAGTGGCAAGGCAAGTGCAAATAGATAATTAACTACAGCTGTGTTCTTTACATCCCTACTCGTCCTTCACTTTACACTTTCCTTTGCTTGATTACATCTGAATATGTCATTTACTAACTGGGAAATTGCCCATCTTCATATATTTTAGTCTATCCCAATATTTCGGAACTCATATATGGTGTACAGTAATATTTTATGTGAAAAATTAATAGAATTGTACAAAGGGGTTAAGTAATTCTTCTCTATTAACGATATTAAATGGGTACTGCTAAACATGTATTATGACACCAACAAGGTTTTTCATATTCTATAATATTAATCATGGCTAATTATGTTCTTTCTGTATTTTATCTGCAGATTGGAATCCTATGATCGAAATTCCAACTTTGGTAATTGTACCCAGGAGGGTCCAGTCTTCGAAATGGACCTGCCTGATGCTTCAAACTATAGAGATATCAATACTGATACAAAGGTAAATACAAGGTCGTTGATATATCTAATACACTCATTTATTTCTTCATTTAATATTCAATGTCATTACAACTAAAAGTATATCTGGGTAACAATGGGATTTATTGCATTATTAAAACCCTTCTTTTTATTGACCATTACAAGAGAAAAAAAGTTATTTTTTATTCACTTTGTCAGACATATCACTTCCTTGTCATAATGTATTGTCATTATATATTTCAGCTTCCAGAAATAAATGAATCTGGTGTTCAAGCTTACCTGGAATTATTTGACCAACAACTCCAGAAAAAAACGATTACAATGTATAGTGAGAAGTTTCTTAGATCATTGAGACATTCTAGCTCCAATCAAGGTCGGGAGACATTGATATGTGGTAGAGTATCAGCCGAGATGAGAAAACATGTCATTTATAAAGTAGATGTCAAAATCGATGCTCACAATGCGATTTGTGAAACACAGTGTGAATGTGGTGCAGGGATGGGCCCTAATGCTCATTGTAAACATGTTGCTCTTGTACTGTACGCACTAACTAAGTACAAAGATGGAATAATAACCAGAGAAACATGCACACAAGTTCTTCAAACGTTTCATCAAGTGAAAAAGTACAATGGATCTCCTGTAAAAATCGAAAATCTGGCACTGAGGATGAAACAGGGAATAGACTCCATACCATCGTTTGAGCCCCGCCAACAACACCTCATTGAATCCCCATCGTATGAGGGCCATTTTCGATCAGTGTGGATTAACTCATCAGGGAGAGATTTGGCAATTAGAGAGAATTATATCCCCGCTAATCTGATAGCCTTATACCATGACCACGACTATTTCCAAAAGACACCAGAGGACCACTTTCTACAACAGCTCTACATTACTGACATCACAGCTGAGGAGCTAATAAATATAGAAAAAGTTACAAGAACCCAGAGCAAATCGAAACAATGGCACACAGAAAGGGCAAAACGGCTCCAAGCCTCTAATTTTCACAGGATCTGTACTGCAACTGATAGAACTGACAAGACAAAACTAGCTGAGTCATTTACAAATATCGGAGATAATATTGTCAGTGCCCCATTAGTTCATGGAAAAACATATGAAGATAAAGCTATCAAAGTTTATGAGAAGGAGACATCCTCCAGCGTTAAACCAAGTGGGATCATTGTACACCCAGATATTCCATATCTAGGATGTTCCCCTGATGGTTTAATCAGTGATACAGGAATCATTGAAGTTAAATGTCCATACAAATCTAGATTTGACATACCAGATGAAACTTCAGTACCATACCTCCTAATAGACGAAGGGGGCTCACTCTACTTGAAGAAGAACCATCAATACTACTACCAAGTCATGGGTACCCTCCTATGCACCAGGCGCCAATGGTGTGATTTCATTGTATGGACTTACAAAGGCTTTGTTGTTGTTCGCATTAACAGGGATGATAGCTTTATTGGTGAAATGACATTGAGACTTACCGATTTTTTTGATAATTTCTTTAAGGACGCCCTACTTGCAAAACATGTATACAAGAAAACTTCTAGATTCAATTTTGATCAGGATAACTGATATTATAAGGATATAACTTACATTGTAAGAACAACTTCACTTTTTTAAACGTTTGTTGTACCCTAAATGATTATGATATGATTAAGGTATATATGATTATACAATTTTTAGATATCTTTGTGTTATTTATACATATACACGATCATTAACTATGGTGCTGATAAAAAAGAGTTAATGATAGCTACCAACTAATTTTATACATTGCTCACTGAGTGAGTGGTTATAGTATAAGTCTATCTTCGATTGTAATTATACACAGCATATGTACCAATAAGATATAATAAACTAGTTTAGAAACACTCTGATAATATTGTTAGTTTATGCATCTTTCGGGACAATGCGAGGTCTGAAATTAGCCAACATAAAGCAAATGAAACTTAAATCCGAAGCTAACAGTGTCTCAGTGTGATTCAGTGGGTTGCACAAAATTTTATATGTTTTTGCCAACCCAATGATTCGTTCCACATGCACTCTCTTGCTTGCAATCTTTCTGTCTCTTAGGACAGTTTGTCCACTCATCCTATTCTTTTTTTTGAAAAACGTTGGAATATTGACAGTAACATCATATGGGGCAAATAGATCTTGTACGTCAAAGCCTTTGTCAGCCATGATTGAGTCAGTTGGATCACATTTGGTTATGAGCCCACATCTTTCAATGATTTGCCGGTCACTTGTGCTTCCTCCATATGCTGGAGAGACAAATGAGACCATACCACCGGGTGTCACACCAACCATAATCTTCGCAGTATTCTTGTTTTTATAGGTGGAAAATGTTATCTGCTGGGCTTCAGGCCCACTGGGTTTTTTTAATGGAAACTCTGTTCCATCAAAAATGGCTCTTGTTGAGGGATACTTAGATTTAAACCCACTAGGGGCATAAAAACGCACAAGATCCCTAGATGGCCAGATATTAATTTCTCTCCACTGTAGTGCCATGAATCTTACCCAAGTGACAAAGATGTTGTAAATTCTAGTCTCACTTACTCGGAACATCCTACTTAGTTCAAAATTGCACTTGTATTGGCGTAGTTTAATGAGAACCAAAAAGAGCTGATCTTCAATGGGCAGGCTAGGGGTAAAACCTCCATAATATATCAGGCAATGTGCAGCAGGGCCCAAGGACGAAAGTACATCTTGGAAAATATTCATATTGTGGAGCCCTGTATAAAAACGAACTGCTTCTGGATCATTAGAATAATCCCTAATAGACACCCGGTGGACAGAAGATGGGTTTGAGATGTTTGTCTGGACAGATTTTTTAGCTGTTTGGGGAGAAGCTTGACATTCCTGATCCTTGGATAGTGGCTCTGCCATAGGGATTTCCAATTCGGCACCTACAATAGGGATTTCCTCTGCAATAGGGATCTCGACCTCTGCACCTAGAATAGGGATCTCATCTTCAGAAACTTGTGCCATGTTTTCCCTCTGTTCTTGTCTTTGTTGAATCCTCTGTCTACGGGATTCAGCAGAACTGGATGTCAACTTGGTCCAGGAGAAAATGCTTGGAATAGCTGTCTTCTTAAGCCTCTTCCTTTGTAGTGTGAAACCTGTTGAAAACATTACCAAATATCAAAACCATGCTTAATTACATATAGATATGATATCAATGAGAGGTACTGGTACAATATTTTGATGCACTTATATCAATGAAGAAGTATCCCGAGATATATAGCAAAGATAAATAAATGTGACTATTCTTTAAAATTCCAACGCTATATGTATAAATGAACCCAGGCCAATTTCTATCGAAATAAGTACTTAAATGACCCAGAGCAAGGTATGGCTAAGGTCACCCTGGAAACCATTAATGTTTACCTTCTCCAGGATCGCCCCCATACATATTACCCTGGCTCTCTAATAATATTCCAAATCATGCCTCTCTCAGTGTGTGGTTATTTAACCCATACATCTACCTCCTGAGCAATACGTCCCTACCAACAATTACCAGGTTATAATAGATATGTAATACTTACCCCCTATGCTGGTATCGATATAGTCTGTAGTCTGAAAGTGTGATTGGCACACTAGTGCTGATGTCCCCGGCGTCCAAAGTTTCCCTGACTTCTCGACCCTTCTAATGGCTATAACCCATTCTTTTAAACGCACAGGATCCTGAGGAAACTTGTGGCCACCTTTCTGGTGACACCCATACACCGACAACAAGTGTTTGGCATTGTTATCTGTTGTTTTCCCTTACTTAATTCGATGTTTACCGAGTGCAATGAACTTCTGACACTGAGAGTCAAAGGTCAACATGTGGTGTTGATAGAGCTACCGCACCGCTTCTAAACCCGCTACAGGCTGCGCCGTCTGGTGTCTTAATTCGTCATAGGCCGCCATGAATAAAGTCCCCCATTGTCATTCAAGATATAATTTAACAGGAGTATAACCACGACTCACCATACGGTGATATACCGCCGTTGCCTGAGTTCGGCTGGCCAGAGACAAACAGTAAACTATAGAGAAATATACATAACAACATATAATTATCATAAGTACCAAAATAACCACAGTTATATACATTTGTTTAGACAGAGGTGTAGGCATATACAAGTAGGTATTGAGTGGCTAATGTTTGAGAGTCAACAGGGGATATAATACAGTTCACATGGATCTAAGATATTATGTTACTTATAGTGTTGTTTGACAGCAGTTTTGAACCCTATGAAGTCATCAATCAGTCTAAGCTCTCTGGGTAAGTCATTCCAGGTGGAACATATATTATATAACAGTGATTTTTTTAATTTACCAGACCGTGGTCTAGGTGGTGAAAATACTGGTGCCCCATCTCGGCGTGTACGTACATTTGGTCTCAGAACTTCTAAGTTTTTCTATAACCTTATAAAAAGCGCATTTTGCAATATTGAGTTCTATTCTTTGGCTAATTAATAAGCAGTTTGAATTTCTATGCAGAGTAAGTGTGGGTGTACCAGGTTCTGACCTGAGGCAAGTGCGTAAGGCACGGTTTTGAAGTCGTTGTATAGCAGTGATAGTTTTGTCTGTACAGGAAGTTAAAAACATAAGTTGGAAATCGATGGTTGGTAAGATCATAGTCTTATAGGTTTGGAGAGCAGCTTGATCGGTAAGAAATCTGCGAATCTTGCTGAGAAAATACAATTTACCATTAAGACTTTTAATAATCATGCTGGCATTTAGTTCGAAATTAGTTTCTTGATCAATTAGCACACCAAGGTACACAAATTGTGATACAACCTTCAAGCATAGATTTTCGGTCCTCAATTCATTAGGGAGTATTTGTCGTTTTAACATGGCTTTGTTCCTGCATATCATAACATCAGATTTCTTCTCATAGACATGCATCAGCCCATATCTGTCGAGTGACCTGAAGTTTAGGAATTATAGATTTCCCATTATATAGAGGCAGAAACTGTGTGAACCACTGGAGGTCCTTCTTGACTGAGCTATTAATGAAGATTCTAGCCCCTTTTGCTGCTCGAAGGGCTGCTAGCATTCTACTCATGAATAGTCGAGCTGGTTGAACAACTTTTGCCAAGTGCGCAATCTTTCCTATTATCTGCTGCATTTGTTTGCTTGAGATAGACGGACGAGACTCAGTGGCCGCCAAACAGTCGTATGTCTCAGTGAGTTTGTCCGGCTTGATAGCAATTTGATTTTTAATAGTATCAAATTCCACTCCGAACCAGGTGACAACATTAGAAGGAGGTTGAAGCTTCTTCTCCGCTATGGTCAATCAGATAAAACAGATCCCGTAAAAACACATCTAAATGGCCCTACTCACCATATCACATTCTTCATTTTCTTCACTTTCTTCTTATTGCATTATGAACCATGTGGCACTGTAAGTCTTATACAGTATAGTTTGTTGTTGATATATTACCTCACTTTTTAGCATACGCTATTATGCACTAGCGATATAAGCTAGTATTATCAATACAAAAACTCGTGAATTGTTGGGTGATGGGTTGTCAGCTTCATACTGATTACCGGGTTAAAATGTTAATTGTAATGAAGTCTTAGATTTTACCATTTGCCATACCGTCTCGTGTAAATAATCACTAATGCCTATTCAAATCTCTTGTTTTAAGGGGATTGTTCATTCCTTTAGCCTATTACTGTCCACACCATACCATAGTTGTGTTATGAGTATGGAGTCAGTGTATTTCTAGGTTGAAGTCTGTCGAGAACGAGGATTGATCTCCTTGCTGTTCCTTTATGCATCCTGGAGGCCAGGATCGTGCGGCGGTGGAAGGACCACGGTCATTTAGCTGTGAAGGTGGAGTAAAAGGTCCTGGGTTGAAGGCATGGGGATCTGTTCTCTGAACTCCCCCTATCTGGATCCCAGGGCCTCTTGTCCTACATTTACTAGCAACCACTAACCCTTACACCTCCTTGCCTGGTCTCCAGGTCTATATGATTGATAAATGGGGAAAAAGACCTTCCTCAGTATATATTAATATTAGGTTATCATTGGTAACTTATTGTCCTGTCGTAATGAATATAATATGCAAGGGCAATTTAAATATCCCTGGGTGAAAGCAGTGGTGGCTTCGCCTAGTAATGAACAATTTGAAGCCGCTAAATAGGGCCATTGTATATTGAGTGTAATATGGTTTTTGCACATTGTAAAGGGTATAGTCTAATGCCCTCTGAGGTAGTTGCGTGTGGTGTTACCCCAAATGGGGTCTTTGAGCTGTGGCTTAGTATAAAGCCCAGTTTCTCCCTCTACTCTGAGGGCTTGTGTTCAATTTATGGGCCTAGTTCAGGGCCCAGGTTCTCCCCTTCTTGTGGGGAGTTGTGTTTTTATGGCGCATGCCCACGTTCCCCTGGGATACTTAGTACAAAGTCCCTAGTGTTGTGCAGGGTCCCTCCTCCACAATTTGTATCAACCAATGTACATGCCAGTGTCCGAATGAGGACCAGTTCATATAGTAACCAATGTCCAGTACAGTAAATGATGTAGATTTAAAGGGGATAAAGGGCACTATATTCCTGTCCTGGAATATTAGGAGCCTGCTGCCAAAACTTGATTATGTTAAACTTCTAGTTACTAGCGTGCGTCCAGATATAGTAGCAGTACAGGAGTCCTGGTTGGGAAATACTATAAATGATAAGATGATCCGGATAGAAGGCTATCAATCAATCCGGCAAGATAGAAAAGAGAAAAGGAAAGGGGGGGGGTTGGTACTTTATATAGATGATAACTACTCAATCGATATAGAGAAATATAAACATTTAAATGTGTCGGATGGAGATACTGAGCTGCAAGTCGTACACTGTTGTAAAGGGAAAGCTAAGAGTATCATAGTTGTTAACCTATATAGATCACCATCGGGCTCTGTTAAAGCCTCTTGGGATATGCTAGAAAAAGTATTGTTAAGCCTAAACCGAAAAGCGGAAATATATGTAGCCGGTGACTTTAATGTAAACCATCTAGGCGAGGGTACTAATAAGCATGTAGAGGACTTAAAACTAATAATGGCTAAAGTGGGATTGGTTCCCCAAATAAAAGTACCAACTAGGATCACTGGGAAAACTGCTACTCTAATAGACCAGATTTACTCAAATGCATTACATATAAACCAGAGTGGTGTCATAAATGAAAATACTAGTGACCACATGCCAATATATGTGGTTAAGAAAAAACTGCGAAACACATATGTTAGAGCCACTTTTAAAGCTAGGTCTATGAAAAACCTAGACATAAAAATACTTAAAGAAATCCTGGTTAATCTGGACTGGCGTGATTATTATGTGATTCAAGATGTCGATGAATGTTGGGAAATCCTGTTAGATAAAATTGTAATGTACCTGGATAGGATGTGCCCTCTTAAGGAGTTTCGTCAAGTAAAGGTTAAGCCGCCTTGGTATGAAAAGGAGCTGACAAACCTGGTTAGACAAAGAGACAAACTCTTTCGTAAGGCAAAACTGTCAAATAAGCAAGAAAACTGGAATTCTGCGAAAGTGTTAAGAAACCAAGTAAACTCAAAACTAAGAAAGTTAAAAAATGAATATATCAGAAATCAGCTTACGGAAAACAAGGGTGACACCAAGAAATTATGGGACACATTGCGCCCAATTATCTCGCCGGGGAAAGTAAAAGACAACTCTCTTATACGACTCTCCACGGTCTCTGGGGCCGCTATCCCAGATAACAAGGTAGCCGATGCATTTAATGAATTTTACATAAATGTTGGGCCTACCCTAGCTGATAAAATTTTGCCAGCACCAAATCCGTGTGAACCTGATACTGTACGTGGCACCAATGACCCCCAGGAAGGCCCACTCTTTAACTTTAATGAAGTTGCTACCCTGAAGGTTCTAAATATTATCAGATCGATAGGCACCTCCAAAGCCTCCGGAGTACCGTATCTGCCCTCAAAGATCTTGAAGCCCTGCCTTATTGCACTGGTTGAACAGATGACATATCTGTGCAACCTATCTTTACGCACAGGGAAGGTCCCTAGGGACTTTAAGGCAGCAGTGGTAACTCCTATTTATAAGAATGACGGATCTCGTAGTCAAACAACTAATTACAGACCTATTAGCTCAGTAAAGCTTCCGGCCAAAGTACTGGAAAAAGTGGTGTATGTACAACTTGCGGAGTATCTTGAACAGAATGATAAGTTTTTCAAATGGCAGTTTGGTTTTAGGGGAGGGACATCTATCCAGGATGCACATCATAAGTTTTTCAGTCATATTTGGTCAAATGTCAATAAAAAACAGGGAACAGCGGTGGCCTTCCTGGATTTCAGGAAGGCCTTCGACACGGTCAACCATGACATATTGATTGAGAAGCTTCAGGGATTGGGAATAGGGGCCACAGCTCTAGTCTGGTTTAAAAACTATTTACATGATCGTAGCCAAACTGTTATGGCAAATGGTGTAGAGTCTTCGCCAAGTAATATCGTGTGTGGGGTACCGCAGGGAACAACTCTCGGACCCATAATGTTTCTAGCATACATCAATGACATCCATACGGATATTGTCGGATCGGAGATACAACTCTTTGCAGACGATACTGCTCTATATAATAGTATAAACACTAATAGCGACGTCGGCTTACAGACCTTGCAAAGAAACCTTGATAACATAGACCTGTGGTGTCGAAGGAATAAAATCTCTCTAAATATAAAGAAAAGTAAGATAATGATTATACCCCCGGGTAGGAAAAAACCATTTTCTAACACTTTAAAAATAGGGAATGAACCCTTAGACATAACAAGTGACTATACATATTTAGGGTTGCGAATTGATGATAAGCTATCCTTTAAACCGCACCTAAATTCGAAACTCAATCTCGCAAGGTCTAAGCTGAACGCGCTCTCTAAACTTAGACTAGTCGCTTCCAAAGAGACTCTATTAATGCTTTACAAGGTTGCCCTCCGTCCCATTCTAGAATTCGGCGACACCATTTACAATGTAGCGCCTGAGGCCCTTCTGCGTAAGCTTCAAGTCATCCAAAACTCCTCGGTCCGTATAGCCCTCAACTTACCTAAACTAACCAATGTTGATGCCATACAAAGGGAGTTAAAATTAGCGCCATTAGCAAAGAGGCGAGAAGTACATATCTTAGATCTAGCCTACCCTTATAGTAGGGTTGAGAATAATATTGAACAAAAAGCAAGGACCCTAAGGGGGACCTGTAATAAAAAGCTCCTAAAAACTATTACCCCCCGGACCGAGAAGGTAAAGAAATCACTTTTATATTTGATCCCTTTTTACTGGAATAATATGGAAAAGAGAGGTTTTGAATGTAAGAGTAGAAAAGATTTTCGGGTGTTTCTAAGAACTGTATATATGCAGGGGACCTGGGATGGGGTGGAGGCAACAAATTAACATTCATAATAGGCGTCTGACCTGAGCTGTGATGGTCATGTTGGGATTGTTGTAGAATATTGTATTACTGTATTATTGTATACTGTCGATTATACACAGGTGATATGCCTAGTGTGACAAAATGTAAACTGTCAATTTATACGCAGGTATTTTACCTAGTGTGACAAAATGTAACCTTCAGTGGTTTTCTGATCTCACCGCATATAAGGCGGATATCCATTAACTATATTATCAAAAGATACCCCAGTGACATGGAATAGCTGGGAAGAGTTGGATTTTTCCACTAATATGTATCTGTATAATGCGTTCTTGTTGTATATTCCTAACTAATCACAATGCACTGTAAAAGTCCAGTAGGAAGATCTGCAGGTTGCAGACGCTGTTGAAACTTTGTTTTCAATGTACTTGTACAAAAGGAAATAAAATCTATTTATATATATATATATATGGTGAGTCCAAGCCTTTTGAACATGGTGAGAGCTAAATCATACTGTGGAGTGAGTGTTGCAATATCACAAGCAATTAGGATCAAGTCATCAAGATACATTAGGGCAGCAATGCCCTGGGCCCAAAGGGCCCGCACTAGGAACATGGCTACCCTCTGCATGACCAGAGATGAAATCCTTGCTCCAAATGGTAGAGAGAGGTCAAAGTAGTATCGGTCACGATGAGTGATGCCCAGGAGGGGCCAATCAAGGGGGCATACGAAGAAGTGACAGTATGCCCGCTTAAGATCAACGACTGCCATGGCTACTCGATCAGACTCCATGCCTCTAATTGGAACCGTGGGTAGGTTGTGATGAGCTACTTCGTTGTTGTATCTGTTCTTTATTATAAATCGATTGACACCACCTTCTGGGTAGGAGAGATCAACTACCACGCGCCTTGAACCATCAGTTTTAGGGCGAGTCATGAGCGGACTAACCTTAGTCCAAGGGGTGAAGGGTGGGTCATCGAAGGGGCCAGCAAGGGCCTTGAGGCCTGTTTCCACTGCAATATATTCATCAATGTCATTCTCAAAATTAATAGCAGATGGGTGGTTATCGAGACCTAGCACAAATGGGTCCCCCTGTATACTGCAGGGGAAAACCAAACACTATTCCTTGAATCACACATTGATCATCGGGGTGATCAGACACTTACACTTTCCATTCATGTATGTTGAGGCTGGTGAGGAGAGATACACGTGCCCCGGCCCAGTTAGGGCGACCAGCTGTAAGAACATGGTTATATATATCAGCTAAGCTACTACCGACAGTATGAGAGACCGACGGCCAGTTGTGGTATGCATCAAAGCACTGATTCTGTCCCACCTCCGAGGGGGATGCAATACCATCATCAAGGGGCTCATCACAATGAGAACTATCACTAATACACACATCCAGGTCACTATATCTGGGATTTTCATCAATGTCACAATTATGGTGGTCATAAACAGTAGAAGCTTTGTCATTATTACCGGCATTGGCACGGCGAGCATTGGTATTACTATAGCTTACCCTGGGAGGCGTGCGACATCCCATCGAAGCGAGGCCCGATGCTGAAGAGCCTTCACCTGGGGCATATGCTACAGAGTCAGAGGGATAGATGCATCTATTCCGGCGAGAATGATGTGGAAAGTCACTATTTTCAACACTACTAGCTCCAATCCATTGTTTTTTATGTAATTCAGGAGAAACACAGATAACACTAGCTGCAGAGGCTATGTTTTCGTCACCCATGCCGCCATCTTGGCTGCTGGGCGGATTTGATTTCTTCCTGTGAACAGATTCCACAAAGTCATCAGAGCTCAAAGCAATCAATGAAACATCAGAAGATGACGACGAGAAGACGACAATATTCTTCCTCTTGTTGGGTGCCCTTATTCTCCTTTCATGTTCTTCAGCACGGGAAAAAGGTCCATATAGGAAAAATATCATACAAATTAATATACAATATAAATAGAACATGAATCCAGTCTTTTCTCACATAATCAATATCCGATCATATTCAAAACATATCATAGAAAGTAATCTATCAAGTAAATGAAGTTTAAAGAACCACATTATGCATTATATTGGTAATGTACTCAAGTCCATTTCACTGACATCTGATAAACAATCTATAGACGAAATTCCAATATACATTCGAATGCATGAAGCATTTGTGCTCTGCACATACAACATACCACCCTCAAATCATTTATCTGGTATTTTATCTCAATTTATCCTATTAAAATAGGGATAACCTTCTTTGATAACTGAGCAAAACATTACTATTAATTCTACTCTTTCTTTTATAACCAACTTTCACTTTATTGATCCGGCAACATGTCTAGATACTCAAAAAAAACCATATTCATTCACCTCCAGGTTCAAACTGGACCCGGAGAAATTGAAAGGTTACATTATTGAGCCAATACTGTGAATACACAATATAATGCTGATGTGCCTCTGGAATGACACTTAGGGAGCAGAAATTTGTAGCTAACATGTTCCATTTCTCCTGGATTACTTCCTCCTGGCAGTGTGTGTCCCTCACTAGCTCCACATCACCTTGTACCTGTTGTTGGGAGGCTTCATTGTGCATGACTTTTTCATGTTCCTCCAATCCATCATCTTGTGTCAAGTTCTCATTGGGCACAATTTCCTCTTCAATGTTCTCATTGGGCACAATTTCCTCTTCCATGTTCTCATTGGGCACAACTTCTTCTTCACACTGTTTCAACCACTCTTTGGCCCTCAACAGGCAGAACAGCTGGGCAAAGGTGTCCATCTGTCTTTGGTGGTATATTTCGTCCTCTAATAATCATGCATGACGCCCTTTAATCAAGGCTTGTAGGTCAAGTGCAGCATCCATAGTTCCAGAGGATATTCACAACTATTTATGTACTTTCAACAATAAACACTAGGTGGTGCCACTGGTATAGCGCTATGTCAATAGGCTAGGCAAATATACACTCAGCTGGGATCAAACGATCGGCGGGAATAAGAAAATCTATATTTCTCTTGAAACCCTTCGTCTGTCACTACTATGTTTTGATTTTATGTGTCCTTGGGTATTCATCATAAAGTCTGATATGTTTTTAGGTATCAACCTCTGCTGTAATCTTGTAGCTATCAGCCTGAATAACAAGTATGAGTCCGTCCGACACTCCAGGCTTAGCCGGAGGTCCGTAATGGCGGCCAGCCTCGTGTAGTTGGTGTGGGCTCTCAATTCTTGCTGTATACTTGGAAATCCATATGGATGTTCACTTTTCACTAATTCTTCTTAGTCTCTGGTGGTTTATAAATCCGAATCCGCAAGGAAAAGGATCTATGTTGGTCCGGGCTGAAAAAGAAACGGGTTAGAAGGGGAGAGCTAGGGCTCGCACCTTTAGACGCTTTTGAATCAAACCGGAAGTCCTTCAACCTCCTCCTTTACTGAAGCGCATAAAGAGCGAATATAGCCCTTCATCACAGACATCTGCTTGGAATGTCTAGCGTTAGCCTTCTTAGCCTTCTTAGCCTTCATCGCCTTCAAGGCCTTCCTTTCTTTCCTCAATTTACGAATCTCCTTCCTGACCTTCTGTTCACGCTTATCAGCATGTTGGTTAGGAGCGGGGCCATGTTCGTCCTCCTCGTGGGATGCCTCCGCTTGCCTAGTACCGATAACCCTAGGCTTCACAACCACCTTCCTCTTGGTCACTTTCTTCCTACGAACCATTGTGACGAGTTTAGAGCCGACAGGGGTTCAAACCTAGATAGAAAACGGTTTGACCGAAGAAAAAATTGAAAAGTCGTGCGTGACAGTCAGAGGAGAGATTCTGAGGTGACGTTTGAAGGGGGCGGAAGTTACGTAGTAGACGTCAGAATACTCTCTGTCCCTATTCCCGCCACAATGACCCGATATTGTCAAGTAAGACAATATCAGACAAATGCTTTTGATATGTTTCGGGCCTCCTCCAAAGAGGTGTGTGTGTGTGTGGGGGGGGGGGGGGGTGACACTAGACCACAGAAGAAATTACGTAGTCAATATTCTGTATAGTCAATCAATTGTTAGGGCTCGACAGATTTCAAAGGCAGCTATATATGTTATGTCGTTTGTCACTATAGTGACAAACGACAAAGACACTTTCTTAGCCTGACAAATCAACAAAGACCTTAATAGTCCTTAACGACAAACATTTTTTGGTAGCGACAAGAGAAATTAGATACCCCCTCAGGAGCCCTATTGTTTGTGGACCCTAGGTGTTTAGCAACATAATATCCCATTGAAAAAGTTCTTTGATTACAATTGGATTTTTGCGAGCGGAATTAGTCGGCCATTGAAGTTTTTAACAAAGGGATTAATGGACTTTACCGAACATTGACAAAGGACATAATATAATTCATCAGACAGATTGTGAAGGTTTTACAACTTGGAGATTGTCGTTTTATTCTCTTCAACCTCCAACATAATTAATATTATGGAAACAAGGGATACTAATAATTTAATAGTAATGGGGGGCTATTTCCACCCAATACATTCTCTTTTATAATTGAACTTTTCCCTTTCCTGTTTATCAAGGAATCATGACTACATCACAGTTTATTTCCCTCTTTGTCTGAAAAGTAAGTTGACATGGTTCTGGGTACGGATAGACTAGTGTAATCTAAAATTGAGATATGGGAGTACTACTAATCGAAAACAGAATATATAGAACAGAAAACTATTCGACATTTAATTTGTCTGACATAATGTTAAGGGAACCCATTGCCGCAATAATTATAGGAGGAGAGAGTCATCAATACAGATAATTTCGGTCACAACCGTCATTGTTGCTGCAACCACTTAGTCGCACAGACTTATTTTGTCTGTGTCATTGCATATTTTTTACTTTTACTATCTTGTTTATGATAGAATAAATATTCGCCAAACCTCTCATTTATGTCATTTATAATATTCATAATGATAATTAATAATGTCTATGTCTATGTAAGAATAGTCCAACCTATTATTGTGCCTTTACGCCACAGATTTGCACAGAATAATTATGGTTGGTAGTTAACAGTTCTGGAAGTAAGAGAAACATAGAAAGAATGCCTAATATCTGCGATTGTCTTTTGTTCATAACCATTATATTGCACTGTCTGTCTGTACATTGTGTGATCTCGGGTTAAGGTCAATACAGCTCTGATTGATGGATGGATGGCATCACCTGTGAATACATAAGCAAACAATGACTTCGATATTGTTTCCCTGGGGCCAAAGCAGTCCGCTGAGGCACGGTGATTAGGGCAATGGATCGTGAAGCCAAACTTTACATTTCTCTTCTTTGATACAGGGGCGGGTTAATTTCCCCCGGTGTTTTATATTGAAAAGCCTCCCCAACCTCTCTGTTGATATATCATCCCCAGTCTCATCTCAGTGGTTCTATGATGGTTATTCTGGCTCCCATCATAGCGCTATGATCCACTACTGCGCTTCGGACTAGAATCACCATTGTCATCTAGCTCCCGCGTGAAATTATGACCAGATTGGACAGGGATTGTGCGGCGATCTGTTTATTGAAAGGTATTCCAACTGTATCTAAATTATTTCCCATTTACTAGAATATTAACATAAAGTTAGCTAATTATACATATTTGCATGCAGTAGCGATTTTGTCCACGGTTTCAGAGCCAATCATTAATCCAGAACTATCAACAAGACCAGCAAGCTTGCAACGAGATCCAAATGGAGGTAAGTGACTGTAACCGCATTTGCTACAACGACCAACGGTAGGTATTATATCAACAATTCATAGTCGAAGAAAGCAGAGAAAGAATTTCTCCTCCTACTTGCTGGTGTGGTGGATATCTTCTGTTTGAAGTTCCCGCGAAGCGAGGTCATGTGATCGAGCAGTCAAGTAGTCATGTGACTGTCATACAAAGTGGGAGGGGCTCCTCGTCGTGTCATACACCCATATACCTTTGATATGGGGCCTAGGTTAACATACAAAACGTCACACACACCTTTCGATTTTAAAGTGGGGATATTTTTGGGATGTCAATGTCCATGTGTTTTGCAAGCAGGTATTAGGAAATTGCATGAAAACGTGATTAGAATTCGTTTTAATAAAGAGGACTTATGATTTAGTTTTATATGTTCACATACCTATAAGAAATATATAAATATTAGGGGAAAGGCGATTGTTCATAATAGAATAAATGTCAACATTTACTATTCGATGGTTATATACAGGGAAATAATAAGTACCAGACAGGTCCATATCATTGGCAGCATTGGAGGATCTGTCTGCAAAATATATATGTTCGGCATTTTCATATATTTTCTGTTGTTTTCTTTTATATTCACTCCTAAATCGTTTATGAAACTCATTTAAACAACAACCAACATGTATCCTTCCAGAACAATTTGTTTTTGAGGAAAACATATATACATCTGTCCTTATATTCTATTATGAATATGTTCCCAATTCCTCATGTGAAAGAAACACCCAGGTGTATATTACGAATTTGAATTAGTGTTCGTTGATTAACGTTTCGCTGGTATCATATTGGCCTAATGATAATTGAGTTTGTCATTTTCCGTGTTAGTCTTGACATTCTCCAGCTATGAATTTACGCACATACCTCATTGATTGATCAGGATATATACATTTTTCTCCGGTTTGGAATGGGGTTCGGATTGTCCTGTGTAATAGCGTAGTAAGATATCTGACCGAGAACAGGTAATTCTATGTGAGAATGCATTGGCACCATGGGGAGATTCAGACAGGACTCACCTTCAGAAAAAGACATGCACTTTGCTCGTGGTATTCAGGTTATCATACCAGTTATGGGCCATAACCTGCCCGTGTTTTGGTCTATGGTCTCGATTTCAGTGCAGTCCGACTTCCCCCAAGTCTGCCGGACGATGACCCCTTATCGCGCATGTGCAAATATTTATTCAATTATTCCATTAGCCAATTTCACTCTTTCCCGTGTCTATAGAAAACAGCCACAAGCTTCATTCCTTCAATTTAAATCAATTCGACTGGATTCGAATTTAGTCTGATTAAGCCGTCTTTGAGTGGTGACAGTGCACATGCACGAAAACGTGAGAAACTGCGACGGTTATTGTGACATCACCAAGGTTATCCCTTGACAGCGTCAATAGGAAATTACTATACCATACTAGTCAAAACTCTGAAACACACACACACAGAATCATTATCATAAAGTACTGTTAAATACGCATTTTACTGTTTTATTAGATTATATCTACGGATGAATTGAATCAACACCAAAATCACCCCGAAATAAAACTTCATTTTACATAAAAGTCACCCTTGAGTCTTTGTTTAATAGGGAGTCCCGCTTCAGCCCTGCTCGATTATAAACATAATATGATATTGTATACAAACACAAGGAGGACCCCTCTCCTACATGCACTTTCCTTTGGGTAATTAGATGAGCCCGGTATAAACGGGGTTGCCCGTGACCCTCCAGAAAACCCAAACGGATCCCCTACCAGCAACTTTGACCTCTTGACAACTACAAATAAGATTTGCAATCGGCAAGACTTCTGAAGTAAGATAACATGTTAGAAGAGCTCATTTATTTTCCTCACTATCTCTGAGTAGCCCATTTCCGTTTCGAACTTGGATGGCTTTGGCCAACAAGAACCGTGTAAATGAAGTCGTTCAGCACTGAATGCATGGCGCTGACCGTATTGGTGCATAATCCCGCATTCCTTGAGTACCTCGCTACTGATATTTCACCTCGGATAATTGTATTATCCTCTGGACCCCCTTCAGTTGGAGGGCCCTGTCAGGAGATACCGAACAGTTACATGGCAATCCCAAACTGAGCAGTTCTGTAACTTACCTTTTAGCAATTTGTCAATGGTGGGAGTTCCTGAAGTGGGTGATTCGGACAGGCTACAGGGCTGGGAAATTGTTTGGATTCCTCTGCGAGCCGACCGAAAGGTGGATCGGGGAAATGGAATGCTGGACCTAGGCCCCCCGTACAATAGGTGGGAATCAGTGAACAACCAGTGGTATACGTCCATGTAATGTTAAAAAATGGGAAAATAATGTGTGACCTGTCAATGTTCAAGCTCAAGTGTACAGGCTAGTTTTTGTAGAAGTCTCATTACTGTCTCCAAATACATATTATCAATTATGTTTTCCCATATATTGTTTAATGGTAATATGCATAAGTATCTTTATTTCCCTTAAGGATACAAACATATTACTAAGGTTGGGAAAGTTTAGCACTGTCAACTCAGTGTTGGTCTTCCCTGGCTACCTATAAGCCTATATATATAAGCATAAGTCTAATACTTGAATACGAAGGAATATTAAACATCAACTGCTGTATTTTGAAAATAGAATGTGTTTTAAAGACTTGTCCTGCCATGACTTAACGCCTACGATTATTTTAGTTGTTGAAACTTTCCAGCAATGGGTGCAAATTGCCTTCGACGGTTTACACAAAATGTTCACTTCGTCTGTTCCAGAGATTATGTAATTGCAAGTTCATTTTCGGGGGGAATGACAGATTGCCTCTGTTGTTGGAGGTATATTCCCGTCTGTGTCTGTTCACGAAAATAAAAATGTTTTAACAACAACAAATTGAGAGTTCAAAAATAGCCCCAGTTTCAAAGCAGGAGGGTCATGTCGATCTGATGACTGACAAGGTTGAGCGAGATGATGACTGATGAGCAGCGACCCCTTTCAAGAGAGAGAATCACGCAAGATAGAAAATACTCAAAGATTGTGCTTTTAGTATCGAAGCTATAGACGATAATTCATCGGGAAAGCACAATAATCGGTAGGTTGAATAGATAAAATATGCCTCGTTTGAAGAGCAGTAATCTTTAAAACAATCGCTGTGACCTACACTTAATACATTCAATTTCCTTTTGGGTGTTTTGCGCATGCATTGGAAATTATTAACCCTTCGGTAGGTGTTTTCCCTGTTTTATCCTGTCTGCCATTGAACTGGAATTCGTGCCATCTCTGAAACACAACCCTTGTAGCCATTTCAATACCTTTTCTGATGCCTTTCGCCTCACTAAAGCTTCTTCCATTGGAGAAAACTACTTTTAATTGGCTACATTTGTGAGTCCAACAACAATTTCCTTTTAGATGCATTGAAATGGTCAACCTGGATCTCCTTCGTGTCACACCAACGGCCTATACTCAGGCGTGGTATTAACCCATCCTCTACCAGGAATGACCTTGTCTAATTCCCCTAATTTAAGGGCCATATAACTCACGTTTTTAGCACGGGGTAAGAAGCTAAACCAATTGCACTAGCCTTCGGGTTAACATTAAAAGTGGCACTCGACCTTGCCCCAATTTATTCAGCCATAATATAAGAAAAGGTGATATAGAATTACCAGAGAGTGTAGAGTATAAAGCCTTTCTCTCCAGTCTCAAGAGCTTTGCTGTGTGTTTGTGGACTAAGACCAAAGGAGTGCATTAACAGCGGCAGAAGACAATGCCTGAAGGACCCCACGGTGAAATGATCTATTGAGACGTCAGTATGTGACACACAGTGAATGCGTTGCCATTCTTCTCATTTGACTGCCTTCACGATGTCCTTTTTCTACAAGAACCGCTTCGCATTTCCTTCGATTGTACGTATGTACGTTACTGGGGCTTTGCAAAGACCAAAAGGAGGCGAGGCATAAACCTTGATGTGGCCGGTTTAATCAGAAATGTGGAAAGGGGGGAGGAGCGACACTATTTTTAAAGCGTATCACAATGACTTATTTAGGATCTTGGCGATGATAACAAATTGTATTTTGGAAAGCATTTCATCTGGGCAACATGCTGCAATAGTCATGTTCTGCCAAGCTTTTGTTTAGAAATATTTACTCTTAAGTAGTACTTGCAGAAGTTTATAATTGTTCAAAGCCTTGACACTGAACAATGGACTGTGATGTATCAGCCAGTCAACTTTTGTCATGGAATCATCTGAGTCGCCAAGTGAGTGCAGTTGAAACCCTAGGTGTGCTGAGTCCACTCCTAGTGAGGCCAACACATATAGAGCGATTGAGCTCACGCCCAACACTGCAGTTGCTGTCGACACCTATTTAAGTCTCCCTCGAAAAGCAAGATCACCTTTCCCTAGGGCAATTCCAAACTGATGAATCCTTCAACAGACTGGTGCTCTGTCCGCCCCAGTCCAATGTCATTTGTTCAATGAGGCGTATTTTAAAGTTTTGTCTATAGACTCACAACACAACAGAAAATGGAGAATTATATAAAGTTGAGAAAATTCATCCTAAACCATTATAGTTACCTAAAAAGATTAGAAGTAGAATGGTTTTGAAATAACTGTTTGAGTGAGTGAGATTGGTTGCTTTACGCCCTTACCAACACATTTAATATGGTTATATCAAGGGCGGGAGAGCTGAGAGGGAGGCGTTGATTATCGATTAATCAATTAATTGATTATCAATAATGTTGGAAGACCAGACTCACCATGTCAGATACATGGCACCTTGTTGTCATTGCTTGAAGCTTGGTAAATAAACTTATAAAGATTATCATTATTATAAGAATATTATAATATAAGCAAATCAAGTGTGACCAGGTCATAACTTTATATGAAATAAAGTAATATTTTTCAGCGCAGTATACTTTAGTCACCCCGAGTAGTTAGAGATAGTGAAACAGGTTCTGGCGCTGATTTTGTTATTCCAGACACCAGCGATAGGTAGTTTGTGAAAGGTTAACTACTTTTTGTCTGCATAGAAAACACCTGAGGTAAACTGAATTCAGGAATTCCCTGACGACTATATGTTTTAATCTCTTATCTGTAACGAAGCATGCATTGTGAACTCTCTTCACATTTTCCTGGTTGCTTTCTACCATGCAGTTTGAACAATAATTAAGGTGTACTGGACACAGAGCTGTTTCTAATTTCTTGTTTACTTTCCAGAGCTAATAAATTGTTACCTTGGCAGTACTTTAAATTCAATTCATTTCCCTCACTCACAGTCGGTTCTGCGAGAATCGCTGCCATTAACTAATGGTCGAAATATCTCTGAACGATTGGGATTTTCCTTCCCATATATCTGGTTTAAGTCAGGAGGCCCCTGGGGATCCACTCTGAGGGGAATAGCAGTGAATACTCACAGGGGACCGCCCATTTACCTCATGAATTGTGCGGTCCCTACACCAGGTGGCGCGCCATTCACTTGTCTAGCAGCCACCCGCTCAGCGGCGAGAGCTGCTCTCTAAAGCCCGCCTTTCCCGCTTTCTGGCACAGAGGAGCGAGTGGGTAAAGTCGCAGTTACTACTTACCTCCAGCGCTCCAACTGCTCACATCTCTTCTCTCCTATCCAAGCTGGACCTTTTAGTTGGCAGCGCTGACCCATTCCTGCCCACACTACTATCCTCCTCCACCACCACTATCACTTACTTCTCCGTCTTCTCAACACTCACCAGGACAGAAAGATAAATGTTCAGATCTCTTACGACATTTAGACCCTGTGGGGGGAACTTACTCCAAGGGTTCAGGTGATTGCGTTTTTCAGAAACCGTTGACAGCCAGGATTTATTATTTGGATAGGAGTACTCCATGCATGGCCCGAAGAAAGGCATCGTAAGATTACAGAGGAAATGTTCCTAGGAAATGTATAAAGATTTAGACGTAAAGACCATCTGAAAGAGCACATTTAGCAGGGAATATACATGATTTGTAAAGGTAAGTTCAACTAACTGAAATAAAACTATAGTGGGAATATTGTATTATATGATATCACTTTCTGATTAATTCACAACTTAATTGAATTGGAAAAGAGAAATAGGAAAAATGATGATTAGAAAAGGGAATGAGAATATTAGCCTTTTTAAAGTACTATTTTGTGTGTGTTTACTCTTCCTTTGTCTGTCTGTCAGTCGGTTTAAGCTGTCTTTAAGCTTCTTTCTCTCTCATATACACACTGTATGCATGTGTGTACATGAAACTTGGAAGGTTTTCTATAAATCAAGTGATAACTCGACCCAAGCAAGGATCGAGATAAGAAGTCACACTTATCGCTTGATTTTCCTTCGGCTCAACATCTTGATAACCATTAATAACCATGACATAACTATGAACACATGTATGCGCTATCACATGTGGATCCGCGCGAAAATGTATTAGTTGGAAATACATGTATCTCATATCGCTCTTATATACCTACCACAAAACCGTAGTTTAACAACATCACATAAACTGGAGGAAGTTACTTCACAGAGACATTAGTGCAAACTCCTGTGTAAATTAATGTTAATTAGCATCTTCACCTCACTCACCCGACTTGAGAGGCAATTATCATTTGAGAGTAAGGGCCAATTATGTGGACCATGACAACATGTAGACGTGAGATCTCTAAGCAAGCGCCGTAATGTTGTCTCGTGGATCATTTACATGTCTATAAAGACCAGCATAAAACTACCAATAGTATCTGCCATAACGGTTAAACAACCACCGTACCCATTTCCCAGGAAAGATGCGTGTTGCACGCTGAAGCTGGAAGAATCTCAATCGCCGTGCAAAAATGACGCAAATATCGTGCACTCTTGTGCCTCTCCCTATACAGTTTTGCATTTTCCTTTCTTTTCTTTTTTAAATATTTCTATTGGTCAGACATTTTAAATCCCACATATTTAAAAGAAATACGCATAACTCACTATTAGCTACTATTGTAGTTATTTTCATGCGTTGCCATCAAACTTTCAAATCTCTTCTACCATAAACTCGAAGATTAGTATTCTATGAAAACACTTTACATACTTTACGAACATCCTTACATTATATCATTACAACGTACTTCGAACTACACTATCTCTAACACCTTCAGTTAACCGTTCTTACACAAATACAATCTACAAAATCTAAAAATACAAGCATTTAAAAACAAACAAGCACCTACGTGCGACCTTCTAATCTAGGATATTATCAAAGTACATGGCTTAAATAGCCTTATTAAAGTCGTTTTCATCCTCTATAGCCTTCAGATCAACAGGCCATTCATTCCATAATTGTCGACCATCATAGTATAAACTGTATTCAAAACGTTCCGACCATGGTCTTTCCAACGTGAGCTTTGGATTATCTTCCGCTCGCAGACCATGCTATCCACCTGAACTTTTCTTGAGTATCCATATTAATACCTAACGCTATCCTAAGAGCTCTATTCATGGACCTGTCTGATTTCCTCAATATACCCTTCTTTTCCGTACCTATGAGTCGACTAGCATACTCTATTATTGGGAGTACATACGTGATACATTCTTGATTGGTCGATATTATATTAATGTATTTCTCAGTGGTTTATCTATGTAAATGAATATATCTTTACGTCAGTAGTCTTTTGGGGCATTCATAAAGTCTTCACATGCTCTTTTTAATCAATTCTTTATTACAACCAAGGAGCAAGCTATAATGTAATGAACCTGTCTTATTACGAGCGCAGTACGTGTGCCTTGATTGGAGCACTCATTAATTAGTAATACCAAACGTGAGAAAAGGGATTACTGTAGCAGTTATTCCCTTGTTACACAAACTAGGAGCCTATAATACTGGTTAGGGTTAATCCTATTATGTCCCGTTTATATTTCCAATTAAACTAATTAAGCCAATTAAAAGAGGGGGGGCATAGTACAACGTGGAGTTCAATGATGTAGCTGCTAGAGTCTAAGTATCGAAACATTTTCAAGTTTGTTATTACTATGAACAACTGAAATTGTCGTAGAGAAAGTTGTCAAAGAAATAATACATCCCCCTGGGAAGAATCTGCCTTCATATTTTTGTTCAATGTTCTTGCCTTGGGGGTCCGCGAGTTAAAACGTTGTATCGTGTTCGCCATTTTGATCCTATCGTTATTCATGTTACCATTACTAAGGTCTTTGCCGCCTCCTTTGGAAAGACATTCACTCTCATATGATTTTAAAGGAAAAGCGGCACTCTTGCTTCTATAAGAGATGTCTACATATATATCCATTAAATACGAAGTCATTAACGATTATCAGCCTCTTTCAATGAGTCGGAAAGTTGCTTCAATACCTATTTGCAAAACCTGTAACAAATATGCTATGTAATTTCCGGAATGGTTTTTCGGGAATTAAGTAGCCGTGCCAATCTACGTTGATGTTTCCAGGTGTTAGGTGTTAAACCATGGCATGACAAAAATAGACCCAGGACTACATGCCCTTGAGTTCATTTGAGAGGAAGAGGCTTGACTGTCACCATCCGTGGCCAAAGAAGATCCGCCATCTGAAATGTGGGAGGATCTTCGTTCATCCCCTCAGATTCGAAGTGATGTTGACCTCAGAGCTTGAAGCTCCTTACTACTGATTGAACCTCCTACTGTATTCAGCATAACGTAACACTCCAGATAACACGGGAGTACGGGGTTTATATACGGTACTCATAGTACTTAGCTCAACGAAAAATGCTGATACTTTTAATTGCTTGTCATTTAACTTGGAAGTCTCCATTAATGATTAAGACATGGCTATATAAAAGTAATCTATCTATATGAATATCCGCTTTCAGTAACACTCAACCCGAAATTGTCGCTTTCTTGTCGTCCCTATTTTATGATACATTCCTGACTCCTATGCCCCCTTTAACCCGTCCAACTGGCGTCTTCCTTTCATGTCGCCTGTAACAATAATAATAAATAATAACAAAACAAAACAAAGTTTTTAAAAAATACAAAAAAATACTGCTAATACCCTTCTCACACTTCCTGTGGTCTCTTCCTCCTGTATCTTCTCTCACCTCCTCGTGGTTCTTTTCTGTTCCTTCTTCAACAAACTTAGCCAATATCTGCCGCTCTCAGTTAAGCAGCCTTTTGTAGAATACATGGACCGTATACGATCACCTTATGCACTTGTCAATTGCAACCCCACCCCCGGGGGTATGGGGGAATGGCAGGGGGATGTCAGAGAAAAATATGCCCCCACCCAGGCAGGGATTTCCCTTAGTTTACTGAAGTATCAAGAGATGGCCCAGGGTGGGGGAATGTATATCAGGGTTTATATAATTTTTTTTTTACAAAAACAATACAAAAGCTGTGCCCCATGGAGTCGGGGATTTGCACAATTCTTTGCCCTGGGGGGTCGGGGATTTTATCATATTTCCCCAAATGCCCAGGACATTCCCCCATACCCCGTGCATAAGTGCATTATTATACTGATGTACCACGCATTTATAACCCTGTCTTAACTCCTATCTGTTTCCTTACATGATGTCCACAAAAGCAGGCAGCTATAATCGAGGGAGAGATTATAGCTATAGCTATAATCTCTCCCTCGATCTCCAACTCCTTCAATACTGTCTTCCAGTGAGGTGTAAAGGTATCCTCCTCTAACAACCTGTATGGAAACAGTATTTCTTTCCTACAGGTGAAGGCAAAAAACGTGTTCCTTCGTTTATAATAATTCAGTGTCAGTGCTTTAGGTCAACATTAAACCCATTGAACCTCCTTGCCCTTTCACTTGAGTTATCCACACCCTCAGATCTAAACAACCCTGTTCCATGGAAGCCTTGAAGATCACATTTGATCGTACCCAGGGGGATAATCCGGGTCCCATCTGAATTAATACGTGGGCATATACATCGGACTTTATCTAGTAGTTAGTATGCAATAGACATCCATAATAGTCTGTAATCTGTAGCAGATTGGGCTGATACCTGAGATGGGTTTAGAGGATGTCGCCCCAAGTCTAGTATAAATATGATTTATGAATATAATATGAGTGCTTCTCAAAATGATGATAAAATGCTAATCCCCGTGAGACAGCATACGAGCGTGGCCTTTTAGTCAGGGCTAAGTAGAAAGTTTTCGATCTATCAGTAACGCAATCTAACGGTTGAAACTCCTTGATGAGATTTCGGCTCGGGCAGGGACTTGTCGTGAATAATTATCCCCTTGCAAAGGTGCAAATGCATATTAATTTTGAAGGAACTCTAATTGCAGCTTGACGTCATTATGAAATTATTATTAGATAGTGGCAGATGGACAGATGGACAGATTGGAATCTACACAGTAAACCTTTGATGAGATTCGACCACTCTAGACATACATTGGAAATTCGTTTTCCGTGCGCCCCCCCTCCCCCCAACAAGTAGGCCTACCCTAGTTTCAATTTATCCAAGTCCCTCTCACAATAATATAAGAAATAATTATGAGAGATTAATCGGAATGATTATAATACATGTGATGAAGTGTGATATAGTACAGACCTAGGATACGAGGGTATAACGCGGCCCATAAATCATCATAAAAACGTAAGACGGTTTCTTTTGCAGCAAATGATAAATGGTTGATGATTCTTAATGAACGCGTCTACAAAAGTTCTACACTCGGGGCGAATATACGTTAAGAAGGTACTAGAGTTAACAGTGGTGCACCGTGGTTATCATTGTTTATGTGCAGTTGGACGTTTTTCTAATTGCCTTCTGTTAGGAGCGAGTGATTGTGTTTCAATGGGACGTTTATTGATGAGCGAAAACTTTCCCTCGCTTTGCACAGATAGAATACAGATGTTTTAACCATTCGATCAATGTATAGAAGTATCCACTCAATACGATCAAAGGTTTTGCCACAGATATATTAGATTGGATTCTTTGTTAACCATTGAAGGTAAAACGAAACTCTTTCCATTGGTTGATTACACATTATGACCCAATTGTTGATGTCAACATTGAATTATATAGAAGCATATAACACGTACGTCAGACGAAAGAAGCAGCATGGGCGATGGGCTTTTGTTTTCCTTTGTTTTCCTCTGTTTTGCGTTGTTCGTGTGTTCAGTATGTTTTCAGCTTGAATTGGACAATCACTTACGTTCCGATGTAAGTCGGAATTCTTGCTCACAAAAATGTCCACCTTTTTTACTTGCTTTCAGAAGCCACAGAACAGGAAGATGCCAGCGGCAGTCTGCGTCTGGCGGAAGTCAGCGACGCTGTCGAACGTAACTAGCGGAAGTTGTATCTAGAGCCTATATTCCCGGAACTCGTCACTGTCACAGGCCTTTTAGGAGGAGGAGGGCGACTTGCATCAAAGATGGCGACTCAGGCCTTAGATTCGAGAATAAATATCAATGCGATGGGTAGACTCTGTCAAGGAGATAATTTCACGGACGTGGATCTATTCGCCCACTATGTCCCCAATAGTTCCATAGTATCAGGATTAAACTGCTCATCTATCTACCAGCCTGATGTCTTTGATGATGTCCTTAAGGATTTTCTGACTGGCCTGTATACATACAACCAACCCAAGACGATCATTTTAATAAGTATTTATGTGCCAGTGTTTCTCTTGGCATTCTTAGGGAATATGTTGGTCATCGTGGTCATTGTGTCCAATAGGTCGATGAGATCCGTGACCAACTATTTCCTACTCAACCTTGCAGTGGCGGACTTATTAGGTAAGACATCTAATTAACTTGGTTTTAAATGCATGTTTGTTGTCTTTCCTATTAACCAGCTTATGAATAATTAGCCCCTGGGGAATACCATCTGCTAATTTTCCATCGGCCGGTCGAATTTATACGCTATACTATCTCCCAACTGTATTGAATCAGCAGCGATTTCTCCCGTTTAACACATATGATATTCATAATATGTAAAACTTATGAATCAGTCGTGAGAAAGATTTGAAGGGAAACCTTGTAGGGCCACCAAAGGACGCTGACTTATACATGACGTAGGTAACGGAAACTTACGTCACCACAACCCATATAAGGGACCTGCATTTTCCGTCACATGTCACATGCTGCACGATGGATGACATACAAATATCTACCGACAATTTCATAACAAATTGGGAAAACATCGAAGTGCAAGATGAGACTTTCTTTGAAAACGATTAAGGGCTGAATATATGGACCATCTTTTATAGCTTTCCTCGGACATACAAATCTCAAGATTCATTGCGAATTAAAATCCAGTATGGCTGCTATGCAAATTGGGTAATTGCTCTAATAGTTACCATGCAATGGTTAAGACATACATGGATTTCCAATCTCAGTATGTGAGGTTCCTTGCAATATTTTGGTCATTTCCAATCCCGGGTCTCGGCACTTTGTATGCCCCTGACTCGGCAATGTCTTCGTTCTGTGAGGGAAAGGGAACATGTGAATGACCTGCTGTCCTACTATGCAGCAATTAAGACAAGGTGATCTGATATAGCATTAGGTCTTTGCTGGAGCGACATTTTTTCTGCCAATATGTTAAGCCCAAAAGTCATGAGCGCAGTTAAAATACATCTTTGCATGTTTGTCCCAACCTTATCAATTTTTAATGGCATAGAGCGTGTGCTGTTCTACGCTATCAATTGACTTCTGAGAATTAATCATCTTAATTATGAAAATGAACTCAATACAAGTTCAGACCATGTTCGAATTGTGCATATAATACATATACATGCATTTAATGTGATTGGTGCTGAAAGAAAAATACAAAACGACATCCCGATTCTCAACAGAAGGACTGATAAAGGTTTTATACCCTTCAATACAAGGAAACAGTAATTTGTTTTTTTAACTATTGTTGTGGTACAAAAAACTAAATGGTTAAAATATATCAAATTGAAGTCGTGATAACATCAAAACCAGACACTAGCAGTCTTTCATGAGGTTTGTAGTTTATTTGCTGTATAAATTCAAGTGGTTGATTCCTACGTTTCGATCACTTGGTGGATCTTCTTCAGGGAATATTTTTTATACAGAGATGAATAGGGGGTATATTAAAAATGTGTAACAAAGGTTTCCATAGTAACATTATATATTGTATAACATTATATCAACTATTTTGGAGATGGATACAGCGTTCACGTGGAATGCACAAGGAAAGGCCATACACACTTGCTATACTTAAACACCGATCACTTCAAGTAGATAACCATATTTTTAGAAGCAATGGTTGCATATCAAAGTTATTTTGTGGGAGGTATGCATAACCCACATACCATAGAGGCTCCCGTAGCAATATCAATATGTCAGATTGCACGGGGACAAAGCTCATCCATATATATTCCAGGGTATCATTCAAGGCTTGCTTCAGTGCCTTGCCCTAGAGGTGGCCGTTTGCAGGGTCGTAAACGACGAGGAATGAGGAAACCCAGAGCCATGAAAGAGTTCCTGTGAACGTGAGATGATCGATGCCCCTATGTTAATTTCAGTAATCCCTCGACTGACGATGACTGGCAGGAGTGAGGAGGAATGAGGGGGCTGGGCATGTTCACAAGGAAAAGAAGGTAAAATGGTGAGCCACTGTACCACTGGTTACAGGCAATGACCAGGTAATCTATTTCCCATCTGTGAGCCCTTTGCCTTCAGTCGACACAGCAGGTGTGATCAAAGCAATCTGCGGTTAGTCCAGCCTTTTCCTTAACGAATGCATCCGAAATCTCATTCAAGGCTTGTTGACCCTGCGCCCTTTGTGGAGACGCCATTTATTGACTTGCCTGTCGTTCCCAATAACCAGGTCCGGTGAACACACCCAAACCAATAGGACGTGTGAATAGAGGTGCAACCTAAACCACCTCCCCTCTGGCTACTTTTACTTTTTTTAAACTCAGGTTCAAACCAAACAATAGGCCAGTGAACCATATATAGGGAGGAGCTCGCCACTCTTGTGCACCCACAGAACCATCTCAATAAAAACAACAAACCTGTCGCTGAAGAAATTACCTTGGGACAAGTGGCATGAAGATTTGGCTAGGTGACCAAAGACATGTACTCGACCTCGATGTGCAATTCGGATTTCAAACGTGGCACTCGATTGGCGTAAATACAGCCCCCTGTTTACATCTACCCATTTCGACCCTCTCAAATGAGCTGTCTAGCTGTCCTTCTCGCTCTTTGCATTTCCGTCTCCTGTTCGATTCTGACATATATCCCTTTCTCATCCTACCCCCTCTGACATACAAATGCTATGAACATGCACTTGGCTCTTAAGCTGCATTTGTTAACCTACTCCTTAGCAACAGCTGTTTCCTGGATATCGTGATTCGTCTTTGTTTCCCATATCCGAGATAAACTCATTTGTTGTAGACTCAGTAACTATAACTGACATAGATCCAAAGGTCATCAGAGGTGTGATATGCGGTCAAATCCTGGCAAGGTAAAGGCGGAGCCGCACTGGAATGAGCAACGTTGATTGATTGCTGTATGCGTAGATAACATCAATGGAAGTAGGCAGCCAGAACTATCAATATGTAGGAACGGCCTACCAAACAAGCTGACATATCCTCATATTCTGGTTATAAGTAATTGTACCAGAAGGATAAAAATGCTGTGGCTCTCAGTCTCAGATGACATATTGATAGATGGGAAGGGATGGATAAATTCTTCCCGACCTTTCGTCGTCAGCCTTGGTTCCACCTATAGATAGCCTTTGAGAGCCTGAACATATCAGCATAAGAGTGATGCATACCATGCCTTTACCCATCATCCAGGTCCTTTAAAAGTGTTCTTCACATTGACATCCCTGAGACGTTTTGTGGATGGGACTAAAGAACGAAACTATCGTTTACAGTTCGAAAAGGACAGCTATTGCCAATACTTCTGGGAAGACTTCTATTTATAGCCTACTCCTCCTAGAGAGGAATGTGTTTGCTGCATTTCTATCTTATGGTTGAACATCTTTTTCATTTGACCCTAATGAAATATGGTTTCATCTTGTCTTCTACCTATTTCATGACAGAGTTGATTTGCTCAACAAGAGGGTCCAGCCTTGAAAAAGAGAGCAATATTCTCCGTGTCATTGTTTCATTCCTAAGAAAAATGATCCATCCCCCACGCGGCTCAAATAATAAACAAACAGTAAGAAGTTTTGCTGTTGGCTCTTATCTTGGGCACACATTCATTTTGCTTCGATTCCGTCCAATTTGTTAATGTTTCACACATTTATACCCATTATGTTTTAACAATATTTTAGCTATTCCATTTGGATTAACTCTCATGTAGAAATACTATTATTGAAACACCTATAAAATGAATTACCATACTAATCCGCGTTATGTTTCAGAGGTAAAGTGTACTTTTTATTCTCAGGATGGGATATTTTATCATCAGCTTTCATTCCACGTGGCATTATCTGATTTATTGTTGTGTCAGCAGTCAACCTATAAATATCCGGCTTCATGGAACCACCGTATAACGCAAATGTCCAGCTTTGTACTATTGGGAATAATTGCCTCTGATTTTATTGCAATGCCGCCTTTATTGTTTCTGACATAATAAGATATAGAAGGCTAGAGACATATGATTTATATATGTATCATGATGCCATACATGAGATATCCTATATGACAACTCATTTCATTCCAAGAAGTCATGATTTTTATGGCATCACAACTATAGTGGTTTTCTTTGTCTCTGATCGGTGCAAAAGGAATAGGGTTAATGGCCCGCATCAAAAGGAACCTCATTGGCCAGACTCCAAAACGCGTCGCCCGAGGTCGCAATGGTGGAGTAATTCATTATCCAAAATCTGGTGTGAACGGTTCAGGGGATATATATAGGAGAAGGCGATGCGGGCAAAGAGACCTGGGGGGCGTTTCATAAGTTAACGCAGCGCGCGTTAGTTATGGTAGCGATAAATTTAGCGTGCGTTCGTTATAGTAACGCAATGTTAATTGACGTCAATTTTGGCCCTTAACGTGCGCTATGTTTGGTAACGACTGTTGTTAGGCCCTATAGCGCGCGCTATTCGAACTTATGAAACGCCCCCCTGGTCCCTTGATGATTGGCATTTTGTGTCAAAATTTGAGAAAAGATCTTCCACAGCGTGGCAATCGTCTAGGAAACACTCCTACTTTGATTAGTCCAAGACAATAATGGACGGCCTTCATTTTTCAAAATGAAAATCCTATTGTTTAACACCACCCATTATGTTGCATATAAACATTTCACTATGTCTGATTTGGGGCGAGAATAGTTTATTTTATTCATGCCTCTGTTTTCAATAACGACTGATGGGATTTTAAAAAAGAGATTTTACAAGAACAATACTTTTAGCAACTGAAGCTTTTAATCGGATTGTTGCTTAAGGGCCACGGTGTACTTTGCATAACCAATGCGATGCTTCGAAAAGAAACGGGAGTGCTTCGACAACGTTTGCAACAACACATTGAATTACAACCCTTCATTGGGATATTATGATTATCTGACATCTCGGCATGCGCTTCCTAGGGTCCAACATGATATTAAAATGTTCCGATGGGAGATAATGTTATAGCCAAAATGAGAGGCCAACTTTTCGGTATGAATGCCAATACCAGTTGGATCGCATTAGGACAAGTGGTGAATCTTGAGCAGGTTCCAGATGCGCTTCTGGTCAGAGCTCCGGAAAGAAATGCTACTCGAGGCATGAGACAGACATCTTCCGTTTGGATACACTGGTTTCACTAGACAGCCGCCTGGGCCCAGTGTTCGGCAAAAGGAATTAAGCCACATGGTAAAATGAACACTGACAATAGTCAGGATCACCTGGTCATAGATATTTACCTTCATGCAGGCATGCATGGCTTCCATCTTCTCCCAAAGCATGAGATGTATTCGTAAAACTGTAACGGACTTTTTTTTGGAGTTTTGGAAATTTATTCCACCTCTACCAGAATCCATAACGCAACCAAAAAGGGATTGTGTAACATTAGACAGATTAGCATTGCTTTCCTTTACCCTTTTCTTTTTTTCCTTTTGTTAGTCTGCTTTCAGCTTGGTATTCAGGGTGCATCAAATTAAACAGAACTCTAAGTTAGTGAGGCCAACTAGATCCGAGATCAAAAAGGATCGGCTCACTACCATTAAAAGGACAGAAGCTATCATTAATCATGGTCACTCTTAAATCCTATAAAAGCCTTCTTAGGCCCCACTTACAAATTGCTTCCTGGAGTTATGGCATTCTGGTATACATCTGTCTGTTGGTCATTTATTGCGTGGAAAATATAGATTCAGTATTATGTTCACATGTTTGAATTAATCAGTATAAAATAACCTTGAAGTACACTTTCATATACTAGACATAGGCTTTGGTGAACTTGTTATCTAGTCTTAGCTGTTTGCATCCTCTTAAGGCAATATATAATCCCCAGGTGAGCTTTTCATCCTTCGAGACTCCCAAGCTTATCATCTAGTATAGAGCCTACATGCACTGAAAACCTTCTGACTGGAATCCTCATCCTTAATGCCTGACATAGCATCAAGAAATACGTTTCTCAGAATTTAAAAAATCTCATTAGCACATCCTCAATATGGGTGCTCTGTGGAAAGCGTTTATTGCTTGGAACTCCAACAAGGAAATAACAAATCTGATTCTATAATGAAGTGACCTTCTATTTGGACTATTATATCCCATCTTAGATTGTTTTGACGTTACCCACTGATCCACACATTGCATTTTGTTTGCAAAAAAGCCACATGTGTTTTCTGCAAAGCGATGTGCTTCCGTTAGTTCATCTTCTAGATTGTAAACAATGTTGGGAGGAATGACAGAACAAGCTAAGGTCACCATTTAAATATGGTAGTTGTGATATAAAATTATATGGATTTCAAACTCGTGGCTGTTCTGAAATAGTGTATCAAACAAAACACACTTCGAGTGAAAATGTTCACATCATCGTTCATGGCTTCACCACTCACAATGATACATACATTTTCACTCCTCATGTGTCTGATATATGCTAATTCAGAACAACCACTCGTTGCATTCTATGTTTATCAGAAGCAATCGCAGATTTGAATATAATACAAATAGACTATATAGCTTAGAAGAGAGACCATAGACTGGACACTAGACTGATATGATACTGTAGATGCACAATGGTCATTCTGGTAGACGTTGTGTGAGACCTTCAGAACAAATATGATTTGATTATCGATCTCAGGGAGTTATTACATAGTAATGATATTCCTTTATGATTGGTAAAGGCGTAGTATCGATTAATATTTATGGAGCACTAGTATAATTAAGATGGTCAGCAATAACTTGCTGCAAAGTCGGTGCTAGTTCCTTTCTTAGGTGGCCTACATCGTCTCATATTACTAAAGACATGATGCAGAGTCGGTAGTGTTTATATTCTAATCTGTAGGCAAATTGTCATTCGCAGGACCTACGTTTGAAGAGTAATATTGCAGTGGCAACGTTCTACGAACACCCTTTACCAGAATGGTCTCAATTCTTTTGGAAAGCCTTTACTTATCTTCTACAAATGTGACGTCTCTAGGAGAGAAGGACATGTAGCTGCTTTTCCAGATCGATAATAAGGACGTATTTGCAACTAAACTACTACTTACAACTCTACTACTATTAAGTGATAGAGAAGGTAGCTCACCGACTTCTGAATTTCAAATGCCCCAAGGTTAATAATATAAAGGGATATAGCAGAGCATCCAAGTCTGATGTTAATCCTAATCGTAATAAAGCATACAACCCAATACAAATCCAGGAGGTGTGCGTGCAAAACACCAGATTCCAGCTGACCTCTTCTTGGGAGGGGGATACAAATTAGGGCGTTGTGGCCTGGCATGACGATGCATGAAAATGTCAATTTATGGCTCACCCTTTTACTGCAAATTGTGGGAGCCAAGACCCTTCCACTTAGATGATAGGAACCACTTGAAGATTCCCCTGGGAATACTTTGTACAGCCCTGAAGGCACAATCCTGCTGTGGATGTCAGGGTCTACGCCAAAAAAATGACAACAAAATGTTTTCGCCGCTTGGGTGATTGAAGGGCGATGTTATTGGGATACTGGGGTCATGTTTAGAGGCAGATATCCTGCAGAGATATCCTGTGGGAGGCATGGACCAAGACCAAGGCGGTCCATCCCAGCTACTTACTGATGCCAGAAGAGGCACCCGGGGACGGTGGAGAAATAGGGGTGGGAGTCCGGCCAATGCTTCCTGCCTCGTCAATGATAAATGCATACACAGAATCCAAATTGGAATGCTTCGTCCCCTAGCGGAAGTTCAATCATTTACGACTTGAACATTTCCCCCTGAAATGCAATGGCACGAAGAGTTTGACCTGGCAAGCGGATGGGGATCATTACTTATAAATATAACCTGGAGATGACAGTGCTTTAATCAAACTTTATATCATAATACCCTCCGCCTTAAAGGTGCATGTCACCACCTTCCGATCATAGAATCAGGAATGGGCAATAATACATGGATAGGCAAAAACCAAAAATAACTATCCGTATTTCAATTTCGAATGCTGTGGCAAAGGGCGTCTCCTTAGACTAAGGTCGACATTCGTTGAAGCAATTCAACATTGGAAGAGGTTGTATCGAGACTAAACATAATTACGGTCAACAGTAATATAAACTCGTAAGCTTTACAATCATGTAACATTCCATCAAGGAGAGAATTGTCAATATATTGATGAAGGTGCGGAATACATATTTATTATATGCGCATTCCATTTGAGAGGTGCAGTAAGTGGGGTGCAATACAAATATATTTATGGTATGTGTACAAGAAAAATAGAATTGGGTTGTTTTCTTTTAGCTTTTAGATATTTTATGACGATTCAAAATAAAAAATAAAGGTTTATATGTCAATATTTGTCTGTGATAGGGGCATATAATAAATAGTGAATAGACCTCGGTACTATAGTAATTGAATATTTATTGGACTCGATTGCAACGCAATCTCGTCCAATAAATATTCAATTACTAGCACTTCGTTCCATTCTCTCTCTATATATGTACATACATGTATATTATAATTATGGATGTATATTCCAGTCTTCACTGGAGACACAGAATCTGATTATCATGTCTGAACAGTTGGACATCTTTTCCGTACTCTAAGATTTCCAACCACATCGTCCTTGAACACACCGCTTCGTTAGATTTCTGCCTGTACCCAGACTGTGGCCTAGGTCACGTCATTCGTGTGTGGAATGATGACTTACAAGTATTGTCCAACAAATCGAGGCACATGCTCTTTACCATCCCAGTAAAAGATCTATATATGTTGGAATTCTCTGAAGGCCCCTCGGTTGAACGAAATTCTGAAGAAGGCTGCAATCAGACGCACTTTAAACAAATTATTCATGCCTGGAGGACATCACAAGATCATTGAAGCTCCCTATAAAGATTTAATGGAAATTCGAAACGATTTCATTTGCCGTATAAACTTATTGTTTGATATTTTCGTGTTTTTAGAAAAATAGTTTCCAATATTATTGGGGGTCAATAGACAGTAAAGTAACTAAATGTAGTCCATATAAAGACCTTTAAAACTAAAGGATATATTGCATAGATTGTCCTGAAATTTAATACATTAATCGATATAGCTATAAGTGATAAACTCTCCAAAAATCAGAACATTGCAATAATGTGATCTTGTGAAAAAAACACTTTGAAAAATATCAATTTTGCGACTTATGACTCATTTTCCTGAAACACATCACATTTTATATACAATTATTCATTTACAATTGTTTTATAGACAATTCAACATAGTTCTAATAACAATACAGTTGCATACGAAACAAGCAATTGCAGATCTATTCCAAGTTTTGTCACTATGCTGTACACAATCCACTTAATTTATGTGGCTGTATTCGTGCAGTGTGTAGCGAGCCATTTGCCTTTGTGCAGCGTCACATTATCTTGGATTGTTATATGGCCCTCGCGTTTCTCAAATATGTCATTTAATTTCCTTTATGCTTACTATAGAATCCCTATTTTGGTGCTGGGAATTTAAATCCAATTCCTGTATGTCTGATTTGGAGCCTTATCCAGGGAATAGATGAATATCTAATTGGATCCTCACACCAATATATACTTGTGTACGCGTATATTGGCATTAACCTTGTCGCATTCCGAGTCAAAACAAATCCCAGCCTGAAGCATCGATCACGACATCTACTGACCATATTGAATTAATAGCAGTAGGGCAGTGCCTTCTCTCCATTGGAAACTCCATCAATATTTGCTCAGTTCATTGACCTGGCAGGGCTTGTCTTCCCTTAGGAGACATATTACCATAGTGATGATAAAGGAAGGGGTCCAAATGCGCTCCGATTTTGAATCCCACATCACCACTTTACAAAGAGATAATTGAATATGTATGTTCCCAGCTAATAGGGAACAATAATTCTAAAACTTTAAGGCACTCCCCATAGGCGTATAGAACATATATAGTTATATTATACAGATCAACTTCCAGGATGTAATACAGTACGTATAGATATGTACATAATGAGAGTAATATTATATGCCCGGGTAAAATGTCCTGCTGGTGGAAAAATGGTACCGGAACTTGTGCTCAAACAACATGTACAGGTCTACATTCAGATCATGCTTGTTAATACTGAAAGGAAAGGTATGCATGGATGTTACACTTATTCAACTCCAGACTTTCAATCGTCATCTTGCCCTACAAAGTGGAGGATTTCAGATTGGGCAGATTCATTGGAGTTCTGGTGTTGGAGGTCAAGGATTGAAATTTCAATTTGGGCTGAAATCCAGGGCGAGGCCTGCACTTGTATTTATATATATAAACGTAATTTAAACGTGCAAAGAGAATACGTTAGAGTGACGAGTGAATGGGGGTGGGGAATTATGATGATATTAAAATGGAGCAGAAAGGGTATTGTGGGACCCTACGATGATTAAAAGTCTGATAAATTCTACCATTGAAAGAATTCCGCATAATAAACAATATCTTCTTAAATAAATTTACATGTTAATCACGACGATTGGACGTTTTCCAGTATTCTCTTCTTCAATTTACTTCTTACCAAGTCTCAATATGCAATATGTCTTGAGGTATTTAATGACCCCAAAATAAAAAAAGCAACTCATTATTGAGAATTAAGTTACACATTTGCATTTCTAATTAGGTTCTTCGGACCAGAGATCATAGACTTAGTCTTATTTATATTAATCAATAGTTTATTACCAATGCTCCACTTGCTAAATTTATCAAGATTACTTATCATCTTTTCAATACATGTGGTGAGAGAGTTTGAGGAAACATAGAATACAGTATCATCTGCATATTGCAGATATTTAATATCTAGATCCACATATTTTAAATCATTGACATAGATCAGGAATATCAATGGACCCGGTATTGGCCCCTGTGGAACTACATAGTTAATATATACCCATACATTCAGATCCAGTCTTAGAGATCACAACCTTTTGTTGATGATTATTAAGTTTGTCCCTGATATACTACAGACATATAGTTTTTCAAACAGTATAGAGTGTACTACAGAATCAAATGCTTTACTGAAATCAATAAAACAAGTGGAGGTAAATTCCTGTTTATGAGTTGCAAAATTAATATCCGTTATATATTCAGACAAAGTTTCAGTGGTCGGGTGACCTTTCTGGAAACCCATTTGTTTTGGGCTAAGTATATCTTTTATTGTTGAGAAATGACATTGTGTGGATACTATTTTTTCAATTATCTTCCCCCCCCCTCCCACATGAGTTAGTGAAATTGGCCTTGTATCAGATGCACTTGTTGGTATTTTAACTTTTGGAATCGGAATTATCCTTGCAAGTTTCCATTCTTCAGGAAAGATTCTTATATCCAAAGAATTGTTTATAATAAAGGTAAATTGCTTATTTAGAATACAGAAAGCATCTAGTTATATATTCTGCTATTTATGTCCGCACAGCCTGAGGTTTTAGTAATGTCAATTCCTTTACATAGCTTTAAAACATCATCTCGACCCACTTGAATATCATCGCAATTCCATACAATGTTTTCCTTAGTTCTAGTCCGTACTGTTGCACCAATTTGCTTGCTGATATTCTCACCAACTCTACAGAAATATTTATTAATTCCTGAGCAAATGTTTCATCTCACAAACGAATATTTGAGAGAGCCACCTGGTTAATGTGTGGCACCAACATTTTGTTTTAGTTCGATGCCATGACCTCAAAGACATTTCCCACCCACATGCATCCATTTGAGGCAGCATAATGGCCTCATAATCACCATTCGATTTACACGCTAGCCCTTTGCGTTTTCTCCCACTGGAGTCATAAACGTCCAAGAAAGTACCAGTTAAATACAGGCATCGCCACGTGCGGAGCGATGTTTTAAAATAATTCACTGTAATTTGGGATAACTGCGTATAGCCCTAATGTAAGGAGCCAAGAACCGACTGTGTTAACAATGAAGGTTTAACTTCAACAGATCCCTCGACGTTCCTACCCGTGAGACATATTCCCCCAACTTCAATTGATAATCATGATAATGGCAAATAACGTTTCATTGCAACCATGGCTATTCAAGTGATAAACAGACTGATGAATCAGTAGTCTGCAGTGGTCTTTGGCTTGAGACAGAAAGTCATTGTTTGCCATGGACACATGCTCATGATTAATTCGTTGCCTTTACCTGTGTATAAATGACATCCATGCTCATCATTATGTACGTGGTATGCAATCCTCCATTGAAATAAAGCAGACTTGGATTCTCGGCAGGCTCAGTGACAAACACACTCTTAGACATGCAAATTCGAGGCACTGTTTAGATAGAATGGGATTTAGCGATTCCAGTGCAGTGACTTCGGATACCAGCAGATTAATGCTTTTCTCTCAGAGAATTAGAACCGGTGGCGATCTCTCAAACCCACTTTTGCATTCCCTGGGTGAATTTCTCAAGCAAAAAAATCGTGGATTTCTTGTTTTATAAAAAGAAATATTGTATTTATGCAGGTATATACAAAATAGAAATGCAGAAATACAATAAGGGGAGTAGAATGAAATGGGATGAAATGGGTATCTAGAAGGATGAAGAGCAATCCTAAGCCCTATTTATAAACAGTATATTCACTAACTATGTTGACAGCAATTTTTGTTTTACTCCATTATTCTTTCTGCATTTTTTAAATATTACGTTAGCTCTGGCCGACGCAGTCTAGACTCAAAGTTGAGAGAGTCCCTTCAAACTAATGGAAAACCTCACGCTCCAAAACGCAAAATGCGAAAATGTTATGATCCCATTAGGACTGAAACATACTATTATAATCCCATTAGGATGCCTACTCCTGGCCTAGAAACGCCATTAGCGCAGTCACAGACGTACCGTTTTTATCTGATCTCAGAGGCTTTGAGCCTAGACCGAACGGTAATTTCCTGGTAGATAATTTCTGCAACGCCTACAACTTTACCCTCTCCTGACCTCGATTCGCGAAATGAGACTCCTGTCCTAATTATTGAACGCAAACCCGAGGCGGGATAATTGCCACTGATCATGCGTTGCCCACAAAGAGGCAAATAAATCGTATTGTCGTTTCAAAAATGCTAAGTCGAACCTTTGCTTCACTAATGAAGTTATATTATGTTTATGGTTACTTTAACTCTTCCGGAAAAGGTTTCGATCAAATGAGATTGTATATTAGAAAGAATGGCAAACATAAAACACTTTTTCGTAGTGTGTACATGCATACCCTTTCTCTCTGATATACCCATAGTTTAAGTGGAATAGCTATACATGTACATGACAATTCCATTAATTTTGATCTAATATGTATACCAGTTCTGAAATACTGCCAAATGTCTGATAAGAAATCAAGATAGTTATTATGGGAACCTCTGTTCTCAGACAATTTTCACCACTCTAAATTCTTCAAAGCGGATTAGAGTAATTATAGCTATTATTGCATTAATAACAATTAGGCTTAGTAATCATATGACTATCATTCTAAGCGTTTTTGACTGGCCTCAAAATCGAAAGCACTTTGGCCTCTTGCGAACCTAAATGTTTTCAATTAATTGACCGATAACTATGACAGCTAGGTCGATGCTTTGCTTCACTAGTAGTATTAGTATGAAACATTGGCACAAAAATCATATATTAGAATTAGATGGAATACAACGAGTACGTCGTTAGTATGGTACAGCTCTTCTGTCACAGGAGGAGGGAAAATGTGTTTGTATTCTATATTGAACTGATTATATTACCTTGTACAGTCGTTCCCCCAACATTGTTTTTATTGGTCATCTACCATCATTCCCAAATGCCCTATGAGAGACATAATCTCATTGGACAATACGGACAATACATCAATTTTTGAGTGATCCTGCTGGGTAACTTTCTTCGGTGAGCGCACTGGGAATCTTAGCATGAGCCATGATATTGGACATTTTAAATTATTTCCCAGCAGATTTCGAAATTTCAGAAGTATTCCTCCATGTCAACTTGTTTTCCTTCTTGTTTTCCTTCTCGAAACAACCTGCCAAGGCTCATCTCTTATTTTAATCATCTAACGTCGACAAACAACTTTATATAAGCATTCAAAACAGTGCCATGAGAGGGGCAATTGTTGTGTTGTCATGATCTTGCTGTCCCTCCATTCTCTCTCTCTTGCTCTCGCTCTCCTTCATTGCACAATTGTAGTTGTAGTTTCTACCTCTTCTTAAAACGTCACGTGTGACACAATATGGGGCTCGTGTATAATCTCAACTAAATTTCAGGGCTTGCAATTTCGTAATTTGTTTGTAGTTACTATTCCTGCGATTACAATAAAACATAAGATTTGTAACCCCTTGATAGTGTGCTTGCAAGCTCTTACACAGTCCCAAAGGTTACATCTACCAACTCGTAAATACATAATGCTTTTGCAAGGACTTGGTAGTTGTGATGGTGAGGGTAGTCATCACAACGGCTTGTAAGTAATTTACAATCGCTGGATAATGAAGTAGGGAAGGCCTTCGCAAATCTACTGAAACAACACGGATATCTACACCACACTTAAAACACACCAAGACCTTGACTGTTTATATAACTAATCCCCCGAGGACTGATAACTATAATATTTCTAACGTTATTCATAATGTTCAACGAGGGACCGCACTTTTGGTTACAAGTGAATTAACAAGCTCTTACAAATTTACGAATCTTAAGATTTTGTATTTTTAATATTATACACCACCCCCAATATTTTAAGCACTCACTACCCTCACCATCTTGGAAACAGTGGGACCGGCTAATAAAGGAATTTTGAAAGGGCAAGATTACAACATACTCAGGGTAATTCAGGGCCACCCTACTAATTCGTTCAAGCTTTTTGAGAGTATGGTGCTTTGGCCAGAAGACCGTCCCTCCAGGCGAGAAAACACCCAAACAACTGTGGGGTATCCCCTTGCACCGGGTTATGAGAATGGGGCTGAATGGTGATGTGACGATAAAAGAGGTATAAAAAAGGTGATATATATCACAAAACTTCAAGGTTGCTGTTAAGGTAAAGAAATCTTGACAATTGAGTCTCAGTCCTGCAGTCCTTTTTGTTTTCTTCTCATTGGTCTCTGGGCAATAGGTCTATCAGTGAAGGAGGCCGTTACTGTGATGGACCAAATGTTGCAATCAAAGAACAGTGAGTTCTTGGGCAAGTCTATGATCAGAGGCAGAAATAGGGGGTGCTGAGGACTTCGCAGGATGATTTTATCTGCAAGGCTAACCAGCATGTAGTTGTGTCTGTCTCCTAAAAGAAGCTGGTCTGCTTCTAGGAATAGGTTGTTGACTGGAGCCCACTTGCGGGTGTTGACGACTACCCTTATAGCCTTGGAATGCACTTTGAGTAGGATCCTCTTGGTCATTGTTTTAGCTCTGGTTAGGATAGGAGTTCCACAGTCAAGTAGGGATATTACTGCTGCTCTGGTGATGGAATTTAAGACCAGGGACTGGGGGCATTTAGGTACAGAATCTAATATCTTGATGGCATTGATGCCCCTATTGCCTTTGCTGGTCGTGTTTGGGGGATTAACAGGGGGATTAAAGTCTGGTTCCTGTCGAAGATAGCTCCCAAGTAACTGTGTTGGTCTACCCATTCTATGGGTAGGTTTGCTGCAAGAAGCTGCTTCTTGGATTGAGGTCCACCAAAGTGGCCTTCATTTTTGGGACTGTTGAAGCCTACCCTATCGATTGCCTTCAACAGTATATTGAGGAACATTGACCCAGGTCCACTGCATCCACACCCATACCACGGTTAGATCATCTGCATCAGAGACTGTCATGGCCCTAGTCGTTAGCTGCACACAGGACAGCCTTCATCGCATAATTGAATTGGTGTGGCCAAAAGGAGCCTCCTGGCAGGGTACCTCTTTGGTGAGTAAAGGGGTCCCTCGAAGTAGACTTTTGCCTTATGGTTTATGAGCAAATCCTTCAAGCAGGGGTTTGATGATGATAGAAGGTTTTTATTCTGCCAAATAACATTACATCACCTAGTTTGATTGTTTTTATTTAGAATTTGTATAAGCTAATCTTCCATAAAATGACAGTTGAAACAGGCATGCCCAGTGTACAAAGAATTTACGATCATAGGATGTCATGTACATTAATATGAAGAAATAGGCTGACGGGCAAAAATTCAATACAGAATAACCATGGTCTTTTGCCTACTGCTGTGTCTACTACCCTACGCTCTATGTATCAGAATCTATTCAAAAATGAAACCTAAGATGCAAAAAATATAAAAATAAAGTAAAAGTGAACATAATAATCCACACAAACCTATGTCGACATTTGATTTGTGTGGTTTGATTTTGGTAGTGTGAAGATACGGCATACCATTTTGTCAGCTATGAGGTTCATTGTTAGTGTGGAGTTGTTTTGCTTGGTTTTGACAGCTTGAACATACAACATACCCTTGGATCAGTCTGGATTTGTTATGGTAGCGGGAGGATACTAGATACCATTGGATTATATTGGTCAGTCTGTTGAGTTTGTATTTGGTTGTGCTTGAGGTTCTTGAAGTGTTTGTATGAGGGAGTGTTTTTTTTCTGTTGAAGTGAGGGTGCTCCATGATTTCGTTCTCTTTTAGCAAGGGGACATTTTTGAGAGATCCAGTTTTTGGCATGGGCAAGTGGTAGGTTGTGTCTATGTTGCGAGTGGTTGTTTTTTGTGTGGATCTGAGAGTTGTGGGTGCATCATGGGATCGTCTGTTCATGAGGCACAATAGGTGTTTTGCCCTTCTTAGTTCCAGTGGTTCGAGACCTAGACATAGTAGTATGGTTGCTACTGATTCATGTCTTTTTGTTAGTGTAATGATTCAGATTGCTCGTGTTTGAAAAGCAATTGTCGAACAACCTTAGTGTAAAGGTCTGTGATATCGACACCGCTGAGATGTCAAAGAAGACCACCACTGCTTTTCCGAATTTGGTGGCTACCGCTGATGTTATCTGCTGAATGATTGCAGCAGTGGCATAATCGGTGGACAGCCTTCTAGTGAATCCCTGGGGCCCAATTCCCACCATGGGAAACTATATTTCACAAATTTCTACCCATATTACATGGGAGCCCAGGAGTACAGTATATTAAACACTTGGTTCTCTGTTTAATACAGAACTTTACAGTCATATAGGCCAAGAGTATAAATATAATATAAAGTGTATAATGGACTGCTTTCCATGGTCACCCTCCAGGAAGACTCAGACAGGTACAGAGTTAAATACTTGTCAATAAAAATAGGTTTGCTTAGGTATCTAAGGGACAATTATCTAGGAAGCAAAATATTATTTTGGTTATCCATAAATCTAAAAAATTACTAGTGGCCCACTCAACCCTAATACACACATACTCTATATAACACCAGTCCTTGGTCACGCCTCTAGGGGCAATACAACTGACACTAATGTATGATAATTGTTTCTTTCTAAAAGAAAGAAATATAATAAGTTTGATGCATTCGACTCTCGGTATGCATATTAAATCATTTGAAGATATCTTCGGTTTGAATTACCTTTAGGGATCTATTTTGACACCACTCTGACCAGGATGTCTGTTTTCCAAGCGAAATATACAGGCTAGAGGGGTTATGAATGGTAATGTATCCACCGGAGCATTGACCCGCTTATTTCACTTCATTAGCTGTATAGGTAAACTGAGATGTTGGGCACAGGGGCAATTCCCATACGGGGGATTCATGTAGTCTATTACTAGGGAGAGTGGTGTCAAAGACAACATATATATATGGTCATCATTGCACTGCAGGCAGACAATTGGGGCCAGTGCTCAAAATAGACATCTGCAATTATGGTCAGAACCCCAGCGAGGTCTGCAATCCGAAAAGAAAATCCTCTGGATAATAATATCATATTGAATAACATAAGGGCCTAGTCCACTAAGCCGATTCTCATGCGATTCTCACAGAATGTAGTGCAAATGAGTCCTCTACGGCGCAAACTCGCATGAGAATCTGCTTGGTGGACTAGGCCCTTTACTCTCCCCTTACGTTTTTACGCATACGTATTTACACTAGTACATACTACATGCCTCCCTTATTCTTTTCGAACATGTGTGTACGTCCACAAAGGTGATATTAGTAACTAAATAAATATTGCTACTTGTTGAGGGAAACAGTGGGACATATTTTGCTAGGGTGAACAATGAATGGTACATGCTGTAACAATAATTTTGGATATGCATCAGTTGTTTAAATCTCCTTTTCCTTATCTAGATATTATTCCAATAAATCTGTGTGTATGATTACCGATAACACAGTGGAAATCCTTACTACCTCAAGCTTATGTCAATGAAAACAACCTACGTTCAAAGACTAAGATATATGTATGCATCTAGGTGTTCTGTTGCCATTCATTCACATTGCCCTTATTAACCTGCTTTACATTAGAGGAAATACTATACACTGTCAGGAGGTAAATAAGGGTGTCAGGAGATAAATAAAGACACCTTCTGTTCAAATTTACAAAGTCGACCCTATCCACGTCCCCGGTAGTAACATCGTCATTCTATTAGTACAGAATGTCCTATGGTTAAAGTACTTAGCTGAGTAATATAGATAGTGAATGGAGCCTCTCAGGTGACACTTTCATGGTGGGGTGTAGACCAAGAGGCAGTGGCTTACTATATAATCCATGTGGTGCCTCTACGGTGATTCTCAACAGAGGAGGAAGGAGGTCAAAGAGCCATCGCCTTAACAAAGTATCTACCATTTCCCCTTTTTAGCTTCCTGCAATGGTTGTATACGTGCACAGATGGTAGTAACCTGCGAATGCCTTTGAACGTGAAGAAGAAAAGTTATCATCATAATCGTGTCTGTCACTTAGCCAAGCTAGGTCCTGGTAGAACACTGTTTAAAAATTGTACTTTCTTGTACTTATGTCTATCGGTGATGGAACCAGTTGTTTTTTCCTTAGTTGTCTCATCTGCGGCTCCAAGGACTCTTTGAGGGGGCAATTACCACATGCTGTTACCCATCTGGCAAAACGAATTTGGCACATTCCATATGCCACAGTATCATTTTGTTTGTTGCGAATCTGTCATTGAGACAGATTACTACTAAGCATAGTTCAATGAGTGAGGACAGGTATTACTTTCTTTCCCCAGTTTGAAGCATATACTTCGGTTTTGTCATACACTTTGTAACTTGTCATACTCCTTGTACTTGGAGAAGATATCGTTTTATATTTCGTATAACCATGGTTTTGTCATAAGTTTTTATTTAGCTAAAAGACCGACCATTGCTGCCACTGCTCGGACACTGACTCACTCTCTCACCCTCCCACCCATCTCTTTACCACGTCCTCTCCTACTCTGCCTTCCTTCAAGGTTAGGGACACACCTATTAGACTTTCCTACCCACCTCTTCCCTTTTCCCTACTACCAACAAGAGCAAATTAAATTTAAATTTGATTTTACTCTCGTTGCTACTACTCAGTCTTATTATCATTCAATGAAGTGCAAAGGTTCCTTTATTTCACACAACACACATGCATATAAATGAGTTATATTTTTAACCCCAGCTAGGCTGCTTTTTCGTTGTCTTCAATACCATGCTGCCAGGTACCTCATTTTCCCATACAGGAAGTCAACAAGATCTAAATGCTTGGCAGCAAATAATTTCCTTTCATGTTTATAACAGTTCGCCAATAGAATTTTCGATTTTCTTCCCGGATCCATACCCTTTCTCCATGCTTGTATATAACTGGATTTGTCCAGCTTTGACAATAAACATGCATATATATATTTCCTTCGAGGTCATAGTGAAAACATGTAATAGATTACTGACTACTTACTATATCAATACATCCTTCTTTAGGAATTGTGCTTGATGAATGCATGCTGCGTTCATGATCCGAAAAAAATATCGTAATCACCTTCGAGTCCGATGGATTCTAAGACCGATACGATTCATGTCGTATTAAGCAAATTGCTGGGATAGTCAAAATAGAATGGTAGCAAAAAGCGCGGGAAAAGGGAGGAGTGCCTTGTGATCAGGTCGCTCTTCTGTACCTTCACTTATACATGTTATATTACCCTTAATTGATTATTTTATTCCTTTTTAAGATGGGTTTTTTTCCCTTTCGTAATTTCCACTCTTCAGTAAATCATCTTTTTTTAGCTCATCCTCACTAATTCACGCAACCAATATTCATAGGGATGAGCAAGACGGATTGCCCAACATATCCATCTTATCTGTATTGGGTTCATACAGGTTCACACATGCAAAAGGCGTGCACATCTTTACGTCGCAAAACCCAAAGAATCATGCACAATCTAAATGATGTATACGGAGAGCCGTATTAGTTCCTGATCATGACTCCATTATTTTGCTTAGCTATTCATAACATGCACGTGGCCTAGGAAGAAGAAGGCGGTGGGTATTCAGATCAGGAATGTTTCACCGTCTCAGAAAAGTTGTTCACATTAACGAAGCGTTTTGATGTGATATCCGTTTTGATGTTTGGCATGTACTGTCATGCCGTTCTGAGTACAAATCGGACATGAGGGAATGAACACAATGATATTGTAGATTATATTACTTATCCACTTACTTATTTTATCGGGATAAAGATATCTTTAAATATAAAATACCACAGTATTTTGATAGTGGATAACTCTAATGACAAAAGTATACCATTAACGAGCCCGCTCGAAATCGGCAAACGGACATGCGGAATGGATATAACTATGTATGACGACTGCCTATAGATGCTTTATACCAAGTTCATACCTGTTATTTATTGTACTGTCCAAACTATGATTCATGGTCTTCATACTCACCACACCTCATGGTGTTACGATGCTGTTGATTATTCGTAATTGCTTCAGGTGTGGGAGTGTGGTGTGTAGCTAGCTAGGGGATAGAGACCACCAGTGTTAAACGAACATTTAAATGCCAGTCGTCAGTAATTGATATCCACTGTGAAATGATTGAGTGAGGACGTCAGCATTCGAGCAGAGCTAATTATTATTATTGGGCATGATTTTGCTTAAAGATAGTATAACGAGTGGTAAATCTACTTTCCGTGTTTGATAGGAGAGGAAGGGACCGCATGAAAAAAAACTGTTAAAGTTCATGCATTTTTGGTTATGATTTCTATTGTTTCAATGTTTGGCCTTAATCGAACAAAATTATGCAATGATATATATTTTGATAGGGTGTAGGTTTTTAAGGGAGTTTATATTCAGTAAGATTGGGATGCACCAACCCTGCACCCGACCTCATATCAATCTGTACAAGTACTATGTAGCATATTTCTTTCCCTGGTATTAGATAGATACAGCAGTGGGCGGAAGACCATAGATATTCCTCACCAAATATACCGTGAGCCCATATCTCAATGACCTCAACTGTATTATAACTGACAATATACAGCGTACGTGCCTTATTGTAATATCTTTGTATTGTCTGATGATTGTTGTATAAACATACTAAATAAATTAATGATAAAAAAGATATGCCAGTGTTAGTCCATGCAAATTTAAAGAATATATGTCAGCTTTCCAAAGACCTATCACACCTCAATGAATTCAACTTCAGTGTCCCGTGATAATGTTATTATAACTTTCCAGCAGTCGTTGATGAATTAACTGTGAATAAGTTCGGAAAATAAAATACATGAATTGAAAAATCAAATCTATCTATACCATTTCGATACTGATTTATAATCATGACTTTGCTCAAGGGTTTTGATGGCACTTGTCATACACAAGCTAGAATATCATTCTGACTAATTTAGCGCTTCCATATTTCCATGAACAGAAGTTCCAAATAACAGCGGTCTATCTATATATGGCACACGATTACCCGGTCCTAGTATCACTGACGCAAATCAGCTTGGATGCAGATTCGAGGAACAGAAGAAAGCCTATTACTTTATGCTAATTTTGCACTATCACAGCATATTAAAAGACCCTGGCGATTGAAACCATATAGATGTGTAGGCGGTCCCACGTGATTGAAATGCTTGAAGTAAGCCAATGTTCTCGTGTGTAGGATGATCCCGGAATGCTCCGAATGTACTTTTTTATATATTTTTTTTAGTTAGTATGTTTAAAAGCAATCATCAGAAAATAGAAGAGGTATTACTCTAAGGCAAATACATTGTACTTTGTCAGTTATAATTAAGTGGCATGATGGCATAATGGACATGATTTCGCCATCCTACGTTGGTTCTTTGTCAAAATCATGAGCTGTGTCACCCGGCCTGATTAAGTTATGATAACCTAAAGTTACCCTTTGAATCACATCTATTTCCTTCTTTTGACTTGTTCCTATTTCTATGGAGGCCTCATATATATACAGTTCAATGTGAATTCCCCTTTCGTCTTCCTTGTTTCATGGGCTGAGATGAACGATGAGAGGACCTTTTCCCCTGGACCTTCCACCCTGGACCCCACCCCCTCCCTAAACAATAGGACCTTTTTCCCCTTGGACTTGCCCGACACGTTGAATAACAACTTTTATTGAGAAAAATAATTATAATGCAGCTGACAGTTTAGATTTTAAAATTAGAAGGCATAATCCTCGTTTTCGAATACACTTGGAGGCTTTACTAATAAAGATTAGATAATAGCTGCACGTTAAATATTTGATATATATAACTCATTTAGATGTTTATTATTTTGACGTCCCCGCCCCCGTTTTATTTAGCATTGTAGTGGAATTGATAATGTAATTCATAAAGAACTAAGTTATTATTATAGATATAATTTTATATATTTTATATGGTTGAGAACAAAACAAAATTGATTGAAATTTGAACCAAGGGAGATTTGATGTTCATAAGACAGTAATTGGGTTCTTAATGGCATCACGATACTTAGGCACGAAGAAGTCATCTAAGCAGATGTCGTCCTTGTCTAACTCATAAAAATCCTGTCTTGCCTCGTGCATCGTGGGGGAGGGGGAAGTCCTACATGTGAAAAGTCCTAGGGAGGAAAGGTTCGGGGAAAGTCGAGGGGTGAAAGCTCCGGGCGGGAAGGGAGGTGGGGAAGGGGGGGGGGGGTCGAGTTCTAGAACCATATAATTTATTAGCGTTTATAGAATACTCCATGTTCAATCTCACTATATGCCAAGAACAATTAATCAATTAAGCCATAATTGAGCTCTGTTCCTCTCAACAGTAACGCTGGTCTGCATACCCCTGACAGTGGGCGAGATGACATACAAAGCCTGGATATACGGTTTGGTTCTGTGCAAAGCAACTGGATATCTTCAAGGTAAGATAAGAACTACTAGTTATCTATCTTAAGTTACTAGTACCGAAAGCCTACCTCACAATTGTGAGTAATTTCCCTTATTCCTATGTCATGTTTAAGTCATAGTGAAAGGCACATTCTACGTTCAACCATAGTTCGATCGTTGCTAGAAATTTTAGACAACTTATCAGATTGTTTCTTGTGTGATAATTTCACCTCTTAAGAACACATCTCTATAGTTAGTGTTTCAGGATTTTATCGTAAGTAATTTTCCACGTACGATAATGTTACAGCTAATGATGGTTGCGAATATAAGACTTTCCCTCACCCCCAGTAGTTTTACTATCATATCATCTCACATTAATAGGTTTATAGCCTATTTGTCTCCTACTGCACGAAACAATGCAGAACTGCCAGCTGATTGTGCACTTTTGCAGTTTTGGGGGGAAAAAAATCAAAATCGGTTCTCCGATAGAATAAAAAAAGTATTATATTTCAGCATCCCCAAAGAAATAATGAGTTAGAATCTGTTGCCAGTGCAAACATATACTAATAAATCATATACATAATACATAGTATACATTTAAATAACCCAGTCCCGTGAATGCATGAACACATTCTGACAAGTGCTATGAAAAGAAAAAAACACATTTCTAGTCATTTACAACTAATCGGCGTGTTTGACACGTACACCGCACTAAACGTTGATGAAATGGAAATGATTCTTCAATACAATTATTATTTTTGTTTCATATCCTGGTCCTAATTTCTTTCCAACCCTTGAACTAGGGTATTACGGGTATGTTTGCGGTAGAGTTGTGCATTTAGAGAATCTAGTAATGCTGACAAGCATTGTTCACGCGGTCGCCCAATCAAGAAAGTTTGTAACAACCTATTACTACCTTTCTTAGAAGAAACCAAGGGAGATTTGATGTTCATAAGACAATTACAGGCAGTAATTGGATTCTTAATGGTATCACGATACTTAAGCACGAAGAAGGCATCCAAGCAGATGTCGTCCTTGTCTAACTCATAAAAATGCTGTCTTGCCTCTCTGAGTTGGGCATTGCCTGGTAATTCTTCCGTAAAAATGTAAATCAACTGATGAGGAGAAACATAGGCTTGGTTGATTATTCCTGAGGAGAGTCATCATTGATGGTCATGCGATTATTCATTCGATCAATTTGTATTTTCTACATATTTTCTTGCCTACATAGTCCTTATTCCTGAGCGACCATATTTATAAGTGTGTTGTCTGATACATTTTATACATCATATTAAGCAGAATCATTTTGATAAAAGGAATCATAGGTAGGCCTATGTAAGCATTTAGCTATGACTGAAGCATATCTAGAATATATATATGTAAAGATTTTTGAAGTTGAAGTACAGTAACATGAAATGGACAGGAGCCTCTTAGAACAATAATTATGTGACCATATAACGTTAGCCTATAGATATTCACGCAAATCGTTCAGTTAAAATTGGTATCCCCAAGCCCCTTGATATAACGTTGCCTATTTGGAAACATTTGACGAGGTAATAAGCTATTTATGGGTGTAGAAAACTGCCAGGTCCATTTGTGGTAATATTGAGCTCGCTCGAATCGTATGCTTATAAATGGGTTTATTCAAATGAGTGCGAACAGATTGATGACCCTTCTCTTTTTACTTTTGCAGGCGTCTCTATTGCAGCAAGTGTTTTGACCATCATGGGACTTGCACTGGATCGTTACCTAGCCCTAAGCCACCCGGTTAAAGCCCGACGGATATCCACGCCTGAGCATGCACGCAAGGTCCTTATCTTGATCTGGTTTATCGCCGGAAGCATAATGATCCCCTTAGTCTTCATGCGTCAGCTCGCCATCCATCCACTAGTTCCAGATCGATCCTTGGCATTCTGTCACGAGCGATGGCCCGGACCTCAAGACAGACGCATCTACGATGTGTTCCTCTTTGCCTTCATCTATGTCTTTCCAGGAGTTGTAGTTGTGGCGTCATATGCAACGACAGGCTGCCACCTCCTCACTGGAAGCAGCTTGTTGCGACGTCAGAATTCGGACACGTCACAGAGCTGTAAGATTCTTGCAGGGAGACGCAGGGTTGCCCGGATGTTGCTGGCCCTTGCAGGACTTTTCGCCGGCTCGTGGCTTCCTTATCACATTGTCAGCCTCTACATGGATTTCATTGATAAACAAACCTCGAATTCCAAGTCATTGGCAGCATTGTCGTTCGCCCTTCTTTTAGGCCACTCACACAGCGCTCAAAATCCTATTTTATACTGCATCATGAATTCCAGTCTAAAAAAAGCAATGATGGGGACTTTGATATGCAGACAGCCTGCAAATGATCATTCTAGGGTATGAAAGAGCTAACCCATTCATATGTGTTTTATTGGTGTGTTTAAACCCTCACAACATTCATTATAGAACACCTCCAAAAGAAATTCACATTCAACATCCTGAACCCATTTGCATGCCATTTTACCATGCCTTTTTACCACTGTATTTTAAATAAATCAACATAATCTAGAACTATTATGTCCTTACCCCGTTTCTATTTTTCTCATAGATTATCTAAATATTGTCTACACCTTTACCAATTTTGCACCCCAATTTCGCAATTGTACTGTCCTCGCCAAAGAAAACAACTTACACTGGTTTCATAACAAGCACAACATATTTATATAATATCTGATATAAATCCAAAGAATCTGCCTCTAAACTTAAACTATTTTCGTCTATTGTTTGGCCAATAAAATCTGGGCGTAAATAAATTGAGCAATCAAATCAAGCATTTGCGACAAGTTATGGCAACGTAACATTGACATTTACAACAATTCCATTTTTGAAACAGAAATACAACACATTTGACACATATCGAACTTCATCGAATCAAAACCCTTGTTCCGCTGTTCTGGCAGGAATTATTAGCCTACTCAGGAAATCTACTAATGACTCGAAAACATTCATTCCATTGAAAATGTAAAAATGGTGTCGCAAAAAAGCCTGGATCGGAGGGGGAAATGAGTAAAAGAAAAAATATCGGAATGTTGTCCTTACTGCTGTGACTTTCCTTCACTGTGTGCAATGTTGTCTTTTTGGCAAGGCTTCCTCGACCAAGACAATTCCCCCACGCCCGCTTATGTCACTCTCTAGATGTGGATTGCGCTCTCCAAATTGCTCTAAATACACTGTACATGTGAGTGTTGTGTCACGTACCTCTAATATGAGTGAGTCTATGTAAATTACGAATTGAATATGATAGACGATTGAATATTACATTGTAATATTCAATCGTGGTTTTCCCAGATTAGAATAAGAAAGCCATTGTTCTTATGTATACATCTGTCATTTACTTATCCATTTCAGTCCGATTGGGGCAATAATTCTGAGGCAGATTCAAGCCTAACCAGACGCCTGACCAATTCCTTTTGGCGCTCGCTGAGGCGCAAAGGTAACAGTAGAAGCTCCAGCTATGACGCGAAAAAGGGGAAACCAACCAAGATGACACCCTTACTGCATCGACAGCAATCGTGTTCTGACAGTGAGAAGAATATCCTTCCTAATGACCATGTCATAGTGGCAGTACAAACGGAGCCTAGCGACGTGGGAATGCCTACCATTCACCTGAAGTCTGTTTTCGAAGAAGGAGGCAAATATAAAACAGTCATTGATGTGCGTAACAGTTTGCCACACACTAATGACAGCCCACAAGTGAATAACGATACGAGAGCAATGTAGAAAGGAGAGAGAAACATTTTTCATATTTAAGTTCGGATGCTCAGCTGCAAATGGGTCGGATTTTCAGAAAATTTACAATTCGCCTTCACCAATCTTCTCAAATAACCCAAATTTAAGACGAAAATCAGGTTCAAAATACAGTTCAACACAACCAAACAGATTTATTGAATGAATACAATACAGCATACACTCAGATATACTTAGAATTTATCACTTTTTACTTTAGCAGAATTTGAGAGATGTGTGGAAGTGTAAATTGCGCATTTTCTGAAAATCTAACCCATATATCTTATTTACTATTTTAGAATAAAATGAATTGTCTCCAACAATGAAACTGAATTCATGTAAAAATGGCGATTCACAGCAGACTATATACGCACCAGCACATAATATACATACGAGTTTTTTAAGCTCGTAGATGCTTAGTCTAAACCTCTGAGTACATTTCTGGAAAGGGTCTGGTCATGATTTATGCAAAGTCTTCCGTAAGCAAGGGCATTGCATTATGCTTCCACCTCTTCCATCATACCAACATAGTTTTATATCAGTTTCCAGTTGTAAGATTTCTCCCATCAGGTAGTGTTATCGGGTCCCACACAGACAGAGTTATTTATGCGCAATGTACATTAAAGAAGATACAGGAGGCAAAGGCCTGGTATCTGGCGGAATACTGGGACACAACTATAAGACAATATTGCTTTTGCTCTCGGTATACATATTGCAATGTGGGTTTCGCCCCCCACCTACATTGACATGAAATGGACTCGTGATGTTATCTAACTGTAAGGAATATGATAATGTATGATATACATCATAATAAGAAAGGAAGCTAGATTACGATATTTAAATTGTTGACCGTTTAATAAATATATTTATAAAGTATGTTATTAAGGTATAGTTATCACTGTACATAGTGCCTGGCCTACGCAGAAATTAGCCTCTTATATAGTCATTATAAATAATTATTCATAATTGTCTGTTTTTGTTAACTTGTGTTTAAACCAAATATAAACGTCCATGTGGATATCCAGGTCTTTCACAAAACTCATTTTGTGCCAACACTTGTGTTGAAGTCGTTATTTATTAATAATTAATAAAGGAGAATATAATTATGGGTTTATTTGATTGATATAGCCTATTATTGATTAGGTTGTTATTATCTCTCTCAGAGAGTACGCAAATTTGAAACTTGACGTTTGGTGTTGTGCTGGCTATACATTAAAGATATGATACCAATGTTGATTTATATATTGTATGAAAATATTCTAGATCGTAAAATAAAATTAATAAAAATGTGTTCCCTTGTAATTCGTCGTTAAAAATGAAAAATAATTGTTGTTTTTACATTTGGGTAGCTCTTACAGTTCGATCAATGCAAAAACGAAGCAATTCCTCACTTTGTAAATGTTGGTGGGTACCTGATCACAACAAGAGGAAGGCCACTCTCAGTAATCAGGGCCGATTTTCTATGATTACTGTCAATTCTAACAGTGGCCTCTTATAACTTATATACATCACAGTGGAGGAGTCACATGTTAAACATGAGTATTGATTAACCCATTTAAATCGAAGGTTGCAAACATTATTGAATCATCTTACAACTTTAGTGGAATGATAAGAAGGGTAGAGTCTACTCTGAGTAGGCTACATAGAAGAAATTTGGTACAATTTGCTTTAATAAATTCTTAGGTATAGGGTGGGTCGAAAACGACCCCCCCCCCCCCCCAGGAAAATATGGGGGCAAATATAGGGGTAAATATGGAAACACGGTGCATGGAGGCTGTCTGTGATATAATAACAGGAAAGATTTCACGAAATATTATTATTAATATAGAACAGTAGTGGTAATTAGCGCATTTGCGGCTCCCTCAGGGGATTAACGGGGAAACCCTTTGTCTTTAGGAGAGGGGTGAGGATTATTCCTTTGTCTTTAATCCTTACCCCTCTCATAATCCACTACCATAAGACTCTTAAGTCAATAAGTCTTTTAGTTAAGGGATTATCAGTAGGAGGTTAAGTAGTTCACATACAGGGGGTAATAAGCTTATGTGATTTGATATATGTTATTGAATGATTGATATGAGGGGGGTGAAGGGGATATAGTTACATATTAAGCATGAGAGATGATCCGTTATGATCCAACTATTCATAAAGTGTCACTTTTCTGATCCTTCCTTTCATAAAGTGTCAGTTGTCATGTATTAATAAGGTATTTGTTTTTTATCTCAAGAGAATGAGAGATGATCCGACATGATCCAACTATTCAGGAAGTGTCACATTTCTGATCCCTTTATTCATAACGTATCAGTTCTTACGATTATAACATGATAAGTATGGGTATTATAAAAAACATAGTGACACTTATATGGTGATTAGCATACATACTATTTGAATTATCTTAGATTAAGAAGTAATAGGATTTATTCCATTTAATTTTGGTACGTTTAGACACTAATACTAAGACACTAATACTAAGATGACATACAGCCGGATAGCATTCATAAAGAGTTTGCAGGTGGGAAAGTGACATGGGATTACTGGAGGAGTATAAATAAGAGGTTGTTTAGGTGACTTCCACATCATCATTGCACGACTACTAGCATTGCACGACTACTAGCATTGCACAACTACTAGCAGCCAACAACTCGCTCTTCTATCTGAACACACCGATACTTTACATCGAGGAACAATTTATTATTCCAAGTCTTTGTGATTTTGTATCCGCTTTTATAGACATGGCTTTGTCTATGGATAAACCTGCGGATATTGTAAACATATTGGAAGATTCTCCTACACTTTCCAACGATGGAAAAACGCATGATGACACTACTTTCCAGAAATTTGAGAATGAAGTTTCTTCTCTCCCACTACCTGGATTGGAATTGGATTTTGATACAGGATGTGAAGGTGGGGATGAAGAAGATAGCCAAGGACACCCCCATGAACTTGTTATTGATATAAAGAAAGAGGAAGCAGATGAAGGTTGTGCATCGAACACAAACGATAACCAACACTTGAATCGAACCGATTGTGCACTAGATTTAAGCACAGGTGGAGGGGAATTAACAAGTTCTTCCCCTACCTCCCCAACACTTCTGATGAAAAGACCTTTGACAGATCCGCGTTTACCTTCAGCAAAGAAGAGAACGGGAGAGAGTTCTTTTACACACAAGAGCAGCGATGCTCGGAATGTAAGCTTTTCCACAAACTTCCCAACAAGCTTCCCATGTTCATTTTCCCCGATACCTTTCACAATCCCACATTCACCACCCATCAGGACAGGGGAACAAGAACATGCTCAGGATTATTCATATTCTCACTTTCAGACAAACAAACAGAACTACACACAGCCGCCTGGCCCTGATCCGTTTGAGGCGTTTCTTCTTCGAGAAAAGGAGCGTCTGCTGATTGAACTGCAAAGAGTAAATGCTAAACTACTTCCATCTAACAAACACACACACCCTTCAACTCAAAACAACTATCGAAATGAAGCACAGATGAACGAAAACACACTAACCCAACACGAACAAAACACAAAGAACACAAGCGGGTATACGAGACAATACTCGTTTGCCATTCCCACACATGTAACACAGAGTGAAAGGGGTAACCCTTTACTTGAACAAACTTCAGGACTACAACGCTTTCCAACTACAGGAGTCCTTGAAAATTTTCCATCAAACTTCTCTCCTCGAGAAAATGCATCCCCATACACCACTTCATACAAATCATCGACCAGTCATTCCCCCACAACCTCTCCGAGTCGACGAAGTGCTTCTCAACAAGCAACGTTTACTCAGTCTTCAGCTCCTTTCTTTCCCACAAGCTTGCTGCCCCCACAATCTGCAAACCACAATTCCACAGTTGTTAAAACTGCTCGTTCTCCAGTCTACCCTATGCAACATCAACGCTTTGACCAAAGACCAGCCGCACTCACACACTCCATACAAGATAAACCATTTGTAGCATGCGATATATCTGATGTGCTTCGCATAGAACATTCAACATGGATGGGCAAACCACACTTTGATCTAAGAAGATGGGGGATTGGACAAAATGGAGCGAAGTTCAGAACAAGAAAGGGGGTTAGTATTACATACTACAGAATGGCCAAACTTGTTCGCCTATTCGAACATACATTGATGTATTCAACAAACCATGCAGATGATGCTCAAGGAGAAACCCTTTCATACCACTTGGGTGGTGGGTTAATGTTAACATCCCAATCAGGATGGCGAGGAATAGATATAAGGCACAACTTCAAAGATGATGATGGAAACATGAGACCAACCAAGAAAGGAGTGCATCTAAATCGTTCAGAATCAGTTGTTTTCCAAAAGGTTTTGGGAGAAATAGAGGAAAAGTACGCGAGCACATTAGCAGACGCGGAGTGTGAGTGTTCAGTAGAGCAAAAGTGTTTGGAATGCAACCCCTTCCCACCACCAGAGGACTTTGACTTTTAGGCTTACAGGTGTTAATCCTATTGGGTGGTTTATTTAAAGTAGTTGGTTTTATGTATATATAGTTAGTTGATGATCAATCGTTGATGTGGTAGGACGTATTATTTTACACATACATAGAGATATAGACGCACCCACACACCTACACACATCTGCACAGGAGTATTAACAGAGGACGAATAAGTATACTTCTAGTACTGCGTAATCATGTTTTGGTTGGAGGTAAAGATGATTATAAAAACTATTTTGAATATATGTAAACGCAAACTTGAAGCCATTCATATTTGCGTGTGCGAATGCCATACCGGAAAGAAAGTGTTTCGCTTTGGAGTACAGCCCAAGAAATAGGATCATTCACTGAAGAACGAAAGACTAATTTCATCTACCATGTTTTGGGATCGCTTCAAGTTTATTATAAAAGCTGTTTTAAAATTATGCAAACGCAGACTTGTCATTATGTATTCGTGTATGAGTGGATATAATGTTACTAAAGAAATTATTTGCATTCAGGGAACAAAAGATAAAAATAAAACCCCCAAAAAACTGTAACAAAACCGTTGTTATTATATTATGATTTGGATTTAGACTTTCAACTCGATATACTATGATTTCTTGATGCGTTGTTTCATTATCCCTGCTTTAAAAATATACTATTATTTTGTACAAAAGAGCATTATGTGTTCTATTATTGTTGTTGTTGTTGTGTAGTCTAAGTTATAATATGCATTTGTATTAAAAGTTTACATGCATCATGAATATGTGTATATTACTATTTGAAATGGGAATATGTAAAATTCCCCCAAAAAAGAGACAGAATGAATAAAACTGAAAGAGTGAAAACAAACAAAGATTTTGTGACTTGTTGGTTTATTTACAATATAACTTGTTCAGTTCTTGTACATTTTTCTTTCACACGCTCACACATTGAGTCATAAATATATGCAGCAGTATACAATAAAATCAACTCCTTTAAAATAACTTAATATGATACATAGCATGTACATGCAGTAAATATGAAAATATATATGGTCGATTCCAGCGAAATGGGGGCCATTATGTGTTTTTTATCATTTTATCCAATCATTATCATTTTTTTGTCATTGAATATAGAACGTCAAAGGATGAAAAGCCCAAAATCTTAGCTCTTAACTCTTGAAATTCTTGGAACTAGGGGTGGTAGAAGTTTTTACATTGAAAATTAGTGATAGATTACGAATGCACTCCTTAAATATTGAATATAGCATATTTGTGTATATTTAATTAGAGATGTCCCAATTTTGATTATTTAAATCATGAAGAACCGCTTAACTTAGTTTAGAACTTTGAAAAAAATGTGTTTTTTTATTTTTATTTTTTTTTGCATGTGCATTTAAAAATCTTGGCTACCTACCCTTCCTTGAGCTTATCCTAAGTGGCTTTCTGCTAATCCTTACACTATATCCCATATCTCATAAAGAATAAATGTCTGAATATGTCATTAAACTGAAAGATTAGGGCTGTGTACAAGTGAAAGCCATTTGCATCTAGTATATATATTAATGTATTTAGGCATAATTGAAAAAGCATACGTAATCTATCGCTGCAGCCATTTCTGGCGATATTTTGTCTATTTACCAACATCATATGATAGTTAAGGTAGTAAAAATGCCATTGTTATCATTCATTTATTCCTAATCCATAATCACAAGCTAACCTCCATTGAGTAGCCATTATATTTTCAACTAGAAAGGAGAATTTCAATTTTTCCACAGATTTTTACGATTTTCAATTGATGCGATTTCTGACTCATTTGCCATGGCCTCTGAAAGAAATGGCATTTTATGAAAAAAATCATATAATTTCCTCGACTTTATTCCTTCCCATGCATTCTAAACAAAAAAAAATCATTTGAGGACGATTTCTGCCTTAAAAAATACCGTTTTTCCAGTGTCATTCGTAATCTATCGGTGCATACGTAATCTATCGCGTCATACGTAATCTATCATGATTTCAAAACTCTGCCATTTACTGACAATTTTCATGCTATGTTTCTTACCTTATTTCTTTCCATATATTCGAAGCAGTATAATTCAGTATGATAAGCAGTCTTTGATTACTTCTGCTTCAAGAAATATCCCTTTTCCAGTGTCTTTTGTAATCAATTATGTCATTTGTAATCCATTATTTTTCCATTATTGGGATATTCCTTCAGAAATTTTGCTATTTAATGAATGAAAGCATCAGTTCTCTGTCTTTATCCCTTCCCACATATTTTCAGTAATAAAAATTAATTCTGGAAGAATCTTGGTTTAAGAAATAGCATTTTTACCATGTCATACGTAATCTATCATTGCATACGTAATCTATCGCGATAGATTACGTATGACATTTTAATCACATGTATACAAGAAATAAGAATGTAAATATGACTTTTGGTGCCTGTTACGTATCAAGACACGAATGATGATCAAATACACCAGAAATAGTTGTTTATTCTCCATTATTTATTGTACAAGTGCTGCTAATTGTCATGCTGCACTGGAATTTAATACAAACCTGATTTTCACATCCAAAAGCCTCACTGGGAGCCCAAAAATGGTTGCAGAATCACAGAAATTTCGGATAGTTTGCAAAACAGACTATGGGATACATATGAGAAATATCTTTCACTAATCTTCAAAACGAAAAAAAATGTGTAGGAAAAACGTGTCATTCGTAATCTATCGCTTAGAGTAAAATTTGGCTGACTTTGTCATGAAGAACTGAGCCTGGTGGCTTCATATTTGATCATAATACAAATATATTTATTTCTATGCATTGACAAGCCCTTCCAGTGTATGTTGAGTACATTTCATTGTTTTAAAATGTTTTCAGATAATAAATATCTGTGTAAATATGCAACTTTTAGGGTGTGCATTCGTAATCTATCGCAGGTAAATTTTGTCCACTGCAGAAATTCTTAACATTCAAATAAAAATACATTATACTAGGGATGGACGGGTCCATAGCATGTTTATCTCCTGATAATATGAAGGTCGTAACATCAATATTTTTTCATTTATAGCCAAAAATGAAAAAAAGTAGGTTTTGGCCCCGTTTTCACTGGAATCGACCATATATATATATACGCGTTTGTACAAACGGATGTTTATTTTTCCATGAAGTTAAGTGATTCGGTTGGATATATTCCCCACAAATTCAAGCGTTACAGTCGGGAGAAATCATTCGATATCTGAAAAATATAATGAATAGAAACAAATTACTAAATATATATCGTATATTAAATGGATCATTTACATGAATGGATAAAATAAGTAATACAATATAATTAACAAACTTGCATTATTGAACATGGTCTTTGATTAATGTAAATTTAATAGTATAATTGCATACGAATAGTAATAATTTGCAAACTAAAACAAAATAAAAAAATAGTACTGTCATACATACGTTTATAACGCAACTTTTCTTTTCTTCGATTGCTCATCTGCGTCTGTCCTTCGTCTTTTGTTTGTGTTTTCGATGCACGCAGATGAAGGAGATTGCACCAGCGAAATAACATTATCCTCCATTGTAGAATATTGAGAGGTGGTTGGTTGGGGTGTTGGTGGGTTTATTTGAGTAGAGTATTCAGGGGAAGAAAGAATATCCAGAATAGAAATTTGAGAGTCTGAACAACTCTCATTATCGGAAGAGAAATGGGGAGGGTGAGAAGAAACATAACTATCCACATCAACTATTGAAATGGGGGATGTTGGGGGAGAGTATTTTATACAAGCTCCATGAAGAGGTAATGAGTTAGGGGGAAGCAAACTGACGGATGGGGACGAAGGAAAATTGTACGGGGAGGGAATTGAGAGAATATCACTTGAAGTTTCATTGAGAATATTCTCAATTGTATTCATCTCATCGTCGGAAAAATTTGTAATGAGAGGAGGTAAACCTACTGCGGCCATTATTATAGGGAAAATATCTTCTTCATCTTCTGCTTCCCCATGCACAGGAGAAGCAGAATTTGAAGAGCAAGAAGAAGAAGAAGACGAACAGTGAATAATATCGTCTGTGGATGAGAGTGGGGAAAAATAAATAGGCGAGCTTGCGACTTCATTATCCACACATGTGGGAGAAATATTTGGTAATTCAGAAGCTATTGATATGGAAGGGGAATGAGGTGGAGATGTAGAGCAGAGTATAGAGGTAAATCCTTCATACCCGCTCGTCGATGGAGTGGGTGCTAGAGGAGAACAAACGGGAGCTGGGGGAGTATTTAATGTGCTTGGGCAGGAGTTGAAAGTTGGGTATTGGGGATGAGAGCGTTGAGGAGATTGGAATGAGTGCATGGTGGGAAAATGAGGTGGAGAAGTAAAAGCAGAGATTGAAAGAGGTGAAGGAACAGGATGGGAAATAGGTACGTGGGATAGGGTCGAGTTTGTACGAGAGGGTCTTGGAGCTGGGGGAGGAGGAAGAAAACTGGATGTTGAAGGAATTGGGGAAAGTGGTTGTAATGCTGTAGTAGCATTAGCGTTTGTAGAAGTCGATGGGACTGGTTGTGCAGAAGTATCCCACATTACTGGTATAACTGTGTCTGTAATCGAATCGACGGGTGCATTGATGTTTACAGGTGCTTGTACTGCATTCATTCGAGTGTACACTTGCATGTCATCCAATAGTTGTGAAATTACAGATGTGGCTCTTGCCTCAAGCGATGATTGCATTCGATCCATAATCACCATGCTGTCATACTGAGTCATTCGAGCCACTTGGATTATGTGGTCAATTTGACTGTCCGCATACAGCTTTATTGCGGAGAATGTGTCCGTGATGTCATTTCTGAGTAATGAAGAAGTAAAAAATATGTTCTTAATTTGTTTGGAAAATAAACATTACCATGAAAACAAATATATCAACATTAGTATATATATATATATATATATATACAACAAAACTAATTTTCTTTGAACTATACTATAAAGTAAACAATACACTTGTATCCTATTAATATATACATATATGGATATACGAATAATAAATATGTATACACATATATTGCTTGCATACCATATACATCATACACAACATATCTTCACTACAACATATATATCCTCACAACTCATAAATCACACACACACATATATTCATATATAAATATATACGCATATGCGCGTATGTAAGTATAAATAAATAAAAAAAAAAACAAAAAAAAAAACAAAAAAAAAACAACAAAACAAACAACAAACATAAACAAAACAGCAATAACAAATGCAAAATAAATACACTTACCGTAGCTGTTGTAGTCCGCCTACTAGTTGTACATTTCTGGTGAAATGTTCTTCATTAAATGATTGGTTAGCCATATTAATTTTTTGAAGTTTTCCTTTCAATCCAAAAGATGTAAGAATAAAACAGGTATGTTTTATAGTCCGAGTTTGATGTGAGAGAGTGGATATGTATGGGTCAATGTATTACTGCTTTACGGTCGAGCGTACAGAAGTAACTGCCTCAATATTTTCCATTCCCCCCTTTTAAACACTTTCATATTTTATGTACTAATCCATATAATATCTGCTCTCACATATAACATTATAACACCCATGCACTTTCAAAGGGGTGCACGACACATGTCCCATTAATCTTTTTTTTAATCCATTTTTTGAAGTGCCAGCAAAAGCATGTGTTTTGTCTGACATCAGAAAACAACCGCTGTTATACGGTTTATAGAAGAGCACAGGGGGGTTAGTATATGTTTACATGTAGTTTATATGGAGACTGATTGATTGACAAACATATGGGGGGATTATAATTGGGACACTACGGGATAATTCCACAACACCGTTTTTTTTATACAAATTGTTAATGGGACTACCATACTTGAAAGATAGAGAAGTGCTTAGCAGATCGTCCATTCCCTGTTGTTTGTTTCAAGTTAGACATAGTTACAAATATGAAGAACCAAAGGGATTATACATATTTACATGTGTATCTTTAATCGTTTGAGAGTTGATATATTGCAATTGGGATAATCTCTTTATGTTATGTCTCGTCTATCCTGCACATAAGACTCTTTCCCAGTAATCGTTTCCCTGTCATTTCCAGCTGGACATATATCACCGAACGCTTACGTACTTATGAGTACTTAGTCTATGACACGTTATCCGCGACACGCAAATTACGCTGGCACATACAGCTGCCCCCTTCTTAAACATGTTGATAAGTCTTATAATAAAAGAAATTGACAGACACTCCGTTTATGTAGTTTCCACGCTATTTTCCCGAACTGTATACTGGGGGTGTGCGTGTTATGTGAGAACAACCCTTCGTTTCTCAGAAACCTAATGTTTTGAACCCCCCGCCATCTTTGTTTACACGTACGGTGTGCGAATGGCTTGCCCTAATACGAATGTGCGCCACTGACATGTTTCAAAAACTTGAGCTATTCTCTCATTTTGATTGATGAACATGGGTCATATTTGTTTTCATTATTATTTATGTGTTTATGAGAAAGGGATTTTACACATACCTATATATACTACGCAAATTAATCAATAACAAAGTAGGAGATTTTATATGATACACCGGAAGTAGGCGCGAGATCTTATCAACGAAAATGGTGCACACACACGTCCACCTCGTGGTATTTTTAACATTAGTTCTTTATGGAATTTACACAAAAGCATTTAAGCATGAACTTTTTGAGTGTGGGGAGAACGAAGGAGAATGTTTTTGCCAAGGGGACACCGTAACCTGCAGCAATGTCGGTCTTCCGATAAGGATTTTGCGGGACAGCAAGAAAGTAAGGAAACTCATGCTCGTGAATTCATACATAACAGAGTTCAGGAAGCGATATTTTAGTCAGTTCATGAACCTCCGCACCCTTGACCTTCGCTACCAAAAACTATCATTTAATTGCAAAACTTTGCCGAAAGTGTCTAGATACGACATATATTCTGACTGTAAGATAGGACATGTAAGGGGAACACATAAGCAGCGCAAAATCGGGAAAGATCTAGCGACGGAGAAACCACCCACATCTGTCTGGACTCGACTAGTGACTGTTTTGGCGCCAGCTTTCATCGCAACACAAAATCAGGGTATGACTTATTTATTCTTGTGTTCTATGATTAATGATGCATACTATTAATCCCAATCGATTGATTAACATCTGCTAGTCATATTATTACGTTATATTTAGCAGGGAGAGAAGTGTTCTATGAAACGCATGTTTACTTTTTCAGTATATTTGAGTGAAAGTGTTAGGTTTAGGGTTATTTTTGGTGTGGATTAGTATTGATCTGAGTCTATAAATCCTGAAACCTATAACTCCAATGCAAGCGGGTCTTGGAGCTTATAAGTCCAGAGCTGCATCTATAGGCGATGGGACATATAGACCCTGACACATATACATCTGGTGTTCAGATCGGTTGAAAATAATTATGAAATATTTTCAAACAACTGCTTTCATGCATGCTCCCAATCATGCATAATAATCACCGTACAGTATTGTAGACAATTCATCTAGTTAATATATATTTTGCCTATAGTTTTGTATTTTAATTTTAGAAGACCTGTACCCAGCCCTTGCGCAAGATCGTAATGATGGAGATGACGACGATTATAGTGAATATGGGAGCGATTTCGATGATGATGATGATGATGATGATAATGATGATGATAATAATGATGGGGATTTATTTGCGCTAGATGAAAACAGTGATGCATTTTCAACTTCTTCATCGAACTCAGAGTCCTCCATATTTAACCTAAACTTTGGTGATGGGTGGAGCACAATGTCATCTATGTCTAATGATCAAGAACTACATCATGAATGGTGGATGGATATGGACTCGAACCAGCTCAAGCTTACTTTCGTATCGTTGATAACCCTTGTGATAGTCCTAACTTTGAGTTTCTGTGCATATTGCATATACACCCAATGCATACATGAACCACGAAATAAAGTAAGAACGATATACAAACAATATAATTACATACATATATATGTATATACCTATATATAACAAACACTTATTCTTTTGTAAAACAATAATTTTATTTCATCGCAAGTCATACATTTTGTTAAACACATTTGCAGTATACATTTCACATATCCTTGTAAGTGTGCACTAATGAATGAATGAATGAATCAATGTTAAAGCATATAATGTTTATTTATTTACTTGTTTTTTATCATTAGTGTTGCAGCAAACAAACACCCCCCGCAAGCAGACGCAAATCACAACAACAATCTCTTCTACTTGCTGGTGCTAATGTGGAAGAATGTGGATCTAGCGACACAATATACAACTTGAGTGAAATGAGCGCATCCGTTTCTGGAACATCAGAGGTATGTATTTATTTATTTATTTTTTCATTATGTTGTTTCTTAACTTTATTATGCAAACATACATGTATATACACAGCATTGTATTTGCTGTTAAACAACCTTAACATTTCGAACAGAATCTATTTCCATTTGCGCATATGTTTTGCAGTATACGAATGCTGTTATTGATTGACTTGTAGGTTTTTTAAATCTTACCATTATTTGTGTTTGTCCTTTACGGATAAGTGGTGTTGTGTTAGGGCAGGGATTTGAAATTTGGAAGTTAAAAAATGCATGCCCTCTTTTGTATGTGTAGTAAGAACAGAAAGTTGAGTTATTTTTGTTTTTTATAGATCGATATGCTTGAATGTAGTTGTTATTTTCAAAATCACATTTAATACTATCTCCTGGCACACTCTTCCCATCGATATAAAATCCAATTTCCCAAATGTTGAAATTTGCAAAATTGTATGGGTTTTTTCGAATGTTCCCTGTAACTCTATCTGACTCGACAAAACATATCAGAACAGATTCAGGCACAGCATCCATTAGAATATTGTTTTGTACCCATTCGCTTGAGCCCGCTGGAATTGTGTATGTTCTTACATCCTCACGCGTAAATGGGTACACAGCTTTGTGTTCTTTTAAAATTTCATTATGAGCCAGCATAACATCATGATGCAGTTGAATGTGACAAGCTTTAAACACAACGTCTTTGATCACAACTCTATATCTTTTTTCTCTTTGAGGAAATCCAAAAGTATTTTTGTCTTTATTGGAATGTTCCTGTTGATCTTCTTCTTCTTGCATTTCTTCTTCTTCTTCTTCTTCCTCATCCTCTTCTCCCCCAGCATTTCTTTTAGTACGTTTTGATTTCAAGTATTTAGCACTAGGTTCACCAACTAACAGTCTAAACTGATCCTCGCTTTGATGAAGAATTATTTTGACTGGAACTCCGTTAATTATTGGTTTTTGCTGCTCACAAATCCCAAGGTGGATAGGGCCTTCAAACTCCACTTCCTTCCCACCAGCTGTCCACTGTTGTCTTTTTTTAAACCCAATGTTTGAACCTTCTGCCCCGATTTGAAATGAGTCTAAGTTTCCAGCATCTGCACAATAGCCCTCTGTGAACATTGTTGTATCTCGAAACTCTGCAGTTGTATCCATAACACACTGCATAAATGCTTTCTGTGCATAGTTTAGTCCTACTCCGGGAGACGTTGGTTGATCATTAATAAGGACTTCGACTTGTCGGAAAAGAGAGGAAAGACTAAGATTCGCTAACGCTACATTAGCATCAGTGTGATCGATTGGAGCATTAGTGTCTGCATTTTCTATACATAATCTCACACAAGCCGTACTGTCTTTTAAAGATAAATATTCACCTGATGAACCACTAACATAGAACTGAATAGCCGACCCTGTTGTAAGCGATGATTGTGGTCTGTATGTGCGAATTTCTCTATGCCTAACAGCCGCATCAACATTAACTGGAGAAAAAAGATCCAACTCTTCTGAATGAGATTCCACAAAATTTTCTCGCATATACTCCATTGCTTAGTTTATGTTAATCGTCTTTCTTTGTCTTCTTCCTTTTCTTGCTTTCAGCTGGAGTTGGTTTGGTAGCACGTTTCCTTTTTGGCGTTGTTCCTTTCCCGCTTGCGGTTGAAGAATGGCGAGCTTTAACAGAATTTAGGAAACTTATAGCTCCCGAACTCTTTGCTTTCCCTTTTTGAGGCATTGTGGGATGCACTATCATCTCCAACCTTTTGCTTCCATCCTCGTGTAAAGCCTCTTCCTTCGCTAAGACCTTTGTCTGGTTTAGAGTCTGTGCCACGTTAGATATTAAAGTAACAGGGTTCTGTTTTTCAACTTTCGTTGGTTTTGATCCTTGAAGAGTATATACTCCTTGTCTTATTTTAGATTTTTGATTAATGATGTCTTGGTAATGTTTTTTCCACTTTTCAGCTGATGCAGTATATGGGATAAGTGCCATGTTTCTCCAATGAATATTATCTCGACACGCTGTCTCGTCGTCGCAAGTGAAGTGCACACCTTGTCTTAAAAGCACGGAGTAATGACTCTCCCCCTGCTACATCTGACTTTATATACACCCTGATGTTTTGCACAACCTTTCTGAAAACAGGGATGTATAATGGACTCATGTTAACCACGAATGACGAGTTAGCTACATTTAAAACAGGAGCATAATTTCCATAAACGTAACTGGGTTGCACCAGATCACATAAAATGTAAAATGAGTGGTTTTTATATATTTTAGTTTCCTGCACACGTCGCTTAACATGCCTGGAAATGTTTGCGCTTTCTTTCCCTTGTTGATCTACTTCCTCAATTATTTCTCTTCTTGATTCACTTGTTTCTTCTTTCCAATCAACATCAGTAAAAACATCATGTAAAAACAAATTGCCACGCTCATCTTCCACAAAAAAGTCAATTAATGCGCATTCCCATATTCCTTCCAAGTATAAAGTCTTATCCAGCGCAAATGTAAAGTCAAGTGCAGAATTGTTTGGGAATTGATCGATTGAATCCAACGATGATGCAAATATGTACATGTTTTCTGGGTTTTTTTTTGGTTTTTTTTTGTTTGCTAGTTCACAACTGTATGTCCGACACTCATGAACGTTTCTATATAACTGATGAGCATCATTGTAATGCGTGTGTCTTTTATTTTGTTTTTCTGGGTCTCAAACCTTCACGCCGACTGCTGATTTTGTGTTCTTGTTCTTGTTCTTTATGCTCCTTAACATTTGTTTTTTGTTGTCCTTTTCGTTTCTTTTTATTACCAAGTTTAGTTTCATGTGTTGGATGTTTTCTTTTTTTGCTCTGAGCGCTTTTTGTATTTTTTTGAATTTCTGGAACTAGTTCATCCTCATTTTCAAAATCAACAACATTCGATTTAAGAGTCCATGTTTTTTCACTTTCTGGAAATCCCAGCCATTTCACCAACACTTCCCTTTCACCATTCTCATTAACCCTCTCATTTTCAATATATTCCACTTGATATAGTGTATCATCAGTAACAATTACAAGTTGTAACTCTTCTTCATAAAATGTTCCGAGAATAGGTTCATTCCCCCATGACTTTATTTCATAAACTGGGGTCTGTTGTTGGACTTTCCGATCTGTGATTATAAATATTTCTTTTGTATATTTTTCATCATACCTACGCTCAAATGTTGTTGGTTTATAACTTAATCTTACTTTATCCCCAATATTTAACGCAAAGCCCATTTTGCTCCATAAATATGGTCTTTCATTTTCAATGTACTGTTTTTTCCATAGAATCCCCTTATCTGTTACACGGGCCTGGGAGGGACTCATACCAATGGTAGTATGGTAAGAATTATTAATCCCATCTGTTAAATCTTGTAATTTATCAATCCAGCGAAAAGAGTGGGCAAATGTTAGAAATTTTTGCATTCTTTCTCTTAATGTTTGTATAGCTCGTTCAGCAAAATTTGCTTTCGTTTCATTTGTAGTCGAGAAATGATGAACGTTATATGCTGCATATACCTTTGTTGCAACAGAATTATTAAACTCACTTCCCTTGTCTGTTCTCATTACCTTCGGGTGTACGTTTTCGAATACAGACTCAAGAGCTCTAGACGTCTCACTCCCAGTTAGGTTTTTAAGTCCTCTACACCAAATGAAATGACTAAAAATATCAATCAGTAATAAAATAAAACCAAAGTTATCATTTTTCTGTTTAAAAAATGACATATTCAAAGTGTCGGAGTCCCACTGATAATCAATATCTGATACAACAACTCTGGGTCTTTTAAAATGCTTCAACCTAGGAGTGAATAAAGTATATGCATCTTGTTTTAGTAGCCAGTTTTTTATGTGTTCTTTGTTTACACGATTGTGTGTTCTTTTCCTTACTTCGTTATAAACTTTTTCAAGACTCGAAAAAGCAGCAGGAGAGTCAGATCCGTAAAATACGTCATATAATTCATCGTCTGATACAGTTTGTGAATTTGAATCTCTCTATTTTTTTTCTTGTTTCGATATATGTTCATCCAAACTATTGTAAAATTGTGGATCTTGAGTTTGTGTTATTTCAGCGGTTTCCACAAACTCTTCCATGTTTTCGGTGTATTATCAACTTTTCCCGGATTGTTTTCGCTTATTTTCTTCTTCTTAGAATCTAAAAGAAGGGGAGAAATGCGTTCAATGTTTACGGGTTGTTTGTCGGGTTTCCCTGGAGGTGGTGAAGGAACAGAAGAATGTAGTTTGTTTGATTCCGAGAAGTTATTTATGTGTGTTTTTGTAGATGCAGCATGCCCAGTTCCTTCTTTTTTTATAAAATCCGCAGTTGTGTTTATTTCATCATGCTTATTTCGTGTTTCTAATTTTCCAGAGATCAAGGATGAGTCGTCCGCTGAAATGCGAGTAGGAGAAGATTGGAGATGTAGTGTTGGATCCGTAGTTTGGACTGGTATGTGTTTAACATTATCATTATGCGACTTATGATCATGATCAATATTTTTTGTTGCATCTGCAATTGTGTCATTCATTCGTTGGTATTTATCATAAGGTATAATGACAACTTTCCTTGTATACTTCATAGTAATACTTCCTTAAGCTCTTGTTTCACCAAGCTTATTATATATAAAAAAGACGTGCAATTATCTTGTATTATCAAAATTTGTTTTTTCTTGCATTGACGTGGCTTTCCTAACTTTGAGAGAAAACCACGATATTTTTTTATCTTTTTCTCGACTTCAGGAGAAAGTGGGAGTAGATTTATATTAGCCGATATTTCACACAGTAGTTTAACTTGAGAGCGCGTAGCTGTGTATATCAATCCTTTCGCTTGAAGTCTACTTTCTGTTGTAAGCAGTAGTCTTATATAGCACTTCTCCCTCTGGATATTATCAGTCATGTCTCTTGCGCGGGTATACAGCAAATGAGATGGACGCAGCAGTACGAACTGATTTTCTAGCTGTGAATTGGGACAAATGCTATCACATCATCATCAACAATATTTGTTTTAAGCCTTAGATCAATTGGGTTAGCTTGTTGGTGTGGGCTTAAATCTACAAGCAAATGACCATACTGTGTGTTTATTACTGCTTCTTTATATGCTTCCTTAAGTCGCTCTCCCATTCCTGTTTGACGTGCAAGAACTGATACTTGATTCACATCACGAGTATTCTTCATAAGTATGAAATAGTGCGTATTAATACTAATGCTTCGAGATTTTTTTCCCTGTTCAAAAACATTTTGAACGATGTAAATTATGCTAGCATTAAAGTGGTGGGATGTTCTCGTAAATAGTTTCTCTGCTCCAGGGTCGTTTACAAGCTCTTCCATTAAATCATCTATAACAATTATCACATGCTCTTGTTCACTCGCAAATTCTCTAACCTGTTGTTCTGTTGGTAATCCTTCATAGAAAGTTATCGATTTGTTCTGTTTTTCTTCATCGTATGCTTTTTGCCATACTGCATAGCAAAATAGTATATTATGTGTGTCTTTAGAAAAAAGTTCATTCCTTTTAGACAGTATTTTAAAAAGAAGAGTTGTTTTCCCACTTCCTGAAACACCAGCTATTCCAATACTTGTTGGTGCTATGAATAAAGGAGTTGCATTAACTTCCATTGTTATGTCGTACGTTTTTTAAGTGATACAAGCGCAATGATAACGCAAACACTAAATTCAAGTTATGTACAATCATTTATTTACATGTAAGCAGGGTCATGCATATTATCCAATCGAATACGTCAAACAAATATTAAGCACTAATCACCAATAGCAGCTAGCAATCCATCCCTTAGCTCCTCCCACAGTCGCCCAAGGCAATTCCCTCCAGGATAGAAAGAAGGCTTCATAGATCTTGAAACGCAGTATGAAACACCAGAGCTCCAGTACTTGTTTGCTTCTGTACCTGGGTATATTATTTGCTTCCCTCGAAGAATGCAAAGAATGTGCTGAATAGAAGGATTGAATTTTAATTTTAAAAATAAGCAATCCTTCATCACACTGTCTTTTATTTTACTCCATTCGTATGATTCTGCACATAGTTTGCGCTTGCTTTTTAAAGAGTCGGAAAAAACAAATGATTTTTTTAACCTTTCAACAATCATTTTATTTTTATGGAATACTGCTTTTTCATACTGGAAAAGATGCTCCACGGACTTAAACATGATACCCCCCTTTTCAATTATTTGCAAGTGTTCTATTGATAAAGGGGATGTGGCATTTTCCATAATGAATATGTTTCGATCATATGGCGTTAAGAGAAGGTTCAGTGGAGAAGTGTTAATACCATCAGAGGCAACTTCACGCTTGCAATAAAAGTAAGAAAACCCAATTTTCTTCTGCTCATATGAGAAAATAGAACTTTCTCTTGCTCGAAAGCCAGTATTTACAACTGTCTGAAATGATTTGGAGTTGAGACATTCTTTATAAAGCACTTCGGGGTTTAATAGTCTAGACTTATTCACTCCCTTTGCACTCATTTTATCTCCCTCCCCTTCTCCTTTTAAAAAGTATGTTTTAGAACATAAGCAAATCATTTCTGTTCCTGATGCTTCCTTTTTAAACAAGCCTACTGTTCGCTTATCAAACTTTGCATGTTCCATACAACATCTTCTTGGAAACCAAGTGTTCTCGTCTGCACAATGAGACTGTCCACACTTGTTATACAAGCTGTCTTCAAACTTTTTAGTCAATGTTTTCTTCACACATTCTTCCATTGTATTCTTCGAAAAGGCTACGTACAAAGAGTCTGTATCCATCTCGCAAAGTTGGAAGTCACTTCTATCAATATATACATCCAAAAAATCATAATAAAAAGAAAGCATTCTTTTTTTAGCAGTTTGTAAAAGCGTGAATGCTAAGTGAATGGGAAGATCAAGTGTTATTGATTTCTTTGCCAGCTGAATTTCAAAGCAATCAGAACTAATCTCCGTCAAACCTTTAAATTGTGGATCTGTTACTTTCGCGCGAGCAACAGATTCGCTACATGTGTAAACAACATTCTCATGTTTTGTCTTATCCATTATAAGCGATCCAAAGGCTGAGTTCCCAATTAATTTTGAAGTATCAGCAACAACTGATGACTCAGGATTTAGATCGCCCGCTCTTCGAGCCATGCTCACGCTTTGTTCAAATTCTTTAAAACATTTCATCGGTTTAAATTCTACAACTTGGTATATCTCTGTAACAAGAAGATCATGCTCAAGGTACCACTGTAGAAGTTCAGATGAAAGAAGAATTCTTTCAGCAGCCAATCCTCCTACAAGCAGTCTCCTCGTATCAGGTGCTACTTGAGATTGAGTTGAAAAAACAAATTTTTTCATATGCTCTCCAATACATTCTAAAGGCACGTCAGTTGTGCAGAAAAGTGGGGAAAATTCTTTAAAATAATCATATGGGGTAAGTTTCTTCTCTCATCCGCGTGGCCATTGCGAAGGGATTGAAATATCAACTTCCAATAAACCGTATAATAACCCTGATTTAACTCCTTCTATTATCTGGTCCTTATTTACTGCTTTTTTATGCTTTTGATAAAAAAACGGTTGATTCATATCGATCAATTTCCTCAAATGTTCATCTTGCGAAGCTGTATTGTAGAAGTCACATTCATAAACTTCCTCGATCGAATAACCAAGACTGCGGATTAAGTTTTTTCGCTCTAATGTTCTTGTCCTTCTAGAAAGTGTCTTTTCATCGGTAGTGGGGGGCATGCAGGCTATGTGAGCATGCCACCAGCAACCCTGAAACTAATGCATACAAAAATATTAGATGAATATAATGCAACAACGAAAAAATCGTCCAACAAATATCAAATTTATGAAATATCAATATAAATATTAATTATAATTTCAATCCTCGTTAAGTAATTCATGCTAATGAAGTAATGTTAAAGTTGGGAAATTAAATGTGTTAATGCGCATAATTCTTACTTCATATACAGTGTTTGTGGTTGGGTCCAATCCATCAACTAAGTAGCCAGCAATTCGACATTCGCGTCCTGTGTTTAATTTGTGTAATATTTTAGTTGATCTTTTCTCAGCCATCCAATCCATCCAGTAATACATCGCCAATGACTTCCAACTTTGCTGAGGAGCAAACGAATTTGATCTGTCTCTTCGTATATAGTTGTAGCACGGAAGGTTTTCTGCTAAGCAGTGTAGATACAAAGCATTTGCATCCATCCCATGAATTGAAGCGCAAGGTTTGCTAGGATCTCCTCTTATTAATGTTTCCCCTTTTTTATGATGTCGAGTAAAAATAATAGATGGACCTCCTACTATATTCTGATGAATTGTATGGTAAAGATCAGCATCCAGTGATCCAAAGTTGGAGAAATAAATATTTTTTCTTCGGGAAGATCTAAACATCATTTGTCGAGCAATACCTGGCACACTTATTGCTGTTTTAAAAACATCTATGTCTTTGTCAAAATAAAATTTCTGAAGTTTTTCAACTGCTTTCACAAATGGGGAAACATCCAAATTGTTGTAATGAATTAAAAAATCTTTAAGTGTTTTCATATTTTTTTCTTCCCAAATATTAAGCAGCATTGAATAGTTTTGCACTCCTGTGTTTGGTGCGCTACTTTCCTGACTCCCTGTTTCCCATTTTTCATACTCGGAGTTAAGCACGTTTGAGTTCTTAAGAGTAGAAAAAAAAGATTCATATGGTGGAAGACACGCATCATCTAGTTTATCAAATTCTGTCAAATATTCGTATGGAAAGAAAGACTTCTGTTCTTCAATCCCATACCCTTTTAAAAACCCGCTATAGCTTGTTCCTGGGGCTAGGAAATTCGAAATATCTAGGAAACGTAAATTTTCAGTGGATATGCATGTATAAGAATTCCCCTTCTTAATCGTAAAAGATGATTTGCGCTTGTCTTTGACATGCGAGTCATCCATTTCACTTTCTTCCCCTAGCATCTTAATTGTCTCGGCCTCTTTCTCATTATGCTCATACTCATCAGAATCCCTATCATCATGTATCACCCCCGTTTGTTCTTCTTCATCTTCCTCAAAATCTTCCTCATAATCTGTATTTTCATCCAAGTCATCAGCACATATAGCTGCATCTAGTATAAAACAGTTTGACGAAGTTCTGCGTTTTTTCCGTGTGGGTGTAGCAGATTTGTGTTTCCTCTTCCCATACCTTCTGTCCTCAACCCCTAAATCCAACTCTCGTATAATATATTTCTTAACAAGATTTAAATCATACTTTGAAGAATTAAACCCAAGCGTGGGTAAAGAAGAACAGTACATTTCAAATTTTGTTTTCAAATTCATTAAAAATGAAACAAATTTCTTTTCTCCACTATATTTAATTTTTGAATTTTCTTCTTTCATTTTTGCTTCAAGTTTATCTTTCCATAACAGAATCATTTCATCCAATCTTTCAAACTCTGTCCTCCACTTTTCACGCGCCATAATTTCAGTCTTCCCAGATATTTCTTTTAGGTAAGAAACTAAATCCTTTACTAATTTGGCGGGGGATTTGTTAACAAAACATTTTGGTAAAGAAAAACCTTCAACATTACTGCACACGCTAACAGACACGGGTACATGCTCCGCTTTCCACTTTAGACTTTCTGTGCATGTATTCTGTAACTTTGAATTTAAGATAGCTTCAAAATCAAAAACACAAAACCAAGAAAAGTGTCTATTCTGCATATTCGTAAATATCCCAACTTCTTCAAGTTGTTCGAATATTGAGGATGGGGGAGTGTACACATTTCCTGGGTATTTAAATCTAGTTTTATTAAAACACTTAGCTGAGTGCAAGACAAGTTTGTTGTGAATAGGAAAATGCCTATTGCACATCTCACAAACATATTTCTGAGAAAATGCCGAAATGTTTGTTATGTAGCTGAAATGTCCTTCATGCAAATTTAGATACATCACCGATGAAATATCGGGAGACGGTTTCCTAATAAGGGTTGTGGAGTTATCTTCCTTTAGCGAAAAAATGTAAACTCCTACAGAAAAACATCGTTCAAATGTGTCTATGTCTGTCAAATCTATCCCTTCAAACAATTTAGGGGATGGGGGAACTTTCCCATTTGTATATTGTCGATATGTGTTATAATATTGGTTAACTGCATTTTCCCGAACATCTTCATTATTCTTCGTTAAATGAAGAAACAAACATCGAAAAACACACATATTATCCTTGTAAACAACACCTTTCTTATTTTTCCTTAGAAGTTTCAGAGATCTTTTGTTAACAAGAAACTGTGGCAAATATGTTGGGGCACCTATGCGATATGAAGATCGGTATACAAAAATATTCACATTGGAAATGTACATAACATCCCATTTTGTGTTTGGTCTTGTGAGTCTTGCCCACTCGTAAAAATCAATGTTGTTTAAAGCACCAAGAGCATTCCCCAGTTGATTTGAATTCGATACAGTCCTCGGAAACTTGAAAATCGTGTTATTGAGATATGGGGTGAAATATCTCATTTCTTGTGTCTCCTTGTGTTTTAAAATCAGTCCCAGAGAAATGTTAAACCTGAATGCTTCTGTTTCATAGTTGTAGACTTTTTTAAGACAAGAAGAAACAGAACTCGGGTCTATAACATCATCCACTGGGAAGTTATATACTCCTCTCACACGCCCTTTTTCATGTCCTGCTAGTATAATTGTCTGGTTCGAAAGGTATAAAGATTGGAGTTCGGAATCCACAACTTCTCCTTTGTCATTCATCCATGGGGCTGCATTTGATGAAAACGGAAATGGAAACAAATGCTCATATTCACTGTTGTTGTCCGAACTGTTGTCGTCAATATCATCTGGGTGTGGAGCACTTGAATGTTTTTCTCGTCTATGAATAAATAATTTATCCCAACTATGATATGATTCATTGCAATCATGACATTGTAATTTACCACGTGTAGGTGAAGAAGCATTTAGAAGTAGATTAGAATGGTCTTTCTGTTGTTCACTCGATTGAATTGGGGGAGAATGTGTAACATTCTGTAATGCGTGTGAATGTTGACTGTCGTCAAAAGAGTGGGAAGGCAAAACTTGTAAATCTGTGTTGTGTGATAACGATTTAGCGCATTTCAGCTCATGTCTCCTTTTGCTGAATGGTGTTTTATAATATCCACCGCATTTTGCGCATGTGCGTTCCTTTCGATAATGCACACATTCTTGCTTATGGTTATTTAATTCTTTTCTTGAAGAAAAACGAGCAGGACAGTGATAACACCCAAAGGGTAAATGCTGGTTGTCCTCCTGTTCCATCTTTTATTCCTAAAAAAACAAAAAAAAACACAAATGGTAAAATATAATATACTATAATTATACATTTCTCTTTTTTCAGAATAAAGCAAACAAACTGTCTGAAGAATCAAGTCATGAGAAATACATTCCACGTACTTAGGAAGTCAAAAAGAGTAATCCAGCCATCAAGATTAAAAACGTTGGAGCATATAATCATCGGTGCTATTCACAATTGAAAAATGTGTTCAAGCGGTGCTATATATATATGCATACACAAATGGATGTGTGTATTTGTTATATTGTGTAATAATGCTGTATGTGTTATCTCACTTAAAACATATAAAGTTAAAATCATAGCTGGACTATGTATTTTATGGTGCATGTTTATGCTGGATGATAAAGTTAAGTAAAAAACATCAAAACAAAACAAGCAAAACTGTTTAGCATGTTAAGAATGAATAGAAGTAGTGTGTGTGTGTGTGTGTGTCTTGCGTAGTTAAGTTAGTGTAGGTGATTAGTGTACGTAGGTGTGTGTATATCCGCTCTTAAAGTACTTACTCAATAATCTCAAGTAATGTTGTAATATCGGAGATAACGTTGTAATCTATATGCATATAATCCACTTGTTATTGTATTCCGGAATGTATAGCATATTCCTAGAGGAAAAATCTCATTCTGCAGTCCAGCGATCCACCGAAAAGTGTGTATGTGCGCGTCTTGAATATCCGTTATTATGCGTTGTAGTTAATGGTTTCTGGAAAGAAAACCCCCTATCTTATATAGTCGTAAAGCATGTAATCATTAGCAGGTGTATTATGTATCTCCTCCAGATGATCGACTTGTCATCTCTTTAATCACTTGACACCTATTGTGTATCCAGTATTATCGGATTATGTTGTTCAAGTCATGTCACAGAACAATTACTAGATAAGTCTATTAGTCCAATCCATGTTAAGAAAGAAGGATAATAGCTCTTGACACTTATTCAAATGTCATCATGACTATTCAAATGTCACATTTTGTAACCCTAATGCTCTTAGAATTAAATAAAAGCATACGTAATCAATCAATACATATGTTTTTTATGAATAATGTTACTTAATCGTGTCATGTTAATCCCTATCACCCCCCACCTACAATCCCATTACCTAATCTTCTTAATATGATAATGCTCTTACACTAAATATGATCTGTAGATTATGAGAGGGGTGAGGATTAAAGACAAAGGGTTAAAGCTCACCCCTCTCGCGTTAAACCCCGCCCCCTCCAGCGTTAAACCTCACCCCTCTCCTAAAAACAAAGGATTCCAGAGTTAATCCCATGAGGGAGCCGCAAATGCGCTAATTACCACTACTTAGAACAGAGAGGGAACCGGTCGCATGCAGAATGTCAAGGTTGGGTTTGGGCATTACTTGAGTAGACAATGCCATAGGCTAATATATTCTTGTTGATACAGATTATGGATTGACGATTACGTATATAATATTTGAACGAGTTAATAAGAAGGATGGCTGTTCTTTCCAATAATTAAGAAATTTTCTCATATTTACCATGACATATTAGTGGTAGAATTAGGTTCTGCACTATGTCCATAACAATGCCCAATGCCCATAATAGTACAGAAGAAAATAATATGGGAGCATCACAGAACTGCTCTATATTACAAAAAAGAATCCTCATGGCGGGGAAGGGGAAGTATATAAGGCAGCCCCGGAGGCAAGGGCAAAGGCTAAGAAAACATCTGAAGCTGAGTCCGTTGAAAGCAATGCTGAATATACAAGCCTGATTAAAAAATACCGAAGTTTAAGGTTGTGGTGTTTTCCTTTATGCAACTATGGAGATTGCTTTGGAATATTAGGGTCTATGTCCTTAAACCCTTCTCTAGTGGTACAACTGAGTATGGAATCAAATCAAATCTTATGGAATCAAATGAACCCTTAGGCCCTTAGGCCCTCTGGTAGCTGCTCATCTCCTCCAGGAGGCTCTGTTCTGGCCATGTATGTTGCTCATCTCTATGAAGCATCGTAAATAATATAAAGCAGCAGGTGGCAACTTGGCTATACACCTTAAACCAACAAAATGCGATGTCTCAAAGAATGATGCAAGCAACGATCTATGATTGATGCTGAAAATGAGAATCAAAGGGTTCAGGAAATGAACCAACCATCTAATCGTTTATTTTCTTTAGACCTCGATAGTGTGCACAACCCATGATCATTCAAATGCCATTAATTAAGATGAAAGCACATCAAAATTAAAGTACATTCTTCTAAATTAAGTACACATAGTTAGGCTGAAGAAAACTATCTATATCTATCCATCAATCCACATAACATGGTGATTACAGCTAGGATTACAATTTTAATTTCAAAATTACAAATCTCGTGGTCCAATGCAATAATACTTTCTGCACTGAAAGTAATTTAATCTTGTGAATTGATTCCAGGATAAATATATATGGTATGCGTACATGCCTCGATCGTTTATGTTATTTATGTGGAAAAATGTTTTAATAGGAATTTTGTTAGGGGGAAGATGGGCAAGTAAACTGTAGAAGAAGGGTGGGTGAGCATTAAACTGGTGATGTAGAGATAGGGCGCATTGTTTTGAACCTATTGTTACTGCGTTGCTTGATTTAGTATTGTACCTTACTCTATCTTGAGCAATGAAAACAAACATTCAATATGCCCTCGTTTCTACTCACTCCGCGTGTATATTCCTTCTCCAGGTGTGATATATCAGATTGGCTTCATTAGCTAAATGGACACTGTCTCGTCAAAGGTATATCTCCTAGCTGGGCTCAATTTCACAGATCGGAGCAAACAAAACAACAGAAATAACCAAAATGGCATACTGTGAAAATGTTTGTCAAATAAAATTTATTTTTAAAAATATGAAAAAAATACCAGTATTTATTGTCCATCACCGGATATTTATTATTTAATTACAGAAAAACATTTACCGATCCTTGTACTGTCAACTTTACATGATCTTTATTAAATCATCATTAATGCATCATGACATGTAGGTTGAATGTTTGAAAATGCTAAAGGATTAACAACCGACAATGAGGGGCTGCTGGTGTACCGTTGGGTCCATGATCCCGAGGCGAAGCCGATGGATTATGTACAGTGCATCAGCATAATTATTATGCACCAACAACTCCCGATATCGGTCATCAATCCTTTGATAACGTAAATCATTTACACTGAACATGAAAATTAGCATATCAAATAGGGCATACACTTGATACTAAGCAGCACAAGTCAAATGTGCTCTGTAAGAACTATAGAGCTTAATAAAACATGTATGGATGACCTCCAGCAATAGACTAGCCACGGAAGGTTATTCAAGGGGTACTCACACAGGAATGCCTACCAAAGAATAGACATGAATAGAATGTCATCAATTGTGCTTTGCTGGAGTGTTTTGAAATGAAGGAGAAAGGGCTTTCATAACAAAATCCCACACACAATAAGCAGGAGTTCCTGACTAACCTGAAATAGATTCACAGGTTATTCGGGGTCGGGTCGTTCCTTTTCCGCTGCTCATGATTATGTATTTTCCAATGAGACCAAAGATAATTTCAGAATAATTTTGTTTTATAATATATGTTTAATTTCTTGATAAACAAGCACCGAATAATGTAATTAAAGGTAAATGCCAGCGTCGTCAGCACTGCAGCAGGCAGAAACTTATCCATGAAAAAATATAATTCGCAATATTGTTTTCAAACTTCGTCTTGAGAAAGAACATGGTTGGGGGGATACACAAAGCAAAAAAAAGCATTGTATTATATAAACCCACTGGCTGTGGCACATCAACAATCCTGTCCCTCTTTTCCAAGGCATCTCGCCCCTTCCTTGTGAGCCTCTGCGGGAGTAACTTATCCACCGAATCCTTCAACCTCTCAAAGAACGGTTTTTCTGTCATGGCTCATATTGTATATTTTTTGCAATGCCTATACCTTAACTTAGCATGTAAAACGTCCAGAACGAACGGGTTCCCACCAGTGTTATATCTCGAATTATAACTTGTAGATGTATTTAAAATATTGTATATAATTATTGGAGAGTTATTGTAGGAGAAGCAATAGAGACCGGAGGCTTTGAATCGCGTTATTAATCACGATAATTAGCGTTATTATAGATCATATGTAATTAGATCATTAATTATAATGTGGTTAATCATATACGTCATTGTTTTGTAATATGATATAACACTAGGGATGACTGAAGTTTACTTCCATTCACTATTGATTTCAATGGGGAAAACTCATCGTGATACAAGTTCAGCTGTATAACTTCTTTTTTAGTTCAATGACCCCCGATTTTTTTAATTGGAAGAGTAGAATAACATGTCAGCTATGTATGCAGATTTTAAAGAAAATTGCATGATTCAATAATCTGCTATTTGGGGAAATTCCGGAAATACTGGTTTTCCCATAGGCTTCTATATTAGATGAACAGTAGTACATTTCAGCGGTCCCTGAAACAAAAACCAATTCAATGACATCTGTTTTGGGGGCTTTTTGGGTTCCCACAACCATGTTCTTTCTAAATCCAAAGTTAAAAGAAATTCCATGAATCCTTTATTTTTAAATAAAACACTGGCATTTACCTTTAAATCCATCGCGTGTCTCCGTGTTTTCCTTGTAGATAATACCAATAGATCTATAGGCATAATTATGTGTGAAAAGAATACAGATCCTGAATAAGTATTTGGTAGGATATAATATAAGTAGATCTATAAGCTAAGAACTATGTTGATTCTGCAACTTAATTCATATGGAATATAATTAAGTGAATTACTTTTTAAAAAAAATAAAATAAAATAAAACGAGGTTGCTCCTAAAATTTCTGCAAATGCGTGTATTTTTGTTTTATGATTGGGGGGGGGGGGGGGGGGTTGTTTGCAGGGTGCACCGAATCGCTGTGTCTATGGGATTAGCTCCTAGAGAAGGATTGTATGCCGCGGGGAAGAAACGTGAGAATGTAGATTCGAGTCTTGTAACTGCAGCTTTCTAGTCTGGTAAGTGATCAACCCCGCCCCATCAGAGATCTAGCCTACCTTCAGCACCTTCGAATCATTAAATGAATCCCTGGCTGAGCCAACATGAGGGGACATCTAGTGTTACAAAGGTGAACTACTACAAAGGATTAGCCATCTACTTTTACTACACCCTAAACCCTAAATAGCTCTATCTAAACGTTATAGTTGAAGGTGTATGGCGCTGTCCAGTCCACACTGATTGGCCCTCTCAATAATTATCGTATTAACTATCAATTCATTTTGTGGACATATATACGGAAAACATAATGAATAAAGATCAATTCTCTGAACACCGCTACAACGTACTCTTCTCTCCAGTTTTCCTTCGTGGGCTAACTATCCACATACAAATTATTATTTTTTTTACAAATTATTATTTTATCAAAAACGTTTTATTCAACATTCCTGCCATCTGGGCGCTTAAAATGCTAAGCTTGATGTCGTCTCCCTTTGTACTTTTGATTTTGTATGTGTGTATGTGCGCGCGGGGGGGGGGGGGGGGCAGAGAAAAGGGGGGGGATACTTTGTACGTACAACGAGAAATCGATGTTCGAGCAGGAATGGCCAGGTGAAAAAATCCACGTAGTTGGGGTCACGTTTCCAGGTTAATTAAAGTGCCAGCTATTGTCCATTTCATACTCCTATAATCCGTATGTATCGACTTGATTATTTAATTTTCGAGCATATTATGCAGGGAAAGAATCGAAAAGACAAATAGTGCATTATACTTTGCTTAAACGATATCATTTTAATTGACACATGATCATATTAACACATGAGAAATGCCTCTTTGGTTGTTAGAAGTACACCAGCAACTAAGTCTCCATGTACATTGAATGTAGGCCCCCTAATATTAAGTTAGAGTTTTCATGATTAAAACCGATACTAAAAATGCTCACACAACCTACACTAATTACTTAGATCATTCGATGAGAATGTATGCCCGATGAATAAATTAACTTCACAGAAAGTTATACATGTACATGAAAGTTAACACAAAAACACTGAGCATACCAGAACAATTTTCTCGCATAATCGGATATTACCATAACCGTCATTCATATTTAGAGACTTGATTAATACTTATAATAGGTTGCGTTTCATTTAGTAATCACAGTTTTATCTTCAATCTGAGGAACTGTCGGAGTCCCAGTCGCCTTTACCTCGACACGCATAGCAATTCCTCTGCAAGAAACAAACACAAAATAATTATCTGTACCTGAACAGTAGCTAATGAGTAGCATAACTCCCCTCTTCTGATATGGCTAAAATATGAAATGTATTGTCTTGGAGCTGAGCAGAATATCTTCCGCTGCCTTTTCACAAAGGGTGCAAATAAATCTATTATCAATGTTGCTTTTTTTTTTATTCAGTTAAAGGCCAAAAACATTTAACAACGACAAAATTCAGATGTAAATACGTATTGTCCTCCATGGACGTACTTCATACGTTGCCTACAAAGTCATATCTCAGAAGGAGACTTACGAACGTAGTAAAATTAAATAATCTGCTTTGCTTGAGAAAACAGAATGCTAATTATATAAACACCATATTATAGAGAAAACAGCATTATATCATACGTGACGCAATAAAGCTTTACAGAGGATGAAAAGACAGTTAATTATTCATTCCTGCAATGGACTTATATACACGAAATATCCAAGAAAAAGCGTTTACTAAATGTGGCAATCTCTACTCTTTGATATAGAGGGAGCAGGCCAGAACGTGCTGTTTATAATAATTAACATTTAACTTTTATGGAAAATACAATAGGTAGCATGTATTGGTATTTACCCGCACATCTCTCCAACATTCGGGACAGTAGACAAAGCGACAGCGCGGGGTTGGACATCGCTTAAAAGTTTTCTTAAAACCTTCTTCGCAGATTAAACATTTCTCTCGTCCTACTTTGAACACCTTCAAGACATAGCAGAGCCGAGGCCACTGGCGTTGGAGTGCAGTGAGGGTGCTTGTTTTTACCTGAAGATATGCGGAGAAGATTTTAGGAGTAATTCAGAATAAAGGATATAAAGAAATTCCTGTGCAAATTTTTAGTATTTCTTTATGTTAGTGATGATATGATGTTGTATTGGAAATCTGAGTGCATTGTCCTCCAAATTACAAACGCAAGGTATCTTATGAATATGTGATGCGTTTCAGGAAAATGAGTCACAAGTCGCAAAATTTATATTTTTGTGTTTTATTCACAAGATCTCTTTGTTTGAATGCTTTCATATTTGGGCCTACCAAATTTCAAGACAGTGTATTATCTATATCCATGCGTTTCTAAGATCATCCTATGGAGTATATTCAGCTACTTTACTAGTCCACACAGATATATTGCAAACGTTTTTGTTTCCAAAAATGAAATTATCAAACTTAGAATATTGAAATATGTATTAGATGTCTGAATGTTTACCATCATTGGAATCGGCTTGATCTCATCTTTTCAAGTATGGTGATACCTCAAAATCAAGTTTTTTCTGCGACTTGTGACATATTTTGCTGTAACACATCACATGTTTGGATATTTTCCCCCATAGGCATGACCTTCAGTGATGCACATGTATTGATTTTAACATGTCAAAGACCTTGGTCCAGCCTATAGGAATTCAAACGAATAATTTGATTCCCCTTCCCCAAACATATTCCCATATAGTCATACCTACCCTAAGTTGTCGCTCCTTGGCATTTCGTCGCACTTGATGACGAGTGTGTCGCAGGAAGCCTGTGCGTTTTTTAAGCATGTCGTTGTACATAAATAGAATTCTTTTCTTCTCGCGCTGAAATTTGACCGCAACATGAACATGGTTATTACTCGTGAAATGGTTTTTCCTCAAGTATACGGGACATAACCTTGACGAAGATAAAGGCATTAAAACATACAAATAATAGATTATCTCTGCATGGGGTGTCCTTAAAGAATCATACTCGCCTTGGGGTAGAAATATCCACCGATGACTCGCCTCAATCTCAGAGTGTACGCCTCGATGACGATAAAGCACCAGAGAAGGAGGAAGGTGCCTCCAATCTTCAGTAAATATTCATTAGGGAGCTTCGTTGGATGTGGAAGACATTCTGTCGGAATTATGAACAAAAATAGAAAATGTATCAAAATTCGTCATTTTTAAATGACGAAGAAAGGAAACTGATACCATTCACATGAGCGTAGAGCGAACTATGGGGTCAAGTGACCTGTCTGGTAAAATAGCATAATTTACTAAATGTGTTGATCTGCCATTTGTACATTTTCTGAAGATCTGACCCTTATAAGAATTCGAATTAAGCAGCTGTTTTCCAATATAAACGCGTGGTCAGGTAGAATACATTGTAGAATAATGTAAAAAGGGTGAACTTGCCTACATTGGATGCGAGGTCATGGATAGCATGTTTCTTGTTAAAACCTCTCAGAAGAGTGCGAACAAGCTGGCCCATCACTCCTTTCCCATGAATAGTCACACTGATATTATGTGTACCTGTATCGAGTGGGTTCGAATCGGGTATGAGGCAATATTTAGAGGAAAATTAAAATGAATGATATTGTGCAAAAATACACTAACCTCCCTATACATGGACATTTATTTTATATATTGTTCATTAAAAATGTTTATTCCTCAAAATGCAGAACCATAATAGAACCCCCAGAATACGCATATGAAAGTATGTACATTGCCTTGAATATGTCAACTAGATTGATCGCTAAATAATATATCAAAATATTCTTTTATTTTTCATTGATATTTGTTAATTTGATTAATTTATTCATTACCTGTTTGTTTGAACTCTACTTTGCTATGGCGGCCGATGATGTCCATCGATTCGTAGATAATACGGTCGACCATGATTATTATCACGTATGTAAAAACCTCTATAAGGAGTTTCACAGTCCGCGAAAGCTGTGAATATCGAGAAAAAAGGAAGAAAATTATCTGACCTTTTAGGAGGGTCATTTTACATTATTTCCTCGATAATGAGAAACAGGCAAGGTAACCAGAGATGTCTGTATTGACTTCTGTCGTCGTCAGAAGATGATGCCCTATGACAGAAGACATCTCCATAAGAGTCTAGGCTCAAAGTTGAGAGAGTCCCTTCAAACCGAGGGAAAACATCTCGCGCCAAATCGCAAAATGTCATTATAATACCATTAGGACCGCAAAATGCCATTATAACCCCATTAGGACGCCTAATCCTTGGCCAGAAAAACATAAGCGCAATAGGCGTCCAATCACTGAATACCATTCTTATCTAATCTAAGAGGCTTTGGGCATAGACTGATGACTCCGAAGCTAAATGCACATACATAGAGAGAATGGGACGAGCCGGCAATAATCGAAAATTTATAGGACGAGATTCGTCCACATAAGCACGATGCCGTAGGCAGAGTGCTTATGTGGACGAATCAAGCCGGCGAGTTCCATTCTATATTTATTATATGTGCATAAAAATTTGATGATATATCATCAGATATTACTGAAAAATATCTAAAAAAAGTCACAGAGAACCCCACTGTCCTGCTGAGAGTCCCATTAGTACAGCGGTGCCCTAGCTGTCAGTCTGTCTGTGTGTCTCATGCAGTACATTTACTTACTGACATTGTTGAATTAAAACGTTCATATCATGGCCATTCCTTGAGCTACATTAATTCAATTTATATCATTCAAAAGAGAATTTAATGCTCTATTTAATGGTGTAGGTTTTATGATGCATTTCTATAATTATATAGTACCAGAATCACGGGTGGATTACCGATCGCGGGGATTTGTTTACATTCTCCGCGGAGAGCCAAAGCTCCGCGAAGCATAAAAACAGAGCTATTTTTAGACAACTACATTTCATATAGGACGCGTCCTATATGACTATTTTTATAGCACCCCACTTATAGCACCTCTCATATAGCATGCGTGTATAATAAATGTATGTATAGTATATTCTGCAAAGAAATATCAGCTGTTAAATGTGAAATAAACTTTTACAAAAAGAATTCAGTTCATCCTCATTTTTTACAACAAATATATGTATACATATATACACAGGGCTGAGATTAATATTGTGGTGGAGCGTATAATCTATTCCCCTCATTAAATTCTACTCGTTTTAAATAGCACTTAACGATAAGGTTTTTTTTAAGTTATTGCATTTTTCTCAGTGCAAGCTGATCCAAATAATTATTTTTTTAAATCATACAAAGAAAATACTGCAATTGCCTCCTCAGTTGTGGTCCAAACCTGCAACCATATAGCCTCAAACTTCAGCTCACCGACCAAAATCCCAAGTCCAAAATCCCTAAACATTCTCTCATCATACAACCCTATGGCAGTTCCCTCCGAGGATTCTGTGGAAGATAAAACATGATCTTGCAATGCAAGGTGGATAGACACATACCATTTTACGAACTTCGGGACCCGTCATAGCAGCACGCGATGGATCAATGACGTCTTTCCTTTCTAACTTTTTCAATGGGAATAAGGTTCTTTTCCTCTGAAAAAATGAAGAATATTTCTAATTAAAGCTAACATCGCGGTAAAAAAAAAATAAAGATGTTCTACTTTTTGTTCCTTATTTTCCCAACCTTTCCAACAACTTCGCACTCTTGTATAAACATATATAACGCCGCAGAATATTATTGATAAATCCAGCCCTATAATTAAGTCTCAATATGAGTGAATTTGTTCAGATTTGTTTTGTCATAATAGCTGGGAATGCAGCTTTAAATGAAGTTGACTGGTACAGTGGTTTATTTTTACCTGAGGCTAAATAAATTTTAGATTAATGAAGTTTACAAAGATAATCTTGGGAATCCTTATATACCGTACACTTAATAATTTGAGATCCGCTCCATCAAAATGAGTCCCATGTCGGCCAAATCGATTTTGGAGTTAGCTATTGGATGGGTAAGCAGCAGGAAAGAGCTTTCCAATGATGTATAGAGCTTAATTTTAGGCCTATTGGGTATAATTCTATGGTTGCGGTGAGTATTTAAGGGACGCGGTTACTGGAGGAGCCGGAAACTGAGATACAGCCTGTTTAAGTTCGGCGAGTGACCTTCGGCGCGCCATCCTTGGTTACGGGCATTTGTTATCAAGCGATTTCTATGAAATTTGGGACACACTTTACTAACTGCCATAGCCATAACATATACCAAATTCAGTTCATTTACTTAGTAACTTATTATTTTATCGCGCGATGAAAATTGGGTGAAATTTGGGCAAAATACATTTCTAGGAGACTTTTGTGGGATTTATGTCGGACGCGTCGTCATGCAAAATGACCAGTTCATATGATTGGATTTTTCTCAGATTTGGGGCAGGTATTATAGACTAGTAGGGCCACAATATATAAAAAAATCAGTGCATTTCATTTAATATTTTTTATTTTATTACCCTGTTAACACGAGTATAATAATTCTGTACAAAATTCTTCGGTGCAGTGCTTGCAATATATACATAATAACACACCTATTCATTCTAACAAAACAAAATGTACAACAGTATTCACCAGTAATAAAATCAGTAATAAAATCAATAAAATAGCAGTCAGCCCCTACCCCTACCCCTACCCCTACCCCTACCCCTACCCCTCCCTGGCCGGCGTTGCTCAACATTTCCCCTCCCCCTCCCCCTACCTCTCTTTGCTGGAGGAGGTGCAACCTCCCCATCCGAAGAAGATTCTGAAGATTCCCTTACCCTGCCCCTTCCCCTTACTGTTCCTCTACCCCTACCCCTACCCCTACCCCTAGCTTGAGGTTCCTCTTGAGGTTCCTCCTCCTCCTCCTCCTCCTCCTCAGAAGATTCATCACCACCTAATTCTAATGATTCATCAGAAGAAGATTCCCTGTCCCTTCCCCTTCCCCTTCCCCTTCCCCTTCCTCTACCCCTCCCTCTTCCTCTAGCCCTTCCACTTCCCCTCCCTCTACCTCTTACTGGGGCGACTGCAGGAGCCTGTACAATGTAGCCATCCCCCCCCCTCCCTGGCCCTTCTTCAGGTACAGTTGGTTTGGGGCACATAATGTCTTTGGTTTCTTCGGTACAAAAATCACGAATAGAATTAAAAAGATACCACTGTCTGTATGCAGACAGTCCAGGAGAAGGTACAATGGGTGGGTTGTCCTGAGGGACATCACCCACATCAACAGTAAGCATTTTAAAAGTACCACTATCTTCAGGGCCTACAAATGGCCTGAAAGAAATAACACCAGGTTTGTCACTAGAAAATTCAAAATGATGATACCCTTTGATACCTGGAAAAGATTTGGAGAAAGGTGACAGGAATGCCTGCCAGTCGTACAATGGAACAAAAACAGTACCCCTTTCATCACCTACAAGTTGGGCCTGGTTGACCCCCCCTGGCGTACTGCGCTGCACACTGGCTTTTAATTGCTGAAGAGAAGAAACGTTGTCCCGACGAAATTGTTTTTTCAAGAGACCAAAGCACCAGTCGGGGGCAAACTTAGTGTGCCCAGTAATCAAAAAGTTAAGTGTAATAGACCTGTGCCTTCCAGTAAGGACACGCCACATCAAATAGGCCAAAACATACCGGTTCTTGTTCTGGCCACTACAATTGTCACAGTTAAGATCTAAATCTTTCTCCCCCAGACCATAGTTTTCAAAGTAATGATTCAGATAAGAAATAACTGCATTTGACCCCTTACTGGTGCAATGGCTCTCATCTATAAGGTAGTTAACTTGTCTAGGCATTCCTTCCATGCAAATACCGAACAGGCCTACCTTCCTCGGGGTGAGAAAATAAAGGGGACCTGGTTGCATCGGGTAAGAAGGTAAATGCACTTGTTGTGCAAAGTCAAAACTGAGATGTACTCGAATGTCACATGAGCAAGGGGCATGTTTGCCAAGGGGGTGTTCACCATTGTCTCTGTACGCTTCTTTTGCATCAGCACAAAATTTCTGATAAAGAGTTCTTTCGGCGGTTACACTGTCTAAATGTTTCTGCTGTTTCTTTAACTTGGCAGCTTTCACAACATCAGGTAAATTACTACTACAGGAAATGTCTCTGTTATTACGCTGGCACTCCCAGCAGAGGTCTGTCATGGGACGACTTGTGACTATTTTAGGAAGATACTTGCGCCATAAATGACCAAAAGTGGAGTAGGCAACAGCCCTATTGCCAGTCTCTTGCATGGCTTGTGTGTAAAGACGATGAACTTCAGCTTTTGTAGAACGGCAGGGGAGAATTAAGATGTCGTCTCTGTGGTGAGAAGATACTCTGCCTGGCAAGACAAGAGCATGTATTTCGGCATAAGATGTGATGAAGTTGATAGTGTTCTTCAGGTCATCTATTGGCAAAGACCTCACAGCACGGTGACCACCACCCTGTCGTGAACGAGTGACCAGACCATCCTCAGCGAAGGATTTTAGCAAAACTGTCAGCAAGTTTTGGCTAATCCTAGAAGTGAAGGGAGAGAAAAGAAATAGAAAAAATAATTAATAATAATTTAATCGTTGACAAAGGAAGAAATTGAACATAATGCAGGATCTTAAAATGACAATACCAAAATATTGATTCTTAGCAAATAATCATGTTATTATGAATAGCTATCTAATGTTCAGTATTAATGGGCACCACAAGATTCATGATAACACTCACTTGTAAAGGAATTTAAAGGTAGCTTTGCAAATAGGCTTGTTATGCATCCTGTAGTGGCTCTTTGGGTGTTTTCTCTCTCCCTTCCACTGGCGCCCCTTCTTGGTTGGACTGCATCGATCACTGTTGTCAGTAACAGTATTGAAAACGCCAAAGAGTGCCATGTCGAGCTCATCTGAAACGACAGTATAACAATAATGTAAAAATGAATTTGTGACTGACTAATATCACCGACACCAATCTTAGTCTGAGTCCCTACAGTTATCCTACGTAATTAGTTATCCTATGTAATTGGGTAGCACGTGTCCTCATTATTTAACAAGCTACAGCTTAAAATACTGATTAAAATACTGAATGAGTATTATACAGGCATGTATGGGCAATGAGGCAATAGAGAAAAACATTATTTTGAAATTACCTCGATGGATTTGGTCATGTTCCGACCGATGAGAGATGCGCTGTTCCACAGTGAACTGGTCTATGCATGGCCTGCCGTTAAACAATCGGCAGTTACATCTGAAACGGACAAAATCCTAGATTTTAATTTGCCCATAATGACACAAACAAACAATGTATTTTTAACCCTACATTCCACACGAGACGAGTAAGGAATCTCAGACGTCCCAAGTAAATAGCTACTCCCCAGATCTCCTTAAGAGGGCCTTAAACTCCCCACGCACGAACAACACCATGCGACGTAAAACATACACCAATTAAATTTTAGAACCTCTAAATATACCCACAAGGTATCTAGCACATATAACAGCATTGGATTATAGATTTGGAATGATTTCCAGGGATGTACATAGTATAGTTCTCAGATCGCGTCCCCCAGCGTGTCAACACACACGATAGAAAAGATGGCTGCAGAGCCCCAACACTTACCGAAACGTGGAGCACTTTTCCCGTTCCTTGTCCAGGACTGCCTGCATGTGATCAATAATAAGAATAGGTTCTGATGCTTCCTCAACATCTTCTTCGTTCGTCTCCGGAGTTTCAGGCTGATCAGGGACGTCTGGTTCTCCATCTGAGTCAGATTCCACCGTCTCTGTTTCCTCGTTGAACACAAAATACTCTTCGATGAGGTTACGCCATTCGGCGTTGTCGACAACACCTCCCAAATTGGCTCGAGCGATGCCATTAAGAGCTTCTGCGACGGTGGCCTCAGCTTCCATGTTTAAATAATAAACCTTGGTCCATTTAAAACTTTGTTGGAGAGTAAAACACGTCTTGTATCGTCTGGAATCGAGGAATAACTGGTCGCTTCGATTCAAATCCAAGACCACGCTAGAAGATGGCGTCAGCCGGAAGTTGATCTTTCGGAGCGGCTGGACCAATCACAGGGCTGTATCGACCCCTCGTGGGCTCCCTTGACAACCCTAGCAACCATTGTTTACGCCGAATGCACTTGGAGAGAGCTCTGTGATTGGTTTACTTATGCGGCGATTCAAAAGGGAAGAATCCCATTGGCTAGAGGAGATTCGCGGCTTTCCGAGGATACCAAATGTGCTGGGGTACCCTATGATCAAATGTCCACGGCGTACGAGTGAATTTAGTGAAAAATAGCCTTCGGCTCCTTTGTTTAAACCCATCCAACCATGTTAGGAAAATGTTTACCGGCCGTTATGAAGCGTAAATAATTGTTTTTGGTACAAAATATTTTCCAGTCTCAAAAAAAACATAATAAAGATTAATATTACGGGAAAAAAAGTTTTCGACCGAAAAAGTCCTATACCACCTTTGGAGCCCTATATCTCAAAATGAAAGTTGCCGACATGGGACTCTTTTTGATGAATCGGATCACTTATATACTTAAGAAACTTAGTCAAATTACGAAAACATTGTAATATAGAGGATAATTATGGAACCAAACATATTTATATGAATGACTACAACAAACCTGTCGGTGGCGACGGGCGTCGATCCGCCGGAAGTAAGCTGACAGATAAATATTATCATAGCGAAAGTCTGTTGTGTACTTTTTGTGATACGAATACGAACTGCAATAACAATTTTTTTTTAAAGAGATTGTTACTTCTGCCACCATTCCATTTTGAAACCTGATCAACAGACATGATCTTAAATTGATCCTAATTATTAGATATTTGTATGGGCTCCATGAGATTATCATTGAGTGGACTCAATAAAATTTATTAGAAAAAATGATCTGCTGTTCAAACTATCATCAGTATCATACAGATCAGGATAATGTAACAACATTCTTGCTGTAGGAAAACAAGCTGAATTACATACGTATACCCTTGAATACAAGAAAGATATGAATCAGGACTGAGTAATTTATCTTTTTCTAAGAATTCTGGCAAGGTGTAACACATGTTTTGTTAATTTACATGATAATTCTTAAACAATTTGAAGTGAAACACGAGTTGCTCGCTCTCCTGTGCTGAATGAGTCAAAACGCTCTATAATACGTGACGTCACACCTGGTGTGACGTAACTGAACTCTTGTTACTGGTAACAAAAACAATTTGAAGGACAGCAATGAGGATTACATGTATTTATATGTAATAGAATATCTCTAGTCGGTGCAATTTACCCTGGTTTCATGTCTAAAGGGCCTAGTCCATTAAGGCGATTCCCATGCGATTGTCACAGAATTTAGTCCTCTGCGGCGCAAAATCACATGAGAATGGGCTTAGTGGACTAGGCCCTTTTAGATTCATACAAAATTGCCACTCACCTTAGAAGTACTCGAATAAAGAGGAAGGTCATGATTGTGTTAACCAAATTCATGATAAAGTTGAACCATACCTGCCTCCTTTCAAATTCATACGCCAAACCTTTACTGACTTCATCAGCTGTTATTCGGTCCACGTCCTCTTCTGATTTAACAACCTACAAGAGCTATATTCAATTAAGCTATAATCTTGTTGTAGTTTGATACCATCTCTGTATCAATTTATTTTTAAGATGACTAATAACAACAAAATATAAATTCATATATTTGCATTAATACAAAATATTTGAAACTTTCCACCAAAGATGACAGATTCTTGTTGTACGAGATTTAAAATATCTATGGCTGGTATTGGTAGAATAAGTTGGGTAGCATCTCCGTAACTATTCTCTCCACTCTCGTTTTATTTCCCAACTTAAAAGGTTAGTTATTTAAACAAGCTATATCATATATATATATATATATATCATCAGTATGAAGTATAAAGGACGCGGGAAAACTTTAATCATATATATCTTCTTGGGTGATCGTACACATGAAAATATCACCAACCTGATATTGCATGTTTACTTCGAAGTTTTTATCCATTTCATTAGCTGCCTTAACGGCTACAGAATAACCATCACCAAACCCGTCATTAACGGCATTTCCAGAGTTGCAATTTATACCAGTCGCTCCAGGAACCACTGATGTGAATAAGAAAAGACTAAGATATCAGAGAATGACCACGCCGAAGGCGAAGAAATAAGTTTCTTCCAATCAAAGTTAAGTATCTAACTATTTATTGATGTAAGTAATTAGTGATCACTAGTTTCTATATTTTTTTTTAATTCTACTTTTAACATCATCTTTGTATGACGAGACAGCCTTTTAATTCCATGGCAATTCTAGTGTATTAGTTGCTATTGAGGACAAGGATCAGTTTCAGTAAATGGAGTCAATTAAATATCAAGTCAAAGTATGCATTCATCTACTGTACCAGTGTCTGTGCGACAAAGCTATTTGTCATACGTAGATAGGCACGTGTATAAATGTTATTCATGATAATATTCAGTTATAGAATTACTAACTAAATCACTCATTCACTCACTCTTTATCCAATGTGTAAAGTCTTGTGTAATCATTAGTTGATACTCACGTCTTACCAGCTCGCATAGGACGGAGAGCTTAAGGGGGAGGCACAGGACATGACCAGCGACCTTTAGTTTGTCCATGCACTTGTTCTCAGCGTCATTGAACAATTTTCGACATTGCTTCACTCCAAGTGAAAATATATCTACAACGATAATGAGTATCTAATTCCTATGATATTGATGGAAACCTAGTATAGAGCGTGGTATAAATCTGGCATGATTCCCATCATAGCATGAAAACACAAATATCCCTATGACTTTTCCCTCTCAAAATTTGAGGATAATTATTTCATCCTCTGTTCAGTTTAATGTTGTTGCAGAAGAAGGAGGACATTCCACACAAAAAAGCCATCATTGCAAATCATCCAGAAGGCATGTAGCTCTTAGGAAATGAGAAAAACATAACTGAGTATTTTCTCTTTTAGGGGTCATTCAAAAATTATGTAACGCTTTTTTTGACCAAAATTGACCCCCACCCCCCCCCCACCCCTCCGTAACGCTGCATAACACTTCATCATACACCCCCTTGGTGTTACATAACACGAGATTGACCCCCCCCTTCCCATGGCAATTGAAAACCCCAGTCAGATAAATGTTTCTGCATTACTTTAATGAATTTATACTCATGAAATAAATGGTGATGATAAACTTGAGCAGAAGAAATTTGCTCATCCTGGGCAAGTTTTAGCAGACATATGGTCAGAAACAGTGATAGTTGGGCATCCAACAATAGCTGAGTATATTGAACCAGAAGAACATGTTCCTGAAATTATCAAAAGAAGTCAGCTCTGGTATGATCCGCATGTACAGGAAAGTCAATACTTCTTACAGATCGTAAAATGCTCTGACAGGGGCTGTTGTAGTCAGCCAAGAAGTTCTTACTTTTCCCTGATCAGGAACAGATTCATACCACCTCCTCTTTCCTTTGCACAGACAAAAGATGGCCTTTGTTGCTCTTTAGAGGACCCACATGCAACCTTTCCATCTTTTTGTCAACCTGGCTCTTGCCAAAAATGTTCTCCCTGCTCGTTCTCTGAAAAGTTTTCCCAAAGGGCTACCATATGATTATGCCTGCCCTAAGCTTCAAAACAAGTTACAAAAAAGGATATGTAGGGCATGTGGGAAGTACTTTGCATCTGTAAAATCCTTAACCTCCCATGCAAAATGTTGTACTTCCAAGTCAGCATCAACGATTGTGCCAACTAAACGTGTTCGTTCTCAACGTTTAGCTGCGAAAAGACAGAGGGAGTTGATGTGTGTGTTGCAATACATGGAAACCAAAGAATTCGAATGGCATGATCAAGAGGACATAGACATGGATGGACTGGAGGTCCCCAAAGACGTGGTGGTTAAAGGCGGTACGCCTATCCTACCAGTAGGAGTCAGGCATTCAGTTTGGTGTGAAGACAGCAAAAAGTAAAAGTATTGTGTTCTATTCATGTAAAGGGCCTAAACTTTAAACCAAGATTCATGATTTGTTGCCTAGGTCTTCTGTCCATATCAGTTATCTAGTTAGTTATTTGACTTTATTGGAGTATGTTATAAAAGTTAAGAGTGAATAGTGAAGAACAGATGTGAGTTAAGAGTGAAGAACATTATGCTATAAAATACTGATGTGTACTTGTATATGAATACTGATTTTCTGAGTACCATTTTTGCTACCTAGTCTAATTTTTATTCCTAGTCTTATTTGTGCTATGCTCTTGGAAACTAGTATGATAGATATGGTGCTCGACGAGAGGTGACCAAAAACCGCATTGAGAAAGGCGGTGCGCAGCAGGCATATTTCGAATCCTTCTGTCGCCCCAGGCCTTCACAGCCATGGCTGTGAAGGCACCTTCCACATCTCAACCTGGCCGCGTCGTTTTCCTATTAAACATACCGATAGCCGACATCCTTACCCAGAAATCGCAACGATAGGATGTCCTCTGCAAGTTTTGTCCGAAGAAATAATCAATCTACGCTGTAAAATAGATTTTCCGCTGTAAAATAGATATTCCTATACTATTCCTATGGGAATCCTATGGGGATGCGTTGGCACGTTTGCGCCACCACGTTGGAGCCCTAAGGGAACCACTGTGCCAACTGCACCCGTTCCCGGAACTCACGTTTACGCTGATAAACATAACCGGCAAATGGGATATATTCGAAATGGATAGCTTGTTGACAACATGTATTTAAAGGGCGGGTAGCGTAGATGTACACAGTACGTCTACGGTATTTAATACTAAATCAAATGCATATTGTAGGTAGGAGGGACAGAGCGAGCTAGGGTGGGTGGATGGGTTGTATTTCCGATTCAAAACAACCAAACAAAAGCAATACCGAAACGGTAGTAGTAGTACACTAAAGCATGTACACAAATAAATCACCCCGAAGGGCCTAAAGCGGTTTGATACTTCTGGATACATTCTTAGATACTCATTTGTTTGTTGCAGAGCTGACTGTCACTGTTCATGTTGGCATTTTCAGATGTACTAAACATGTTACATTTCAATAAACTGGTTTGACATAGATCTATGCAATTTTAGTATAATTTCATCTCTTAAATCAGTGTGCAAATGGTCAAATATTCTTTATATCAGTTCTACAAGTAAAAAATAGTTACATGGATCATTTTGTTATGTAACACTTTGGATGATACCCCCCCACCCCCCTATAACACCCTGTAACACAGGGGCTGACCCCCACCCACCCCCTCTGGTGTTACGTAATTTTTGAATGAGCCCTTAGGCCAATCAAATTTCCTGACTTTTCCCTGATTTCTAACATTTTAAAGACAGATATTTGTTTTACCGCTATGTACGACAACCATTGATTTGGATCGTTTCTGTCACCATCCCTTATCAGTCAAATACTTGACCTTTCCCTGACTGAAAAAGACAAACTTGATTCCAGGTTTTTCCTGATTTTCAGGATGGCTGGCAACCCAGTCAATTGGGATGGTATTAATCATGACAAATAGAAAAATATGAAAAATATGATTTCAGCGATTCCAGTTCTGACCATTTTACAGACTATGTGTCTGTAAAATGATTTAAACAATCAAAGGCAAAACGGTCATTCTATTTGAATTAATTCCAAACCATATTGAAATATCCATACATGTCTGACCTCCCAGATGTTGAGTTTATTATATAGGGATATTTTCTTTCATATATGACGCACCTTCACAACGGTAATCCAGCTTTCGCTCGTAGCCGCTTATCTTAGAGTCTTTCTTTTTCTTGGACTGTTCCTTGAATCTCTCTTCAATGCCAGCGGTCCTAGAGATGCTATTCCCTTGCAGTTGATCAACATAGTCGGTATCTGCCTTAAGTGCGTCTATCTCCTTCTCATCTTCCATTTCAGTAGCAATGGGCAGAAACTCAGACTTCACACGCCTTGTGATATTATGTATGTCCGAGCCTTGTTTCTATATACGGAGAGTAATTAGAATAAAAAAACATAACAAATTCAATCGAGGTGAAAAATGATTGAGAGTAAGTTGATATAGAATGAAAGTGGATTGGTTGGCTTGCTGCTAACCGGATTGCACTACTTTAGTTCCAACTTAATTATAAATGTTCTAACTCAATAGATATTTTGAACATTTTGTGACTTCTTTTATTGTACTTATTTTTCCTCAACGTTTCGACTACCAAGTAGTCTTCATCAAGAAGTACAGGGGTGAAGTGATTGGTGTACAGATAAGTCGGGGTATTTATATACATGCACGGGATATAAAATGAAAGTATTGAGGAATATTTGTGTCTGGATAGTGAAGCAAAAACAGGATACATGCTTTCCAAATGTTACTTCTTTCTAATCGTAAACTATTATATACCAAGTGATTTAAATTCAAGAACTGGCAAAGGAGCATCGCGTACGAACCTGCAGGTCTTTCATAATCTCTTTTATTGGTGCGAATCTTAATTTCATCCTTGATGCCGTTAAATTATATGAAAGTTCAATACTGCAGCGCACTGACCGTGTAATTTCAGCTGCGTTCTCCACTAAGTTGGCTATAGGACCTGAAATCGGGAACACCTAGCATGCAATAGTATATTAAATATACCCTAAGAAATAATCGTTAACATTATGCAAATATTGCCATATTTTGATCATAAAAATTAGTGATAAATAAGGAAATGGCGACATCGAAATATAAAATGTTGAAATACCATCTACTTGATATATTTATCCCACTATACATTAGCCTCTACTTTCGTGATGGTATTCGATGTTTATTGCAAATTCATACATAAATTTGAACAAGTGAAACTTAAATTAAATAACATATTCATTGTAAATGAAACGGACACAAGTTTTCAACATCCCAGACCAAACTAGACCAACCTGCCAAGAGGAAGGCGAGAGCAAACGTTCCTACATAGCCTCGCCCTGCCTTTCCACAAAAGCTTGGGAGGGTCAGAATGGCAATACACCTTGCCTGGACTGACAGAGCAAATCCGAATGCCAATGCAGCAAGGAAGATCCCCGAGATGGCAAGTTTAGCGTAGTCAGGTATTTTTAACCTAGATATCACTGTGAAGTGCAGACCTGATGATGAAATAGAGGTTTTACATGAACCATGTGGTTCAAAATCAATCTGGCTTGGTAAAATTTAAGTTGAGAACTTTTAAAGGATTTTCAAGACCTGGGATATATATGCAGTTTTCCAAGGGTCGAAAAAATATACAACAACGCTTTTGATATCTTTGTTATAATTCAGTGGTGGCAGTTGACTATAATGCTAATAAAGAATCACATATCATTTCTAGTCGGGGCTATCATGTCAATGAGCCCTCTTCAAAATTGAACTTCGATTATTTGAAATTATATTGTGCATATATGCATATTATTATATCTTAAATTCATTATGGCCACTGCCTGCTATATTTTAAAAGCTACCTTGAAGCTATTTTGGCTTTACCGAAAACAGTTGATAACTCACAGATTACCCATACCGGCATTTGTTGTTAAATTAATCAAAATATAATTCACTTCCTACTACTAGTAGTAGCCTACTGACCTACACCTAGTAGAGCTCCGAATGGAAAGCCAAGAAATGCCTTGACTAGTTGTTGTTCACCGGATTTCTTTGAGAGACGTCTGTAAATACCTGGGCATCTTCTTTTTGCAAGTCTAACAACCCGCTTCTCTATTTGAGTAAGTGCTGCAAAGTATATATTTCAATTATAAGCTATTATAAGACATAGACTGCGTGATTGACCTGCACGAATGTCAGGAAGAAATGTTGTAAGCGAGTTATTCCCCAATCAATATTACCGGTAACTATTTAATAATAATTAATTTAATGGGGGAGGAATACGTAGTGTAGTTAGCCATTAATTACCATTACTCCGCGCGAGCCAATATTAATGCCATCTTAAAGCTACAAGCTGGTATTAGAGGCCAATAGGCCAGAAAAAACAGATCAAAATAGATCAGCCGGAAAAAAACGTATCTGTCTAAAAATTGTAAATATTGTGCTGTTTTCGCCCCGGCCTTCGCCCCGGCCTTCGCGAATTACAATTTACATACGGTGCCGTACCTCGGGAGCACTTGGATAAGATGCTGGATTTTCGATTCCTCGGAGCCATGTCTTAAGCTCGAAGCCCCGGGACTGCAATCCAATTTTCTAGTATGATTTAACGAACATGCATTTAAACTACACGGTGGTCTTGACAGAAAAGAGCCACCACGTCTGCTGTCAACCGATTAATCCTGTTTGCTGTTTCAGCTGTCGTCTGATCAGTTAACACGCCATGCTGATTTAACCCGGAACCGGAAGGACTCCCAGCAGACGACGTCTTCCGGTACGGGAGGGCATCATCGTGAGGCAGAACAAATCACATTTTTATAGTACATTCTTGTCGATTCTGGGCGTGAATAGTGAGTGTCAGGACTATACAGTTACATTGTTGATGAATTTGGGGATTGTGGGAATCGAGGGTTGTTTATCGAATATAATTATTCCTTGAACTGAGAAAAGGAGAAGGGGACGACGTGCTGGTAGGCCTAGTTTCACAATCTGAGGCTGAGCAGTTTTGGGCTCTGCACGATCGGTGTGGAATGTAACGTTTCGGTAAATTTGAGACAACGCGTCGAAGAGGAAAAAATGATAATCTTATTGTTTCATTTTTGATCGTTTTTTTAAATGCAACTGAGTGATGGGGCAACGATGAAGCCGGGCAAACCGTTCCTAGTAAAACTGAACAGTTGGACAGGATATCGGTTTCTTAGCCTAGGTCTGGACTCTGGCCGGAATTTAGCAATCAATCTCATGAAAAAGCCTAGCTGGGGTGTTCACAGCCTAACCCCCCCCCCCACACACACACACACACACAAATAAAATCCTGGATCCGCCCCTGAGGCCTATCAAAGGTGTAGTCTTTGCCTAAAGTGGTTATAGCCCCTAGACAGTTCAACATTATGGTAACACCCTCTAATAGTTTTAATTTTAATAATACTTTTACATTTCAGCACACAACAACCACAATGGCGCAGATTTATCAAGCCTACAACATCAAGAAGGGCCTGGACAAGGTTGCCGATGCTAAAAAGAAGGCACTCAGAGAGCAAATGGGATTACCCCCGCTACGTCCTTGGTTAGTATTTTGATGAATTAACGTTACTCTAATATGCAGATTTCTTGAGGTGGGGAATAAATAAATTCAGCAGTCAAATGAAGAAGAAAACAATTTTAAATTAACAATTAACAATTTCAAAAAAATATGTGATATCAGTGTGATGTTTGATAGTATTTATAATTATAACAATATTGAATAATATTCATAAATTGTTTTGCAGCTCATTACTATTCGTACTGAATTAGAGATCATAATTATGGTTTGTTTTCCTCCATTAATTAAGCATGGACTGTCATCTTAAGTTCATTATCGTTACATAATATGTACAGTACTATACATGTCTTTTTTATAATGTAGGTATAAGCAATGCTGCATTGACTTGCGCAAAAAGCTCCGAGGATCTCTGATCCAATGCTGCTGTCCATGCACTGTCTATGACCCAAATCGCCATTTAAAACGCCGTACTGCCAAGACATGTGTTGGGCGAATGTGGATTGATGGAACGTATGAAAACCAAGTGATAAAGTCATTTTTTGGTAAGTGGACAGTAAGTTTGATTATGTATCAATACCAAATTTCTTAGAAACACGTTATGAAAAATAAAAATCGGCCCTAAAAACACAGCTGTTTGTAGGTTTTCTCAATTTTTAGAGCGCATCACTCCAAAATAAACTTGGGAGTCCACTGTGCAACATAGCCCATAGACTGTTGCCCATGTCAATAAAGAATCAGATATGGAGATTGAAATAATTATAGGTCTATGCTATTAACATAATTTGCCACAGGGCGATTGTCTCTGGCTTTCCAATTCACTATTTCGCAAATAAAGGGGTGTACATTCACACATTGATATTTTTTGTTTGATCAAAATGCCTTCAGTTTTTTCTTAAATAATTTTATTTGGGCTCAATTTAGACTGACATCTTTATTCTCATGAGAACTAAGAAATACATAACAAAAGATATAAAGGTAAATTATGAGATTACCACACAAATAATCTATATTTAACCTAGTTGACACTCTTAGAATTTGGCATAGACCAATATTCTATATATATGCCCTTCATTCATTTACCTGTCCACTATGTTGTACAATGAACTCTGTGGGTGATTGTACCCATTAAGTACCATTAGTGAATCTATCTATCTATTTTCTTGCAGGATTCTTTGGTGGGATCTTGCTAAGCTTACTTTGGTTTGCCCTGATGATATTTTATATGAAATATTCAGCACTCCCTGCAACAATAACATGCGCAATTTTTGGAACTCTTCTCACTATTGGGTTGGCGTATAGTGAACGTGTGCGCTGCTTGACATTCCTGACATTACCCGCATTATTTTCAAGTGAGTTTCCCCATAGGTACATTTTTTTTAGAATTATAGATGTTCCATACATGCGGTAATTTTCGCTAAGTTATTTCATTTTTTGATCTATTAGTAACTATTTTATATGCTGATTGTGATAACCCTGCAGTAGCCCCTGCACCCCATAGACTATACGATCCAACTATTAACACTAGGGCCCAGACATGCTGCTCACTGCTACCAGAGCTCGGACAAGTTCCAGCAGGAGGAGCCCATATTTACAGGCAACAGACACTCTAGTAAAGGATTAGATCACAAGGTTTTGGGGCTGAAGGGGTGTTATTCGGACAGGGACAAAACCAAGGCGAATAGACAGAGCCCCAGTCATTTCCACGCAGGAAATGCAATGCTCTAAAAACAGATAACAGTAAAAGATATAACAGATAAAAAGAAATAATATGATACAACTAACAGAAAAAACAGCCCAATGGAAACTGTTATAACTGATAAAGAAAGATAATAAGACAAGGGTAACTGACACTTGTTCATTTCAATTTCATTTCTTGATCAAAGGCAAGGGGCGGAGTGTATTGCTCGCTGTATGTTTCGTCCTAGCAATAAATGGACCCATGATGAACTTTAAATATAACGTGCACGTGATGTCAGAAACAGCTGCATGTGGTCAGAAAGTCACCCAGGAAGCTACCAAAGAGATAGTTGATGCTGCCCTTGCCCCAGTGAAAGGTAATACTTGAAATGAATGTGTGCTGGTTAAGATTATAAGTTGGACATCATTTCCATTTGTCACGCTAAGATCAGATGATAAGATGATTTTCCCATGATCATTAGTGAATCCTCCCAGTGACAGAGTGTGAAGAGAGAAGGCTGGAGATGTTATTGGTAATTGATAATAATATTATTAACATTGTTAATAATATTGTTAACATGTATAGCTGATATGTAATCAATATTGTATAAGTTTGTCATCATTTGTGATGGTGAATAGGTTAAATCTAAACTATAAATAATGTAAAAATTGACTCATGCTATCACAAGTCCTCACACGTTAATTAATCCAATTGCAGATGTATTGTCTAATATAAGAGGTGTCCTTAGGGCGCTTGGACAATTGGCACTTAAGCTCAGAGATGCAGTACTTCGAATCAGAGATCTATTTAAAGAAGTTGGTGAGTCTAGAGTCCCTTATTCATAATGTTGATCAGCACACCCTTTTAAAACAGGTGATGCTTAGTTTATCTAAATCAAGATAAAGTCGAATCTAATATTTTGTCTTTTGTCTGGTCCACCAACAATCCCATCGCTTCTAGTGTAAATGTCTGGGGAGCGGGAACATCGGTAAACAAGTAATGCATAAGTCATTAATAGATTCAAGCTCGTGATTAGGGTAATAAAACATTGATAACCCTAGAGTAATTAAACATTAAATATCATTTAGGGTAATAAAACATATTAAATCCATAGGGGACATTAACACTAGTAGTAATATACGTAGTAAGCTGTTGCTTATTAAAAGTGTCATTATTTTTAATCTTTCTAGTCTCAGCTGTAAGCCGAGTGCTAAAGTGGCTCGGAAACATGGTAAATGTCTGCAATGAAAACATGGGCGGTCCATATAAGAAATGCACTGACGCATTTGACAAGGCGGTAATTGATTGTCGGTAGTGTACATTATTTGTTCATTGAAAGATATAACTTAGAAATTGTTCATTTGCACTTTGGGGTAGAATAATTGTAGTCCTGACTCCCAACACATGATTTTGTGAGGTTCTAATTGCACGAATGATTTATTTAGATCTTGATATTTTTTTCCCTGCTGCAGTAAATTTTATGTTCAATTTATTCTCTGAGGCCGTATGTAAGTCAAATTATTTATTTTACCAGAAGTATTTATTTCATGGGCACCTGTCGCTTTATTTTTCATGAATATTTTCAAGTCTAAAAAAATTGTCTCATATTGTACCAATATTGTTCGATCTCTTCCAGCAAAAAACTGGGTGCTGTGGATTTTCTTTGTGAGATCGCCAATGGAATAAAGCACATCTGCCACGTGGCTAGAGGTATGAATAAATAGACAAAATTGACACCTGGCTGTGTGAGAGGTGGTTATCTCCCGCAGGCGTAGCAATTTCGTAAGGGTGCGTAGCACCCAACGAAATTGCGTAGCCCAAGGAGGATAACCACCTCTTACACTGCCAGGAGTCAATTTTGTATTTATTATACCTCCCCCGATGTTTTTGGTGAAAAAAAAGAGAAAATTTGATAGAAATTAGAGTCAGACAACGAGCTCTGTCCACCACACTGTTGTGTTTACTTTTCTGAAAGTTTCTCACTTCCGGTCCCCCTCCCTCATTTTTGGGTCTATTTTTCTATTTAAATACGCAATAAATACGCAATTTCACAGCTGCTTATAATTATAATTATTATTATATCATTATATATGATGTATATCAAGTATTTCTTCCCCGAAAATAATTATTTAAATACAGAAAATAAGGATGCAAACATGGGCCTATTTTTTCAACAAAAATTCCGCCAGCGGTAAATATGATATGTAAATATCGCCTAGCGGGAGATACGGTTTTACTAGGCTGTAGCCTATGGAATACCATACCATCCTGCTAGAGGTCAGAATATAGGATTATATCTCTTCCACTGCGGCCATTTAATGCATCCATAATGTACAGTATTTCTGTTAATAAAATTAAATGATTGAATAATCTTCAATATATAAATTATCTTTTATGTCGTACTTCAGTGGGAGAATTGCTGTGTAGTATTCCTGCCACAATCAAAAGCTTCCTGGTCAACAAGATAACTGCAGGCATGTAATGCTTTATTTTTACCCATATTTTTTTCATTCTAAGATTAGGAAAACAGGGTGCAATTAAGTGGTCTTTTTCATTTAAGGATAACAAGGTTTTTTTCTGAGTTATTTTATAGAGTGCCCATTTAAAATTCATGAAAGGTATAATAATGCACCGTACACCCTCAATTTATTTTAATGAGATGCACAAATTCGTCAATATCCCCAGTATCTATTTCTCAAATTCGATTCAACCCAGGATAGTATGTGGATTGAAAATGTACTTTCAACTATACATTTATATATTCGTTTAGGAATCAGCATCGCTCTGAAAGATGTTTATGATATGTTTTACTTTAACGTCACCTTAAACTATCATTATAATGTTACACTCGAACAATCAAAAACGTTTGGAGAAATTCGAGAAGATATTCAAAAAGAAATTGAAGCAAGAGTGCGACCGCTTATCAGCTTCACAAGTCTCAATCACGCTGGATTAGTGTTCATGATGACATGGCTTGTAACAAAGTAAGTTTGTCTGACATTTTCGCTGATACATAGCATTTATCGCTGATGTGTTTCAGGAAAATGAGTCATAAGTCGCAAAATTTATATCTTTAAAAGTGATTTATTCACATGAAACCTTGCTCACAATCTTTTCATCTTTGGGGTGCTCAGCGCTGCTAGTAGCATAAATATATGTACCAAATTTCAAGACTGCATGTATTGAATATATTCATGGATATATCTGGGGTTGTCCTAAGAAGTACATTTAACTAAATTTACCTAATTTACTATTATAGTGAGTGACCAATAGGGATATATCACTAACATCTCTCTCATGCATACAAAAATAAAAAAGTACTTATTAGATGTTCTACTGTTTACCATCATTGGAATCGGCTCGATCTCCTCGTTTCAAATACGATGCTATCTCAAAATCTATTTTTTGCGACTTGTGACTCATTTTCCTGTAACACACCACATGTACTATAGAGATCTGCAATGGTACAAATGATCTTAGAAGAACAAAGAACCTCACCCCCACCCCCACCCCCACCCCCACCCCAACCCAGCCTTCGGACCTTACTGTGAATAAAATGCCTGAACTTATTTTTTAGGGCAGTGTTATACAAGAGAAAGTATCTAACTAAAGACCGTCATGACAACTTCTACATTACCTGGCATGTCATGGATATCGATGTCAAAAGAGAAGCAAGTGAAAAGGAAATAATTCTCCCTTTGAATTGGAAAGAAAAATCGAAATATACTTCAATGAGTAAGTGTGGGTGTGTCCGTGGGTGTGTGGGGGAGTCTTTCAGTGACACAGAAAGTTAGCACTGTATTTCCTCTATGTGTTGGATGAATTCTTCCCCTTTGGTCCTGATGGCATCGGCCAACAAGGGTTACTGTACTGTTGCTGTACTGTTACTGTACTATTTGTCACCTCACCCTCATTACTATTATTATGATATTGATGAACAGATTATCAGCATTGTGATACTTTGGGATGTGGTGAGGGGATGAAGTGACAAGACCAGGGGCTATAGGTTTGGTTATGAGACTGGTAGATGACTATTATTATTATATCCTATTTCAGAACAGGGCTATATTTTAAATAGCGCTATAATGTTTAAAAGTCACAACATTTATTATCTTACTTTACATCTTTTAGCATCATTTTGGTTGGTCAAACACGAGCGGAAGAAACTTATCATTGGTTTAATCTTCCTTGGGGCATCTGGGTTACAACTTGGGTTTCAAATTGCTTGCGACTACGGTTTATATTGGCTCCTATCGATGATCCGTATACATGGAGAATTGAAAACTCACGAGAACGGTAAGAGCACAGCGATCATTTCAGTCCATATAACAAAAACTGAAAATATATAACAATTTTTCCCAGCGCCAGAGCACTAATTTCATTGCAATTTAGAAGCACATTTTCTTTATACATTATTCCTTAGGCAGTGCTGTCATTTGGACAAGAATTTAGGCTATGATTGTGACACGATAAAATCACACACCAAATAACTTTATACGGCACCTATATAGATCATGATTATATAGAGAGAAAGCATCTATGAAACCATTGCTGATTATCTTCATATTTCTCAATGTAATTCATTTTTTTCTTTATTTTCATTTAATCTAGACAACAAGATATAATCTCATTGCCAAGCCTATATTCGTTTCTTCAATAAGCTGTGTTCATTCTTATGTAGATTAGGATTTGATATAATCTTATGTCATTGTCTGTGTCTGTTTTAGTGCCAGCTCATCTCAAAATGCATGTCCAAGGAGAAGGTATACTTGCTGATATTTATAGATCAATGATAACACAATTTGACCCTCTGGAAAGTCAACAAATAAGTGTCGATACAACAGCTTGTCTTCCCAACCCTTCCCCTCCAGATTACGATTCCTACATTAGAATAGGTGAGAAAATTCTATTAATATTTTGGCTTAGTTTGTTTTTATGGCATTGGTCTGCAGGCCACAGTTTGTACGTTTCTGGGTTTGTGCGTTTCACATACAGGTCATACGCAATACATAAAATAGCAAAGGGATGACACATAATCTGCTTCTAACAAATCCTGTACGAATATCCTGTAAACAGCTATAAAAGAACTGACATAGTAAACGTTTTTAAAGACATCAAGACCAGCAGGGCGAGCGTTGCTCAGTCTTGTCCTTAATGCTAACCATTAGAGTTAAAATTACATAAGAGTTAAAATAATAAGAAACCAATTAAAGTGTTTGCTTAAACCCCACGTCCACTACACAGGTATAATGTATCCAGATCCACATATCAGTAAATGTTACATTATTCCATATGTATCCGGAAATTATTAAAGTCTGCAAAAGCAAACTATTCTTCAGCATAAGTAGCAAAATGTTTACCATAATTAATGTGACCAGTAGACAGGTAATTTGACTGTAACCGCTTACAATGATACTGTTTGACTGTTACCGATAACTATCACCGTTATTTGCTAAAATTCTGCTGAAAGTGATAGAGCAAATATTTTAGAAACCTTTAATTTGTATACATGTGTAGAGTGATACAAAAGGAGAACAATACATAGACGGTATAATAATTACTCTCTTAATTATTTATTAGATTATATGTAACCATCTCTGACTGCAGAGATGTTTAACAGCTGATAGAATAACTCCATATCAACTGATGGTCGCGACACACAGAACAAAGTTCAATTTACAAACTGCTTACATTTTTTCAGGGTATATTTTCGCAACCTGTATCCTCCTAGTTTTCACCCAGTCTTATGGGTTGCGACTGAGACATGTCGTGGCAGCATGTTATCACCCAAAGCGGGAGAAGGCTAGAGCTGTGTGGCTTTATAATCATATCCTTCGTCGCCGTGGGACTTTCCTCAAGTCTCTTCGCAGATCTCTACGTGGAAAACATCAGACTGAGGCAGCAGAAGAACATGTTGGACTTAGTGCTTGGCTTACGGCAAGGTGTAACTAAACCAATGTTCTATATCCAGGGATAAACCAAGGAGTTTCAAAGCAGGGGACACACCTTCCAGGGCAAAACAATGCAATTATTTGATGATAATTAAGTCAATATTATATGACAAAATAGCTTCCTCAATTACCAAAATACAAATGTCCCATTTTTCTGATATATGATTCTTGAAGGGATTTTATTAGCAGCTGAAAAACTCTGAAAGGGAAGCTGATATTGTATCTTAATTGGCTAAATTTTGTAATAACTTTTGTTAAGTTTTATTCAGGATTAAGCTTTTGGAAATACATTCTTATCAGCAATAGCAATAGATCTAATACAATTATAGCATAATAGCATTTATGATTTTAGGCAGATAAAAATCAGTTAGGCTCGAGCAAACAGAGAGAAACAAAATTATATAGTTTTTCTTAAACATAAATCGCATTTGGTTAATCGAATACATCTGAATAAGTCCACCCTGCAAGTGTTAATGTTTAATTTTTCCTCTTCCAGGAGTCCATTTTGTGGGAAATTTTTGAAGAAACTTGGAATGGCTCCTGGAATACATTGTCTGAGCTGTGGACAGGAAAAGAATCGCTCGACCAAGGAAGGTTTCATCCATTGTGAAAATCGTGGATGCGACGGTAAGCTTAACTTACCCCAACTTTACTATCTCTTGTAATGTTTACTTTTAGTGGCTATCGCCACAAAGTTATATTATAGTTAGTACACCTTTGGAATGCTTCTGGGGGTATGTCCAAATCATGTGATTCATGTTGGGATCTGAGTCAGATCTTCATATTACTGGCCAAAAAGAATTTGGCAAGGCAATTGGGGATTAATATGAATTTAGATTTTTTTTTTTTTTTTGTAAAATGGTTGTAAAAGATTTTTTTATATGAATAATTCGGTTGATAAATTATCGGGCCCCAGTATCCCACTGGGAGAAACAAAAACATAGTTCTCTCTCTCACTATCAACCCTCTCTCCTGTTATAAAAAGTAATTTTCCAACGTTATGCTAAAAGGTGGCTAGAATAAGAACTTGAATAATTAAGAAACCCCTTTCCCTCCCTCCTCCCTTCCCCTCCCGCTGAATGATTCGAGCGTATAATAGTTTAAAAAGCACTCAAGTCGTCATCTTCGATTTGTCATTTTATTGTCCAATATTTCGCCCTTTAGGGGGGGCTTCGTCAGGGACAGTGATCATAATGAAGAAGGTTGCTACTTATATACAATAATGTGTTATACTACGACACAAAATGTGTTGAGAATGTGTAAGAGTAAAATTGATGGGGATTGGAGGAGGGGAATTGATGTGAAATTGAGAATTGAATAAAGGAGTGTTGTTTAATTACTTAGGTTTTAAGTTGATAAAAAAAAATGTAATGTAATGTAATATTTCCAAACCAATTACATTTCCTTCATTCCTTCAATACTATCACTTGGACGGTTGGATCATATCATATATGCCAAAAAGGCTTTGACGAAATATCTGATTTCAAGAATGAATTCTTCTCTTCTAGCTGCCTACTGTGGTGCGTGCTACGCAGACCTAAACAATCTCTGTACTGTGTGCATGAGTCCCGTTGACTATGGCGATAACTCCAATTTTAGTGAAGAAAGGTAAATCTATTTTTGTTAAAGTCTTAGTAAACCTCTTTCGAGATACAAACATTACAAATTCATAAGTACACTGCCTATTTCCTAGTTTTTATAGTTACTTTACTTGGTATTGCCCAACCAGAAATATTCAAAACTTCTTTTCAAACATAAATATATTTACTCCCGCAACCCTATGTGTTGCTCATAAAAATCTAAATTTTAATTCAACTTCCCACGGTAAGTCTCTAAAAATTATAAAATATAGGAACACTTCATAGATATCCTTAATGTTTACCATCATTGGAATCCGTTTGATATCATCTTTTTAGATATGATGATTTTTTTGCGACTTGTGACTCATTTTTCTGTAACACATCACATATATATTTTAAATTTTCTCTTCAGGGATTCCAGCGACTTGGACTTGTACAAGAAGAAAGCAGTGCGCCGTAAAAAGGCGAGCGCAAGCAGCAGTTCAGACAGCAGCAGTTCTGAATCCAGTGATGATCTTGACTATAGTTACCAGGATAAGAAGGACCTTTATGGAAAGTCCTCCAGTGAGTCAGACGCTACCTCCAATAGGAAGACTGGCTCTACCCGCCCACCATTTGTGGGGGTCTCTGTGGATATCTTTGGAAGCACCAGCGAGAGCGAGTCAGGGACTGATTCTTCATCTTCAGCCTCCAATGATGGGTTGTTGGCAGCCAAGAAGCAAACTATTAAAAGGGTGTGATTGATCAATTATGAGAAGTTCGATTTTCAAGACGATTTTTTCTCGGAAATTACAAAGATTATGTGACACTATTGAAAATTATATCATTGTATATGTTATGTAATCTTGGCAGACATAAATTAAATTGTTATTTGGTGTAGGTGTTGGGTGAAAAGAGCTGCCGAACTGGAGAAGAGAACAGCCAGGGGCTGATTTAACAAATTAAGATTCAAAGTGTACATAATTTGCAAAGAAAGTATGTGTCAATTGCGTCCGTTCTACTATATGTATAGAGTACGTTCTGTACCTGGTATATTTACAGGTCTGCTAACTTTTAATCACTATCGGCGGAGGTGAAACTAACCAAACCAAACCAAACCAAAAATCATAGAAAATGGGGTAAATTGATACAAGGTTTGGCAGAAAACAACATATTTCATAAATATAACGGACGATGTATGGGTAGAATTCTGGCAACTGGTAGACATTCTGAAGGGGTGGATATTTAATTAGGCAATATTGAAAGCTACTCAGCACGGATGGGTTCAAATACTGTAAAACATATATTTATCATTTTTATGTCGGTATAGGCCTACTATGTTGGTACACATTTTTGTAGTTCATTACCCAATGACTAGAAATATTGTAACATTTTATTGATTGATATCACAGGTACAGCTCGATAACCAGTATCGTTTTTCGTTTACACTTTGTAAACCCTTTGTAAAATGCCCCTCCCATATCTGATAACATATAAAGGTATAGTGGCTAAAACCATTATAATATTAGGAACCATCCCGCATTGTCGTTAAACTATGATTACTGTAATGAAAGTGAACAAACAACACATTGTTGTTTCATAAGAAAATAACAAAAGACGTTACAGAAGCGAGTAAATTTCCCAGACCAACAATTTTAGTACAAACCTTCCTTGAAATCTGTCTTAGATTAGAACATATATATTTCTGTAACAAATTGTCAGAAGATACACACTGCAACCGCATTATATACCTACACTATAACTGCATTATAAGGCAGATGTAATGCTGCTGTTTTCTGGTGTTCAGTCTTATTAAGCTAGGATTTACATTCAAACAAGGAAGAACGTGCTTCGGATGAACATAGAACATAAAATCGATTGAGAACACACCATGCGTCCTAAAATCGTTATCCTTATCGTGGTAGATATATTATGTACAGAAGTAATAAAGGTCACGAAAAGTTGGTTGTATGGACACTTTTCTAACTATTATAATGTGTGATAAAATTAAATTTTTCACCGACCAGAATTATTGCAAATGAGATATATCACAGGATAATGAGTCACAAGTCGCAAAAATGATACTTTTTTCAAAGTGATTTATTCACAGGAACCCTTGCTCAGGACGTTGTTATCTTTGGGGTACTCATCGCTTCTAGGATTATAAATACATGTACCATATATATTTGTAGACTGTTTATTGAATATATCCATGCATATCTTAGGGATAACCTAGGGGTATATTAACTAAATTTATATACTTTACTATAGTGAGTGACCATTAAGAAATATCACAAACTTTCTTTTTCATGCATACAAAATGTAGAAGTACTTATTCGATGTTCTTAATGTTTACTATCATTGGAATCGGTTTGATCTCATCTTTTCAAATATAATGATATGTCAAAATTCATTTTTTGCGACTTGTGACTCATTTTCCTGGAACACATCACAAATGGTTGATTCATGATTATTTCTTCACCCCACACCCTGTCACGGATTTCAACAACTCTGAGGTCTTTTTAAGTATGTTGCTGGCGTACCACCAACCATTTTGTGAAAGTTTACCAGATGCGTCCTTCACCTCGGTAACCGACGTTTTTTTGCCAGAGAGAGTTTTTGCCAACCACCCAAAACCGTCTTTTAAACCATCGCCAGTCGTAGCGGACGTTGGGAATATATCTTTATTGCAATGGAAAAGGATATGACTTAGCGTAAATTATATACGGTAGTTTAAGTAATGCATGTGGTGCAACAAATTATGTATACTATCAATTTGAATAAGGAATTAATTTATTTATGTTTAAGTTGCTAGTATGTTATTTCCACATCGCCTAAACGTCTCATACGCCAATTGTGTATCATGATTATACTATCATATTAAATTCATATAATAATATTGATAAAAAGTAATAATTTCAGGATATTTATGACAGGTCACACGACCCGGCATTATACTTATATTACTGAATTAAAGGGCAAAACATAGATCATATTTGACTTCAGAGGTGATATATTAAAATAAATACTTACACCATTGCCTATCTCGGAGCTTGTTCAAGCCTAGTTTCTCAGAAATACTAACTGTTGTGATCGCCGCAGGCATAATGTTGTTTGTTGGCCAAGACCAGTAAAGGGGCTTCCCGTAACTCATCTTCAACTAGCATGTCCCACAATAATTCATTGGCTTCATCCATACGCTCCACGTCTGTACTGTCAACGATTAATACAATTGCATCACTCTTGTAATGCCTCAAAAGCGGTCTTGTGTGGGAGAAGTTGATCAAACACCAATATTAAAAGATACAACCTGGGTGAACAAATGAAAACTGCATTAATTGACAATAATTATTTTCTACATGAAAAATGATATTGACCAGCTATATTTTATCAATGATCAAAGAGCCAGTTGGAAGTTTTTATTTTGAAGTTTTGCACAATGCATACAATGAACTGAAATGTAAAATTATCAAAAGGTCTTTGTTTTTAATTTTGGACGGAAATTAAGGATGAAATTACCAATTTACTCCTCAAGCTAACGTCCCATGCAGTGATTTTTACTCCATTGACGTCAATAGTCTCCACGTTGGTAGGTGTGATAGCGAGGGTTGATGCTAAGGGATTAGTCTGTTTTATATAGACCAAGGGAGAATATAATATGATTTTATCAAATGCATTTATATTATAAATTCACCAATCTTGATCCATCACAATTGGAACTAGAGCTAAACTTTATCAATAATCAACGAGCATATCAATGTTAACGTTATATAGGCCTACGGTAGTTACCAGTTGGAAGTTTTGAATTTGAAGTGTGTATGACTTTAACATTGTACATTTTCTGAAAATCTGACCCATATACCTCATATTCCTATACATGTACATTCAAGTTCTCTCCCAAACTCACCCAAACAATAACTGCAGCCGCGCAATCATCCTAGAACTGGTATTAGAGCTGGTATTAGAACTGGTATTAGAGCGAGTGGTATTAGTAGAGTAGGATGCTGCCTACCTAAAACACTCTAGCATAGTCCAATTTTACTCACTTCGTTCATGCACTGATATAATACACCTGTGTAGCCTGGTGTTCTGCATTGAACTAAATCGGAGGGTAATACCCAATATTAGCACCAAAAAAGCTGGGTCACGACCATGAACCAGGGCCCTGAGGGTTTATGGAAGGTAGTGGTAGTGACCGCGAGAGAGGCCAGGGGGTGCCACCAATGCCTTGGAATCAAACAGCTTCCTGCAACATTACAGGATAGGAAGATCCTGCTCGATAGCGGATAAATTGGAACGGTGGGTCTGTGGACAGACTATATATGCTCTGATAACGAAGGCTTCTTCTATAGACACTCGTATAATGATATTCTGATTATTTTGTCATTTAAAAGTTGAAAATTACGGGCGAGAAATCAATTCACAAATCTACTTATAATAAAAACATGGGGATTGCATTGGGAGTTTTGCTATAAATTTGATAAATATTTGAAAGGCATAAATATTTCATGACATCTATTATAAACCGGGGACAATGCTGCCACCTACCCTTCTATACCTACCCTAACCAATTGTTAAAGTGACACATGCCACTGAGCTCCCGATTTGGGGAAAGTTTGCCTGAATTTCAACTATGTTCTAGATTAGTATATTTGTAATGTATACCCTGGAGCATTAATGTAGGAATAACATATATTGTGTGTATTTAAGAGTTTAAAACTCCAATTTCGTAGGGTGCTGGAGTCACCCTACCCAACTGCCAGACACAATTCGGTTGGTGAGGGGAAAGTCCCAGACGCCTCTTATCTTAATGAGTTAAGTGATACCAGCTGGATGGGACAGGGTAGATATGTCACTATGTAACTCCTGCCTCGCTCCTAGTTCACCATGCACTGAGGGCACCACCTTATGGTCAAGTTACTTCTCTCTCAGATTTGAATTCCTCAATGGAATCTCTGCCACATTCTTCGTTAACAAATATCAATTAATCTAAGGAATATATAGAGTTGGTATTCCACACAAATGTTCTTGCTTGTGCAGGTAATCGAAAACTACAAACATATTTCTAAATGACATATAGTCAAACAGTGTCCATAGCCACTTTAACCTGTTGCTATGCATAGATCTACGCGCCACAATGATATGAGCCTCCCACAAATTATATATAGGCCTATGGAGTTAAAAGAAAAATATATTCTAGTTTGTATTGTATGTGCTGAACATTTCTAGTCTATCCCCTTTAACTGCCTTGCATGGGTAATAATACATCAGGAGATTTAGTCCTATTGCAAACTGATGTGGTGAATATTTAAAATATTTGGTAATAAATGGTGGAAAACCGCACCCAAGATGGGCCAAGATGGAAGTTAGTTTACTTTTGAATCATTTATTTTTCTCAACGTTTCGGTCAGTATGACCTTCGTTAAATATTTAACTCTTTACGTCAATAATCGTCAATAATTGACCAACCTATGAAATTAACTTTATACCTTAATTGTTATATCTTAACAAGGAACGTTCCTATCAATACATTATCATATAGGCCTAATACGCGCGATCCGCGCTGTAGCCTCACATAGGCCTATACAGCATTCGTTTGCGATCGATAGCAAGTATACCGGACCGAATATTGGTTGCCATTCTAGCTGGTTGTGCGTGCTCAAACAAACAGACTGTAGAGCAGTCTTTGATTACACACATATTTATAGCCGTACATAGGCTTTAGTTATATATTGCATACCCAACAGTGAGGATCACACAGACTCACAGTACAGACGCAAAGGTAGGCTACAACATGCAAGAAAGTGCAGAGAAGATAATCTCGCGCTTGAGCAGACTGGAAGATATCCTTCTTCAGTTAGATAGGAACACACGAGATAGCGATCATGATGTTCGGCCTATTAAAAGGACAGAAATCGATGGAAAGCAGGTGAGCGTGGATTCTCTCATATGTTAAGAGCCATTCAGAATGCATGACAAGTTCTCCCATTATCGCTAGCTTTCGTCCTAGGGCTAGGCCATTCATTTAAGCTTTGTTTGGCAGGCTTGCCGCTTTAAATTAGCAGAGCTATACATACAATTTGATGGATAGCTCAGCTGATATTTAGTGAAAGTATATATTCAATAATTCTTTTCTTAAATATATAATATGTTAGAATATAAAGTTGAGATATAATTTGTGTTATTAGAATATTGTTCATGTATTGTTCTCACATTTATAATTATCAGTGTAATTGTACTAAGATTGGTTTGTTAGATTATCTGTGAGAGATCAAGTAGCTATATAGCCTAATACTAAGATTTCTGACCTTCATTTCAATGGGATATTGAATTATGTGTGATGCTTTTAATGAATAAAATGGGAGTAATAAAAGGCTCCAGAAAACGTACAAATATGTATCTAATGTAAAGTGAGATACCTCTATTGAAATTGCCATTGCAGAGAAATAGTATCAATCTACATCCAATTCAAATGTACATGTGTATATATAAATGTATAATTCTTATATTTAGTTTTCCTGGATATATACATATCAAATTCGCTTCAAGATGACTTCGATTATTACTACGATCACATTCAACATGCCCGTGTTAATAGCATAATTGGAGTATCAAAACTTTTATGATTTTTTAAAATTTTCCTAGTGGGTTTTCATACCATTATAGGTGAAGTTAAAATCAAGAGAGAATAAATTAAAAATGGTGAAGGGTAGCCTATGATACTGATTGCCCTCTCCCACCTTAATGATAGAATAATATACTTTTATCTCTTAAAGTGTGAAATCCTTTCAGAAATTATCAGTACGCCTTCTCCAGAAATATTCCATTGAATGGGGGCCCCATCCATGGTACTTATAATAGATTTCTTAGAGATAGAATAGATTAGAATCCTATGCCAACCCTATGAATCGTGCGATTTGGTGCTACATCCAATGTCCCTTGAGCTAAGCCTCTTATGTTAAAAGGTCTCTTATCTATATGGATATCAGATTGTAAATATAAATAAGACAAATAATGTGTTTTTCTATTCTATTCTATTCATCCGTTTCTGAGATCAAGTGTTAACCCAAATGATGAAATACCCATGCATTATAGCCTATGCATGCATAGCTAATATATGTACACTCGTCTGGAAAGATTCTAACTCACGATATTCTTTTTTTATAGATTACAGTTTATATACGCTGCAACATCATACAAGTGGGAGAAATACGCAATGTGGAACAAGAATACACCGCTCAATATTATCTTTCAGCAAGATATTTAGAACCTATGATTCCTCCTGGTCAATGCGCTGATGTGAGTTCACCCTTTATGCAAAAGGCCTGTTAATTTATTCTATTGTCGCCTTGACCAAAAGCGCCCAAAAGATGGCAGCACTAGTTGCCGTCTCGGGAACTCTCCTGAGAGCATGCGCAGGCGCCCCAAACCCACAGGGTCGGGACAAGGTAGGAGAGAGGTTGCCGGTTTATTGCATCTAACTTTTAAAAAACCCATGTGACGAACAATTCCAGTCCCGGAATCCTCATCCCCTTCCTATAATACTACTGCTCATATAAGGCCGTTGTCAACAGAGCTGTAGAATCAACGATTTCGGCCACTTTCCACCACTACACATGGTTTGGCCCGATCGAGTCACTAGCAAAGTTCAACCTCTCTGCTACTACCAATTCCGTAGCTCAGTGGCTAGAGCACTGGACTGCAGGTGTGAAGGTTGAGTGTTCAAACCTCGCCCGGGTCCGTCAGCTTTTTTTTATCATCCTCTACTTGTTGGGCCGTGTAGAGCTGTCTCTACACGGCCTGGACGGGACGGAGGCGGGGACGGAGGGTGGGTTTGCACTGGGTGCTGGGGGACGGGGAAGGCTGGTGATTTGAAAAACAAAATATCCATAATAATGTTTCACTGTGTGCTAAGAAAAACGGCCTAAATATATCCAAATAACATTCGCAAAGCGCCGACTAGCAGCTGCCACTCACTGGATAGATGATTTGCCCCATATACTGTATGATCCAACAATGTATATTATGTACATGCTAAAATTAATGTTAAGGATCAAAAGGTATAAAAACTGGGGGTCCATGTCACTTGCCCCTGGTAAAAAGAAATTAATGTACATGTCTTTAAGGCAATATTTAGGTAAAACGGCCAAAATTACACTGCCACATGCACTTGTATGTATTGATTAAAGGGCTAGGGAAGTTGCTACATTTGTGGACCTAAATGTGACCCGTTTTAGGAAGATGTGTCATAAAGTGCAAAATGTGGATTTTGAGATATCATCGATCATATTTGAAAGGATGAGATCAAGCTGATTCCAATGATAGTAAACACTAGGACAGCTAATAAGTATTTCTATATATTCTCTTGGCTTTGCTTCCCATTATCTCATTAGCCATTAACATAATATTAGCACATATACGAACTCTGGAATGGCGATTTGGGCTAATAAACCCGAGGTTTATTCCTCCCTACACATGGACATTAATGAGCATATGTATAATTAATGTTACGAAGAAGCAGACAATAAATATGATAAATACAAATATGTATGTATACATTCAAGACAAAAAGTGCGACTGCTCTAGTCGGGGGAGAACGGCCGTTGGGCCTTCGACGTCAGTGGAACGGCAATGACGCACCGTCTCCAGGGTCCAGTCTCTAAGGAGATATAGTCGCTGACGCCGATGGGTCAGCTGTCCATTTTAAGTTTGATATTTTGTATTTTTAAAAAAAGTTTGCAATGTTTCTAGATGGGTAATTACCAGTAAAATGTCCCGAAATTTGTTACATACTAGTATATTCATATGACTATTTCAATAGAGAGATCTTCTGAACAAAAACACTTTGAAAAATATCACTTTTGCGACTTGTGACTCATTTTCCTGTAACACATCACAAACAGATATCTATAAGGGTGCATGTCTGGTTCCACATGAATGAGCAGGGCTGACCCCTGGCTCCCCTCTGCGAGTTGGTGGAATATTTATTTGCCTTACATACATATAGAACTATTGATAATTCATGCATAATTAATAAAGGAATGGTTTATTCATGAGACATATGATATTCTTACGTATGGTTACGCAATGATAATTAATATACAAATGTGATATTTGTAGTCGTGACAAGTATCAACAAATTTTGCCTTTGATAAAATAATTATAATACTGTAAACGTATTTATTTTCACGCAGATAAATTTTCGCGCACTAAGTACATAGACACCTTTTCGCGCGAATTTAAATTCGCGCAGCAAGGGAGTCTCACACTTTGTTTATGTAATAATTATACCTTTCGCGCAGTATTTATTTTCGCGCACAAAGGTGGGTGCGCGAAAATAGCGAAAATAAATACTGTGCGAACATTAATACGTTTACAGTACTATTATATGTTCTTAATTGTAGGACATAAACTGGGAAGAACATTGGGACCCGCGACTTGAATTTCCAAATTTAGTCGACATGCGAAAAATGGTGAAGAAAGTTTACTTTAATGAAGAACTAAGTGACGAGCGAGGTTCAATGGTAGTCAAAAGTAAGTCGATAACAGCTTTATTACTTCAAACTGATCTTTCAGCCCCAGAATCTGGCAGCTACAGGAAAATTTTATTCAGGCTTTTATGTTAGCTTATGTTGTTTGATCTTAATTGTAATGTCAGTAAGTGAATAACCCTGTGAAGTTTGGAAGATCAGATGTTTGTATGTTTGTAAATACTAATGACATTATGATGTCAGCTTCTCCATAGCGTGGTTGAAAGTGTAACCACTTTATTACATTTCGCATCGATATACGGAATACAACTCAAATCACCTTTTATTTAAATAAATTCTCTTCATTCATATAGGAAAAAGCTTTTATCTTCAGTTATTATTAGTTTACTGTACTTTGACTTGATTCATTCTTTAATGGTATTAGAATGTGGACATAAAAGTTTTCACATAACGTATATTATAGTCATTGTCATTTGTAATTTCAGGTTATAGGATTATTGGAACATTCAAAGAAAGGCTTGAGTTGAATGATTTTCCATTCGATTCACAAGTAAGTATAGATCTACTGTTTGTATGTCTTCCCGTCCATTTTCTCAATAAGTTAATGTAAAAATTATGGAAAGTGGGATGCATATAACCGAAATCTACTCATACGTTTTTAAATGAGTAGATGAACAGAATACATTTTATATGTTAGTGAAAATGATATAACAACGATTGCAAAATCACCATAATTTATTGTATAGAACTTTTTCATTTATGGATACTTCGCAGAAGATTGGGCCAATTTCTGTAATTGTTGACATAAGGAATAGAAGTTCAATATACATGTAGTTATAAATATATATTTTATTATGGTTGATGTTTATGTTATTGTCCATTGTTAATGACGTCAATTGATGAATGATTATAGGATATATTTTCTCTAACAGGCATTAAATCTGGTGATTAAGTCAGACTGGCCAGGGAACGATATTAAGTTTGAAAGGGATGAGATGATTAAAGATAGCCTCAACATAACAGACTTCGTCGGTAAGTCCTACACTATGATTTATTACTACACACAATGTATCTAGTATAGCTCTAGAAAGATGTAAATATAGGAATGAAACCTACAAACGACAATCCGGTTTGTTTTGTCTCTTATTTATTTTTCCCACCGCGTATCGACATGTTGGTTGTCTTCATCAGGGTTACCTGATACAGAAAAATGTTTAGAAAGTCGTATTTCACGTGAAAATTTCGTTTTCATCCCCAACTGATCGAAGCTAATATTCGAACCGCCACTATCAGGAATAGTATCAGTTGTAAGTTGTAACAAAAAGGCAGTAAAAGTAAAGAATAGCTAGATATTGTTCTGATGAACACCTCGTAATTGGAATGTCGATTAAAGGTTCGATAACGGAGGTATCTTAAAAAGTAGAAAGGATACTTAGGCCTACGGGTTTTTCGCTGATACTTTAACTCTAGAGATATAGAGCGCACGTGCCGCGGTTTTATGCAGTTAAATGGAAATCTTGGTTCCTCAAGGCTATTAATTCCCAAGCATGAGAATTTACTCCAATGGCAAGATAATATAATTAAGGGATGTGCAACAATGACCATCGGCAAAAGCTCTGAGCCTTTCCATATTAATGTTATACAAGACCATACCTCATAAAACTGACTAATCTACCTTTGATAAGTCAATAGATTATCCGGATAGATTATACAGTTGACATGCATTAAATCCGGACATCCTGCCACGGTCCGTCAAAACACATCGAATGTAAAAATTACAATAAAAAAGCGAGTGCAGTAAACGCATGTGTTTCTTCCCTCAACGATATTTATCAGTTGAATTAAATATTATATTGTTGTTTCTCCAAAATCGAGGACCGGAAAATGTGCGTACACAATATATCTACAAATTCAAGTGAATATCACTAATAAATTTCAAGTCGCAGGTGATAATTATTCACCTCCAGCAATCATATCCTAATATAAGATTAATCGCCCATATTTGTGAAAGAGAGGGCAGCTGGTACTGCCAGTGCACATCATTGGCGCTGTGGTCAGCCACCGTCGACGGTACTTTCCTGAAAATGACCATGGCGATAAACTGTAAACACTAGATGGCAGCATTTGTCGAATGGCAGGTTCCACAGCAGCGGTTCCACATGTAGCTAGGGGATCTAGGGCCTATGATCGGTAGGGATCAAAAATAAAGTATTATTGAATGATTGATGTAGATAAGCGACAATCTCCGATCAAGTAAAGACACATGCAGCTTTTTGTATTTTGATTTTTTAATTCCATAAAGTAGGCTAGGCATTACCCTATGCGATATGTTTGGCAGTGTAATTTTGTCCGTTTTACCTAAGTATTGCCTAAAAGACATGCTATTCATATTCATTCCATGAGGGAGAATTTGAAAAAAGACACTCGATACTTTCTAGAGCGCCCCTCCCCCCCCCCCCCCCCCCACCGCCGCCTGCACCCCGGCGCGAATGGGCCAGCCAAATGAAACAATAATATAAGAATCGGCCGAGGGGATAACAAGAACTAAAATGTATATATATTCACTTGAAACTTAAGCAAAAAATCAAAGCTGCATTCTAAGCTAATTTCGATGTAGAAAAAGGCCTATTCATTTCCTGCTCTGAGAGATATGAGGAAATATTCTTTGCTTGATTTTTAGGTAAGAATTCCTTTACTCGTAAGATACAGACACCAGCTAGCATAAGTCTGAAATATCTTTATACCATTGGGCATTCTTATTTACGCTAACTGTATTTATCTTATTTTCTGTTTTTAATGTTTAGATTCACAGACTTGGGATTTATTGCCGCATGTGATTGCTCGACCCGTAGAAGTACAGAAGGATGTGACAGGTTCGCATAGGAAATATCCAACATACGTTGTAACTTGCAATGTTGTGAGAAGAGTTGGGTATTATTTCTGGAATATTGCACTTGTAATGGTAGGTATATATTGTGTCTTAGTTTAGTCAAATTGATATAGACCAGTTTGCTTTCCACAACTATAGGACTCACATAGGGCCATCACCCAAAGATATATAATTTTATAATTTTAGACAGTGGTTAAATTTTGTATTGTGCATTCTAAATCACCTTCAAAACGATATTTCGGGAGCGAGGCATTGTGCTAACAAGAAATAATTATTTCTGTAACGAGAACTAACTTTTAAGTAGCTATACAGTATAATTCGATTTTGAGCTTAAGACGTTCTGTAATGACCCTCTGAATAGTTGGGGAGGAGAAGCAAGAACAACCAGAACAAGTCTAGATTACATTTACTCTGTTTAATAGAATAACAGCAGACGATGTTACAAAAAGGATCACACAACCCGAAGGGTGTGGAATTGGTATAAAAGGTAGTATAGAGGAAGTAATAATATAATATGGTATACTAGAACAAGATGCCACCTTGTGGTAGTTAAATAGAAAAAACATTTGCGCAGATAAATGCGCATAAAATGAACAACGCTAAGAAGTATATGGAAAGTAGACATAATGTATGGCATTACACTTCGAATAAAGTAGGCTAGTCATTTAAAAGACATGTACCCTAGTTCAGGTGTGGAAATGTGTGACTCCTAGCAAATATTTCCCATTTATACTAGCCCTACTCCTGCCTCTGCCTCTCATGAATCCACATCGTCCTCGTATATTCCCCCCCCCCCCCCCCTTCAAGGGATGTCTCCTCTTCCCTGTTCGCAGAGGATCACAATGTTAATCACCACAGATATCACGTTTCTTGATACATCTCTTAATCGGGAAAAATTAACTCGTAGTTTTACTTTCAATTGATACAGTTTTTGTTCTAGCTCAGCCTTAATTTGAAATAATTCTTTCCAGGGTTTCATCATGTCATTGACGTTTGCTTCATTTGCTGTGCCCATCACAGAAACTGGTGACAGGCTTGGCGTTACAGTAACACTCCTTCTTACTGCCGTAGCATTCAAATTCGTCGTTTCGCAAAACTTACCCACTATTTCATACCTGACACTCCTGGTAAGATATCATGGCATCTGATTATTTTATTGCTTCTGTAACCAAACATTTACCTAGCCCGAGCTTATCGCTCCTTTTCGTGTATTAATGTGACAAATCCACTATGACCTTAATTGATTCTGACGATAATTATATTAAATTGCCCATGGTCACATTATTTAGCACGACGTGATAAATCCCGTCCCACTGTGATAAACAAACAGTTTAACGCTGTTTGTAGCATGAATACATGTACATAGGTTCAAGACAGTGTATTAAATATATCTGTGCATATCGTAGGTCATCGTATAGAGTATATTGAGCTACTTTACTAGTCAATGTTCCCTCGGAAATATTGCAAACTTCTTTTTCAAAAATAAAAATATCAAACTTATAGAAATACTTATTAGATGTACTGTTTACTATCACGGGAATCGACTTGATCTCATCTTTTCACATATGATGATATCTCAAAATCCATTTTTTTGCGATTTGTGACTCGTTTTCCTGAAGCACATCACATATTCACAGTATCGGTCTTTTCCAGGATGTTTACGTTCTGGTCTGCATGGGCATACAAGTGTTCATCGCTGTCCAAAATTCAGTGTCTGCTATTTGGACCGATGCTTCACAAGCAGAGACTGGGAAAATGTTTGATATGATAACAGGAGTCGTCTTAGCTGCTATAGTATTTATATTCCATGTGATCTTCCTAATTATTTGTCTGGTTAAAGTAAGTTGTCCACTTTATTGATACGTTTACCCTATTAATTCTGATAAACGTGTTCACTCATCCTTAAGATAAAATGGTGACACGAGTATCAATTGGTTTCAATGAAACTTGTCTCCTAATTTCAATAAAATATTGGGTGAGGAACATTGATTATTTTATTATAATTTATTATTTTTTAATGCATTACACATATACATTCATGCTAGTCATGTTATATTAAAGTTTGAAACCCTTGTTTGATATAGATCAATGTGCGAGACAAGGTTCTTAACGAACATACGAAAAAATACAACGACCTCTGCGCCAAAATCAATGAAGACTTTCAGGAAAGGCAAAGGAAAAAAGATGAGAGCAATGGCAAGGTAAGTGAAATCACTCTCTACAATTGCTTTTTTTTTAAATTACAAATCTGATTCCGTTTTTCAAAAAGAATATCGTGCTTGGCCCAACCAAACGTGGATGTTGAATTACTTTTGCAGGTATTGGATATACAGTAAACAAATTCAAATGCCTCTTAGTGACCATATGCGGGTCAGATTTTCAGAAAATGTACAATTCAACTTCTCCAATCTTCTCAAATAACCCACATTTCAGACGAAAATAAAGTTCAAAATACAGTTCAACCTAACCAGACAGATTGCTACAATCAATGCAATGCCGAATATTCTCGAATTTATCAAGTATTGACCAAATTGCAGCCTACTTTTGAAGAATTTACTAAATGTGTAGAGCTGCCAATTGTACATTTTCTGAAAATCTGGCCCATGTATTAGATACGTTTTACAGCTGCATGGAGAAAGGAGTCAATCTAATCATATACCATCATCATACATTATTTACATAAGCAGTTTACATAATTTGGACATACGGCTATACTTGAATCAAGTTGTCAGCACGGATCCATTTATTCATTAAGACTAATGTATGACCATGTGGTGTTGTTTCAGGAATTGACCACAATTATCTAGATGAATCGGGTGCAATTAAGACGTGGTAACAAACCAGAATATACGATATTCCAATCATATCTTAATCAGTCATGAAACGCTATCTCTGTTCCACACCATTCACATTATTTTGCTTCCTTCTTTGTAGTAATTTCATGTTTCATTGTCATGAATTTATAGTCCGCGAGTCACAAAATCTGTCAAAATAAGACACCATGTATCAATTTCTCCTAAAAGCGAATATGATTACTTGATACTCAAAATCATGCGTATTAGTCGGCTTATATGTGATGTGTTTCAGGAAAATGAGTCATAAGTCGCAAAAATAATATTTTTCAAAGTGTTTATTTTACAAAATCACTTTATCGGAATGTTCTGATTTTCGGAGACCTTATCACTTATATATAGATCTATTGATGTATCAACTTTCAGGACAATCTATGTAATATATCCTTTCCTTTTAAAGGTCCTCATATGGACTATATTTTATGGAAGACCATTTACCCATCAACCGATGTCAAATATCCGAATCGGATGCCGAAATCAGATGCCCGACACCGTACCGAACCGAACCGAACTGAAACCCGAACCCATACCGAACCCCGTATTTACACTACGCCATACTAAAGCATAGCGAACAACTCTCACCGAAAACAAACAATTCGGAAATATTTTCTTTTGTTCGGCCTCATTTCGGCATCGGTTCGGTATTTGCCCAAAATCACCGAGATTTATAACTTCGCAAAACTGCCGATATCCGAACCGAACCGTAAAGTAAAGTAAAAAATTCGCTAAAATTGATTCGGCCCATCAATTAAATCGGATCAACTCGGCATAAACTCGGGAATTTATACATAAAATTCGGTTAGAACTCGGCACTACATCCGAATTTCGGAACCCGTGAAGATGTGTAAAAGATCCCTGACGTATGTGACGATATTTTGGTTGATATATATGAGTAATTCTCCCAAACAGACAGTATTTGATTTCAGAAGGCCATTTTTTAAGAAAAATTAAATTCGTTGAATCTCTACAATCTTTGGTGTACATATAGTGGGGAATATCAGCATAGGTGAAGTTTGGGAAGGCTGGGCCAATATTTCGATTCCTACACCTATGATTCATGCATGGCGTTTCCTCTATTTTCCCTATTATTTTGCCTTATTTCGGCCTCATTATGCCCGATTTATCAAATGATTTAGTGTAAAATGAGATATATTACTCACTAATTCGTCTAGCAATATTAAATGACAAAATAACAGCTAGGAAATTGATGATGGCCGCCAACATAGGACCTGGTTGTAACCAAAGCTTGAATACCTTTTTGTCATAATATCAGTTTTATTTCTATACAATAACTGTGCTTAATATAGAAGGCTCTCTATATTTCTATTAATTATGGTGTAACGGCGACGCTATGGCGTAACGGCGACATTGGTAACAAGCTCTCCTGAACTTAACATCAATATTTAATCATATTTATATTTTTCACCTTTTTCAAGCAGGCATGAATGATTATAAGAAAGGTCGAAATTACATGAAAATGTTTTTAAAATACCAGATGCACAAGAATGAATAATATTCAATTATTTTTTAATTCAACATTTTTATTCAGAAAGTATAATAAAAAAAAATAGTCGCAAAAGAGATGGTATTAATTTAGTGAATCAATCTTTCCTCACGAACTTTTGTTGATTGGATACAATTTGTATAGCTTAGCTGAAAGTTCGGTTCGGTTCGGTTCGGTTCGGTTCGGTTCGGTAATTTGCCGAGGTGATACCGAAGAGAATGTAATTACGGCCGAAATTCGGCCGAAATTCGGCCGAATTGTTCCGATTCGGAGACCCGAATTTCGGTTGATGGGTAAAAGGTCTTCCATAATATTTAGTTACTTTACTGTTTACTACCCGGCAGAAATATGGCAAACTTTTTTTTTTCCAAAATAAAAATATCAAACTTAAAATCTAGAAATACTTATAAGATTATTAGACTGTTTACTATCATTGGAATCAGCTTGATCTCATCTTTTCAAATATAATGGTATCTCAAAATGTATTTTTTGCGACTTATGACTCATTTTCCTGAAACACATTACATATAATTAAAATGCTTTAATGCATGCTATTACTTTTCTGCAACTTTTCTGCAACTGTTGTAAAGGGATGAAGATGGGTCAGAAGAATCGAATCAACCTGTCTTGTGGAAAGGGCGTAGTTAATGTCTTTATACCAAGGGTGCCTTCATTTATTCAATTTATATGACATTGTAAATGCAGAACCGATAAGAAGCGACCAGTATTGAAATAGTCTAAAAATTTAATGGTGTAATGTTTAAGCAAACATTTTGTTATTAGTGTATGAAATACAATAACCATTCCAAAGCAGAGGTTGGTATAACAAACCATATGAACTCTGAAAAACTTAAGTCATCGGGAGGCTGATAACATGGTGCTGACGCTTTAAATAATTATGTTTAATATTGTTTTTTCATATTCCTCACTGTGTGAAAATCTTATTTACACCTTCTATCTTTCCAGAAAAAGCCGAAACGAAACCAAATCGGAATTGATTGAGATTGGAGGATGATCTATATATCAACGCCTGTAGCAATGCTTTCTATAATTTATATTCCATGTATTTTTTATAAATAAACAAGTAAATCCAAATCACTGTTGCAGATTCTTTGTCCTGTAATGTGGGTATAGCACTATTGATAATTTACGATTTTGTGGGTTTAAATTATACCAAATAAATCAATATTTATTGAAGAGAGGTTAGGATAATCGATATTGCTTATGCAGACAATGATTAGGAATAATTCGCACATCGGGAAGAGGTATAAGAATGTCTCGGATATGACGATCTTAAACAGCACTGAAACAACAAATGCTAGATTTGCAGAAACAAATGCAGACTATAGATATGTTCTACTTTTTGTTCCATTCGTTTCCGACACATCTAAAAGTCATTTGACCAACATTTTGGAAGATTTTGTCCCATTGTATTTGTTACAGAGCTTTTAAAACGCCCTAATTTGTATTTGGAGGACCCGCCCAAATCCGTTCCCATGATGACTTCACATATTATTGCTCACCGGTGGCGGTTTTGCCTTGGTTGATACCACGTCCAAATCGTGCTGATAAACATATGAGTAGCAGAATATTTCATGCCAAATTGGGGGTAAAAACTGGAATACTGAGTAGGTTGGCCCACACAGTCAAGATTTCTTCTGAGATTCTGTTGTTCGATTTCGCATGAGAAAGTGATGACCAGCTAGATAATACCGTTTTATAACTAATGTCGGAAATTGTAATATTATTAACTTTAAAACCTATGCTATGTATAATCAAAATGATCTAATGAATAATGTAAATTGTTTTTTTAAATTTCAAGAGTCTGTGAGAATATCAATGTAACCATCGAAACCAGCTCAATATAATTTCTTTAAAAACAAAATAACATACATATATTTTGAGCATAAATGGTATGCGATGTGTCACAAGAAGAAGTCAATACTTCGACAAGATTTTGTCGACAGTGGCCACACCACTTAAACATCACACATCTCTATAGATGCTCAGCATGCAGAGTTCAGTGCACTTCCAACTAAAATATCTTCTCTCAATTGAATAAGACGGCATAACATTGTCTAATCGATTCTACATTATCCTAAATATGAATGCATAGGGTATACATGTGCCCAGTTACTACTTTTCTCACTGGGTCTTTAATGCTAGTGGCATTTCAAATGATGCTCCATAGGTACTGTATGAGCACCCTTGTTGCTTAGTTACCATTGTTACTGGGGCCGGCCAACGTCTAATAGTGTGAGCTACTGTTGTCAGGATAATAGGGGTCGCCCAAGTAAAGAAATTTGCACTTGTACAATTAACGATTTTTATTGGAGCTTTTTTCTTCTTGACATGCACCGATAAGTAAATTATTACACCCCTGTGCTGCAGTTGCCTATACCTTCAGCATTGTATGTCACACTTGGTCAAGGTGGTGCATAACATATATATTATGTCACCCTTGGCGCATACAACAAGTAGGTCCGCCAAAAACTTTTCTATTTTCATTTATTTCTATTTTTTATTCACTAATGGGGTGTAATAAATATGGAACAAAGCTCGGGGGAAGTCTGTACACTTGTTGGTGACCTCGGGAGTGCGGAAGATCTCGGGCTAACGCCCTCTAACTTCCCGCACTCCCTCGGTCAATAACAAGTGTACAGACTTCCCTCTTGCTATGTTCCATCTATTTATCTACATGTCTGTAACTAGATATCAGAGGTCACATGAATGTAGTTAAAAGATTTATTTTATTTTATTATTATACATAATTTGATATGCATTCGCCCTACCTTCTACCTTAATATCATCTGAAACTATAGGCATAACAATATTATCCTTTCCTATAGCCTACTTGCCCTTAGTGCGATACACAAGATGGTCTCTGGCACTCCCATGCTATTTTACTGCTATCTATCTCTTACGTTATGTTAATCTCTATTGTAATCCATACTGCTAATAACAGAGTAAAATGAAATTACTCCCTGTGGCAAAGCAAAAGTGGAATCTTGCAAGATGTATATAAACATGATTGTATACTCTATCTATTTCCTTTTATTACATTGTTTTTCATCTCAGAACATGCTCATGTTAATACATCTTATTCAAACTATATGCTAACACAATGTAGCAAAATACCTCTTGTGGCAAAGCAGAAATCTCAAAGGTTACAGAACTAACTCACTATGTAACATCTAGTATTTTTTAAGAAGATCAGAAAACAAAATCACAATCACTCCACCATAAAAGGTCTGAGTGGCAAGTGATTATTTTTAATATCATTTTTCATTTATTTTCTCCTGATCTTTTCTATATCGATAAACACCCAAATTGTATAAAACTTTCAACTACTACATTGTGTAAATATGGCAAATCTTAGATTAGAAATATGTATAACAGTGATTCAAAGCGTCTTGGATCAGAAGAGAAACCCCGAGCAAAGTTGTAAGAGGTGCCTCTTCAATAAACATCTCAGTCTCAGTTCGATTTAGTGTCAATTGCCATAGGACTTCTTCATTCACATTTCTTATTTTAGTATGAGAAACACCACACCAAGACACCGAGAATGCCGCATATAATAAAATTATCCCATGCATAATGATCGATTTCTACTTTAGTTCGTGAGTTGAAAGATGTTTGAAAGGCTCGTTTTAGCTCGCTGTTATGAAGAATGCAGTGTGTACAATGATGTTTCTATTCTAAATCAGACAATAGATAATACCATTGGACCATGCATATCTCATTTTGATTAAGCCATACTTAAGTTATAAATATGGGCCCGATGGAACAGTTCTCTACGCTATGCCAGTAAAATGCATAAAATAAACGCATTAAGCCCATTAAACGCATTAGGAAAGTGATCGATCAAGCTATAGGTTTGAAGGAGATTCATGTTTTCTTCAAAATGTGAGTCCATTATATTTTATCATGCAAATATTAATAACTCAATTTAAAAGTAAAATACAATAATACTTTTGAAATGATGCTTTCTTCGGATGTCACAACAAAAATAATTTATTACATACTTCAAAGATTACCGGTTTAAACTGATTTAATATATATCTGGATTCAAGGGACTGAATAATTATTTTAAGCTTCTGGGAAATCTTAACATCAATGCATATTTGGCGTGATTCCTCTTTGGGAGGGGAATACAATTGTTGCGTTTGATATAGAAATATAGCCCGTATATCCCATATATATAATATATGTTTACATGTATATTAATTTGTGGTCATGATATTACTTGGTGAGGTCAAATCATACACAGGGAGCGTATTGATTAGCAAGAGAAAGAGACTGGGGTATCCAGAATTCGGCGGTCAGAAAACGGTGAAAAGGGGAATATATAGGCTTTACAAAGGGACACGGAAGCCAAGCCACATGATAACAAAGACATAGACGAGAAAGACATCTCCACTCGGCTAGGTAAAATGTATTTATCACCTGGCTTTGTCGACAATGTAATTATCCACCTTCTCGATCAATGATATATCATTGGTCTCTCCTCGACCTTGCCGCCTGTCAAGGTCTTATTAGTTTCTCTGCAATCATTGTGCCCTTCCTACATGCGTGAAATAAAAGGATTTAAACGTGGAGAACAGCTTGTGGGATAATTCCCTGAAAGCACTCCTGTGTTTTTGGATTTCATGGAACTCGTAGGAGTATAAGCTGCCTGGAAGGCTGTACCTCCTTCATCTTCTCAAGAGTGTCTGTCAATAAGTGTGAAAAAAATGGTTGCATTTATTTTCAATTTACAGGCTTTCATTGAATACGACCTCATCTTTATAATTCCAGTCATTTTGGTTTCAAACAGTGCATTTAATTTATAGAAATTAAATTAAACATACTGGAAGTCTTAATCTGCAGTTCAGTTTATAAAAAAAAACAACCTATGACTAATAAATTCAATAATAGTATGGTTTGCCTAACACATAGTTTATGTGTGTATAAAGAAATCCCATAGATTGAATATATATTTGTAGCCAGGAAGAAAATTAAACGAATAAATTGAAAACAAAAAGGTACAATATAATACCAAGGTACCATCAAGATATTTCCACCACGTCGAATAGAAATGCCAGTTGACGTATTAATAAAGGAGGTGCATGTATACATCTACGGTACTCTTTTATCTAAATCCTGCTATTCTATATTTAAGCGTGCATTCAAAAACATTGGTTACAAATAATAGATAAACGGACTTCTCTATTGATAGCGTGGTGGTCTACCTTTGCGTATGTCTGAAACTTCACACTGCATGGGATTCCGATGAATAAATCCTCATATTTGATCGTCTTCTTCTTCTTCATAATGTAGTGTATTTGTATGGGTAAAAAACGCAGGAAGAGCTTCATATAGTTCAAGACCATGTGCTAACTCATAGTTATTCATTGAAAATGGAGCTGCATGGTGATTAGTTGACCCTGACCACCTTTCCCCATTTAAAGATGACATGGTCAAGATAATTTCCGCCCTTGCACAGACATACAATCCTAGCAGCGGAAGTGACTGTATGCTGGTCATTGCCATTGAGATATTACTTATTCCTCTTGATCTGTATCTTCACAACATCCCTTTTCAGGTTCACAGCTTCATCCAAAATCTTACTGGTCTCTAGCATGAAATACTTCTTCTAGGTGACCTTTTCGTCGAAAAAAAATGTGCCATTTGAAATTGAAAATTGAAAATTAACTTTATTTGGCATTAAATGCAGCTAGGCTCCACCAGACCGCATGCTTATTGCGGCTAATATATGCGCATTTAGTTATTGTCATATATATATAATATATATATGTATACTATTATAACTATCCTATATTGCACACACTATCAAGATTGTCTTTTGACCATCTCCGTTTGTTATTATATTCGGAATGAGAATGCACTACAGAATGCAACCGCAACGACTGCAGAGGGAAAAAATGGAAAACAGTTTGATTTGCGATTTTTACAGGAAACTCAGTTACCCCTCATTTTAAGCTTTGCATCCGATAAGAACATCAGAAAGAATCTTTTGCTGATGTTGTCATTAGTTGCAATTATTTAATTTGCCAAAGTGTAGGGGCCTGTTATTGGCTTAAGTGGAAGTACGCTGCTACCTATCTGTACGCGCTAGTACGATTTGTCACCAACTATTGATTCTTTGAGACAAGGTTGCACAGGCTCAGGATTAGGATTATGGACATTGCAGTAGTTAATCCAGGATTATAGCTAATCATCTGGAGGAGGTCAGATGTTCTATAGTGATTCTAAAAATTGATATGCGCGTGTGCATGACAGTGCTTCGATCAGCCATATTTGCATTTGATTATATATGCCATATCATCAAGTTGCTATGCATGGTATATCTCTGGAAGTAGAATGGATTGAATCCCTATTTCAATGGCTAATTTTGATTGAAGATGTACACTAGACACAACCTGACTGGATGGGGTTAAAAGAAGATACACCGTCAACGATACATCTTTTAATTCAAAGCATTTGTCTACATCTATTTACTTTTATAAAGCAGTAAGCATAATTTCTTGTTGAAAAATATTACCCAGACATTGTAATGATTTATATACACAATTCCTTTCCACTAATCCAAGGATATGGATCTATTCTGTAATCGTAACACAACTATATCGCCATATTGCCAGAACATTTATGGCAGAGGTTGATGGAATATGATAATTAATTAAGTAAATAGGATTGTCAGGTTCACTGATAATGATTATACTTTAACATTATGAGGTATAACCGATAAGGCCACCATTGACGCCTTTTTACACCCACATGTTCTGCAGAATCTGAGCCTCAAAATCCCTGAGAGAAGGGAAGCACTCTAATTGATTACCCGAATAGCAATGGCCTAAGGGGCCTATAGTCAGAGATGTACGTTATAGTGTTATATTGATAAAACCTCTCCTCAGCCCCTCTCTCTCCCCTGTCCTTCCTCTCTCTCCTACAGTGGCTGCCGGCCCAACTAAGGGGCAGAAGTCCGATAATATGCAGCAAGAAGCAAAGGTTTGTGTCACGATCACAGACTTACTTTAAAATCTACTTCAGACATGCATTGGACCTAGCTTCGCCAGATCTCAACAAGCTAGACTCAACACAATGTCCTTCACCGATGCCTCGGCCCTTGGAAGCCCCTGTCCAATTGAGATAGTCAGATTGTGCCAAGGCTGCATACCGAGGGAAAGATAAGTGACTCGAGTCATCGTCTCTTTCCTTATGTGTATCTTGGAGCAAGGCGTATAATGGAACCTAAATAAGCGTAGGTTCAATGGCCAAATATTTTTGCCAGTGTTCATCACAATAAAACCCCGAAGCTGAAATAAGTTGGTGAAGGCTATTGGAGAGGAGTTGGAGGAAGGTAGAGGTACTGTGGAAGCCCCCCCCCCCCCCCCACACACACACACACACTGAAATAAAACATTATTATATATATCAGAGGTTTTATTCCTTTATGAGAGGTTTTCTTACTAGATAACGACAGTCGTATAGAACATCTTAGATTCATGTATACCCTGGGATACAAATCCTTTTTTGGTGTTGTAAATTATTCATCAGTATTAAAACTGGATATCGACTGGATTGATTCCCACTGAGTGGAAGACGTCATCGATTACGTTGCTACCAAAATCAGGGGATAAAAAGATCCTGGATAATATTAGAGCAATAACGATCGTTCCAACGACTAGTAAGATTCTTGAACGTATTCTGTATGATAAGTTATACGATTTTTTAGAGGAGAATAATTTCTTCCATATATCACAGTACAGATTTAGAAAGGGTCGTTCGACATTTGGTGCCACACACGAGTATCTTGAGCAGATTTTCCATGCATTGGATAATACTCAATGTTGCTTGTCTATTTATTTCGATGTAAGGAAGGCTTTTAATTCTGTGCCACATGCCTTGTTAATAAGAAAGCTGCAGAATATGGGAATTGGTCCGACTTATGTAAATATTATATCGAATTTCTTGAACAATCGATTACAGTTCTTGAGACAAGACCAATTATGCTCAACTAAACAGGTAGTAGCGAATGGGGTACCTCAAGGGAGCATAATGGGACCATTACTCTATAATATCTTCTGCAATGATTTAAATAAAATGAATTTTGAGGGAAAATTGATAGCATACGCAGATGATGCGGTAATCACAATTGTTGGATGTGAAGCTAAAGTACTACAACAAAAGGGGCAAGGTGTGATAGCTAAATATAATGAATGGTGTGTCACGAATGGCTTAGAGTTAAATGTAAATAAGACCAAATATCAACTCTTTTACAAAGGTAATAAGCCTGAAGTAGATAAGATTACTCTCAAATGTAATGGTAAATTGATATCTCGATCTACAACCTTTAATTACTTAGGGGTTACTATAGACGATAGATTAACAATGAACCCATGTGCAAACCTGACTTACAATAAAGCCTGCGGGTCGCTTGCCAGCATTGGAAAAAGAAGGAAATATATGAATGATAATATATCGTGGCTATTGTGCAAGACATATACCTTACCAATTTTAGACTATGCCGGCCCTGTTATGATGTCATGTAGTAAAAAAGCATTGAACAAACTCCAAAAGGTATTGGTTCGAGCCCTACGAATGTCATTTGGCAGAAACATGACCAAAAAAGAATTGTATATAAAAGGTAGAATACTCCCACTATCAATGAGGAGAGAGGTCGCATTGTTAAAGATGTTGTTTAGCATACAGGATAAATATAGCAATAAGAATGACCTGCAAAATCTATGTGACAATACAGGCACTAAATTTTGTACATTTATCCCTAAGAGCGAAAGAATGAGGAGAAGCCCATTCTATAAGGGGTCAAAGCTATGGAACGGTTTGCCAACTGAGATAAGAAAATGTGTAGAAAAGGATGAGTTTGCCTCTAAATTGTTAAGGTATTACTGGTCGAAGGTCGAGGAGTGTGCTGATGAAAGAATATTGGAGATATAACTGTATAATGTATTTTGTTTTATCGGTCCCACATGTTTTTAATCTGAAGTAAATGCCCTTATCAGGGTTAGGCGATAATTTTCTGAAAAAAATATCATTAGACAGCCTTGTTATGTTTGCAGATATAAACAAAGAATAGTACAATTATGTGATGCCAGAGTGTAAGGAAAATATTGAAAACGTTTCTTTGGAATGTGTAGATAATGTTGATCAAAGAGTGATAGATATAATGATAATGTACCGTATTGTTAGTTCTCTATTGATAGACGATAAATTAGAATTTTCTTCAACAAATTGATAGCAACGCAACAAAACATCGACAGAGTCGACACGCGTATTTGATATGATTGTAAATGTAAGTTGGCTTAATTTGGAAATAAAAAAAAACAAAAAAAAACAATATTCATTCTCTAAAATATCAGATCCAATTAAAGAATTCAAGATGGATACTTATAGTGACCATTTACTTTACAGTTGTGATAAAGACTTATTACATTAATTAATTCACCGTTGGCTTTTATTCCATTGTGCGGGACATGCATTACGTACCATTTGCAACGTGTCTCGTTTGATAACAGAAATGAGGAATTTAGAACAATTCAGAGACGGGAATTGATTGGCTCTGCCAAGCCAAGGCATTCCAAGATTCTATTTCCCGCTTAAACGGCCAGGGTATTTTCATTGCTCCAAAATTGCTGACGGAGCCATGTGGCGTAGTCATGTTAACATTAAGGGTCGTACTGATATGGAGAAGTTGAAGAGGGACAAAAGGATTCGGGTGGAGCAAAGGTTCGACGCGTGCCTGAGTGACATTTTCCAAATTCTAAAGAGAGGAGAAGATAAGAGGCAATTTGATCAAGTTCGCCATCTTCCACTTTCATACCGAGCTAAGATCTCCCTGGATCGCCCTCCATTAATCAGTTAATTTACTCCATGGAGAAGAACCTAATGAAGAACCACCTATAAAGACCCATATTTAAGGAACCTTCTGAATGTAGGTGTTCTGTGATCAATCTTGGTGAGTTTCGCTAGGCAGAATTAATTGATCAATTAAGTGCAGACTCCCTTCAGCCCTATACATATGAAGAAACGGGGAGGTCCTACCGTCTGCTCTTCAATTGTTTATTTTTCAATGGATATTTTCTGCAAGATTCTACCATTAAGCAACACGCCTCTTCTTCAAGGTTATAACGTTACGGTAAGAGATTAACGTGGAAAGTGACCAGCTGGTTCAATATTCCGACCAGCTGGCCACTATCTTTATAAGATCGTGGTTTCTTTATTATGATATCATATTTAAGAACAATCTAACAATGTTATAACCGCTAACGGTCTACGCTGTTCTTTCATGCTTCATACAAACGATAACATTAATGTGTCAGTTTTGTTTAGTTTTCACTTTAGTGACACAGCTAGAACTAATCTCTTATCAACCCGCATAACTACAAAATAGATGCGGATTTGCTACCTTAACTGTCTCAAATTGGATATTTTGAGCCCCAAAATGTGGTTACAAAGTGATTTTCGATCCAGCATCGGGGCACTACTTTTTGTCAGCATATTCCAATTGCTAATAACCTATAATAATATCCAAAAGGTTTTCCCATGCAATTCCTAGCAGGATTTTTTTTTGAGAAATTGGGCAGTGATTCTTACAGTGCAAGGCCTATGGAGCCAATGGCCTTTAATTAGCTTCATTTCTAATAGTATAACAATGTCATTTGATTGATTCCGAATATTCAGAATCTCCTAATTCAGAATCTGCCAAGTAGCGCTCTACAACTTTGGGGAAATTTATTCATCGAGGTTTGAAAAAAGAAATAAAGAAAAATAGATTTAGTAAACATATCATTTATTTTTCTGCTGACTGAACTTTATCGACTACAGTACTATATTCACTGTGGACAGTTGTATAATGCTAGCACTATACCACCACTATGTATACGCTAACATGTATATCAGTATAGAAATTTCCAATGTCAACCACTTATTATATTATATATAGGAAGAAATACAATGTGGGAACCCCAAGGATGACTCTTGGAGCCTCTAATGTATTTGTATTAAAAAAACTCAAATAGAATTAAAAGCAACATTTAATATTATTGCTGACGATACTATCCTCTCTATTATCGGAGAAAATACAAAAGAAATTATTAAGATATGGAAGCCGACCTATCTACATATTGAAAACGAAAATATTATATGATATTTAACAAAAAGAAAGTAAAAGAAAATAACAAAATTCAATGGACTATAAATATCAACAACTATAATAATCGAGGTTAACCATTTATATGCAGTACGACAAATTAATAAAAAACTCTCAATTTCAGAATTCATCAACTCTGCCTAATCAGAAAATTCCTAACTCATAGGGCAGTGATTACAATCATCAAGTCACTTATTCTATCTATTATTGATTATAGCTTACATTTTCTTACTCCCTTGGGTACTCAAAGAATCCAAAAATCCAAAATAGAACAATTAGAATAGCACTGAGATGAATCAAAACCAAGAATCAGAGTCCATGAATAATGTAACATAATGACAGTTAAAAACAGGAATTTCGTGAAGAAAACTTGTAATATACCAATTAAAATCAAGAGGAAAAACGATCCTATTATCATAACGCAGATTAAGCCTAAGACTGAAAATAAGGAATTAAGATTTAAAACAACTAAAATTAAACATTAAAAACAAATGCTATGGAACCAAGCTCATGAAATAATACTATGATATGTCAATACACACCGGCCTATCCCCCTTTGACCACCCTATCCGATGTTACTCTAAGTCTTCTTATCAATAATCTCAATTTATTATTAACTAATCACTTGACATGTTGATTATTAAGGCAGGCAGCGGGAAGACCGTAACTGCGACGATGCTGTGTAATCTGATTCTCCAACATTAAAAAGAACTATACGGTATTCATCTTGAATATCTCATCCAAACAAATAAAACTATTTCTGAATGGGGATACCGCCATAAATGAAATCGACCCAGGTTAGGTTGGCATCAGTTTGGCATCAAAGTCCACAAAATACACCCGGCAGCACTTCATCAGACGTCCAATTAGGAAGCTCCCTGTGATTGAAGTCAACTCGTGGGCGATGTTTTTTGCCTTTCCTCAAATATGTTATTTTGTAAGTGTAAATTGACATTCCCTTTTCAGATCTGGATCCCCAGAATATCTAATTTAAGGATTATTATCTGAAGCACTTTCTTTTCGCCATACGTCACCACAGGCAGCCCACCTACAAGTGTATGATTATACTGACAGATCATGCCGCAAAAGTTTGACCCAAAGATCATCATCAGCTAAGATCTTGCTATTCTAGGAAGGCTCACAAGAACTTTTAATTTCAAAAACGGTACGAAACCTAATGCTACATATAGGGCCAGACTTTTTTATGAACAATTTTACTAGTACTATATAGCTCAGCTGATAACACGTGTATTCCCCCAGTCTCTGGGGGCGAGGAAGCGGGGGTGCGGAAGGGGGGGGCACGAGGATTCGAACTACATACAGCATTCCAATGCTTCTGGGTCCAAAGGTTGTCCTAAGTTAGTTCAAAATTATATACCAGTCAGCCAACCTCATCCCCTCTACAACTACAAGTGGTATACATGGACAATAATACTGTGATGTCTATAATAATTAAATTATCCTGAGTCTACCTTGTGTGAGGCCACCTGGAATAATTGACAGGTGTCCTTTACCTTCTGGCCACTGCACACCTCGTTAGTAGCAAATCTGATATTAGCTGGGTTAATGCCCTAACATTCCTTTGTGAACTGGTTGATATAGCATCATAATTTTTGCTTGTGTCCGTCAGTCCCGTTTTGGAACTCCGTGTATAACACTCTGATGTAACTACTAACACTTCTGCACGTGTGCCTCTTCCCTCCCTCTCCTCAAATCCACGCTGCTGCCCGACAGACTTCATCTACATAATTCATGATCTATGCCTAGGAGTCGCAGGACGCTTGATATCACTTGGAGAAAGCTTTGCGCGCAGAGATTCACATCAACATAGGAAACAGAGCGCCACTAGGAACTACAAGCACTTAGGTCTGACAAGACAAGCTCCTACTCGGGGGAAAGGTAAGTATCTTTAACCCCTAGGGTAGTACTAATAAGTTTATCTATTAATTTACTTACCGAGACCCAGCACTTCCTTGCAAAGCGCCACCAACTATCTGCCTTTGCATAGTCCTAACAGCACCTCTATGGATATGGGCAATGCTAGCCTATTCGTCAACATACATTCCTTCAGGTCCGAACTAAGATATACACTCTCTCCCTGGCAGTCATAGATTATAGTATTGAATCTATCTATATCAAAGTAACCAAAATAAATATATAATTACGAGAGTGAATATGCAAAGCACATGTTCCCTTTATATTTTAAAAAAACGTGATCAGTTTGCAGGAAGTCCAAACTGTGGCATTTAATTTCCCAGTTGAGATATTTCTCGGAGTAATTATCTGTCACTATCGGAAAGGTATTTCTTCACAAAACCATTTTGCCTTGGACTGCTCCCCCGTGACAACTACTAGTCCTGACATGGACCGCCTTGAATGTGTTCTAGCTTTAACCAGAACCTGTCCCATAATTGCCTTTTCTGACTTTCAGCCAAGGCATTCCTCCCATTTTGCAGATTTTGTTTGAAACTTTACAAATTCGAAAAAAAAGATAGGATGTTTAATCTCCACATTTCTCGCGTGTTTCTACGGCTATTTCGACCAAACTAGTATTCCTCGGGAGATGAAAAATAGAACTGACTGTGGCTATACAATCAATGCCATTTTAACCCTCCTCAAAGTAGTGCGAAACACACATCCCTAATCTTTAACGGTACTGGGTTTCTCATAAAGTTGCGCTACCATGACAATGCTCTGGGCAATAAGGTGTAACTTCGTGCAGTTACTATCCTAAGAGGGCCACCCTACGCCTGCTTGAAAGGCCCCTTTGTATCAGTGATTATCCTTACAAAGACTATGGGTACCATTGCGTCACAAACTGCCGCTTCAACTGACAAATAGAATTACACCATCTGTCTATTGGAAGATTCTCACTCATCTGTGATATGCATTGCTAAATATTGTGGATATCCTCAGAACTATACTAGAATCGTTCATATACATTGGCATATAAAGGGGGGAGCGCTCTTGCAAGGATCAAGTTAGGCATTCAGGTATTCATGCGTGCATCGCTTGGAACATTTGGGTTCAATCCAAGATTTAAGCGATATCCCTTTATCGGATTTTATTGGACACTTCATGCTATTCACTCGGTCCATGGCTTCGAAGTTAGCATCTAACACCTTGACAATACGGACTATTAACGTTCCACCCTTTCAAATCTAGCCCCTTTTAGCGAATCCTCTTTCAGTTGCTAGTAAACAAATTGGTCAGTTCTTTTGTAAAAGTATTTCAATGAAAGAGAAAAAAAGACTTATTTGATAAGGACTGAATTCGGCCATTTCAATCGAAGGCTAGCACGCCTTTTTACCGGAGCTAACATGAGTAGGGTTTTGTGTCGGCGGCCTAGGGCGGTACGAGCTCTGGCAGCGATCTAACCGCACCTGTCTCTCTCCCCAGACTTTCTCCCACAGGAATGAATTGATTGTGCATGTTGAAACTGTTGATCAAAAGGAGGAATGTGTCTGTATCTATAGGGGTCGGACCTTGGCGCCAGCAGGGGAAGGTCTTTGTTCAAGTGGCAATGCAGGTTGTACATTTATCACATATTTAGGATTGCCCTCCGCAGGACCATGTATGGACGCATTAAAACGCTCTCACAACGTCCACTAAAAGGCTGTAGAGTTTGCGCTTCACGCTTGCCTCCAAAAGTCTGCATATTATAATATACTTATGGGGCATCTTCGAAACGACTCTATATTCAGTTGGATGTTGCAGTGATTCCCCATTTGTGATAATTATACGCCGTATATATACATCTATAAAGATTACATAAAATATCTCTACAATCTCGCTGCCTGTTGTAAATAAAGTTAAACATGTGGATTCACTACCGGAGCCGATACGCATGGATTCTTTTCACTCCCGTTTCTTTGTTTTATATTCCTTGGGTTTCTGCTAGTTCTGCTCATATAATTATGGCACTTTGGCGGCTAGACTATCTTAGCAAAATATTCTTCTTGAAATGTGTCGAAGTAGCTTTTGTCGATATTACATCTAAATCTATTTATCGGGTGAGGTTCACAGTCAGTGCAGAATATAATTAAAAACATTTATTTGACACATCAACTTCAAAACAACTAATTTTGACGCCCATGCATGTGCAGGTATTTTTTATATATGGTATAGAATTTCCTTTTCATCAATATGATTGATTTCTTGGCCGCTTTCGTCCCGAGTTGTTAAATTTTATTTATCAGGTGGTATCGGGTGTCAAAATAACTTTTTTTAAACTTTTTTAAGAAAAAGGTTATGTATTCTAAAAACTCTTTGCATCAATATGTTATTCGAGTATTGCCTATGAATTATTCTGTATGCATCATACGCGTATCCACAATAGGATTTTCAACATGTCAATCAAGACAATGTCAATCAATGATATATACATATGCCCATATATACATGTGTATATATGCGAGTATACGTGTGTACATAATTATGTATAGTCTTAATGGTGATTGCCACTTGTGTACTCATGGTTCCAAACAACAGTTTATACCTCGTTCACTAAACAAATAACAAATTAGATTGCATTTACATAATAACTAAAATAATCCCTAATTTTATTCTTCTCCGGTTATTTCCTTGCTGTGACGGCCTGTTCGTCTCATTCATTCAGGTTTTAGCAAACATATAAAGATGGCTGAGCTAACCGATTTCCAAAGGAAAAAAATCTCTAAGGTGTTCACAACATTTTTTGGTAAGTATACTCGTTGTATTCCAAACCTGATTTGCCAGATTTTATACACTGAATTGTTTGTTGGTATTATATGAAGCCTTTATTTGTCATCACATTTAGAACATGCATCGCATTCCTGTCACCCTAGTTGTATACTCTGTGTCTTTATAAGAAACTCCTGCTTCATGTTTACAGATGTCAACAAAGATGGGGTCATAGAATGGCCTGACTTTGAGATATGTATAGAGGTAGGTTTCAGAGATTTTACTTAGATTTGAAACCAATTTCTTTGCTTTATGCAAAACTGTTGATTTTGATATACGTATAATATATTATATTAGCGGAAATTGGGGGAGGGAGGTGATTTATTTCTTCATTAATCGCGTGGGAGTTCTAATAGCAAACATGCACTGATATATAACTGACAAATGCTAACAACCAACTCCCATTGTGTGCCACTCACCCCACTTTATAAGGCAATTGTTTCATAGCCACCTCCGATAGCCCATCGCATGAAGTATTGTTACAGCCATATACCCATCCCCGACAGCTCATTGTATGTATATATGTTCCATTTAATTAAACAGAAAGTTCGTAACATGCACGGCTGGGCCAAAGACAGCGATAAATATGCAGTAGCTCTTGAAACGTTACGAATCATCTGGGATGGCCTTAAGCAGTATGCTGATGAAAACCAGGCAAGTATTAATATAGTTTTACATCGCTGTGGAGGCACCAATCGCATATGATATATATATTATATATTCACTTATAAATATGGATGCATCATTCGGGACATCTGATGGGAATATGTTTCAAGGACCAGGAAGCCGGTGCAAAAAAAGCCAGAATTGTAGGACGCTTTATATGTATACATCGGTTTCTGAGATAAGCTAACTGTCCATAAGCTTCCATAGGAGGAACCTATTCCCTTGTCAGTTTAGTGTTGATAATAAACGATAGGTGGACATCGCTCTAGCGACGATAACAGCCCTCTCAGACCGGCCCAATGATAGTACCATTGTAGTCAAGTCACGCCGAAAGCTTCTCACTTTTGGTTGTATGAAACTCATTTATCGGAGAGCCGGCAGGGAACTTCCTAATAGTGGGAACCATTTGACTACTGGCGTTGACGAACTTAGTGCAACATGTCTGGCTAAATGATGTATTATAGATGGAATAATGAACCAGCTGAAAGTCATTTGTGCTTTCTATGGTGGGTAAGGTAATATAGGGAAAAGTCCTCTGACGAAGGGTGGAGGGGGGGGGGGGATCGGTTGGATACGCCCTGTTTTGACACCATATGTAATGTGTCACAGGAAAATGAGTCATTACACGCAAACAAAATTGAGATACCATTATATTTGAAATAGATGAGATCAATCGGATGCTAATGATGGTAAACATTAAGGACATCTAAGAAGTGTTTCTATATTTCATGTTGGATATATTTATGTCTACAAAAAGTTTGCAATATTTCTGGGTGGACAATTACCAGTAAAAATAAGTAGATATACCCCATAGGATTACCTTCAGAACGCAAGGATATATCTAATACAATGTCCTGAAATTTAGAACATATATTCATAGACCCCCAAAGAATCAGAACATTCCAATAAAGAGATCTTGTGAATAAAACACTTATATCATTTTGCTACTTGTGACTCATTTACCTGTAACATATCACATAATATATACTCCGATGCTGGTCCTCGCTACATTAGACCCGAATGTCAAAAAAAACATACAATGGATTGGATCACGAAGTTTTCACATGGAAGCAAATATATCTCTTTTTCATCATCTGTGAAGAGTTTATAAAGAATGTTACTCCGACAAAATGTTATCCTTTTATTCTTTCATGGAATTAAAATAATCATATACCATAACATCGCCTGAGTATTACATCCTAAATCTGATCATTAAAGTCTGCCAAATGCCATAACTATGACTCAAAATATTGTCTACAGTGAAATCTTATCACCTGTAAGGTTAATTTCTAATTTGTTTATGACAAGTCTGTCATACTATCGTAAAACACATTCCTCAAGATTACCATTTTCACACATAATATTGCGTAGTTCCACTCCCATCATTCCATTATATATTTTAATGGAGTTGATTACTTCCTTCCATCTTTAATTAAATGATATAGCCTACTGTATACATCTCATTGATTCAGAATCTTTTTTTTTCCCAACACCGGGTCTTTATTTCCGAGGTAGACAGAGTCAACAATGAGAAGCGTTTACATTAGATACATCGCTTCTTTTTTCACAACGACAGAAAAATAAATCACTTTATATACCCAAGCATATTCGTTATTTTTCTTTACTCTATCCACACTGTCTTCTCCGCTTTAAAACTTAATATATATATGTGGAACCTAGGATAAACATTAGGTATCACAGGTTTACAGATCAAGAAGAGGCAAGAAATTATACAAAAATGACATAGTTTCCCCAGCGGTCGAGCACCCATTGATCCGACCCACCGATAGCACCGGGGGGGGGGGGGGGGGTCATATTAAGAATCAACGAAGACCACGTATTTGGCATTTTCTCACCAACTTGACTAGGCGTTGGCTACCAGATCATTTTCATCGACATTGTTTATATTTTTAAGAATACACAGTTAGACGGAGGGGCTGTTTAAACACTGTTGATTAGATATTACTTCTCAATCTTATATTGTATCAAATATTTTTTCCCACCTCCTCCAGTCTTTCTTATGTGAAGCATTAACAAATGCCACATCTCTCATTGCTTTCAACTTAAATTTTAATTCCCTCAGGAACTCGAAGAAGCACAAGATTCAGAATCTTAAAAGGATTCAATTTGAGACATGAATGGCGTACGTGTATACAGCGAAGTTGAAAAAGAAAGATGTCGGAAGAGGGAACAAGGAGATATGAACGTGTGACAGGCCCCACAAACCCATTAAAATGTGGCTATAGGCAATAGTGAGGGTGGTGAATTGCTATTTTGGATTAGCCCTGTTCCAAAAAAGACATCTTTATGTACCAGTACTAATCTATCGGATTAATAGACAAAATCCACCAAGGGTGTGTCGGGGGGGGGGGGGGGGCGCTAGCTGCAGGTATCACACATGCAAGTTAAGGGTGGTCTCCACTGGCTGCGGTAAGCTCTGCGGTAAGTCTTGCGATGGTTTGTGCTGGTTCTGTAGGTGGAGAGGAATGACGAGGTCCTTGCCTATATGGTCAGTGAACCATGTAGGCATGACCACACTAATTCTTACCAACACAGCGCCATCACAAGGCTTACCACAGAGTTTACCGCAGAGCTTACCGCAGTCAGTGGAGACCACCCTTAACAAATGTGGCCACAAAGTAGCGGCACAATTAGCCACGCCCAGGTGAGACCAGCCTCCCATTAAGCCAATTAGGGCCTATTGTGCAGAGCAAAGGACAATAACCATGGTTATAGTTCTTTGTGCAGAGTGACCAGAAATGATATAGACGGCACTGTAACTGGTGCACTGTGGTCCAAGGAGGTAAACATAAGTAAAATATAATCAATATAAGGTGTATGATGTAAATAAAAAGTAGAACTGGACTCATTGTTAGTATAGATACCATATTATCATGTTCCCATCGTTAATTTATTTCTCTCATAATAATAAATGTGTGAAAGATACGCCAAGACCGACATTTGACCTACTGTTTTACTTTAATTATCGTGACAATGCTTTCCATTTTTAGGATGACCAAATCACTGAGGATGAATGGCTGAAAATGTGGCAAGAGTGCATGAAGAACTCCAGCGAGAAAGGCATGCCTGAATGGCAACAGCGATACATGGACTTTATGTTTGATGTCAATGATACGTCTGGTTAGTACTGATATGGAGTTTAGTGTAGTTTTTGTTTTAAATACATTTTATTTGACAAACTTTCACAATGTGATATTTCTCCTTCGTCGAGGAAAATTTACAGTTTTTACTATTATAGCTCCTGTTACTCATTCTACATTAACTGCTGAGGTAGGAGGACAATAAATTACAATTCTTTAACATTACATAGATTATCGATAGCTGTTATATAATATATTCACGTTCGTTTTTCTACATTTTTTTGCCGTATTTTGCCATGTTCGACACAGAATAGAATAGAATAGCATGGAATTGCTGCCCATAAGCCCATAATCCTGTCATGCTAATGAACCTCTTTGATTGTTATAGCCAGTGTACGGTGTACCAGTCTATCTACGCTTCAATTGTCATTTGCAAAGATCTTTGCTGTATAAAAATTCTTAATAATAAAAAAACTAATATACATTCCAATGTACATTTTCCGATCGTTCCTTTTTATTTTGAAACTAGGAGACAAGTTAATTGATTTGGATGAATATATAACCGTATACACTAACTTTGGAATGACGAAAGAGGAATGTGAAGAATGTTTTAAGAAGTTCGCAGAGGTGTGTATGCATGTCATTATTTCCTCTAGTGAGAGGCAATTTCTAGTGATATCTAACCATAATTTTGTTCAAGGTAGTACGTTGTATGGCTCAGATGACCCAAAGAAAGGCCTTTAGTATATCCTGTGTACATATAAATAAAACCGTCTTTTCATAAAATATATCGAGCAGATGCAAAATCAAATTGAGTGGTCCTCTTCTATTGATGTCTATAAACTCTGACGGCTCTCATTAAAGTTTCTTTGGATGCTCCTATTTTCTTGGCACTTTTGATGAAACCGATTAATGATAACATGATAAAATTTAACTATGTTCATATCTCTTCTCTTTGAAATCCAGAATGGAAGTGTTGACCGTGACCTTTTTAACAACCTTTGGCTGGAGTACTTCTCTTCAACCGAACCCTCTGCTAAGGGAAATTACATATTTGGGGATCCAGAGAAATAATTTCCTTCGCCAACAGAAGAAAATGTGTGCAACGAACTCCACAATAACCCTTGAATACATATATTATATCCATACGCTGAAATCATATATCCGCTAATTCCTTACTGGAAGCAAACCTTGTAACGTCATACCATCCGCAAAATGTTAGGTACCGTCATAACCTTGTTATTCCAGCCTTGCATGTCCAAATTAACATGGTATATCCTCGCTTATTTTGTCTCAGTTAGTGCATCAAACATGATTTCCTATGAAGAGAAGGATCATTAATTAAATTTAATTCATTGGATAATGTTAGATGTTCTGTCAACTTCGCGCGATTTATTACACATCCTAACATGCATTTTACATGTTGTAACAGAATAGAAATCGCAAATTTCCATTGATATCATTAATTCATTCGAAATACGAACATGTAACAATAAGGGTTAAATTCATAGTTTTCATTATTACATTGGTAGAAAATATCCAGCTGCCTTACAGTTTCACAGTTGAATGTTGATGTTTAAGAAATAAACCATTTATGATTGGGTCTCGTTTCATTGTTTTTTATTGTATTTTTTCACAGACACGATTTGCTATACATGTAGATGCTATATATTCTTCCTCAGTAACAACGATTGAGGTATCATGCTACCATTAATCTATTCAATACTATCATATATGCAACAGCCAAGTGACTCTAGCTGGGCTCCTTTGTATCAATAAAAGCTTTAGTATCGAACACTCCACTATCGAGTTAGGACTCATTTATGTATTAACTCCGACCTATTACCATCTGCATTTCCATAGCTCTACATTTGTATCATTAGTAACTCTACGTAATTGTAACAGATGCATCGTATAAGCATACTGTTACTTTGATATCGATATCATGGACTTATTTATTTGTTGATATTTGGGAAGAAATTCAACTATGCTGTATACTGATTTATAGTTATGTGATGTTTATAATGAAGAGACATGAAATAACATTATCATAATCATCTGAAAACCAAAGCAAATAGGTGCCTTGATATTCGTGGGGTCGATGATGATAAAAATAGTCGCTGAGCATATGTTTGTATCCCTGTTTTATGTGGATGTCAGCTGGCATACTTGACATTAGAAATCAATATGGACTGGGTCGAAATTAGGCACAGAGGGATCGACTAAATATAAATGATGTATAAATCAATAGCACGATAGCAATATTCAAAATAATATGTCAAAACTGTGCTTGCAAACAATGCTGTGCATGTCAGGGCTGGGGACTCTTAAATATATTTTTATGGACGATAGAAGCAGCTTCACCGCCCTCAACCAACAGCTTGTGGCCTTATGGCATGGATTACCAATGGACATCTCAACTTGTTCCAACTTGAACTAAATGCACTGCGACTAGTATCCTACCCCGACCATTTATATTTTAAAACCTGCATAAAGTCTCGTTGCTATACTAAAAGATGGCCAAGGCATCATTTGGCATCATCTCCCTCACATGATGACCTTTTTTCATCCATGCAGATTGTTTACAAATCTGTGACGAAATCAAATGAAGCCAGATGTTTCGGCTTATTGAAATGTGAATAGTGAGGTCACAAAGAACCTCTACATTGCCTCCTCTCAGTGTTGGTAACATATGTTAGGCAAGCTTGTCAATCTGATCATCACCACAGAAAGGGATTATACTGCCGCACAATCACTCTATTGATGGATAAGGAGTGAATTGGTGAAACCAAAATTTCTTTTTTGCGGAGGAAAGATTTACGTTTGGAAATATGGGTAACACCAACAGCCAAGAGTACGATCTCTCCGAATTACGGAAGAAAAAACTGCTGCACGAATTTCGTACTTTCTACGGTGAGTTTGAAAGAAATCAATTCGGCTGGAAAAAGCGCGTGTCACAGTTGTTATGTTAAGAGTTGTGTTTCAACCGTCGGGTTCTATATAATTGTAAAAACACTTGGAAATCACTCACTTTTCTGTCTTTGGATGTGGAATTATTTTGCTAACATTGAAGACATGTGTTCAAATCTATCACATGGCAGTTCTTGGCTAATATTGATGTAATTTCAGACGTAGTAGGCATGGCTAGAATAGAATTAAAATGTATTTGAATTGATTTAATTTAGATTTAAACAAAGACGGTCAGTTGGAGTGGAAGGATTTCGAGCTGGCACGAGAGGTAAGATCATGAAAGGATTGTTCACTCGCCTTTTAAAGGCCCTAGTCCACTAAGCCGATTCTCATGCAATTTTTGCGCCGCTGAGGACTCTTTTGCACTAACTTCTGTGATAATCGCATGACAATCGACTTGGTGGACTAGGCCCTTTAATTAGATTATGAGCAACTCACTAATGTAAGGAATCTACGGCCATGCTTCAGACTGAAAGTCAGTACACATTCAAATCATCCGTACATTTATCAATGTAAAATGTACTTTTGCTATCGGGGGAGCAGAAGTAGTGGTTACTGCTTGTACGAGAAGTTCAATTATCAATAGTTATTTGTAATCTTGTGGAAAGAGTGTAATCTTAATCGCACCACATTGATCAGTTAATTGTGTGTACAAGCTTGTACGTATATTGACTCAGATAAATTAATGGCGTCCCTGAGTGCATTCCACGACATGTTTACTACTGGTTATTATTCTTGCGCCAATTGAGTACTGGAATAACATGCATGGGTGTCTGTGACATTTATAATTATCTTCATTTTGATTCCCGTCTTGATATATAAAGGATAATGTTGATCCACAGGACACCTAAGGATATAGAATTTTTGGTAAATTTTAGTCATTATAAAACGACGGAAGACGCAAGCTGCTTTAAATAATTGTATTTTGCAGTGTGGGGAATCTTTAGATTATAATTAATTTCACACAAAGTTATTGCTACTAGTAGTACGAGCTAGCGCACTACTGTTACTGGGTTAGTAGAGTCGGGTTTGAGTAGCCCCAGAGTTCAGTAAATATCTGATTTATCCTGTTGCAAAGAAAGAAAGTCCTCTATCATAGCACTAGAATTAGATAAACTAGAACCAGTGTGAGTCAGTAGTAAAGAAAACAATGGAGTTCAGCAATGAATATCTACCCGTGAGTCCATGTCAAGGTTAAAACTGATTTGCGAAATGACTATGCGTCTGCATTGTACTTAACTGCATGCTCGTGAAATGATTTGATTTATCGACTTGAGTGAGTGAGTGAGATTGGTTGCTTTACGCCCTTATCAATACATTTGATATGGTTATGTCAAGGGCGGGAGAGCTGAGAGGGAGGCAGTTTATGATCATACCCAGGAAATAGAGATAGAGAAGTAGGGAGAAAGAGAACGAAAAAAAGAGACAGAAAGGCACTTTATGGTCATTATATTACACTTATCAGTGATAGTAGCCATGTTTGTGTCAGGCGGAGGCGGGTTGAATAACCCTCACAAGAGTAGTACCAGGGTTCTTTTTTTGTTTTTGCAAGTACCTTTATTTCCATTACACATGTGTACAAACGTGAGCATAAACGCGACTAACATTAGCATGCTTATCTAGAAGATAGAACCTAGTACCCTAGTACCAGGGTTCTTGGTGTTCCCTTTGGGTTCCGGCATCTTTTATGGGAGTGAAGTCCCCAAAATATGTACAATTTGCCTTCACCAATCCTTCCCAATAACCCATTTTGAAGAAAAGAATTAGGTTGAAAATACCAAATAAACAGATTCTTTTAACCCATGCACTGCCAAATATGTGTCGATATACTTATTATTCATCATCGTCAGGCAAATTAACCAGATTTCACCAAATTTGTAGAGCTGATGGTTGTAAATTGTCCTTGCCAAGATAAAGGTTCATGACGGCATATGGTGTTAGTGGCACTTGGGATGTGGTTGACATCATCAGAAAAAGTACAATCCACAGCTCTACACAGAGCAAGAAGTTCCTGCCACAATTTGTGCTCCTATTTTAGAATTTAAACAGGTGATTCTAAAACAGGTGATGTTCATTTTATTTCTAGCAATATGGCGATATGTATATATATTCCTGTTAAGATTTATTACGGAATGGACCCATATACTTGGATTAGTGGAAAGAAATTTGGTATAAAGCATATTACACTGGCTGAGTATGATGTTTCAGACAGAAATTGCTTACTGCTTTGATAATAATAGTGGTCTGATGGATTCTCGGTATTCTCGGGTTTCAGGCATTACTCACTGTACTATATTGTACATAAAGCCCTCGACCCTTAAAATACCTCGTGCACTCTAAGAAGAAAGGGTTCTAACAGAACAGCTTGTCGACATGGCAGAACCCCTGAGGGTTCTACTTAGAACCCTTTTTTGAGGGTTCTAAGTAGAACCCACGTTTCGGGAATAGGCAGGGTTCTACATAGAACCCTCGATTTGAAGAACCCTTTGAAGAACCCTCTGGCCAAAATAGGTAGGGTTCTACATAGAACCCTGATTTGGCATCCATAAAATTGCTTGTAATTTACAATGTTAATTCTGAATAAAGTATTGATTTCATTATTCCCTGTTGAATCTAGACTGGTCCTTACAACAGCAGATTTGTGCTCAGTGCTAATGCTGCATGTTTCTCCACAGAAGCATTTTGCCCAAGAGCATTCAAGGAGAGACTGCATATTATATGCAGTCCCTTTGCTTGACTTTTTCAGAGTTCCTCATCCATTTCCATCACTTAAACTTACCCTTAATACAACCCTCTCCTGTAGCTGACATAGGTATCCATTGCAACTTGGTGTTTGACAATCTTGGTACTTCAGTAGTACTCATAGTAATAATATTAGAATTATAAGGGTGCTTTCTTCACAACATTTTTTAACATCAAGCAGGTAAGTTATACAAATAAAGTATTGATTTCATTGCTTTCAATATTCCCAAGTTTATAAAGTGTAATATCTATAAGGTATAAATGCCTCATATAAGTATTACTAGTGAGACTTTCGTTCTAATAGAAATTGTAAATAGCATGTAGTAACCTGTGAGGGCACCTAGTGAAAGCCAAGTTCCACGGTACTGCCACCTGGTGAGAACAGTCGGATTGCCGATAACGTCGCCAATAATGCCAATAGAAAAAATTGGAGGCCAGATTTGAAAAGAGGGGGAAAAACTGGAATAGGTCAATATCTCACAAAATTTCTATGGGCCACCAGAAAAAAGTCAACTTTTTCAGAATTTGTGCCATAGAGATGTACCTAAAAAGTGTTATTCTTCTTACCTACTTTGCAATGTCAAACGAATCCTTTGATTTGAAAATGCTCAGAATGAAACATCCTTTGGCACAAGGGTATAACAGGGACCTATGCGTCTCATACTCAAAGATCTAAGTCCTAGCTGCCCTAAAAGTTGATGAAATCAACCGTTCCGTTTTTGAAAATCATTTTTGAAAATCTGAGCCCACTGGAGGTTGCATCACATTTTGGTCTCTGGTTTTCTTCAAGTTGCTCGAATTGATTCAAACTAAAGACCCCCCTGTAATCTAGAGACATGCAGCTTTAATAATATGTAAAGTTTGTGTATGAATCGACCCAGGAGACATGTGCAGAAATTCATTAAAAGTCACAAACCCACATAATTGAAATAATTCCATATGACTCGTTTTCATGTGACACATCACATAAAAGTAATCTGTTTGAAGGGATAACATTTGTTTCACATTATTTAGAAAATGCTTTTAATTCTCTCTCTCCTGCCTATATAAACCTTGATTTTAAGATGTAGATGTGTGCCTGTGAGCCCTAAGGAGAAAAAAGGGGTTCTATGTAGAACCGCTTTGAGTTAAAGAACCCTTCAAGTGCACAAAGAACCCTTAAATTGCTGAAGAACCCCTATGGTTCTAGATGGAACCCCCGGTGGTCCCGAAGAACCCTTTTAGGTGTCAAAGAACCCTAGGGTTCTTGGTAGAACCATGGGGTTCTATCTAGAACCCAAAAGAACCCTTTTTTCTTAGAGTGTGGTTGTTGTTGTTGTTGTTGCTGATTCTATTGTTGGAGAGGGGCGGCAAGGTCCTGCCTACATGGTTCACAGGCCTATTGATTTGGTTAGAACCCGAAATACTTCGTTGACAACTTAATGTTCTTATTAAAATATGGATATTTCTTTGACATTTTTACAATCGAATCTCCAGTAACAGTTGGGTCCAAAGTCTAGATACCCCATAGGCCTACTGACTTTCGGAAACATAATATTTTCCAGGGGTTTTTATGTACTCATATGGTTGACAATCGCATCAAGCTAAATGAATTAAGCTTGAAGCTATCTCAACACAGTTGAACTTGGGACTAGGCCTTGTTTATCTTGGAGTTTTAATTACTTTGATTAATGATTCATGTTGGTACGCTTATTGAATGCATTCTTTGCCTAGCAGAAATGACAGATACCATCTGAGAAATGATACTAGTCAGTTTTGATATTATATGTTTTATGACATGTTTTAATTACGTAAGGATTTGTTTAATAACTTAAACTTGTATTATGCCCTGTTAATATTTGTCTTCTAGCCAGTCTCTCTGTTAGTAATGTCTTTCTGTCATGAGGTGGCGGCTGGAAGAGCGGAAGAGCTGGAAGAGCGGCTGGAAGAGCTGAATTTTATCCAGAATCCTGTTCACCTATTTGTCAATCTTTCATACTTGTACCTGTATAACTTCTGACAAATAAAGTATTTTTCAATTCAATTCAATTCAATCTCTCCCTATTTAAGAAAGTAATATTGGCAGATTATATCTCTCCCTATGTGAGGGATATTGGTGAAGGATATTGATGAATGAATATTTTCAGAACATATGCAACAAGAGTGGGTGGAAGCCGGGGACGCCTAAATGGATTCACACAATTGATCTCTTCCAAGATATGTGGCGCCGTCTTCAGGATTCTGCCGATGAAGACGCAGACGGCACCATCACAGAAGAGGAATGGGTGAGGGAATTTGTTACTTATCTTTGTTCTTTTTTTAGTAATTCAAATAGGTAAGCGTCGATACTATAGACCTGAAGGTAAAATGCAGCGGTATCTATTTACCCAAATCAAAAGGACCTTCCAAGGTCATCAGATACCTCGAATAGTCGGCTAGAATGTTTGGATTAGTCTCAAGTCCGTCAGACCAGTACTGCGTCTATAAGGACCCTTTGTTTTAAACTGAGGAAAATTTTAAATAAGTGGCCTTAGGTTTCAAGGTAGTTCTTTAAGAGAAACCAAATCAAAAACATTGAAAAGCTTCTTCAATTTTAACACATCTGCCAACAGAGACCTGTGCATTAACAAGTAACTTATGAATCATGTTCTTTAAAAACCATCAATGTACTTCCGTGCATGCGATATACCTCCCCTCACCTTCCTACAAACGAATACATGCAGCGCCTGTAATGTTGTTTTCTTCAATATTCGTATCGTGTTATGTCTTCCTATGGCTAGATACATTTCTGGACGGTTGCTAGTGAGAAGGTTTTTATTGCTCGAAAAAAACTTAAAAAGGGTGATACCACACAACCGCAAGAAGAAATACCTGAATGGCTTGAAGGCTACATAAAATACAAATTTGACCTCTACGACCGAGCAGGTAAGTAACCGCGCATCCCAACCTGCTATTTACATTTATATTTCAAGACTAATACTTTCTGACGTCCTTGTCTTAAACCTATCTAAGCTGGTAAGCATGGTAAACTTCGATTTATATTCGAACAGCGGACGGCTATGTCGACAAAGATGAATTTGAATATGTGCTTTCGTGGTTCGACATGCCCTCAGCTGAATGTAGGAAGGCATTTGACAAGTTAACACTGGTATGTAATGTTACATTACAATCTATGTTGCATAGCCTACCTCAATCAAACAACCCATGGAATCTTAAGTCTATAAGCGACATTATCGTGAATTAAAGGTTAAAGACTATACCGTCTTATTTAAGTATGAAAATGTATATTGTTTCGAATTTGATATAATTATGCACTTTTTTTTACAATCGTTTATTGATTTTACCCTACATGTACATGTATATTATATAGACACCAGTCTAAATGTACATGGAATCAGCTTCTTACATTGGGTTTCATGAATTAAAACACCGAATATTTATTCTGTGATTTAATCAATTACAATTACCTCGCTTCTCATATTACACCAGAATAAATAAAGGATTTTTTAAAAAAAGATATTGTCACCGGTTACCTTTACTTTAACTATCTGTCTTGGCTAATGAACTTTCCCACCTGTTTTAGTATTTTGTCCCATGATTTAAATTTCTCCTCCGGACTCATATTTAAATTTGTACTTAGCCTAATTGTTTTAGTTTGTACTTTTTAGGTTGCCTGCATAATTTAGGTTGTTTCATGAATATATTGAAGCTAATCACGGTCTCCCCAAATAGTTTCTGCCTGTATGATATCATGTTCATTTTGGCGTTCAGTAATAAGTTGATGATATCAGTGGTAATGTCTTGCTCAACTCTTCCCAATAGAATTATATACTTATTATTGGTTTTGAAGTTTCTTGGCATTAACTCCTCTATCCCGTCTGTCTAGCTTATTATATATCATTCCATGATATTTTTGTTGTTATGACACCCGGTGTATTAAGTTGTCTTTCTCCGTACAACAGAAGCATATTGGATATATACATGTCTACTAAATTGTTATTTCATACCCTCCTCACAAGATTCATTGCCATCAATAATTAAATAGTTGTGAGGACCAAGAACACTTTGTGATGATTCTCCAATATTAATTGATCAAAGTACAATGAATGCCACATATGTAGTCGATATGTTTTAATCGGTGTTTTTAACTTGATACACGAACAGACTTATTCATTTTGACTATTTCTGCAGGAATCGAAAAGGCGGGTTGATTTCACATATTTCCGACAGATGGCCCTTGAGTTCTTCCAATCTGATGATCCAGAATCTCCAGGCAATTGCATAAATGGAAAGGTGGAATATAGCTAACACGAGCATGTGACAATTTTCTTGAAGACAATTTTTATCCCATAACAAAAAGACATAGTTTCACTATAAGGGTATGGTGATTTAGTTACACAGTTATACAGACACATATTTCGTTATTAATTATATCATACTCCGGACAAAATCCACTCTTTTATAATTGTATTTACTTGGTTACAAGCGCATCTGGAACACGGGCTACCTAATGTATTAGCAATTATTTTATTATAGTCTTCTATTTACCTATATATATAGCTTCTGACCAAAATCTTCAACGGTTAAATAAGGCTAATTAGGTGTCTTTAAAAGTAATGTCCTCATACAGTTCTTTTCATAAAATATGTTTCTCTATTGAACATCGTCCAGGATTCACTCTCATAAAGCTAGTATCAGTACATAACTATTATCCGAGAAGACATTGATGCGTGTCCTCATGCATACTTAGGATTCATTGTTGTTTTTCTAAAAGCTCTCGGAGTTTAGGTTCGCTGGCTCCTAATAATTCGTCAGCCTAGAAAAAAAATTAAAACTGTGATTCATAAGTAAATGCGTGGGAATCTAGCAGGTTCGGAGATAAAATTATCTTAAATTATCTTAAAAGTGATTTGGGAATGGTGATAACTTAGCATGCATGTACGCTTGTATCTTGTGTAAGACTCAATTCATAAATTGATTTGATTGAAAAGAAACATATCTGCTTAATGTATCTCTACACATTGGCAATAAAGTGCGTGTGTTCATTAGTATCACCAGATTATTACTTTTAAATATTTTCGTTGGAAAACTTTTCTTCAATTTGATTAATTTCTTGTTGCTGTTTGAGAAGGAATCTCTGCTTTCACCAATCTTTTAACTACAATTCATTTATAAATACATCTAGATATGTTTAATACCGACGTGTTAACTTTTATTATTCTCATTATGTAAGAGAATTCATAATCAGATAGGTGTTTAACATCCTTATATCATGGTGAATATTATTTCCTTCCGGATTGGACATTTATATTAGTAGCCTTATATACCAAAAGGGAAGATGGTGATTTCAAAATTTGAAAAAATGGGAGTCTCAAAATGTATGACGCTGTTGAGTACCTTCAAAATTTCATTAGGGTTTATCACGAATGGGTTGCATGATGTCAGCTATAATGATTTGTATTGATTAGTGTAAAAAGATGTAAGATCAGTATGAATTATAATGTGTAAAGTTAGAGCACTCATAAAAAGAGAAAATTGTACATGAGGCCAAATCCTTTATTATTTTGAGAATTCAAAGAATTTTCGAAATAAGAATTTTCGAATAAAGATCGGGTTAATATGGCTTGTCTTTGCCATTACATATCATCTAATCTGTGTAAAATCCTGTGTTTAAGGTATTGGAAACTGAGATTCAATCTATTGACATGGGGACTGTTTGTTTGCTTAACTGAGATAGCATCAAGAATTTATAGTAGCACAGTGTGCATTCAAGCATGGCAAGGGAGTGAGAGGGATGTGTGGAGGGGTGTGTGGAAAGCGTGACCAGGTGGGTGGGAGGGGGTGGGAGGAACTTTGAACTGTGCAGTGACTATCACTTGACATCCACCACAAGTAACTGAATTTGTGAATCGTTTCCCTTGGAAACGGAAATTAGTTAAATTAAGGTGACACAAATCGTAAACATTAAAACATAAAAAGTATACAAACTGTTAACTGGTTCTTGTTATTTCCACCATGTGTAGTTGTTTCACCATGCAGGGCTTCCCTAACGAAGTTTCCTGACTTGGCGGGAATATATTAGATATCTAGAGCTATGGTGTTTAGTAAACAGTGGAAAAAGATTATATCTAACCTTTGTGCCACCTTTGAACAGAATGAATGTTGGCATGCACTCAATTCCACAATGCTGAGCAGCTTCCTGAAACAGAAATGGGACAAACACATTAATTCAGATATCAAATTGTTGGTGGTGGGACAAGATAGACTGAATACCTCCGCCAATTTCTCCTATTTGATAAAAAGAAATTCAGGGAACTATATCATTTTTCTTTAGTGGTGATCTAATCCTCCAAATTCAAATCACCACACTTGGTTGCACGTTTATTTTTTACATTCGGTTTAATCAAATATCACGTCGACAGGGAAGGATAAATACTATAGACGGAAATAACCGGAGTTGATAACTATATGGAACAGCCTTTGTACAATGTACAGTTTCAATTTCACATGTAAACAAAGCTTATTATGATTATTTAAGACCAGATAATTATCTCAGGCCTAGAAAATATTACCGCATTATCGTCTACGTCCACTTTGAAGAATGAGATGTTGGTGAACTCTTTGGCCAATCGCTGAAATTAAAGACAATAACAACCCGGTAGGCCTTAATAGGTAAGTCGATCAGCATTGCAAGCTTAATTCTTGTTTACTTTTATCGCTTTCTCAGTCTGTTAAGGCTCTGCTGGCAGAATCGAAATAATTAGGAGAAAAAATATGATATCGATAACAATGCAAAATGGCATGACTGTGAGTTTTTGTCGGAAATCATTTGGTAAGAAGCCATATGGAAAAGACTGAGAATAGTGTGTAACTGCATAATATCACGCTGCTGAATAAACATATTTAAAAACAATTTAAAAATCGGAAGGTGATATGATTGACTTACCTCTACTGCTGGACCGATCATCCTACATGGTCCACACCATGTGGCGGTGAAATAAACTAAGCATGTTTCTGCACCAATGATGGCATTGTCGAAAGCCGCCTAAAGGAAAGAACGTATACATATTGTCATATGCTAATGCATAACGGTGCATCATTACTGCCACCTTCAGGACACTGCACTCAACCACTCGCACCACTCACCACACTCGCAACACTAACCGCACTTGCACCACACACACTCGACTACTCACTCACTCACACATCACAGACGTGCACACACCTACTCTTTTTTTAGACCCAACCCACCCACACCTTCTTTACAAGTAAAAAAAACATCTATATAACCTCTTAAATGATATAATTTCTTCAAATTTAAATATACCTCATTTATTTATATGTGTACAAATTTATTTATTCAGGAAGTTTAACAAATTATAGCACGCTCATCCGTAGATGTTTTTCGTTGTGCCCTGAGAATATAAACATGGTTGAAACGATTATAGGGGGGAGAATATAGAGATGAAGGTTAAACAATCAAGCTACTACATAATCATAAATGTAATTATACGATTGTAAAGAAATGATGAGAGGCTATTCAGGTAAATTCAAGGCTTAACAATATATATAATCCTTTCTAATAATGAACTTCATTCCATCACTCGTTAGGCTCAAAATAAAAGTATACTTCTCCACTTCAGCCTCCTCTCATGGGTGCATTAATGATATACCAATTCAAAACTTTTCAAATAAGTTCTACTGAAATTGTACCGATTGTTTCGGTGTCAAGTGCAATGTATACCAGAATAGCTAGCTCCCACCTTTCTCCATCTAAAGTAACATCTCTTGGGATTCATTTATTATAAGTGGATAGTGTCGATTATAAGTATGCTTATAAGATAATTAAATATGTATCAGGTCACGGAGATAAACACGCAATTAAAAGTTATCAAAATAATATAATATATTCTATTCCAATGGACAATGACCGGCATAGCATAATGGTAATAGCTTCGACTGTTGTGATTATATCCAACTTAATTATTGTTAATTATTAGAATACCGGCTTGATGTACTATAATATATATTTTTTCCTAACATTTAAGACACGCTGAGAATTATTATCATGTAATTGATAAAATGCTGTCAATAAAGAAATACAAATACAAAATATTTCACCAATGGAGTAAAACGGTATGTACCATCTCTCGGTAACAATGCAATGGAATGACTGAGTGTTTTGTCGGAAATCATTTGGTAAGAAGCCCTATGGAAGAGACTGAGAATATTTAAAACTCTTAAGGTGATATGATTGACCTTACTCTAATGTACCACTTTATGTTGTGAAGTATGGTAATCACACATATAACCACTCAGAACGTAATAACTTCAGGGGCTCTTAAGTAAGTACAAGTGCTCTGTAAGTATTTATTAATCAATCAAAACGATTTAAGATGTTTTAAACAGCGCTTTTCTCTATATCTCTGGCTACTAGGTGCATTTATCGATTTATTTGGGAAGTAGACCCGAGTAGTCTACGCATAATCTCCAAGGGGAGTTGACCTTGACGACGACTGACGCAGATGTTCGAATGACGTCACTGCATCAGTCGTCGTCTTCCTTCGCTAGACATCAAGACTCAACAGAAATTTGAACTTTCTTGTTTGTATGCTTAGGACTTATCTGATTTAATCATATGTCGGATATGCTATTATGTCTATGCTAATGACATAATCACATATTGAATTATATTAAAATTCGGCTGTTGTAATGTAACGTAGACATAATATTCATTTTCTGCAGGGATTAGTTGTCAATAGTAAGATGACAGCACTATCTTAGAACGAATAAATAAATGCCAGGGAGACAGTTTCACCTTGCAAAGAATCATGTGTAAATATGTAGATACCGTCACTCTTCATTCTTAGCCAGTAATAGTGTAATATAGATATAATATAGTCTTTAACCCTCGTGACCACCAAGTAATCTCATAACGTACATATTACATTACTGTGGATAATCACCATATTTCACCAGCCACTCTGCCATTGTTAGCAATTATAACAATTTAATGACGGTTTGATGCCACCTAACTAGTGACTTGAAAAGGGATCAAGTTGTTTTCAGTTGAGTTAGTACTCATAAATATAACGCTAAGCGAACCAATCCTGACAAGCCTAAACATACTATTGTGAAACAAAAACTTAGGCCTACAGGGATCAAATTACTTCTTGAGAATGATTCATAATTATTAAAGATCATACAAAGCTATACTAAACATTCGAGATATTAGTAGTAAAGCAGGGGTAGAATGACCGTATAAGTATATGCTAATAAGAAATCTAAGAAATGGAAGGAGAAATGTTATACAGGTTATAAATACTGAATAATCATGGTGAATAAAAACAGATGAGTTGTCAATGAAAGTGCATTGGGACCCACTTCAATGATGCCAAATAAATGTCAACGTGAAAGTTTCATTTCAATGCATGCCGTAGAACATCGTGCAAAAGAACAGATATTTTTGTCAATATTGTTAGTGCTAATTTGAGTTGAAAGCCAATTGGCTGCTAATTGCCCATATACATGTAAATACCCTATTGGAGTGAGCAAGGAGACTTAAATGGTGGACACATCCCCATCAGTTTGAATTTTCAACGACTAATTTAAGTGTCTAATGGATCGAGTGGATACCCAAAGATATTTTTTTAGTTTGATGCCCCAAACAAAATATTTTATTCTAAATAGCTTAGTTTACACAGTTTGTTCTTGCTCTGGTGCCAAGGTCATAGAAGAAAAGTTGTGTCAACTTAGAGTGCTTGAAATAGAGTACCATCTAAAGAAACCCTGATGTCTTTTTTTGCCACCTGTTCTGCAAACACCTGCTTCACAGATGGGCATTGTCAAGCACAGTGGAAGTCATAGTTAGTTTTAAAGGATTAATGAATGACATTGAGGGGCTGCTGGTGCACTGTTTGGCGCATAATCCCGAGACGAAGCCAAGCGATTTTCCACCAACAGTTCACCAGCCTGTCCGAAATGGAGATTACTAATCGTTTTAGTCACTGTCTATGGTTGTTATGGCCCCTGGACTGTTCAAGTTGATTACAGATGTGTGTATATCCCAACTGGACTTGTTACCACGTCGGCAACACAGAAATCCACGCAGAACATTTTGTTTAGAGAAAACGCATGTACATGTTTCTTGAAAAGTCATATGATTCACGGAGAGGTGAAGGAGGTGCTTGTTAATCGCATAGATCCATGTCAACAATACCTATGTTTGGAGAACTATGGTAGCGCAGAAGGTAATTTCATCATTTAAATGTGGTAATTATGATATAAATATTGAATAGAAACTCCAAGTTAGTTTGCTCGAGTTAGTTATCACTTGGAGTGGAAATCTGCTAATCAACCTGAGTGGTGAAGCCATAAGTTTATTCAGACAGCTTTTACCTGACCATAATTCATGGTTGATAACATTGTGAAATTTCATCTGACACATCCAAAACATCGATGATTATAGAGTACCTTATATAAACATTGAGGATACTAGTACTAAATCTTTGTTACTAGTACTGGAAAATTTGTACAAGTGATATTCATACCTATATTAGAGGAGAATAACCATTGAACAAGTACTACATGTGCTAATTACGGACTGTACTTCGTATCTATAATAATAGCTTGGACAATCCGAGGAACGAACACTGAATCTACGTAATGCAAGAAAGAACATTGAACATTACATTATTAACTATTACAAAATAAACTTTTAACTAGCATTGGATCGTGCGGTAGATCTGCCCCGCAGAGTATTGTTTTCCAATTCAGATGTAAAAGGCAATTTATTGTAAGCTGAAAACTGAATAAAAGTTGTTATATATATATATAAGTCTTGATGCATGTATACATTACCACTCCTCATGCAAGTAATAACCACTCCTAAACTAACCTCTCATTACATTCCATGCAAAGATGAATATTTTGCTCTTCACTTCTATTGAAACGAAAGCTATACAAACACGCCATTAAAGCATTGAACTACTTTCAACTGATTTCACTGCTTTCACTGATTGTGACTGATTTCGACCAACTAGATATCCGCCAGTTTCTAGACTAAAATTTAATACCCTTCAAATTAGCTCAAGATGCATCAATTATTCTTTATGTAGGACGTGTTACAATAAACTACTAAAAACAACAGGAGTGAGTGGTTGTTCTTTTTATATGTTCTATATTTTCTTGATTTATTCTTTATAATGTCAAGGAATTCGAAACTGAGGTATAAACTGACCTCATAATGAAAACAAGTCCCAGAACAATGAAAAGACACGAGGATATGTTGGTACCATGAAAAGTAAATATCCACTAATAAGTTTTATAATGAGAATCAAAAATGGAACAGGACTAATTCAACCTCATCAAGATCAATAGTGTCTGAATACCTTTTATATTAGTATTCATTCAACTATTAATGGAATGAACTGTGAATTATAACTATTATTGTAGATAAATGTGATATTTTTCTATGTTGGGGCGAAATGGAAGATCTACCTTGTAGAAGTTACTGTCATACTCTCTGTCATTATGATAACGGAATGAAAATTCAAATATATATAAATAACTAGCAAAGTACCAGTTCTCCAGACGGCCCCCGTCTCTCCCCACACTTCCCCCTCTCCCTCTTTTCCCTCCCCCTCTTCTCTGTCTCTCCTACCTGTTTTTCTCTCCCAACCCCATCTCCGATTGCCCCCTCTCCCTCCCCTCTTCCTCATGCTCCCCTTCCCTGCTTTCTCACTATCCCCTGTCTCCCTTCCCCTACATCCTCTCCCTCCCCTCTTTCCCCTCCCCTCTTCTTTTCCTCCCCCTCCCCCTCTCCAATACCCCTCCCCTCTCCCTCCTCTCTTCTTCACTCTTCCACTCCTGTGTATGTAGTCGGGTCCCCCTGGAAGTGACATAGTATCTCACAGGAGCTTTCCCAGGCTATAAATAGAGTGTGTAGATCCCAATTTAAAAAAGGCTTCAAAATCACATTTTCACCACAGATACCTTCATAAACCCCATATAATGTCCTCCAGACAGGGTCGACGGACCTGTACAGACCAAAAAGACAGCTGGGGAGATCACAGATTCCCAGAACATGTGTGACAAAAAAACCCTTCTAGAGGTTTATATATTGGATATACTTTATAAATACGTCTACAAAAAAGATATATTCTCAGCTAGGCGCTTTAATTTGAAAAGTAGAAATGCGCACTGCAAACATCATTTTGATGGAAGCCTATACTTGGACCATATTTTATCATTAGTTAGTAATAACAAATTTTAGATAGAACAGTTTTTGACCTGTGCTAACTGGGAGTGCAGCTAAAAGCTGCGTTCTCAGTGGGTGCAGTGATAAAAAACTAAAGATTTTCTACGTTTTACTCATTCCATTCCTCATTGAAATAATTTGACCAAACTGAATAATTTGACCAACGGAGAATTTCACCCTGTTGTTTTTGCTGCAGGGCTTCATGAAAATCGACCTTTGTATTTAGGCGGTGGAAATCCTTTATTGCGGTGGTTATTAATATTATCGCTCACCACCAGATTCACATATATATATACAAGTGTCTAATGGATCCTAGTTTCACATATCGTCTGCTAACAGTTCTATACTTTGGTCAATTGCTACTTCATTTTGTAACGGTAAGTTAAAGAGTAGGTCCGAATCAGTTCCATGATGAATTCCATTTTGAGCGCACTTCGACCTATACTGGTTTAATATTGGCATATGCTGTATAAGACATTCAAATGATAATGAAAAAGTACACTGCATAATCTAAGGTAAAGGCAAAGTTTGTTTAAGTTAATGAGCCCGATGACGGACAATGCCCACCTTTCAGACCTTTGGCTTAGATATACATGCACGTCTTAATCATTCTTATATTTATAGTTTAAAGTTATGTTTGACAGATCTATATGTTATAAATGATACATCTAAATATTACCTTCGTTGTCAGCATATGTACGGTAGCCATGTTCCAAGGTGTTTATTATGGTGTGCTCCTTCCTATTAAAGCTCAAACCTCGACGAAAAACGTTGTGAAGCTCCTTTACCTGTTGTTGCCTTCTTGCAAATACCCACTGGGCACAACTCCTGGGGTTTTACTTACTCATTCATTGGTTTCCTTTATTTAATCCTCTTATACGTGGACGGCCTACAGAGGTTTTGCTGATCCCTTGCTCTCATACCACGAGTCCTGGTGTTGATAAATACTGTTTGTTTTTCTTGTCTAAGACCCTCGAGAATCTATCTACAGAATGCTGGAAATAAAATACTATTAAATATTTTTGAATAAATTCCCCCGAGTTTCTGAATTATAGTCATGTTCCTGCTACAACATGTAGATGAAAATCCCAAGACAAATATTTCATTCATATTCTTTGACCCCATGTACTTACTATTTACATTGTTACACCCCAATTCACATAGGTCAATATTCAAATGCAACGCAAGCTTAAACTGAAACGGTGCAATAAAACCTATTCCTGCGTAGTTGCCAACTACTCATGGCGTTGGGAAACTTTTTGTCCATTTTATATAGGAGCATAGACTGGCAGCGGTGAGAAGGCCTTTATCTAAAATATCAAAAGATATGATACAATGAAGTAAAGATAGATCAGCACACAACTAGTACTAACCCCAAGTTTATAATCATAATGCTTTTGCTTTTGCATAGATTTTCTTAAGTGTCTTAAGTATTCTGTGATTCCTGAGACATATATACATCGATTCGTCTAATTTTTGTAAAAGATAATTAATTGTCACCATCGATAGAAGGTTTTTACACTATTTGAAAAATCTCAAAAATAGTTTCATGATACACGCTTTGAAGTAGAATTTTTATTCCATGAATATGTAGTAGTAGTAGTCACGAGAATGTAAAATCGATCAATCAATCAATCTTATACGCACATTATTTCTGCTCAACAGATTTCTTTTGATAATTCTTGCACTTTGGAATTCCCTGTTTTTAGGCCCTAACAGAGGAATTGCTGTTATTTAGTAAGAAGAGAAGAGGTCTATTCTCCGCATTAAATCAAGAATTCTGACTCTGACAAAATCGATATAATATTTTTCAAGGTTTTGTTTTTTCAATCATAAAGAAGGTCATTCGAATCTTTTTGGCTGGGTATCATTTGTTCCGTTTGTATTTTAAACTAAATATTCTAGATCTGTATACTTGTATTTCAATCAAACTTCTCTTGACCTGCATACTTCCATTTTCCTGATCCTGAGTTTTTGTTATACATCGAGGTCGCTTGGGACCAAATATCATGACTACACCGACCAGTATAACCCTTTATAAGTCATGTTAGAAATAGCTAAAATCTCTCACAGCCAAAAACCTAAAATGTTTCCCATAAATACCTCGAAAGTATAATCTTTTGCAACATGCAAAGGACCATTTTAAATAAAATCCAGTCAAGAAGTTGTCCGAAAGAATTAACATCATCGAACAAGAGAATTGTTTGGGATTTGTTGTAGGAGGGCAAGCGGGATGGGTAGCAGCAAGTGATTCTATGTGACCAATAGTTGTTATAATACTCCGTCCAAAATGTGGATCGAACGATTTAACCTCCCCCATCCTTTCAATACTGCACCCTTTGATGCAGCATTCAGAATGATGTTCATTCATCGATGACTTCCATGACTTTGGAGGATAATGTATTGTAGGAAAAATATAAACCATAATAAGACCCTGATTGACCATAATGAGTGACTGTTACTTATAACTAACCAATGAGTGATTTATTACTGTATTCTATCAACATAATAGTAACCATTGTATCCAATTATATAATCACTAACAAATACCCGTGCGATGCACAGGATTTGCTAGTGGGTCCGTTGGGCCCACACCTCCATTTCTCCTTCTTCTCAGCCTGTACGTCCTGGTCTATGTCTGGTATATGGAAATGACATGTGTTGTTACATACCATTCACAATGGTCTTGTTCATATGACGGTGTACATTAGGTCATAACACTTTCCACTTGTGTACAACTCTCTGTAACCTACTACCCTTATTACCTTTCATGCCTCAAATGAAACCCTTTTGAGATGATATAGTTGGTCACTGTTGTGCAACAGAGTAATGAAGACAGATTCAGAGGCAATGTGAGATAGATACAGAGTGCTCAAGACTGAGGCAAAGGAACAGAGAGATTCATAGTGTAGGTTATGTAATGAAATTATGGGAATGGAACTATGTGATACTTGTTACCATCACCTGTAGAAGCCCGCCACCAGGTCGAAACGTCGGGATTTAATATGTATCTGAAAATGCTCCAATAAAGCAGCAAATACTGTAGTTTGAGATTGTGGTGGTTTCCTTTATAATAATCCTTTTGAAAATGAACAAGAAGCAGCGAGCCACCTTCAATGACGAAGGTCACTCTAAGAACCAGAAGTGGAGCCTGAAAACCTCTTGTGTGAAGGAGAACTGACCCCCAATATTAAATCAAATGTTTATCAAATCAAACCAAACTCAGTATTTCTTTGGGGATGTTGAAATATAATTCTTTTGTAATTAATCACTTCGTAAAAATGAGCGTTTTATAGATTCCTGACAAAATCTAAAAATACTGGCTCAATCCGCTTGCAGTTCGACATGGTTTCATGCAGTAGGAATCGAAGATGCTATAAACCAAATGTATTGGCATAGCAACCGGTTTTATTTCAATATATATTGATCTTGTTTCAGTGGAGGTGGCATTATGTGACGTTACAAAGGAAAAGGTTCCCATTCCTGTCTTTATTTATGGTTCTTTTCTTCTGAGCCTTGATCTAATATATTGTTAGTTGATATAATTTGTTCTATTGGATAAATCACTGTATCCTCCTCTAGGCTCTAGAGTATGGTATATCATTGAAATTTACAGCAACTCTTTTATAAATTCTCTTCTGTCCAAATGTCATTTACGTAGCCTTGTAATCTCTATATCCGTAGTCTGAATGTATTTTTAATGTCTTCTTTGCATTTTATATTGTATTTTTAATGTATTCTTTACATTTTGTGTATTGAATGATGTAGATGATATTTTTTAAATGACACGTTATTTTGCCAATACTGGGATAGCAGAATAAGCCATATTGAATTTCTTATGTTTGTTTGCTTCTTCTACTGTGTTGTGGAAGGGTGTGGTTGTGGGGGTGGGGGTGGCGACGGAGGTATACCAAGAATCTAACCACCATTTCTATATAAGCTAAACTAAAGAGCATATGAATTTATAAACTTGTGTAGGTTATGATTTGGCTATGATGGCTTCAACATCACCAGAATGCCCTAACATGGCACTCATTTTTTACATTTTCTCGGGGGAACATGCCCACGGACCTCCTACCTTTCACACTCACTGCATAATTATATATCCTTATGCCATGTTTTGGGTTAACGGTTTTGAAATTTGCTTTTTTAATTCATAAAACAGGAGTATACAGCATACAATGTTAACCTAAAACAATTATAGGTCCTGTCCCCCCCCCCCCCCCTCCCCACTGAACTGCTTGGTGACATGGAGTCCACCCTCCACCCCCCATGAATGATAGCTTCCTATACCTCTGCTACCCTTCCAACTCTTGCTTCTGTCCCTCCTACTCTTCCTGCCCCTCCTGGTCCTCTTATTCGTCCTGCTGCTCTGGGTTCTTCTCCTACTCCTCCTCCTCTATATAGCACTTACAGGCGTTTCCAAGCAGTCAGCCAGCTAAGCAACGAGCCACTCGGCGGCATCACCCGCCCGTAGCTGGTTCATCCTGAACTTTCCAGCCAGAAACAACAACCGTTACTCAACATACAAAGGAGCCTTTCCCTCCCTCTCACTTGCTTGGGATGGACATCTCCATAAAGTCAGAGCGCAGCTGCTTGCGCGATAGGCAGAGGTGTATGCATCCTGCTACATGTTCCAGTGGATGGGCCGGTCGCTGGCTCGAGTCAACCCTACTACTACTATCTTGCACGTAGGAGGAGTGCCTTTGCAGCGACAGTCATTCAAGCCTCCCCTCTTTAGTCAATGCACGGGCCCTCTGTGAGACATCCCGCGAGCGTCTCATCCAAGTTGGAAAAACGAGTGCAGATCTGGAGACAAAGTATTTCCTTGTCCTTTGAAGGAAGGTCAGACTGCACCCGTGTCCGCCCCAACACACAGGAGCAAACCGACGTCACTGATTGGATATTTACTTTTTATACTTACTGTAGGCTATTTTGCAGTTTCTAAGGATGAAAGACAAGGTGACGGACCTCGGGATTTAATATTCGCTGGAGGGCAAATCTACTTCCATTAACAGGATTGTCTGATTGTCTGTGGACCTTAAGGTATCCGACACGGGAATTGTTATGAAATAGGGACACTATTCAATAAAGGGAACGATGCCTGTTGTTTGGACGATGTCTGCCTATGCGCTTGATTCTACAAGGCCATCCGAGCCAAGGGTAAATGAACTTTATTGATCAAAATCTTACTGAGTTGGGTGTTCTCTCATTGTTGGTGCTCTCAGCGTGGATGGGGCGAGGCGGTGCTCGAGTTGTAGCACAAAGAATAGGGAGCTATCGCCGTTGAAGCCCTGCTATAAATGGAGACGTAAATGCTTACTGAAATGATACTTAATGAAATCATTTGTTATATCACTACCCAATTGAATTCGAAGTGTGATGGATGAAGATGAAGGCCACTATAATGATCGTTCTACAGCACACATACGATTGCAGCCAGGACTCGTTCACTTCAGGCCGGCACTTCAGTTGATAAGTTGTGAAAATGATTGGGTTATCGCAATTGTGCATTGCTGTAGGAAGGGAATGAGTATAGGACTGTGGGGGGAGGAAACTTAGTTAACGCCTGTATAGGAGAAGAGGACCCTCCAAATGAAAATGGAGTATCTTCCTCCTATTCTCAATTGAACTGCTGGAGGAAGGATTGATTCTTATAATGCCTAAGGAGTTCATTAGCCATAATCAGAAATACTGGAGCATCCCGTCTTAATTATTTTCTAAGCCTTCAGAGCATCTCTGATTGATGAACTGAATCCTGCAAGAATTATTTTGGTCATTTGCCTTAGCTATTAATTACACTATTGTAATTATTTAACAAATTCTGATTACAGGTATTGGTAATTAGTTTTGCTTCTCCGTCATGTCTTTGCTGTCATTAATATAGAACTAATATTTAATCTATTTGATATCCCCATAATTATATTAATTGTTGCCTGGATTCTTTCACGAAAATCTCCAACAATAATACTAATACAAAGGTAATAATGATGAAGTGTAATATTAGTACTGATTAGTTAAATACCATTATTAGGGTTTATGTATTTTTAAAAACTAAAAACTACTGTAGAAAAAATATGATTATCACCCATTTGTTTCAATTTCAAGCATGTATGTGCATCGTGAATCGACATCCATTTTTGAGAGTTCAAATCCTAATGATTGATTTCAATTTCTATATATTTTGTTTTAACAAATTTTATTGAGGGAATTTTCACAATGTGATATATCTCATTCGTCAAGGAAAAAAAGGCAATAAAACATTCGATAATTTAAATTTTAAGGCCGGATACAATTAATTAAATTTTTCAGACGTTATACAAGAATGGACAAAATCAAGAACAATTCAAATACCTAATGACGTTATTCTTCATCGCTGTTCCAAGATTAATACCCTACAGCCGGGTTACACAACCATACATTCCTTTTCCTGCATTCGTTTTGCCCACGTTAAACACAATAGAATATACAGATCAGTCCACTATACATGAAAAATAAAATATAAATTCTTTTCAATATTACGTCAGCTCTACACACATAATCTTTTGTTATTGACTTAATGTATACCGCGTCAGATATCCTAGTCTCTGATTTGGAATTTAACTCACAAAAAGAATCAGCAAAAGGCATTACTTGGCAGAACATAGATTTGAAATTCCTAAAACCGCCCACCCGTGTTTAAAAATACAAGGAATATATATATACTTCAGCATTGCGTACAAGACCGTTAGGCGACCGTGAGTCCATTAACACTATCTGTTTGCATCGTAACAAGGCTCCGAAGTGAAGCCAACGTGTCTTTTTTTACTCTTATCCATATAGTGTATCCGAACACAGATATCCAATTCTCTCGAGCAGTGTAAGTAGTCTAGCGAATGGCACAGAATATCAGGCAACAACTTGCTCTTGTGAAATTCTAAGCAGGCGAAAATCTGTCGCATCAACCTTTTGTCACCAGAGTAAATGGCTGGCACATATCCCATAGGCAAAGCCTAATCTTGACAAAGATTAGGGGATTAGGGCCTTCACAATAAAATCTCTCTTGTATGTCCACATGGATTTGGTAAATTTATAGGTCACTGAATGGTCTATAGTATTTCTTTTTTCATCCCTCGTTTACTAGCTTTTGAAATATTTACGCTACAGAACAACACATATTTTACATACTTTTCTTAGTTAAATTTCAGAAAAAAAATATATAATAAGGCATAGTATCATTCATAGCATCCAGACAGTGCAGGCAGTACGAATAATGCAATTATAGGTTTAGTTCTATTTCATAAAAGAACATATCCCTGTGGTGCCTGAGCTATGAATAATTCAATCGTCGGTCTGAAGTCCGTCAGTATCATCTTCAATTTATTCTTCACCTGTCAGTAAGGATTTTAAAAGATGAAAAGAAGAAATGAATGAATGGAAATAGCCTCCATTACATTCCGAACAATGAACCTTCAAGAAAAACAGTTTTATTCAATACGCACAGTAGTCGCATCTTCAGTTCAAGCTACTCTTCAAAAGTCAGCGACGATTATTTTACTTTCATAGGGCATTTTAACGACTTTCAAAGGCTGCAGAACACATTTACATGGCTGCTTTAATTCAATGTGTTACTTGACTGGATCAGAAATTTCAGCGCATAACTCGCTTTAAAAGAAAAAGATATATATGACAATGCTTATGCAACCGTGACAATTGTTTTAGTAGTGACATGATCCAATGAAATCCCAAAATACACAGTGAAATCAAAGATAGGACACTCCAAACCGGTATACATGACCCCTCCGTTATTGTTTCCTTTATTCTAAATATACATACATAAATTATCAGTCGGAACAATAATGAAAAGCCCTGAGGGTATAAGCTTTAGTGGGCCTAGATTCTCAAACTGATCAATATCTTCCTACTTTGATCTCTTGCAGTTCTCCAAATGCCGCAGCACAATGGGAGTAATGACCCGCACAGACCGCTCTTCATAGGAGGACCTCAGACCAGATTTATTACAAACCCCTGCGATCGGACTCTCTGTTGCAGGGATATTTGTCCCCCAGAATGGAAACAGTGGTGGCTTCCATGCCCGCTGATACCATGAATCAGTCTTCACACATACCACAACTTTCCGTAGAAGGGCTTCCTCCAGGGCAAAATGCCTCCAATGTCAACCACTCATGGGGGCTCCTTCATCACAAGAGCAGACCCCCCGAGTACCTGGAATATTCCAATCCGGGATCCACGGGCCTGCAAGTATTTGCTGTCATGATAATAATGACGACTGCCATCTTTGGGAACTCGCTCATGTGTTATGCTGTCTACAAGACTCCATCACTAAGGACAATGGCTAACCTTTTCACAATTAACCTTGGGCTCAGTGACCTTTGTCTCTCCATTTTAGTATTTCCAGTGTGGATATCGGCGTTGGTGTCAGGAGCTGCCAATCCAAGACATCAACCCCCGTTTTCTATGGAATTATGCCAGGCGACTGCCTTCATTACAGTACTCCTCCTCTTAGTGTCCATAGCAACTATGGCTGGTGTTAGTCTAGATAGGTATTTCATTATTTGCCACCCTCTCCGCTACCCGATGGAAATAACCCCACGTAGAGTGTATACCGTCCTTCTGTACATTTGGGCTCAGAGTACCACCCTGGCCTCCCTGCCCTTTATGGGATGGGGTTACTATACCTTCAGACCTCAGACAATACCTATTTGTAACCCGGCCTGGAGTTGGAATGCTGGGCATGCCTCGTTCCTCATTTTAGTTGGCATGGCAACACCATTTTGTGTCATGGTCTTCTCTTACACAAGAGTCGTCCAGGTAAGACTGCATCAATTCTATTTTTATTGCGTCTTTCTGTCGTTTTTATCGGCTTTAATCTTTTATAAGAAGATCCATCTTATTACGGTATTCAAAGCACTTGAGCAAAATCAGATTTCTGCTTTATTGCATTTTCACATTTTCAGGTTTTCACAATCTCAAAATGTTCTTGTTCAATTAATTTTTAAGAGTGATTCCATTAATGATAAAACCATTTTCAAATGGCTCCCCTTCACTACACCTTGACACGAATTCCTGGCTTCAACCATCGATGGCCAGTCTAATTAAATCAATTTTTAATATGTAATCGTACAAATAAATGACAGAACCCATCCTTTTTGTCCTTGGTTACCTTGTGAAGGAAAGTTTTTGATGATGTTATAAGGTTTTGAAGTCAAAAGGAGAAAATTCAAAAGGACAGTGCAATTAAGACAAAAGTCATCAGTCATTGTAAATCCTATTAACATAAGAGTTGGCTTTATAAATGTTGTTGAATTACAAAAATAAAATAAAGTGCACTGCAGCCTGGAAACAACATAAAATGCAAACCATAATCTATATATAGCATCGCCTCTATCAGCATCAATCATACAAAAACACGATCAATTTTATACAAGATATTGCATCCTGCTTTCCATTATGAATTGCAACGGAAGAAACACTAAACCCGACCGAACAAATGCTGCTGTTATATAATGAAGCAAATGAACATATTTCTCGGGATGCATGATTAGTCCCATTCGGGGCTTTATATATCATGGATCATTGTCTCCCGGTCGGAGGAAAATACCTTTAGGGGATAATTCGTGCTATTCTTGCTAATACTCATAATAAGATGGTATACATATGTTGTATGATGTATTGCCATTTCCTCTATTTATAGAGAGGTTCGTGATTTACCAAGGTTCCCCTTGCACGCGAGTTCCACGGGAAATAGGGTAGAGCTATTTCGGTGAAAACCTTTAGGCTTCGCATTGATATCCAAAATAGAAATGAGCGAACCAAAGCATGTTATTAGCATTTACCTTATTTACATTATACCCTTGGCGATGCCCCTTCAACTCATGATATATCATCTGAATAAATATGGTTAATAGACACGGAAGGACTTTTCCTAGCTTGAGTGATTAATCATTACGCGATTTATGTAAATGTATACATAAAGAGTACACGTATATATCGATCACTCACCTTGTCATATCCATGAAAGCATATACTTGGTTTTATCAATATGTACTCGTCAAACTTATGTCCATAGATCTGAATCCTATTAAGAGTAACCCCAAGGCTGATGCTTGACTGAGGCTGCGTGAGACAGGGAATAGGATATTTGCGTGCAGGAAGCAAACTCGGGAGGGGAGAGATACTTTTCTTTTTCGTTTCATAGTCGTTCACAATGTCAAAGTGGGAATATTCTATATGGCCGGGGCATTTCAGTCTGCATATCATGTGATGAATTCCGTGACTCCCCAGGAGGAAGCATGCATTCCATGACAGGCTCGATATATATAGTTTCTATAGTTTCCTTTGTACTCGTTGGCAGCTTGAATTTCGCCTGTCATAATCTAACAGCTAATTATCCATCGCAGAAAATGGTATCCTGTATAATCCAGTGTTTTGTATTCGCCATTCACGCGATTTAGTCCACAATGATCCCTACATTATTGTTCTAGAGTTGCAAACCTTTCTGTGTGAACGGCGAAAGTTTTAATTATAGGAACCGCCATCGGATTTCTAGCTCGTCGTGCTTGTGCATTCATCACGATAGTGGTTTTCGGGATAATTTGCAACGGCCATGAATTAAAATGAAACTCGGGAATTTAAATTGTGAGTTGTGAAATGCATCAGACCAGAATAGAATATTGGACCAAGGGGGTTTCAGAATACATAAATACTTTGTACGGCGATTGCTCCACATTGCTGTGTGGTACTACATTTCGCACATTGAGCAATGCCTAGTATGACAATTGCAACCCACACTGACATTCGATTATTATACATGTACATGTATATACAATCATAGTGTTATATCATATTACGCAGTCATTACGTAACAATGAATAACCACATTACTATTAATAGTTTAAATTATCATATCAACTCTAATTACTCTCATTGCTCATCATTAAATTAATTAATCGCAGTACTATGCAAGTCTAGTAAGAGGATCAGGTAACATCGGAGATTTAAAAATGTTGCAGTAGTTTTATGCATACAAATTAGAATCATTGAATCAATTTAACTTTTAACTTGATAACGTCCTTTAACACAAGATTAATGACCGACACTGAGGGGTTGCTAAGATGGTTATAAACTCAGGACCGTTCAAGGTAATGACTAAATGAAACGGAAAATTTGAGAGGACTTATGCCTGGAAACAGGTGCTCATATATCTTCTATGAGGGAGTAGATTACACGAAGTTGTGCTTTCATGTGAATAATTCATGTGAACGCCCATTTCATAGAAATCCTAACAAGGATATATAAGGTAACGCTGGGCCACAGATGGGACGCAAATGGTTTTTATGACTACGACTAACATAGACTCCCATAGGTCACGTCCTCGGCAGATGCACTCTAACTAAGTTCTGATTTGGAGAGGAACAAAATAGAAGCACCTTTGTGTTCTTTTCTACCTAGGAAAGCTCTGACATGGGTAGTAGATTATAAATGGTCAAATAGGTGCCGTTCATCCCATGGCTCAACACTATAACCCGAAGGGGAATGAGCCTTTATGGGTTTTTTATCAGAAAGAATGGAGTGAAAGGGAAACCCATGCCTGTTAACAAGCCGTTGGGAAAGGAAATCAAATCAGCATATATTTGCCTGTTACAGGAACCTGCGACACATATAGATAGCTGATCAGTGTTCTTGGTACACTGGTGACCCAGTTGAGTTGTCAATAAAGACGGCAAACATGGTTAGGAGCTTCCTCTTTCAAGGGCCATGAGGCTATATCATTCATCATCTTGAGAGAACAGCTCACCTTCAAGTCTATATACAACGGGTATACTTCCATGTGTAGATGGTCTATTCCACCGTTGGGGAGAATTGACCCCAGATTTTGCTGAAAAATTCAAACTTCTTGAAACAGAGTTTAATTTATATGGTACGTAGGTATTGTAGCCCTGGATATATCCTGAAATTTGGGGAAGGCTACTCCCAATATTAAGAAAATTAATAATCGACCCCTAAAGATTAACACTGGAATTTCCATAGGGGAACAAATCATTAATATTGAGATATTAATTATTAAGATTTACAATTATTTCAAACTAACATGTATTTAGGAAGAATTGATTTAGCAGAATAAATTTGCATTATTGCTAAAATTTGGATGCTCAATTCATATGACGTTTTTGAGAAATTTGATTTCACGATTTTTTCCATTATTATAGTGCAATTTATTAATCTATTAAACCTCTTAAAAAGATGTTGAATGGCGACACTATCGTGAATGGCAACTTTTGCTTCATTTCTGGTCATAGCAGAGCAATATCCCATGATACAAAAATCATACTGTAGTTGCTGATAGGGCTCATAAAAGGTATAACATAGATAACAATCATTGATATAAACTTAACATATATTCTGAGAAATTATTAATAAATATGGATGTTGAATGGTGACGATTTGCCTACACCACAGCATTTCTGTGGCATTTCACTACTTACATATAAATAAATAAAGACAGTTGAAGGAGTTTCTTTGTTTTGAAGGATGAACACCATTTTGTTCTCATTTATAATGATGAATATACATTCTTTTTATTATTTAATTTCTGAGCCTCAGTGACAGCATAAACATGTTGAACAGTGACATTTACCTACACCAACACATTTTGCCATACAATCAGACTAAATATATGAATAAATTAATTCTTTTTGCCATGATTTGATACCTAATAGGCGGCCTCCACTATGTGCAAGTAGTGTTACCAATAGTGCGGCCAATTATTGGCCGCGCTATTGGTAACGCTATACTTGCCATAGTGGAGGAGGTGGTGCAAATGAGTGGCAAGTCATTGCAAATGAGTGGCAAGTTATTGGCCGCAACTTACCGTCATTCGCCAAAAAATCAAAACGTTTTGATTTCTTCGGCGAATAGATTGCCATTGGCTGTTCATGAGCCGCTATTGGCCACTACTTGCCACAGTGGAACAGCTCATTACCAATTGTGTTACCAATAGATTTTCTATTCGCCGCTACTTGCCGGTCATTTGTTAACAATCTATTTGCCGTTCTATTCGCCGCTCTATTCGCCTCTACTTGCCGATAGTGGGGGCCCCTATAAAGGCTCGAGTATTACAACACCAAAGGAGAAATAGCATTAAATTAAAATAGATAGAGTAGAATAAATATATGGACCTTCGTTTCAAATATTCTTAACTTTTAAAGACAAAAATGGTTTAAAAATGTGGTTTTGAAGCCGTAACTTGCAGAATATTCGTCATAGATACATAGATACATGTAATGGGGGTGCTCTTTGCTGCATTTTAACCACAGAAACCTTTTTCTATGATCAAAATATCGTAAAACAATCGTATCAAAAGATATTGCTCATTATATAAACTTCTCCCCAATGGTGGAATTGACCAGATATATATTATAGAGAGACATGATTTGAAGATTCGGCTTGAAATATGAAGTATATGATGTACTTTTCTGGCACCTCAATCTACTGTTGTGCCAATAGAATAGAGGAGAAAGTTGTTATTTTCCCTTCTCACAATGACCACATCGAGTTGAGACCCAGACGATGACTAAAACTCCAAATCTGGCTTCGAATGGGCCATCAATGCAAACCTATATATCCCTCTGAAAACTTCACTTCACTACAACCGGCGAGAGGTCACATCTCTATTACTCTATCACAAATATATGTTTCTATGAATTGGGCTTTCACATGAATTATTCACATGAAAGGACAACTCGGTGTAACCTATAATATAGATAGATTATATATGCGTGCCACCAGACAGCCACCATTGGCAGTTACATTTCCGTTTGGACTTCATTCATTTCATGATTTTATTACGGGAAAGGCCTATACATTCATTGACTCCTTGTCAACTCTAGTCGCAAACACGGCTGGACCTGTGGTAAAGTATCCTATTAAAGATAAATCTACACAGATTACTGTCATAAAAACCAGCAACTATATAACTTTCCATAGAGGGTGACGGATAGGTTCCAGCAGAGTTCTTGTTGTTGAGCTATTCCTATGTAGATCTTACCATTTGAATATATTTTGATTGCATTAGATAAGCAATCCCATGGTCACCTGTCACATGGCTCGACTGGATGTAACCTATATTTAATCTAGTAATATATTGCATGTGTCTAGTGTCTGGTTTTATGTCCGAATGGCAAGCAGGGGAAGCCACATATATTCCCAGTTGTTTGTATTGGGTCTAAAGCTCTAAATGACACTATCTAATTTGTGTATTGTAGGAAAGAATGAAAGAGTCATTTATTAATCTATTCATTAAAACAATTAACAAAGAATGATACGATGATGTACGATCATATATATTACAATACTTTAGCAGCTTTGTATTTAATGTCAGAAGCTGAGATGAAAATGTTTCAATAGTCCCTGCCCAAGACTGAATATTCATCATGGATAGAATCAAATTCGAACTTCAGATTTGCAAAAGGGTTTCTTATTCATGTTTGTTAACCTTCACCATCTAAACCTACGTCACACTTGTATAATTGCGTATAGTTGCACGGAGAGTCTTTGTATGTTGACTACCGTTCTGTCGGGTGAGGTGGCCAGAATGATCATCGTTATCATTAACTCTGGGATTCACTTTCCTCTTGAGGTCACAGAAAGGTGGTCCCTATTTGATAGAACTATTTTGTTTTCATATTATATAAACCCGTCCATAGTATTGTTCATAATCACCATCCCCTTTCTTGCTGTGCATCGTCCTTGCCTTGTCATTTCGTTTTATGCACATACGTCTTCATACATTCTCCCCGCCATGCACCATACTTTCTATTTGATTTATCCCCTCATTTTTGTTGTCTCTCTCCTTCTGAAATATATCAACATCTTATTGCCGTCTCAGTGCATAATACGAACAGTCCAACATCTACGCCGAGAATTATTGCTTCCCCATCCTTCTCACGCACATCTTTTCCTTCCTCCTCCATCAGTTGCTCCCAGGCGTGCGAATCTTCTTGTCAAGAGGATTGAGGAAAATCTTGGGGAATATTTTTCCAGAAATATCGATTTGCTTCCCGTAAAACATCTACTCCAGCAGTCCAGAAAAATGCCCTTAATTATATTCTCATTAACTCTTTTGAAAACAGGAACCTATCAATAATATCGTCGTGTTTCTGAAATTAAGCATAGGTTGACATAGTCGAAGTTGTTTCCAAGTTTAGTTAGATAACACTTCGATCACTTTAGGTATCACAAGAGAATGTTTAGATCCCCATAGATTGTATGATTTGAAATTAATCTGTAACTTGTGATATTACATCGTATTCTTATAACCAGAATAAGGTTATATAGGTTCTCCAGCTAAGGTAGATAATAAAAACAAAATTAAAAATTCAATATACGGTATTACCTGGAGTAAACTTACTACTCTGAGGAGTTGTTTTCCTCCCTGAACATACTATAATCGAAGATTGATTGGGTAAAACGAATTCTTGGTTAATCCGGCACCGAAACCATGATAATATAAAACAAAGTATAACATGCCCGGTGAATTTTGAATTTCGCAGTAAAGTTTTCATCTGTGTTTTCACAGCAGGCAGGATTTCTTTTAAACATAAAGTTTCAGAATCATTTTTCAGAAAAACAACTACATCCTCTTCTCCCGCTATTACAGATGAAAATAATTATGCTTAAAATCTTATTCCTTCCAGGCAGCTCGGCGTCAGTGGGCTCGCATCTCAGAGATTCAGCTGCAGCTAGTTCGCCAGCCAACTTCCGCTTCATCATCGGACGAGGAGGATCACGGCGAGTCACGTGATGTAGGAAGAGGTTTCCGGAAGCGACCGAGTATTTTCCAGCGTCTGATGCGGCGGAAGTCAAGTGCGAGCAGCGTGGGCTTTTCTTACAACAGCTTGGCTAGGAATATTAGGACCCTTAGAACCATCTTCATCGTTGTAGGTATGTCCCCCCGCTTTGTTAAAGGTTCGAGAATCACTCATGTGTACAATCGGATTTACATTCACGTTTGTGCCTCAAATCTATCGTGACTATCGTGGGCTATTGTTTTGCCTGATTATTTTCACGTGCCAATCGGTATATATGCAGAAAATACTGAACAACACGCTTTCATTGGGGGAACATGATTCCGGTCTAATATACCTGGTCTTTGCTTATTTTACAAGATTACCCACCCATTGTACATTGATTTCCCTCACAATTTAGGTGTAAATTATAACAGCATTCAATATGATGCCTCTATTCACATGTTCTCCTCAAGCAATCTTTTCATTTTGGAAAAGATTACAATACGGCATTATGTATTATATATAAAAAATAAATTATCGACAAACAGAATAGCCATGAAATGCATCAAAGTCGTGTTCCTCTTTAGGTAAATGGTTCCATGATTAAATTGCCGGTTCAAATGGTGCTGAACACTGCCCACGCTCCCGTATATTCTGGAAAGCATGTAATTAATCTTCTATAGCTTGCTCTTAAAGACATGGCCTGAGCCCGATATATGAAGTGAGTCTATTTAAAGACTCATTAAAATGTAGATAACCTAAAGAGAATTATACATGCGCTTTTCTACAAAGGACAAAGAAGGCCAGATTGAAGCACTTTGCCTAGTATTATCTCGAAAAGTAGTCCCTTAATCAAGACAGCTTAGCATGAGGGATATGCCTTCCCATTTATGACCTTTACATGACAAGAAAGGAGGGAGGGACTTGACTTTTACCCCCGATCCTTGCCGCTGACAAGTAATTGTGAATATTTTATGCCGGGAGCTTCTGATTAATGCCCCAGTACTAAATATGTTCACAAATGCTTTATGCTTTCCTGTATAGAGCATAGATAGGTTCGATACATGACGTATTATAGGGAGGTTCCGCAAGCACACCGATCTCAATTACGTAACCGTATCCGTACCTTTTTGTGAATTACGTCACAACATATCTATGCATAAAATAATAAATTGTGAGATAAAAATATGTTGCTTGATATGTTTAGTTACGTTTTTCCCGCCATGTTTTGCTGAACCTCTATCTCCCTTTTAACGTACGTTTGTATCATCAGAGATACGGATACGTTTAGGTTTAGTCATAGGTTAGACTTGCTGAACCTCCCTAATACACCGTAGTTACAAATCGCTGTACACTATGAAAATACGATAGGTGTAATTGGCTCTCGACCGATACCATTATGCATGAATTGTATGTATGTAATGAAGGACCTGTCGTCCTAGAGATCATCCATTCTTGCGATAACCATGGATAGCTGTCTCCAGATTGTAATATCACGCACCCACTCCCCGGTTAATTGCTACAAAGAAACACACAGTATTACAATTTGCCCCATTGGTTGCTTCTTATTTGTTACCTATAGGTGATGGGAACAGATATTTCACTCTATAGATTTAAATCCCGTCGATGTATTTATATAATTGCACATATTGCTTTATTAAAAACCATTAACAAATGTGTTGTAATATCCCCTTTATATATTATTCATGTTCTCATGGTTCGCCATACACTTATTATTATCATTATTATTATTCGTCTTCGTCTTTATCTTTGATTTCAATATCGTTATTATTAGGGTGGAAAGACACACCGAGAGATCCCAAAAGTCCCTGGATTATTTGTTTCTTCATGGAAGTAAATATTTGAAGAGAGGGAGGCACCGTTAGCGCAAGAAAATATGGACAATAGCGCAAAGGATATACCTATCTTTTCACAATTTCATATCAATTCACAAAATACACTGTTTAGTCATACTAGAATTTAAACATTTCATGATGTACATAAATTATCACCAATTTGAAAACCTGCCTTTAATTTGTTTACATTTTCATCTTTCCAAATCAATATTATATACGTGGCACAAACTGTTTGCGCTGTTAGGATGTTTTTTCCTTGCTATTCCAACGTTAACAATCTTGTGTATCGTGTCTGAGACCAACCTTGGTGAACCTTTTCGGAAGCTGTCACATTCCATACAGGACGAACAGAGGAATATCGGACCCCAAGGGGGAATCTAGAGACCACAACATAACTCAAGTCATATCAAACACAGAGCGTAATAACATTCCCAACTTTCTTGGTTCATAGGCGTTGGCCTAGGTTTCCTATAAACGGATTTGGCCCGTACTGGGGAAGACTTCAGTGCCAAGGCAAGGTCAGGTATAGATCAATTCCATCAGACACTCCATGTTCTTGAGTAGCCTAAAGCATGTAGAGTCTTCATGTAGGAGCTAGAAAAAAAGGAGCAGAAGTCGGGAGATGTAGTCAAACTGAGATACGGAGAAAACAGTTAGTTTATTCCGAAGCATGCACGCAAGCAAAGCCAAGAGTGAGCGGGACAAATAAACAGATATCCCTATCTCTACACCAGACCCATTCTGTCAATTGTAACATGTCCAAAAGTCTGAAAGTCATGAAAGACGATATGTTTGTAGACCTTGGTGTAGACCAGGGAAGCCCAACCTGAACTTTATGTTTGTTACAAGTGGAATAGTTCAGATCAATATATGTTATGGTAAAAGGATCGCATTACCTGATATATTCCTGTCTGACAAGTCCCCACTTTTTCAATCTCTCCTGTGCCATCCTATAGAGTGTTCCTTGGTCGGGGAAATTAAATGGATTGGATTGGGGAGTTTTTATTCGCAGAGAAGTAACAATTCATCATCTCTGCCATCCATACTAGTAATGTGTTTTTCATTTCTGATTAATACATATTATTTATGTCAAGGAAAACTAATTTCTCCGGATAATACCCGAATAGAAAAGAAACATCGAGAGGAATCAAATCTGGTTTAAGTGATACATAAGATTTTTATGTCATCCTTGTTATGGGCACCGTTGGCATCGGGACCTGGTATTATGAAGAAGCCATACTCCATTATCATTGGTCAAATGAAAAAGAATAATGGATTCGAACAAGTCTCTGGGTTTAATCTATATGTAGATGTAGGCAATAGTTAGTGTTAAAGAACAGCAAATGTACTGCCTTAAAACATGCGATTGCTTAATATTTTTCTGGCGTTTTGTATCCGAAGAGATGGCGATAATACGAAATGGCCTATAATACTATGTTGTGGGAGAACACAAGAACAGGTTAATTCTTTTGAACTTAACGAATAATAAGCGGTTAAAGAACAATTATAAGATGTCCTCGTTTTGAAGGTCAACCGTTTATCTAAAATCTTAATGAAGGATATCTAGATTGGCTGACTCATGCTACCTTCACATTTCATCTCTATGGGAAGGCCAACGGACTCCGCTCTTTCTCTTATGGAAATATCCAGCCAAAATAGGGGAGCCACGCAAGTGCTTTAATTGCCGGTTAAATATTGCGTTCATGTGATCCCTTCTACGCACAGTTATTAAAATATTTGAGATTCCCCTTCAAGGGAGATATAAAATGACAGATAAACACTCAGGTCACTTTTCCGACTAGAAATACGCATTTCATTGACTTCCTCCCTGTAGTGTTGTTGCTAGGAGGGCGATTTCCCTAGGCCTCAGGACTTCCAGATGACGAAGGCAATCAGACCCGAGTGCCCCTGGACCGGAAGTGCTCTGGCTCATCTCATGGTATCGCCAGATTTGTGATTTGAATTCTAAACCGTCTACTTCCTGTCCGTCCTGTTAAGAGTATGTTTTGCTCTGGGAAATGAATTTATCTTTCTTGCAAAAGGTATACCCTTGTCATAGACATGGTTGTCCGGTTGAGTCTGAATATGGATTAGAAGTGATACCAAATATGTATGCGTTTTTGCTAGACGGAGGATTGTTAAAGGTCCATCCCCATTACCACGACCAGCCGGCCGATCCTTGCCGGCTGTAATACTTTAACGTTGTGTTTTTTGCCGTGCGGCGGCCGTACACCAATCGGCCGTTGTAATGTGAATGGGCCTTAATAATCACGGGTTATCCACCTTCAAAGAAGACAATGTCTTGCTTCGGACAATAGGTTCAAACGTAGATCATGTTTAAAATATGTGATCTACTAGTAACGTCCTCCATGGTCACACCCCACGTCACACTTTATCTGATCAACCCTTTTGTGGGAGAGCGCAAGGGAGCTTCTGTTCCTTAGAAACCATGCTTAAAATCATTGTCTTTGACATAAAACAGGCAGGGTACACTGCCGACGCAGGTGGCTTCTCAACGTTGCTGCCCACTATTGCCCTTTTCCTGTGAAGCTGATAACGCTCGGATCCTGTTCTATGGCTCCATGGACTACGTACCATTTTCAGCACTTAGTCCTATTTTAGTTTAGAAAACAGTAAAACGTCTGGATCTGTAAACAACTATCCAGTAGGGTATTTATGTGGGGTGTCAATATATTTGGTTGTATAATTTCCGCCTGACTTTATCTATTTAGAATATAATACAAATAGTTATGTTAAGGAGGGTAATTTAATGAATTCACGTAAATGAGAGACATTTATTTTGCTATAGGACGTAATATATGTTTATTCGTGAATGGGAAAAAGTGAAGTCAATTAACGAGCTGTAAAATGTCAAGTTACGATGTTTTAGCTATGAAGTATAGTATAATGTGTGTTCTTTTTAGATATGAGTTTACCAGCGTATTTTGTGTATGAAGGGATGTCCATGTTGTAGCATTAAGCGAAACTTGGCTAGACAAATGTGACATTGTGTAGAAATTAAAATTGGGAACCATGGCAAGTTTACTTTGGTAAATTTGGATTAATCTAGATGTAAGAAACAGAATCAAAGAGCAAGAACAAGGCTTTTAAGACAGCGACTGTCACAAAATCAGCCGAAGATTGGAGAATGGCAAAAATCAAGAGAGAGAAGATCAAAAGATTGATTGAACAAAAGAAGAAAGAATTTTTGACAAACAGAGTCAATGCTTTTAAGAACGACCCTAGCAAATTCTGGAACGCTTTGAGAGATATGTAGGAATGTAATAACATTCACTTTTGGCCTGTATCGAGTTGTTTACTAAACTATAATAAACACAATTATCAGACTAGGCCTACTAGCAAAGTTGATGTGGACAATGGTGTCCCTCGGGGCTCATTGTCAGGTCCTTTCTTTTTAATATTTTATATATAAACGATCTAAATTTGATGGACAATCCTGGCAATCTCATCTTATACGCAGATGAAGCTGTGAACAGCTAGATAACTTGTAAGGACTATGGCCATTACCACGGCCGATGTATGGCAAATACCACAATGGTAACTTATAGTCAGCCGGCCGGCGGACCGTGGCAATGGACATGGGCCTTAAGTCTGACAGATAAGGAACAAATTTCGATTAACGAGTATATGGAGTGGTGTGAGGGTAATGGACTCAAACCGAACGGAAAGAAAACCAAGTTGCAGGTCTTTGGAAGAAGAGATGTTAATAATTATGTGGGAGACCTGGCATGCATCGGTGTGGAAATACAGTGAGTAAAAACCTTCAACACTTGGGAACAACAACTTGTGATGATTTGTCTAGTAAAGATCACTTTGAGGTACATATTCGATCAGCACTATGAAAAATATGGGAGATACGGAAACGAATACAATATATATGACCCCTGAAGTGTATGAGTTAATGGTCAAAATATGCATTACCTATTCTTGAACTCTCTATAATATTGTTTTGCTGATGTATCTAGGAAAGGAAATAAAGAAGAATTTACAAAGAACCTGGAACAAAGCACTGAGACTGGCGTTGGGGAAGATATTCTCAACACTGAGCTGGCTACTTTATCAGGTTCCTTACCTCTGGAAATAAGGGCAGAGATTACATGTTTAAATCTAGTGCATGCAACACTAGTACGAACAAATCGATTATGTTGTTTTTAATTTAAGGAGAAGAACTGCCCAAAATAGGTACAGCAAGGCAGTATTTTCTATGAAGGAAAAAGTATGATGAAATGCTTTGCCAGGAAATATGAGATACGAGGAGGATAGAGTTACCTTCATTATACAAGTAAAGTTTTGGGGATGGGAGAAGTAAAATGAAGGGATGAAATGAAGTTGATGGGAATTGACAAACTATCATATGTCAGTTGTCATGTATTGCTCGTCAATATCTGGAAAAGGGTTCTTCGAAAGCTTAAGGTGATTATGATGAGGAAAGTGTATTTTATATTTTTAGAACGGTGTTAAAAGTGTATGATATCATTCAAATAGACAATCTAGATTTTTATAAGGATGATAATGTATAATTTACGAATATTTCACACAATAAGTGTGAATGTAGAGTAATTCTTTTTGTATTAGTATTGTATACAGGACTATGAAGATACATATTATAACGTTTTAAGGTGACGCTTCACAACATCCATGATGGATAATGCGTTTTTGTAACTGTATTTAAATATGTTACAGGCCTCTAATGAAATGGGGGAAATCAAAGAAAAAGCAAAGGCCTTCTTAACCCCCGAAGCCCATTTCTATTAAGGTTTCACTTTGTGCTGTAAATCAATGGGGCTGGTTAAAATACATCATTCATTTAATCCTGAGCTGTATTAAGCCCTGTGGCACGAAGGGCATCGTAGTAGTAATCCTGACCCTCACAGAGTGTAGGCGAACTACCTATATTCCCATTAAATAGATGCTCTCCAGAGACCGTCCAGAGATCAGGAAAGCAGAATTCATGACGTAAAACTTGATGCATTTGAATGGAATCTAAATCCCAGAAGTAAAGGGTGGATATGGTGTTTATCAATGGGAAAGAAGGATTCATTTTAGTGTAGACGTACAGATATATATCAGGGTGTGTACTGGAGCCTAGCGGATAGGGCCATGTCCGTCCCTGTGGGACGAGATAAAATAGAAGTCTGATCCAGACAGACCTCCCAAGCGAAGCTAAACAAGAATTGATGTATTGAATGGAGCCATATAGATACCGCATATGGATTACCCCTCACCAAAAACTTCCTTCCCTTGCAATATTAAAAGGCTCCTCCATATTCTATCCATCCATTCAAAAACATGATTCGATTGTACAGGTTTGGAATTACAAGAAATTCCATTGCGCGTGATGTGTATGAAGAACGCTCTGCAGCTCCTTGGCCATACATGCAGTAGGCCAAAGACTTCAGAGGAATGCATTTGAAAGACGTGATTATTTCACAGGCATATACTCAACGAGGCCATTTGAACTATTCTGCATATATATATGATAGTGCAGCGTGATAAAGGAACTCCATTACTGTATGGAGGTAATTCCATCCTCTAGCAATAAGACAAGTTTTTGTCCAATTGTCGCAGGGGCTCATTGCATATTGCTCAATCGAGCACAAGATGACTGGCTGAACTACAGCCATCATTGTTCAATAATCCCTGAAGTAACATCTATTGCTCTGGTACTGATGGGGTCGGCAGAGGAGGTCAATAGCTAGCATCCCCAAGCCTTAGGCAATTCTTCTCTTCGACAATCGCGTATTTATCTCTGGCCTTGCAAGCCTAGCAAGGCAAGACTTGAAGAAGTTTTTGTGAGAGTAATAACTCAGCTTATGCATTTGCGTTTGTGCTTTGGAGTGAGTGAGTGAGTGAGATTGGTTGCTTAACGCCCTTATCAACACATTTAATATGGTTATATCAAGGGCGGGAGAGCTGAGAGGGAGGCAGTTTATGATCATACCCAGGAAATAGAGACAGAGAAGAAGGGAGAGAGAGACAGAGAAAAGAGACAGAAAGGCACTTTATGGTCATACCCAGGACCAACCTTTGTGCTTTGGTCCAGCTGTCATTTGAGTATTGTACTGTCAGAAGTTGATAACTTGGTTATTTCACCCTAGTTATTGATCAAGAGTAAAGTTTAAGTATGTTGTACACAAGCGCAACTTTGCATAGGTATATATGAGACAAATCCAGTGTTGCTCAACGATCGATTGTCGCAATGAAGAAACCTTATAAATGATAAATCCCTAAATTATTTGAATGAGGTGCTTTTATTTCTGTAATGTCATTGTATTATTTATTGCCACCATTTTATTGAATCTTTTCTTCTTTCTCTTTACAGGAGCATTTTTTGTATGTTGGGGACCATACGTGGTGGTGCAAATCTGGGCAGTCAACAACTCGGACAAGCCTTTGCCATACCTGGCTGACCTTTTCACTACACTACTCGCATTCAGCAACAGTGCTATCAACCCATTTATTTTCATGATGCTCAATAGGGATTTCAGGTTAGTAGACGATTTTTTATTGAGCGTACATACATATTGGGCGAACATACATATATACCTGTGTACTAAAGTAAAAGTCACTGTTATCAATATGTGTTTTAGTCTGTCTTAAGGGCCTAGTCCACTTAGCCGATTCTCATGCGATTTTGCGCCGCAGAGGACTATTTTCCACTCAATTCTGATTTGTAAATAAGATCTGCAAATAAAGAATCTCTGAAATGAATTGAATTGAATCGCGTGAGAATCGGCTTAGTGGACTAGGCCCTTACTTTTTTATTTTATTAACATAGCTACTGAGTTTCTAACAATCATTATCTTAAGCAAAAATGAATTAAGAAAATGAATGGGGAATATTTGTAGGTACAATTTGTGTACAACACATACTATAGCTTTTCCGTGGACATTCTTTCTGATTCTGAAAATCTGAACCATGTACAGGTTGTTAGTTTGGCTATTTTGCTGGTAACATTTCGATGTGGGTAGCATGTAATAAAAGGAACAAGTGTTGTGTCTCCGCGGCCACAACAAACCGATATTGCTTCATATTGTTAGCGTTTTAGAGTCGTAATTCCCACACTACTGATCATACGATTAGATTGACTTCCAGAACATGAAATCTAGCGGCAGGGCCAATTTTGAGCATGGGGGTCCTTTACTGCCTTCCCAATAGATAGAAGCAGCTCCTATGAGAGCAGTGTTGTTGGGGCCTCCTAGTATATTGTAGATAATCCTGAGAGATGCCCATTTCGAATCTTTATCTCACCACCCCACAGCGCTTTTTCCCTGATCTGCTAGAATGAAGTTATTTTGGGGGAAACCATAGGTTCACACCAGGATTGGAAATTGACAAAATTGACAAAATGCGACTATCAATGGTCTGAGTGCGGCGTAACCGTGTGGATCCGAACTATGTACAGCTTTAGCTATGCAAAAAGGAATTAACAGAAGAATAGGCCTATTTTATCACTAAGACATCCAAAGAAATTATGACGAACTCTTAAATCTGCAATCCCAGTTGAATTGACATCTTGCTATATGTATTGCTATGGCACGTATCAAACAATTCGAAGTCGATTCGGTGGGAGAGGATGAGTAAGAGCGATTGATAATATAGATGGGGGCGATAGATGCGATAAGATTGGACCCAAACTAGAATCTTGTTATTTTGTATCGGAATTGGCTGGGAAGGCAGCTTTAAGTCAACGGAGTTGCCGTTGGTGGATTCTCGAGTACTTGTATATTACATGTGCATATAAGATTAGCTTGTGGGAAGACCATGCAGCAATTGGACCACACGATGGATATTATCTTTAATCACTTTTTTTGCATATATAATAATATCTGACTGCAGGTACATAATTATTTCCTTTGGTAATGGGGGTCCCCAAGAAAATGCGATTAGCTCTCTGATAATGGGATTCGTTTATTTATTACAAAATCAATATGTTCTTAACTGTCGTTTTACAAGAATATATTCAACACATGGATTCGTCATGGACATTAAGAGACCATTGATACACTATGGGTTTTAGTAATTACATGTCTAAATTGTGAAAGGACACTTGCATCTAAAATAAATTGGTTATTAATGGATTTTAAAGAAAGCGTTTAAGATACAATCCCTCCATATGAACAGTAGTTGGTGCTAAAATAATTTAGAATATTTCATACTCTCTGTAAAACAAACAAAAGATCGCCCTGTCCCCTCAATATGTGGGAGTATTTGAACGTTTTACAAGAACCTTGCCCGGATGAAAGGAAGCTCGATATAGTATTCCCCGTCAGTTACCTGTAAATATGAATGACCGCTGGGTTTAGCACTCATCCCATTGTTCATCGCTTTACTGCGTCCTTATAAATAAGAATAAATGAGATTACAATTGAGTTGAGAACGCATTGAAACTTAGAAGTGGACCCTAATCGAAATGAGATATCATTGGGTTTTTTTCAAACCCTTTGCAAAATAGGAAAAACCATCAGATAAGTGAGATGCCAAACCTGGAAATTTTATTTTGTGTTTTTGATAGCAAAGTTACAATCTTTTCAAGGTGAACTGCGAAATAAGCAAGAAAGTATTACGTAACTGCCTTGATTATTTTCATAATAATAACTAGGTAAATAAATCACGCACGTTTGACCGAATAGTCCATAACTCTATTAGATTGTCTGACTCTTTGATTTCCGAGTATTGTTTTTCTTAGTATGAATACAGTTGTCTGCCCTTTAGCCTTACCTCGCGGCGCATCCGGTCGAGCCGGCGTCATAACCAGATTAGGTCAAACCTTGCAGGAGGTGATACTGACTGTTAAACAATATGGCCTGTAGAAACAGCTTTAAAAATTCGGACACAGCAGGAAGGAAACTCATTTGTAAGGTCAATATACAAAGAACGTCTGGAAAAACAAAGCATTTTTTGGCAGATGGCTTCTATTTTAAGATGTTTCCATTGCTTACTAATTTGAAAGACTTCCGTTCACCAATGAAGGAAGAAAAAAAGCTTTCAAGATCGCAGTTGTAGGTAAAATCCTGTGAACTCCATTTGACGAGGGGTGGGCTTTTTGCATAGGAAAGACAGCTATTGTATGGAAAGCAGAGCCTTAAAGTGGGGCGGCCTTGGTTCTTATGGTAAGCCTTGTATGTTTGTGGGCAGGGGGAAAACTCATTGCAAGCTATTCTGGACTTGTGATTCTTCCAGGAGAATTGATGTTCTGTCTATACTGATAGAAGAAATGGATTGAACTAGCTGGAGACCAAACAACAAAACGCCAAATTGCTTCCCTCACCCAAACAATCTTTAGTAACTATTAAACGTCTTTGAGCTTTAGGGATTGATGTATAGGTGGCTTCTAGAATGGGACCCTGTAACGATCCGTCTTTGAAGCCATCGCAACCTTGATTTTTATATTAATTCCTCTGTGTCCATTACGTTCACCATGCCCAGCTCCCGAGGCAGTGCCGAGTCCCGGAAGGCAAATTTTTGCATCATACATCCGCCGGTCCAATCTGAGCTAGGGCCGGGACTGATATATAGGGCAGTTTTGCTCCGTTCTGATTAACAGCTCGGCTTCACTGTCTTAATGTGCATCCATCCTGCGTTGTACTGATACCCCCTAATACAATTGTTTCCATTCTTTTATCCAGATTTGCCCTTCGCCTGATGGTGGCCCGTATGCTTCAGATGATGGGGGAGGAAGAGGCAGTTCACAAGGTCAAAATCTCAGGCCACCGTGACTCGATGGTTGAGAGCTTTCGTCTCCACTCCAGAGCGTCTTTTGACTCGGGCGTTATTGTGGAGCCGAGACCGCTGGGAACCGGAGAGGCAATCCTGAAACCACCCCTAGAGTCCATACCTTTATTAGCAAAGGACAAAATGCCAGAGAAATATCGCCCCAAGTCAGGTTTCAGTGAGACCTCATTTCGAAGCCCTTTGTGTAGCAAACAACAATCTATCAGCGCGAGAGAAGGAAATGGACAAACCCACCAGTGGTTGTTAGACACTCCAGTGCCCCAGTCTTATCAGGCTTTCGGGGAAAGTCAAACGCTACAGCCGTCACAGAAATATACGCTGAAAGTTCCCGAGTGTGATTACGATATAGACATCAATGCCAGTTTGCAACACTATGAACCTGATGGGCCCACATTCATTGTGCCCAATGGCAACATCCCAATAATAATCATAGACAAGGATTATTCATAACCAATCAGCTAGGATTGGATTATGATAAGTGAATACATACAGATACAACCGCAAGCGATTAATTATATTATTACTAATTGGTACTACATCTACCCCACTGTTCCCAAAAGGCAAACTGTAAATAACTGCTTGATTGTATATTTTGTAAGGAACAGATATTCTGTGGGGATATATTGTCGCCAGACTTAGTCGTCATGTATAGACGTTAACTATATTGATGTCTAATTCCCGTGCGGTGCATAATGTACAACTTTCACATGCACAATATTGTTATATGTATATATTATATATTATAGAGAGAGAACCCAGGAAAACCCAGCTCCGTTTTCTATTCTATTCTATTTACGATACCTGCTTGGGGTGCCTTTAATTTCATATTGACTGAACATGTCATGGAAGTGTCAGATACAAAACCGGTTGAAGGATTTGCTTTTCTAGGCAGATAATTCATGCGGTCCTTCACATCTACCAAAATTACACATAGTGCGATTATAAATGAGAGATAGAAATGTGGCAGGGTAGTTTTATATTACCTCTCTGTATTGGCAGTCCCTGAATAGACACTATACCCAGAGTAGACTTACAACAACATGTATTTGTACAACTCCGTGATGAATCCGATTCTTACGTAGAACACTTGAAAGTTAAATCTGAGAAGAATATTCAGCCTAACCTCATACATGAGGGTTTGCAGAGACCTTCAGCTATCCCCTGATGTTGTAGCAATCAGATATTGAAACATGTATCTTCTTAACTTGATTGGCATTCCAAATGGTCACTTATATAATATTATATATAATATACTGCAACCCAAAAAAAATACATATTCGAGGGAATACCAACCACTTTTTCAATTCTGTGATGTATATTTTTTATTGCGGGCATGTTTTGAGTGCGTGTGAGTATTGTGGAAACTGGGTGCAGTGCTAAGATATTGTTGAAAAACTGTAGGAATGCTTATGAAATAATTTACCACAGATGAGAAAATCATTGTGTACTTTCCTTTGGTATAAATTTCTTGCTCAGGGCAGGCCCGTGATCGAGTGGTTTATCATAATTATGATATAAATAGCTTTATGTTGTATTTACCCACTTTTGTGACAAACGACAGAGAATTTCGTTTATGCTTGCTTTATCTTATACTGTATCAAGGAATTAAAAATTATTCAAGCAACTGAACATATCTTTGTACTAATATATCCCATACTATATGAAAAGAAAAGTTCTCGGACACGGAAATACCATTCCTTATTAACTGGACGTTTAACATTCTACTGCTATTGCTACTTCGTTTTAGATCCCGGAGTACCAGTCGAAATGGTGTTTCTCCGACGATAAAACTATTCCCAGGCGCAAATATTTTTTTTATGGCTTTGGCCTCGTGTTTAATTGGCTGAATGAATGTCCCTACGTGGGGTTTGAATGTACATATCCACGATGTTGTAATACGTAGGCATGAAATTACATATTACATGAGCTATTTGAAATAATTATTTGAAGCGTGAGACAGGGAACACACTTGCCTCTCAGTATGTTAAAACTAAAAAGGATCACCAGTAATTCTATCGTCACGAAGCACAGGTGGCAATGAGAAAAATGTATCCTTGGTTATAACATTGTATTACGACGGCAAGAAGAATGATTGTCTCGGGTAGAATCCCAATTATATAATCATGAGCACCAGATCAAGAAACCCCAGCCTTTCGCTTCCTCCTATGCATTTAAACACCATTACGTAAAAAAAATGCAATCCACGTAAAACTGTTAAATTAGGTAAAAGAAATAATCATTATCTGTGCATCGTCCTCACGGTTCATTCTAATCAGAAACTCAGTTTCAAGACAACTGAATTAATCAGATCCATGCATGAACTATGGAATTAGATTGAAACGGTTACAACATTGAGTCCACAGATAATTTAGGCCAGCTAATACAAGGCCCATGCTCCCACTATAGCTTGTGGTGAACGATTGTAAAAATCGATAGAAATCAGAGAATATTTTTTCATTTCAATTAAGGCCAAACATTGTAAAGAAAATTAACAAAAACTCATAACATGTAAAAGGTTAATTGTGTTCATGCCTAATTCCCTATAGGTATCAATCATCTACTATTTCGTCGCAGCATTAAGCAACAATCACTCGATCATTCACTCTATTATTAAATAAAGGCATTTTTTTTTATCTAAGTATAGCTTTAGATGTATTCGTCACACTCCTAAGTAAAAATCTCACAGAGTTATAACACTCTGCTTGATTATTGATTCACTCCGTCAACTCAAGGGCATTGTTTACCAGAATAGATAAAAGCATGAAGAATATAAAAAACCCTTAATCATTGAATATTGTCTCGAGTTCTTGGCATATTCATTCTTCAGATATGTCACACAAAACGCCATTACAATCAACTCTCACTGGTACGCTGTTCTATATTTACTAATAATGAAGCTTCTCGACATGATTTTACCATTTCCAATTTACTGATGTCATTATGTGAATCTGCTGATTAGAACGCGAGGTATCAGAGAAAAAACTGTTCATTGCAGACTCTAATGAGATTTACAAGTGTTATGGACCTAACTCTTCCATTTAAACTAATACAATCTGCTTAAACCGCTATGCATCGTATCCTGCAAGTTCGGCCAGCGGTACTCGAAGTCCTCATAACATACCATCTCACTTAAAGCTGCACTCTCAGCTAACGTTGATCAAGAACCGAACATTTTCTACTGTTTGTTCCATTCTATTTGACCAACAAATTGGACGATTTCGTCCAGTTGTTTTTGCGACCAGGCTTCTAAAACGACCCCATTTGTATGTGGAGGACCCGACCAAATCCTTTCTTCCGAAGACTTCCTTTATTATCACTCACCTGCGGCCGTTTTTGCTCGGCTGTTTTGGCCTCAAATTCATGTATTAACATAACAGCAGCAGAATATTGATGAATTCGGTCTTATAGGTTATAATGGGAAAATATGGTATTTCTTCACGTTTTACTGAATAAAAGGGAAATGCATGGCCAGTCCCTTTTTGTCCAGATTTGCTACACACATATACTGGAGGCTGTATGCCACAGATTTAAGGAAAAACAACCAAACGTCACCAGGGTCAAAAGAAAGTTGCAGTCATCTGAAATTGACCATGTTTCCCACTTTCAGTATCAGCTCAGGCAGGCTACATATGAGTTACTCATATCATATTAAACCACCATCATGATAACTTTATCAATATTTCTGATTATAGACGAATTTTATACATATGTAATTTGTTGTAATTAAGATATATACATGTACACAATGAACAACAAGACTAGTCCAACAATATTACTGTTTTCTCCATCTATATTATGGAGGCAAGAAAAAATGACCGCTAGGTGGCGTGTGTGTTGACAATAATGTATCTCTTTAAGTTGTAGGGTATGAACCATTGATGATTCAAAATGCTGCATCATTCAAGAACAGGTTGCATCTACATATATTCTCACAGCGTTTTTTTCGAAAAACAAAACAACAAGACGATGAAGGTGATACTTACTTACACTTCTGGCAAGAGACGATACTTACGCCCAGAGACGGATAAATTTCAGTCTTGACCAAAATAAGATCATCAGGTTTCATCAGTTTCTGTAGTCTGAAAGGAGCCAGACGCGTGCTCAAGTAAGCGCTGCCAAATTAGATTGCTCTGCGTAGAGTTCTTACGGTGCATTGCACGCGCAGGCTGCAGTCTGCAAACCCTAGGCAGAGGGTAATTTAATCAATATATGGGATTACTTTTTACTGAGACACACATATGTCAGATATCTCTAAACGATCTCTACTATTATATGTTCATATTTAAAACAAAGTTCTTAAAAGCTTACAAAGATTTGTCATTCCCGATATCCATTATTTCCAATAATAACACCTAATATCAATATACAAATTAAAATTCATATAAAAACATATAAAGTTAATTAATAATATCTACAATAACGGTTTTAATACCTGCCCTGATCATGTCATGATATCACTGAATGATCTCTACTATTAGATTTTCATATTCAAAACAAAGTTGTCAAAAGCTTATCAAAATTTGTCATTCCCGATATTCATTATTTCCAATATTAACACCTTATATTTTAGTATCACTATACATAGAAAGAATGGAATGAGCCGGCAATAATCAAAATTTATTGGACAAGATTTGTCCGCATAAGAACGATGCCGTAGGCAGAGTGCTTATGCGGACAAACCGCATCCAATAAATTTGCGATTATTGCAGGCTAGTTCCATTCTATATTTATTATATGGGCATAAAACTTGATGTGTAATCACAAATGTATCATGTGTAAATCTGAAAAAAGTAGTTCATATAGTATACATACTATATGAATATTTTTATAGCACCTCTCATATGGAATGCGCATATAATGAATATAATAAAAGCATATAAAGTTAATGAATAATATCTACGATAAAGGTTTTAATACCTGCCCTTATCATGTATGATGAGAATGAACAGACCTGAAATTGTTAATTGTGTCTCTAATGTTATAAAGAATATATCTGTTGGCTGTATTGAATATGGCAGACATTTTCATAAACCATCACTATCTTTAGCAAAAAGACTAAAAATTCAATACTTGTCTCACTTAATGGAGTTCCTGAATTATTTATAAATGTGGATGTTGTCTGCAATATGGGTATACCATAAGCAGACGGGAAGCTTCCTGTACCTCCTGTGACCCATGACAATCAGATAACCAGCTGCCAACTAGTAATTGAATGTGGTTGGGATTAATTGCTTTAAAGGCGACGGTGATCTCCTTCGAAAATAGAATAAGGGCAATTCCACTACCTCTTGACGTGATCGTATCAGTCAATTCAGCCAGGATCAAATGAAATTAAACGCCTGCGTCCCAGAAATGACTTTTCCCAACCCAGCCGTTCAGTGGATCTAATATATTGCGGTTATACGGTTGTTCCAGGCTGTACAACACTGAACCTCTCAATGACAAACGAATCTTACCACCTTCCACGAGAGAGTCAGAATATATTTAGCTGCAGTTTTTGAATCACTCGTTGTTAATGGAACGTGTAAAATCATTTATTTAATGCAGTTGGCTCCAGAGTACTTGCTCCCTAAAATCGCGAGGTGAAGGACCTGAGAATAAACATTCGAATACTACACATGAATATTCTAACAAATTCAAACAGGTCTGATTTTTTAACTTACTCCAACCGAATATTCAAACTGACACGCATCAGTCTGGTAAGCCAAGGCTTAACCACTGATTATCACCCTCGAGAAAAACTCCAATCGTCAACAATCAAGCTTCTGCACTTCCTGCTTGAGTGAATTCTACCACAATCTTTACCTGCCTCATTCTTTCCCATCACTTGGGATGCCAGTCTTTGCTATGAATAGACCTCAGTCAGGCTAAGTGGTCAATCCCTGAATAGGAGAGAGTGAGAAGTGTAGCATAAGATCAGTAGCACTGCACTGAGACCAAATTCCTTTCTAATGAAATAAAAAAAGACATATGCCTGGATTGCGCAAGATATTGTCTAGTGAATCCCATTCTAAATTGGTCATAAAGCTTCGGGGTAGCGTATGTTTATGTGCAGAGACAGTTGATACAAGATTCAAGATCGTAGATAGGATTGTAATATTTATCGCTTTTCCGCTATCTGCCTCTGAGTCGAAAGAATGGAATGGATGTCTCAAGATGCTGATTTGAATTTATCTGAAAGTGGATGTCCCGGACAAAATGAACAGAGGCATATATTTAAAATCTATAACAGTCCGTAGCTTTTATCAAGCATATCCCCTGTCACCCCTTTGCCTATTTGAGTCGACAACAGACGCTTTCAAAATACATACAACCAAACTCATATATGGTGTTTTCATTTTCTTCTCTGAGAGCTTCTGCATCCTGACAACGGATATGAAAAAGGGGAAAGAAAGGCTCTTGTCTACATACAGGTTTGTGATTGCACTTCTCTGGGAAGTTATTTTCGTCTCAGACATTTAAAACAATGCTCTAGCCTCTGGATAGTTATAGGACGAACTTGCCCTCTTTCCCAATGGCTTCTAGTTTAACAAATCCATTTCACATGGCCATAAAGAATTTTGTATCCTACCTTGACATAACCTATAGGTCTGAATGTTAGATGGCTTTATATTCTGTATAATTATGTCTCTCACATGTGTCTGTTAGAAATGTTTTCTATTTGTAAATAATATCGGTTAAGCACCAAAATTACACTATGGAAAATTCACATTTTATTATTAATACAACGACAATCTTTTTTTGCTGCAGTCACAATTAAAACGGGAAGGATTCAAGTAACTAACAACTTTACTGAGAGCAAAGGAAACATAGAAAAATTAAGTAAAAGATAATATAATAGAAATGATAGAAATGAATGAGAATAAGTGCCTTTGTGAGACAAGAGGCAATTGATACCACAAATCAGAACCAAGCAAAGCAATCACATCAACACAAAGAGCCAGTAAAACAATAAGTTAAAGTGGCTATGATCACTGAGAATAAAGATCGGGATTTGGGTAAAATATAACAAGAATATGATTTAACGCATATCAGGCGTTCTCAAACTTACTTACAAACATTTCTACATTTCCTTGATTGCATTAAATGATGATTACTCAATGCCAAATAAACACGGCAAAGGCATGACATGATTCCATTTTGAAATATGTGTTACTTTTTCATTCAACACCCCTGTATCCATTTAAATGAAGTAATGTAATATTATGCTAAAATATTTTAGGGCAAATCGTTGCATCAGAAAACACGGATCCCAGTAGAGTAGCACTGTTTCCGTTGCCTACATCAAGAACTGTAGAAGACCAGAAATAATTCCCTCGTGTACATACGTGTTCCTGGAAAATGAGTCTCAAGTTCCAAAATTGATATTTTCCAAAGTGATTTATTCACAAGATCTCTTGGCTGGAATGTTCTCATTTTGGGGTTATAATAATGCTCCAAGTGATAAATACGTGTACCAAATTTCAAGACCGTGTATTAAATATATTATTTATACGTTTCTAAGGTCGTCCTTTGAAGTATATTCAGCTACTTTACTAGTAATTGTCCATCCAGAGATATTGCAAAATTTGTTTTCAAAAATAAAAATATCAAACTTAAAATATAGAAACACTTATTGGATGTTCTAGTGTTTACCATGCATCATTAAAAAGATGACAGCATCTCAAAATCCTTCCTTTGCGACTTGTGACTCACTTCTCTGTAACACATCACATATAACATATATATATCCACACTCATTTCCATGCTCAAGCTCATTTCCGCACTGGTGTGTTATATGGGCACTTCAAACATCTATAGGGGAACATGCTGTTCAATAGTGTCCGTGCTTTACGGTGGAAGGATATGACAAATTTTCGATGGATTACCCTCAAAGTTCTCATTGGTTCTACGGCACCAACCGGTGAGACCAATAGCTCGGCTGAAATATAAATCATGCATGACAATGGCATTGGAGTTAGTTGACATTCAGGAGACAATAACGGATGAAAGCGATACAAGCTAAGGACAAGTAAAGGATATTTAGTCATTTACTATGCGCAGTGATATTCCATCAATTATTCTCCTGTGTACCCCTATTCCTCTCATGAATTATCTGTTCGGATATCCGGTACAGTCTCAGCGTCACCGTATTCAGCGTCTTCCAATTACAAGGTAATAGATGGACTATATCAGTGTTTTATTGTCTTGTATATGGTTGATAGTATACACAATCATTCATGTCATTTACCTCCTTCTCGTGGACAGTGTTCTACTTACGGGTGTCGACAATTGCAGTATACCGGCATGTGTATCACAATGGCCGTCAAACTGCAACCAACTTTCGTGCAGTACATTGCCTGTCAAATGTCGGCACTGTTCGGTTGCTTTCTTCGATCGCTACGAAAACCGCTGACACGATTTTATATCCATTACATGTACATACTATTATGTTTGTAAAGCGGCAAGAAGTTTATAATTGTATTCAGCAGCCATACATTATCCTTATACAGCAAATCCAAAGATATCAAAAAGCGATAGAAAGACGGGGTATTTGGATATATATAAGTAGCAGGAATTCGAATACTTAAAGACTGCTTCGATGTTACGAAAGGGAAGGGCAGAGTCCTGCCTGGCTTACTGATGATATTAAATCAGTGGGTTACCTAGGCGTATGGATCTTCTAGAATGTCTTCCAGATCCTCAAGACCCAGTGCCACCTGCAGATAAAGTATATATACAATAGTACAAAGTGAAAAAGTATAGCGCTAACGCAGCTTGGTCGCATTAGGTCGACTTAAACCACTCAGGTTAAGGGGCCCTCGAGCAAGCTCTACAATTTAAATTCCAGTTCGCATTACACGATATAGTGTAAGAAACTGAAGCTCTCCATAATGGCTAGGGATCCCACCAATGAGGCTATTTGCAACATATCTTTTATTTCTTCTACAGTTGAATTCTTTTTGGCAATTAGATTTCAATCGTGTTGTCTTATTCTATACAACGGAAATACTAGACATCTATGCTTATCCTCTTTGATATCCAGACGGGATTTTAATACGTCTTAGCTAATCATTGGAAGGTTGTAGCATATCCACTCTAGGATTTTCTCTGTGCAGTACAGTATTCCGCTGACCTGTGTCTTGCGTAGACCTACTCTTCTCATTTGACCTTTGGACCGCTACAAAATGCCATCCCCTTCTTGGCCGGAAAGAAACTCTTCTCTATGATGCTCATCAGATATATCTGTACCTCCCTGTACTATTTTCTTGCAGAATAGATCTATGACCAGAGGACGGTGATATAAGTTGTCTGGCCGACCAGAAGGACCCCACCTTCAGACGCTTTTGGCACCTGCCAGGTATTAATGGCTCATATTGTCGGTGATTCGATCAAGACAGGTCAATACATGGATCGCCCCTCATCGAAATACGTGACCGTGACCCAAGATAGTTTATATGTAATGACAGGTCGGTATATAGTCTCTCTACTGCCTTCCATCATTTTTTGACATGGGACAGAAATTGCATTGTTCATACTCAGCTCATATTTACATTTTATTAAAACATCAATATAATTATTGGCCATTGGCTATTGGATTGAAAATCATATAATTGTAAAACTAATGGAATATAGAATAATTCTGCAAAAGCAAAATCAGCTGACCTTTTTTTAGTTACTATATCTGTATTGAAAGAACCACAACTGGCATTGATAGTTCCACACATATCTCGGTGTTTGCAACATATTGACATAATTGATTTTAAGTGTTGGTTGGTTGGAGGAAGCAATTAGTCTGGAAATAATGACCATATTATTATACAAGATATAATGCCGTACAATACGGGCCTATTACAAAGCTGTGATTAATGGACTGACATATCATTGTATATGTGCACACATAGCACAGACCTTTTTTTGCCCCATTGCGTCGCGCTGCTTTGTTTTCTTTGAAGGTCATTTAAAAGATATGATTATCCATATTTAACGATTTTCTGGACAACTATTAGCCAGATAAATGTCACACGTGAGCTAATATATTAAAGTTGCAAGACGTGTGGGTAATAATCTGCATGGAAATGGATCGACCCTGTCGCTTCTCGGTGTCTAAAACCTAGGACAATTTCCCAGAATGACTCGTGGAGTTTCATTTTTGCTATCGCTGTCGTCCGCATACTGGGACATGCTACAATGTCATGTTGTGTCATCAGTAAATCATCTTGGTCTATGACAGCCTTACAAGACGAAAAAAACAAAGATGAAAGGAACTAATCAACTCAATTTAAAAAAAACACCTCACAGAAAATTCCTTGTAGCACTTTTTTGCCGACTGTTACGCGTTTTGCCTAAGGATGTTTGGCTTCATCAGAGAGTAAAAAAACACTTTTGTCGTTAATGGACATTTAAATGAAACTATATAGTTAGGTAATTGAGTCATATAGAACACACAACATCTTACACCTCGCTAAACAAAATCTTTTATTTATATGTTCTCATGGTTGCTGATCGCAGCAATTCGGAAGAATCAATTTATCTCTTGTTTTATGTAGCAGATGATTGTGCCATGAATGTAAAGAGCTCGTTTGGGCTTGGTAAATCGGTGAACACCTGTGGGGTTTAGCAAATAGTTTCGTGAGCATCAGACAGTGTTCAGTGAAGCGGTTGTTTTGCTTCTCTGGCCAGGCACAAATGAGCGCTTTGCTAGTCCAGCCAAAGCTGACGGAGATGGCGACTGGAGTCAAGTGCCTTGGACACTCGTATCTGGGAGGACATAGTCCGAGACCGGATTGATGGATGAGCCTGACATCACTTGGTCGCACCAGCGTTGGAATAACAAGGTCCCACCTTTTAGAGGTCTGTGCGCCAGGACGTCGAAGGTTACCTAAATACAAGGCAGGAGAAAGAGATTCTGTCAGACTTCAAACCTTTCCTACTTTCACTTTCAGTTAACAAATCCCCTGACGAACAATGCGCATTGGTACCTGATCTCTTATTGCTGGGTCTTTTATTTGATTGCTTTGTCCGCTTTTCGTTGTGTTTAAATTATTTCTCTCCCGAGGAATGGAATACCTCGTTCTCTTTTACAAATTGTTTGTATAACCTTCGAGCGGACCGGGGGTTAAAATTCGTTTTGCATGTACTAACTCTTGTTTGAGCTTTGTTTCTGGATTACACAATGTTGGATCAATAAATCATTAGTATTTATGTGTGAGAGTCACTCGAGTTTTTCCATAAGAAACAGGATGCTGTCTTATGATGGAAAGGTCCTTACTATGTATTACATAACAACCAAGGTCCCGGACAAGCACGGGAATTCAGACACGAGTAAGTGCTGAACAGTTATTCCCATCCTATTTGCGTGGGCGTGCATGGGAAGGGTAAGAGGTTTATCATATCCATCATTTTGCCGAGTCGTACAAACATCTTTTGTTAAACAAGTAAGCCTACCGTAGACTATAATTTCTTAGTTCAAATCTAATATTTGAATACTACTTTTCAGGTTTCCTATCCATGGATAATTGGAAATAAAAGGGTACCACACTAACTAAGAGATAGTGTTCGGTGACATCTGGGGTCCGTTGCATAAGAAATCGTTACTTAAGATTCGTTTTCCTTTGCTACATTTCCTTGCTAAGCAGCTAGTTAAGAACTTATAGGAACGAATTTGATAAACAGACAGTGCTACAATAGACACGTTCTTACAAGCAAGAACAAATAGTTAAGCGAGGAAATATTTAAGCAAAGATTTATTATGCAACAGGCCCCTGTACTCCAAATTACCCAAATACTTCTACCGATCCCCAAACTAATAAAGGGTGTGATTCCATGAAGCTGTTGTATGTTGGTTGCGAAATGGTTTTGTATTTGTTTCGTGTTGAAATTTGCCATGTATAATAGGCGTTCTGTAATGGTTGTGTGTTGGTGTTGTACTGGTTTTGTAACGGTTGCGAAATTTGATGTGTGGAAAATATCTTGGTACACAGGCTTTTGCCTAAGTTCATCACATGGCGGCAAAGCATACTACATCAATTGAGACTGGTTGTGAGTAGGGAGAGGGGGGGGGGGTAAGGCTAGGTATTACTGTGACTATGCTATGTTTAGTAATTAATGAGTCCATACTGGTAGTTAAGATAAGATAAGAAAATCTTGTATTTGTCTAACTGCTCGTGGTTACATAATCATGAAAAGAAGAAATAGATTTACATGGCTGTATGAAAAGTAATATTTCATTTCTGCCGACAGTTACCTTAGTTGCATTTTATTGTTAGTAAATTGGGTGAGTGGGTGGGAGGACCATCAATTGGATCTCAGTAAATACCCTTGTCCTAGTAGTTGTAGTTGTGCACTGCAGAAATAGACATCTTCAGACATCAGATTCAAGATAGGCACACACAATAGGTATAATGGTTGTAATTTAAGAATGTTGTACAAAGTTTTGATTTAGAATTTCTAATGCTAAAAGATGTCTCCAAATTGTAATGAAATATACTTGTTTTAACCAATGTTTAATTTGTATTAGGGTTTGGGTATATATTGTATATATATATATATTATAGTGGTTATTATGAATCTTTTACACTGTGAGGTATCGATATAGGAAGTAATGTAGAAATGAAGAGAGAGTCATTCCTCCTGTTGGTAATCTTTATTAACCCTCACTGAGGAGGCATTGGTGCGACATGGTTTATATATACGGTTACAATGTTAAGCATGACTCAACCTAACGGAGTGACACGTGGCCTTAGCCACCTGTGTGTAATTAGACCTATTAGGGATGACGTGTCCTTGCGTATAGGGCAAAAATAACATTACCTAACCCTTCATAAGTTACCGTTATAATTATCACTCACTTAACACTTCTACATTTGTATTCATAATTCATAATCATTATTCAATGTTATATAACCAATTAACACCTAGATCTGACAACATGGTGGAATTATCTTCATGGCTATCATTTTTACTTTAAAAAATCAAAATGGTGGTAAACCCCTTTGGCCACAACAGTGACCAAATGTTTGTGTGACCAAAGTGTGTTGGAGGTGTAACGTTAATCAAACCTCAAAAGCACGTCGACGACCAATCAAAACAGCAATCTGGCAACGGTGCTGAGACCGTTTTCAGTGGTGCTCAGTTTATTCAACGGGCTTTCAAATTTCAGAAACTGCCCTCATGTAGCCCTCTGAACTTTGGAGATTTTTTAAACTGTTATTCAAATGATTATTGTATTCAAATCAGGATTGGACAATATTTCTATATAACCTAAGCTTTGCCATAGTGGAATGCAGAACTGATAACCAACCAATTAAATCCAAGCAAAAAATCAAGGTCTGAATAAAATGGCACCCTCAAGGCTGTCAACCACCCAAACGCCTAAAACTGCTCTTCTTGAATGGCCAGGTTCCCAGGAGAGTCTAGTTATACAGCTAAATAAGAAACTCAACAGCCTCCAAGTACAAAATCAGTATGTACATTGCCTGGGAGAACTTCAGAGAAAAAACATTGATTTGCCTGGTACCAAAATTAGTATAGAAAAAGAACAACAGACCATTCAGATCAAGCATAGCAGCTCTAAAAATGCAATGCTGAAATACAACAAAACCTGTGGCACATATTTATCACTTGATTGCAAAATAAAGCCACAGAGTTTCAGATTACTGCTGATGCCAAAGGTATGAAATAGTTCTATTCATCAATAAAGGCTCACAACCTTCCAAAATAACTCTGGTGATTCCTACTGATGAATACTTTCTCATCGAAAACCCCCAAATATTTGGCAGCTAGGCAGAACACTTTAAAACTATCCTGAACAATCCATCATCAATAGATGACAAAGCCATCAAGAGACCTAAAACAAATCATCATAAATCAAGATCTGGATGAAGAAACCTCTATACAGCTGGCTGACACCATATCTCCCTTCTAAACATAGCTGGAAAAACTCTTGCCCAGGTCATAGCTAACATTGGTGGTGGTCGGGATCTGCAGTAAGATAGTAACCCCTTAGCTCTTTCTCCCTCCAAGGAGATCACCCACCATGGAGATTATTGTTAATCCAAGGCTTGGTGAGAGCTGAAGTATGTCTTGCCCAGCGGGAGAAACAATGTCCTGGAGAAGAATGGCCAACCAGATTATGAGCACAGACCATATGAAGGATGGCAGACTGCCCGGCAGGAGAAAGTTCAAAGGGCTAATGCCAAGAACACAGAGGAACATCCTAATGTGAATCTGAACCCCAGATGAGGCGGTATTGATGGATACCAGATAGCGCAGCAGCAAGGCCTGAAGGTGAAGAGAGTTCGTAGCTAGGTAATATATGTTGTGTCAACTTCCCTTTGTGACTTTTAGAAGCGTTTCTAAAAACCTTAACAACTGATCAAATGGAGAATGTGCCCTGTACCTGGGGCTAGCTTGGATGAACAGTCTCCATACTGGATAAAGTTGACCTTGAGGTTAGGGACAGCTTCCAGCAACTGGTACAAGAGCTGGAGAAGTACTGACACATATATGCAGCCTGTTGATCAGCTTGCTTTAATACCTAACCGAGCTGCGCTTGAGGAAACAGGGAAAAGAGGAGCAGTAAATAATTTGGCAGATGATTTAGAGACACAGTCAACCACAGTCATTTGCTGAAGAATGGGTTGCTGCCCTTCCTGGAGAGGCCTTCCATCAGGCAGAAAGGGGTCGCCCAGAAAGTTATCCAACAATTGGTTTCAAAAGAATAATGTGAGGAAATACATATATAATATAGTCTAGGTAATAAACCATATTATGGTTTATTACCTAGACTAGCCTATGGGGACCGGTGGGGTACACAGAATAAACCCTCAGACAAGGAGGAAATACTAACAGACTAGGGACTACCTACTGTACTGTAGGCACCTTAAACCAGTGCTAGCTGCAAGTCTTGGTCAACTTGGTCCTGGCAGCTGCACACAAAGTTCATCATGATCTTGTCTTCCATCTGGTGACCTCCAGGTCCTGGGTGGATGAGGAGTCGATGAGGAGTCCTCGTTCCACCCCATCCTGTATCCATGGTCCTGGAGTTGGAGACCCATCCCTGGATATGATGGGTGCCGACTGGGGATGTCTGGTGTGACTGGCTAGACCTTGGTCAGCTCCAGGCTGCAGCAGCACTAGTGTGCGATTGGGCGAACAGCATGATTGGGCACACTGCTTGCGCAATGACTACTGGGTGTCACTGGAGGCGTGGACACTACATATCACATTGATATCCATATAATATAAAGCTAGAGCGACTTCTAGGAAAGGAGGTAGAAAAGAAATGGTAGAAAGAAGGTTTTCTTTGTCCGGAATGTTCTCGGAATTTGTTGAATTACAAACTACTTTACTCATCTGTAGATGTCAATCCCCCCTCTCTGGATGTCGTCGTATGTGGTTTGTGAGGGTATTTGGGGTGGAAATGTGGTTTTGAAGCCTTTTTAAAATTGCGATCTCTACACTCTATTTATAGCCTGGGAAAGCCCCTGTGAGATACTACGTCATTTCCCACAACCTACGTCCAGGGGGACCTAACTATAAGTGACCAGCCAAACAGAAGGGGACCCCAGGGTCAAATTTTCCAATTTGGGTTTATTATAGATTCTGAATCTGCATGTCCCACTGGGAAATAGTTGAAAAGTCCCAGAATTTGAAATATGGGCTTTTTTGTAAAGTTATGTGAGTTTTCAGTAGATGCTCTCAAATAGGTTGGGGGAGTGACTCATTTTCCTGTGACACATCACATGTACAAAAAATAAATATTAAAAAATTGGTTTTGGTTTAAATGACAGCGATGTACAGAAGGGGAAATGAGCATTATGAAAGGGAAATCGGAGATGGGATTGGGAGAGAAAAACAGGTATGAAAGTCAGAGAAGAGGGGGAGGGAAAAGAGGGAGAGGGGGAAATGTGGGGAGAGAGGGGGACCGTCCGGAGGACGGGTACTTTGCTAGTATTTTATATATCTGGAGTGTCAACATAATCCCATTGAACATATTTGTCGGACCACAAGTTGGTAGCTGTCCATCTATAAATGTTTGTATCAGGTTGTTGACTATTATTGTCATCGAAAGTTCAATCCCTTGTGTTTGATGATTTTATTATACAAAGCCATTAAAGCTATATGGATTGAGGTGGTTTTAACATTGAATAACCTTTGTTAGAATATGCATACATCATGTACTATCTTGTTTAATTTTGTTTTAAATACGCAAAGATTATCATAGTACAATATGATGAATATATATATACTCAAGGTGCCACTGTGAAAAGGGAACGATTCGCTATCGTTCAGTACTGGTTGGTATGAATACCCTCATTAAAAGCTCCTGGCAAAGGACTTTGTGGTGCCTTCATATGGTGTCATTACAGTCATGTCCATGGCATGGGACATGTGAATGCATACCTCTGCAGACCTATTGCTTAGGTATCAATCAACGCAGTAATAAGGGATCCCTGGTTCACGTGCGAGGTCGTTCGGCTATTCCACGAGCTTTGGGTGGACTGATCTAATCTCACCCGTGACATTTATCAAGATATAATGATGTCCAAAGCTCTTCCAGAGGTAATACCGCCAATAAAGGTCCTGTCCGTTTCAGTTGACTGTAACTTTGTAAAAGATAGACTATACCAACTTCTGGAAAGATGTAAAATGTAAGGTTTTCCTGAGCATAGAATCGTTTGTGAGAACAAAGATAGAATTATTTTTATATAATTATGCTAGTTTATATTTTAAGCCATATCGGTGGTGGACATCAGAATGGATTTGAAAGCATAGCTGTCATCTGCTGTGGTCTAATGGGAGGTAGTTCAGTGCTGTAATATGTTTACAAAGGAATTATCATATATAATTTTCTTTATTTTGACTATATTTGTATATATTATAGTGCAGTACTGTCACAAAGCACTGTTTAACTCTAGTCAGTCAGCTATATCATGTTTATACGACGGTTCATCCATGTACATGTGGGAGACACTTGCGATATGCAGGGCGACACTACTGGCATATTATTGCAATTTCGGCTTGTAAATCATGCCACAACATATCATCCAGTATTCCATATAATATGTTTCAATATCCTCGTGAATAGGGATCATAATTGCTGTTGCAGTATCCTATCATACGTCATCACGTCACAAAATGATAGCTCAGTCATATGCATTCAGAAGAATAAGTTTAGCTTGCAATTGATGCTGAAGCCTTGATTGTGCGAGTGTGTGGTGTGGTGTGGGGGAGGGGAGGGAGGCTGTGCAGCAATTTTGAGGTAATATTAAGTTGCACCCAGGCGCATCATCAGAAGTGAGATACGATAATTTTGGTGCGGTCATTAGGGATTGATGTCGGTGGATAATTGCTACACAAGCAAGGCAATCTTTTTGGGGTGAAAGTTTAAAACACTAACCCATTTCATCAGGAAAGTTATTTTTCACCTTTAAAAAAATGTATCTGGGTAATAAATCATCCCCAAGCCATGGGACTCGGTAGCTATATTCCAGGAACTTGGCTATAAACCTTACTTATATATGGAGACTTGTTTAAACATGATAACTTTTAAGCAGATAATATGTAATATGTAACATCTCTTATCTTCCCTCTGTTTGCGCAGCTGAGAGGAGTATCACATAGTAGTAGCACAGAACTGTGCAAGGAAAAACTCTCTGCATTTTAGAGATTATTAAAAGTATAAAGAAATACTGGTTTGATATTGTCTTGAAACAAAAAGGGGATTGGGACCCGTTGGTAATTGCCCTGTGTATCACGTCCTTAACCCTTTTTCCTGGATTTCAATCGAGGCGCTACCCTTATCTGATTACACACTATTCATTCCCGAGATCTTCATCGCTTAACCGTGTGTAAAACAGCCTTGGTGATTATTTTAGAAATGCTGAGTCAAATGTGACTTTTCAGACGGGCTTACAATGCACAGCAATGATTGTGCGGACGCTGAAAAGGCAATCATCTAACATTTATTGGAGGTATCAAATACTAATTTTGTAATATTTGCTTTACAAATTCTTCGCATAGGCCTTTGCAATCTGAAAACTTATTTGAATGAAATTTACAAAGATACTACCGACATTAAACTATAAATTTATACGATTAAAAACCCTGATGCCATGTCTTATCCTGATGCAAGCAGATCTATAGTTGGTTAGACATTGCTTGATTGGAAATTTATTCGTTGCCGAGGCTGACTGATGTCACACATAAGACCAATTTTTTTTGCAACTGTGGATAGCGAAGGCACTGATAAAATTGTTACCCACCTTGAGTTGAGCAATAACTTCACCAACTTGAATCACCATGGATTTTAAAGTGGGACCCACACATAGCCGATTTCAATGAAATCGGGGATGAATTGGAATGGCTATGATTAGTCAGACGATTCTAATACTAATCGTATGACTAATCGGGTGACTTTCTGCGTCCCCATTTCAGGAAATTTTAACAAATCCCGACATTAGCTTCCTTGGAAGGCATCGAATTTAACCAACTACTGAACAGTTGAACCCTGGAATACTATAAATTTGGTTAGTAGGATTTATACCACGACAGAAAGCATCACTGGTGAAATTGGTGATATTATGGAAGACATCAGAGGCTGAGCTACTTCTGTCCTATCTGTCCAGAGAAGCTTATTACATAACCAAGCTATCTCATGTTTAGAAATTTCCCATCAACCATCTGTCGAAAGTCAATGCAGCAGTAGTTTCTAACAATACATGACTTAGGAATCAGAAACTGAGCTTTACAATCCAAGAAAAAAATGCATTGTTTTCTTATAGTATCTGCAACTCACCGTCATATCTCCGCCACATTTCAGTCTTCAAATCTTTAACAAAAGTATCCTTGTCCCTTTGCATCCTTAAAACCATAGGCAAGTTGTTCCACAATTTCTTTCCGCTGTAAAAGACACTACCCCGCATGAAATTTTTCTTTGCTCTTCTCATTCTAATCATGCCCGGTTCTCTGTTTCTAAGAGGAAATTGATTGTTTTCAAGAATCTCATAGTTGTGTCTGCTATCAAAAAGAATGCCGACATTTGAGCTCTCCTTTTCCAGAGTCAAAATGTCAGAGGCTTCAACTAGTTCTACATTAGTTTTTTCACTGCCATATGCAAGTCGAAGGGCCTTCTGCCAAATGTGCTGGATTCTTTTCTTTAGGCATTTGCCTGCACTTAAAGTGTCAGTAAACCCCCAAATATTATGAGCAAATCCATTTCCTTGCTATTATTGAAATGTAACCACCCCGGTTTTACTTAATTCAAGTTCATTATTTAGTGAGTTTTACCCATGTAAAGGAGTGAAACAGTAGTTCCACAGTTTAACACTCCATTCAAGGCACCACTGTTTGCCTACGTCATAAAGGTGCACCAATCTTGAAATGTACATGCAATGAACATAATAAACAACTCTCATAATTGCTGCTAGAAAGAAGGAGGGTGGGGTGGGCGGAAGGAGATTGAACAACACAGGTGTGGATACCAAAACAAACTGTTTCAATTGCTGGGAGATTGGAGGGGGGAAGGTAGAGATATTATGTTCATTTCTGGCGCGCCTTTATGATGTCACACAGTGCCCTCTTGTGCTAAACAGACTTTTTCAACTAGGATTTCTCAATTTATGCCTGTAAGTGACTATAACTTAGACATAAATGGAAGTAAAAAAATCGAGACTTGGGTGTTGTATTTATGGCTCCATGATGTTTTTTGTCCTAAAAGTGACCATGAACCCGTTGACTGACCCTTTAAAATTTGGAAATTAGAGAATTCTAGGATTGGAAGAATATAGGTCTTCACCAGCCTTGCACAGATGTCTGGGGGCATATATTTCCTACATGACTTTCCAGATGGGATTTTACCGATAGATTGCATCTGATAACTGTGCCAAGGTACTTGAAATTTTGCACTCTCGATAAAGTTTTTGTTTGCTTGTAATTTGTTTGTCTGACACCATTCCAAGTATTTGTTTATAGAAGATTGGGCGTCCCTATGCAAAGACACAATATTGTCTCCTCGCACAAGAACAACAGCATCATTGGCGAACAAAAAGAAAAAGTGAATAATTATGTCCGCAATGCTGAGCCTATGGGAGTGTTTACATTTCCATTTCAGGATTGTGCTTCCTTAGGAGGTCTTCAGGGCCTTGTCCACTAGGCCAATTCACATGCGATTCTTATGGAATTTAAGGGTCATCTGCAGCGCAAAATCACATGAGAATCGGCTTAGTGGACATGGGCCTTCTTGCTCACTTCACTGCCTTGCTAGATGCTGATGAGGAAAGTCAGAATATATTTTTCTCTCTGTTATAGATATATTTTCTCGGGTTACTTATGTGCATGATGTTGATATCTGGTATTGTTGGTTAATATAAGGATGTAGTGCCTGAGGCCAGTATTTCTGACAGGTCTTGGTACTACTGCTTACCTATACAGCTGCATTGGGTACCAAGTATTCCACCAGGGGTTTTGCTGGACAGTGCTTTATGTATCCCCGATATAAACAACTAGAGGTCAGTCTTATGCAATGCAGCTGATATTTGTTATTGTTTCTGTATTGTATTGGCATAGTTTCTGTGTACTCTGTTTCAATAGTTATCATTGTAACACCCTGTATGCCTTGTATATATTTCATGGACTAGTCTCTGTGTGGCAAGTTGGGCCAGGTTCAGTACCGCCTCTTGCAGTGATGACCTCCCGAGCCATAAGTGGTTTGGAAATAAAGTGATGATTACTGGCAAGGACTAAGGCCCTGGGTTAGACGTATTTGTACGATCTCACTTAATATTTGATAGATTTATACTATGGTATTTCGGGGCCAGTTTTAATAAGTAGCAATCATAAAACACAAAGATTCTAGGTATGAAGGAATTCCATGAATGTAGCCATCTAAACATCTGTTCATGATCTATATATCGCATGTTATGAGTGGTTTATATGCGACCATGCCTTATCAACAAACCCTAACAACCTCCTTAGACAAGACCTGGGTGTTGTAGGTCAATCCATACACGAACCATTCATATCTGCGAATGATATTGAACATGTTTCTCCATACATAGTGGACCAGATATTGGTCCATTAAATCTGGTCGAGTGAAATAAATTGTCCTCAGAACTTCCAATGGGTATCTGACAGATTGTCAATATTGGTCTAGACTAACTCCTCAGAAACCTTCCTATAGAATCCTAAGAGGAGTCTGTCCCCGAGCAAGAAAAAAAACTGTGGCCCATGTCTTCCCATTAAGCTTGATCTAGACTAGCCTATATCTTCCTCAACCTACCAATGGGCTTCTAAAATGGTAAGTTCTCTTCAGTGGTACCACTTAATAAACTCTTTCATTTCACTCCTCCAAATTGTATGTAGCTTCCTCTGAAGGCAATTACATAAATTGATTCCATTTCTTAATGTCTGACTGTTGACTCTTTCTATTCTACCATCTATTTCTGTTCCACCATCTCTCGCCCTGCCCTAATTCACTTCAGAGTCAGGCCTTCTGGATCCAAATATATTTTGAAAAAGCACAGTTCGATGCTGTATTAGCCTGGGATATGTCCAATAGTTTGGCGCCTCCCCCTCCCATCGCTGTCCAACGAGATCCCCAACCCAATCTCACTACCCTTGAGTCTGTGCGAATATACATCTAGTATCTACGTCTAATATACATTGGCCTCCATGGGATACAGCTCCGTGAATTTAAATTCTATTTAATGTATGTATTCCTTCCTTTTCAAAGTAAACATATATTGATATAACAGTCGGCTAGGTATACATGCCCTATCATTTTACTTGATCTCAGACATGGTCAGCTTGAGTTTATTTAAGTTTCAAATGACAAACGGCGCACATATTATAGGCATACAAAGCCGTTAGTTTTCCTGCAGTTGTTAATCTACATCATGGGGTGGATTTGTATAGCAGCTTATAGCGACCTGCTAGAGATACCCTCTATCTTGGGAGAGGACTTATCTCTTTGCCAGTCGGCCTCAGTGTCTCATTTATTCAGCGGAGTATGCTGACTGTGGTGAAAAGTCGAATGGCGGTATGAGTAGTGACTGGAATTGGGAGCCTGCCTCGGCTCTCACCAGTGCCAGCCGTCTGGCATACAAAAATCCCAGGATCTATTCATTCCTAAATAAGCCCAAGGAATGTTGGTCTACCCTCTAAGCCCTTCCCTTTCATGGGCCTCAATTTATGTTTGATAAATAGTTTGTATAAGAAATTTAAAATAAGTATGTAAAACAAGGTTGTTTTTTTTTGTTTTTTATTCTTTTAAGGCAAATTCTATAAGGTCCAGAAACTATTTTAGATTTGATTAAGAAACATTTTTTTCAATCTATTTGATTGCAGCAAGGGGGCGTTCCTCCAGCTAGTTGAACCACCTTCGTCAATGACTGAAGGTGGTTCACTACCACTCATACAGTTCTTAATTATAATTACAATATTTACAAAATTCCTGAATTTAAAGTTCCTAACACTGTAAGTACTAGTATTGTGTTTGGCGATGGTCTTAAATGAGTAGACTAGACTCATTAATTGTGAAATTTGTATGTTTACACGTAATGTAACACAGCTGGGTGGGTGTGTTTGCTTATTAGTTGCTGGTGTTATTTTGGACTATCTGATGTATCACCCACATCCCAGGCGGTTACGTTCTCTCTGGAGACATCTCGCTATGTCGCTTTCGCCTCCCTCGCGATCTCTCTTGGGTAGGAAAGATAAAAGATTGGGATTACTCCCTAGGCATTGCTAGATTGATAAAGACCCCCTATTGTTATTGGAAATCTCGTATCACGAACAGAATGTGATGTATGTATGATATTTCAGGCGACTGTACAACACCAATACATCAATTCTATTCAGGGAGACTGTACATAAGCATATGGATTCTGCCCGCGACTTTTACAACAAGGAGATGCAGTACTAACTTATTATGTAACTTATTATTGTTACCTATGTATAACCTATGTATCTATAAAAGTACATACAGCTATGGATATATATACAAAGATGACTTTCATTGGGTGTAGTGAGTAAGCAATGCTTGTCTCTAACCTATATACGTCAACAGAAAGATATTAACAGGCGATTTCCAAATATAAGCCTCCTGGAAAAGGGTAACTCTATATACCAGAGTCTTACCAAGGATAAGATAAAGAAATATAAGGAGTACTTATACATAATTATGACAGATATGATATATCTTTATTATCTTACCAGCGGGTGATAGCCGGGCCAGGACAAACATATGGGGAAAGCAGTAAGTCCCACGCATTGAAATTAATCATCCATAATTATACTGTCCCCCATAATTATTCATCGGAAAAAAACACTCATCATTTTAGTGGTCCTTTCGAATAATCCTGCGCTGAGGCTTACATATTTAGACCGGTCATTTCGCAGTCCGTTTATCGGAACCATGCCTAAATGCCAAGTCACATTATTGCTGACGAGGCAAAATAATAGCCCCATTTGTCGTTCAATGGGCCTTTCCATTTTCGTCCCTTTAAATAGTGAATAGGATCCACTATATATAGCTATTTGGAATAATTTGTGTACGAGGATTCCTCTATACAGAGGTTAAACCAGTCGAATGGGTACTTGTTTCTGCTACTTTTGTGGGAAAATGATTTTGCATCAATCATAAATATTGTACATTGCTTCATCTATAGACAATGACAAGCATTATGTGCCAATGGAGAGACCATATCCGTTATCGCCGTTGGCTAATCACCTCTTTCTAAACGGGCAAACTGATGAGGTTTAGATCCGAACAATTCCTAGAATCCTGATTTTCCATGCCTGTGATAATAGCCTCAGAAATGGACGATTTACAATAAAGCTGGGACAAATTCAGATTTGTATTACGTATCTTCTCCCATCGAGGCGGAATAGGTTAATTAAATTTAGGAGCATTTTACATTCCAAAGAGTTTAATTTTCCTTATAATACTATAGTTATGAACCTTCTCAAAAGGGTTGGATTACTGAATATTCATTCCATCAGGGACAATGATAAATGTTGGCTTCAATTTATACTAGAAATGCAAATGATAAATGTGAAAGGTGGTCAGAAATCCAATAACTGCAGGCTATCTCAGAGTGGGAAGGAAGCGCTTAATGAGAGATATAGAAGTATTGGATTTAGATATTAGAAAAATTATGCTCTCCATGTTTCCGAGACTGCTTCTAATGTGGGAATCCTGGAAAACTGGCATAATGGATATTATTGAAGAATTATAATATGCGCGGTTTAGTTAGATGTGGGGTACAGCTGCTATACCAATGGAAAGCACCATTCTTGTACTGTTTGATTTCGATACATAGGGATTATCCACTTAAGCAATTCCCTTGGATGCGTTGGAATGAGATAAAGAGCACTGCCTGTTTCTCTACTTGATGAACACTCCGAGAGCAAAACGGCTAGCCGAGAGACAGATAGCAGAGAAATACTGAGGCGAGAAAGGACCTCCAGATATACAATGAGATATATACAATCCCGGTGAAAAGCACCGTCGTACCTATCTCGAGTATGTTAAGATATACATTTTATGAAGGTTGGATTCATATCACAGCATACATTACTCGTTGCTACCACTTGGTATCAACTGTGAATGGGACACATGGGAATGGGATTGGCGCATAGTTGTTAATCACTCGCCCGGGCAGGATGATGGCAAATGCCACAGGAGGTTTGCAACGTTCATCCAAACCAATCATGCTCGCAATTTTTCCGCCTAATAAACATTCATTTTTGCCGGAGATGAGTTTCCCGGTTGCGCTGTTTATGCTCAAGCCAACTCAAGGTGTCGATGTTAATTTTCTCGCTGGCACTATAGCGAGGGATTTCGAGACTATACCCCGACCTCCACATCAGGGGTTTGCTGTAGCAATTGACATCTTGTCCTCAATTAAACTCAGATTTCTAATGCCGATAAAGGCTTGGCCTTTAAAACCTTTCAGCTAAATACTTCACTTACCAAATTATAAAGGGTTAAAATTGATTCGACAAAGTTAAATTAGGTAAAACTTTCGGTTGTCTTATGGTCAAAAGTTTAAAGCTATCAGTTTTGAGAATGATTTATATTTTTTGTCTACATAACTTTGAAATTATGCAGTACAAAATTATTAATTCAGACATACACCCCCAACATTATGTGAGTAAAGAGTATTTTTTCGTACATTACACTTTGGTGTGTTTCATGAATTATTATTAATAAAACATTCAGAAAGCGTCCATTGTACTAGGCAATGGTAGATCACAAAAAGACAAGTCTTCTTCCAGATAGGAGCTTTTCTTGCAGAGATTGTATTGTGTAGAAGACAGATGACACTGCAATGGCACCAAATGCCATAGTTCACAACGCCCCCAGTATATCATGTACAAACAGCAGACCTATTGCGTCACTCATACAAGTACTTTATATATATATATATGTGCGTGCTGATGTCTTGCTTTTCCACTCGGCCTCTTATAGAAATGTGTTGACAGCATTTCTGCCAGCCCAATATTATTACCAGTTCCTAATTTGGGATTGCCTATATGCGATATGTTTCAGGGAAATAAGTCACATGTCGCAGAAAATAGATTTTGTGATATTATCATATTTGAAAAGATGAGATCAAGCCGATTCCAATGATAGTTAACAAATAAGGCCTACATCCTAGCTTCATTTAATATTAATTGTTATTCAAAATAGTTGAAATGAGTAGGGCTCTGTTTTTGGATTAAGCCCGAGGCAATGTTCTATCTATTTTGGGTTGATTTCAGAATCAGTAAAGAATATGTCCTCCCAGATCAATTATAATTCTCATGACATTATATATATATAGAAGGATTAGTGACCAAGGGATCTGGAAGAGATATGTGTTTGTGGCCAAATAATCAACACAGTTCTCTTCAAGAACTGACGGTCATTAATCCTTTTAATTCTGGCTTAATTTCAAGGAACAACAATGCCAAAAACACATGTATTTACCTTATTTTGAAACACTGCATCAAAGCTTTCTCTCCTTGGCCTTCATTTTAATGCAAAATTGGGTACATTATGACTGCAATTCATTCACTTGGCCTATTATTTAAGGAAACAGGTTTCTAACATGCCACTTAACACTCAGTGAAAGGACCCTTTTGATTGACTCTTCAGTTTTAGGCCCCTGACAGTAGTGAGTGTTCACTTCATTCATAAAATCTTGGCCGTATGGTCACAGAAGATCAAAATCAAGTAAATATGGACATTGTACAATCTCTCTCTCAGGTATGATTATATATTTCTCAAAAATAAGAAGAGATGAATCGAGCAGCACATCAAAATCTACATCAAATACCCATATATGTAGGCCTATACAGCCCCAATGTGTAAAGCCTCATTCTGTGCGATCATGCTTCAGTGACATGGTCTACTTAAAACCTTTGCTAATCGGTCATTACAGGAACAATATTCATAATACTAGTATATATCTAGAATGGGAATTTCATTTTGTATTATATTCTATGATTATGCTACCCTCATTGCGGGTCACGGGTGTTCAGGCACTTCCACTCTAGTCCTCATGGCACGTTCTTCATGGCAAGTGGCCAGTCCAATATAGAACTCTGTATAATGGCATGCTTCTGCTGTGGTCCATATTTTTTCCCCTTCTTTATTTTCGGAATTCCCTATTTTTGTGTTTTTATATCACTTGTCTACCTTGACATTTCTGTGGCGGTCCATTTCAGTTTCGGACATGTAGGCTATACATGTGACAGACCCAGGTTCCAGGCTTTCTATCAGACGGTCAGCGTTGGCTAGTCTCCTCCTTCCAAGTGGTCTTATTAGGTATTATTATATATACTGGTTTTTATCATTCTCAGGAGCCATGGAAACCTACGGAGCTGTTATATTCTGTAGGCACTGGGCTACCTCTGTAGGTAAAGTATCAGTTGTTGGACTAGTTGATCCAGAGTTCTAACATGCAACCTTCCGATCGGGAATCTTGTAGCCTACCACCTGTGCCACAGAGACCAATTTGTGGTCCAATATTACGTGAAAAACCAAGCTTATTCTAATTGGTGTATGTCTGACATAAGCAGGCAATTATAGTCCAAAGTCGTCGCAAGGATATTCTAAATGTACATTAGCACTTACAAAAATTGATCCATGGTGTACCCATGATTAATGGAACAAAGCGTTTTATCGAGATGCAATCGTAAATGAGAGAGATTCAATTCAATTCAATTCAAGAATTCTTTATTGCTGTTGTTTTTTACAACAGTTTATTGTTCAGATAGGTCTTCCGTCGAGTGCCTAATTCTTGCTTTGATTGCTAATTATGTTACAGAGTTTCAATAACGAGAACATGAAATAAATTATAGGTTTTTAACAGGGATAATTGTAACTTTGTGAGATGGAACATGAGAAATATAACAAATTATGGAGCATGATAGACAGTGAGGTAGTATGAAATAGCAGTTTTCAATGAGCTGTTAGGTGGCAGATAAGCAATGTAGTTGCAGATTTGTTGAGTAAATAGCAGTGAACATACATGTATAATATTATAGTCATAATCAGGTCTCAATATTGGGTTCGGTAACAGGTATACAGGCATTATTAAACTGATTTAAATGTAAAGGTACTCTGATTCACTAGTATGGAGGTACCAAGGGTAGGGATGGTACTAAAACAAGTTACATTTCCCATCTACCTGAGAATTTCGATACGAGTATAGATACAATCTGGGTTTATAAGTATGAAGACACCCAGGGTGGGGCTACGTACTAAAACAAGTTACCTTTCCCATCCACCTGAGTGCCTCAACACAGATATTAAGCATTATTCCAAATGAATGCTGTTTTTGTATTCGAATTGTTATTTCTGCAATAGCATTGTACGTGCATTCGTTTCATGAACTGTCGTCAAACTAAACTAATTTGCAACAAAAGTCTAATTAACTTGTCTATTAGCAAGTAAATTTTAATTACTACATCAATCTCTGAACATTCATCTCCAGTCAAGTGCAATTTATCTTTATACCATTGTTGAATCATAATATGGGGGAGATATATATTCTAGTTACTCGTGAAAGATAATACTTTAAAAATGATTAAAAATAATTAGTACCCGTAATCATAGTTCTAAACGTTTGTACTTCCTTTTCATTCCTTAAAAACACCTATTACTCCCACATAGAGCATCCCTTGCCTAATTTGTGGTTTTGTAAGCAACCTCTTTAGAGCACGGTTTATACTGTCATGTCAGTCTCCAGTCCCACGCATCTGTGACTTGTAATTTTGAGTGTCACGAAGCCGCCTACGCAGGAACCATAAAAACAAGTTGTTTTTCTTCTATTCGAATTATCGCGTCTATTATATTAACCTATTTGTAAGCAGTTATATTTCACGCTTTAAAATGAAATTAATATTAAATTTGTTTACAAGTAGCACAAATTTCCAGGAACAGAACGAAATGTCCTTAATCGAGGCCGCTGTGTCACGTATGATACCCATTTGCAGATCAACTCAAATGCAGTTGGTTAACAACTCAAAGCCATGGCAGATTTATTTGCTCTCTAGACCCCAATCACAATGACACCTAACAAGGCATCCAAAAAATGGTGATCTGTGGCCTACTTTTAATTTTGGAGGAAATGTTTCTGGTTTTATTTCACATTTTTTATGAGAGCTCCGTATTTATGTTGGCGGGACCTGCTCTGAAGGCGAGGCGCCAGAAGAAGTCTTGGGATTGGATGGCTTCCGGTGTCTTGTAATCCGATGAGAGAGTGACCATCCGCCGTCCACTAGATTAGCTAATCTAGCCAGGTTGGAAGGATTGCCTTCGGTCAGTTGCTTTGAACTTGTATCCATACCACACGCCACTTCCCTTCCTGCCCAGCTAAGTTTCTGTAGTTCCTAATGAGGAACATTATTCGCGTGGCCAATAGCGATTCTGGCATTGTGATTAAGATTTATTCAACAAATTGTCAGCATCGACTTCTTTCTGGTACTTCTGAGGATCCACAGTTTAGTCCAACTAATCCATGCATGGGTCGGATCCAAACCAAAACACTTTACTACAATCTAGAAGAGCGGGATGATTAGGATAGAATGCTTCACTCAACATCGAATATTTAAGACCAATGTTGAAAGGTTTTGTTCAGAAGCAATCAAGTTATCATGCCTAGATATTATGTCTTTTCTAAACAGCCCCATGAACATGTAGGGAAAGTGTGTTAGGTAATCTGTTAGGTATACATAATGCGTGATCTTTAGAATGCATCATGTATACTTTTCGATGAATATACATGTAAGTATTCTAAGTAGTTTTCTCTAAAGATCCAGGATAAGAAATCCAACCTTTGTACGTATCATGATATATTAAGCTTCATATAGGCCTACTTAAAAATTGGTCAACACTCCCTATGAAGTCGAAGCCGAAGCAGACCTAGCGTCGCAAATAGTAGGAAATTGCAAATAATTATTTCTCACAATTCAGATGAGCTGAGAACAATGCCGATTCAAATCTAAAAGGTTTAAACTCAATTTCCTTTTTTAACAATTCATGTGTCAAGTATTGACATGAAAATACTCAAGTTTCCAGTGGCGTTGACGATGAAACAAATGCTTTCCAGGATTCGAAGAAAGATCTCATTGAAAGTCTGGATTGTCTCGCTGCCATTTTAAACGAAATAAGATCCGGTATTTAGTAGCTGCATTAATAATAGGCGCTCACACTTGAAATAAGACAAACTTTGTAATATCAATTATTTTTACCTTTTCTACCCAAGGTAGCGGTCGTTTATTCCAATCAATGATTGATCTTGTTGACATGCCTTTATACTGACATGTCTATCATGCCCACTATCAGATTTGGTCTATACGACCTTAGGCAGGGACTAAAAAGATTAATAACCTCAATTACGGGCTAGCTTACATCAAACAGTGCAACAGCAGGCCTCAATATCAGTCAATAATCCTTTAAAGACCTTGAAATCGCTAGTGCACTGCCTGCAGCAGCATATCCTATACAACTAGTATGTACATGTAAGCTACAACAGACTTCAGCTTACCACAAGAACTAAGGTTGAAATAAAATGACAATGTGGATTCAAAATCCAATTCGATATTGTTGACCAGATATGGTATTAATTATGTGATAGACTAAAGTTGAAAATGATAACTTTTGATAAAACTTGTGTAGGTCATAATTTCGCTATGATGGCCTCATAATTCTCCGAAATTTTGGTCAAAAGTATTTTAGTTTGGTTGGAATAGAACGGAACAAGAAGTAGAAAACCATTTTGACCGATGTTAGCTTCAAGCCTCCACTAAGCCAATTTTTCCACTCGGAAATATCAAAGACTCACTTGCCGATCTTTGAAAAAATGGAATCGTCGCCGACTGAGTTGGGAGACTGCGTCTACTCAATTCAATCGCATTGAATAAAAGTTTATTTGATCGAAATCTTTAACAATGCAATACATAAATCTGCTATTTATTAGGCTACACATATCTCTGCTATTCTTTTTAGCAGTTATAATCTAGAAACCGTGCAGCTTTATTGTGGGGTACGTACACAATAGCGTGAACACATAGACAGCAAAGCATGCTATGAGCTAAGCTCGGCAAGGCGTGGTCTCCTGAACGCCGAGAAACTCATATGATATCTCAAGGCGCCTTAAGTGCTTTTCTCGATACCCAGACACATAGATGTTGTAAGCAAAACCATTGGCAATAATATACGCATTGACTTTTGCCCGCCAGTGATAATGAAATGGGATTCTTCCGATAAAGTGCTAATGGTCAGTGTAGATAATGCCGGCTCGTGAGGGGCCTTTTCAAGCGTTTCCCTCGTGGATTAATATCTTTGCTTCAGAAAATTACTTAGTGTCAAAGAATAGTAGACTGCCCTCCTCATCTAAAACTGCAAAGATTATTTTACCAACATAATTAAGCAAACTTCCGTACAGGGATAATCTTTTTCTCATTAAGAATAAAATTGTCATTGAAAAATAATAACATACTTGAAATATGAGAAAGATGTTTAATCGTTAAAGGTCATATATGAATACATGTGACATTTGTCAAGTTTAGTCCAGTATCCGTTATTATCAGTAGTATTACAAGTTGAACCGTTCTAACAGCATTAATAAATATATGAGTATAAGTATGAGTTTTCATCTCCAAATTCAGTACGGTAAACTGTAATAGGGCGACTTGAGCAGTTACTTTTCTGTTCTCTCCCCAGCTGCATGGACACAGGAAGGAAAATGCCTTTATGGGCTACAAACTACGTTGTAGTATATAAGCAACTGATTATGTTCGTTAAATTTGAACATACTGCCGACATGGACGGTAGTAAACAAAAACAGGAATCTAAAGTTAATTCAGGGTGAGGATGTTGTGGTTAGTAATTTCTATTGATTAATTTATTGATTATTAGCACCACTCTACGCTACTTCTCACACTACTTGATGCACTCATTTCTATGTGAAAATAAAATGTCATCTGCTTATTAAAGGCTACTCCTCCCGTTTCTTTGACAGTCTATTGCCACCGGGAGCAAGCAATTGAAAGTAACCAGAATAGATGCTATTGCCCCACTACTTCCACTGCTACTTCTAACGCTACTCAGAAATGTAAGCAGACAACATTTTATTTTCACATAGAAATGAATGCATCAAGTAGCGTGAGAAGTAGCGTATAGTGGTGCCAGTGCCCTGCTTCAGCTCCCGGAAGTAGCTACTTCCTGCTACCTCCCACTACCTCCCGCTACAAAGTAGCCACCACTTCAAATCAAACATGTTTGATAGAAGCGAGAGCACTCTACGCTTCGAAAACGTTCCAAAAGAAGCAGGAAGTAACTTGGCTTTGTAGCAGGGCCCCGCTCCCGCTACTGCTCCTGCTTCTTTCATCAAGAAGTGGGAGCAGTAGCAAGAGAAGTAGCTGGCCAGTGGATCCCAGCTTGAACATTTCTGAGTAGCGTTAGAAGTAGCAATAGGCTGTCAAAGAAACGGGAGGAGTAGCGGGAGGAGTAGCGGGAGTAGAAGCGGGAGTAGTAGCCGGCCAGTGGAACCCAGCCTTTAGACTACTCTCAAACATTTGACATTTGAAAACGTCTGAAAGACTCACTTCTCTATATCTAAATCCTTCAACATGCAAACTGGCCAAGGTATCCAATGGGTTGTTCATGGACGTTTTTGTGCTCGGAATATATGACCGAGTGTTGTGATGGGATGAGCTAGGCCTGGTTAATATTACACAGCTCCCTATAATCATCTTCCTGGGAGGTTTTAATAGGTGCTCATAGGTCAAGTTACCCAAGTGATTCATCATTTTAAATTAATAACTCAGTGAAAGGGCTGTAAGGAGAATATAACAAGTTTCCTTCCTTCCAAAGTTACGTGAGCGAAGAATTCTACTACTTTCTTCATTTGCTTTCCTATCCCATATCTATGCTATTCATCAATATTGGTTATCTTCCAACGTCACAAGGAAGAGTGTTATGTCTGTTGCGTTCTTGCCATTGTTCCTTCCATTGAGTTGATATGCCAGTGTTGCACTTTCTGTATATGCATCTCCGGATCCCTTCCATGCTTAAACACTATCCATATTTAAAAATAATAATATAATCGTGACCATATAGGCTACTTCTCCGAGTAAATATGTCCGTGCCAAAGGCCTAGGGTGGATACTATTCTATGTAGTGCTGCCAAACAGCCTGATGGGTGACACCACTAGTCTGAATCTACTACTACGGCCGTGTCGAAATAGTTAGCTGTCATATTTGACATGTTCCCATGTTTCTGAAATAATAAGTTGTTATACTAAATTGATCACGATGCGTATAATGTCCGTGTGTCAATGGCCATAAAATCTGTAACTCCATTGGTCCTCTGCACAATGTTTTAGTTTTATGACAGTAGATTTATCTTTATTTATCTATATCTATCTTTATTTCGAAATCTATATTGTGCGGTTTTGACTAGAATTTCTGTGTAACATAAACCTTATACCTTATACTTTATTCCATTCTTTCTTAAACTGAGAATAGTGATCTCAACTGATGTAATGTTTTTCGCAGAATAAACATATTCAAATCAAAGATTCACGTAATATAATTATTTAGGTTAGTTCTATTACATAAGGTTACGTAATGCTTCGGTCCCCTAGGCAAGACTTATCAATACTCCAGTTATTGGGATATCATTTCTTTAGTCTGAATCTCTTTTTTCAACAAAATATCCGTGAGTATATATCGCCTAGATTAATCACTAGTGGTCGCACAATACTTCCTATATCACAAACTCAGTTAGGACCAATACAACTCAGCTGCTTCCATTTCCTTCTCCAACCTTTTAGCTTCTCGGGAAAAAACTCAGCTTCCAGACTATCTACCCCTTTCGTTCCTAATACCAGTTGATCAGGGACCCGCCCTTGTATGTCTCGATAAGAAGGCAGATGCCAGGGCCAATTAAGTATTATCTAAGTATAAATCGGATGATCTACCCACAGAGCTCATTAAAGCTTGGTTAGACCCAAGGACTTAATGCTAAATTAGATTGGAAAGATTCTCTTTGATCCTTATATTTATAATAGAGTTCCAAGATGGTGCCAAACCTTAAACGGTCATCAATGCAGAAGAGAACATACTTTGCAGCTTTACTGAATCTAATTAATTCTGTTCAGTGTTTATATACATTTGACCAAATATGGCTACAGTCTTCTATTTACAATACCTACATAGTTATCTATCTAATTTGGCATCCGATTTATATTTATTGACAGTCATTATATTATTATCGCAAATATCTTTAAATCTCTCAAAAGACCTCTTGATTGAATAGATTTAATTGATCACATAGGATGAATTGAATGCGTAGACGAGCTATGATAAACACGGTACGCACCAGTATAATATTATTGTTTCGATTCTTCTCAATAGATAGGTATGTAGCGACCCAACGATACTAACATTCTTTTAAGTGTAAATGAAATAAACTTCTGCAATCGAATAATGCACGAATGTACTTAAACGATCCAAGCGAATTGTGCATCCATTCTCCAAAGACGCACGACCATACGTACATGCATCCAACAGTCCTGCATGTAATTACATACTCCGCAGCGGGTAAAATTTAGACTATGCAAGACAGATTATCCATTGAAATCCGGGACACTATTCTTTTTGAATTTTAGAGTGGATGGATTTTCCATGGCCATTAAATCACCAATTCATTATTCATGAGTGTGGAATTAATGGGCTTATCACAGAAGTAAAGTGGAATTCCCTAAAGATGCACTCAATATATCTAATATATATAATTATAGGAAATGTTGATTGCACCATATATATTCTTACACATCTTACAAAAGAAATGGCAGTTGTTCCACAGATGTCAGCTGAAAACAAGGGCCAAGAATGACACCTTAAATCTAGACCCCCTCTTGGCAGGCTTAGATGCTTCTTGATTAAAAAATATCGGATGTAGCTACGACCTACTGCTGATCTTTTACCTTCCCTAAAGAGCTTAGGAAACAAGTCACGGTTAGGAAATAATTAATTCAACCATGCATAGCCGTATTACATATCATTTTAGGTCGCTAAGCAATTAAGCAAAGGTCAGTGTATTACTAATGTTATATCCTTCGTGGGAATAGAGTACCATTTACCACGCTCTCCATCTCAAACCACACATTTATGAAGAAGTCAGTAACCACCCCAGATTCAAAGATATCAAATATTTTGTGAGCACATAGATGCAGCAAGTAAACATGTATTATAAACATGGGATGTCACATTCGTACTGGAAGTAGCTGTTTAAAGGTTGGTCTCCACTGGCTGCGGTAAGCTTACCGCAGAGCTTACCGCAGCCAGTGGAGACCACCCTTAATTGTGCCAAAATAAAAGCAGCAATTGAATGTGTATGTCTTGCCATTTTAAGATATACCAGCATGTGTATGGCATATATAGCAAAAGTCCGAAAACCTGAGCTTCAATGGTAAACTGATCCCACTTAGTTTGACTTGACCCAACTTTCTTGAAGGCAATATAAAGCAGTCTTTGATAGAGCTTTCGTTGGTGATTATAATGGGGAGAACTGTAATATGACCTTAACACTATGATCCCAAGTTTATAAATAAGCGTTCTTGGAAATGCTGCCATTCCATCACCCTGTATCTTGGTTCCCCATCAAAAGCAGCCATTTGGCTATACCCATAGCTCGGGCCATAATTAGACGAGCCACTGCATAAAGGTATTCCTGCTATCTATTCTAATACCGTCATTCATATTGTCACTATACAGTCTGAAGTGCCTTTTTAGCTATTGGTTAAATATATCTGCTATCTCTAATTGTCCTACAAGCTACACTGCAAAGGTCAAGTATGTGTATGCTTGATACTGTACGTCACCAGAAAATACCCTCGACTTTTAGAACGATATAGGGTGACTGTATCCCTCCCTGGGTATATATACCATGGAAGATTGGTAGCACCAGGTGGAGCCTGTTAATAGTCTTCCCGCCAATAAATAACCTGGGGGTCCTTATCTTATGGGCATGCTCTGCTAGAGTCTAATTATAGATAATACACTAGGCATCTATCAAGAAATGATCCAGCGTTCTTTTCCGGGGGGCCAGGGCTTGTGAAGGGAATTAAACACCATCAGCTGGATCGATTCATCAAATGCTTTTGTCATGAGATAGATGGCCTATAAGAAGGAGATGTAATGTGAGAGCAAATAGCACAGGGCCTACAAAAGGTAGCAGGGCACAGGCCAAGGGACCCAGCTGTTATTCTATGTATACTTTGAACACAATAGGACGAAAGGCCATACATGCCTGTGGAACACGTTGTTGAGGAAATCCCTCCCCGGCTACTTTACAAACCATTTGGCCCCTGATATGAGCAGTGGGTTAATTTCCGAACGCACTTGGCGCAAGCTAAACCAAAAACCACGCCCTGTAGTTTTTGTCAGTAGCAATGAATAGTCTGGTCAGAATTGAGGGCAGAAATAGGAGAACGCAAAACAAGCGACCTTTAAGAAAATATATGCATTCCGAGTTAATTCAGCGAGTAACCATTGTTTTTTTAGCAAGTGGCTCTCTGAGTGTCTCAGGGGAACACTTTACAAGCAGCGTGAGGGAAGAAGAATGAACACAAATTAATCGGCATTCGAAGGAAGACTTGGGTCTTTGATCAACCCAAACTGCCTTCGCTTAATCGTGCCACGAATCATTTGCCCGACCCATGTCAAAGATGAAATGGCTTCATCTATTATCAAGGCATCGATTTTTAGCAAGATGCTCTGCTTTTCGGCGTGGTTGTGTTTCCATTAATTGGCACGGAGTTTCGATCGATTGACGTTCTTGTATTCTTGATACAATGATTATATATCACACATATTACCTTGAGTAAATACTGTTCACAATACATGTAGTTGGCCCGGGTTAGTAAGACCTACAAGTTATTAAATGGGTGGGTACTGGGTTTTAAATCCAGTGCCATGCAATGAGGTAAAACTTCTCCCTATGTGACCTCATCACTGTGCCGACACAGTTCCCCATAAGGAACTTTTCATCATCATATACATTATAGGGAATGTAATTTATAGTGGTCAGTGTTTACATCATGGGTTAGATATTTATATAGTTCTGATATGTATGTGACACATCATCAACGATCCTAATCGATTTTAGGTCATAACATCTGTTTTATTATGGTCATAATGATGGCGATGCCGTTATAGATGATACCCATAGCATTTACAAATGTCCCTAGATGTCTTGCTTTTACTGCTCTCTTCTATATAAACAACCAGACTTCCTTATGTAGTAAGGGATAACAATAAGATTTGTGAAAATATCAGTGGACACTCTTTTTCCATTGAACACCCGCATGTACCTTTATATCAGGTTTCCGTGAGAAAATATCTTTGCACATATGACTTATATTAGATTTACATCTGGCAGGTACACAATCTTCATTTGCAGAAGCATTTGCGTAAGCTCTTCTGTGTAAATCTATGTTTCTGATTCGATCTAATTGCACGTCTCTAGAGGCCACTCTCGGGGATTTAGTATGTGCCTATTGTATCCTCAGACATTCATTTCAGTGCCGATAGCAGAACAATTAATAGCAAATTCAAGTATTGATATGAAAATATACTGGTCTGGTTTAGGTATGAAATATGTTGAGTATTTCAACTACATATGTATCTATTGAAGTCGAAATTGATGTTAATCTAAGGTTCTCCTATTGTGTAAATAAACTAAATGTCATCTCAAATGAAATACTGTGAATTCTGAAATTGCATTTGAATATGCAAAACATTTATTGTGCAATTATCATTTACAGTACTGACAGAATTCTTCTGCCAAGAGACTTTATTTTGTATGAATATAAACAAATTTTCTCCGTTTTATTATTACTATGAATCACGCAGAAGAGGATGTTTGAACGTTGTAAAAAGTTAAAATTCCTATGACGTTACCTGCGTCCAAATCTTTACTGAATAATTCAACACAATCATTTGGCCTTAAAACTGTGATGGACCAGGCTACTTGTGAACTGGATTTCCGTTGGGAAAATCTCAATGGAGAAACCAGATAACGTTACCTGCAAATTAAAGTCTGAAATGGGGGTGATCTGGACAGAGACCAGCCAAAAGATAGAAATCTTAGTTTGAAAGTGTAAATTGTCACTTGAACAGGCGTACCTCAGCAAGATGAAAGCATTAGCCATTATCTTACGCTGGCTATGAAGTTCCTCCTCATACTTACAATTCCTAATAATGTTTAGATAAGTTGAAAAAATCTGCTTACTCATGGCATCAAATAGGGAAGTAGATATGGTGCACTTAATTCCTAGCAAACTCTTTTATTTCCAACTTCACATAATATTAATGCTACGAGGGAGAATGGAAATGAGAAAGGTAAATGACAGTATCTAGAGTGTAAACCAGACCTAATGCTGTTCAAATATTCTGCAAATATTCTGGTGGACTTATGAACACCTCATCATTTTGGATACTACTTTCAAAAGCAAAGTCTCATTGTACTGTGGCTTGATATTTGTTTAGAAGCAGAGGCCTTGGAAATATAAAAGTTAAATGAGCAAGAAACGATGGATAAAATATGCAATTGCCTCTCTCTCTGAGTGTGTGTGTGTGTGGGGGGGGGTCCGAAGACATTATTTCATCCCTGTTTATTAGTACTGTATCTTATCAATCATGAAATAAAAAATTACAGTTTGTCTTTGTACTTCCACACACCTCGGTGGTTCTGGGCTGACCGTCTGCACTGGCTGGCTGGGCTGACCGTCTGCACTGGCTGGTAGGAAAGTTATTTGGGGGCAATATCCTCACTTTGGTCCCAGCCCGATCCCGTCGAGTTAGTCTAGGTCGTGTCAATATTAACTATTAATTTTTTCTAACAATATTCATTTAGTATTCATCATCGACTATTATATAACGGAAAGCGTTTCTATATTCATCCACTTAACGGTTAGACTGGCTTGGTCGCAATTGAACAGTTTAATACTGGCTTTTCTAGTCAATTCTGTCATTGTGCTCAACGGACAGTTAGCTCGCTATTTTTCTATTGCATGCCTTTTTCTGGGTTCCAACATTTAATCAATGAGACAAGAAGGTTCGACGTGTGATGCGATAACTGGCCACCCACTTTATACAGATACATTTGTATACAGACATTAAACTAGTCTATGAAGGGAGAGGGTCTGAAAAAACACAAACAACTCACGTAATTTGCCATCCGATCTCATTTCATCATACTTTAAAGAGCAGGGGATTTGTTTTACTCTCCTGAATATAAAGCATTTGTACAGAAACTCGATCTGTATTGAGTTACAAATATTGGGGATGGCAAATATGCACAGTAATGGGATCTTATAACATGTCCATTTGAGTATGGTTTCCCTGATCAGATTCATACAGAAGTAACTGAAGACCGTATCTGTCTCTCATGCTATATGTATGGCAATTCATAATTCACTCCGTAGATTTATAGCCACACATTGAACAAAATGTATATGTATATTGTTTAAGCATGAGCAGTATATTCAGGAGATTTAGCAGCCACAACGCACAAACACAACACTAACGCATCCACTAACTTTTAGTACATTATTACCGTTGTGGGGATATCTCGAGAGGCCTGCAATGCAGATGCCCTCGGTCTAGCACCTCTCGAGATATCCTCACAGCGGTAATACTGTACTAAAAGTTATTGGATGCGTTAGTGTTGTGTTGGTGCGTTGTGGTTGCTAAATCTCCCTAATATATTGCTCGTGATGTACATGTACATATATTCTAAATTAATGTCAGGTTAATATGAGGAGGTAAACTGAGTGGTTAGTCAGCAATAACTAATGGGCGATTGAGATGTTTTTAACATCTCCATGAAACATTATATATCGTCCTCTTATATTAGTTCTCCAACTTCGTTTTAAAGCAATCAATAAGTTTTAACCTGTCAAAAAGATGTTTGATTAAAAGCAAAGTTGTTTTTCCCAGACGTTCATGAATACGGATATTACTACTTGTTTTCATTGTGCTGCATTGTGCACAATATCCAGGGATACGATTTGAAAGGCCACGAGTGTGAACACATATATGTAATATAAAGACGTAGAATAGGTCTACCCTAAAGTTCTGCATATGCAGCAAATGAGTGGAATTAACATAATGCTTATTACCTACGTTGTTCAATAAGACGTCATCGCCTTCACAGCCAGCAACAGTAGCTATGCCGCAGACTTAGGAAGCGCGAACAGGTCATGTTCTGTTGACAAAATATTTCTCTAATCTACATATGTTGTGATCATTACAATTTGTAAACGTACTCTCGTAGTCAGTTTTGACCTATGCATATCGCGTGCAAATGTGCTCTAATTTTAAGGTATTAAGCTTATTGAAGCATTCATAATAATATGTCTGTTCTTTAATAAATGTGCTGAAATGCTAATAGATTATCCACAATTTTTAATTTTCAAACCACCGGAGAGAAATACAACTATAAATGCAACTGAAACAACATTTTTTTTCGATCTTGAGTTTGTTGTAATAACTCTATTATCCTTTTCCCGCAATCGCTCTAAGACCGTTGATTAGAGGTTAGAGGATTATAAAGTAGATTATGGTTCCGACAAGGAATCTAAAAGCATATAATAATTATACTTCATAGAAATAAGAAAATTATCTCCAGTTAGTGGTCAATTTTTGAAAGAATCCTTCAGGAATACTGGTTTCATTCTTTGGAATCTCCCGATTCATACGATATCCTGTACATGTACACTTTCACGTTAGGAACGTTGATCATCGATGATGTATTGCCTGTATGGCTAGACATTGGTGTAAAGGAACGTGTGAGCCTGCAAAGAATCATCGAGCAGGCTGACCTGCTAGATGATTGGTGATCCACGAACGCTATAGGAAGGGCCATATAAATTGATGGTAGTATAGGTCTCTGGACTCCAGGGGATCGTTTGTTTGTGGGCGGATGACTAAAAGCCTTGAGGAATCGAAATAGAAGGAAATCAAGATACCTGCCAAACATAGCGTGAGGATAACGTCTTAAAAGGTCTCATATATACGCAATACTTAGAAGACAGAATGACACAACTGTGTTCCTGCCAGCTATAATGATGTTTCTAATAAAAAATTTCTAACTCAGAACATTCAGAATCTTATTTTTGTTTGTGTCATTCCCATATCGGTTTCTCTAATTAAAAGAACTAATAAATCGTTATAATGAATAGCGAATAGATATTTCATCTCTTGCAAAGGTCAGATATTAATTTTGAAATTTATTAGGAATGAAGATGTTATTTGACACGAAAAGAAAATGGTTTTAATAAGGATAGCCTTTCAAATACACACCGATTTAGTTAATAGAGGTTAAGTAATATGAAAGGAAGTATTATCATATAGTTGTAGATATATACAATATAATAATCTATAGCAAAGCACAGATTTGATATTTCTTTTTACACACATTGAAACTCTGGGATTCTGGTACAATACAGACCGAAGTCGGAGAAAGATAGAAAAGCAGCAAGCTATCAACTAGCACAAACCTGGAATAATTTAGATGCTAACACGAGAAACCTAGATCCCATGAGATTAAAAAAATATACAAAACAACTCCTACTACATCAACCTTAATATAATATCTGTTGAAAAGCTCACCTGGTCTTACCCCTCTCGACCATTACTGATTATATCATTAACAATTGTAACATATCATTATCACTCATTTATTTGTGTTTAAGTGTACATAATTACCCCAGTAGCACACCTTTATTCCTAGAAAGTTCCTTCAATTTTTGGTTGTTTGTTAGGTTCATTTTTGAACGTGAAAATTTGTTGGATGTTAGAAGAACGTTCCTACCTAACATTAATACAACGTTTATCATTTATGTTTTGCTTATGTTAATAATCTAACCAAAATGTTGTTCCACTGTTTTTTTTTATCACAGTACTGAAACATACTTCTGTAACATTATCCTAATAGTTGAAAACATGTTAAGAGAACATTGCCATCTAACATACAATAAACGTTATTAACTTCAGTCCCCCAAATGTCTCTTTCCATTAGCCATTGGGGTTCATTTCTAACGTTTGAAACACATATTATGTTTCTAACGACCCTAAACCGTTTTCTTTCATTACTTAGATTTGATATTTCTTTCCACGAACGAAACAGTTATGAAATTATATTTTATATAAATATGATATACTGTGAAGTCGAAGCCTGCAGATTCCGAGGACTTCACCGGAAACGGAAGGACTGGAAGAGCAGGAAGTTCTCTCGTCACCCTGGCAACGTGAGCCTCGTTGTATAAATGTGCTGATATATTTTTCTTCACAACGTATACCCAGGTGTGCTGCACTAACCCAAACAAATAGGATGTGTGACTGGGGGTGCAACTTAAACCACCTCCACCTCCCCTCTGGCTACATTTTTTTCTCCTTTTTTTACTTTTGTTTTCTTTAGTTCAGGGTCTAACTAAATCAATATATCAGTGAACCGTGTAGGGAGGCCCTCGCCATCCCTCTCCACCTACAAAACCAGCTCAACAACAATAACAACTTAAATTACATCCTATATTGATTTAAACTATTTGCCATGCCACCTGGACTGTAAGTGGGGAGACTCTAGACATGTGTCCACCCAACCTGAACTGTAAGAGTAAGCAGACCAGGTTTTAGCACTTTTCCATTCATAGGGTTTGGGTTATACATGTTTGAGGAGGCATACAACACCAGGGAATACTCTAATAATCTGGGTTATGTTGAAGTAAAAAGTGTGTAAATGAAGTGTTCTAAAAGTTTAGACGGCAGCGGTACTAGAGCTATTAGTCTTATATTTATGAACTGTCTTAGATTACCAGATTTTGGTATCGGTGTTACTGAATAATTCTTGATCTGGGGTTATATGTATTGTCTTTATTGAATTTTGAACACGCTTCATAAATGTAACCTGTCTGGATAAATTAACCAAATGAAAAAGGCCGAATCTGCATAGGAAGATTGATGTCTTCTGTTTCTTCCTTTACCCTGAAATCCACAGCGGTGAAAAGGTAGGCCTTGTGTTGTTGTCAACAATTAGTTCCTGAATTTGCATATGCCGAGAGAAGAACTTAAATTACTAATCCAATATTGCACGACTAAATGGTGCTGGTGCGGTTACTGCACGAAGTTGTGTTGCGTCTTGTGACTACCAATTCATCAATAAATCTAAGCAATTTTTTATTTTAGGTTTTTCAAATGTGACAACAAACAGAAAGGTGTGCAGGAAAGTCCTACCCATGATAACATGGCGGAATAAAATAGAGGGAATGTTACCCGGCGCCCGTAATCAGACATTTTAGGGACCAGATTAGGGAAGAATTGAGTTCCATAAATGTTCACATACATACAATGGTTCTAGGACATCTAAGATGGTGGATGTCCTAACGAGGTAATGTCCAGGATGGTAATTGTCCGGCGGGTAGATGTCCGGCGGGCGGCTGTCCTGACACTACATAGTTATATGTCCGTTATTAACATTCCCTACTATCAGAATGAATGGGAAAAAAAGACAGAGCAGATGAGAAATTACACAACTTTATTAATTTACTTCTCATTGCGCTATGGTATCGGAAGTAATTTGATTTATTATGATAACGATTCTGTCATGACATTGGTACATATAGTAATGAAACCTCAGCATCCTAAACATCCCTGTATCACTGTACACACGTTTTCTAGTCTCCTCATGAATTGTTCAATAGTAGATACATTATGAATATGACATTTAAGCTAGTAGTGATGAATGTCAGAATCATAAGCAGACACTTGGCAAATATCGGTCATCAAAAATAATAATGAAAAGGCAGACATATATAACACCCAACAGGTCATCCCATGTCTGGCCTTTGCCGACCTTCATATCCGGAGGGAGATCTATTCCTTTCGGGAACTAGCCAAAGATCCGAGAATAGATCATACATCCAGGACAAGATGAACCTTCACAATGCCATTAAAACTTTCTGTAGAAATGGCGATTCGTTAGAAAGTTAGTGTATAAAAGATGAACAAAAATTCATACTGCCTGGATATACTAAAATTCATACTGCCACATGTATTAGAAAAACACTATTAATTGTAAATGCGGACGGGGATAAGACTCCCAACGATGGAGCTATTTAGAAATGTGAATTAATGAAATTCAAAACAGCAATTGGTTGTGACATTGCGTGATAAATCATGGAGATATATTTATGGTTTATGGTTTATGACCTGATTGTTTCAATCGTTGAGTATAAAGATACATGAATTTGGTATTTCTTTATAATTACTCGCCCGAAGAAGGGCAAGTCGCTGTAAAGGCTCGTGACTAAATAAATACATCAACATCAACAACTTGTATTTATCTACCTTATGGAAACATCTTGCTACAACCGGCCCACCCGATATATAGCGATCACCCTACCACCACCACCAGCATCTACCATATATCTATTCTTGATAATATTTTTTCTCTACAAGAAGGAAAATGACCTATACCTTTTGCCCCATACGAAAGTAATGCAATATATGAATCCACATGCAGATCCCAAAATAAAATCCTTCCAGATTGAGAGCAAACAGAGGACCTTGATTGGATGTGAATCCGGGATAAGGGGCCTTTACCAATACCAGTATTGTATAGGCACTAAAAAACACCTTCATAGTAAGCACGAAACACCCCAGATCTTGCCAGAATAAACGTTGTGTACACGCGACGTATTTTACTCCGCAGACACTATCGTTCTGAAGTCCAACATTTCTCGGTGGATTGGTCAGGAAGTAAGTCCAAGTGCCTGGATCGTTCGGAAACTAGACCCACTCTAATCTTTTCATATATCATCATATAGTGCTTCATTGCGCCCAGATTATTTGCAGAACCTGAACACACCTTACCTAAACTTCTATCTATCCATCTGTATCTCCAGCTAAAAGCTGCGCACATAATCCTTGTATTAGTACAGATATATTTCTTACAGAAGCTAATCAGTAGTTAGCGAAGCGGCTGGGGAGGCTGATTGGGACTGGGGGTGAAAAGGAAAAAACACCAAGCACTTCATATAGTTCTGTATGTGGGGCCTTTCACAAACCATTCGTTCAAACGCAGAGTAACTAAAGCCTAATTTCACGCCTGTTTGACCAGCGATCCTTTCGCTAGGAAGACATGTTTATCTTGAGAAGACTGGAGACACATCTATCGCCTGTGTCGCCAATCCAATTATAGGATTGAACTAGATTAGTAACGTGTATTCAGGCCGATCAAAAACCTCATTGAATGTTAATCCCCGCTTCATTCCTATCAAGAATTCAGCAATCCCATGCCAATATCTTCTTATCTTTAAGTAATCAATTATGTTCCCAGCTTCTCAATTCTCACAGCATTTTTTTTTAACTGGGATCTCCGAAGATGGAATTCGGACTGACTGCTAATTAGAATCATAGAGAGCGGCATCAAAAGTTGTTTGAATGATATTAGAATAAAGTCTAAAAGGTAGTTCTTTTTTTAGGACTTCTATACAGCCAATCTTCCGTATACTGACAATTGAATCATAGACAGGCAAGCACAATGCACATTGAATGTTACAATCAATGGGGGTCATTTACACATCATTTAATGGGCAATAATTCAATACAAAATAACCATGAAACGTGAACCGTGACAGAAAGAATAGCCATGGTCTTCTACCCATTGCTGTGTCTAGCTACACTTGACACTCGGTCGTCTAAGGCAATTTGATCAACACAAATATGTATTTAATGTTCAAATTTCACGACTGTGTGGGACCAGGATCAGAGATAGAAAAGGGGCCTTATTCATTCCCTTATTTCAGAGGAGGCTAAGACAATCGTGCATTACTGATGTTTTATTATAATATATTTACTCAAGGATGGGTTATTACATTCGGCAGTTGTTGTAGTTGCTATCGATGTACAGATGATTATTGATTTTTGTCATGATTATTGATGTTGATTAATAATTACGTGACTAATCAATTAATGAATGCCACTAACGAAGATGGACGTTGGTAGTTAATTGGCCCCAGATGTTAAATTTATTATTTTTAGGGTGGTGGGCTTTGGGAACCAAAAGCGTGAGTCCAGTCTGGTGTCCAGTGAGAGAGAGGACGGGGGAGCATGGTGGTGAGTCGATGTGGAGGGTCTGGCTGGGGGAGGAGCCACTCCAGGGTGGTGCAGAGTCCTGAGTGTAGATGGCGCCTCCCTCCAATGACCAACAATTATGTTGCCACACAAGTATCTGTCTGAAAGTGCCATGTTATCCCATGTTCTTCGAGAACATGTGCTGATATAGAAACTCTCATTTTACTATGAACCACGTCGATTAATTGGCCTCATGTGTTGCTGTTCTGCATAAAATTGAATTGTTCAATAGAATAATTGCGATAACAACATCCACTATTTGCTACCAGAATAGGTAGTCTTTCAAAATAGTCTCTTTGGCAATCAGTAAAGTAAACGCTGTAGTAGTTGCAGGTATTAACAGTGAACCCTCGTGCAGTTGTCTATAGGGTGTTTCTTCTATTTACAGCTAGGTGGCAGTGAGGTCCCGCAGTGTGGTACGTTCCCACCTGTGGTTTCACTGACCCAAAGTATTTTACTTATAAATACTTTAATAAGGACCAAGGTATTCCTTAAGCCAATTTACAGGTCCAATGGTTATTTCTAAATCCCCCAAATAGGCCATCAGCTGAGTCCCAAAATGTGGCTAGAAGAGGGATTTTTGTTCCAGCATCGGGGGCACTACTTTTTATCAGTAATTTCCAATTGCTAATCCTCTACATTATAATATCCTAAAAGTTCTCCATGCAATTCCTGGCAGTTTCTGAGAAATTGGGCAATGACTCTGACAGTGCAAAGCCTATCCATGGGGCCGATGGTCTGGCTTCATTTTTAATAGTCCAGGGGCAGAATATTATGTATTTGGTAAACCTTGCAATTTAGGTCATTCCAATGTTTTTTGATTGATTCTAGATATCCCGAGGCTCCCGATTCCAAATCTTCCAAGTGCCACTCTGTAGCCTTGAGGAATTGTAATTATTGACTGATATCAATCCTAAGACCTAAAAAATACCTTTGGCTTTGACCTTTGAATATGACCTTTAGAGGTCACAATGAAGTCTCTAACTTTGTACATATGTAATTGCGCTTACAAAATTTATGTTATATCAATATAATGCAAGTACATTGGATATTGGGAGAATTTGGCTTTAAGATTTAAGATAGGTTGAAAACATCATTTAGCAAATACAAGAAATGATTAAAAGGTAAAATAAAAGAATTTAATTTAAGTTCTAATTTTCGAAAAACTTGGATATTCATATTGAGAAATGAGACTTTGTAGGTGATTTTCATTATCATGCAGCAAGAAATTAACCTACCGTTATTAAAATTTAGCAGACAGCTGGGCGGTTTACCCGTTATTTTCTCATTAAAACGGCCCGTCCAATCCTTAGAGGACAGCTCTAGGTGATGGCTGGAGGAATTGTTATTACCCAATAATATGATGTACAGCAGTTCTCATAGAGTACAGCTTCCCGAGACGCCAATATTTTATCTATCAGCACCCAGTAGTAGTCTATTGAGGAATCATCAAAATTAATTCTAAATTAATGGGGAAAACTTTAAAAAGGGTGAGCTAAATTCGCACCAAATTTGGGTTGATTTATTTCCCAGTTTTTAAATTATCTCAATCTCCATAATGTTGAGAAATAGTACCATGATATTGGTTGATTCTATTACGTACGCAAATGGGGGGCGGGGCGATTATATGAGTGACATGGTGCACACGCCACACTGACATAGGTTCGGCTAATTTAAGTTTGCTTTCTTTGCTAAGCTGCCACAGCCAAAGTATTTATTATTAAGGTTCCCCATTTCGGCCATATTAGCAGCAGGACGTCTAGTTTAAGATGAAATCGTTAGAAAAAAATAAAAATTCAATAATATTTAGCCTCGGAGCCTCAAATGTCGACCAATTGGTGGAATTGCTCATGGCTATTATGCTAACAGCCAATACCAGGTGGAGAAATGATGTGCACCCCCCCCCCCCCCCCCGCCCTCCTGTGCAAGTGTTTAACTGACAATTTCTAACTCACTTTGGTCGCCATTGTCACGAACTCGTGTGCTGTAATACGGCCACACATCGCCTACGGCATCGACAACCGCGAGTCCGAGACATAGAAGTAGGTCACCAAAGTATGATGGCTGCCGTGGTTGGTGCAGCACAACTCAACCTCTAGTCGGCGTTGGATCGGCTTTGGAATGACCTCCGTGACGACAACGGATCCAACCACTCAGGAGTTGACCCAACCGAATCACCAGCCTTATCTCATCATTTCTTCAACCACACTAAACCCTACCACCTCTCCTACAATATAAAGTGACCATCGGCCCTGTCATTGAATACGGGACACGACATGATGCTGCCCCAAAGTACAATTTAGAAATTACAAACACTACAAAATACAGCACTAAGGATATCAGAAGAATTTTAAAAAAAAGAACAAATGTAAGACAGCTCCATAGAGAGCTTGGAATGCCTCTACTCGCTAAGAGGATCGAGAAGCACATCTACTAGAATAATGCATATAAATAGATATTAAGTAACCATGAAGAGAATCTAGACAAGAGAGAAATTAACCTTCAGAATCCAACTTCAGGAAAACATTTGGTAGTACATAACCTTAAAAACGGAATTAAGAAGTTACTCATTTATAAAGTACCAATACTTTGGAACAGCATCCCAAACAAAATTAAGTTGTGTGGCCTAAAGGATTTTAGAGCCTTTCCTAAGGGCTTTATGTTGAGTGAATAGTGAATTTATATGGGGGGGAATCATCGCAGTAGGCGTCCAATCATTTATAGAGGGAGTCTAGTCTAGGGGGAGGGAGAGAGGCAGAGGCAGAGGAGGGGAGGGAGAAGCTGGGGGAAAACAGAGAGGGACAGGAGGGCGAGAGAAGTGGAGGGTGGAGAGTCGTATATTTTAAGTATATGGACTTGCTACTAGCAAATAAAACCATTCCGAAAGTTGTGGCCCTCCACTACTGCTCCGATGGCCTGATGAGGGAGATAGCGGACGATATAAGGCTCGATCACCCCAAGAACCTGAGGCGTGAGGCGGAATCATTAGCCTGAAAACTAGAGATAATTCTTGAAGCTATCCGTCCTACGAGACAACGGTGCAATACATCTCACAAAGGAATCGGAGCTATGATACCAAGCGAAATGTCGAGGTGATGAGATGGCTCCGACGCTGGAGGTTCACCACCCATTGTGCAACCCTTCAAGCACCCTACCTCTCTATCTAAACTGGACAAAAAAGAATTAAACAGACGTAACATCTTACTGGGATATAGAGGAGAAAGTAAGCAAAAAGATTGCATCAACTGGATCATATTAGCAGCGAAAGGTTACATATTATACAGACAGAAATTTTTTCACAACAATGACATTGTTTTCCGTACTTTTTTTTAATGAAACCAAAATGAACGTAAGAATAATGGAATACAATGATGTTGATCAATGTACAGGGAAAAAGAAAATAAATGAGTGGTGTAAAGTCATGAAAGAAATCGATTGCTATGTTTAAAACTGTACGCTTCCCTTTTAAAATATGTCTAAGAATCTCTTTCTAGTCTGGAAGAAGAAATCGGTAAGAAAAATCAGAAAAGTAAAAAAAAAGATTTTTAAAGTTTTCCCGAGCCTCGATGTCAGGGTACCATGAATAAAGCTTGATTTAAAAACAAACAAAAAAGCACGCCACCCACCATTGAGGAGGAGACGACACCTCAAGGTAGCGCCTATATACTTGGCCATCAGCAACTCCTCCCTCAAAGACAATCAAACTAACATCAGCAGACAACGCTGGATCGGGTACGAACGCGTATGTATATGCTGTAATCCACTGAGATTGTATATTTATTGTTTTTGATGATTAATCTATCCAATCTCTTATAGACACCTTGCCTTTATCTCCCCTAGTTTTGCAAACAGCTTACAAAAGCGGGGCTATCTTATTCATTTTGCAAACGTTCACACAAATACTCAACATGATCAGACGGATGGGATACTGACTGTACACAGCAAATGTTACCATGCAACTGAGTTCCTCAGACGTGGGTAACTAATACCTCACTGTATCCTTGGAGATGTTATCTTGTGACATCATCCAGGGGTGCCCTTGTATTCAGGAAAAAACCCAAACATTACAACTAATGCAATAAATGTTGTTTAGAAGTTGTTGAGTGTTGACCCCATTCCTTTTGGATACTTAGAGATAAAAGACTTAGTAAATTATCCAGTGTAACCAAGGAGAGGGGCACTCCTTCCATTGTATCCAACCAATGTGTGGCACTACATGGTTTCGCTCAAAATAGGCTCATTAGGCAAGATGAAAACTATGACAATAAAGTATTGTGTATAGAATTAAATATTGTATTTATTTGTAATAAATAGGTGTATGGTTGTTGTTCCCCCTGGGTTTTAGTTGGTTACTAAACTAACTGCTGGTGCAATATAGATGCAGGAAATCCCTATATGAAGACTGGGGGGATTTCCTGGGGCCAGGGGTTGCCCCCATATTGTTTGTGGCCTCTCAGATTTGCCAGTGTTGTGTGAAAGCCAAGTTTAGCCACACGATATTCAAGGTCTGGGTATCCTAGTCGAAGAACATAGTAATATCATGTCTTGGTATCCTAAAAAGTGGTTCAAATTTACCCAGTAATTCAAATGAATAATTTCTGTCATCTATTGTGTTTTATCGCTAAAAGGCTTAATATCAACACAATTTCTTGAATATTGCGGGAATTTACTACAGGTATGGAGCAAACCTCTACTACTACAAGCAGGCTATAAATAGCCCCACCCCAAAACTCAAGACATACCCAACATGTTGGGTGAATATTATGGAAGATCAAATGTAGCTATTACCTATATTTAGGAGAAAAGATGAGATATAGGCGCCCTATATCTCCACTACTTGTAAATCAGAAAAAGAGTAATGAAAATAAACAATAATAAAATGCTATGACCACCAACAAGGCCCACAAGTGAGTCTTAAAAATTATGAAATGTCCTGCTGAACTAACCTGATAATAATATTGTATTGAGATATCACTTTGCAAGAAGATACTCTTGAAAATACTGCAACCCTATAATTCTGAATACAAGATATATCTACTCCAGCTATTGGCTTGTTCTCTTGATTCTAGAATATCCCCAAGACTGTTCAGGCATTATTGATCAATTAGGCATTGACTACACTTATTGATCAACAGTTATCTGGTATGTGGTGCCATCTAGTGTTTAGTGGGTGAAATCACTGCAAACATGGGAGGGATAACTACTGGAGTGCTGCTGCAACACTAAGTCAACTGAACTTTTCAAAAAGCATCAATATTTCATGGTAACAATAATAATTTATGAACCGTTGCATCTATCTATATCATAAAAGCCAAAGATCAATTTTTTGTCACACAATCTTTTTTCACACAGCCCACAGCCCTGACAATGCACAGGGTGGGAGAGAGAAGGGGGAGGTGGGGAGGGGAGAGGGGAGAGAGGAAGAGGGAAGGGAGAGAGCAGAGGGGGAGAGAGCAGAGGGATAGGGAGGGGAGAGATAAGAGGAGGAGGGAGAGAGGGAGAGACAGCGGAAGTCAAGCAGATATACTCACAGCTAATATGGTGGAAGAGGGGGAGGGTGAAGAAGAGGGGAGGGAGAGGCTGGGGGAATCAGAGAGGGGCAGGAGGGCGAGAGAAGAGAGGGTGGGGAGAGCATAGAGGAGGGAGGGGGAGATGGTGTGGAAGAGGGGGAGGGGAGGGAGAAGAAGAGCGGGTGAGAGGGAGAGAGAAGAGGGGAGTGGTGACAGAAAGAGGAGAGGGAGAGGTGGCGATGGGGAGAGAGAGCAGAGGGGACGAGAGAGCAAAGAAGAGGGGGGTTAAATCGGAGAGGAGGAGGGGAGGTAGAATAAGACAGAGGATATGAGGGAAAGAGAGAAGAGGTGAAGGGGAGAGACAAAAAGAGGCGAGGGGGAGGTGTCGAGGAAGAAAGGGGGGAAGAGAGCAGAAGGATAGGGGGTAGAGAGGGGAAGGTGGGAGGGAGAGAGAGCAGAGTGAGGGGGAGACCGGGGGTGGAATCGGAGAGGGGGAGGGTGACAGAGGAAGAGAGAGGGTATGAGGGAGAGAGAAGAGGGGAGGGGGAGAGAAGAAGAGGGGAGCGAGCTCGAGGTTATGGGAGAGGAGAGGGGGAGAGGGGAGAGGGGAGGGGAGAGGGGAGGGGAAGAAGAGAGAGAGAAGGGGGAGAGGGGGGAGAGAGGAAGAGGGTGACCGAGGAAGAGGGTGAAAGATTTCTATCTAACAGTTCCTAACATTCTTGACCATACCTTACATAGAGAACCTACCTGTTGTTCTTAGCCGTCCAAATAATTGGTACCACGCTAGTATAATATATATTATATTACATAAATAAATGTATCTACCTCATTGTCTGGGGTTCTACCTGCCCATTCTTACTTGGATATGTGGCTAGGATATTGGCCTGTGGCGCAACGGTGAATGGGAAATGAGGTTGTCATTTGTTTGCCAAAAGGGCGACTGAACTAGATATCATATTTAGATATAAATATAAGTTGTAAGGCCTTTGATTGTGATAAAAGAAAAGGGCGAACATCAGATGTCTAATCATCTAATAGATTCTGCTTATGATTCTTTCTTCCTAGAAATTCGAAATATAAATGACATCTTTTGATTCATAGAGATTAATTGTAGACATGTGGGATATCAGGTTGCTTCGTCCTTCTGGATGAGTCATCTCATCACAATACCATTCCCAAATTCTGACTCGTTTACTACTGCAAAAAGTATGGATCCACCCGATGGTTTTACGTACGATACGCTTGCTAGCACATAATCTACCACATTTTTCGGAAGTCGTGATCCTTCACGCACCGCAAACCGCGAGTTCTGGAGAGAATCTCTTCCCCTTTTGCAAACAAACCTCCATCCTCATGTCTGGTAGTGCCTGTGTTAGACAAGTTTTGTACAACCATGACCTTCTTTAATTCTGCAATATGTATGAAGTTCTCGAATGATTAAATGCACATCGCTTGCAGTATGCCATGTGCCCATATAGTTTATCATTCCGTAAATTAACGCATCGTCGGAGCAAATAAGTTACAGTCTTGGATTAACATCATAGACAAACAGTGGCATTATGAGGGTACAGAAAATACTGGATGTATCGAGTGTGGCCCATGTGGAGGATAGATGTAGGACATGAGTATTGTGTTGAATATAGTCATGAGCCCAGGTTCTATTTTCAAGCCTAAGGTGAAGGAGGAAGTATTAAGTAACATATTGATTGGATTACGATAGTCAAAATCGCTGCTGTAAGTATACTGTTTTACTCCAATTCAATTGAATTAGCCCTTCCTAAATTAATCATTTCGTTCAGGAGGGCCTAGAGGAGACATATTATATCAGCGATATGACATACCAATGATTTGCTATGAAATGTCATTCAGCAACCATGCACTATTATATATTAGAATAACTCAACTTCTAGGGCCTTATCATCTTAGAAATATGTATTTGAGAGCTAGGTTACCTCAAACTGGAAATATTCTACGACAGATAGCAAATAATAGTATATTCGTATACCTCGCTGGTTCTACGTATCTTCCTAGCTGATTAAATAATGTATGGTTAAACAATTGTGTTTTTCCCCATGATTTTAAAGAAGTGGCTAATCGTGTGTCTAGAAAATGCACAAATAATTTAATAATAATAATATATAAATAAGCTGTATTGATTGCCTGTTTCAGATTAGCTGCAAACCAGCCTATTCTGTCTTCGCCACAGGTTAAAGGTTTACCTCTTCCTAAATATGACTAGCCCAGGTAATAATCAATTATGGCTTGATCTCAATCTGTAAGCGACCACAATGTCATATCTAAAGTCATCAATGTCATATCTAAAGTATGAATGTTGGGCCTGTTTTATATTATATGCATGTGAATTCAATGGTTTAATGATTGCTATATTTACACAACGAACTCGCTTTATATTCATAAGAATGGAATGAAATACCTTAGTGTTATAAACGATTATTTTTTAACACAGTTCATTTCCGTGACTTAATTCATACAATGACAATATTTTTTCAAATAAATATAAACATACAAGCTTTACTTTTAGACATTAAGAGTGGGTTGCTCTTCTAAACTTTGACGCACACCTACGTTGCCTGAATTTCAACTATGTTCTAAATTAGTATATTGGTAATGGACACCCGGGAGCATTAATGTATTAGATACATATATTTCGTGTATTTAAGAGTTTAAAACTTCAATCACCATAAGAACTAGTTCTGATTGATAGGTTTGTTCTTTAAGGCATGACACGTTTTACAACGTTTCCAACGACGGCGATAAATGAAATCAATAGCAGTACAGGTACTATATTTTTCATCTCACAGAATTATAGTTATTTAATTGTTTCTCTCCTTATTCAAGTATGTATCGGACAATGTATATAAAAAGAGCTAAGAAAAGGGAGAAAGTTTATATAACCCATTTGCTTGAATGAATAGTAAAATATTACAATAAAATGTTGTATCAATCTTTCGCCCTATATAGACTGTATCTCGGATACTCGTACAGTCTCGTATGTATAGTTTAATTTATGTTGCTGCTTTCGATTTAATCCCTTTATACACTTCCAGATACATCTCAGATTGGTTTGTACATTGGCCTGGGAATCGCTGTTGCGATAATTATCATTCTACTGCTTGCCATTGTTGTTCTGCTCTACAAACGTAAGAAAAGGTAATGTCAATATTAAGGAACAGAAAATTCAAGCAACTGCCTCGGGTTGCGCCCCCTCAGCTATCAAAAGGTTCCATATATGACAGATAATAATTGCAATATGTGACTTGGACATCAACAATATTAAATTTTATAGGCAGTTCAGACTGTAGTGACTATCATGTCCATTTTACATTTTAAGTTGAGCGAGTCCCTTCAAACGAATTGAGAGCCTCTCGCCTCAAACCGCAAAGTGCAATTATGATTCCATTAAGACAGCAAAATGTCATTATGGTCCCATTAAAACGCCGAGCATTAGGCCAGGAAACAGATTAGCGAAGTAGGCTGACATACCATTCTTATCTGATCTGAGGGTTTGGGCCTAGAGTGTGTCAAATATTTCTATGTCTCTAATATATATTATATTTTAATATGTGCCTGATCTTCTAGTGAAAATGTGTCCAATGGGCCGGGATCTGTACCAAAGGGCCAGGACAACCCCAGGGACTCCGCGCGAGAGATGGCCTACTCAGAGCTTCCAGCACTGGAAGCAGGCGATGGGTCTGGTGGATACACTTTTGTGGAACACGAACTGGAACCTCCTGTGTTGCCACCTGTTGACAACCGACCGAATATATCCAGAGCCCAATCATTGGACATAGACAAATTACCCGACGGACACGATATGGACGATAATTCACGAATTTGCTTGATTTGGTCTATTTCTTCCCCTTCTGTAATGAATCACGACTTACGCGTTAAAAGTGAGTCAGGTCATTCTACGAACGGTCCTTCATCGGAAGTAGGCGGACTCTCTTCGTCAGTAGATTCAAAATTGAATAAAGCTGAAGGGGAATCGGTTCGAGATTCTACTGAACTCCTCGAGCAAAAAGACCCTGTATATGCAGTGGTCGATATGGAGAAAAAGAGGAAAAACAAGAAAAAGAAAAATTCCAATGAGGGGATTGCGAATGAAGGGATGTTAGATGATGAAGAGGATGAGGAGGCAATAAGGCCTGAAAGCACTAATTTCTGAGAGTGTATCAAATTGTTATGTACACCGAGGAAGTGGAGAGATCAGTTTAACCATTCAGAACCGAAACATATTATTTATTCATCAATCAGTCACCCTCATGTTTCTATGTATTGTGTATAATCATGTGCTTTTTTGATATTGTGTATATATGAATATGAATAGACGAATTATCTTCGTGACAATATTCTGTCACACTCCGCCACACATGGTGCGTTACTTTCGTCTTTACCATGGATCTACTAATTCCTATTACAAGCATTAATAATATTTATTGTCTTCAATATTTAAAGCGGCGCTCTTACTTTTCTCAGTTCTTTGCCTATAGTAATGAGATTCGGAAGATTCTGATTCTGATAATCACATTTTCAAGTCCTTTATTCAGGTCACCAAATCTACCAGAAACAAACAATTGGGAAGCAGGAAGTTTATCTATAACTAATACTAATATCTAACACGAACCGTCACTCTTGTGTCATTTATCATTTACAATAGTCGTGGATCTTGTACCTTCATTTGCATCACATTACCGGAACATGGCCTTCTTGATAGAAGGTGAACGAATAGAAGACTCCCAGGGTAATGATATATATGTTAGTGCATTCTAGTCATTTACTCAAAACATATAATTTCCACGTCGTTCTTTTTAACTTCCTTTAGTTTAATTTACGGATCTTTCTGGAAGACCTGCTTATGCAGAGGATTGTATCCGCTTCTGGTGTAAAATTATTTGATCAAAATACAAAATAATTGTTATATACAAGGTTGCTATTGCATCGGTGTCTCAAATTATTGACATGCATGGAATTAGTTTACCATTAACCAGCTTTATTCAATTCGCATGTCATCTAATCTGATCTATAAATTGATGTATCTAATATGTTATTGTGACAACCTGTATAAACTTCTAACCAAATCAATAGGCCTGTGAACCATGTAGGGAGGACCTCGCCACCCCTCGATCTCCACCTACAGAACCAGCCCAACAACCTCCTTTTCTAAGTATATGCGTTTCCATTTGCGTCATAGCATGTTACTGTCAAAAACTGCTGTCATACAGACGTGTAATAAATGTTGAATATATACGCATCCATGGCATGGGGGCAATAATATATATGTGTCAGTTAAAGCTGCATTCTCATCTATTACGACAAAAATGATCTTCCCAAATTTACTCATATTATGACTTATAAATTGAATTAATCAATATTCTACTGCTCTTATATGTTTATAATGACTATACGATGGGCTGAGAGAAATCGACCGCCGGTGAGTGGTAATTAACGATTATAATAAGTGAAGTCTAGTATGGCCACCGCAACGAATTTCGGCTGCGCCGAAACATAAATGGGGACATTTATGAAGTCCTGCTATGGGAAAAAACGGGCAAAATCCAAATAGTTTTTGACCGACGTTAGCTGAGAGTTAGTGCAGCTTTAATGTCAATAAGAGACTGAAGAGAGTATTCTTATTTCCACGGAGAGGACAATAGTATATAGGACCACTATAGCAGTATAACCTGTAGGATAAGAACAACGAAAGACAATAAGAGAAAAGGCTGCTTTGAAGGGGAGGGATCATTTATTTTGATAGAATGAGTTGTGGTAAAAATTGTTTTATTTAAATCATATGATTTGATTTGAATAAAATTGCAGTAAAACTGTTATCATTTTGGTTTGATTATTGAAGTGCTCCTGAGGGATGAGGGGATGACTTAAAATGAATAATATGAGATTGGGCGTATTCCGGCCAGCAATGATCCCAAATAAACCAATACGGCGAAAATTAGTTTTCCTTCTATGTATACTAAAGATGAATGGTCAGTATTAGGGTCAGATCATCAGAAAATGACAATTTACTTACACCAATTCTCTCAAATAACCCAAGTTAAATACAAAAATGAGCTTCAAAATACAGTTTAATATAGCAGAACAGATATTTTAAAACAACATAATACAGAATATACTAAGATATACCTGGTATTTATCATTATTTCCGCCTAATTTAGCATATTTTACTAAATGTGTAGTGCTGCCAATTGTATATTTTCTGATAATCTGACCCATTAACACCATTTGCAAACGGATCTAACTCGTAGATGACCCTAAATCCTTAAGCTTGTGCGGGGTCTGGGCCCCTAGCTGTTGCCCCTCGTCAATTCAGGGTGCGAAGGATGACCGGGTCTGACCAGAGTTGCATTTAATCACGGCCATACCGTTCTATCAACACGAATAATATTCGTCCAAAAAAGCAGAAGGTTAATGACACAACTAGCAGGGAGGAATTACGCGTGTAAATCAAGAAAATAGTCCATTGATTCATCACATGAATTATTTCCACATAGAAATTGCTGCAAGGAGATATATTTGCCCATGACAATCTAGAAGAAATACAGTTTGTTTGCTGAAGTACACCAATCCTATTATAATGTGTCAATTCCATAGTACGTAAGTGATGCTTCATCCTTAATAGTTTTCTTTTTTTCCCTACATCGGGTCTTTATTCAGTTTGTCAACAAATCCATGTCCTGGGACTGATACCATCTAGAATTACATCAAGTCCTCTCTTTTCTCTCATCTGAACTTCTGCGTCTGTAATATCTAAAAATAACTATATGATATGTCCTGGGGTGATCTTGATAAAGGGAATAATGCACGATGAGTCAAGGATGGCCAGAAACCTAGCAGCAAGCAAGGTTTATTTCACCATAGTAAATATACAATTACAATAAATAGGCAAGAATAAGAGAAAAAAATCACAAGGAAAACACCTCCGCACAGTGCGGTAACAGGAGGAGAAGTGATTAGGAAGGGACAGGAGTGCTACGTCACAATGGGATTAGAATCATCTTGTCGTACTACCTTTATGACGTCACAAGGGGGCGTGGCGTGCAAAGGGATCGCGGGAATATCTCCATCGATGGGTCAATTATATATAACATGTTCTCACATTGTCTAAATTACCCAAATCAGATGGGGCTACTTTTTAGTTATGCGTTTTCACTACTATGTGCCTGGAGGCCTAGCGCTCGTGTAGACTATACAATCGACAAGCTTGTCTATCATAACAACCTGCATGAGACGTGACAAAAACATGTAATTATTACTTCTTGGTCTCGGCTAAATACACCCATTCTACAATTCGTGGTAAAATGCTTCCCTTCGTCCTTTAAAGTTAAATAAATGGAACTCTAAGAGGACTCATCTCATGCGGCATTAATCATTAAGGTACGCATGTATTTCTAATATGCTCAACGAGCGAGACGCGTTTTTAAGTTATAAATATAAGAGAGAATCTGGGAACTTCAAAGATTTAATGATACCCAAAACGTTCGGTAATTAGTAAACGCTTGAGTTGAAAGCATTCGAATTGTGAATTAATCAGGTGAAAGGCAAATTACATGGGTCAGATTTTCTGGGGATGTAAAATTGGCCAGAATCATACAAGGTTTTTGTTCATTCCGTCGTTTGCCGTGTCAGTGGAAATCATGCTATTTCTATCATCTTTGTATCATTGCGAAGAAGACTAATTACTGTCTCAGAAAATGTATACTTTTTTATACAGGTCTATCTCCATTATTTTTGGCACCGGAGTTCGCACCCAAGAGGCTTTTTTTGTTTATTTGACATCAAGAAAAAATTGTTGATGCTTATTTCTATTGGTTCCTTTAAAGCTCATCTCTGGATGAGGTGCTACTGAAATTTTGTAATTTTTTCATTGTTTCTGATGTGATTGTCTCTTGTGATTTCCCATTAGTTCAAAAATGTAAAATCATACTTAAATAATATTTCAAGAAAATGGAAAATAAGAATGAGTGGGTGAAGGGAAAATTACGGATAAAGAAGTGGACTATTTTAACCATTAATAATGGGTGTAGGAAAGTCACAATGGGTGTACATGCTGCAGTAGATGTCATCTATAAGCAAACGAGATAGATAATAGATAGAATTTAATGTTTCATATTTATACCAACAGACGATGTAGTAAGGCTATTTTGATAGCCGACATTACACACAAAAATACACTAACTTAAATTAGAACTTTTGCCAAATTTCACTTGTGACACCCCAATTGTACATCTTCAGAAAACCTTATCCTATTACAGGCAAAGTATGTCAAACAAATAAATTAAAATTTTTAGAAGAGTATGTGTCGACGGTATCAAGAGCTTCTATTTTGACACCTCCCCCCCCCCCGGAAGTCCTTATTTAATCATTCCATGTTGTTGTTCTGTTTCTGTAGGTGGAGTGGGGTGGCGAGGTCCTCCCTACATGGTTTCATATTTCTTTAGAGATTATTTTAAAATTTGACATACTCCCTTCAGCATTCTATCAGATAATTATTCCATCCATAATTCTCGAAATTCAATTTAATGCCGTCAGGAATCCTTCGTCATCGTCTAAGAATGTAATAAACAGAAAATACTCCAGACCTCAAAAAATATTATATTTTCAATTTCTCCATAATAATGGCCTTCCTTTATGAGGAAATATAAAAATCAAATGATCCGTGAGAGCAACACCCTTCCGCCTTGTAACTGATCATCTGAATAAAATTACATTCTACATTTCATATCCCCGAGATGTTCACCACAAGAATGTCCTTCACGGGAATTTATTTTCAGTCGTAGGTAATTGCACTAAATAAGGCCCATGAGGTGTACACTTATAGAAATATAAAATTCTACCAGTTTATCCGGAATGTGTTAGTTATAATTTGGTATACTTATAATCTTAGAGCCAAACCTAAAATTTAATTTGTTTTTCAGAAAATTGAAATCACTGTTGTAACCATGGCAACCAACGAAGCATAACTATTCATCATTATTTGTTTATGCCATCACTGACCATATTTTGGGCTATATTACCCATTTAACTAATATTCAAATTGCATTTACATTAGTTTAATTTCTCCCTAGAGGCAATTATTTGAGAATTCAATATTTACAATACGTTGTGTCATCAATCAAATTCGGACATCAGCCTTAGAAAATAGTTTGGGTGGTCTATCATTGTGATTACACACAAGATGTTTGCTCATCCTTGATGTCTCCCAAAACCATGCCGAAATTGGTCCTTTTCTACCATTTCGACTCTCGACTCATACTCTTTTTATTCCTTGTGACAATATTGGAATCACACATGTGATATATCAACAGATGCGGAAATTTGTTTACCACAACTTGCTGAGATAAAAAATAGTTTTCATCAATTTTTCATGAAATGGGAGCGATTTGATTGCCGCAAGGTCCTTATTTTTTTACAATTTCAAAATTTGTCAGAAAAGGTTGCCATGGCAACTTGACAATCGAACATAATTTCTAAGAAGTGACAGTTGTGCCAAACTGTTCCCCACATTGTAAGCTCTGATAATATGTATACTTTTTCAGAACTCGTATAAAAAACTAAAACAATATCAGGGTTCAATTGAAGGGATGTCTGGAAACATAATGTTTATGGGCCTTATTTAGTGGTTCGGGCTAATATAGATTTCTTATTTTAATATAGACATGAACTGCGAGTATTCATGTCCATTTGCCGTGTCAGACCCTTCCTTTTTCCAATGTAAGATGTGCACTAATACTACATCAATAATATCATCTTCTTATAGGGGACGTAGATTGTGAGACCATTCGTTTGATTTTATATATGGTTCGTTTCGCTACAAAATGGTGCAATCGGAACAAAACGAATGAAATGAAAGTTTTGAAACGTGATTTGATTTTATAGACAAAATAATTATCATGTGGTGAAGCATTTACGACAGTGAATCAGATTTTTCCGGGTGCAATGGCTTCTGATTATCGCAGCATAACAAAAAGAAAGCACAGCCACAGCTGCTTACGTAACAGATGTTTAGACCATGCAAAATCTTAATTTAGACAAGCAAAGCCACATCCGCGTGCTTTTGCTGACTTTCCGCGGATGATACAACTAATACTTCCTTTATAGTCGTGTTCGATGAGTGTGGTGTCTGAAAGGGAGCTAAAGGGCACATTGTGGATAATGCTATATATGGGCCAGATTTTCAGAAAATGCACAATCTACAGTTTTACGCATCTATCAAATTCTGCTAATTCAGAGTGAAAAATGATAAATACTAGGTGTATGTGAGTAGTTATTCATTCAATAAACATGTCTGGTTATGTTGAACTGTATTTTGAACCTAATTTTCTTCTTAAATTTTGGTTATTTGAGAGGATTGGAGAAGGCGAATTGTACATTTTCTGGCGACTTGACCCATATATGGTTGAACCATTTCACTATAACACGTGGTGCGTGAACCCATGCAGGAACCTTGCAGTTCATAACTGAAAATCGTCACACGCAAGACCCAAGATTCTTCATTTTGTATCAAATAAATAAATCTGCAGTAATACAAATGTAGCTTATGTACTATCCATGTATAACCACTTTTAAGATATTACGATCATCAAATATATGATATCAATATAATGTTGGACATGTACATGCATACAATAGAGTATATGATTGTCAATTGCTAAAGACAGAGAATGTTGACCTATTTCCATGTAGAAAAACTCAGATTGTTATTATTGTTGTCTGGTGTACAAAGAAAAATGGAAATAAAGTTTCTTATATATTATATACATTATGCGTTGGGCCCATTGTCCCAGTCAGCCTGAGAGAGGGACACTTGAACACGGATTCAAATAACACATCGGTACGCACCCTAATACGTATTACAGTCATAATATTGACGAAAATATCAAACTGTGATTATCAAGGGCGTTACCTTATCCATAACTCTTCATACTTTACTCCTCATAATTATAACCCAAAATAATTCTACAATAATTACAACACAAATTACCTTGAGACATAATTATATTTTCAACACTTTTGTAAGTTTTGAACACTCCTTCTCCGACACATCAAACTGATTAGCTTCGTTTCTCCTTATATAACCAGCAGTTCATTTTATACTATTTTTCTTTATTCGAATTTTAGCATGCAGGTATGTCCTTTTAAAAACAAATTCGCGTCATGTCTATCTATGTATCGCTCTAGTTCTTCGAGAAAGGCGACGATTCTGGGTTTTCTTCCGGAGCAATGCGTGTGTCGAAGATCAGTTTATTCTCCTTGAACCGTGAAGGTAACCTGGGGGAGGGGGCGGGGGGTGGAAGAGGGTTGAGCATTTGGGAGGCGTGAGTGTTGGAGTGTGTTTGGAGGGGGGTGGGGGGGGCAGTAATTATTATTATGGCTGGGCCAACTCAACCGAGGGAGCCTCCTTTACGCGGACCCATAGAGTGCAATCTGGGCGTGTGCGAGAAACATGTTTGGAATCAGTTGATATATACCCACTATTTTCCTCAGGTAGGTTTTTGAAAATTTTATAGGATTAAAGCTTGGAACAATGAGGAAATATTCAGTTCGTTTTGATTGAAATATACTTGTCTTTTTGTCATGAATTGAACTCTCTATCTATATGCGAGGGTGGTTAGATGAGGTCATTCGGCATGGTATCGCCTGTCTTTATATACGAATATATACAGTTCACACATGGTTTGCTATAGAGGTCTCCAGCAATTTTGTCTCTTCGTCTCCTTCTAGCCACGATCATATAATATTATGTTGTGTACCTCTGGCAATTTACCAGATTGGAGCAAGCATGTAACTACAGATATCTGTCGAATATTGATCATATTTTAAATGAAATACCTACGGATTTCGTTTAAATGTCGAAATAGCGTTCGGAGCACATTTTAGTGGCACTTTGGACTATACGTACCGCTAGGAATTTGTTCAAGAATTACTGCAAAGGATAAAACGCCCACCGGGGGGTTTCTACGTGGAAAATTTAACATGTGGATTTTTCCTTTGAGGAAGAGGGAAGTTTGGACTGAGAAAATGTTATGATACGTCAGCAAAGAAGAACGTCAAGATATTCTAAATAAACATGCCGGTAAGTAGTCTCAATAAAAAATAAAAAATGTATCTTAATACTATTTACTGATAAAGACAAGAAACAGTCATATACACATGAATGGGGTCGTGTGATGCCAACCGATTATAAATGTTAATTGGCGTAACATTCATCGTTAGGGGGAAGATATATATATATATATATAGTTCAACATCTATTCTGCTAATACTATGATTGTGGTCTTTGTATAAGAAATTCTTATTAGATTACCTATGTTGAACTAATGCAGAGTTTTCGGAGCGGCGACAACGCCCTACCTGTATGTGCTTGCAAAGACATAATGATATTTCCGGAAATCAGTCCCTTATGCCATTTTGCCAAGCAACGAGCTTGTTTCAATGGCGAAGTACAGAGCGTGGGATCTTTTCATTGCATGGTCTCTTAATGAATAGTTATATAATACAAGATACAATATATGTTCTCGTATACAGCCATCATTTAGTTGCTACACGAATGAAATTGCTGAAAGCATTGTCATTACATTACCTTTATTCAGAAAAGGCGCATTACATTAAGAGGGTGTTAATATATATAACGTTAATATATTTTTGCATAATTGATGTTAATATAAGTGGTCCATGTATCCATTGATAGGCCCTTTCCGAATGAGAAGAAACCTATGCTCCAATATATAATCAGAACTATATTATATGATAATATAACATCGTACGTACAGCTGTGACATAATGGAATACATTTAAATGTACATTCTTAATACAATAAAATTGACTGGAAGCGGGAGAATCATTGATCGAATCCATGCTAAAATACTGGATGTAATCAAGCATAGATCTCTGTTTCCGAGAAAGAGCAGGTTGAATATTCATTGCCGTTTTATAACATCACGTTGTTTCATTGCTGCGGATAAAATAACTGTACCATGAGTCTGCTCAAACTATGCCAAGGGTGTGGATGGTTCTGTTGTAGTCACGTATGCTTGCACATGAATACATGTACAAGTAACTGCCTTTCTTATTTGACTGCATGATTATGTACCGAGTATAAATCATCTAGTAATCACGTTCTAATTTAGAATTGGAAAACATACTCAGTAATCCATATGATTGTATGACATAAAAAGAAAGAAACGTGTAGGCCCCTATGGTTGAATTGCAAACTTGCCTATCCCTAAAAACGAATAGAACCGTGTATAATGCAAGAGTCACAATATAGGTGATATGTACACGGTATATATAGGCTATATGTTTACTGATTCTTCGTCATGGAGACCAGTAATTAAATATAATTTAGCTGGTTTACATACCATAGGTATATTATCATAATTAGAGAGCGTTATTTCAACAGAACCCCTATGAGATTGCAACGAATGCAAAACATCATGGAGGTCGAAAATGGTAATGTTTGATACTGGAAAGAAACGGTCAAGTTTATTTTCCAGAAATTGAAGTTAAATACATTTATAAATGTATAAGTCCCCTCAGATTCGCTTATTATGACTGGAAATATTTAATTGAATTCACCATGAGATGCTATGAATTCAATGTTTGTAATTGGAAAACTCAAGTACATGGCCATTTAGTGCAATGGCCACATATTTAACCTGGGATTTGGGGCAGGTTTCTCCCATTACACTATATAGTTATGATGTTAATTCTCCAAGTCATACTAGTTTTCAATGGGTCCTTTTCTTAATTTTAATGGCATGACCCGATGCAACCTAAATCTGTATATGGATTTCTGATATCTGTATTTGTTACATGAATTAATTAGCTACAGCCTGACAGAGAAAGGTGTAAAATACATAATGTCATTGCTAAATGCAATACATCAATGCAATACATCAACCAAAAATATAGTTTAATATCATCAACAATTCCCCAAGCCTATCCTTCACGTAGATCAAGATCCTGGAGGTATTATAATGGCATAAGAGTTCATATAGACAAAAAACTCAATGGTAAAGAAGGCCTTTCTCTGACAATAAACCACGTACATTATTTATGAAGTCATTTTATGTCCCACGACGGTCACGACTCCAGCTGTCTAGTCACTCAGGAGGTGCAAACCAGTACAATGGCGAATATAATCTAAGGAGATCCTTTGACTTCTGCTGACTGATGTCAGAGGTGTATGGCTTTGCTTATGTTTACTAAATTTGCCCATGGATTTCTGATTAAAATGATTATGCACCAGTAGACCTATTCCAACCCAGAGGTGTATACATGTGTATACTAGTACATGAATACAATGGCATATTTTATTGTTAGAAATGTATATTTACATCTTTTGGTACATTTTATTTTGCATTTACGCTGTTTATATTCTTTACGCTACGGTGTGCTAAATTTCTTTGCCCTGCTTCAAGTGGAGAGGGTTATTTTATCTCGATATCGAGGGTAGTTTCTCAGAAAATGTTCGTGCATATCAGAATTATATTTCCAATCCCTAAGCTAAGGTAAAACTAAAATTATTGATCAGTTATTTTTTAATGAATAGCTTGTTAACAGAATTTTCAAATTCCATGCACTGACGCAACTTTATCATATCCGATCGCGTATAATGCAAGAACTTGGACCGTTGTCAAGTCAAGTGTGGTATCCATTATTTGTTTTGGTGGTGTTTTAGGCCTACTAAATTTGAACGTAATGCGTATCAACATGATCCAAATTACCGACAGAATATCAATACCATATAATGGCTTTTTATGCATTATTCATTCGTGGACGTACTATTGGATTTGATTAGAATTTGGTGTTTTATGAGAATCTTGAAATTAGCTTGAGGATTTAAGGAAGGCATTCATAATAACTATTTGTTATTCGCATTGCTTTACCACATAAGTTTGTTTTGGATGGGACAATTAAATGGGTAATTAAAAAAGACAATTGGTAGAATGTTGAAAAACCGCTCATCGTTTATGGGTGACAGTGGTGTTTGGCATTACATCTATAGAACGACTGATGCCACCATAAACTATTAATTAATAGAACGCATTCTCTCCTGATGCACTCCCTTTTTTGGTAAAGCTGCACTCTCAGCAAAGACCATATTTGCACTCAGCCAACATCGGTCAAGAATTGAACATTTTTCTACCTTTTGTTCCATTCTGTTCCAACCCATCTAAACGTCATTTGACCAAAGTTTTAGAGGATTTTGTCCAGTTCTTTTTGCTACAGGGCTTCTAAAACGTCCTCACATGTATTTGGAGAACGCGCCCAAATCCTTTCCTGTGAAGACATCCCTTATTGTCGCTCACCGGCGGCCCTTTTCTCTCGGCCGATTTGAATTCTTGCATAAACATAATGTTATAACAGCAGCAGAATATTGATTCAATTCAATTCAGTCCTATAACACATACTATCGGTAAAATTGGTAGGATTGGTTTTGTCGAAATAGCTGAGACTGCAGCTTTAAGAGAGATAACACCATTCCATATCACTGAAGGCTACTTTTAAATCGGAACAATTGTGCGGGGGTGTCAGCCACAAATAGTACATTCAGTCCATTATACTAAAGTGCTAGCTGACTTAGATCTTGGGAGGGGATGCATTGGAGGCCTCGCCATCGGGAACATTTTCCCCTTTCCCGAGATCAACATAATAATGGTATCTGTGAGTCCTCTGACAGATCCTATTCTCCTTTCAGTTGCCGTTTGATTACTGGCTGTTGGTACCGATTATTGGCGTCGTACTTTTAATCGCCTTTGTGACAACTATCGTTTGCATTTGTTTAAAAAAATGTAGGAACAAGTAAGTAGCATATTAGGTTGCCAATCCAAGCTAAATGTAGGATTACATCAGAACATATAATTTAATGTAATGTACTAGTATTATGTAATGTATTGACTGTAATGTATTGACTGTAATGTATTCAATGTTATGTATTCAACACACATGTTTCAATGGAATATACATGCAATAATGATTGAATTTATAAATGAAAATAGATCAGTGGCTAGGTTTTGTACATATAATGAGCTTTAGATGCATGTGCTCGGTTTAGATAGATATTTGATAAAGAGCTCCCTAGTATAAGATAATGCCTTGAATTAATGCTAAAACTAAATTGTTATATCTAATATAATAGTTTATCTTTTGGCAATACCCTACTTCTGAAACATGCATAAATTGACGCATCCAATGCATATTTACTATTAAACTATTCCGGTAAAGCTAAACTCATAAATGCAATAAAACATGCTTTCTGGAATTTAAGAATTGTTATTCTATTTCTTTTTGTTATTTTTCTCTTCCAGGAAAGAGGGTGACTCGGAGGAGGGCTCAGAAGGGGCTGAGTCGGAAAGTGAGGCGAGTGTGCACTCGTTGGACGATGCTCCCCACGAGCAGTTTGAAAATAACCGCAATGGGACGGTAAAATCAACTAGAAGAGCCAGAACTCCATCCTCTACCCCTACCCCTGTGGCAACCCCTCCTGCGACCGAATCTCCCCCCGAGACAGCAGAAGAAATAAGTCCTGCTCCTCCTGATTCTCCAGTTCGTCAAACAAGGGACGTTTACGAAGAATCAGATGGATTGTATTCAACATTGGGTCAGGCAGATAACAATCCTGCAGATGGTGTCGGTCAACCTTCAACTCCTCCTGCTGCTTCATCCCCGCCCCCGCCCCCACCTCCACCCCCGCCCGCGGGCCCTGCTGCTCCGACACGGCCGGCGGACCAAGAAGCGGGAGATGCAGTGTACTCAGTCGTCGATCCAGTGCAGAAAGAGAGATCGAGGACACTTAAAGCAAAAAGAGAGGCGGCATCGAGGAGATCTAGGACAGACAATGATGAGATTGCAACTGCTGGCGGTTCCCCAAGAAAAGCATCTCATGCAGTCAATATCACTTTAGACTGAGGCTTATTGCTAGCCATGACCTGTGTTTACAAACCCCTGGACGGAACCGAGCCACTTTCTGGTCATCAGGGATCTTCTTATAATGTGTTCATACAGTAAATAATATCTGTGATATGTCAATCATTTTGGTATTTTTCATAAAATGAAACAAAATACCCGTTGAAAACATCTTTTCACAAACCAAATGTCAGGAAGTAGGCCTACAATTGACTTTCAGTCTGAATGGTTTATTGTAACGTTGTCGGTTTATTACACTAGGGTTAACGCTTTTTGACCTGGTTAATTGGATCATTGCATTCGCAACATAAAAGACCGTATTCACTGCGTGTATAAAAAAACGCATGTTCTATTATATAGAGACCACCAGTAACACACAATACGAGGTAGATATAGCTCACAACGCTGAATGCAAATATCCCATATATTGCACCTTTCATTACATGGAGAGGATGTGTTTGACTAGCAAACCTGATCTCATTGATTTTGCTGTCAGTTGATGTGGTTGAAACAATACAATTTTATCTTCCTAGAACGTAAAATTGTTGTCACCCACACATTCAGAAAGCTATTTTATTTCACTTTTGAATGTGGTCAATATGCAGGGCCCATTGAGTTAACATAACACTGAGAGCGCAACTCAGTCCTGAGGCTGATATGGAATGAATATAGTTCTCTAACGATAATAGTATATAAACAAACAAAAAAACTTGAATATGTTTATCCAGCCCCCCCCCCCCCCCCACCTCCCCCACTCAGACAGAGGTCAAAAGTGTACGCTTTTTTGTTCCCAATTTAGCGGAGAAAGGGGTCATTTTTCACACATAAACGCGGATCGCGAAATCGGAAATAAGGGTATGAATTTTGCGACTGAACTCCGCGAAATTCTGAAAAAGGGGGGGTATTCTTAATGCCAAAGCAGTATTTGACTGGCACTGGCACGGAATAGCATATAATTATGACGGAAACTCCGCATCAAGTCGAGGGATATTCCTTCATGTTTGTGAAAATGGTATTATGTTATACAAGTCTCCCTGAAATCATAAAAAGAGGTCCTTTTTGGCATAAAGTTTTCCGCGTTTTGCCACAAAAGGTGGGGTAAAATGGGTATCATGTTAAGAGAGACTCCTTGAAGTCATTAAAATGGGTCTTTAATAGCATCAGATTTTCCGTGTTTTGTCACAAAAAGGGGGGTAAAATGCCTTGAAAATTCGTGGTAAGGGGGTACTTTTTAAAGGCTGGAACAAAAAAGCGTACACTTTTGAACCCTGCGTGGGGTGGGTGGGGCGGGATATTTATTAGAGTAATTTATTGAAAAAAAGGAGAATAACTGTACATGACGGTACAGGATTAAGTAATTTTACATTCTAAAATATAGTCCTGACCCCCGTTGGTCGGAAAAACGGCGCGTAGGAATACGCAAATGCATCATGAAGGGCGTCATGACTGGCGTCATTGTGTAAACAAAGACGTCGCTGTCGACCAAGACGAAAGCAAGTTTAAGTTTATCACTAATTCTGTTATGTTTAAGTAGGCTACATGTTAAAGAGTGAAATACAAAAAAATCCGCGGGACATAGCAGAAATCCGTATCGTCCCTTGGCTACGGTATCCGACCAAGGGCGCGACGATAGGGCTTCCCGCTATGTCCCTTGGGTATTTTTGTGTTAATAGGTCCTATATATATCCTCCTATAGATGTAATATATATTAAGCAACATATGGCAGGACGCTGCTGGCAACGTTAAGTTAAATTTATTAATTGTAGTACAATCTATCACTTATTTATTACATCAATTGTTAATTATAAAGACATAGGTTAGACGGTGGTAGGCGGTCATGAACATGGCAGCTTTTAAACAGGGTCAGTGAGAAACCGAAAACACAGATGGGATGTACTAGATCATTGCAAAAATATAATCTAAATGGTTATATAATTTTATATAGGCCTAATATATGGTAGACCTTTATTCTATAAAAGATTATATTGGACATGCTAATCAAGCATACTTTTATCATAATATTTGAAGATGAACACGTAATGGATTGCCGAATACCAAGTCTCAGTAATTGAGTATTTGATATCGATCGATACCTTCCCAGCCATTTTGATCTTTTCATTGCTGAGAATATGCCAATCCAAAGTGTCTGCAAATACGTGAATTATTGCTCCTCTTTTTTAAGAGATAATTCCGATTATACCTTCCCTAGAGAAAATATCTGATTAACTTTGTCTCCTACAAATAACTAGCAATCTTGTATACTTACGCAGCATATGAATTTCTGTAGGAGGAAGGCACACAATTCGTCGTTCAATGATCGTCTGATAATATGTTTGAATACAGTGAAGTTACACAATTCTGCTTTCGCTGCAGGATTTTCTGCAAAGTTAACCGTTCGGTTTAAAACCGGGTAATTGATATCCTTAGAGTTAAAGGCCATGGTTAATGTATGTTCGACCGACTGTAATTTCTCATTTCAAAACCTGGCCAAAGCGATGATAGTTTTATCTTTCAGCAAAACAGTTCAAAATGTTAAAGGATTCCCGGTAACCATTCTGAAGAAGTTTTCTCAATTTCATAGAATAGAGTTTTACCTTATCCCTTACAATACACTTGGTTTGCAGTTATGGACACTTTGTTTTACATGGCTGGGTTTCTCCAACCTCTGTCACAACATCCCATGAGTTCACGGTAAAAGCAGGTTGCTAAATTAATTTCAACTTTGTATTTGGTACTATGTTGGGAGAGAGAAATAGTATTTTTCCCTTTGATTATCCTGTTATAAAAATGCTTCCTAGTTTCCGAGTCATGTCCTAAATGATGGCACCAATACTTGTTTTTATACTTCTGTATTTAGATTCATGCACATCCTCCCTTGACATTCTTATCGTAGGATGGCCTTTAGCATTAACGAGGGGCGACAATCAAGTCTTGCATATTATAAATTTCCTGACTCTGTTGGCGCCCTCTCATTGCCAAGAATAGCCTACTTGAGGGTAGAAATGGAGCCTGAATACTAATATTTGCTTACTCCAATCGACTGGGTGATGTATGGATGAGTCTGTACTGAGACTCACATATTGGAAGATGAGGAAAAAGAGGAACAATTGTCTCGTCTACTTTGTGTTTGAAATGTCTGCAAGCGTCATTGTTTTGTTGGGGACGGCGCCAAATGAAAGGATGCATAAGATGCTCAAAGCTCTCCGAGTTGGATAATAAATTAGATGTGTTGGTAAAACATTAAATACACTCTTAAGTAGGAATTAAAAAAACCTTTACATTCCCTCGCCATGACTCCGTGGAGAACTATGCCTTTGAAACTTATATATAATGTTATACTCAAAACGTACTACAGATTAGGCCTACTTGGGATTACTATGTAAATATTTACAAGAACTTATTACAGATAGGCTTGTAAATAACTACTGCGGGCAGTGAAAATAACTTAAGTGTGACGTGTAGCACAAAGGCTGTCATAAAAAAATATAAACTTTTATCCAGTACTCTTCATGTTCACGCCCTTCTGTTCATTTCTCTCGCCTTCCTTGGTCCATGATTTGATCAACTAAATTGTTTGACTTGTAATTTTATTTTACGCTAGCAATTAAAGTTTAATCCGGGAAGGTGGGGGCGTTTCGTTATTTTGATGTTCGGAGTTTTTGTATTCCATCAGTCATTTCGTATAAAAGTTTAATGCTGAGATATCAAAATGTCAAGTTTTGCTTGCGATGTTTTTGTCGTTTCTATTTCTATCTGATGTACTTCTGTGTCAATCACTGCATTTTTCTCTCAATGCTGATTTGATTTCTTTATGATAACTTATATGGTGTTAGTCAAGGACATTCTTGGGATAAATAATTATATGTATGACATTGTATCATATATTATATGTATTAAGCTACGTATTAAGTTTGTAGTCATAAATGATTGCGAAACAAGTTTACACACGGATTGAAATAGTAATAATTATACCCAAAGTGAATAAACTGAATAAAACTTTACCAGTATTGTACAGTTCTTTGTTCATAACATAGGCGAATGAATACAGTGTCGTTTGATGCATATCATGCCATTGTATTATTTGAGAACTCCTCTTGTGAATAACCATGTAAAATATGTAGTAGTGAAATTAAACCGTCACCTAGGTTTTTGTTAGTGGTTTTAGTCTTCACAATTATACATCATGAGACACTTAGTTAATTAAAAAAAACGTTCAAATATGTAGGAGTTAGTCTAAGTGAAGATCTGTCGATGAAAGTACGTGCTGAAAAACAGATACGTACTGCAACATGGAAGCTGAGTGAAATAAGATGAAGTAGAAAGTATAATGACTGAAGAGATCCGCTGTGTGTTGTTCATTCTACCAATACTTGAGTTAGGGAACTTTCTATTGCTTAACGTGGGGAAGAACCTGAAAAAAATTCAGATGTTCTGGAATAAGTGCCTTCGAATGGCTTTTGGCAAAGATTTGACCAACACAGAGTTGACCGAAAAATCCGAGTTACTACCATTGCTAGAAAGAGCAGAAATTGTAGATCTGAAACTGTTCTATGCGCGACGAGGTAGATACAAACCACTGACAAATGCAGGTATTGTACTTCGTAATAGACAAGATAACATACTTAAACTCACTAGAACTCATTAAGAGAGGTTGAAAAACAGAGTATTCGACAGACGAAAACGATTATGAAATAGCTTGCCGGCCGCGTTAAGAGCCGAAGAAAATAACGAGAATTTTATCTGGAATGTAAAGGCAGAGTGGGCAAAAAGACTCCACGAACAAGAGTTGTGATGATAATTTCTTTTATTCAATTCGTCAGACTGTAAAAGTCAGGCTTGGCATGTTTTCTGAAATGATTCTTGATCTGATTGTATAATTAGTACAGAGTAGCCCGTTGGGATGATAAATCCTAAAGACGTAAAAGTAGGAAATAATGGTAGAAGTAATTTCATTTTCATCCCGCTACTAAATTTGTAGTCGGAATTTCATTTAATGTACTTGTATTGTTTGCGTTTTGTTGATATCGTAGATTACAAGGTAGTGGATATTATACTAGGCAATGCTCGAAATACGTCGCGTTTTTTGTAACTATCAGTTGTAATTTAATGACTTGGCCTGTAAATGGAATAAAACAAATGTCCTTCTTCAACAATTACATATAATATATAGAAAACATGGTCACAATATCTAAAATAAAGAGTCTACGTTTTCAAGGAGTATAACCATGACATATATATGTGGAGTATTGCCTTTTATTTTGAAATCGCGTGACCGCATGAAAAACATAGTTTTTGCCAAATTTCCCTGATATTTTGATCTGCAGTCAGTCCACACACTATAGAAGCGCATACGTGAGTCAGCGAACGTGTGCTTGAAGCAGAAACCAATTCTCTTAATGGCTCCAAAGGTTCTGAGTGAAGTGATGAGAATATTGTTTGCCATCCATCTAAATAAGGATTGACATTTTCTTGGAAGATAGGTGCGAATTGGAGATTACTCAAGCATTCAACAGAACAAGTCGTTGAGTTATTTGATCCTTATTATGAACAACTTATATCATATGTTTAAGCATACATTCAATTGTATTAGCGGTGTCATATAATATATAAACGTACCTTATTGTATTCGCAAATGAACTTCACGCAGCATTATATGACTTCTGGGGTATTCTGCTAAAGCAAATAATTAAATGATCCTTGGGGTCATGTGGCCCTGTAATTACAGAAAGGAAATTAATTAACCAGATAATTAACCATTACATGTATATCCTAAGGTGCTGATACTCTTACTATTCCCGATAATTTGATTTCCTCGGTCACTCATTATGACTTGTATTATGCATATTGACAAATGTAGCCTGGGATCCGAGTTTAATATATTCATGAAATGGGCAAGAGGCATGTCATGAAATTAATTATGAACAAAAGTTCTAAATCCGCAGCAAACTGAACCGTATTTTTCATCCCACTAATCCCTGCACATTTATCTGTTTTCAAGCAGACATTTAACTCTGTATGTCCCCTGACAGTTTTAGCAATATCGTCGCCTGAACTGCCAAAGGGCGCAGTGAGCAAACTGGGGCTAGATCTCCAGGTGGAGCTTTACACCTGTGTTTTCCCCCATAAGGACTTGCCTAAACATCATAGGTACGCTATTGGCACTCTATACACTCTGGGCTAACTCAGTATGAAATAAACCTAGATCTTAAATGTTTCTTTAAGGGTGGTCTCCACTGGCTACAGTAAGCTCTGCAGTAAGCCTTGCGATGGTTTGTGCTGGTTCTGTAGGTGGTGAGGAATGACGAGATGGTCAATGAACGATGTAGGAAGGACCTCGCCACTCCTCAACAACACAGCACCATCACAAGGCTTACCGCAGAGCTTACCGCAACCAGTGGAGACCACCCTTTATTATTTATCGTTCTTTATTGACATAATAGCTATAGCTCAGAATCGCGAATAAATACACATCATGTATTACATGATATTTAGTTACAAGGAGCAAAAAGTATGAGCCTGGGGGGAATTTGGACGGAGGTGGTTAGCCAGGTTCATTTTCCCCTATATTCCTCACCTTCAGCCTCAGGTTGGGCTCAAATCCCCTCACACTATATATCTAAGCTCTTTGCTAGTACCCACAAACAATGCCAACTTCAGCACACTTTCAATGGTGTCGGAAAAGGGTGGGCCATGACCCACCACTTTTTCTCTCAGTCCGACTTCACCTCATGCTGACGCTGAAATGGCTGCTGTGGCCATTGCGTTCCTCTTCGATGTTCCCACTGACATCGGTTTAACGACGGCTCCTGAGACTTGAGAAACTCTCCCTGTGCCTTTCTCTGTTTCTGAGCTTTGGTTTGTCTAGTAGGTGGCATATATGATATGATCAGCAGGGTGGTTGTGGTGCTCAGGGTTTTTTGTGCATTCTAAATGTATGATATAAATATAAAGTTCAACAACATAATGTTCTAGGATATGGCGAATGATAAAAATTACCTGTTGTCAGTATCTATAAACAATGAAAATATATGATTTTAAAATATATGATTTAAAAACCTAAAATGTGTTCAACCAAAAAATGACCCACCATTTTCTGACACCCTTGAGCAGTGAAGGTAGGGAGAAGGGTGTGAGAGAGGAGGTATAGGGACACAGGTGAGCAGGTGGTATCGGGGTTAGGATAGTGTGTGAGAGATTTGCCGGACTGTAGCAATGACCAGTTATTGAAGCAGTAGCTTCATGGCTTGAAAATTAATTCACAGGTACGTTACATTTCATTAAATTGTAGTATGGATTCCACATGCAAACACACGTCTTTGATGGCGCCATTCAGTTTAACTTATATCCTATGACTAGTTCGGCTGACGTTTTCTGCGATTACCAATCCATTCTACCAGCAACAAATTTGACAAATACCTTCATCAGGTTTGAAATCATTGAACAAGAATGTTTGCCCCAGGACATATCACTTATTGATCGAATGTAAAACTGCGAATAATATAATAAAATGACACTTTTATAACCCATGTGAAGACATGAATGGATTGAGGTTTACAAATGCTGAACGGAGACCTAGTGTGGCCTTTGGGGAGCGCCCATTGTAATAACACGTACTTATCTCTTATATAATGTCTCTAAAAGAAATTGTAGAATTTAATTTTGAGCATCCTTACAGTTGCCTGCAGTTAATATCCGGCTCCCAAACACTCGAGGTGCCAAAATCGAGGTTCTTTCACAGTTTAATCTCAGCGCTTGGAAACCAATATCGCCCTGACATTTTACTGTATGTGTGTGTGCCCCGAAACCAGCAATTAATTAGGTTTTAGGACATTCTCCAGAGTAGATTCCCTTACCTGAACTATCCCCCCTCCCCACTTTCCCATATAACCCCGTGAGAGGGAGGTCAGCTGTGTATATATATGAACCATAGAATAAACAAAATGCCAGAATGACAACAATGGTTTTCTTATGGGCCAGTATGAATGCTATATGGTGGTATGTGTTGTCAAGCTCTAACCAAAATGTTTAGCAACACCCCCATTTTGGGCCTTGTGCTCCCTGACTATGATATAATCTCAGCTTAAAAATGATTAATTTCTGTTTATTATTCCAATACCAACTCGTACACATCTTTTCTCTCTGGCTCAGGTCCGAGGGGCAGACCACCGTATGGTGATCTGGGGAGCTTGTTTTGAATTACTACCATATCAACATGATGTACTTGCTTTATAACCTGAATAAAGTTGGAATTAAAAATAAATCAAAATAAAATCAAGGTATATTGAGAAAGGGGAACCATTAATAGACGTTGTTTTAATGTATAGGTGTTGAAATCGTCCCAAAACATGATTAAAGGATTAATGACCGACCGACCAGAAAGGAAGAGAGCCCCGATTGTTGATAATACCAGAGACGAAGCTGAAGGTGTTATCAACAACAGCTAAAGGGCGTTCCGAAATGGAAGTCATTAATCCTACATTAATAAAGCAGGAATTGTTACATCATATTTGATTTGCATTATTATACCTAATGATAGATCAGTGATAACAATAGCTGCTTTTCGTCTATCATGAGAGGGGACTAGACTCTTGAAGTTGCATATGGGCTATGGTCCACTTATCAAACAGATAGTTTTGCTATCCTACACATATGACATTTCTTTGATCATCAATTGCTTTCCATAGTACATAATCGAAATAATACCTACTCTCAAACTTATCATCTTGGTCTTTGATCGTTTGGCTACCAAACGTGCAGTAGAGAGCAATGAAGAAGATCGTTGCGCAAATATTGAACGCTGCCCATGCAGCCATTCTTTGAATTATTGAAGTTAAACATGGATTGAAACATTTCTGAATGTGCTCGAAATATAGTCGAACGAACCTTGAAAATGTTATCTTTGAACAGTACCTGATTTTATGTGTTGATGGAGGCGATAATTCCTCAGTTTAAAGCCTCGTCCCATGAAATAGTATATTAATTTTTGTGTGGGCTACATGGTAATTCTGTATTTATTTTGTGTGAACTACTTCCTACTGTCACTCATGATCATGAAACCCCTCGAGGAAATCTCGACACGTTTTTTGTTTTGGTATTGCTTATTTCTCTGGATGATTCATTAACTGTGTGGAATCGTATGAAAAAGGGAATGAACGGATGTGGGAGTAAATTGGTATTCTATTGTTTGGAAAAACCTCTCATGCTGCCCAGCCCACCAGCCCACACAATGTTGACCACTGGACCTCCCCCACTTACGCGAAGCAAATGATTCCGAAGTGATCATTTGCGAGCACGTACGAATGCATTAGTGGTACAAAGACAGATGGATTGCCACCTTCAAACATGAACTTATTATTGTCCAAATGAGCATGTATTACATATTGATATGTAATATTCGTTTATGTTCATAGGGCCTTCAGACTACCGTTATTAATATAATCATTAATCAATAATATAATAGCCACCATAATGTCCAAAATAGACATTGGAGTTTCCTGACTCAAGTATAGTAATAAGAAAGAGACCAAGAATAGTATGTTCTATTGTTCAAATGGGGGATAGTGACGAGTTATTTCTGATGAAAGAATGTAAAGAGTACAAATCACGTAGTTGGTTTACAAGAAGTGTGAAGTTTTATTTCTTTCTTTTCCAGCTCGCTCCAATATGTTTGAAATAGACACTCTCTGGATTCTCATCCCCATTGCAGCGGGACTACTTCTGATATCCTTAATCGTCACAGGAATCGTCATCTGTATCAGGCGGAGACGGACAGGGTTAGTATCAGTCTATAATCAGTAAACCCTAATGTATTTGATCAACGAGAGTAGAGGAAGATGAAACACTAGATGTGTGACTAATCTAATTATCTACATTAGCGCGCCACTTTTAACTTTGATATTCATAAAAGTAGTATATTTTAATATTTGAAATAAGCATAATATAAATATAATAGTGGATGTGCTGTTCTTGTAATAACATTATCAGCTAACAAATGGGTATTTTGCACTCATACATATTAATTTCAATGATTGTATAGTCATTCAAAACCAAATGATGTTATCTTATCTGTCATTTCTATATTTCACAGCTCAACAACATCAAAGTCAGAGGGCCTTGTATCAAATGAGACACCGAATGAAACAGACGTGGAATCGGCAGTTTCTGGCCTTGGTTTCAAGAACGATGGCAACCAAAGCAGCATATCGAGGAGCCATGATAGTAACCCCCCATCGTATACTGAAACAATCGAGCGAGAAAGCGTAATAAAAGCTGAAGAGGAGAGTGATGGAACTTATGATCAGATACCAGACAGTGCCGTAACTACTACTCCGACACCTGAAGTCAAGAAGAAACATAAGAAAAGAACTAAGGACAAAAAGACCAAGAAAGAACACTCGAAATCATCAAAAAGTAAAACGAAAGAGGCTTCTAAAAAGGATAAGGAAAAGATTTTGAGAGATAAAAAAGGAAGAAAACAAAAAAGTAAAAAGAAAAATGATTCAACCTCTGATTATGACACTATGGAAATGCAAGAAGACAATAGACATATCGATAATGGTCCAAACCCATTAACATCTGTGACTGACGACTCTCACAATATGTTTATTTATTAAAAATAATAATAATAATAATAATAATTTTGTACGTAATATAATATCATGTGTCCGAAAAAGGCCAATTGTCTGAAAACATGATAATTATTATTCTAAAAGTACTGGTCGACCACCTGTATGAAGAATCTTCCTCAATGCGTTATCAGTTGCCAATGCGTTATAGTGTGTAAAGTATATGATAACTGACTAGTTCAGAAGGGTCAGAGTTGTATTACGTGTATATTCAGCAGAACAGATGGTCCTCGTATTTCTAAGTGTATTACGCAAATCATACTACTGAAATAATGAAGAAGCAGGAGGAATTGAGGAAGGCTCTGTCATTCACCATAAAAGTGTTCCTATTACTCCAAGGTTAAACTTAGTCCTTTGTTGTTGATGTAACGTTAATATCGACGGACAAAGAGGACACTTGCTGTGACAGTGCTATTCACCATCCACTTCTAATTCCTGGTTGTTGAAATGAAAGATCTGAGTACAGTGGAACCTCTCTATTAAGACCACCTTTGGGACTGAATGATTTGTTGTCTCATATAGCAAGGTGGTATCTTTAGAGGGCTCTAAATCTAATAAGAGGGCATGATACGGGATTGGGAAACTGATCTTAATAGAGGGGTGGTCGCTATAATGAGGTGGTCTTTATGTGAGGTTCCACTGTACTTTTACATGTCATACATACAGGAAATCCTCTCTATCACATAATGCATCAAAATATATATATCTGAGGTGTTTGTAATATTTATTCAGTTGATGAGTTGTAAATTATGATCTAAATGTTTAGCCTGAATACAAGCATTTCGATAGGAACATTTTGTCGAGCGTCAAGCGTCCAATGGTGTTCAGATTGCAGAGGGATCACTATACTGGAAACCTACGGTATATTGTGATAGAATGTAACGCATGGTGTGTCTACCAATGATTATTATATGGCCACGAGTTTTTACAGACCTAAGGATCTCCCAATAAATAGCAGGCTTCAAGTCAAGATCCTTAGGTCGATAGAAAAACAAGTCGTTATTGAATTACCATTGGCAGTTACAACCAGTGGTATGTTCATTTTTATATAGTGATGTCATATTTTCGATTTGCTAGCCAAAGCGTTATTTATCTTCTCCAGCTCGTGGGAGACGGATTCCACTAATGAAACAAGTATAGCAGTATGAAATGCATACCATATATGCATGGTGTACGACCCCATATCGTGATATCAAGCATAGTATAGGAACTGGATTTTACATAGCATTGAAAAAACAGAATTAAGTCAATCTCAAGTTGAGTGGCTTCAATTTGTTAACAAGTGCACCAATATGACTATACTAGCGACGATCCAGAAATGTCTATATTCGTTATGTATTTTTAAGAATTCAAAATTTGTTAGGGCTTATATAGAGAGAGATTAGGATTCTATGTCGAGATTCGTTTGGAAAAATAGAAAAGCCTTGCGCACATATGTAGGCTATATACCAATATACATACATGGGGGGCAAAGGCACTCTCCAGCGGGGGGTTTCCATGCTTAAATACCCATTTTTTCCCCAGTGTCATCCTGTCATAGGATACATTATCAATGTACATGTATAGTTTGTACCATGACAATACCGATGTAGTCATATTCGGGGCATGAAAGTGTTTTTCTGGTGAAAATAGAGAAGAACTGTTTTTACTTCTTGTTTCGATATCTGTAACAAATGATTCACAACTTTCTTTTAAATTCGTGGTACTGAATTTATCATATAAATTATGACGAAATTATAAAGCAATTATTTCAAGTTTTTGTTTTGTTTGTTGCTTCTGTGTGTTTGTATTTTCACCTTCATAACATTAAATTATATTACACAGTGGGTACATATATATTATATAGAGTATTTTTTTATTTCCAAAATTGAACAACAGATTCCAGACATACCAGAATGGATATTAAAGACATGAGTACACTATATGCAGTTTTTCAAATGCTCATATTTGTTCAGTTCTCATGAAATGGGATCATAGGGGCTTTTGAGGGGTAAGAAATCAAATCTATTGAATAAACAAAACATTGATACGCTAATCTTAAAAACTCAGCGTGTGGGAGGCTAATTAATGTAATTGAGATAGAAAAGAATTGTTTAAATGTTGCCGTACAAACACCTTGGATGTTAGCATTTCAAAGCAAGATCGAGCATTCATTATCCGATACATTCTTTTTCTTTTTTTCATAGTAGACTTACTTTCAGCTAACCATTCAGCTATTAATTGGTGGTTCATATACTTTATACCATAGTCTAATGTTCTCCATTCACCCCACGTCATCAAAGGAGAATACCTTATGTCAATTATCACCTATCAATTAAAATAACTCAAAATGACAGTACAGTCTAAGCTCACAGATCGAGCGCAGACGAAATTGTAGCCGAGCATATCAATCTAATGACTCTAACAGGCCCTGTTGAGTCAAAACACAAGGCCCGTTTTACTCACAGCAACCAGGGAAAGAGCCCCAACCTTCTAAGTCTATACTATGTTTCCATTGATAACGTTGTTACAACGGTCCACACTGTAACTTGAGACAAGTCTGCGGCGAGGCATGACGACTGAGCGTCCCCTTCCCTTGGTTCCAAGGGAAGGGACTCACTTATGAGCCAGTACTGAGTAATTACATTGAATACTATTCTATTTTGGTGGCTGCCCATGAAATGCGTACGTCAACGTTAAAGTGGCTAAGATAGTTCAAATGAGTAGTCATGGAATCGTGTGAAACTTTGTCAGTGTAATCATATATCATAGGTATAGCAATATCTGAAGTATTGAGTATCAGCATTGCGTTTTCATTCAATGATTAGTGAATATGTGTAATGAATGGGTTAGAACCTAAACCCATGTCAAATCCATGAGGAAATGGCTTTGGAGACCAGGAGGTGCTGCCAGATTTAGCCCTGGTGGCAGAATGCCCTTTGTACTGATCAGTGCCGACCTGGGGGTTACATAATTCCAGATGTCATCCCAACTGACAGTTTGAATATTGGATTGGCAAGCAAAAACGATTTTGCTCTCTATTTTACCACATATCTGATATAATATGAATGTTAGAGTTTTGATATCCACAGGAGTTATTTAGGAGGGTAAGGTGAATCAAATACTAGAAAATGAAGTAGAAATTCCGTTACTCGATAATCTAGCCAGCAACAGTGAGAAGTGTCACTTTAAACAACACAACAACATACGCATGTGCAAGTCCAGCAGTGGCAGATAGATGGCAGGATTGTATTCCTTAGACTTAGAATGCCTACATTTACGTTAAGTTATGGTGTTCGTATGGCAACACAATATCTTTCCCAAATGGGACTTTTGGCAATACTAAAATTCCCCGAGAGAAAAAAGGACACTATTGATCAAAATTAAACTTCAAGATACCTTTGTTCCTTCCTATATGTAGCCAACACACAGGGCTATGAACAATATATTTCTTACCTGGTTGAGTCATTTAATTTTCAGGACATGACCATTATGTGCCAAATTACTATTTCTCCTTGAAAAACAAGTGATTTCAGTATGTCTTTTTCTGTGGAACAGTTGTCTTTCATTTTAGGCATATAAAGGTACTCATCTCATAAAAGCCCTACATATGTGCGGAAAATATTCATGTATTTATCATTCATGTACTGTCAATAAGTCCCTTTTTATGACCAAAAGAGACACTTAATATTGTACCCAATTAGTAAAAACTCCTCAATTTTATATAATGTATCGGGTGTGCACATCGTGAGGAACATCCATGTAGGTGGGATCACGATCCGTATATAATTGTAGACTAAATATACTTGTAGGCTAAATGTGACTATTCAATGCCTATTAATTATGTTGTTTACAATAAATATTAAAAAGAAGAAATCTGAATATAGCTCTTGCATGGTAAAAGCAATCAACTATAGATGTGTGCATGTATGCTATCCTTTTGATGACGATTTGTGTATATCCTACCAAATTCACAATATTCAAAATACGTTGAGATGTTGTGATTAAAGTTGCAGAGAACCAGTCGATGCAGCTTTTGTATGCATGATATAGAAAATAAAGAAAAATCATTCCTGAATTGTTGCTTTATAACTGAGTCTATATTAAATTTTAGAGTTTGATTAACAAAACATGCTGCCATTTCACTTCCATGGGTAAAAGAGAGCATGATAATCATGAAGTCCTAAGTGCCACCACCAATATCACCCTTCATGTTGCCTATGATAAAATAATCCATTCTCCCCAGGTCCCCATAGAAAAATGCTATCAATCTTCATTACTTCTTTGGAGATTTAGACAACACCTGGTACTAGAATCGATGAAGTAGCTTCCCATAAAAACGGTTCGTCCTTTCATGACTATTAAGAATGCTGGGTACATACTTTCATCAGTGCAAGTCCATGTCTGATCTTGGATTAAGGCGTAAGACCCAGTTTTCTTCTTGCGTCATCATCATCATTTTCTAAAAGATGTTATTTTTAGAAGACGCCCTCATAAATAAAAGCTACACGATTTATTTTCAAGGGCAGCACATAAATGTATACCACACAGTTGCTGGTCTTTCGAAAGTGTGAGGTAAACAATAGTTTTTGTATCGGTTAAAGATGCAGTCTAGAAAACTCTCATAATATCACTTTATACTTTATTTAAGATATTAGTTTATAGAAAGGCATCTCTGGAGTTGTTATAAGTAAGTAATGGAGTAGTTGAGTAGTAAGTATTTGTATTCGCCCGTGCGAGCGGTGAAATAATTAAAGGGGGTGAAATAAAAATAATTGAATTGTAGACATACACGTACAGTAAAAATTCTAATTTCTTCGTCTTTTTAATTTTAGATACTGTATGGGAAATCAGAATAAACTACAGTGGTTTCAATATTATTCTTTCCTAAGGGCATATGTCCTGCTGGGTATGGCTAACACAAGCCCTGTCGCCAACTTTGTTAACTTTATTATCATGTGTTCCAAAGCTTACATCCACAGAACGAGGCTTTTCAATAATAATAATAATAATAATATATCATTCCAAAAGTTGTACAATGAGGTTAAAAGAAGATTATGTATACTATTGAAAGCTGGGAAGCATGATTAACAAACCCAGCGAAAATGTAGAGAATGGAACAAGGTAATAGACAACTGGTAGGAACATTAACATAATCATACTCATCTGGCTTTGTTGTATTTTATTATGTTCTCGGTAAATCCTTTTCGTCCTAAAATGTCGGAACCAGGGGACTTTTCATATTTGCAATATGACCCCCTCTTGTTTCAAATGTTTTCCTCGAGGATTTAGTATTTCATAGCGATCCACAGGTACAACAGCAACACTTTTTGCTTTTATTATTTTTATATTATCATTCACAGAAGCGAAGGGCCTTTGTTACCTAGTGTCAATCGCCCATAGAAAAGAGAACGGAATTTGTTGACATATTGAATAAAGTAGTTTTTTAAAAAACAAAGAATGGAATTTGGATAGAGGAATGTTGTCCAATAAGATTCATATTTAATTACTAGTGTTATACCTCGTCGTGAGATACCAATAATTTTCAATTTACATAGCTAGCTCCTTCCCCTATGAAGGCTAGCCCACTACTGATTAATCCTGCATTCCCATTGGTCGCAACCCACCTGTCAATTACCGTGAATGGATTACCCTAGGATAATCCAGGTACTAAACAGATTCAGGTACTTAACAGGTGCTCCACGCACCTTCATGCTAGTTGCCATTACCGATATCATCAGGTATTTACCATCTTAACACGGCAATAAAATATACGTTCATACTCTACCAATTCTTCCCTCCTTTATGTTACATTCGTTATAACATATTGATGGACAACCCTTTACAACCTTTCTGGTACCTCATGCCAACTTTGCGATTCAATCTCCAAAATCAAAACGTTTAATTTTGCGGGAGGCAAGAGTAGATCTCTTAAACAAATAGAGCATACCACCTCCCCACCAACATTAATTTTAGTGAGTTTTACCCATTTTAGATGGGGGAAACAGTAGTTACACGGATTAACACTCCATTCAGGGCGCCACTCTTAGCCTACGTCATAATGTCTTGAAATGGACATGTAATGTACATAATACAGAAGTGATGAGTGGCACTGTGTACATTTCAGGCGCCGCATTCTGACGTCAGAAAAGATCCCCAATGCCCTTTTGTGTTAAACACACCTTTTTACCTTAGCTTTGTTAGTTGGCTCCTGTGAGTCACTATAAGTCAGTCATAAGTGAAATGTTAAAGATTGACACTTGGGTGTATTCATAACGTTTGCCACCCCAAAAGTAACCATTAACTCATTTAGTGACCCTAAAGTACAACATACAAGATCCTGTGGTTGTAGGCGGTACTGTAACAGGGGAACAGAATTATGTTTGTTTTAGATCTATTCATTCAGGTGAAAACATTATGCACTTTTCTCAGTCCTAGCTGATATCAAAAAACAATCTGCGGAGTGTGTAATACAGTCGCGTTTAGAAAATTTGCACAAGTAATATTATAGTAACGTAAATAAAAGAAATAAAAGAAAAAAACGAAAATGTTTGTTAAAAAGCCACCACCCGGATGCAATCAATTCAAATCATTCCAAGGAGTTTCTAAAAAGTACAGTCATTGCAAATACACAAAACACAACTTCTCGGGGATACTATCCGGCCCAGTACAAGTAAAAAAAATAGCAATCAACAAGTTAATTCAACAAACGATAGGGTGATGGATATATTACATGAGGCTCTAGATATTATACAGTTTCGATGTATTTTACAGATTTGTGATTACGAAGTATTTAACAAAATGAACGTTCAACCTATTCAACCTGGAGGATTAACATGTGTCGGATCTCATGACTAACAGACCTAATGAACTACGTCATGAATGCACACTGCTACAGGTGAACCCAATTAGAGCTGCATTCTCTGCTAATTGCTCAACAATCATTCTCTTCAATTTCTCCTTTTCTCATCCTCAGCGCTGCAGAATTGAAGATTTCTGGGAAGAAGAAAATTGTATTAAGCCTAAAATACGGCTGAATGTGTTATTCCTTGCGAGCAGGACGAATACACGCATTTAATGAAGGCATAGATGGCTCTCTAAACCCATCTAATTAGTTCTTATACCAAAAGATATGAGTGCACATGAGTGACTGTAGCCTGTAGGCCTAACATGGCCAATTTTCCCATTGGGGAGAAGAGAACTTGATAATAAGCAATATCTTCTGAACTCTGCCTTACAACATTTTAACCGCCACAAATGTGGTGAAAAACAAGCATTGGGTACCAGCAATTTTAATAGGTTCACCAATGAAATGAAATTTCATATCTCAATATGATCTTATGAATATCTAATATTTAAGTTTAAACCATTTCATATTTACTTCAATATCTCGATTCCAATTATTTTTCCCCTATGTTCAGTTTTGCAAATCCGCCATTTTCTTAATAAGGAAGATATCGTTCCGGATGTTACAGGATATTCCCAGAGGAACTGTAGTATATAGTATACTATGTAAATATAAAGTGATTTAATTTTGATTTTGAAAATATTTTATTCAGGTCGAAGACATTTTTGTACATAAAGTACAAATATTCTCAGAATAGCCTGATTTTATACTATACATTTGAAGCAAACAAACCAATAGATTTAGGCTAATCAAATATCCGTTAATGGTTCATCAAATGCGATCTAATAATTATACATATTGGCTGAAAACATATTACAGACCATTATACCGACATAGCTTGTATTTTAAAAAATTCCCACCACCAGCGCCGTGCTCTTACACGCTAACCATTAATAATACATAGTATATTCGGTGGAAGTGACACTTGCCGCCCGATTCACATCATTATATTTGTGTAGTAATGTAATAGCAATTTATCTAGATTTTCAAGCCGATGTGTTCATGACAGGTGAAGGTTCTGAGTCCTTGCTGACCGCTGCATGCTCCCCGAGAACAAGACGTCATTGATGACGTCCCCCTTTAGTAATGACGCTAACAGCGGAGCGCGCCCTGTACTCCTGACCTTGGCCTTGGCAATGCCACTCTCTCGCGCTACCATAATATGTTTAATAATTTAAAAATACATCATAATTTAGCCCATAGTAATAATACGTTCTTTTCACCTGCCAGTTATTCTGAACTTGGTTGTAAAGAATTGCATTCTTTTTGGTTAAGCACTGACCCAATTAGTCGATTGGCCACGGCTGAGGCATGCACACCCTGCATGATCTTAGTTGGGAGGGAGGGACATGCTTATCTAGCACTAACCATTCCACCCAGCCATAAAATTAAAATGCTCTCAGGTAATCAGTGGGTAGGGGGGAGGGGGCAAGTGGGAAGGGGGAATCACCAGCTTGTGTTTGGGAGTAAGGGAGGGGGGAGGACATGGGTTCCTTAATCTTTCACATGGACAACACATGGCCTTAGCATGATAGGAGTGAGGTCAATGCATGTGGCCATGGAGGATCATCTCTCGTCCAATTAGAATGGGACAGGTCAGCGAAATATTTCTGGGAACCATGTTCATGAATAAATTAAGTCAAATGCTTGGATATAAATAAAGCTTGATGTGAGGCTTCAAGCACTCTTTGCTGGGCCAAGCTGACAAACTACAACTTCTCTTCCGACTTCACATAATACCGAATCTCTGGGTAAATTGCTCTTGGTATTTCTTGCATGGTACTGTAGGAAGTATTTCACATTCAAAGGCTCCCATAATACACATGTCTACGAAAATATTTTCCTATTCATGATTGTCACAGGACTCCGACCGTTCAGTAGGCCTGCTTGTGAGTGTAATCTTACAAATGCTATGACAACGGTAGCCTATAGCTCCCCCTCCCAAACATAACATAGGCCTACATGTAATAATGGATAATATAGCGCCATTTTATTTAGGACCTTTATTAGGTCTAGTTTAGTTACTACTGGACGTCCATCTTATAGGCCTACACTTAGGGCCTATTAAAGACTGCCTATACACCATTATAAATGAGGAGGTAACGTGGGATTGGAAGGTTTACGTTTTCTAGGTTTTAACACTTTTTTCATTCATATGGGTTGCTTATTTATGTGTTTGTGTGGGCATACAACACCAAGGAATACTGTAATAACTTTAACTTCAGGCTGTGTGGAAGTAAAGAGTGTAGAAATGCTTTTATTATTTTTAGGGAAGATGCCCGTAACGTGTTTGTGGGGTACAGAAATCAGTCAGTCTCAGTCGCTTTACACTCATCATCACTGTGGGTTTACCTCATCACTATCAGATTTGGAAACTTGTTTTATCCAAAAACCACTGTCATGATGACAATTGTTAAAATATCATTCAGGAAATAAAGAAGATTGAAGGTCAGAAGTCGTATGAAGTTTCTTGTATTGCTTCCAGGTACATATACAGGTAAGATATGTAAGCAGTAGTTCAGTCCTGACTGACTGGTACATCAAGATCAAGGTATATTTATATGGTACCCACCCCCCGTCTCCAACAACACTGGTTTCCCTGCTTTAGCAAGCTAGTTTCCAGGGGTATCATGGATACCCTGGTTGACAAGGAACCCTATTGGTTGAAGGGGTGGATACCATAACCCTAAGTCATACTCAATATGGTTACAGTACACAGTAAACAATAAATATCAACAAGAGATTACTAAATAAAGCTACTAGGGGCCCAAGCTAAACTAGCTTTTCCAGGTGGGGGAGTCGCCCTACCTGAGGTTAAGCCTCTAGCTTGTCTAGCCTAATATCATAGAATATTGCCTTATGAACCTTTACACGATTCCAATATAATATTTCCAATTCCATAATTAAAGTACAAATCATTTCATTACATTATTCCAGGCCCTCTAGTTTCAGCATTACCACTATGCTTAGAATCAAAATAAAATAAGATACACATATATGAAGAAGGTAATGAAATACAATAAATAAATAAACATAGACTTGGGGAGTCTAGCAGGTAGAAATTATACAATCAAATCAGGTACCAAGATAACGTCACAGGGGCGAACCCTTTCTTGAGTCAAATATAAAGTCAAATTATCCAATTTCGCTAATAGAAACATCAATATCCAAATCGTTGACATGTGGTCACACATCATTCCAAAAGGAAACTTTTATCACAATAAGTTCACATCTCAAAAATGTAAATACATAGCAAAGGTAATCATTCTGGCCGTTAGACGTGGACCTCTGAATGATTTGCACGTCGGCGAGATATTCCTGTCTAGCATAATTATCACACATTATCATGTTATCATAAATATATAAATATGAAAGAAAAGCAACCTCTATGATGGATTAATCGACCTGGGGCTGTCGATCGTTCCTAAAGGAAACATAAAAGAAGATATAATAAGGTGTACATACATAAACAGTTCATTCAATCATCATCACAGAATTATCACAAGTTTTTGCAGAAGGGTTTTTATCACTTACAGTCACGATCTGACCAGTTGATCGTCCTGTAATATCATCACATCAAGTTAATACCAAAAAGAGTTCATCGTAATACTAGGCAGGTGCCTAGGAAGCAAAATACCACATAAATATTCAAATTTCAAACAATTGTCATTCCAGAGTGTGTGGGTTAAATCATAAAGGGAAAAACCTGATTCTTTTACAAACAATTATCAATTCCAGCAATTAGACTCATGTCCTAATCAATAAAATGTAACTTAAATCATAGTTTTAAACCCTTAGTTTCCCACCCGTATCCCAAATAAAATCTAGTTCAATAAATAGGTGACAACCAAGGTGACTTAATTTCTTCCTTCTGAGTTCCTTCGTCCTTATTGGCGTCCAGCGTTGTATTCTTTCTAATTGTCATGGGTATGTAATCGTCTTCTGGGGGCAATAAAGCTTGTTTCGGGTTACTAGAAGTGGTTGGTTTGGCTAATGGAGTTAAATTAAAAGTCGGAGGAGGTTGTGTGGGTCTTGATGGTTTCTTTACTGTCCAGTCTGGACGTTTGAATGCAGGTGTCTTCATAGTGGGGTCTTCCAGCAGTTCTTCCAAGGTTTCCCCGGTATTCATCAGAAAGATTTCCTTGTATAGAGGATGATCCCTCCTTGTTAGAACTGCCTTCAGACGTTTTCCCAGCCACTTTTCTACCACAACGGCCCTTGGCACACCTATATCCATAAGGTTCGATCCTTTCTTGAGGGTGAAGTGGCCTCTGCTATGGAGGATAACTCGTGCGGATCCCCAGTGAATATCAACCTCAATCCCATGTATCACAGGTAATCCCATAATTTGTAAATGATTGGCCCCATCCATTAGTTCCACAACGGGAAGACATATGTTGTATCTTGGCAGGCCGACTTTATAGATAAGAATTGCGCCCTGGTGGATAAATAAGGGTTGATCGTGCTCATTCTGCAGAGATGAGCAACAGTATAATACTTTCCTCCTGATCCACTGAGCACTAGCCAAGAATACTTTCTTTAAAACAATAATTACTAAAAGAATAAATAAAGCGGTCATCAGAACATCCTGGTATTCCATACTTGGTAGCAGATTTTCATACCAAGCTGGTTTCTGTTCATTGATGTTCTGGACCGGGGGAAACATGGTGATATATTCACGGCTGGGAGCAGTGGGGGCAGCCTTTGCTAGATGTAGTTGGAAGGAAAGAATGAGGGGAATCCACGTCCTCACCTTATATGCGGCATAAAAACCTGGTAAACTCAAAACAGCAGTAACAATATAGGAAATGATGGAAACGGGCAACAGGGGATGACTAGTACCTTGCAGGTCTTGCATTGATACATAACCATTAAGTTGCTTACGTTTCAAATCGTTGATGAAATAATTTAAATCCTGTTCCTGAGTTAAATCTTCTGAGAAATCCATATCCGGCATTTTGGGTAAAATGATCTTTTCTGATATATTAGGAAGATTTTCCGGAGTGATTCCTTTCAAGGTTATATTTAATGCATGAAGGAGGGGTAAATTAACTGCTTCAATAGGAGCTTGGAAATGGATGTGGTTACATACCACCCCAGCTTCCGCATATTGTCCTTCCACGATTATCTTGTCAGTGCAGGTAAGAGAAATCTTGCAGTAATTACATGAAATATTTTTGGACGTTCTAGAAGAAGTGTTAAAAATGTTAATAATACCAGTCTTACTCTGAACCGCAAATGTGCTGTGTTCAAGATGAATAATTCTGGATGTAAGGTGTCCATTAATGTTAATAGAATAATTGCACTGTTGTTTGACTTGCCTCCCTGTCCACACCGCCCATTCACAAGTATAAGAGTTGGCTAAACGTTTTGGGAAACGTTCCTGGCAGTTGTAGAAATGTCCTTTATCACATTTCCGAAAGAATTTATCAGAAACCAAACCATAATCGCTCCCTGATTTACTAATCAATATTACAGAGTGTACACTATTGATTTTGGTGTATCCGGTTTGCCGTCCAGGTAAAGCCATTGGTAGAGATATGATTTCATAAGGAATGTAAAAGCACTCATTCCTTGTTACTGGTACTGATAATGATATATAGAGATTCGAGTGAGTATACATGAAATGACTCAAATGGTCAGAATAATAAAAATGTACGTCTCTCACACATAATTTGAATCCATCAGTAGCAATCAAGGTAGAATACCTGTTTATAATATTTTTTAAATTCGGAGGAGTTACCATATTTGTATCTAGTCTTCCTCTATGGAGCTCTTCTAGAGCCGAAATCCACTCGGCTGTATGTGTAATATAAATAGAAAGCAGTTCCATATGGTAACTAATATAAGTAGAGTAAAGGGAAAAATAGGCGTTCCACATATCTCTCCTTACCGCTCCTTTAGCAACCTTTGATATCTGTGAAATAGTTTCTGCCAAACCAACTCTCGTAGCGTTCATGATCTTCCCCATCCTTGTGAATCTGGTTCTGAAGTTATCCATTATGTTTGTAGTCTTAGAGATTAACAATATTGTCCTATTGCGTAGATACTCCTCATTTTCTGTTAAACCAACCATACTTCTGTGTAAGATATCCATATTACGGGCCAGAAGACGAACATCCCGTACAGTCGCAGTTCCAAATAATGATCTTGACAGATCGCCTATAAAAGCCAGAGGGGCACTTTTCTTTAGCCGTCTTGTAGGTCTCTCCTTGGGTCGGTTAAGCATAGCTTTCAAATCCTTCTCCTTTGCTACTGCTTTTTCCTTCAGAGCCGCCCAAGTTGCCTCTCTCTCACCAATAAAATCTCCAATTCCGTTACAAAAATCAGTAAACTGATAAAACGAATTATTTGGGTTGCCTATGCCTTGACATGGATCCATTAATGTAGGAAAATCTGTACCCAACCCAGTGGGTAATTCCAACACCAGGTTAAGAGTTTGGTATCCGTCAGGAGACATCACCGCTTTGGGAAGCCTCTTGAATATAATCCCTACATTGTGACGTTCTCTAATGTCCGGCCAGGCCTTTACCAAAGTAAACAGCAAGAAGCAAAGTATCATAGACTTCATGATGGTCTCATCAGGAAATGATGCCTTCATCCCTGTTGTGGCGCCTATTTATCTGCTCAGTGTCTAGAACCGCAAAAGCTTGCTTAACCAATATGTTTTCTCACTAGCAGTAAATCTCTACTAACCACCATGACAGCCGCGCGACCAGATTTCCAAAAAGCCTGAGGGACACTAATAAAAAGGGTGTGACCGCTACTTTCTCTCTTGTGTTCCCCGCTCGCTGGTTGCTTTGACACCTTAAACCTCTGCTGAATACTTGGTAGTAAAATCATAACAGGTAAATAAGCTTTGTCGTAAATGGGTGTAAAGAAACATAAATACTCTGTTTGAGAAGGGATTAATTATAAGGTTACATTTCTCAGAAAGCCAGAAAGAAAACATGCATTTTTCCCTTCTAGAATTCAGGCTACCCCGGCGAACGGCAAGCTTTTTCACAAGAAAGTTTGTCAGTAATGAACCTTTAGTACCATTACAACCCAAATCTTTCTGTTATTAGCTTGGTTACACCGTGTCCCTAAATAAATACAGTCTGGAAGAACAGCTTATAATAATCTAAGTAAAAGTTTGGTAATTAAAGGAGTCATCTCATGGGAGGTGTAACAGCCATCTAAGCACAGAGTTTTTTTTCGAATTAAGCACCAACAATTGTTGATGACTACTTATCCTCGACCATGGCCAATAAACTTAAATATATCAGAAATGTATATTAAATATACAAATCACACATGAAGTATATTAGATATACTTGGACATAATTATAATACAGTAATGACACAAAATAAAATTGCAAAATAGGGAAGTGTTTGAAAGGTTTTGATCGGACGTTCTTAATTATAGAAGTCTATGACGTCCTTTCTGAATGTTTTGGACGCTGTATGATTAGCATAGTGTCCGATCATTGAAAATGATACTGCCAAACCGCTTTTACCTTGATCTGGTATGGGGAACTACCCTAACCTCTGCTTCTGTGCAGGTATATTGATCCCGTGCTGTTTGGTTTAAATAGTCCACAGGCAACCAGCGAATATCTCCATCTTTAAATTTGATTCTGTATTTTACTGGTTGACCTCTGGGTTTGCACGTATCCAATACATCAGCAATTGCATGATAGGTGGGTGTTTCCCCTTCCTTAATGGACTTAGCAGCTTTGGCCTGAGCTACAGGTTCATCAGAAATAAATTCTGCTACCTCCTGCTCAGTCAAAAATTGATCCTCATGTAAGGAATCATTATCAGTATCATCTCCCCCTTCCACATCTATTTCCTCTTCTACTGAGGAATCCTTTTGGAAACTATCTAGTGGTAGATCGCCTTCTTCAAGTTCAGCTGGATCATCATACCTAGCTAGATCTTCTGCCCATCTAGCTTCCAAATCATCCCTATTTTTCCCTCGTTTGAGACGCATCACATTCACTGGTTTGTCAACGTACTGCCCCGACCTAGCATTTCTCAAGAAAACAGTGGATTTAGTATGATACCTAACTAGATAATAAGGGCCATGGTAATGCTTGGTAAGCTTCAACTTGGTTTTCGGATCATGGATCCTAGGCCAAAAGAGCCATACCCTATCACCTGGCTTAAGGTTAGGATCATAAGCCTTTTGATCATATCTGGCTTTCATCTGTTGTTGGACCTTGAGCATGTGCTGTCTGGCATATTTACTGACAACCTCCTGTCGCTGTATTATCTCAGCAAAATGATCCCCTACCTGGTTTGCATCTCCAAGATTTAACCGAACATTAGCATCGAAGACTGTATTCGGTTCTTTGCCATGTATTAGAACATGGGGAGAATACCCTGGCCCAAAAGCATCGGTTGTATTAAGGGCGTAGGAAAGGGCATCCAAATATTCATCCCAGTCATCCTGGTGTTCCCCAATGTATGCCCTAAGGATGTTTAATATGGATCTATTGGCACGTTCGACCAGCCCCGAAGTCATAGGGTGGGCGTAAGTCGAAAAGGAATGAGATATTTGGTATGCTTTGGAGATTTCTGCAAAATGTTTACTGGAAAAAGATTTTCCGTTATCACTCACTATGTGTTTAACCCAACCAACTCTACAAAGAACCTTATCAAAGAAGGCTTTGGAAAATGTCTCTGCTGTCATATCTGGTAAAGGTACACATATCAAATAACGAGAGAAGTAATCTACAATTACTAAAACGTGGGAATTGCCTCTCTTGGTGAGTGGTAATCTTTCCAGTGCGTCCAGGTTAATAGTATCCCAGGCACAAGGCGCTGGGTCTCTAATAGTAAGGGGCATTCTGTAAGGGTGTGTCATTTTCTTAGTTTGGGCACATAATTCACATGAATCACAATAATCCATAACATCTCTACTCATAGAAGGCCAGTAATATTTTGCCCTCATAGCACTCATCATTTTTGCGACCCCTAAATGACCTCCTTGAAGAGCATCATGATGAAGGGAAAGGACTAAAGCTTTGAGAGAAGTCGGGATTACTATCTGTGGCTTCACTCCTGCTTTAGGTCCTAGGGAAATGTCTAAGTGATATAGGATATCTTCAACAATAATATAATTGGATTCTCGAAGAATTACTGCTCTTGCTCTTCTATCGTCCTCGGGTAGGGTGTTATTCCTAAGGAAATTTAGGATGTCCTTGCAAACTGGATCTCTGCCTTGTCCTTTCTTGATTTCTGCGGGGGCAACGCCCATTCCCTCCAGACACACTGGGACCTCGCTCTCCATGAGCCTCTTATATTTGTTGCGTTTGTAATCTTGTGGATGAGGTAGAAGAGTCCTGATACCAGCCACCATGATGCTATCCTGCTCACTTTCAAAGGTCCTAATGGATACATCGTCAGAGAAAGACACATGCCTCGTCATCTCTTCTCCTTTTCTCTGTTCCCTCCTCAACCTTTTGGGTTTCCTATCGGTTGAGGCAGGATGGGTGGTGATCATTTCTTCTACCTGAACGCTACAAAGGGTAGGGAATTCAGCTAATACTGAAACTTCTTCATCCATTAGAGGTTCACTCATGGGTAATCTCGACAAAGCATCCGGAGCATAATTATCTTTGCCACGGATGTGTTCCACTGAAAAATCGAACTGCCTTAAATCAGCCCCCCAACGAATCTGTCTGGGAGTTAATTTGCTGCGAGGATTGAGAATATATTGAAGAGGGGCATGATCGGTCCTAATAAGAAAATGCCATCCCTCCAGGTATACTCTCCATTCCTGGCAGACGAAAATGATGGCAGCTAATTCTCTGTCAAGAGTGCTGTAATTTCGCTGTGCCTTATTAAAGATTTTAGCTGCATAGGCTACAGGTCTCAAATTTCCAGCAGAATCAGTCTGGCTGAGGGTCCCGGCCATACCGTAATCGCTTGCATCGGTGGTCACGACAAAGTCCTTGTTAAAATCAGGATACAATAGTAAATTATCGTCCACTAATGCCTCCTTTAAATCCTCAAAAGCCTTCTGGTCCTCTGGCTTCCAGTTCCATTCCACTTCTTTCTTAGTGAGGGTATATAAAGGTCGCGCACGGTCGGCATACTTTGGAATAAATTTTCTATAGAACCCCGTCATTCCTAGAAATTTTCTTACTTGTGTCTGGTTTTCGGGAGGTGCTAGGTTGCGAATAGCCAATATTTTAGCTGGATTAGGTCTAATACCATTTTCCCCCAAAATATGGCCAAGAAAAGGCACTTCTTGTGCAGCAATAACACATTTACCGGCCTTGAGTTTTAACCCTGTTTGAGAAAGACGTTTCAATAATTCCTCAAGGTGTAATAAATGTTCCTCAAAGGTAGAGGAATAAGTTATCAAATCGTCAACATAACAGAGGCTGGACTTAAATCTCAGTCCCTTGATGACCATATCAATAATCATTTGACACGATCGAGCAGCATTCTTTAAACCCATACTCATTCTCTTGTATCTAAATTTTCCGAAAGGGGTAAGGAAACTGGTTTTATCCTTGTCCTCCTCTCGGATAGGTATTTGATGGAAAGCCATCATTAGATCACAAGCCGAAATGAATTTAGGGCGAATCTGCCCGACCGCATCGATTATGTCATCTATACGAGGGATGCTTAGGTACTGTGGTTCTGAGACGGCATTGAGGGCGCGATAGTCACAGACTAATCTATAAGCATCTGGGCCTTTAGCAACTAGAAATGCAGGTGAGGCCCAAGATCCCCCATATGCCGGTTCTACTATGTCTAGATCGATTTGCTGTTGAACCGCTTTCTCTAGCTCATATCTCATCTTTGGAGAGAGCCTGAAGGGCATTTGCTGCACGGGTCGAGCTCCTGGGAGCAGGTCTATCTCATGCTGAGTCCAAGTGGTGCAACCCAACTTGCCATCAGGTCCCACGAAAGCCTTACAATATTTTTGTAATAAATTATCTAATTCTAACTTTTGTTCTGGTGTAATATTCGATCGTGAATAATCCACCTTGGGTAGAAAAGATTCTTCTAGAGGGACCTCGGTCTGTTCAATAGGTCGTTCCTCCTCTAGGGTAGTTGGTAATCTAATTGAAGAGATAGTAAAATACTCTGGCTTATTTAGGCTTTCAATGCGACCAACAATGGTTCCTTGCTTAATTACTCTAGCATGGGATCCAGTATTCATGAATCTGGCTGGAACAGATTTCTTGTTTACCTTGACGCAAGTTTTGGCAACTAAAACGCCTGAATATTCCTTTAATGAAGAACCCATCATCCTGAGAAATTGGCCTTCCTGTACTGGGATCTTGTCCGGAATTCGTATACTTAGTAGAACTTCTGTCTCTGGTGGAATAGATAAGTCTTTGTCTAACCTTAGTTCCCACCCCCCATGAAATTCCATACTAGTATTAACCCCAAAATCTATCTTTATCCCATATTTCCTCAGGAAATCTCTACCCAAAATACAGTCAAATTGTAATTTAGGGAGAACAAAGAATTTGGACTGGTAGGTTACCCCATCAATGGTTATTCTTACCTCGACTTCACATAATACATTCATAGTCCCTCCCCCAGCAAAAGAACAAAATACAGTTGAGGGAGTAATAGCGACAATATCACCTAATTGCTGAATTTGTTTGAAATATTTAAAACTCATACAACACTTGTCGGCCCCAGTGTCAACAAGTGCTGGAGTACATACAGAGCCCACACAGACTTTAACACAACTGCTATCATCAAGAATATGTGCTTCCTGGCACCTACCTTTCTGTTGCATAACAATCTGTTGAATCTGGACCCTGGTACGTTCAGCAATAGGTCTTCCCTTTTCCTGGTCATTCGTCATCTTTTCTGTCCTTGTAGCACCTTCTCTACGACAAGGACGGCCTAGTTTTCCGCCTCCTGGTAGTATGAGATAGCCGCCTGGCTATTGGAGGATTGGTGTTGGTGACCACCACCTTGATGCCCACGGCCGCCGCCTCACTGCCCACGACCGCCACGATATCCGCCGCGCCTTCCCCTTCCTCTGTTCATGGCACATCCCACGGAATAATGTCCCACGCCGTTGCAGGTCCAGCACCTGATTTCCTGGGGTACACTGTTATTGACTGGGACACTTGGTAAGACAGGGAGGACGGAAGATACTGTCCCCATAGCATTAATTGAGTGGCCTCGTTGCATCTCATTAAGGCGACTATCCAGTCTAGCGATAGCATCAACAATTGTAGAATTAATATTATTTACACTGGTATTTTGGCACGCACTATTACAAGAACTTGTAGAAATTGGCTTACTCTCTTTTCTTAACATGCGAACCTCTTCTCTGAGTTCGGCAATTTCACTAGAGGAAGTTACTGCTGCGACTGGAGTAGGTTTTGGTTGTACTGACTTAAACATTGCAGTCAAAGCTGAAAGTCCAATCTGAGAATCCTTCACCTCTGTTTCGGCTTCTCTGGCTGCAAGCATTGCATCCTCAAATGTTTTAGGTTTCTTTTCCTTTACTTCTTTACGATATTCTTTTGTCAAGCCATTCATGAAACTATTGAATTTTTCCTTCTCAGTGAATTGAAGGTTGCGGTAGGAGGTACAAGCACGAGAAATAAAGTCTTTAATTGATTCACTTGGTTTCATTCTAGTAAAATGCAACTCAGCTCTAGCCTCGTCAGAAAGATGGCAAAAATACCTTAAGAAAGCGGATTGAATTTCCACCCATGCTTTCTTTTCGTCTATGTTATAATTATTGTACCAATCTAGTGCTTCTCCCTCAAGAAATAGAGAAAAGTTGGCGACTGCCGGTAAAGTGCCTCCCTCTTTACCTTCTTTTAATTGTATATAATGTTCATATTGTTTGAGCCAGATTGTAGGATCCTGCGACCCATTAAACCTATCTGGAGCTTTTTGGTATTTTCTACCAGAGTTAACATTTGCTATTACAATTCCTTTCTCTGCTTGCTCATTTAACCTTTCCTGAAAAGCATCGACCATCAATTTCATGGCCGCGAAAGATTGTTGTGTTAAGTCAGTTTGCTCCTGTACTGCCTCTTGAGAAGGGATAGTTAACCCTTGTGTCCAATTTTCTAAAAATCCCTTAATGTTGTTAAAACCTTCCTCCATCTCGGCAGCTGTAGCCATTCTGCCTTATACAAGTTCAATACGGTCAAAGTTCAAAGTTCAATAGTGCCAATACAGTGTAAATAAAAATGTCTCTGTACCTTATCTTATGTTCCTGACGTTGCCCGGGTATCTCCAACAGAAATGTTAAAATATCATTCAGGAAATAAAGAAGATTGAAGGTCAGAAGTCGTATGAAGTTTCTTGTATTGCTTCCAGGTACATATACAGGTAAGATATGTAAGCAGTAGTTCAGTCCTGACTGACTGGTACATCAAGATCAAGGTATATTTATATGGTACCCACCCCCCGTCTCCAACAACACTGGTTTCCCTGCTTTAGCAAGCTAGTTTCCAGGGGTATCATGGATACCCTGGTTGACAAGGAACCCTATTGGTTGAAGGGGTGGATACCATAACCCTAAGTCATACTCAATATGGTTACAGTACACAGTAAACAATAAATATCAACAAGAGATTACTAAATAAAGCTACTAGGGGCCCAAGCTAAACTAGCTTTTCCAGGTGGGGGAGTCGCCCTACCTGAGGTTAAGCCTCTAGCTTGTCTAGCCTAATATCATAGAATATTGCCTTATGAACCTTTACACGATTCCAATATAATATTTCCAATTCCATAATTAAAGTACAAATCATTTCATTACACAATACTGATGAAATCCTTATGATTCAATATTGATTATGATCTCTGATGATGATTACTTCCATACATGTCAGAGGTATGTACTGAAACACATATGTAAACAATGTCCCCCTTTAATTACATTCGCCATATGTCATGAGGTAAAGCGGTTTTCTTGATTGGTGTCGCCACAGTGTTGAAGAAAACAGTAGGCTAATGAGTAAAATTCATGAAGTTGGTCAAAGGCTAACTCATTTAGGCTAGTTTAACGTCTTCTTATAGGCCCTAAAACGATTCTATAATGGTTCTGATTATCTACGCATACATCACGAGCATTTAGGCTATCATGAGTGAGCCTAATTAGGCCTAATAAACCTTGGTGAGGTATTTGCCAAATTGCCCCTGTACGTTCATTTTAACGTCGTTATCGACGCATCTGAACATGGATTATTGAACTCAAGATCCCGTCACCAGACTAACAGGCGGGTTTGTAAATACGCATCTTCATTTAGTAGTAGGCTACTGGCTCTGCAATTGAGAGAAAATAAACCTCACAACATAAATGTAGCCCTATTTATTGTATGAGTCAGGTAGCTTCAGTCCAGCTAAGAAAAGCTAATGCTGAACTGAAAAAAAAAAAACTTAAAATAAACAAAAAACCTCTTTCCAAAAGGACAACTTTTTATCCCGAACCGTTCAACTGACAAGCGAAAAAAAATATCAAAATTCCCATCGTCAAAATGTCTATTTCCCTGAAGTTAACATTAAAAGTATCTGGTTAGATAAAATAGATAAACTGCTAAAATCAAATTGAAGCCTGTTGCTTTCAGTTGAGTTGCCTCCACTTACTATTCATAATCGAATTTATCTTTACATCCATTTACAATTGATTGCGAATCCGGTTCTATTTTTAGAGACAGTATTGCTTGTTCAAGACGCGTCTTATGCTTCTTCTTTTTAAAGGACGCAGAAGATGCAGGCGAGAGACTCGCGCTGTTCTAAATTTGGATTCCAACTCTCAGTTCCAACAAATCAGGGGGCAATGCGATGAAAAGAGGACTTCTCCTGGGCGTCTGATCAATCTATCCTACCCGGAGGTTAGCGATTATACTCTGAAACCCCAGACCACTCAAACATGTTGGACGGGTAATTGAGAAGCTTGCTTTCATTAGGCGCGACCCGGTGCAAAGAATTGTAAAAATCATGCTCTTTTTCAGCGGCGGCGACTACAGGCGAATCGCCAAGTGGAAAGTTGGCGTGAACGGAGCCTCATCGCGCGACCGTTGCGAATAGTTCCGATTTAGTGTCAATAGCAGGTAATTTAGGGATGCGAGGCCCTTCCCCGGAGCGCATCATCAAGTGGCATGAAGCGTAGGAGGAGCTGCAGATCAGGGGCAGCGTTCCAATGAATGATGACGCGGTCGGCTCCATTCGACGGTCCCTGTGACGTCATGGCATGAAAATCCCTGATGAGAAGGAGCCTTCAGCAGAAAAAGGCCATGAAAAAGGCCCTTCTGTTTTTTCCAGTAGCTTTTTCTAACCTTTCTATAAGTCCAACCTCCGGCAGTTTTGAAATGTCTTTTTAGATTTATGCAGAAATATCCCCAATAAGATATAGATTTATTATTATAGGGGCGATTGAATAAAAGGCAACATACCAATCACTTTCCTTTAATTCCAAATGAAAATATCAACCTTAAAAATAGTATAAAGATCGTATCCATGTTCCTTTAAAAAGCATTGCAGGTCGGCATATTTGTGTATCCAATGTTATCAGACCACGTGATAAAACAAGAAACTTCTTCGTTCTCCCTGGTCCGTCAATGAACGTTGTTTTGAACACCCGACGCGACGCCCCCTACAGTCACAAATTGTCACCTGCACGCTGGCCACTCTGAACTTGGTTGGTGAGAGGCGAAGGCGGAGAACAGTCGCTCCAATGCGTGGGGATTGTGCGAGCGTGAGAAAAATATCCTTCGCGGGTGCGGTTGGGGGATAAGTGGATAACGTTTCATATTTCAGCGGCAAAGCGGGTCAGAAGTCACAATAATTACCACAGGACCGACACAAGGATTCACTGGACGACTAGACAATTAAAACCCCCAAGGGAAAGTTATTAACGCAAAAGTACAAAAGGGACAACTTAAATACACCTGTTGCATTTTCCGTTTGTGAGACTTGATGCAATTTTATCCCGGATACATTAAATTGGAGCTAGAAACAGATCATATATATATATTCAAACCTGTGGTCCTGCAGAGACAGCACCACAAACTTTGTTACCTGCTGTCCCATAGAAGGAAGGATGCGCACCTTTCTGGTCTTATCGTTTGTAATCCGAATGGTCGTAGTTTCAGGCTTTTCTGTTAAGAGGGTGAGTAAGCTCCCTTTTGTTACTTTTATTCAGCAACACTTCTTAAAAATAAATAATGAGGGTCGGGGTGGGTTGGGGGATATTGATTGACAAGTAATTTGTATAGACACATCCGATAATTTTCTATGTTTATCAAGATGGATGTCCTTCCTAACCTGATTATTCAAAAAGAACATTACGTTCTGGACAAATATTTCCTTTTACCCTCATTCAATTACTTTTTGTTAGTTCTTTCTTTTTCAAAATGAATTCAATAGTAGATATTCCCATGTTTCTTCTTTTGACTTCTTTCAGACTAGCCTCAGTTATTTCAATATTTACCTATGTATATTCTCTTTGACGAACATACTCACTTACTTTCACAGTTATTGGGCAAGTTTTACAACCTGAGTAAAGGTTTGGGTATGCAACTATTTGTATAGAATTTCAAAGTAATTGAGGCGACTCGGAACACAAGGGGACACAGGCGATTGTTTTTAAGGAGGTTTATTGGGTTAATGGTGATCAACGTTTCAGTCGACATTTGACCTTCATCGGGATCAAAATGTTATAAATATCTTGCATTGAAATAAATGCATGACACGGTGCAGACATCTTTGAAGTACTTCTAGTAATTCGAATATTTGTGTTGTACACGATGCCTTGGACAAGTGTTACCAAAGAAGGCATGGTCCTGGGTATGACCATAAAGTGCCTTTCTGTCTCTTTTCTCTGTCTCTGTCTCTTCTTTTCTCTCTCTATTTCCTGGGTATGATCATTAACTGCCTCTCTCCCAGCTCTCCCGCCCTTGATATAACCATATTAAGTGTGTTGATAACGGCGTAAAGCAACCAATCTCACTCACTCACCCAAAGAAGGCTGGCTAAATTAAGACAGTGTACAAACGCAACCGGCATATAATAACGATAAAAAAGAATGTTGGTTGGCCATAATTATGTCGGGATCGAGATCTACCAGTATGATTGGGTGAGGAACTCGTCATAACTAGTATAGGCCTAATTAGCACGTCCCTTGAAAATGGCCCTTTCTCTCCATTCTAAAGAATGTCAGTTTTATGTCATTGTATTCATGGTTTCTCTATGATTCGATGATGTTATGCAAACTAGAATAGTATATTTAGAAGATATAATTTCGACTTGCTGCTTAAAGAATTCTAAAACGAAGCCAGTAGCGATAATGTAAGTTGTAGACTACTTTCTAATCAAGGCCCTGAAACCTAGATTTGAAATTACATTTTTTTACTGAGAAAAGGTGAAATTGCTTTTCGCGATTAAAATATCTTTACAATTTCGCTGTCTCGGGAAGAGAGAATATTGTATGCATTTGTGTAAAGGAAATACGCTGTCACTCGAGGCTTTTTACCCGTTGGTGTAGGCGGGGGGGGGCGAAGATTATTGACTACGAAATGAGAAGAAGATATCTGCTAAGACTCTACGGCGACCTTTACACATAAAGAACCTCTTGAGGTCATATTGAAAGGAATGTCCATTTACATCGAAGCGTATAAGCAAGTGGATACATTTACTATAAAGAACATCGTTTGATCTGAAAGAAGTTCATCGTGTTCATTGCACATACGTATCGGGAATAAAACCGGACCAATAAAATAACATGTTAATTAGGTACAACCCCTAGAGTAGATTTAAATTGCCCTCGATGGTAATTAGAAACGGAATGGGATGTATTTCTAATTAGCGTTTGATTGTTTGATATTATGTTTATCAAGGTGTAATGAGGGACCTACGCTGTGGTTCCAGAGTTGTAAAAACTCTAGTTAGTTAGCAGACTTGTTAGACAGACTTGTTTATGTTGGTGTTTTTTTAAAGGAAATCCTTACCTTCATAGCAATATGGGTAACAAATCGATCCTTTTACTTGTGTTATTCTAGTATTGAAAAGGTTAACGTACATTTTAAACACTATCATTTAAAAAATATAGGGACAAGCTTACTAGAGCAAAATATCCAGTATATAAGTAGTTCAAAGCCAGTTTGTTTGTTTCTTTTATTTCTACAAGCTATCAACATTACATTGATATTTTCAGCTCATAATAAAGATAATTATTATGGTGATATATGTTAATATTGTTTGACGAATTCAAAACCTACTATGTTCTATGTTGGACCATAGAACTAGACTAGTTCTATGATTGGACACATTGCGTTTAGATATGATTCAGACATAAACGAGCTAGGCAAACGCTTTCTTCAAACGAAAAAGTCTAGCCTAAACTGGTATGTTATGGTGTAATGCTAGAGCTACACCAAGCTTTTTGTCCTTGCGGCAGATACGGTTCTCTAATCCGGCATCATTGGTTTATCATCAGCCGTAAGGTGAAAACCGGATAGGCCGCAACGAAAAATGTCTTGGTGAAGTTACACCATAACTTCACCAATCCGGTTTTCATCTTACGGCTGGTCTTGTGCGGCTAATGCTAGGGCTACACCAAGGTGTTCGTCCTTGCGGCAGATACGGTTCTATAATCCGGCACCATTGATTTACCATTAGCCACAAGGTGAAAACCGGATGGGCCGTAATGAAAAATCTCTTGGTGAAGTTACACCTTAACGGCTGATAGAAAACCAATCATGCTGGATTAGAGAACCGTATCTGCCGCTAGAACGAACAACTTGGTGAAGATCTAGCAAAAGCTGCATGACCCAAAATGCTGCGATAACATTAGTGAAAAAAGTTATCCTTTCAATATTGGATTATAATCTACCTTTTAAACCCCAACATGTAAGGGAAACGTGCAGAAAATCCAAAGGCTGCAAAACTATATAGTCTATATGGATAGCATTGAAGGTAGATATAAGAACAGCCCGAGTAGAAATACACGACCATTGGAAAATGATGTCGGTAAAAGACAGACACCAATTTCTTTTAATTAAATTAGGCAATAAGATGTCTTCTAGGAACAATAACAAGACGCGGATGAGAAACATGTAAGACCAAACAAACACGCTGCTGGCCTCCGCTATTGCTACCATGCTATGACGTCATCCCACTATGACGATCAGGTTGGATCCCATCCACCTTGGTGATACCTTGGCAACATAGATATGTTGCCAGGGTGTGCACTTGTTGACAAACATTTGTTGTCTTTCCCCTTAGTTCCCCTGATGGGGAGTTTAGGGGAATACTATTTATTACCCATTTCACCCAAGACCATGAATAATGTATATTATCCATGTGTCTTGTGTAAAAATGGTGGTGTGTAATAATAAATAATACTTCCACTACCACAGTAGTGTTTGGCACAGCATGGTTTCGGGTATGGTGACCCTCATCAGGCAAAAAGCTGAGTGACAACACCCTTTGTCACGGTGGAAGGCTAGTTTGGCCCTTTTGAAAGGGGTCTCACTAGACATCCAAATACGTGTAGGCCTCTCTGTGTATAGAAAAACACAGCCTCCAAGACAGAGGTCTGGGAGGGTGGGAGTGTCATTTTGGATCCAGTTAGGGTTATCCCGACACCTAGAGTGGCATGTCAATTCGATGGAAATGACAATACACCAATCGTCCCTAAGAGAACTCTGTGTAATCCAAACATATGGTTAAAAAAAAGCGGATGAGAAACATGTACGAGACAAAATGACGCGCCCACTATCACACATTTCCGACCAAGAACGGAAAATGATAGAAGATCTTTAATGTACCAGTTAGCCTCTGGCTGGAATACACAAAATGCTAATAATGAGAAATTTAGATAATTTAGAGTTGAAAATAACCCTTAAGCGCATAGTATCAATCCATTTCGACTCCTAATTGTTAGGTTAATGTTACCCCCTCTCCCGCACTCCCAGTCTTTTATTTATGCTCAGAAAATCATTACTTCATCATTTTGATTCATCATTTTCTTGTTGGTGTACTTATTCATACCAGCTTCTGTAAAGAATAAAATACAGCTTTATTCGATGCAATGCATCCACAGTTGTTACTTTTCAGTCACAATCATAATCAAATATCGGTGCTACTTTATTTATAATGATCATGACACTCAGCGTACTTATCTCAAAATAGTTTGATTTTGTTATATAATATTATGTTATTCAGGGTCATATATACATTTCATCAGGGATGATATTCTCAGCATTGCCTGATCTAATTTAAATAATAATAATCTACTAACGTAATCCACAGAGTGAAGCTATACTATGATAAACTGCTCAACAATATGAAACCATCCTTAGTTTTAACAATTTAAACAACTCATGCAATAGTAAATGGAAGATATTACGACTTCGACATTGTCAAACTCCGAAAAGACCCAAATAAATCTTGTGAGCTTCAATTTAGATGAGAAAAAAAAATGAATAAACAAGTAGCGGGAAATACATAAATATGAAATCATCGAGTACAAATACTGCAGGTGAAACATCAGCAGTGAAACAACTGTAAAAATAGCGTTTTTAAAAACAGAAATATCACGCCGTGCATTGACTAAGGATCATTCTCTACACTTATTACATTGGCTTTAATATAGGCCTAAAACAGTCTGAACAATTGACATGGTTAACTTGCAGTAGTTAGATAATTTAATCGTTTCACTTGAGCATAAATGGACAGGTATATGAGCTTCTATATAAATAGATCATCTTGCCATATATAAGTTGATCGTGCCTGAACCTTGAATAATTTTGGATCAATTAAGGACATGTGAATTTGGTGTGGTCCTTGTGGGTGGCGCGTAAATCAAGGTATCATATGATAACCATTGTTATACCCAATGGCATGACAGGAGTTTGTTTGTATTCGATTGAGAAGGACTTCACAAAAGGATGTATAAAAAGCTAAAAGCATTCCGCGAACGGCGCCCTAGTAACTGAACCTAAACTTAAGCCTGTAAAACCTGGGTTCCACTGTTCCGCTATTTCTCCTGCTACTACTCCCGTTTCTTTGGTCTCGATACTTTCAGAACAGAAGCAAGTAGCGAGAAGTAGCATCTTTGATTTTAAATGGCTACTTCCCGTTACTTCTAAAGTAGCGGGACCAAAGAAATGGGAGTAGTAGCAGGAGAAGTAGCGGTAGAAGTATGGTATCATGGCAGTGGAATCCAGGCTTTACAGATTTATCAGAGTCAAAAACATGATGCACCCAAAAACGACTCAAGTCAGAAATAGGTATAAAAGAGTCAGGCAAAATGAGTCACTTGATTTTACTCTTTTAGGAGGCACTGGGCTCGGATTTAGAGTCAAATGACTCGTTTATGTTTCACTGTGATTATTATACTAACATCATTATATTAGAATAAAGCCTTCAGGCAGTTTGTATAATTGCCTAATGTACAAATAAAAATATGGCAATGTAAATATTGAATTATCCAAACCAAAGTAATGTGGCAGATCTACCGCACATTCCAAAACTAATTTCTAATTCTTAATTGTTTGAGTTTAGTTAACGTTCAATGTTCTTTCTTGGTGAGATTCTCGATTTTCAAGAACAAAAGTTTATATATGTGACCTTCCTTGTATGGTCTTATCTTTGCTGATAATGTGTTGAACATTACCAAGAGTCCTGTTTACCATCCAGATTGTGATATGGTACATAGTTCTTTCTATATAACTGTCCTGATTTTCAAGAGAATGAATTGCATTTGACCTTCATTGTATGAACTAACTGATTAAGCATTAAACATAGTCAAGATTTGTGGTTACCAAATTTGTAGGTAAACCTTAAATATAATATTCTCATCTATGAAATGTGTTTAAAATATCAATAGTCTTAGTTTCCATAAGTTGATAATGCATTATACATAGTGACAGTCATAGTTATCTAAATAGACGAAGTTGTAGATTACAAAGAGTTCCACCCTTTAATGGTGGGGACATAAGCTGACTGAATATTCAATAACTAATACACAAATTACAGCAATACATAAGTACATTTCCCTTCCTAATCTCTCACACTTGCCGAAATAAGTCGGCCTTAAGTATCAGAGGGCGTATATGCCTGTTTCGTTCCCCCCAATAATATATTAGTATAAACTATGAATTGCCCACACCATAAACATTAAGTGAAAGGTAGGCATCGTGTTCCTGAGGGTAGTTATTTTTCAGGAAGTTCTTGAATCCTTTGAATTTGAATTTCCCTGTTACATCGAGGCAAGTTATTCCATAGACCGGCTAACCTTTATATATGTATGATTTTTTTAACGCTTCATTTTTGGGGTGTGGGACCAGAAGTTTCTTCCCGTCACATAGACCTCTCAAGTTTATACTCCTGTTATCAATATTCTCAGTTTTTAAAGCTCTCCTAAATGCTAATTCTAGTAAATGGGCCATTTCTCCTTCTTTGTAAAGAAGGCATTGTTTGTAAAGGAGGAATTTTGAAGAGATTGGAGTCTGTCGAGATGTTGTTTTGAGGAACTCTGGTAGAAAATATCCTCATAATCAATCAGTGGCAATACTGTTGCCTTATATATCAATAATAAAGTCTGTGTATCGCACACGTCATATAACTTGGACATTGCTTTGACCTTAATTCTAATAATATTTATCTTTTTCCCTTGGAAGGTTTTAAAGTCTACCTTACTGTCAATTTCTACCCCCAGGAATTTATTCAACTTGTTCTAGTTTCTGCGAACTAAACAGTAGGGCCTACTCAGTTCCTATTGTACCCTTTTGTTTTATGTTAATGGACATGAATTTACATTTTTTAGTATTCAATGATATCTTGTTTGTAGCGCACCACTTCACAACATTATTCAAATCCTCCTGCATTTCTGGTATATTTATTACATTCCTATTCCTGCTGCTGTATATTACTGTAAACTTAAGACAAATAAGGTTAGACATATCTGCGTTTGTGGTGCGTCTTTCTTAATGATGATTTCATTCTTTAATATTGGTGTAATTGATTTCACAAATTACTGAATGATTTTGTGGATTCGGCCAACAAGTGGCAGCCTGGAGGCTTCATAAAGGGAATGTTTTTCGAGAGAACCTCGTAACTATACCAGTAACAAAGGATGTTAGCAGAACTTTAAGGATTCTTTACTATGGGAATCTGTATAGATTTGTCTAATTCCTCCATAAGGGATAATGCCATGGACATATACAATATAGGCCTAACAGCAGCAGAATATTGATAGATATATAGGCCTACTGTGCTATACGTCATAATATGAGTAAATTAGGTAAGATTTTAGTCGTAATAGCTGTGAATGCAGGTTCAAAACTTTCTTTTGGCATTTCCGATTGGTCCCGTTACAACCACTGAAACGGAATCGTCGATACCGCTGGACAAACTAAAGTGTGGATGGCAAGAATTCCACATGAAAATGTCCACACAAAATTGTTTGAGCAAAAGTTGAGGTGTCACCAATCAACGTGTTGGTTTCATCCGTGCGGTGTTTATTTTAATGTATATAGTACAACAGGGGCCCGTTGCTCCGTTTCTCGCTAACTATTTCCCCATTGAAAGTGTATGGGAAAATAGTTAGCGAGAAACGGAGCAACGGGCCCCAGATATGTTTGATGGACTACTTTTAGGGAACGTGAAAAATTGTAACATCTCTGAAGGTAGTAGATTATATTTGACTATTCCCGCATAACGACGATCTCGGTAATGCGGACAACTCGTAATTGAGACCAGTTTGTCTCAGCCTCAATAAGGAGCCTCAACCAAAATTCCAAAAGGTCGCCGCCCATAAGTGGGGCTCTTCTGACATTGTAATCAGATGTAGAAATACATTGGCTTTTCATTTCTTTTTTCATTCAAATCTCCTTCACCATATATATTTATTGCTGGATAGTGATATGGTCAGGATGTGAGTTAAACTAGCCAGAATTGTGTTCTGCTAGGAATCTAATTTACTTCTAAAAATTGTACATGTATTGGATGACTAGGTGTATTGATGACATAAGGACAGTTCATCAACTCTAGGGTCGTTTTTCAAGCGCCCGAAGTTATGTAGAATTACAGGTATTATAGTAATCTAAATTACAGCAACTGATTACATAAGATCGCCATCATAAAATGAATTAAAGTTAAAATTGTCTAGATGTCTATGAAGTTGATTGAAATATTGTTTTGTAAATTGGCAAATTGCGAATTATCACGCATATGAAACTTTGTCCAATGAACTTTTCGATGAAACAGTAACCTTCTAATCATGACAAAATACTTCTCTTTAGTTTTGTGCTTGGTATGAATGCCTACAGAGCAGTTCACTGGATAGTTCATGCCTACTGAAGTCTATTATAATGTGATACGATTGATGTACTCTACAAGTAGAAAAATCTGTTTTTAAGTCTGGGCGAATGAGAAAATCCCTTGTATAATCCTAAAGCTGCATTCTCAGCTAAATTTGATCATAAAATAATTATTTTTATTTTTTCCCCATCATTTCCCAAACAATTTGGAACCCTCTTTAAATTAAAATTAAACGTTTAAGCCCTGTTTTGATGTTGGTGTCAATTTAGCTGAAAATACAGCTTTAACAGTACAGTGACACTGGAAAGGTCAACACCTGATGACCCATCAGTTGGTCATTCTCATCACGCAGACAGATGTCTCACCAGTGGCAACAAATAATCTTTAGATTGTAGGAGCTAAACAATGACTTTCCACTGCGGCTTCTCAAAATAGACTAAGTAAGACCATAGTCTCCACACTGAATATTAAACACATTGTCCGTAATACTTCGGTAAAGACCTGTCCATCCTGTTCGAATTTCGAGCAAATAATTGCTATCTTTTTCTCAAATACGCCGACCGTAGCTTTAGGTCTATATCATATACTAGTAAAGTACCCGTCCTCTGGACAATCCCCCTCTCTCCCCACACTTCCCCCTCCACCTCTTTTCCCTCCACCTCTTCTCTGTCTCTCATACTTGTTTTTCTCTCCCAATCCCATCTTCGATTCCCCCCCCCCCTTTGCCTCCCCTCTTCCTCATGCTCCCCCTCCCTGCATGCTTTCTCTCCCTCCCCTCTCTCCCTTCCCCTACATCCTCACCCTCCCCGCTTTTCCCTCCCCCTTTTCTTTCCCTCCCCTCCCTGTCTCCTATTCCCCCACCCTCTCACTTTTCTGCACTCTCCCCCTCCTACACTCTCTCCCTCCCCTCCCCTTCCCCAATACCCCCACCCTCTCCCTCCCCTATTCTTCACTCTCCCACTCCTCTGGATGTAGTTGGGTCCTCCTGGAAGTGATGTAGTAGCTTGTGGGAAATGACCTAGTATCTCACAGGGGCTTTTCCAGGCAATAAATAGAGTGTGGAGATCCCAATTTAATAAAGGCTTCAAAATCACATTTTGACCCAAGATACCTTCACAAACCACATATAATGATCTCCAGACAGGGTCGACGGACGTGTACAGACCAAAAGAGCAGATGAGATCACAAATTCCCAGAACATGCCTGACAAAAAAACCCTTCTAGAGCTTTATATATTAGATTATATGTGATGTGTTCCAGGAAAATGAGTCACAGGTAGCAAAATTCGATATTTATAGTCGATATTTTTCAAACTGATTTATTCACATGTGAGATCTCTTTGTGTAGGAATGTTCTCACTTTGGGGGAGTTTAGCGCTTTGAATATGTGTACCAAATACCAAGACTGCATTAAATATATGCTTGTGTTCCGAAGGTCATCATATGGAGTTCATTTAGTCATTTTACTGGTAATTAACCACCCAGAAATATTGCAAACTTTCTTTTTCATAAACAAAAATATCAAAGTTAAAATATGGAAATATGCAGTAGCTGTCCTAATGTCTACCATCATCATTAGAATCGGCTTGATCTCATCTTTTCAAATAAGATGCTATCTCAACATCCATTTTTTGCGACTTGTGACTCATTTTCCTGAAACACATCACATAGGCTATAACATCCATCTTTATCATTTTTTTAAAACCCGGAAGAGATATTCCAAAACTATGAATTTACTTCATTGATCTATGAAAATGCTGTACGCACCCTGAAGTCAAGTAGTGAATCTATATACTGCAGTACGTCGTGTAAATCCTTGTAAGCAATATTACTTATACAAGAGTCATTGACTACATTCACCCCCAGGGGAATATGCTAGGCGGGCTATACATACACCAAGGATACATGCAGCAGAATCACAACAATGTGATGCGTATCGCTGTTGATGGATTGCCTAACCACTCTGTTTCAATAATGGCGCCTTACTGGAGACATTAGGTTTTTAGAGAACTGCTTTATGTGATGATACGACCGATTTACACGAGAAATAAATCCTGGCCATGTTTTGAGACATGAATAGGACTATAGCTTTCTAATCAACATGCAATTTACACGCAATACCAATTTTAAGCTGCAATAAACGTCGGCCCAAAACTAAATAATGGGAAATATAGGGGAAATTGCATAGAGATATAAGGGTATGATGTATGTAGCAAAAGCACAGCCATATCTGCTGTAAGGAACGGTATACACTGATTTATACAACTAGTAGGGATGACCGCCCGTATTCACTGGAGAAGAGTCGTCTAAAGTGCAATCTAAAAGCCCCTTTCTCCGTTAGCCATCATTTCCATATACTACGCTCCAATATTGATTTGCGGTGCTCCGTTAGTAGTACATGGAATTCTGCATTTTCATCAGTATTATAATGTTAGGGCCCATGAACGTGCTTTCAAAGATGCAACCCTTCATTTTCAATTTTAGAATTGCCAATGATAAAATGTGGCACTAATGCGTATCTATTTTCTTGATTGTTTTACCAACAGTATGATATGAATGTATAGAAGGGAAAGAACGTCTTCTAGAGAAATAAAATTACTTAATCACCATTCCCATCATTGCATTTGAGTTTTATGTGAAATCGGGATTTCCACTTCTAGACCTATTATAAGTGTTTAACGGTGGACATTCCAGAATCGGTCCATAGACCTTCCATTTCGTATTAGGCCTATCTCTATTTTTGGATTAATTCACCTATCAGATACTTTGACCCTGAAATCAAAGCAACTGTGGTGTTAGCACAGAATCTGTCATAGACATAATTGCCTAGTATTGTATCCAAAAGGAGGGCCGGAAATTGACATAACAAAGGTGTGCTCATTGTGTCAGCTTTTCCGGCTAGATCAATACGATTTCCACCGAGTTATCATCCTGCTTTCCGGCCATAAGCCTACATATACAGACGTCTCATGCTTGTTGAAACTATTCTGAGACTTACAAAGTTTTCTAATGGTGTAACTTCAGCAAGACATTTTGCGTTGCGGCCTATCCGGTTTTCACATTACGGCTGATGATAAACCAATGATGCCGGATTAGAGAACCGTATCTGCCGCAAGGACGAAAACCTTGGTGTAGCCCTAGCTAAAGGTGTAACTTCACCAAGAGATTTTTCATTACGGCCCATCCGGTTTTCACCTTACGGCTAATGGTAAACCAATGGTGCCGGATTAGAGAACCGTATCTGCCGCAAGGACGAAAACCTTGGTGTAGCCCTAGCAATACCAACGGATATCGGTTCTTGCGTCCTTCGGTCCTTTTAAACTATTGCAACAAATATGACTTTCGGAAACCCACTTTCTTTTCCGCGTAGACCCTTTTTACCAATGTGAATACAACATAAATTATCACACGGAGATATACATCATTCACCAATGGTCCTGAATCACCATAATATACTCGATTCAATTGAACATAGGGGCATTTCACTAGTGAATATTGCGCGAGCGTTGTTTTTTAAAAATATGTTCCCAAAGCTCCCATGTCTATGTCTATAACGTATTCAATTATTGGAATGATCTAGATGTTTTATGTCGTTATTGTACATTATCACGTAGTCTCCTTTCAAATCACTGAACAATGTAACAAAATCGTTAAAATGTTATAAAATATGATATATCCTATTTTCAGAATCACTTACTAGGATTATCAAATAAAGAGGATCCAAATGACATCACTCAACTTTCAGGTGAGTCGGGTGTTAATTATCAACTTATTGAGGAATGGTTTGAGTTTGCAAGCGGTTATGTTGCTTTGACAGATTACACATTGCATGCTTGCTATGTTGTTCAATTTTAACAGCCTGCTGCTGTATCCCAGAAACCCTGCCAAAGCAAATACTCGTTGCCACTTGTCTATACGGAAGTACACATAATCGGAGTCACAGAGTCATCTTGGTTTCACTTGTGTATGCATTCGGCCAGGAGAGTTAATGATCAAACGTCATTACAGGTTAAATCACGGTGAATCATAGTATAGGATGTCTATGACGTAACATTGTAATATATTTGTCATTATGCCATCTGTGTCATCATTACCCAGGTCGGAAGCGGGAGTATTCATTGTTAGCGAACTTCCATGGTTCATTTCCAGTTCTGTTGGATATGATGCGGTTTCCGGAGCTTACGTGCTGAATGCGATGAACCTATAAATGATTGAATGGATAGCAATATATGGCGTTTGTAACAGGTATTATAAGAAAAATGGCAAATAATTATAGAAAGCAAAAATAGGCTAATCAACAAATATTTAGAGACTCTGTGGTTCAGACATATAATATATAGTGCTTGTTCATATATGGTTTAAGTAGCACGGCCATAAATATGTCTTTGTATGAATAATATCAAACTTCAATGGACACACCTACACATACGATATATGATAAAATGAATATGTAGCTTTTAAGCAGGATATTCAGAAATATTAGAATTGAAAGCTTGAAGATATTGATAATTCATAGAATCTTCCAACTATATTTTATGTAAATCATCTTAAAAAGTCAAACATTGCAATGCAGTCCTCCGGCGATTGCATCACATAAATATCTCCCTCGTTGAGAGTACATTAAAGATTGTCTATCGTCATCTGTTGTGTCCAATAGTCGTAATCTGTACAATATATGTAATATTACAGACTTTTCCTCTTTTTGAGTACATACTACGCATACACAAAATACATTACTAAGATGCGTTTTCCTATTACCGACCAGATATTCCTATTTCTGGAACAAATAGTTTCATTGTGTTATACTAGCATGTGGCATGGCATTAGTCAGGCCAGGGAGGTTATGTAAGTTACTCCTGCAAGGAGGCGCAACAGTAGTTCCTTAGTATGTAAATAAAAGCAGAGCAGCTGTGAGGTCACTCCACTTCTTGTTGTATCTCTATCATCACAGCAGTAATAGAACTTCGAAATTTAATAGTATTGCAGGCATAGATATAATGGATAATAGACACATATCACTGGTGGAGGAACCATATAAAGCTCAGTGTATTACTGATATCTTTTCTCCCATTACCAACCATCACAAAGCAATTACAAGTCTTTTTTACTATTACTACTCTTCTATTAACTATGTTCTGTGTCATCTGCTCCTATGCCAGATCTCAGATGCTCCTTTTCAACTATTACCTTTAGCATTGGTTCCTTTTTTGCCTCTGTTATAATGGTAATGGATAGACTTGCACACTTTGTTTATTTTTGTAATTTAAAAATATCAATATATACAAAGAAATGCAGTTTATCCACACACAACCACTATTTCTTGGGCATAACCTACAAAGCAATTGTTAAACTAATTATTCTTTAACAGAAATTAAATGTATCATATATAGTAACCAACTTCACTTTGGTCAGATTTCTGGTCCATCAATATAGCCTTAGGGATTTAGTCTACTATAGTTTATGACAGGATAATTAAACAACAGTGATTTCTCTCTGATGTTGATGTGTGGAAGAAGGAATACCATTAGTCCCTGTCAATCAGTTAACATTCTCATAAAAAACCAGCTGGGCCATGCATGGGGTTGGCTCGCCTCCCTCAGCCCAATTTGCGGGAAAGCTCCCCCTGTTTTAGCTTAAATTCTCTGTATTTATTTTACCACATACAATTAAGAGATCGAGTAGCCGACATTGAATGACACTTAAATGACCAAATCATCTGGCTCCCCCCCCCCCCCCTTCCCTGTTAAGGAATCCAGCGCCAAACTATGGCTAATAGTCAAACACCACTTAGTAGTATATACAAATGAGGGAGTCACTCTGGCATATTTGAGATATCTCAGAAAAACTGTCAGAAAGAATATCCCAAATCCAAGATAGTATCTCTTCAGATATTAAGATATCCATAAGTCATGTTGATTATGTGTTGGAATATCTTAGAAAAGGAAAGTGATATTCGAAAAAGAAAAGTGTTGGATATGTTGGATATTTACTATTACACATTGATATCCTTACCGATTGGGGACAAAACATCATCAACTATAAAGAATAATTGTATCCTTATCATTTATATGGGTAAATTTCACACATGAAAAGAAATTTATTTGAAAATATTTGTAAACCAGAGAATTTACATCCCAAATAAGGAATAATTGTATTTGGAAGGATGAGAACTTTCTATACTGGTAAATACTCAGTTAAATTACTTATTGTTCTCAGCCCAATTCCAATTTTTATCTCCCCGCTTTAAAGAATTTGCAAATTCTATACTGATTATATAGATTTTATTTTGATTGAATCATGATTATGAAATTAACCTATAACGGAATTTTCATTCCGAATTATTGCCATGTATTTTCTCAAGCAATTGAACCATCATCAAAAAAGAGGGCTACCATTAGGTCGTTAGATCAATGGTGGATTGTTCTCTCATTTCTTTTGTAAACAAAACCACCAGTGTCGAGGGGAGTCTGAAAACCTTCCCTACTGGAGAGAATAGACTCACTGACTGGTCATTAGCCAAATAAATTAAAACAAACAAACAACATGGAAAGTAAAACATTACATCGTCGACTTTAAGCTAAGATATCTAACATGATACGGCCTCACTACGCTTGCACATGGTCGATTCCAACAAAACAGTTACAAATGGGGAAAATGACCTTTTGAAGACTTTCTTCAAACGATCTTTCCTGCCAAGTCTGACATAAATAAGGGATGTTTCTATACAATCAAACTCTATAATCTGAACCAATAGGTACTCGCTTTTCCGTACCTACGATGTATATTCAGACATTTAGTGCTATTGGATATACTGAAAATAACACTATACTATTCATTACACAAGGCATATATATCTCCAACTATGTTCATATCTTCGATGCGCAGTGTCAGGGCTTAGAGAAACAGATATATATATGGAGGAACTTGTACTAGAATTTTCACTTCATTTCAATGACCTTTCAATACCCATTTGGAAACCGTTTCGTGAGAATAGGGGCATTGCATGTGCCAATGCGCATGTCTGTTACAGTGCATCATGGGATGGATTCTATAAAATCTGATATGTATACAAATATTTGGCAACATTTATATCGAAAATGGCTAGAATGTTTTCAACAATATCAGATCATGCACGATGGGAAAGATGGGGACTTGTGTTGTGGAAACATGCATGACACATGGGTATCGACATTAGAGAACTAATAAATATTCCATGCTGAACATGGCATGTTTTCTATAGATTTTAGACTGTACCATTAGTCCCAAAATTCCATGCGAATCAAGATTCAAAATGGCGGCTATGCAAATCCCCTATTGTGAATAGATACTGGTACTTCTAGTCCTTGCACGACAACAGGTTACGGAGTGACTTGTGGGCCACGCAAGAGACCTATCCTCTCTCAGATGACCAAACCAAGTTGATTGACGCATGGGCCATATGAAAATATATATTGACCTTATCCTCAGAATATTCAATTAGGCGACGCAGACCCTGACTATGAACCGGAGATTACATGCCAAAGTCACAAAAGCAGCATGGGAATAAATAGGTGTGATGTACACTGTAATTTACTGCATGATTAAACCGGCGTCCCTGTCTATATTAAAATCATCTATGATCAAAAGTGGTTAGGGCGTCAGTGATTTTGTTATGTCACTCCTTGTTATTTTATTGTTTACCCCCCAGGGAATTCTCTTTTGACACTGTACGCAAAACGTCAGATTTAATCACCAGAGTAAATGCTGGGACAGACAGGTGAGATCTTGGAAGGATATTATAAATGTATGCCATTTGTGTAAACCTGGTTTTGACAGTTAGAATGATCAGTAATGCATCTGCTGGGTGTTGCGTTTCAGAATGTTTATCAATGGAGACGGTTGATGGGAATTATCAATACATCTCTCCGGGAGGGCATTCGGTATGTGGATTTTATATGGTTGGTGATCCGGATCAAAATATTGAAATTATTTTTCATCAAGTCGACGTGACCTGTTCAAACGGTGGAATACTTGCGGTAAGATGTAGTGTAATATTTCTTCTTTTTTTAAAACAAAAACTCAATTAGATTTTGATAAAACTTTGAGTTGATATCTAATGAAATACATATCACATTCTGTGTAGCCACATTATGTAAATGTGTAATTATGTAAAACTGAGAAATTTGTCAACGTTACAACATTTTATTGTGTAAGTTTCATACCTCATACAACAATGGCCGGTATTGCCGTCTAAATTTAAATAACTATATGGATGAGATACCTTTAATTGTAAACTCTTTCCGCAAATGTATATAAACTAGTCATTCTTGTTATTTTTTTTACATAGATCGTCGACGGGTGGGAAGCTAATCAATTCTTTTTCCCTGGCGATTGGGATTACGCAAAGCCTTCTTCCCAACGCTATCAGACATACTGTGGAGCCAACACACCTAGAGTCTTCCGTTCCTCTCAAAATGTGGCACTAATACAAATGCGTATACCATGGAAGGGGGAAGGTTTCAAAATTTCAGTCCGGTTTATAAAGAATGAGCACCGTAAGTAGTCATCGCCATAATTAATAGAGTCGGTGGCTCTGCCAATATCACACACTCTCCTCGGACAATAACTAAGTAGATATTGGTCATGAGAGCCAATGCTAACAACCAATTGCGCTACAATTTCATCAGTTCCCTATGCCAGCGTAGAAAATAATGGATAGAGCGAACAGGTCAATGAACCCTGAGTCAGATTTTCCATGATCGCAATTATAATTATCATTTTCACTATGCTATGCTCTTTTATCAATATTAAAACAGCGGTAATACAGTGTATGAATGAAAGTATCACTTTTGAGTCATGTCGTTATTGTTAGAGTTTTGACTTCTATTTTCAGCCTGTAATGTTATTTCTATGCCAAAAACTGGAGAGTACACACTTATGAATGGTGGACGAAAAGTAAATTGTTCTTTCGCGTTGATGGCACCGCAATATATCCAGATAGAGAAAATGGACGTCGGGCGAGTTCCCAGTGATCAAGATTTCCCTGGACTACCTTTGGAGCAAAGCATAACGAATCGGGTAAATATCTGAGAAATCCACATAAAATTGCATCTATGTAATATAATTAACCATTTCAAAATGCAAAATAAATGCAACCCGATATTGCAGTTTTCATACAATAGTGAATAGTTTGTAATAGTAATACCTCTTTGTCTAATTACGCGGATATGGGTCTGTCTTAAGGGTTATAAGATAATTAGGTTACAGTTGTATTGTCTACTAACAACATGCTAAGATGAATTGGGGCTTTTATGATGGTCGAGAATGGCTGATATTGATTCCTTTCCAAGGTATTAATTGCCTCTTAGCTGGCCACCCACGCACCTTCAGTTCATTGCTTGTGCTGTGCAAAGATTTTCGAAAGCCACCGGTCGCCATAGAAATTCAGCCTCACACTATAGAAAAAGCTGACTCGGCTGAGGAATCAAACCTCTTTGTACACCGGAAATTCAAACTTAATGGTCCTTTGATTTCCCGGAGCACTTCCAGGAAAGTGAACAGAAAACCATAGAAAAATGTTTTGAAGTGTCAAAATCATTGTCCTCGTTAACTCGGACAATTCTCGCAAATTATTCCTTAAAAATAGTAACAAATGTTGCGTCTAGATTGACTCAGATATCCAAACTTTCCCTCCAGTGTGAGAATGATTAGGCAAAAAAGTATTACTTCATGTCCAGATAATTTAAGCCTTCGACCAGACTAAGGGGAAAAGTCCTAATTACGAATCAACTGTGAGATATAGTCTTCTACCAGTTTGCTTCTTGTAGACCGTGCTATAATTATCGCTTCATTTGGAGGTTGAATTGAATACCTTTGGGAAATTGCATTTTCTGTGTGAGCTTCCCGGATTTCGAAGCCACAAACCTCCTGCGCAGGCCTACGATTGCAGTCATTGTGTGCCGAAACCTCGCTGAAATTAAAAAAGAAATGACTTGGTTCCAGATGTTTCGGCGGACTCCAAAAAGAATTGGGGTGGGGCGCAATAACACATTTTGATAATTGAATTACAGTTGCATGCATTGACGTCATTGGCATTAATGTCGTTGGAATTTTTTAGAATTAATCATGTCCTTGTAACGTTGGCTCGGTAAATTGCCGACGCGATTTACAGAAAGATATTTTAAGTTTAAAATTAGATTGCATGAATAGCTTTATTATATGGTTCCAGTTCATCAGTCTGTGTGTGAACATTTTCTATAAAAGGATTGATATAATGGAAAAGTTCGATTTTCGTAGTGCTGACGTTTTTGATTTTTTAACTTTCGGTCGCCAGTAACTGAAAACTGTAATATGTTGTGTTGTATTGTCGAATTAACTACCGTATAACCTTAAATATAGTTTGAGAAATGGTGTAGAAGTTTCAGGGCCAGACCTCTATGCATGGCAAGGTCAGCCTGATATCTCGCGTTTACACGCCTACTATTGTCCAACCGTTAACTAGGCTCAAGAGAAACTGGACCTTGTGGTTTAACACAAACATGAGAATGATGAGGCATATGGCGTGGGCAACCTAACCATTGTCACCATCATTGTGCCTACAGGGTAGACGTCGATCGAGAAAATATGCATAATGATTTTTCAACTTTTCCCTATCGGCATGCATGTTCAATTAAGTTCATTAATGTAATATTACATTATTCTAATCATTTTAGTGTTCCGATGACACAGTTGAGTTTCTTGACGGCACAGGATTGGACCCCAGCTACTTATTTCGAGAGGGGCTTCTCTGTGGAACTGGGAGCATCAGCTCAAAACAAGGTGTGCATTTTGATATGTTATAGAGTATTATTTCATATCGTGTTATATATAGAACAATCCTTGAGTTTAAAAATATCATATCATAAATTATACAACGCTCATGAATCCCTAAAGCACAGTCTCACCAATTTGACGTAAAATGGCTTTTTGTAAGACCTGAACTATGAAATTAAATATATCAATTTAACAGTGTGGCACAATATAGCATGACGAAAGAAGACATAGAATTCAGTTGATGCCCTGGCTCCCTTATATCTAGGTTTGCTTTCAAATATGAACCGTAGGAAGAGGATTTCTGAATGAAATGCCACATAAATTACTTTAAGCACAGTTCAGAGCAGCTTGTGTAATGAGGGTGCTGTTGTCTAGTGTGTACTTATTTTTGTAAATGTTAGCACTCAATTTGACCTACCTTCCTGGAGTTACGTAATTCAACTGTTTATCAAAGAATGCAACTTGATGTCATACTTTCAGCCTATGGTGTCTACCTTCCCTGCCCGCAGTCCGTGGTGCGCCTTGTCTCCTCAGGACATTTCTCCAATGCCATCAAATTCCACTTCCGGCCTATGACGAAATGGGAACTTGGAATGATAGGAGAAGTCGAATGCTAAATGTCCTTCAGTAGTAAGTCTTGGTCCTTAGTCTTGTATTACTCAATTGAAAGCAATTTCTTAAACATCCAATTCATAAGTCTTTTTTGATGTACAAGTACCTTTTGCCCTCTATCAGAATCTGCACAAGTCGAAACAATGGTATTTAATAGCCCAAGGAATACCCCTGTATGTGTTAGAACTAATTTGGTACGACTGTAGGTTATAAATGTCCCCTGAACTAGGCTCAAAGTAATGACAGTACACAGTGTTACATAGCATTTGGTAAGCAGAGGATAAGATCAAAGAAGCTAGCTTAGCCAGACGTGAGACTGTCTGGGCATCCAGGTGTGATGCCAATTAATCTAGCCAAGATTCCAAAGTGTGAGCAGTCGATTTAGTGGACAAAACTTATTACAAATAATATTCAGTATCAAAGGTAATTAGTGCTGAAAATATCCTTCAGTAATTCTAAAATGATTAGAGCTGTCCTTGAGTCTTCAGATTTGGAGTATGTGGGGAATTTCGACAGAGGCATTAGCCAATATTCAGCCTCCCCACATACTTCTCAACTTCAACCTATATTCTGACTCTATTCCCTTACTAAACAGCGACGTAGGAAGCAATTTGAACATGGGGGCCAACTTTATCCCACAAAGAGAAATGGTATGATCTAGAAGAAATGCAGTGAGAAGAACTTAGGTTTGGAGATAGTTTTCCTATTAAACAAGAAGTGAGACTGTATATCATCATGAGTGGCCCAATTTCACTCTGAGTGTAACAGTAGAATTTATATTCCATATTTATATCACAACTACCCTGTTAAGGTTTTACAATTGATGAAATTTACTTCTTGGTTGTCCACTTACATCGGCCATTCCCACATGCCATGTGATGGAACACAATTTGGATATATGTGCGTTTTCTCAAAACACAATATGCAAAGTTGTCCACATGATAACAAGCTAAGTTGTGTTATGAAATAAAGATTTAGTTTTAAATGATTAGCATCATTAGAAAAACCTGTATCTAGTTTTGCCTTTGTTAGAAGCTTTGTTTGGATCCAATTTCATAAACTGGTACTGACTTGAGAAATGACCATGAGAGGAACATAGAATACATTGTGACGGCAAGATAACTTTCAACGTTTCAAATGTTAGCCATGCCAATTTATCCCCCCCCCCACACACACACACCCACCCACTCCCACAAAAAAAACTAATTTTCATATGTTGCCCACACAAATTTCCCCACTTCTATTCAAACCAGACTTGTATTCAGACTCCAGGCTTAGAACTGATGAAAGAAATACAGTACAGTGTAGTTTAGAATCAAAATAAGGTCCGAAGAAGTTCTAATTGTCTTTTAATGAAAAAACTTCCTGAATAAGTACACTTTCCACAATATTACCATTTCATACAAAGTTGTGACCTACTGTACTTCTTTTGATAATGCACAAGCCAAGATCGCCATAAACTCGCCTGTAGGAGCTAATGAATTTCCCAATGAAAATGAGGAAATAGCAGTTGTATTCTCTATACAAGTCTTCAAATTAAAAGATTATCCCAGATGGAAAAAAGCCGAGTATAGGTACAGTGGAAACGTCCACCAGGTGCATCTAAATTTTGTATCAACATCCTTTCATTGCGGACATAATATTTGCATGAGTCAGATGTACATGAGTCAATGTTTTAAATCTATGTTTTCTTTATACAGGCATACATCACAAACAATATGATCTGACGCTTGGAAAGAGAAGTAAAGGGGAAATTGTAGGAAGACAAAAAGGAGCACCGACTTTAACACATTGAAAATAATTTCCCTATGCTGGACTCAGGAACACTTGATCAATGTGAAATAATCTGTGAATGACCATTTATCTTAAGTGCAATAGTGAAATAGTTATCCGAACATGGCGTGCGCAAAAGACAAACGCCTTGATGACAAAGTGCCTCTGTTCATCCATATTCATGTGTCAGAACTTGGCCCATAGCTGTTTGATTGACTACAAACAAGACCGAGGTCGGATCATTCAATTAATAGAAATAGGGTAGAGACGACGATGAATTTGCGTCCGCAATTCTAACCCCAAAGAAGCCAATTAATATGTATTCAAAATATTAAGATGTAGGAATGCATAAGAAGAAAAGGGCATCCATGCAATAAATACATTTTATTCATGTAGCCTCATGCTGAAACTGCTCTATCGGATTCGGATTATTTCAATATACTTAGCGTGATGTCCTCCGAAAGATCAGTGCTAATGTAACGTAAATGTATACCCCATTTGGAATGATTAGTGATCATCTAGAAGTATTCATGCCCAAGGAAATAATTGTGCTTTCTTATTGCGTTCATATTTTCATAGATTGAATTGATTTATTTGCATAGGAATGCAAGCCTCGTTTATTTTTATCTACAATTTAGGGATGGCAAAATACATAGAGAAGATATTTTAGGTAAATATAAATTAGCTTTTCATTTAGAAACAGTGAACAGTTGTATGCGCTTCCCATTTCCAAAACTACAGGGGAGAAATCGAAAGGTAATAATATTCACCAAGAGATATCAGTGATGTACCTCCTTGTTCAGCCGTGTAAATATATTCCATGTGATGTTTTTAAAATATGACATTTAGAGAGAAAATCGTTGACTGCCTCAATTTATCTTTGTATATGCAATTGAGAAATCAAATACAGTCCACGGGTCTTGGAAATAAATCAGATTACTTTTATTTTCTTCCATGTAGTTCTCTAAGAGATAGAAATGTTTCGTTTATCCTCTCCGATGTATTAAATTGATACATTTTACGTTTTGCTTATAATCAACTTATAACATATCTAAACATCATGCGAGTGAATATCCATCATTTATCTGTTACCCTAAAAAGCTATATTGTTGAGGTTTTTAAAAAGGATCAGTTAGTTGGTTAGACGACTTTTGGGGATAACAAAATCCCCGTTTTCTATTTTCATTTAAAACCGATTCATAGCAACTCAAAGGCGCCGACTGATACCGTTAAAATAAAAACAAGTATCAGTAGCTGTTACCGGTAACAGTGTTTCAGATTACTGTTAACGGTTACAGTGGTGTACTGGTTTGTTGATAGTGCAACGTTATCTTATTGCGTTTCCAGGGAGGAAAGGCAGCAGATGCGTGGTTGATCTTTTCGATATATATACTGGTTGCAGTATACGGTAAACATTTTGCTTCCTATTTTGAATATTATTTTGCTGGATTTAGCCATTTGTAGAATTTTTAATGATTTCCGGATATATATAATAGAACAACTCAAACGTTTACTGATTAATGCATTGTATTAAAGAAATTTTTATCACATACAAAACAAATGCACTCACACAAAATGCCGTTTCTGGGGATCTTATTCATATCCCCTAATTCAAGGTCTTACATGAACGTGGGATATATAGGCTTACCTTCACAGCTTAATTGCATACTTAATGATTTCTTATTATGCTCGTTCATATAACCTTATATCTAATTAATGCATTAAATTATCAGAATTACTAAAATCATATTTTATCCATCCATTTTATGTCCATTGATTGGATTGGAAACAGTTTTATAAGATCAATGATACGACACGTTATTCCAGTGACATTATTTTATGGATCTAAAATCTTCTGATTGCTTATTTGATTTTGGTCATTGAACTTTGGTTATTGTTAAATATTCCATAGGCCAAATCTTTTGTAAAAAATTGTCTAATTGATGGTTTGTCTTTTAAATTGATATGATTAGATATTCACCATTTAGGTGAATGTACTACTTAACAATAACATCGATATAACAGTATCATATAAGAGGCGTCACATGTGGTGTGAGATTAATGACAGGTGAGGAGATTGTGGCTTTTGGGGAGAGTATATATACAGGTTAACTAACAAGTTGGTTGAAGAATCGTGAATATTGCACGAGTTGCATAGCAACAAGTGCAATATTCTAAGCAACTGAAACCAACCAGTTAGTTAACAAATTTATTATACATGCTTTCAATCATGAAAATAGAAAACAATTGAGTCATCAATTTGAATTTCACCGGTAATCTTAGTAAAAAAAACAGATTGATTGCCATAACAACCCCACGTAAATCACTAGTGAAATACGCACTATGCATACATCACTCTACATACGTTGTTTTCAGAGCAATGCGTGTATAATAAGGCGCTGTAAATATCACCTCAAAGTCGAATTATCGGGTAGTCATCTGTTTATCTACAGCATCTGTTAGAGAAAGCCGCACATGATACTGCCAAATAAAATTACCTCATCTACCAATTCATAGTATAGTTTATGGCAGGGTAATTATAGAGCGGGGATTTCTGTCTGATGTTGAGGTGTGGAAGAAGGCATATTCCATTAGTTCCTCTTAATCAGTTCACATCCCCATAAAAAACAGCTGGGCTCGCCTCCCTCAACCCAATTTGGGGGGGAAGTTCCTCCTGTCTTAGATTTAATCCTCTCCCCTTAAGCCAGGTCATAATAGCGGATATCAAGTAGGCGATGTTTAATGGCACTTAAAATCATAAAATGACGCATAAATGACCAAAGGGTATATGGCCTTCCCTCCCCTTCCACCTACCCCGTCCCACTTCCGTCTAAAGGAAAGGAGCGCTAAACTATAGCTACGAAGGTCTATTTGACACAAGTGGGCATTAATGATTGACGTCACCTTTCTGCTCAGAAAATTAATAGTATTCACAATGAGTGTTTTTTAGTACGTGGGCCACTTCAAGACGCCATGCAGAAAGATGACGTAGCTCAGACTGGATCCGTCAGACTTTGAAACTATTTTCCTCCGCTCTAAATGGGTTCATATCCTTTTTCCTGTGGTTGCAATTGATTACTTGCAAAGAAGTTGATCTTATAATGTTGATCATAATACTTCTGGGCTAACTGTGTCTTTAAGGTATCGGAATATATGCGTAATTAATGCTATGGGGTTGGTGCTCTATTCTCAATATCAAGGGAAAGGAAAAGGGGGACCAATGGGTACTTTTTTAATGTTTATGTCCTTTCCGCCTTCTTCAGGAACTCAAATTATTGCTTTCCCAGTTGATATCAAAGCCATTTCCATCACAATCAGGTGGACGTTTAAATATTATAGATTTTTAAGGGAACAAGAGCCAATCAAACATCACACCTACCTTAAATAGTACAAGACAATTTATTTGGCAATCTGCAGCAAGTGAATATAAAAGATCGCAAATATTATTAGGACCAGTTTTAAAAGGCGATAACCATTTGGCCTAACATGCATGAAGGGTGTTTTGTCCCCAAACTATCAGGATGAAAATGTCTCATAGTAAATATCCAACATATCCAACATTTTTCTTTTTCAAATATCATTTTCCTTTTCTAAGATATTCCAACACATAATCAACATGACTTATGGATATCCTAATATCCGAAGAGATACTTTCTTTTCTTCTCTCACAGAGATATCAACATAGCCATCTTTCTTATGCCAGAGTCAGTTGCTCATTTTCATATACTACTAGGTGGTGTCTGAATAGAGTCCCTTGTATATATATTTATTTGTATCCCTTATAGACCAGAAATCCAACCAAAGTAAAGTTGGTTATTATAATGATACATTTCATTTCTGTTATTTAAGAATAATTAGTTTAATAATTGTCTTGTGGTAATGCCCAAGAAATAGTGGTTGTGTATGGATAAATTGCATTTATTTGTACATATTGATATTATTTAGATTATAAAAATAATCAAGGTGTGCAAGTCTCTATCCATAACACTTAGGAAAGGAGCAAAAAAAAGAAATCCTCACTGTCAGATTTTAAAAAGACCAACTGTGATGCGTCATAGCAGCAGATGACACAGGTCATAGGTAAACGGGGAGTGGTAATAGTAAAAAGACTTCTTGTAATGGGAGAAAAGATCTCAGTAATGACAAAATAGTCGTTGCCATGAAACTATTTGTTCCAGGAATAAGAATATCTGGTTGATAATAGGAAAAGGTGTCTTAGTAATGTATTTTGGCTAAGCGTAATATGTGCAAAAAAAGAGGAAAAGTCTGTAATATTACATATATCATACAGATGACGACTCTGGGACACAACAAATGGTAATCGAATAAAACTATAGCCGCCCCTTCAAAATAAATGTTACCTCTGCAACTGGGCTGATATCTTATGGATTGCTATGCTTAAGCACCGAAAATATACTCTCGTTGGCATAAGTAATATTGTCTATCCCGTATATATATCTGTTTTATTTATGTCAAATAGTTTCTAGAAATAGCTACACTGAAGATAAACTCTGCTATAAGTGGATGTTTTCTGATGTATTAGAAGCAATGACCTGAAATGGTTTGCACATATTTAGGATGGTGCTGTTGCATCCAAACATTACCCGTGACTGGGACAAATAGATGCACCCATCCCCCAGCAGTAGTAAATTTGATTGATAAAATACTCTTGGGAAATTCTTTAAATACACGCACCCTCACACTTCGTGGAATTGAATGAACGATATTTATTTGTATCCCTCAACACCTTTCCTAATTGGTTCGCCTCGATAACGCAATGTAGACTTAGGGGGTGTTTAAAATCTCACTATGCATGGATCGATAGCAATGCACTGGCAATAACGCCCACGCAAAATATTGTATATTAGGACGCCATTACTGGAATGTGCCATTCAAGCTTTTAACTCCTTAAATCTAAATTGAATAAGTACTCAGGAGACCTCAGTTTTCTTCGTTTCCAAGCTTTTATATTATTCCGTGCATCTCATCTAATTTATAATCGTTAGAAAATGGCACTATGTAAGTATCAATTTATTGTAAACTGTCATTGATGTATAGTATACTGACGTTATTTACTGTAACAAATGTTTCCAGCAGCAGGAATTATAAAAGGAATGAATATAGAAATAAGTCTAGTTGGCCTAGAACTTAGAACCTCAATGCTTTTAAGTTCGTACCCAGTATCAACCGCGTGCGTCATCATATCCCACCCTATGTAACACAAGCAGGCACCTCCTCTCAAAAACAATCAATATAGTTGACCAATTACTTCCCAACATCAGGCTAGATATCAAGAAAATGGACTTTTGGACTGTAGATATAGGCCATAACCAATAACGCTATTTATGATTACAAATTCCATATATGCAATTATGGATAGATTTGGTGAATTTCAAAGACTGTGTCTCAAAATTGGCACCAAAAGAGGCCGTCATTGGTGCAGAGAGCCGGAGATGATAATAGAATGAAATTGAGTGAGGCAGCTTTGGGAAATTAAAGTTTTATTTATTGATTTGTTTATATAATATATGAGTAGGTAAAAACGTATAAAATTGGTGTGTAAATTTATATAAAATTGGTTGATTTGATATAAATTGATGAGAAATGAATAAAATGATTATTTTAAGAGTTAATTAGTTAGTAGGAACGAAGAGATGAGAAAAAAGGTGAGTGGTGGGAGGCGTCTCGCCTCAATGCACAGTCATTGCCTAATGCAATTAACTCGAACATTTTTTAAAGATGCGGCCATTAATTATAAATGGCCGTGACTTAAAAAAACATACTATGATATATTAAAGCTGCATTCTTAAGTAGCTATTACGACAAGTAAGATGTAATCATATTTACTCACATTATCAATTACAGGACTGTATTTATCCTTGTTCTGCTGCTGTTACATAGTAATACAAGGATTTGAAGTGAAATCGGCTGAGAGAAAACTCGATAATAAATGTGATCATCGCAGGAAAGGATTCCGCTAGGTTCTGCAAAAACAAATGAGAACGTTTAGAGGCCCTGTGGCAAAACAACTGGACACATTTTTGATCAAATGAATTTTAGATGGATTGGAAAAGAATGGAACAAAAAGATATTTACTTTTTTACCGACGGTAGCTGAGAGTGCAGCTTTGATATGAAGGGTAAAACTAGTGCAATCGTTGAATTGGCATTTTGGTATAGTGTGGATTGATACTTCATCTTAGGCTTCAAGCGCAGTAAGCCCATGCAGGATGGCCTGGTTTATCGGGGAGATTTTCTTCGTTTATGAGCAAATTCTAATTCAGTGCCACGTTCAATGACAATTCAATTGACGTTCAATGTCGTCCCCCACCAGATGGAATTGACGTTCAATGTCGTCCCCCACCAGATGGAAAGAAAATAATATACGTGGGCGGTGAGAGGGACGCACTGGGAGGTCCCGTTACTTGGTGTCATTATATGTCCATATTTCAATATATATCATGTCCACTCCATGAGATTGTCAATTAGATTAATATGTTTAGGACATGTTATTGATATTCTTCAGTCAGATGAGTGGCTGTAGATGAATGTGTAGTGAAAATCCTTGTGGGTCGAAATTTAATCAGAATATATAAATGGTCCTCAACGAGAGGTTCAGGGGTCAATATTGCTTGTGCAGACTAATCATAAACATCAAATCGGGGAGAGGTTTTCTAATGTCTCTGATATGATAATCTTGAACAGCAATGAAACAGCAACTTATTAAATGAAGAAATTATGGTGAATTATTGATGCTACCAATGCTTCGTCTATACCAAAACACCAAGTCTTTGTCTAGCTGTAATAGCTTAGAATCGACAAACTGACATAGCCATTTCTTTTTTTATATTCATTTAGGGCCAATACTTATGATCGACAAACGACATAGACCCTTGACACAAATCGACATGGGATTCTGGGGACAAGTGACAAATGCTTATCATCAGCGCGGCAAATCGACATTATAGGCATTTTACACCTAACGTTTATAAAATGGATGTAAATAAGAGAGATGATTGCAATAAACTGTTCCCTGTGCTTCTGTAATGCTTTCGTCTATAAATATCAGTTCAATCAACAATGATCCATTGACTTTCAACTTAGTGACTAATGACAAGGGAAATATCTTAGTTACAAATGACAAACACCCTTTCTTAGAGTGACAAATGGACACAGGATCCCCCCCCCCCCCTTCCACCCGATGTAGGAGCCCTAGCTTTGTCTACCATAGTAGAAGCAATGAGATTCACAGTATGCAAGCATGTGTCAGCCGCAGGCTTGGTCAGCATCCAAACTGCATTAATTAGTCAGTACTCAACATGTATCAAATCTGAGTTGTTTTATGAGAAATGTGTCTTAGCAATATTATAACATTAATTTTAATGTTTTAAAGTTCGATCTAGAAATAAAATCATGCATCACTAAATTGATATAGGAATACATTTTAAATTCCAAAATATTTAAAGGTGAGAGAGGACCTGAAATGCGCGATAACTTTAACATCATGCTTACGTATCTATCAAGACCAGTATAGCGGTCGACACTACGGCTACAAATTAACCAGGATTATTCATGACAAAGTACCAAATCTTGTACTTATTTTTTATTTGAGCCACTCTGTAATTTACCTAATTTGGAAAGCACGCCCACAGAAGTCACGTTATTTATAACAACATAAATGCTGTAATAGGGAGATTTAGCAACCACAACGCACCAACACAACACTAACGCATCCACTAACTATTTATACATTACTACCGTTGTCGGGACATCTCGAGAGTCGCTAGGCTGAGGGCATCTGCAGGCCTCTCGAGATGATGGTATCTTAGCACCGCGCGTAATGGATCTATCCATCTACTTAGGTCAATGGGCATGTGAAATGGTGGAAATAAAAAGACTCAAACATTTGCATGACATTGATAGTTGCATACACATATATAACGCATACATAGGCCTACATTGAAATATTAGGAAACTTTCTTTGCCCAATATGTCTCCTTCGCATAATAAATCCTCTACCAACCCCAGCTGCCTTTCCATCTAGCTCTTAACCAAGCCTTTTCCATTCATATCCAAAGAATAGATTCAGAAAATATCATTACAATCTGTATTCTTCTCAATTAAGCTAAGTTGACCATTTTATTCCCGCCATTTAATTCATAAATACCCCTCAATAAACAAACCTACAACGTATTCCTCCGTCCCTGTCCTTATTCTGGTCTGGGCTAAATCCATACCTTGAGATTAATTCATAAATAACTACTTTTAGAGGCTGGAAAAGAGTCGAGCATCTGTGAGAAAACACAGGTATATATCCCAAGTTCCAGGATGTCCAGAAATGTCCCAACTTGCAGAGCTAAAAGATCGCGCAAATTCATGTTCCCCTTCAGTGACAGTTCCAATGTGTGTTTATAATCGATGTACCATTAGTTTATATCGGAGGACAATATAGAGGATTCCTTAGTCAACATGTCCTACTGCAGTGACTCATCCATGTCATGCACAACAATAATCTACATGGATCCATATAATAACCATAACGTCTTTAATAAAGTGATAACTACACATATTATTTGATACACTGAATCAGTTTTAACCCCCAATTAAAAAACAATTATTAAAAGATTCAAGTTGGCTTTGATGGCATGAAATCTATAAAAAGCAGACCATATTTGCAAAGCTGTTCTAAATGTTATGCCTAATCTTTGAGAAATAGTATAATGCATATTTTGTAGAACAACACGTGAAATGTATTGGCCGGTTGACTGGATGTGTATACAGACTCAATGCCCCACACCTATAATACAAGTGAAAGCTAGTGAAATTACCCGAAATAAGTGATTCTTGTCGTTAGACTGTCGACTGAATTGAGAGGATGATAATGCTATTTCCGGTATTTCTTTATTCCTGTGACTTGTGAGGATGGAATGGAAATGATTCCATTGCCAATCGCGGCGGTCGCTATACTATACTATTATTTTTGAAGCACCATTTGACAATGCGATTCTATCTAGAAGCAACACTTGTCTGTGGGGACATGAAATTGTCATCAAGAATCATTTCAGTTCGTCATTTCGAGTTTATCCCCGCTCACAAGAGAAAAAACTAGTAGGCCTAGTCACGTTTAGTACTATAACCGACCAGAACCGGGTGATCGAATATTTTCGGAAATTAATAACCTGATACCTAATAGGCTACTTTCGGAAATTACCTATAATGTGATTATCTCAACACAGATTGTCGACACAGCGACTACGACTCCCTACGGGATACGTACGTACCTATTTTTAGAATATTACATTTAAAGAAAAATACGATATCCTGCACCATGGATAACTGTATGACAACTTGTATGCCAACTTAAAGGGAAAGGACTCAGTAATTACCAAAATACTGTATAGAACCCGATTTATATAGAGGTTATATTGTCTATAAATCATTATATTATTTTATTTTAAAGGCAAACGCGACTATTCACTGCCACGCCACCCCTGCTGTATATATGCTATAAATAAGGGCATTTTATGTACTATCCCTTTAGTATTGGATTCTATGGAGAAATGCTGCTTTTTTCACATTTTAGAGGATAAAACAGAAAATGAACGGCAACTCCTAATGTCCCAAAGTCTTCTACACATTATAGTGCAGGTTATATTCTACTCTTGTAAAGGAAAAGAAATATATATCATCATGTTAAAAAAAATTGTAGCTGTCTGAAATAGACATGTTTAGGAAACAAAGCTAATTGTGGGCACTCTCAGTTGTACCCATTTAGTATGCGAGTCTATGTGGAAATGCTAGATTATCCTTTGACGTTTTGGGGAATAAAACAAAAATGGCAACTCCTAATATCCGAAAATTGTCTACATATAGTGCAGGTTATATTCTACACATATGAAAGAAAAGAATACATATCATCACTTTAAGAAAATAATTGTAGCTGTCTGAAATAGACATGTTTAGGAAATATAGAACACTTGGAAAGCAGCAGATTGTTGGGTTCTTGCATGGCTATGTTTCAAAGTCAAATAATTCAGGAACGAGCACCATGTGACGGAGGGGAGATGTATTTTAACAGGTAGTGGGGAAGTGGAGGAAGAAAAGGGGAGGGAGAGCAAGGGGGTGTAATCGGTAGTCAGGAGGGGAAAGGGAAGGAAAGCGGTAACATTAGTATATTATTCTCGCCAACCAAAGTATGTGAGCTTTCTGATTAAATATAATCTGCCAAGTTCCTATTAGTAACCTTTGAGGAATTTTAATGATAAGATTAAATTATCTACTGTATTTAGAATCAAGAGACAAGATATCTACAGGTGTGTCTGTATGGGGGGTTGCAAGTTTTTTTCCATGACACCCTCCTGTATCTGTCTCTCGCTCCTATCCCTCTCCTCTCCTCAATCTTTCCCTCTCCCCTGTCCCCTCAATCGTACTCTCTCCCCTCTCCTTTATCATTTTCTTTCTCTCTCTCCCTCCCTCTCTCCTTTATTTCTTATTTCCTAAAATTAAATTCTTTTTAAAAATAGTCTTAAATCCTCATTATTTCTGTTTCCAAATAGATTCCTAGTGCTACATTAAAAAAGTAATCAATATATCGTTCCATTTATTCCGAGGATATACCCAGAAAAATAGGTGGAGGGGAGAGAGAAAAGGGGAGAGGGAAAAGAGAGAAGGGAAATTACAGACCTAACCTGCTCTATTCCAAATACCGATGGCACTTGTTTGGCTTCAAAATCGGCCGTTTCTCTTCCAGCGAGCTATCCCAGGGGGCCTTGTTAGCTCTTGTTAGGCTTGCACTTGTTAATTGCATAAGTTTCTGACATTTCCGATTTGCTGCCTCTCAAATTAGCATTGACAAAACATCTCTTCTTTTGTTCACCATTGTACATGGAAATGAAACTTTCACATTGGCATTTATTTAACATGAATAAAATGGTTCCGTCATATTTTCATTGACAATGTTCCTAGTTAACCTGTTTTAACAAACTGGTCAATATTGCTTCTCTACCCCCAACCAATCACAGGCAAGTCGTCAATCAATTATTAGTGACTGTTATATGGGGTCAAAAAGGCCCAAACATATTCTAATCCATAATAATGTACTGCACTAATCAATAAATATGTAGTTAATTAAGCCCTTGGTTTGCTTAATATAACAATATTAACCTTCACATCCAAATTACAAGGTTTTCTCCATCTCCTGCATCTCCTACAAGTTTCTCCATCGCCTGCATTTACTGAGCTTACAATTCAAGAATGGAAAATTCCTTGGAAAATCCATGTAAAAGACAATTATTGATATACATTATTGATATATATTTCAGCTCATGTTTGCCACAGTCTAATCATAATTTAATAATTATTCCATAATAATGTAAAGCACTAATCAATGAATAATTTCTAGGTATAATTTTCTCAATTGAAAATGTATAAGAAGAAGTGAATAAGAAATCTTTTCAGCTGAATGTCTTCATCACAGCAAAATAAAACCAACTAAAGTATTATTATAAGTACAATTCTATGATAATGTACAGCACAAAAATAGGCCTCGTCCTCCTGGTTACTCATACTCGGCACAAACAAAAGTAAAAATATATCACAAGAACTTCAGAACCAGTAAAATAATAATCACCATGACAGAAGATCAACAACTTGTTAACAATACCTCTCAAAAAATACCTTCTCCTAATAAATTAAAATGACCAGATCCCAGGTCAAACATTTATTGTACGATTTGAACAAAGAATAAATAACATACATATGTATGGTGTATGACAGACGTGTTTCAGTACTTAATCTGGTCTTCGTGGCAGATAGAGAAAAATCATAATAAACAGAGTCAAGATATGAATAGTTTGGAACTGCTTTGCCACTCCCCAGCTTTATCAAATTAGGGAATGTTAGCAGTTATACATCACCAGGTTAGATATGGATTGAGTGAATATAGTTCTTAGCATAATGAGGGTAGATAAGAGAATTAGTACAAGTGCGTTTACACTAATACAGTCATTTAGAGGTGCTAACTCTGTGCTAGCATCTATCCAAATGTTTACTTTGTTACCATAAATATAGTCATCTAACACAATCACAACGATGATTTTTTTCTAATGATTCATTTTTTCCCCAAGCCTATAGTTGGTTGGGTTGGCACCACCTACTGGAACAGGCCAGTGATGCTGTTTCATCCCGACTCTAGCAGTGATGTCCTCAGTTACCGCGCGGTAGTGTTGGCATGGCCTGATGCACAAACGTTGCTCAAAACAGAAGACTTGCCACTGCATCATAATAATTTCAGATGCTTTGTGTATTTTATACCCTAATTACCCTAGGCCTCACACCTTAACTACCCACGCGTACATGTATATATGCACCTTGCCACCCACCCCCACTCCCCCATAACACCTAAGTACACATCAATGCTATGGCACAGACCCCTCATTAACCCCCTCCCACTACCCACCCACCCATACAGGAACTCAGATTATATACCCCAAAATATATCCTAAAAGGATGAGTATAAAACCCTCTATAACACTAGGCAAAAAAAAATATAGGTGTGTTTCCGATTTATTTGGCTGAAAACTAGGTAGGGGGTGGTAACTTCCTTTTTTTTCTTTTTTCTTTTTAGGAAACCACCTCCCAGGTATGGTCAACATTTTTTTAGGTAAGGGCAGGTTTTTCTAGGTAGGGCGGTGGGGGGTAAATCGAAACACACCTATTTTTTGGGGGCCCTACTATTAGCCCCCTCCCACCGCACATAAATGACGACTGCCTGTGCCCCACTAGGGTCTAACTCCTGGATCCGCCCCTGGGTTTGAAGTCACACCTAATTAATACCATGGTGGGTGGGTGGGGGGCTGAAGGGGGCCTCAAAGGTAGTCAAGTATAACGTCATGCTAGGAGGGGGCGGGGCATCAAACGTGACAAAGTGTGACAAGAGGTGAGGGGGGTCAAAAATGGCAAATTAAATATAGACTAGAGTGACGTTATTTATGGACGGCCCCTTAATTTATTTTTTTTATTACAAACAAAGGCCATACATTTAATCATAATAATAAAGACGCATGTCGACGTGGCCAATGTTTTCGTGCGTTAAGGCCTTGATATTTTTTTTGTTTTTGCGACATCGTTTTATTCCTTACACATACACATATTTAAGCAAAGTACATCTAGGATAAAAAAAACCTTTGGAAACATCTTCTTGCTGAAAAGCTTTACCATAAGAGACTGCGAAGGGTTCACCTTTTTAATTTCTCTATGCACTCTGAGATGTCCTCCATTAAACAATTCCACTTTTTTTCCCCCTCCTTTTTTCGCTTCTTCCTATATTTATTATTACCAAGGTTGCTCTCATTTTTAACTCGCGCATTATCGGCAGCATGTTCATTTCACCGCTATTAAATAGCTTCTGTCTATGTATATATATGCCTTAACTTGGAGGAAGAGCCAATTTATCACCTTAGTTTGGGGGTTTATTTCCTCAATACCAAAAAGGATTTCTCTAACCGAAGGAGTTATTCTATTCCTTTTTTTACTTATTGTTCTCTCTCCGTTTTTCTTTACATTGATATAATCTATTTCCTAAATCCACTCCAGGATTGAAATCCATATTCTTCTTGTTTTTAGACAATTAACAAAGAAGTGGCTTAGTGTATCTACCTCAGGGCAGCTGTTACACCTCGGATTATCCCTTACATCAATTTCTTTCAACAACTTATTCGTGGTAATGGCCCCATGCAATATCTTAAACTGTAATACCTGTAGCCGCGTTTCGGCTGTACATCTATATGGTATCGTAAAGATTTTATCCTTGATGTCCTGATATTGATAATCAGATATTTGAAGCAGATTTTTACACTTTAGGAATTTTTCCCAATTGGGTTTCCTTTTTTCGATCAACAACTGAAATATTATCTTAGAGGGGCATCCCAACAACTTTAACATTTTGCCTCCTATTTGGAAGTCAATGGAACCATCACATTGATGTGGGCTCTCAGTTTTTAATCTGGTTTTCCATTCCTTTGGAATAGCATTTCTTACTGCTTTGAGTTCATAAGATGAAGGTACAAAATCAAATGCGTCAGTAATATCTCTACTCGACATGAGTGATCCATCCTCGTTGACAATATCTCCAACCACTATTATTCCCTGATCTATCCAGTGTTGCCATCTTATCATTTACCTGTTTTATCACCGTTTGGTAAGGCCTTGATATTAATTCTTTCCTCTTTGGTTACCATATCTTTTCCAACGAGGGAAATATATCTGAATTATTCAAGGCTTAGGCGGGCTAGATAACATTGGTCCATTGGTGCTTGGGGCGGGTGGGTGGGGGCGCAATCGCATGCATAGCTATAGTTCTTAACTGGACACGGGTGGAGGTGAGGGGAGGGAGGACCAGCTAGCACCACTCCTTTAGGTAATGAGGCCCGCCATTCTGATACATACTGTTATACATGACCGCCATTACAGCCATTACAATGTTCTGCATCATCGCCATCAGGCCTGTAATGTCATTCATGATGATAAGACAAGGGGTGCTGTCCCCCAAATCTGAGTTCCTCCATCCTATCCCAGCTGTTGTTTTCATGAGGAGGTGACAGATTTCGAGAGGTTTGATGGAATTCCGTCTTCCACCCATCCCCATCAAAGAAATGTCCCCGCAGTACGGGTATCATGTTACCAACTATATGCATGCGGCACCACTGGGTAACTCGCGCGAACATTCCATCACTGCAAAGTCGAAGTAACGATCGGGACCGATCCCAACGCCTCTGCCAACTGTGAACGCTGGGGTCTGACACTGACTGCACCGTGTGATCGGGTATGATCCATAGCCATGTGATGCCTAGCACCGAACTGCCTTTTACTTTACCCAAACATCCTACGTTCGCTGAAACGGAACGAATTGTTAGCAGGATCCACTTGCACAGAGATCCAGTTAGTATTTTGTATGGAACGCTGTCACGACGCCCTATTTATTTTCGTCGTAGATCCCTCCTATTTTACTTAATTTTGGGCTTCAAAGTAGGAAACCATGCCCCACATTAATGACTCACAGTCTGGCAAGCCTTTCAAGCAACGCAAAACGTTTGGTATGTAGTTTACTTCTCATTATTATTAAGAATTTCTGACTTCGTAGTTGACCACTGGATCGTACCCTACGTTATGTCGGACACAATCACATTGGGCATATAGCCATAGCTCAAAAGGCGTAGGCCTATTAGGTATCTATTCGTCAGTCAAATATAAATAACATGGCATGAGGGTATACTGAATGGCCCACAACTATTTGAGGATTGATTATTCTCAGGTGTCACTTCCATGGGCTAATGACAATAATAAGGTCGCTAACCTCAGAGGATCTAGTCTGACAAAGTCAGCTGCATAGTCATAGACATAGTTGTTATTGATTCACTGTCATTCAATAGGCCTATATACGGATCACTTTCATTCGGTGTCAAAAGCGGGACATTTTGTACTGGCATGTTCATTTAGGGCGACCTCACTTGCCTCACTTCAATGAGCTTATTACGTTGGGAAGGATATGGATATTCTGCCTAGGGAAAACCTACCTAAATTAAATTCTCATTGTATGCCATGGCAAATTAATCATAAGAACCAGAGCCTATAATAATTATATAGGCCTACTGGGAAACTGGGAACTAAAAATGCTAAAATCTTAGATTCGAATTCAACACTATAAAAACTATACAACTTACTAGCCCTGGACTTATCTTTATCTAATCTATTAACATAATTAAGGAATTAAGGCCTGTACATCTGACCTCACCTTGTTGACCAAGTAGTTAGTTCATCCCAGTTCACCAGTCGATTTATCTTCTGGCATAGTTTTCCTGGCTGTCTACGCTTTTCCAGCAATAAACAATAATATACAATACACAATAAATATAATACAATTCTTAAAAATATGCTATTTAGACTGTTAGGCTGAGTTTTATATATTCATAAATATTTATTGTCATGATATATATAATTATTGGATAACTAGGGTAGCGAGGAGCATTCATAGCCTACACCATATCATAGGATATATTGCCTTAATAATATTCTATTAGAAAAACCGCTATGGCATTTATTTTTTATACAATACCATTATACGAGTAATTGAATTGTTAGAAGTATGCTAATTACTGAGTAATGATGAATTGATTATCGTACGAGAACACATATTTATACGGTATATCTTACAAATTAAAAAAAAATGTACAAGCTAGCTAAAAGCTTTGTCTGCCCATAGACGTACACCTACTTTTATATTATATGACGTCTTCTCGAAAGTCAATAGATTTTTAAAATGTCTTTTGTCATATGGCCTACTGGGAAAATTGACCTAGGCTGTTGTAGAACTTGATTCATTCCAAATTGAACCTTTATCCAGAATGGCATAACCATTTGATTTCATCCCTTACTTATAAATTCGAATAATATTATCGTATAGTATCAGACAGGTTAAGTAAATTCATTTACACCCTTTATCTTAAGAGTTAATCATTAGTTAAATTTACTCTAAACAGTTTTCCTATGACAACCTCTTATGCATAATAGCCTGCATTATATTTTCTTATGTTATAGCTGTAATATATTTAGATTTATATTTTTAGAAACGTCTTATATCTGGGTCAAGTTTTTAGAAAATGTACAATTCAACTTCACCAATCCTCTCAAATAACCCACATTTCAGACAAAAATAAAGTTAAAAATACAGTTCAACCTAACCAAACAGTTATACTCGAATTTACCTAGTATTGACCAAATTGCAGCCTAATTTAGCAGAACTTACTAAATGTGTACAGCTGCCAATTGTACATTTTCCGAAAATCTGACCCACCTATGAGCTTAAAATATTTGAGAGTATTAGAGATTTGACATTCACAAATATGTCCTTCTTAATCTTGTTTTATATTGGCTTTCCTTAGCGTTAGAAAGAGCCTATTCATATAAGCGATAACTAGAAATTATGCCTTACAAATTATGCCTTACATTTACCAACCTTTCCCTCATGTTTGTGATCTTAACATCCCTCTTATATTTATAGTCTGGCAAATTTGTCTTAGTGCACTGCAAAAGGAGACACTCTTCATAATTTATGTTTTCGATAAAGGTAAAATTATAAAAGATCTAAGGTTCGATCAAGTTTAGTCTGACCCTTGAAAGAATAATCAGACCAAAATATAAACCGAATAGAATTTTCCCTGTTAACGGACGCCTAGATCCCTCGTGTGGCTTAACGATTTTCTGTCGCTTGAACAACAAATTTTGGCGGGTCTTTTGTCACTGGAACCGAAATCCTTTTTGATAGACGGGTTCGGCCTTATAAGGAAAAGAAATTGGAAGAACCTCCTGTTAAGATCACACACACAAGAACTTCGCTCATTGACGGGGAAAGTCAAGATTGTTTGGAATGTTCCATGTGATGATGATGATGATTCAATGGTCCATGTGGACTCACAACTCCGTACCTCGTTCCTGACCTTTCAGAATCCAATCCGATGAAGTCACAAAATAGGACCACTTCGGAATGTACAACCAATACGAATGACCACCCACCCATAGACACCGTCGGAATAAAAACAGAAGACATGAGTGATACTTATGATGAGATAGGCAGTCTACCGTATACAGTGGCTCCTCAAGTGGGAATAGAAGATAACTCTGGAATGACACCTGCTGCATGCTTTACATACATTAATGAACAATACACAGAGAATCCCACACCGTCTGGCAGTGGATATCAAGATTGTGATCAATTCAATTACCCACACATTTCGTCGGAGAGAGGTCCGGGGTGCTCAAGGACTATTGATGAATATAGATGGAGCAAACCAATGGAGGAGAATTTAATTTGCATGTGGGAACAGGCCCGCTTTTTGTACGATCACGAGAGTGAAGACTTCTCTAATCCTGTAAAGAAATCGGAGGCTATTTCTCAGTTTGCTACAGCATTGGGAGTTCCAGGTATGACATTTTCGTCTGCTGTTATTGTAAAAACGCTCGTAAATGATTGAGAATAATTCTGGAGGATCCAATTTATTTAATTAACATCAGGATTTCGTGATACGAATTAATATCTTTTCATAATCTAACAATATATTACTGTTTCAGCTTATGAGGTAGAAAAGAAAATGATAAGTCTGCGAACATCATTTGGACGCATGGTAAATGAAGTGGACGTAAATGTGCTGACTGCGAGACGACTATTAATATTCACAAGGCTTCAGTTCTTGAAAGCACATATTAAACGCCGCAACAGAAGATCTGGGATCACCCGAACAAAGGTGAGTTGTTGTGATCACTCGTTTATTCCACGATTTCTTTAAAATGGCATGTTTAGTTTCCAGTCGCTCTTTTCCATGTTGCTTTTTTAGATATTTAATTTTCAGTTAACTAATATACAACAAAATGAATGAATGTGTTAAATTCATAGAATGACAGGCTTATAAATATTTGTATTTGGGACTGTTCATTTTTAACCACTCGGGGGGGGGGATAGGAGAATTTTCAGCGAGGGCATCTTTTTTGTGCAGACTCTGAAGGGGGTGGGAGGCCATCTTTTTTTGCACCGACTCTGAAGGGGGGGGGGCACCTTTTTTCGCGCAGACTCCCCTTCCTCTCCCTTCCCCCCTCCCCTGTCACGAGTGGTTAATTATGAACAGTCCCTAATTGCTCCTGAATTTAATGTATGTTTACCCTACTTACTAATTGCAGACGAACAGTGTTGACAAGCTTTATGAAGAAGTTGAAGAACAAAATGAGGCCAAAGCTCGGACCTTGTTACCTTCTGATGACTCCATGTCAACAAATGACATGTCGCTTCCGCCATCACCAAAAAATACGCAGGTGAGTTTGATTATATTATAATATTTTAAAAAAAACAATTGATAAGATACGTAAGATAAATAGTACCTTATCGACTGAGAGGTGCCTCGACTGAGAGGTGCCTTTTGAATCTTAAAAAAAGTAGGAACCTATAAGTAAACATTGGAACGTATTAATATAAGATAAGATAAGAAGTTTTTTATTTGTCATCTTCGAGGAGTAAAAAAAGGAGTACAGTCGAGTATTGGGTAAGAAAAAAGACAAATAGGTCGACATACCATTATGATACAACGAGGTACCATTTCTTCCGGCTGTTACCAGAATTTGGAAAACTAGTGGAAACAAACTAAATAACTAACTGACTTAGGAATGAAATGACTAAGAAAAGGGTAGAGAAATACTTAATTAATAAAATTAATTAAACAATCCAAAAAGTACTCAGTCGAGCAGTACAGCGCGACTTTACATTTTATACAGGCAAGATAAGAGTTATGTCCAGGACAATCATACTATACTTGTATGAATCAAACGCAGAGTTTACATATGTTTCTATGAGAAGAGGACATATGGTACATGATAATCGATATATTCCAGGATAAAAAAGCAATAAGATAGGATATAATAGAATAATATAGAATAACAATAGTAATATATGGTGTAATAAAGTACATTATTACCAGACGTTATTTTGAGTGTACATAAGAGCTTGTGAGGCTTGACTTACGTGGGTTCACATTCAGGCTTTATTACCCTTATTCTAGGGTAATCGAACAAATAACATGAATAATTATATATTAATGTGAATGATAAAAGGGTAGTAAATGAAATCCGTATCCTAGATAGGCCTCACCTGGGCTTGTATCATTGATTTGACACCTTTTCGAAATTCTTTTTTAAGTTCCAGATTTTGTAGATCTGCCTTATTGTCACGCTCCAAATTTATTACATAACATTACAACTTTATTATTATTAATTTCTATATTATATAAATATAGTAGTATAAATATTTATGCAGTTATAGTTGTTTTGAGGTGGGTTTTTTATGTAGATAAAGTGTTCAATTCTTCTGCTTGAGTGTAGAGAGAATGATTCAATGTGGACTAAGCTCTATTCGGTCATCGTAATTAATTGATAAGAAACGTTCTACCTGAATATCATCTAATCATACTATGCAAATTACTTCGTTTCAGACTGACAGTCCATATTCATTGAGACCTTGTATTGTGAGCATGTGTGATATCAATAAAGAACACAAAACCAATTCTTTTGAAGAAAGAAAAAGACCAATCCCACCAGAGGAAAATTGCTCTCAACAACAACAAAAGAGACAGAAAAATGAACCAAGTCCATCTAGTTCCGGGGAATACATTTCCGACAAATTATTAAACTATTTCAATACTCTTACTACGTCTTTCCGTGATGCTATGCGAGACCAGGACAAAGACGGTAGGAAACCTAATTCCCAGAGATCTGTCAACCAGATATGGAGTGAATATATGTGTCACCAACTTGGGGAACTGACCCAAGATGACCAGGAGCATATCCGGCAGGCGATGGACATAGCAATAAGCAAAATTCGGAAAGGTAAACCAACCAAAATTCCGAATTTTCAACATACAATCAATTTTTAGTGGATTGCTTGATTTGGGTTTCTGTAGTTAACGATCTATGAGATGGACTGAACTTAAATTAATAATTGATTATATTTAATTAATTAATTAATTAATTATGGAATAGTCCACCGTGTCAATTGTCTGAATAATGTAGCCGTAAATCATATGGATATTAAATTAAATGTGTATCGTCTCTATAATTAAATTTACATTTATATTGTATTTGCAGGGAAAATGAATTCCAAAGATTTCTTCGAGAAGGTCGTGTTTTGGGAAAAGTCTTCGCATGAATCCCAGAGTAATAGTGGTCAACCATCGGAACCACAGTAGTAGACTACAATTCAGTCATTATGAAACTGCCACTTCCCGAGTCCAGTTTTGTGTTAATAAGTGCACAGAGAAACTACATTATTTTTCCCGGACGCAATTCAAAATACACCTCTCGAGTTTGACTTTATAATACTATTGTTGTTCTTGTGACATGTAAGGGGAACATTCCAGACCATGATATGTTGCTATTGAATAGTGATGTAGAATCTACTCTTATTTCCTCGCACTGAATCCGTTATTAATCTTTAATCTGTATGTATAGCTCTGGTGTTTGTTAACCACGAGGAGAATGGTTGCAGCAATGTATTGCAATATTTATTGAATTGGTCATCATCTCATCCATCATCATCTCCCATCATTACTATCAAGGAATAAATGAGCGAAACTTCATTTTGCACTCATTGATGGGTATTAGTGCTTTGCTGAGATTCAGGGTTCACTGACCTATAGTAGTAAAGGTGTTATACTTGTATTACTCCTAGCAGCAAAAACTGTTAAATGTCAATCTCCAGTTGTATTATAAGCCAGAGAATAGGAATGGAAGAGGGTGTTAATGTGTAAGAAATCGCACATTAATTTAATCAATCGGTATCAGTAGTTTTTTTGGGGGGTCTTTTTGTATTTATTTTTATCAGTAGTTACTGTGGAAAAAGAGGTTCGAGAAGTTCCATTCGTCTAACGGTCACAGGTTCATGCCCCAGTCTTGATCTAAGTAATGCGATTTATATCTTTTAGACTACCTAGGTCGTTGAACCTTTTCAAAAAAATTCATACATCCCTTTGCAAATACCAGTGGTAAATCATGCGAAACACTGTTTTTCTCTCTCCCTCCCTCCCTCCCTCTCTCTCTCTCTCTCTCTCTCTCTCTCGGTTCTGTAAGGATTACTCAAAATGCCCGGTCAAACCCAATGTTATATAAGGCCTGACTTTCAATATTAAAGGCATCTTTAAAACCCTTGAACCTATACATGCCTAGATAGTTAAAGGAAACTTGGGATCAACTGATGCGAAAAAGTCAATTTTCTGTTCAGATTTCGTCTTCTCCTTCTTTACGACAGGGATGCGTGTTATATTTAATTCTAATGTATTTTAATTAAGTTTGCAAAGCAGGCTCTTGAGATTACGGTATATGATTCACAGTAACTTATTACTATTTGATAGTAGCTATGTCTGCTATAAGACATTAATTATTTGTTGAATATATTTATGATTAAATAATTGCTGAGTTGTCTCTCAGTAAAGTTCCAATTGAATTCTACCACTGAACATTTTGTTTGTTTATATATGGAATGTATTAGATAATGTTATATATTACATCGTTATTAAAATTACAGTGCATGTTATGTACTGCATTGAAGAGGTCTTTGTTACAGAGAATTACTAGTGTTATCTTCCCTCATTTACTGGTGTCAGCAATTCTATATCAAGACGCCTACGCATTTAACATTTTAACATGCTAAAAGATTTTAAAATAAAAAAATACCAAATAAAACCAAACGTTTAGGGTACTTGCTCCTAATTTCCGAATAACGAATACCGTCTTCTACGCCATACCACAGTCCACCGCCTTGCATTCTGCGTCCAGCTTAACTTAGAGGAATAAATCCTGGGTCCATTGAAGTAACGTAGGTAAAATAAAGTAATAATGAGTTTATGAGATGAGTTGAGTGGTCCCCATACTGGGAGAGTTTGAGTATCATCAGTATGAGTTATTAGAACCCTGTACTGTGTGAGATAGGAGATGTTGATAAAAGTATTAACTAAATGTGTGGAACGTTATTTTCACTATTTAGTGTATAAGTCACGTCAGATATTTCCCATTCAGTGTGGCATGAATATTGTAACTTCTGTAATAAAAGCTCAGTTTGTATTACAGTTGCAGTTCAAAATACAGTAAAGAGTACACCAACAATTGCATAATATGCAGGGTTAAAAACTCCTGGGACGCTAATGTTGGCCATGCGAACAACCAAAAATGAATATGTGGGCGTCCTGTGGACAACCAGGTTTCACCTATCCTTAGTGTGAGGGGACAACCAAATAGTTTGTGAGATATATGTTTTAAAAGATGGTTGTTCTCAGGAGGGTGGCTACTAGCTAGTTTACCATGGTTTCCACCAATCTAAGAAAATATTACCCAAATGATGAAGCTATATATATACATTATGATAATCGAACTGGGAATTTCATGTTGCTGTCTAGATGATATTTAAGCGTTAAAATGCTCGCAATTGGCCAGGGATCAAGTTAAACGAAAACTAGTTTCTGGGGCTTTAGGCATGCCCCACACATCCAATTTCTAATAGGCTGGATCCTTGAATTCCTTCCCAATCAACAATACATTAATTCATGTTGTGTATTTCCTAGCATTTTTTACACTTGACGATAAATCCAATCTCAATTTAAAATATTAAGTAAGTTTCTTCGACCATTGAATTCCCCACTTACAACATCAGTATCCATTATTATTAAAGTAATAACTACTCAACCATGATTGTAATTCCACAAATTTAGTTTAAATCTGATGTAGTTGATGTAGTCAACATACCAGGTACAACTTGTCGTATACGCTTCTGTTGTTTAAGAGGTGAAATCTTTTTTTCGCATAACTTTTGATACTTTATGACGATTCAGAATGGAATGGAAGGAGGTGGTAGTAATTGACTATTTATGGGACGAGAATCCTATCTGAGGCTGATAAAACGAATCCAGTCAATATTCGAGCACCATGCTCTCTATAGGCTATAAACTGACGAATAAATACATTCACTATATTATGTTTCCTTATTCTTTTTGTTTGTGTTTCCTAATTGGTTAAATTCCTTCCATTTGCAGCTCAAAGGAAGGATGAGGTAGCTGATATTCGCATGAAATTCCCGACAAAAATCCCCGTAAGTCTTGAAATTTTATTTCACACCGAAGTTGTTTCGTGTTGTTTGTCATTCGTCAATTTAATTCTCTGTGTGTATTGCTATGAGTATTTATTTCCAAGGCGAAACGAATTTCTTTCCTTGCTTAATACCAGTAACAAGTTAAATTAATTTCATTATCGATTGATTCGTAGAGATACAAGTTTTCCTTTTGTTGTAGGTGATTGTTGAACGATATCACAAAGAACAGACACTGCCTATACTGGATAAAACTAAGTTTTTAGTGCCACAGGAGCTTACCATGTCCCAGTTTGTTACGATAATCAGGTAAACGTTGTTTGAGCTGTTCCTAGCCATATATATGACAGACTCTTAATGTAGGCAATGTGTTGATTGAATTAATTGCCATGTGTGTGTGTTGGTCTGTCTATATGTCTCTCTCTCTTCATTTTGCCTTTGTCTCTTTCCTTTCTCCCTCTAAAAATTTAGTTCGTTTTACTCTTGCCTATGCATCTATCTGACTGACTAGCATTTAATCCAAAATCAACGAATTTAACCCATAACCACACACAAACTAACGTATGACTGGTAACTGGGATTAACGTGGAAGTCCATGAAAGAGTTTTTGATACGGTATATGGGTTTATTGTTAGATACTGACAAGTGATCTTGCGGGTACCCTACATAACAGTGCCTATACAAAGGTCCCTCCCCGGCCGTTTAGATTAATTGGCAAATTTCCATTGATTGACACTATCATTGGCTTGTCTACTCCATTTCAATAGTGTTTTTTTAAACAAATGTTTTTATTCAGGATTAGATATCTGGTACGCTGTCACCCATGTAGGGTGGTTTTCGCAGTGTCCTGAAAACTTTCCTAGAAATGTCTTACACAACGAATGAACTTATATTCATTTCGGTCTTGGAAGTTCATTACAGTCTTGGAAGCTCCTTTTAGGATTTCAATACATTCATACCCTGAGAATACAGGGCCCGCTAATTAGTTAGGTGAATAGTTGGCATAGCTTAAAATATTCGACGTATTGTATATGTTTGACTTTTAATAAATTTGTGGAACGATAGTGACGGAATTTATTGGATTAGTCTTGTTTCTCTGTTCAGTATTACAGCTTAATTGTCACTAGGTTTATGAATCGACCAATAATTTATTACAATACTTGTATCAAGGGCTTTGTTAGAGAATCAGATATACGGTACCATAAGTTCGCGTGATACTTTCAATTTGCATGTTCCCTTATCATCATCCCGCCCACGCCCCTGACCAAACTTGTAAAGCTATAGACAATCGAATACCTATACACTATACAACTCTGATATATTTTTTTAATTTCATTTCAGGAACCGATTGACATTAAACGCCACTCAGGCTTTCTATTTGATAGTGAATAACAAAAGTGTGGCCAGTATGTCGACCCTGCTTCAAGAGCTTTACAAAGACGAGAAGGATGCAGACGGGTTTTTGTATATGACCTATGCCTCGCAGGAGATGTTTGGCTGATGTTTGATAAATGGAAAAGGGTTAAATCTAATTGCAGATTATTGGGGTTTTTTGGGGAAAATGAGTTAATCAACTGAATAATTACACTCTGTACTTGTATGTATATTTAAGCCAAAATGAGAAGTAGCCTACTTGTTCTTTTATTATGCTACTTAACACAGCAGACTTATTTTTTCGTAATAAAAGGAGTTGATATTGCCTTAACTTGAACATGAGTTAAATATGATGTTGCTATTCTGTAAAGAATTATTTGGTTCCAATTTCTGTAAAGATCAAAGTGCCTTCTTACTGCCCTTTCTACACATGTGCAATCAAAATGTCTCAGCCCAAGATTTATTTTTGTCGTTCAATATTTTGTAACTTAACTAATTCGTAAAAGGGCGCGGTTCATTCTCTGGGGTGGGCTGTTTTCTGAGACGAACCAACCTATATACGTTTTCCCAAGTTTATTGCCGTGATTAGTTAAGAGAATACTATTAATCATTGAGGTACATATCATATTATTTGTAGCACTAGCACTAATATTACATACTTGTCCAAACTGCATTAAAATTGTTATCAACTTTAATTTTCACCTGTTTTCAAGAGAAAAATATTTTCTTTTTGCAAATATGTAAATATTTCCTCTGATTTCTACCTGTTTCTGTTCTGTTACCATTACGAGACCGTACATTGAATCAAAGAAATCCTGTGATTAAATTTGTTGTGGGCTCTGAAGTATATATTGGTGCATTGTATTGGCATTGAAGCTGTTCCCAAGTGTACATATTTATTGTGATGTATCTAGTTTCTTCATGATACCATTGTCTTCCCGACACTAGTGCCTTAAGAAAAGCAGATTAATTTCTAGTTTCTATTGGAAGGAGATTCATCAGGTTCTATTTTTTCATTTTATTTCTTGTCTTGGTATAGTTTCATTTTTCATTCCCCATGTACCAGCAGTTAATGACCTGCTGATTCGAGTGATCTGAATCTGTTGCGATGTGAGCGAACTATTTGGTTAGTCCACTTTGCTAATGTGTGCGGTATTGCACAAGGCCAAATGTGGTGTTATGCCATCCATTTTCCGTCGTGAAATAAGGTGTTCATATGAAATGCAGTGGAAAACGAAGTCATTGTCTTCAATTATTCTAGAAATCTAGTATAGTGAGTTTGAAAGAGGGATCTACATTTTATTGTGATTTAATGCCTGTATTCTGTGGCTAATTTTTCAATACCATTCAATTTTCAATACCAATTTGCATATTGTCCACTCCATTATAATTGGTGCCCAAATAATATTATCGAAAATACTAGAGCATAAGATTCAATACTCTAGGGTAAAAGATTGTAAAATACACTAGTAGGTCTTGGGTACAAAGATTTAATTAAGTTACATTTGTTAAAAGCCTTTCAAAAAGGTCTGCCTCAATGATGAGATTGTAAGAATAGAAGTAGAAAATCAAAAAATCCTGTTACCATGCCTATTTCGTTTTTGAAAATAGTTATTGCAGTCTTAAGGGTCCAGTCCACTAAGACGATTCTCATACGATTTTGCGCCGCAGAGGACTCTTTTGCACTAAACTCTGTGAAAGTGAGAATCGCATGAGAATCGGCTTAGTGGACTAGGCCCTTTATGCTGTAGGGAACGATGAGAATGGTATAGCCACATTGTTGTAATGTTACAAAAACAATCATACCCCGTGATTATGTGATATCTACATTTATTATATGTATACGTACTTGCAAGTCCCAATCGCCATTTGGGCGAAAACGTGCAAAATACAGTATGTGATGTGCTTGCTACGGCGACACATATGGTAAATTCCGTATGTGATTCGAGCCAAATGTGACCAACCCATGATTGATTTATGTTAGAATTTCGTTAAATGGTTAGTGATAGAGGCAAGGCGCTATTTCATAGAATGGTAGAGCGGGTTTCTACTGGTTTGTATGATAGATCGTGGCACAGATGTTGGTGTAGCTAGAATATAAATTTTTATGGAAAAGTGTAAAATTATTTTCGATGTTTCCAAAGCATAAGAAATTCTATTTTTAGTATCTGAAATCCACTGAAGCACACTTAGTGCCTAGTGCCTTGTCCAGTCTACATACACATTTCTTGCTGTCGATGTAAAAAGGCCTAATGGAATACCATTTAGTCGTCATGGTCCTGCACAGAATGCAAAAGAGGTTCAAATAAATGAGATGTAAGTGGAAGCAATGCCAGTTGCTGTACTGATTGCAAAGTTGCTTTTTCATTCAGATTCTATTGAGTAGAAAAGTTATCGTCTTTATTCATCTTCTATTCTACCTATCTGTGGGCGGCAAAATGTTTGCCCTTAAGACTGATTTGGGCTTCTCCTCAGACTCAGAATATTGTAATAACAGGTTATGTCTATATCAAAAATTACAGGTTGTCCTTATTAAGCTCAATAGGGCTCAACTGGTAGTTTATATCATTTACACATATTTACTTGAAATAAAACCTCATCAAGTGCGTGATTTGTTTTGTTTTATATTTTCTTCTACCCTGCATTCTAATCTGCATAGCGCGGATACGTATTTGCAAGAAATACAAATCAAATTATTTAGTCGATTTTTGTTTACACCTGCAGAACTTCACAATGAGTACATTGGATATATAGCGAGTAAGGTAATTAGGAATAATAAATGCCAGTTTAAAGGGTGGTCTCTACTGGCTGCGGTAAGCCTTGCGATTGTTTGTGCTGGTTCTGTAAGTGGAAGGGAATGACGAGGTCCTGCCTACATAGTTCACTGGCCATGTAGGCCGGTCTTCGCCTCTTCTCACCATCACAGCACCATCGCAAGGCTTACCGCAGACATTATCGCAGCCAGTGGAGACCACCCTTACATAATCTCTGCAAAGCATCACCATCGGATCGTCCTTTTGACCTTCAGTATTTATAGGGTCAGGTATGACGTAATCCCGTAATTGCTATATAATCGTAACGTTTGAAGACAGGAATAACACATCCATGACCATAACCATTTTATTGACATGTAACAGTTTCAATATACGTACACCTATAAAATGACAGGTCATAAATCATAAGGTTTTAAAGTGATGCGATCTTATATATTACCTCATAATCTGTTTATACCTCATAAATAATTTATTTTCAGAACAACTATGTATCCAGATTGTTTGCCAACGATAGCAATAAAAGAAACCATTTTAAATAACCTTGTGAATTTCATGAAACATATTTCCTTATGATCTCAAGGACATCGCGATATAGTATTTATCATTACCATTAAATACCCTTTATTCTCTTAATGAAAATATGGCATGACCCTATCTGTCAGGAACATTTCCATTACGCGGTCTTAACTTAAAAAGTTATAATAATGTATACATATGTATTGGGTATTCACGAATTTGTATAAATAGGAATAACATAAAAGTGATGTCAAAAGGATAATCTTTTACAATAGTTGATAGGAGGAAGCATTTCATTCTGAATGATGTGATTAATGCAAATAAATGTATGTGAACCAGCACAATAGAATTATCGATATTAACACCAAACTGTCTCAGAAACAGTTATGACATCCACCATTTAATAATAGCTACACATCAATTGACTCAGGGACATGTTTCCCTGGTAGAACTCATTTGAAATGTAGCTGGTTTTGTCAAAATACCCCATTAATTCATGACAAAAGCAACCGGAAAGATCGGATCCAAAACATATGATCTAGTCAAAAGTGGTATAAAAAAAATCGAATCTTAATGAGAAATATGCAATTACACAGATTCCCTTTTGTTGCTGATGAATTTAAAACGCTGATGATAAGGCCTAAATATTTGGTTGCTCGAATAATTCTCACCTTTATGACGATTAACCCGTATTTTAGGAAGATGACAGGAGGCTGATGTGTACAGAGGAATATGTATGTTCTAAGATACAAATTAACAATCCTCTACGTTCACTTTATTAATCATGATCACCGGTCTGCCAAATGAATGTAGTTGCACTTATGGTCCTCACAGGTCAACACAATGACCTTAAATAGTGTAAATGCGGCTGCAACTTAGTTCTATCTGTGTTTGGAACACTCTTCTTACTGTGGTATGAATCAATACTATGCTTTTTCCATTTCAAATATCACACCTGTACTAAGAGAATGAACCCTTCCATTTCTCCCATGACAGTATAGCTGTCTATCTTTCAAATACATGTAATTTGTTTCCCATTTATTAAATCCATTACGGGCCAATATTTTTAGTTCTAAAATACCTTAAAAATAGAACCCCGTTGATACTGTCCAATAAATATAACATTATCTTTGACGGCAATACAAGCATATGGAAATAATTTAAGATTGGAAAATAATCGAATATACATATCAGCCTTTACACCTGTTATCCATAGACACAGGTCCATACAAAGGACATAACTCACCTGGCCCAATTTCTATTACACATTTCATACTGTCAATCATTGGATTTGTATCCATTCAAACATCTTAACCGCCCACATGCTTTCGAGCCAGCGAATGTATAAGCTGCTGCTATATATAAACTTGACTAGAGGAGCATTGGTCCATGAATGGGCGAACTAGTTGAGATGTACTGAAGTAAAATATAAGTCCGAATGTGATTGAGATGGGAAGAGCTGGCAGAGCTTTCCTGAATATAGCCAATAACAAGAGGGTGAAGCACAAACCCTGCAATAAAGAAAGCTATGCATGAGGGAAAAGAACAGCTTCATGTCAGGCAAAAAACTGAATAGAAGGGTTAATGACACGAAATAACATGTGCCTGTGGTCATATACATCAACACAAAGCCCTCGATTCCTATCATAAAATAACTAATGCACTTGTCAATTGCAACCTCTACTCCCTACCCCCTACCCCCGGGGGTAATGGGGAATTTAACGAAGTTCAAGGACATTCTCCTGGGTGTGGGAATTTTTTATAATTTTTATTTTCAATAATATGAAAAATGAGCCCCAAAGGGTCGGGGATTTCATCATATTTCCCAAAATGCCCAGGACATTCCCCCATACCCCCGGGGGTCGGTGGGTTGGGGTTGCAATTGACAAGTGCATACTATTCGGAGGACACATAATCGATACACCAAAGGCAATTATATGTCCTATAATATGTTACTGTATCTATCAAAAGGCTATTCAACATTATTATATTCATTCAAGAGGTAAATGATATTCTAAAATGTCTGAGTATATTTTCAAATAACTTTAAGGAATCGTACTCACAATTAGTATAGCTACGAAGCAGGCAATTGTTGTGTTCCAGTCACCATAGGACGATGCCTTCCCCACCAGCACACTGTAAAAAATGAAATCTCCCAATCCTAACTTTACGCCTCCTGAAAATCCAAATAGAAACTTGTGAGTCCTGTGAATTAGATTAATACATACCAGACGTCCTATTACACCCGTTGTCAAACTTTTGAAACAATGTGAAATCTTACAATGTTTAATTAACGTCACGGTTAGCAGTTCCCCACACCAACATCAATGTTTAATTACATTGTCAGCCTTCAGCTTGATATTTGTTACATTCTAGGTTATCATTTGGTGAAATACAATCGTACAAATGTCTATAGTTTGGCCCAAGGCAAATCTTAATACGGAGGCGCTGCACAAGGGAAATATCCCATAAAATAAAGAAAATTAACAAAGAAAAACGGTAGCCCAGGTGCTAGATTGCCTACTTTCCAGGTATGCGGGTTTTTATATCCTTGAAAATTCATTTCTATTGGAAATTCACATGTTGACTAGAATTAGAGTAGGTTACTCACTCTCTTCTTCATCGTCCATTTCTGGAGCTGAGGAGACCCTCTGTCTGCTTGCCTCCCTGGCTGCCCTCTGAGCGTCCAGTTGGCGCTGGTCGTAGGTAGGGGCAGCGCCCCGGCTGTTGTTTTCATGTGCCGCTATCTGTTGTTGGCGCTGCCTCGTTCGTTCCTCTTGGTTCTCACTAGCACTGTTGGTGAACCCTCCCTCGTCCGCCTCTGTGTCGTCAGTGGCTGCGGGGTTGTTGGTACCGTCTACTATTACCACTTCGTTGGAATCAGCTGTAATTAAACATTAAGTCATATTTATATTTCTGTCAATAACCACTGTAAAGTGGGTGCATATGTTTGTAAATGCATGTATTAAAAGTATAAGCTACATCTCCGTCATGCCTGGTCAAGCGATTGGGTGTTACTGTTAGCTATTAGATAATACAACATGTCACATCGATAATTTACGACCTAAGTCAGTATGGAAACAATTTCTGATATATAATAGTAAATCAAAAGTCTTGAATTAAAGTGGTGTGAATTTAAGATAGGTATTATGTCTGTATACATTGATTTTCTTTGTATTCTGGGAAGCAGAAAACGATTTTAAATTTGTGAGACAGACAGGTGGCAAAAAGGCAACAATTATAGCGTATCTTGAAAAAAACCCGTAGCATTTGGTAACGACTGGCTATACGTATAACAGCCTAGCAGACATGCACAAACCTTATATATACCGTAATACGCCGGCATTTCATGCCTTATTCATAAACTTAAAGGGTCACTGGAAATATACATCCAAATACAAGGGGATAAAATATGTTTTTTCCATTATACTTTGGAGGTACCACTCCACCAAAAGAAATCAATGGGATAACAGGTACAAAGGATTACAAGGTTAACATTGATTCGGTTCCTCTACCCCTTATTCAACTAGTTTAATTCAAATGACTCCCAATAACTTTTTTTAACTCTAAACATTTATTTCCTGATATGCCGGGTTTAATGCAACATTTCAATAGGTGGTACTTAACCAACTGTAGGACACATCGGCGTAGAGCCCTTTGCGTCATTTGTATTTTTAGAAGGTTTATGGTAATCACAAACGTACTCCTTCGCCATTAACGTGATTCCTACGTACTTCATTGCACATAAAGAGTTAACTGTTAACTATCAAGGAACGAAGTGTGGAAATAGATCAATTCAATAGCGAGTGTGGGTTAAATATAAGAAATGGAATTAGATGATTAGGGCTAAGTGTTATTATAGATTCCAACACATTAAACCTAGCAAATAAGCGAATGAAATGGAACCTTTTCCGTTTGCATTTGTACATGTATCAGTATGAATTTATACGTATATTTTCCCTTCCTAAAATGCATATATTTAACATAAAGTAGAACCTATCTGGTAGGTTAATACCTTACTAGACCTGCAGTGCAATTGAACATGGTGAAATATCAGTCGAAGAGTTCATATACAGTCTATTGGTCCAACTTCGTTGGCCTATTATTTGGAATGTACGGTACCCCTATTTTGAATGTGGTGTATCATTATACTGTACAAATACCACAAAAGGTACAGAAATAAGTAAAATTTGTGAAGATGTGTAAAGGATAACAGAAACAGTTGAAGAACATATATATATTGCCATTCCATTCCTTCATACCAAATACTCACCAAGACAGGCTTCTGAAAATGTACACACAAAAATGGAACCCCATGAATGTTTCGAAAACTCTATGAATGATTTGCCAGGAGAGAACAAATGGATATCAAATGTTTTACAATTCTTTCCAAGAATGTATGTTTGGCCCATGAATTTTAAGATTTGTTGAGAAAAGAGGGGCTTTGTTATTCTTTATTCCATAAATTGCAGCGATTGTTATATTGCGTGCTTCCTTCACAAAAAGGTGCTTATGGTTACTAACATGTGCGTTCAAGATAGCAGATTAAGACTATCTTGTGCGGCATGCAAAAGGCTCCTTGCCATAAAAATTGCTTCTGTTTAAAGCTAAGTCTCACCAGCATTATCCTTCTTCTTTTTCTTCTTCTTCTTTCTTTGACTATTATCCGAGTCAGCCATACCGACAAGCCAAACCATTGTGGCTAGAAATTGAATGTATAATATATCTTGAATACACAGAACAAATCGAAACATACCTATCTCTTAGGAAGAATGAAAATAGTGTTAAACTGAGATCCAATGCATGAATGTAAATCGAAAACAACAATAGAATATAGAGGACTTACATGAATAGATCAAAGCAGGAAAGATAGATTCATTTCTCTCTTGAGCAGTCTCGACTAAAATCTTTAGAGGGCCTTTGGGGCACAACACTGCCACCAAATCTGGGTTAAACATAAGAAAGAATATCATATGAAACTGAGCAATAAATCACACATCATATTCAATTATCAACTCTTATTACACATTTAATTCAATTGCATGCTTATAGAAATAAGTATAATGTGAATGTCAAAACGTCAACTTAATATTTCAGTTTCGTATTAATAAGGTGATTATCTGAGTCACTTACCCCATATGGATATTACAGCTAGGACAACCCAGGTGGTCCAGTCAGGTAGGTACTTGATAAATATAAGAGCCATGAGCGCAGAAATGATAATAAGATAGGCCTGCTGCAGAACCAGGGGACCTTTCCAGTGGATGCAAATCATGCCCACTACGCCGAAGTTCCACATCAGTAATGCTACTGTAATGTAGTCCACCGGCACATTGTATGCTTTTAACACCACCCTAGGGGGAGAGAGAGCACATAAGATAAGATAAGATAAGATGTTGTTTATTTGTCCTTGAGAATTACATAGTTATGAGTTGAGATAGGGAAAAAGACAAATGGGTCGACATGCCTTATGATACAGCTAGTGTACCATCTCTTCCGGCCGTTACCGAATTTGGAAGAGGAAAAAAATGAAATAACGAGTAAAAGAAAAGAAAATGTGACATTGTAGCGTCCGTCAATCCAGCGAGTGTGGCAGAAGCCTCCCCTATCCTTTATATTTCTGATAGTACATTTACAGGAGGAATGGACCATCGTCTTGCGGAGCTATGAGAATTTCCCATTAACTAATCCTATGAGTAAAGGTCTGTTTAAAACATGATGCTAAGTTATGATCATTTCTAGGGTGTTGACAGGATTCCTTTCGTTTATTTTAGATCAGGTCAATCTATTCAAGGGTCAGATTTTTAGAAAATGTACAATTCACCTACTCCAATCCTCTCAAATAACCCACATTTAAGACAGAAATGAGCTTCAAAATGTAGTTTAACATTATAGTCTGTCTGAAAAGTAGTTGACACGTGATTCCTTAGTCCCTTTAAGGGGAGGGAAAAGTGGGGGATTTTTTACTTCAAACTATTGCCCCCTGAATCGCCGTTTGCGACCAACCATGGCCGTTTGCGACCAACCATAGCCAAATGTACAGCTGTACTGTATTGTGTTGTCTCTGTTCTATGTGCAGCAGCTGTTGTTTTGCTTAAAACGAAGGAAGAGATGGTTATACTGGCCCTGTTTCCCCATGGTTGATTGCAATGAGCGACTCGCTGGGCAAAGAGTGGACAGGTCCTTCTCATAAATAGAAATAAAAAATCTCCCACTTTTCCCTCCCCTTAAAGAGACAAAGGAATCACGTGTCAACTACTTTTCGGACAGACTATAGCAAAACAGATTCTTTAAATCAACGTGATACCAAATGTACTCAGATATACCCGGTATTTATCATTTTTCAGTCTAATTTAGCAGCATTTCCTAAATGTCTAGAGCTGCCAATTATACATTTTCTGAAAATCTGAACCTCAATGCGATACTGGTTCGCACTCAAAATCAAAATCAAATGAGGAAAGTTGAGGCGCTGAGATGAGGAATTGCTTGAATTACAATCTTTCCTATTGCCATTTTAACACATCACTAGGATTGCTGTCTTTTTTTCATTTGCCTTATTGCACAGCATAAAACACTCGTTCAGTCTTTTCAGATATAATTACTCATTATCACGGACAGTGCAGATACAAATCATGACAACTTTCCATTTTTAGATCTATATTCATGGCGAAAGTGCATGTGAGGCAAGAATAGCATTGTAAAACTTACGATAAATACAGGTACGAGAAGATAAATAGCAGCATGATTGATGATACGATTAGCCATCCATGGATGAACTAGAAAATAAACAAACATGCAGTCAGATTTTTTGAAGAAGCACATAGCAAAAATCATTTCATAGCATCACATTTGAGATGTGGGCCCCTCAAATATTCTGAAGTGGTATCAGATAGAGCAAACCTAAGTTGAATTATAAATTATAGAGCAAACCTTAGTTGAATCATAAATTATATTATGATTATCACGCTATCTCTGAGGTTGCATGACTTCTAAATCGAGCCATCGACTGCCTGGGACACCATGAAAAGTGTTCGGGCAATTTTATATATTTAAAATAGCAAAGAGGTTACTTGACCTGGACCACTAGAATTTCAAGTATTATACCGCTATTTCAGTTACAGTTTTGTAGGAAGATTACAGTGGTCAAAATGATTATTTCTCAGATTTCAACCAAAATATGAGTGCTTTCATGGTTACACCACTGGAGAGAACCGTTAGAAGGATTCCTAAGGTCTGTCTAAAGGCCCTTGTCCACTAAGCCTATTCTCATGCGATTCTCACGGAATTTAGTGGAGAAGGGTCCTCTGCGGCGCAAAATTGCATGAGAGCCGATTTAGTGGGTTAGGGCCTTTAGATCGATGAACAAAAACATACCTTGTAACATCTAAACTTGTAGAGAACGATAAGTATGATAGTCATGACGATGATTACTGAGAGCAGGATCACGGCATTGGCGATTGATTGCCACGTCTTGGTTCCCACGTCATTCGTGTCTTCGTGGAATGGGGTATAGACCCTGGAATAACCAATTAAAAACAATGACTGACTACTCCGCGAAATATTATCAGTTTGTTGTAGCATCCAAGATAGGATAAAATTACTTGCAGCATGGCATCAATATATCAAACATCAACCTGTCAGTGGAGTTGAACCAAGTACATGGACATTCATGATTGTGTGTATACACATAAACCCTCGGGAGGCAGTTTCTTGGTGTTAAAGAGAAAGGGGGACATTGGCTCAAATGAAAGTGCGGTAGAAAAAAACATGTTGAATAATAAGATTTACTTGGATAGTTCACACATGAATACTCACAAGTATGCCTCTTTCTTCTTGTAGTAATTCACAGAGCTCATGGTTGCCACGACAACCAGCATACACAAAGTGACGGGCACAAATAACATTATGACGTGCTTGGCCCCATACATGAAGCTCTCGTCTTCTTCTTCGTCATCATCGTCATGGCTACCGGAACCCCGACCTGAAGAGTGGGGCCGACCGTTGGCCCGCTGACTCCTAGGTCGGTTTCGTTCAACCTTAAAGGGGGGAAAAACAACACAGGCGCATTGATTATCAGTAAAAGAAAAGGAAATGCAGAGATCAATCGAATCACCGTTGTTCAATATTGTATATTTCCCATCTATATTATTAATGCCTTATGTCTGGAATTCTGGATAAGCTAAACGAGTATTAACTGAAGGATGGGATTATTCAAGTGTTTGATACAGAAAAGTAATGTAGAACAAGTTTTACTATGAATTAGATGGATAGAAATTGTACCGGTTTAAGTTTTCTATTAAAAGAACTTATTTGGCATTTTAAGCCACACGAGATTGTGAGGAACAATATATTTAAGTGAAGAACATTGTTTCAACACTCATTACAATGTTCCGATAGAAGTTTTGTTAGTTAGGTGAGTGTCCATGTGAAATATTTAAAATGTGGGGAAAAAGAATGAAAGCAAGTAGGGATGATGTTAAAGATGGGAAATCTTGAAATAGCCATCAACGTTATTACTAGTGGTTACAGTGAATCATACTTTAGGCATAAAGAATACTTGGTTGAGGTGTAAAATTGCAGTAAAATGACGTATCACAATGCATAATTCATCATGCCACTAACACGTAAGGGGATTAAGAATGGCAGCAAAAAGATGACTATTAGTGGGCAGTTTAGGTCAGACCTAAATAGATAAAGTACCAAATAATTCTTGTACCTAGCGATATCGCTAAATCTATTGCTAAGTACATAGAAAATATCACATGCTTTTATTAGACCATTAAAGCAGGTTCTATTGGGGCAAGGCCGCGCTCAAGCCATTTTCCTGAGAAAACTAATAATTTCTTTCTGTCCTGTGTCTTATTGCATGGAATATGTCTCCAGGTATGTACCCTCCCACATCTACATTTCCCCCGATCGCAGTAACTTGCAGCCAACTCTAAAGTATAGATTACCTCATATACATCGGTCGATAATTAGATGGAAATAGATGCATCCGTGAAGCCATTAGCAAGTATGTTATTCTATCAAAACAGATCGTTGCACACAAGTCAAATGTGTAATGGAAGAAGAAACCATCGGTACAGAGAAGTTCCCACGACTCAGAGCATAGTAACAAAATATGTCCATCTGATTAGATCCCTGGGTTCTTAAATCGGGTTTTAAATTAAACGACCCCTCTTTAAAATGATAGTACAAGACATGCAGGGCAATAAGTATTCAGACAGTGCAAAATGAACAAAAAATGAGACAAAAAGACAATCAACACAGAAACGGCAGAACGACAGAAACGCTGTGGATGAAACAAAAAGTTGTAACAAACGTTAAAGAAATTAAGAAATGAGAATTCGTGAGACAGAGACAAAAGGAACTTGGTGTACACAATCACAAATTAGACACCAGAGCCAAATATAAGGCACTAGCAAAACACTATTGATGTCCATTCATTGTTTCACAAAGGTATGCCCAGATCGAGCGATTATAAATTGATCCGTATATATACAGTCAAATAGAAGGTCAACAAAGAATGATAACTTATTTTGATGAAAAGTGTATGTCAGCCTTCATTTAAACAAGGCTCAACTTTTATCAAGTTGCAAAATTCTGAAGAGGTAATCGGCAAAATTCTAAAAAGTTCCTGTACCGGAATAATGACTGGATTTAAAATAGGTTCTCTTTTCCAACTTCGTAAGAGCTCGAATTACAGTAAGTAGGTTAATTGATGGACAATATATATATACTATAAGATTATAGGATAAATAAGAATCATCAATGAGAAATACGTACAAACTAAATTTATAGGGGTGTGATTTAATACAGTACACGGAAAACGTACACAAGCAACAATGTCACAGCGTAATCATACCTAAACATACGAACACAAATCTAACATGAGACATACAGATACAGCACTGAATATCAGTAAGCAAAAGTATAGGGTGTCGGGGGGAGTTCTTGGCAACAGGCAAGAATGGAAATGAACTAATGCGATCTAATAAATTCTCACATACACGAATTCATGTATTACCATTTACAAATGATGCTTCTGGTTATCATTCTATTGGTTGGACTTTTCAAAGTGGATTTTTTTTTATAAAATATACTGTTGAATGCATGCACTGGTCAATGTAGGATCCTGAAAACATGCGAAAGAAATATTCCCGAACCAATATTCTGTCTAGTATCATGTAGAATAAATGTAGAAGGGAAAGAAACAACAATGTGGCAATTTTTTTTAACTAACCAGAAGCATACATACATAAGGTAAGGCATGAAGTCAACTATTACCATTTCAAATGCTACCATTCCCCCGGATGAAAGGACCGAGTTAATAATTTGACTGGGTGGCTGTTGGGCAGGCCGGCTCGTATGTTCTGGGAAATCGGTGTCAGATAGCAGGACAGCACATTCTTCTCTTAACTTATCCGTAGACATGGTGAGTGTGAATATATAAGAAGTCCGCGGCAGCAAGGGTTGGGACAGAAAATGAGGGAGGCAAAGGTTCAATGAGCGGCGGCGGTTGGTTGTAACAAAACTTGCCGTTGTTGTCTTTTACATTTTATAACAGGGCACATAAACAGCTAGCTCAAGAGCGAAAATAGTCAGATGTAAGTCTTAGATAAAAAAAAGAAATCAAACGATCAATGCTCGGAGCTCATCGATGAACGGTATGGATTGGTCTGGCACGTATGCCAACTATAGAATTCACCCATGCGGTATAAACACAGTCGATCAAAAAATCCTCGTGGCCAAATGTTTCCTAATTGTTCAGAAAGATATTCCTTGGTTCTCTTAAGATGAATTCATATTATTTATCTGATATTGGTTTAAATAATTCCCCGAGGCTTGTCCACAGTACCATAATCTATGCCTAGTTAGGACGACTGAGTCAGACGACAAAAATGTGAGTCATCTGCGGTAGAGAAATAACCTTGCTTGCAATATGAACCTCCCTCAATCCCTGTTCTTGTAGTAGTTGTACCACCAACTCCTGATAATGTACTCAATACTGAGGTTGCCTGTCAATGTCCTGAAATTCATCCCCCTTGGCCAATAATCATATACTATAGATAGTATCATTCCACCGGATCTTATATGGCAATGGAATCTAATGTGACTATTAGCAGGAGCCTGGCTAGACATGGACTTCCAACAGCACCATCCCTCTTCTCCATGGCTTCAGGGGTAGCAGTATAAAAGCAAATGTCTGTGGTGCAGGCAACATCGCCGACAGCAGCAGCAACAGCAGCAGCAGCAGCACTATGGGTGCAGGGGAATCTGCATGGAGAGGTGCATCTGGTGTGCGTTGTCACAAATGAGTCACTCTTAGCCAAATTATATGTCTAGACTCCTCCCCTAAAATCTTTTTCTAAATCAGTTAATATTTAGTATCAGTCTATTTATAGATCTATATAACTTGTTTTTTGTTATTTTCTTACTCCAAGACAGTATCAAAGGGATTTATGATGAATTTATACTTATTAATTATTGCTAAAGTTGTCTAAATCTATTCAAACGTAAGTTGATTCTAATCTGTCTATTGAGTCGTCCTTGGTTCCTCGATCTCGAATGGTGGAATAGATTACTTTGTAAACGTAATATTGCTAAACGAAAAAATTGTCTAAGCAATGTCGTTTACCTTTCACAACTATATTTTTTGTTTGAATTTCATATTTAGTCAGTCAAAAGAGTGTCACACACGTTTGTTTCCATGAATAATCTCAATCAGCTACCAATGTTGTTTTTTTACATGAGGGTGTCAGAACTTTGATTATTTGGTTTCAGTTTTAATGATTTCCTGGACAAATTGTGTTACAAAAGTTTTTAAAAAGAACACCCAACAATTGTGAGTGACCACATTAGGATAAAGCATTAGTAAATTTCAGCAACAATGAATGCCTGTAGGCATGAACATTCACACACGAACACAGGACAGTTAAAGCAGGCCAACGAAATAAAACCATCTGTGAAAATAATTATATTTCAGTTAGAACTACAAGTGAACTATAAAGAAGATGATTGGAAGTAAGTGACTAATGGACTGAAAACCCCTAGTAGCAGGGTTGAATTATAATGAACAGTAATATATGACTCCCAGTCCCAAAGTGAAAATATGTATATGTATCGACAAATCACATGTATACACAATACCTTGAACTAAATATTAAGTCACACTAAAAAGCCTCGATGGACATATTTTCTAAAATTATATTTTCTCTAAAGTCCACTATCTCAAGAATTCAAAAGAAAATAGTTGAGTACCTTTTTGCTATGACTCTAACGTTAATCTTCCAATAGCTAAGGTAAGAATGGTCTAGATTTTACAAGTAGTTTCTTCATCAGGGATTCAATTCAAATTGAACGATCATGAGAATAGTATGGAAGCTTATGAAATCTTCCGGAGCTTAATTGCCGTCGAAATGTCCAAGATGGTACGCATTAACCTAAACCTATCATTTTTTAAACAAAAATATATTGTTTGTTCATTTTTGCTTCTATTCGTAGTGAAAGATTAGAAGTTTAGTATGGACCGGGAGTATATGATATACCCTAAGGCAAAAAATCCCACAAATTTGGTTATAAGTTAACGATGTAAATACCGGCATGGATTCATCCGATCGAATGGACAACATAACTGCTATACCGTACGTATCCTAATAAATCATCATCGCATGGGTTGTTACTACCAAGATTGTCAACTGACCTGGGGAACCTAACTTCTCAGTGACCAATCGTGATTAAGAACGTGAAGCGAGATTAATTAATAGTTGAGTGAAAAGTGAAAAATACCTTTCTAAACCTATTGATAAATGCTGCATTTTAGGGGTGAGACAACACAGACACAAACGGTGTCACACATGCTAGCATTACAAAGCAGGGAACTCGGGACTATTTTAGGGCAGCGCCTTCCTTACCCGATCATGACCGCTGTACTGATTGCCATCTGGTGTTTGCAATGATGACTGATCAGGCAGGTCCTCGGTAGTAATAAGGTTGTCCTAGTATAGCACAGCAAGGAGGATATTCACATTAAAAATATCAGGACAAAAGTCAAAGACCTAAAGGAGGTGTTAGAGCAATATAGTACTAAACTATAGTATAGATGGGGTCCTCTGAGAAATCAGAAAACTGTTCTATACATGTACTTGAAGTTCTATGCTAGGTTGTGTTATAAATTGTAAAGTTTTGGGTAGTTATGAATAGGAAGATTCACTAAGTATGTTGTAGTCTATTTGGATGGAAATGGCATGATGTAGGCTGTAGTTAAGTGTGTGTGTGCAGCCGTAGATGCGATCATTTCTGGAGTTCTGCAGGAACTAGGGAACTACTTCGTCTTCGGAGTGTGTTTGAGGGAGGTCTATTTGTTTGTTTATTGTGTTTTTTTCTCAGGGGGGTCGGGGTGGGGGGAGTTTTGTCTGCTTGAAGCCTTGATCTATATCCGTGTGTAAATCAATATAGCAGGACTTCCAAGCTCTTATCTATAGAAATCATGTGTCCACAAGGAATTAACATTAAAAAGGGAGAAACATTGATGAATACATATTTGTTCATGGGATTTGTCAGACTGTACTTCATCGTTTGATCTCATTTAAATTAATTTCATTGACAATGAAATTAATTTAAATGAGATTTGTACACAATGTTAAACCTCCTATAATACCTAGTCTCACCATTGTCCTCTGCATGGTACGGTCATTTATAAATATCCACATACCTTACTTACAAAGCAAGACTTATGTTATTAGCTACCGGGTATGTCATCAAGAAAACAATGAGTTCCAATATTTTAATCAGTGAACCAAAAGCAAAGATGAGACGTCCACATATTATGTCATATAATGCATCTTTAAATTATCTTAACAGTACGCTATTTCATCATTTAGCATGTCATGGGAATGATGGATAGGGGAGTAAGAAATGCGTATGTATCAAAAATAAAAACCTTCATATTTATTTTAATAATGTACATATTATTCAGTACCGTATGTAAAACCAATACAATAGGGGCCTATACTATATTGTTGTATTATCAAATCGAAATGTCTATGGCGATAAGCCCAAGGTCCAATACACAGATACATTGTAACAATATACTTACTGTCTCTTGATTTCTTGTGTTTTCAAAGCCCCTATCTAACTGTGACTCTGGAGGATCCCCTCCCTCCTCCATGGTTTCTTCTTGCAGATTTCCCGACACGGTCCTCACATTTCCTCCTGCATAGGCCCTCCCTAGCTCTTGTCCCGACATAAGATCAGTCTGTTCTGTGGTGAGATCCTCCTCACTATCATTAACATTCATATGAAGAACTTACGCGTTCCGTTATCAGCGAAATGGTGAATAACTAGCTCCACTCTTGCAAGGAACTAGGCCTAGTCTTAGCCGAAGTCAGTAAATAGCTTGCTACCCCTATTATCACTCAGTATCTAGCTTCCTTGTAAGTTGTATCATAATCCCGTATTTGAAGCCAAATTACCGGTAATGGACCGCTGGGTGTTATGAGGATCGTTGAGAATAAAGTAGAGATTTTGCCCAAACAAAAGGTATGTGAAAGTCGTCAACTATATACTTCCTTGGCCAATCTGCTAGGCATTTTACACCCCCTCGAAGCAACCATCGGAGGACTCCTGAAAATCAGCAGAAGTCACGTGACAACACAGGCTTCTCCCGTTCTAAAAATAGCTTGGCATCGGTAGCATTCGGAAAGTCTCAAATGTTCTAATAAATGTCATAAAGGGAGCCTCATTTTGCAGTAGGGGAGAGCGGGATAAATGGGACACCCTCCACTTAAGTTTTATGTAATTAATCCCATCATGATGAGGACAAATAGGTGTTTATTGTCTCCTTTGGGTGTTATTTAACACATGTGTGAATGTCACTGCTGCAAATAATAAAAAATTATAGTGGACTTTCTGGGGGGGTTTTTGTACCACAATTTTTTTTGCCCTGGCTTACAATTTGTAATCACGGATTATCTTCTCAATCCACAAACACGCTATAGATCTATAGGCTAATGGCGATATGATTATTTCATTTGTTGAGAAGGTCCCCATATCAGATTTTGACCACAGATTTGCAGTCAGGACATGATATAATTTTTTGTCATAAAACAAACACACTGTGACAATTTTTTAAGCCACGGGAGTGTTCCATTTCTCCCTGCACATAAAGTAGCCAACTTTTGAGTTTTCACAGAAAGACAATACCGGTATGTTAAAAAAAAAAAAAAAAAGTGGAATAAACGTAGGCTACATATTTCCATCTCTCGGTGAGTTGCTTTTATATTTTTATTCAGGCCTACCAAACGTTTCGGTCTGTGGTGACCTTCATCAGGGGAACAAATGAATATGAACAAATAATGATCTGTTTTTATATGGCCCTGGCCCTGGCCCACCTCACTGCTCTATAATCTAAGAAATATATATGATAATTTCAATTTTCATCAGATGATAGCATAAAATAAATCTTTCATATCTCATGCATTGATGTAGGTTTTAAAAAAAGTTAGGCCCATAGGTTTAGCATGATTCCTAGAAAAAGGAGGGGAATGTAGAAATTTTATGTGAATTATTGGGAAAGGTTAAGGATTAAATTAATAATTGGTTCCCATGACAACGTTATCTACACACCCCGATATTGATTGCTATAAGCCTAGTTTTGTATACCAAACTTGTGTGGATGTGATAAAAATTAGCGAGGACACGTAGGCCAACCGGTACAAAAATATCCTCAAGGAGAAGCACACAGGGGGGGGGGGGGTACTGTCACAATTATAGCAGATATTATTAATGCTAACGGTAAAATTATGTCTAAAAGGGAGCTCGGAGAGGAACATAGGGCCTACTATTTGCTCCTTTGCTCAGAGGAAAGAGCTTAGCAAGCTGTTTAGGCTGTTTAAAGAAATAGAAAACTGTACGCCTTGTACGTACGATAAGGGATCAATTGATATTATAATTTGAGAAGAAATAATGGATATTTACGATGACAACCGTAAAAAATAGACATCGCTCTAATCTCGAAAAAAGAAAACAATCTACAAGAAAGCGTTGAGAATTCAATCATATTATTAGTCTAATTTTTTTTTCAGTCGACGTTCTATTATTATATCAACAGAGTGTCTCACGACACAAGGATGCGAGACCGGATTTATTTAGTTGTTATTCTATTATTTAACCATTTTTATTGATATTATTAGTTGTTATTCTATTATTAAACCATATTATAAGTTGTTATTCTATTATTCAACCATTGATGTTATGTCGGCAGAGGTTCCGTACCAATTGGAAGCTGACCTTGCTGGCGCCATTCACCGAAGCGGTGGATGTAGGCACTACCTGGTGGACACTGGTGCTAGTATCAGCTGCATATCAACCGATACGCTAAACCAAGTAGTGCAGCAAAAGGGGGCTTTGCTTCACCAGTCAAAAACATACTTGGTTATATACACAGCCGATGGGGGGCGGCTGAGTTCAATCTACGCGGTGTAGGTACCTGACGTAAGCGGCGGAGGTCATGGAGCAATTGGAATCTGACCTTGCCGTCGACATTCACGAGGTTGAGCCGATCCATATAATCTGACTTCCTCCGAAGGAACCACATCAGCGATCGTCATTTGAATTATTTTAATCATGCAACTACTTTTATTTGTCCATTAGCCAATAAATCCAATCAAAGAATTCGTTCATAATTATATTTTTTATTATTACTGATTAAGAAAGTTATAAATCGTGTTATGATCTATTCGTTAATAATGTGAGGGGATCTCGTTGTTTGGGATGAAATTAGAATAATTACATTTGTTTCTGGGAATAAATTGAAAAGAATTGCATTTGTTTCTGGGAATAAATGAAAAAGAATGAAAAAATGAAGAATGAATTGCATTTGTTTCATTTTTTTATTTACTAAACCGTGTAGTGTAAGTACATATCCTGTTAATACCAACATGATAATAAAAGAACTTAAATTCCAACTCTTTCAAGAATTCCAACTCTTTCAAGACGAACTGTATAACTATGTGCCCATATGATAAAGACACCTACATATGAGAAATGAGATATGAGAAATGTCAATACAATTAAAATTAGAAACAGTTCATTTCCTCGTGTCATGTTAAATATAAACTTTCTATAGTTTCTATAGTATTTTGTTGTCCTCATCACCACTGTACTAATCATACACTTTCTATAGTTTCTACAGTTCTATTGTTCTATTCCATTTTTCATTTTCATTTCATTTTGGTTTCGCCCTCCTCACTGTTGAGACTGTAGTTATCATCCTCGTCTTTGGTATCGCCATGATTCTCTTTATCATTCTCCTCATTCTGCTTATCATTCTCATCATTCTCCTCATCATTCTCCTCATCATTCTCCTCATCATTCTCCTCATCATTCTTCATATCATTCGCCTTATCATTCTCCTCATCAATGACTATATCTTCTTCCTCATAATCATTTTGCATATCATTCTCATCACCGATATCATTCTCATCACCGATATCATTCTCATCACCGATATCATTCTCATCACCGATATCATTCTCATCACCGATATCATTCTCATCACCGATATCATTTTCGTCATCATTATGCATGTCATTGTCGTTGTCATTGTCGTTCTGGTCTGGGTCAGTGTAAGAATGAGCGATGACGTCTATCTTCGTGATTTGTTGCCCCTGAAGAATTATATTGACTGTCATGGGTAGGTATTGGAGCATGTTTTCGACCGAATTTGGGCAGTCTAGTTGTAGCGCATTACACATGTCCGTCAGATCTACTGTCACGAATTCGAGACTTGTATCTCTATCTAGGACACAATCCAGACGGCCTGGTACGTTGGACTGATCCAGTCCAATCATCGAGCATTCCTCTTCTACGTCTTCAGGGATCATGATCTGTAAAATATAATTATTATAACTATCAGATATATGATGAAGGGTAGTGATATCAATAGTCCATAAACGATTTTTAATGTATTACCGTATCGTTTATATATTCTGTATTAATGTATTATTTACATAATAATTATCTAATTGTTATGTATATCGAGTATAGACTTCAGACTTGTTCCAGTACATTATATTATTCAGATAATGATTACCTAATTCGTTCGTATATTGAGGTTATTACTTAATTAGTCGTCAATATTAAGTAAATATACATATGGGGATAATAATAAATAATTTGTGGACTAATAAATAATTTACTGATTTAAATACTAACCTTAAGTTGGTCAATGTAATTACACGTAAGTGCCGGCGTGTTGAAGTGCTTGTTCCATATCACTGGGATGTCTTGAACTTCGATGACATCCCCAATGTTTAGGTTCGCATAAGCCGCTCCGGCGTCCCAAAAAGTGAGGCGGATGGTGTACTGGTCTTCTTCTACCATTATTTCTTTCACCAGTTTGGCAGTGCCCTCTTTGCCTACATTGACGGTTCGGACATCCTCCGTCTGAATGAAAATAACAATAGGACATCAAGTCACTTGTTGAAATATGAGATTTGATTACCGTACAGTTGAACAGTTGTAATATTATGGCAAACAATATAATAGAGATTCCATTTATTGGCAATAATGAAACATCTAGACAGATTGTGCTACATATTGGAATATGTATATAATTTAGAAGCAATCAGCTGTGAATAACATACAACATTAGACTGTGACCATTATGTGCTTACCTGGATAACACGTCCAACCAATGAGACGGTGTTTTTCGGTCCTTGGGCGATGATATCACCGATGGGCATGATCGGAAATTTTGGGAATTCAAACAGATCCTCGGCATCTGTCCGAATGTGGTCGGGTATTTCAATCCCGCAGTTGTTGGCCAGTCGGCATCTGTTGATTATAATGGTGTTTATATCATAAATATATCACGACAAATAGACCTGAATTGTAATTAGTGTTTAAAATGATTTAGTTATACCAAAAAATATATGATCGCAAATTGATGGAATAATCATTATTAAATTTAATTGATCTCATGTTTTCAAATTAATTTTCAGTCCAGTCCATCAGTACAATTAATTTTTTGAAACTTGTTAGTCAATAGTTGAACATTGTGTACCAAACATGGCGCATATAAGAAAATTGGTACACAAAGTGGCGAATACCTAAACAAAATAGTAATGGCTGAAAATGTATCAAATAACGCCTGACTCCGATAAATTTTATATCGAAAACAGTCCAATTCAACCAGGCAAAGTTAAAAGTCGAATAGGGATAGTAACTATTGTACATTTGCCCCTAGTGTGTAATTCATTGCTGACACAAGTATCCTCAATATATGACATAACAGCATGTTAAATTTTGTATCAACTTACCGGCTAATCATCGTGTGGTCGTGTAGAGTTAGCACCGAATCGGTCACCCGGAAGTTGTATATGACCACCATGTCCCCTTCTGAGAACTGTACGGGTATGCTTCTCTTGATATATCCCAACAGGGCCGCCGTCCCATCTGCCACAGAGAACTTGCGCCGGTTTTGATGGACTTTGACGTTGGGCGGCAGGCTGTCTTGCATAGATATGATACGCACCATCAACTTCGGCATGATGGTCTGTGATGTTTTCAGTCCTTTTAATTCCAGACAGTTGACGGTAGGATTTGTGATGGTTTGTTGCGGCTGTGGCGAGGCATGTGCGTTCGGCCTTCTGTAACCCTAAAGATTTTAAAGAATTGATTAATAATCTATTAGGAATGGTTTATGGTTGTATCTATAATATTAATGGTGAAAATTTACAGTGTATTGATGTTATAGGACACTTATAAAGACAGGGAGAGCTATTTCCTCATATTTGTTTGAATACAGCAAGAGCTCTTGATCTTATAGGATAACTTTTAAAGAGTTATTTCCTGAAATTGTTCTTAATACAGCGACAGCTCTTTACTAAGATTTGTAAAGGTATAATAACTGAATAGAGGATATATTAACAGTTAAATTAATGTAATCAGTCACTGTTGCTTTCTTCCTTCCAAACTATTGTAATAGTACTGACGTTAGAGTTTGGACGTATTCCTGTACATTCGTTATATGAATATCAATGACAACAACATATTACTATAATGTAAAGCTCACCTGGAATTTGGACGAACTTGGAGGCCGACTATAGGGGGAAGTTTGTGGCCGTCCCTTAGGTGTACTACTGAAATCTGATGGCCGCGTTTTCGGGGTTGATGGTGTCCTGGGGGTTGTTGCTTGTGTCTTGGGCGTTCCTGGTGTCCTAGGCGATTTTGTAGAATAGGAGGTGCTCGGTGAGCTGCCTGGAAACTTTGCTTTAGGTGAAGGTTTTGCTGCTGGCGATGCTTTCGCTGCAACCTTTCGGCCGGCCGGTGAAGATTTCTCTTCGCAATTCTTCTGGACTTTTCCAGCTACTTTCTTTTGTGGAGTCTTTCCTCCAGGAGATGAGGTGGTAGTTGTAGTCTTTGATTCTGTTGTCTTTATCTTTGGAATGCGTGGCAATGTCTTTCCTTTCTTCTTCAAGTCCGACATTGTTACAGTATATCTCAGCTTACAAAATTACGAGTCTTTACTCTTGAAGTGTCCAAGGTGAAGTGACGCTTCCTTACGTTACAAGACGCAACGGTTTATCAGGTTATGAATATATTAATAACTCAAACGTTGATGTGATTGGACCAATTTTCGCGGGCAGTTTTCCTCCTAAGCATCGTACCTAATAAGGGTATGGCGGGGGGTATGGGGTCACAAGCAGTATTTTTCCTATGTTATGAATATGGATATGATTGGGCCAAATTTTCGCGGGTCTTTCTACTAGCTCATGAATATTGATGTAATTTGTCTAATTAGGCGCGGGTGTACCTCCTGTTGCTGACCAGCGTCCCTAGCATCTCTAAGTCTCGGGGCATAGCCAGTACTTTTCCTAACTAAATCCACCTTGTTCACTGGCAAGGAGACAGCACCGTTTGTCTCTGAAGTGTTTCGAATTTTTTCCTGTTTGCGCTAATTCATGTTTACATCGCGAAATATGAATTTCATTATTTAAATAAATATAATATACCTTATTCATTTTACAGAAAAATATTTGGTACAGACTACTTAAGCTTAAGCTTATTCAGATATCAGTTTCAATTTTGTATTTCACTTGTAGCGGGATTATCTTTCATCTTCATTAGTTCAGATATTTCCTGCAGTTACTTTTCTTCTTTAAAAAAGGTTGAAAAATGTCATTTACTTGGAAACCTGGAGTATCCACCACTATCTTTCTAAATCATAAATGTAATTCTAATCCCATTCTAATAATCTAATATTTAAGCCTATTTTCATTTCATCATTTCAGTCTATACGAATCTAGAACCATAGTTGTCTATTCTTATTTAAACAGCCGTTAACCCTTCATTAACCTGGAGTATCCACCACTATCTTTCTAAATCATAAATGTAATTCTAATCCCATTCTAATAATCTAATATTTAAGCCTATTTTCATTTCATCATTTCAGTCTATACGAATCTAGAACCATAGTTGTCTATTCTTATTTAAACAGCCGTTAACCCTTCATTTTAACTAGCAGGTTCCGTTTGTGGTTTGGGTCACGTATACCACGGCCGATATCTTATCTGCGGCTAAGCCACAGCCATTGCTTCCTAACCATCGTACAACTAACCACAAGTTTGACTCCAATATCCAGCCATATCTGTTTTGATTTCTGACCTAGTCTATACAGTTATTGATCTCGATATACCCATATGATGGGACCAACTGCAATAATGTACTCCAACCGAACCTTGTTTGCTCGCAAAGCAGTAATCTACTAATGTATTCCACCTCGTTGTAACCTCATCTATTAGCTGATATAACTTCAAACTATTGCACAGAGAATTGACGAAAACCACATTCTTGTTTATCATTAGATCAATGTTCATATCACCTAGGAGACCAATGATATTGTGACCCTTGATCTTGTTTGCTATATCCTCAAACATGTTTCTTATTGCCGAACGTTTCGCTGACTGTCTGCAATAAAAAACACCAGCCATACAGTCAATCGGCTGAGTGAGGTGAACTAACAGGTATTCACAATTGTTCTGGCTATATCTATACACATGATCAACTGGATACAAATTGTCAACCAAGACAGCTAGTCCATTCGATTCTTTAGATTGTGTGACATCTAATCTGTAAACATTCTTATTAGCTGTTAAGTCATGCACAATCATTTTGTTTGGTTTCAGATGGGTTTCGTTTAATAAAAGTATATCACATTGCTGCACTTGTAGATCATGTAGCAGACAATCTTGGTTCTGACATAATGATTGCACATTGTGATAATATATATTTAATATGCCAGTGCTTCTTTTGAGGACTGGATAACAGAGTGTTACTTGCCGTTCCTCTCTTAACCGGAGCATTTCTTCATCTACTGATGTGTCTCGGACAATATCCTTCTCAGTGAAATTAACAACAGAAAGACCATTTAATGATGTAACTCGGCTTAGAGCAACATAGGCCGCATGTTTCTTTATGAAGTTAGCGCCCCTACTAGATGATAAGCTTACAACTACTTTATCAACAGTGGACCCTTGGGATTTGTGTACTGTTTTTCCTGTCGCCTGTTTGATTGGAAACTGTGATCTGTAAACAGTCATACCATTTCGTCCTAAAGTAAAATTCTTTGTTAGGCTGAATATGGGTGTCCACTGTGGGTCAATTTCTTCAGTATAGTAATGGCGATATAACATTCGTTGGACTGCTCCTATCCGTTCATCTTGGAATTTCATCCATATAATAGAGGGCTTGGTGAAACCTTCTTTGTATTCTATGAACTTGAGGATACCTGCACAACCATTGGCTAGGCCGTCAGACACATTGACGTTGTAAATGATGTCATATGTCAACCCTATACACAGATCTATTTTATGTTGAAGGCTAGTCACATCTTTAGAAGATGCAGCCTTGTCCAAATATTTGGCCATGTCAGTTTTATTGGCATTTCCTTTCAATTCATCATGTGCAACAACCGTAATTTTTTCATTGACATTCCTGTCAACTACTACTTCATTAATCCAGTCAACCTCTTTATTCAACAGAAAAAGGTACATTGTATCTTGTTGAATTGTAGCCTCAGTGAGCACAATATTTCTAGACTGAATGAGTCGAATGTCCCTTTGTGTGTACGTCCCATCCCGAATCCTATTCAATGTCTGAGCAAACTGTTGGTCTTCTTTCTGACGCATTATTTCAGTCAACTCATACATCACAAACTCATCCCTCCACACATTGGCACCTAATGATTTCAATCCAAACGCACTATCATTAAATATCCAGCCATCCTTTACAGGTGACAATTGATATAAATCGCCAAATGCTATTACATGTCGACCACCGAATGTCTGCCGACAACCGAATATGTCCTGCAGCCGCATGTTCATGAAGTGAAAGAATTTGTTCCCAACCATAGATATTTCATCAATTAATATAATGCGAACATTTCCCAGTTCAGAACGTACCGTGTTCATCTTGTCTGGTGACAAGCTGTCGTAGGACATGTAGTTGTTTAACATGCGAATATGCAGTGCGCTATGAACTGTTTCACCTTCGATTAGATAGGAAGCTTTACCGGTATAAGCCATACAGAGACAACTTTTCATATCTGGATCAACATTGGGCAACAAGTTGAAATGTCGAGAAAGTCCTTGGTAGAGAGACTTGAGCAATTTGGTCTTTCCACTGCCTGCCCCTCCACTAATAAACAAACGAACTGTTTCTGTACCACTTATAATTGACTTCATAATATGGTCAAATATGCGTCTTTGCTTTTCATTCAAGGTGTTTACTTCATCTTTCAACTTCTGTGAAGGCCACAAACGGTTCACTGTTTCGGCAATACCTGTTGGGTTTATACAAGAGCCACCTGAGCCATCCTCGTGACTTTCACTGTTAGCATAATAATCCTTTAAACTAACTGGAGAAAAGAAATCTTCATCTGCTAAAAGGTCATAGGACTGTTCTTCGTCAAGTTCATTTACCTCTTGTGCCCCAGCTGCTGTAATAGTTTCAGAATCATTTGTCTCTTTTTCTAGACACAGTTCCACAATTTGCCTGATATTTGATTTATTATACTGACGTGTTCTTTGTACAATATCATCTTTCTCTTCATGTGATAGTGAATTAAAAGCATTTTCATATGATTCATAAAGTTGCAACAGCTCTTCCTCTGAGCGCCATGGTCTAAACAGAAGCAGTTGTATCCGAAAATAGCCTTCTCTGTCTTCGGAAATTAATGGACAAAAGTAGGATAGTACTAAGGATTTTTGGCGTAAGCGATAACTATAGCCATCTTGTGAGCACAAAACAGAATTAGTACTGTTTCCTTCTTTGTCAGTTGTTCGTGATCTAACAATAGTACTGCAAAAGTCAGTAAACGTGTAACTTTCCAGAGCTTCGGGTCTATTGGAATATATATCAAACTTGTCTTCAAGAAATATATCAGTACTTCCTTCCTCTAGCTCTTGCAGCTGTTTTGAATTTTTCACAACCTTAACTCGCTCACTTTGTACTTTTGTGCAAATTGTAACCACATCTCTACTGAGACAGGTCAAAGGAATTCCAAGTAACATGTATATGCATTCTTGGACACTTACTTCGGAGGATTTCAGAAAAACGTTGCCCATACCTTTCACTAAGTCCTTAATATTACTTCCACGCCTTTTGCTTTCTTTAACAATTTCAGCAAGTGACAGGCTCAAGCCTCGTTGATCTTTGTTAATGTAATTCACTATATATGCAACAACGCTGTATGGATCTAAACAAATCTGACAATCAACATTTGCCTCCCATATGTGAAGTAAGTTTACCATATACATATTGACCAGACTCTCATTAACCCGTCTGTGTAAAAAAGCTTTGTCAGACTTAAGGGATGATCGCACAGCCAAAACATATTGGTCATATGTAAGATCCAACGCAGTTAGCATATCACCAAATTCAAAACTATCGTCATAATCTTCTTTGTCCAAAAAGGATTGTATTCTTCTATAATTTTCCTTGTCAACCTTGTCACTCTCTTTATTAGGTCTGAGGATGACCGTTTCAGGAAAAGGTGGAAGTGGATAGCCAAAACGACATGTAGGCTTTGCATTATTTTTCTGATTCTTTCGACATGTCTTGGAGTGACGATGTACCTGGTATCGGACAAACGGTGCATTTGCTTCAGAAGTTGATAAGCTACAACTTATGTATTTATCGATATATCTACACAAGTCACTGTTGTCTCCTTCAGGATTGTATGTTGGACAATCGTCACAGAACAATAATGCGTGAATGTGAGGACTCCCGCGAAATTGGAACTCAGTTCGAAAAAAGAAATCTACGACATTGCCTAATGGCTTACTTGGGTGACGTATAATACCATTCAGAAATTTCTTAAATCGGTTGTCAAAATATCTAGCGCATGTAACAGGATCAGAATTCAAAAGTCTACACTTTTCTTTGTAGTCCATGGTTTCAATTTCTTCATCTGTGTACTCCTTGTTATCAACAACAATACCAACTGCTCTAATTAGACCAATCCAACGAGTGTCAGCCGACGACAAAGACACAAAAAAGGTCGGAAGACCATACTGTCGAATGGTGGCATACAATTCGGACTTTTTACTTTTCAAGTAATGTGGGCTATTTCTCAAATGTCTATATATGTAATAACCATCATCAAGTCCACTAATTACCTCTCTGTCCTTGTCCTGAATCACGTCGCCAGCTGTATAGCTCCGCCCACTTTTCACATAGCGTAAAGCAAATGGAACTTTTTTGGTTATAAACCAAACTTGATATTTCTTGTATTTAAAGAATATTAGCTCTGCATTCATGGCAACCCTTCTATCATCACTCTTTAATTCCCACTTTGATCTATCTATAAATGTCAATTCATTTGGAAATAGATCTTCAATTGATTTACCGCCATAAACAGTGGGAAATGCCATTGCTTCAGAGTGTTCGTCATAAACTAAATTTTGCGGTATCTGGTTCTCACCAGGAGCAACGTCCAAATAGGGAATTAGTCCTTCATCATCCAGCAATGTGCTCAGAACATTACAGTTTTCACTTGGATCAACTTCAGAAAAACCATCATTGCTATCGTTATCACTTGCAACTCCTTTTTCTGGACAATTGATTTCATCGATATCAATAAAACTCGGATCATCTCCACCATCAGCCTCAGGCATTTCTTGTTCATTGTGATCCCCATATAACAAGTCAATTGTATGGGTTAGCCAGTCAGGATTTATTGCAACAGCACCATCATATAAGTGGCTGCTGGTCATAAGATAGCGTAATGCGTTAAGAACAAGTTCAGGTCTGACATTCATTCGGCGATAAACACTACGGTACTGCAGCTTTTTCTTTATTCGCACACATACAGTTCCTTGAGAATTTACATATCTAGGAAGTAGCACAATACCCCTTTCAATCTGTGTAGGGACATTTATCACGTTTCCAAATATCTGTAGCTGTCCCCCGCTTGGCAGCACTCGTATCTGCATGAATGGTAGCCTGAGTGATATTAGCTTTTCTTCATCAGAACTTAACTGTAGTTCGGGGACAATTCTGGGAAATTTCACTCCATTAATGTAACTACATTTTGGAACATTTCCACGAGATATGTGTAATTTACATGTATGACATACAGTCAGGTCTTGGCGGTCAGAATAATCAGGTCGCAAAAAATATTCATACTTCCATCTAGAAGCTGCAGAGATGAAATTAGCACCGCGTCTAAACAGCATTGTGTAACAGACGCAACATACAAATTGTGGCCCTTCATTCATCTCCTCTTGAACCAATTTAAAATCGGTGTCATAGTTCCACACGGTGGGGTACACTGTGGGATATTCATCAAGATCATCTTCCGCACCCGTTTGGTCACACAATGTGTCTTCTTGTACCAACTCCTTCTCCACCATTTCCCTATTAATCAAAATATGTTTATCCCCGAATTTCACCTTTTTCTTAATTTTTTGCGCTGTACAAGCTGGACTCTCATTTTTCCGTTTCTTAGTTTCCTTTAAAATACTTGTCGCATTAGCTTTAGAAACACGAGTTTTTTCTACCTTCTTTCTATTAGAAGAATCAGATTGTTTGGACTGATTCGAAGTAGAGGACTGCTTGGACTGATTCGAAGTAGAGGACTGCTTGGACTGATTCGAAGTAGAGGACTGCTTAGGGTTAAAAGTGGAACAAGATCTCGAACATCGGTCAGCTACTGACATGCGTAGAGACGGTTCAGGTATTGTGTCCATGTAACACACCACCAAAGCATTCTTTGAACCATTCTGTTTAACCTGTAAATTGCAAGGAGTAATCTCATATGGTCTCACAGTATTAGTGCTTTGAAATAACTTTCCACAGTGTTCAATTAGATTTTGAAAAGAATCGAATTTCAAAAGGCAAGCATATCCATCAGGACAGGGCAATCCCTTAGTATTCCGACTGTGTGAGTCAAACAGATAATACTTGCCCTTTTCAAACTTGATACAGATACAACTATCATTGCATATCAGAAATACTTGAGAGTATATGCCAAACAGTTCGACTAGTTGACTACTAATTATCTCCAAATTTGGCAAAGGGCCACACGGCAAATGACCCCACAGCGGGTCACCAAACGAAAGGTAATAATCACACTTAGCAATACGGATTTTCCGGGGCAATTCATCAATACAAAGGTATTCATTACCGACAAATTGGTTCACTTGCCCATATATGTCACTACCACTGTCCAGTATATCATCTAGATGTGAACGGTTTACACTTTCCATTCCCCGACGACCCAGTTTAGAAGTTAAGAGGATAAACGATGCACAGTTTCCAACACATTGTTTTCCGGCATAAGTTCCATATTTGGTATTTCCTTGATTAATGGACGCAAGAACAACCCTGCACGGCGGGTTGGGCTCTCTTTTAGCCATCACTTTAAGCAATGTACCACGCAAGACAAACAAACTTTTTATTTAACTCACAGCACAGACCAATGTATTTTATTCGTTCTATTCATCAATATAATATATCGATATTGTGATTTAACATAGAATTGCCCAGCCAAGGCGCTCCATATTGTATTCAACTCAACCAAGGTATTGTATTTATTCAGATCATCTAAATCATCCACAACCAGCAGCCACAACCAGCCAAGGTTTTTTATATTCAGATCAATTAACATAGAATTGCCCAGCCAAGGCGCTCAATATTGTATTCAACTCTATTGCTTTTATAGACCATGACATCCTTTTAAAGAAACTTACCTACTATCACTTCCCAGTTTGGTTCGGTACTTGGACCAAGAACTACCTTATCAATCGCCAGCAACGTACACATGCTAATAATCATGACTCAAACTATCTCCCTGTATCATACGGTGTGCCCCAAGGCTCCATACTTGGGCCTCTACTGTTTAATATCTTTGTTAATGACCTGTGTAAATTTAATATTAATGGGCATATGCTTTTATTTGCGGACGATATAGTACTTATCAATAGCTCCTGTGATCCGAATCTCCTACCAGCCCACTGTCTAGCAGATACCAAAACCATTGCCGATTGGAGTCTTGAAAACCATTTATCTATCAGTATACCGAAAACTAAAGCCCTCCTGATCCCACCCAATCCCAACATTAATGTCCTACCAGAATGGACGAACAGGTTGCTTATCTATGGTACCAAAATTGATTGGGTTGATTGTATGACATACCTGGGTATTACTATTGATTCTAAACTAAAGTTCAATACCATGGCGGAGAATATTATTAAAAAAGCAAATGCTCGTTTATGTAATCTTTATATTAATCGTCATGCACTCAATGTCAGAACACGTATTATGCTGGTAAAATCCATGATATTAACCTATCTTGATTATGGCAATGTCTGTTACCTCTGCTGCAACAAGTCAACTTTAAACAAACTCCAGGTTCTCCAGAACAAGGCTCTCCAGTTCGCGTTGATGAAGCCAAGACACTATCGTACGGAACAACTTCACCAGGATGCATACGCAATGACTGTTCCTGAACGAATATTCTTCAATAACGCTAAATTTTTTCACAAACAATTGCACTTATGTCGAATTAATTGGTTGCCACATCGCCTACCAAATGAAAATTATAGATTAAGAGAAAATTATTTGTTGAACTTCCAAGTCGATCGACCTCTCAGTACGGCCTTTTCCAACTCATTAGCATATGCTGGAATCCTCTCCTGGAACAGGCTTGATGACAATCTTAAATCCAACCCTGACCCCCTCTCCTTCAAACGAATCCTGAAACACAACATCCTCAGCCACAGAATAAGACCTAACTTCAACCTCTAAGCCACCCCTTCCCCAACCCAACTCTACCAAAAATGCCTTTATTCTATTCTACGGCCAACCTCAACAGACATTAGTACTAACCAAACCGTCCCCCATGTTCCCCTTTTCACCCCATCCCACCCCATCTTCCCATTAATCTAACATGATCACCCTACCCTACCGTCAATAGTTAATAGACTGCTTCAAAAAGAAAATATTTGTCATAAACTGTAAGTTGCGTCAACTCAGGGTATGGCGGAATACCGGATCTTCCGAGCCATATTTATATTTTCCTATATATTTCCCCTGGCATATGCCTAGATGGAACCTGAATAAAAATCAGTTCAAAAAAACAAAAAAAAAAAACCCCAAGGTATTGTAATTATTCAGATCATCTAAATCATCCACAACCAGCCAAGGTTTTATATTCAGATCAATTCAGATCATAAACCCACCAACCAAGGTATATAAACATAAGTGACCAACAAGCAGCTAACAGCTAACGCAGCAGACACCCAACTAACGCAACAGTACATAATATTACCAACTCTTAGCGCCGTGTCAGCCGGAGCGACCCACCATGACCCAGACGACCTGGTATGACCCAGACGACCTGACCTGACCAGACCTCCGGCCACCCCAGTCCGCCACCCCCTGCAACGGCCGGCCACACCCGCCCCGCCACACCCGGCCACACCCGCTCCGCCACCCCCCTGCTACCACCCACACACCACATAACCGCACACCACATAACAGCTGACCACCACCAAGGGCGCGCACGGGCAGTGACCCAGCTGAGCACTGACCACCAGCACCCGCCTGCAACCAGCGCGTTGACCTGCGACCAGGCACCCTGCGCGACCAGGCACCCTGCGCCTGCGCCTGGCATATGACCCCTGACCCAGTTCTCAGCGATGTAAACATACTGACCATGCGCCTGCGCCTGGCATATGACCCCTGACCCAGTTCTCAGCGATGTAAACATACTTACCATGTGCTTTTTTAGAGTATCCAGTGTATATCCGTACAGGGTATGGGGCGTAATTTTGGCGTGGCAGTAGAAAGGAATGCTTCGCATATTCATATTATTTTATAATTCTTTACATTATATCGTGTCTCGCATCCTTAATAAGAAATTCGACACCGTAGGCTATATAGGGCCTATATGGCAGAGCTTATTAAAACCAACGAGACTAAAGATTTTGGCCAGATGGTATGAAAAGTCGGTTTCACGGCTCCTTATAAGGACCTCGCACGAAACCAGGCTACAAACCCTGTAATACAGACTCCTTCAAATGACTAGTATCATGTGTATTAAATGTGTACTTAAGCAATAGAAGGGTAAAGGATTCTGGTATTTGTTCTTTCTGTACATCTGTAAGGATGCCATGTCACTTCTTTGTTGAGGCTAGCCGCGAAAGATGCATGAAAGATGAAAGATGCAGGGAAATGTGTTGGAACTTTTATTATTTCTGTTAATGTCCTGTCAACCTTTTGCCCTGCGATTTGCTCGATTTGCTTGTTGCGATCGACCTTGAACAGATGCAGCGGTTTCACTCATACACATAACTCCACTCGTCCCTTTCTTTATTTTCCAAATCGCATGTCTTTTTGTCTCGATATAGAAAAACAGTTGCATGCATATGGATTTTTGCAAGGACCGACCGGCGGAGCAAAGATTGACAGGGCATTACCAAAAATAGTATTAGAATTTCACTGCTCTAAAAGAGATAGTGTGTTAAAGTCCACCACTTAGTGTCGTACTACAAAACCAGTTATTACATTGTAATGCGGATTCGGAAGAATGTAAATACAAACGAGTAAACCAAGAAAGACTTTGTGAAACAATTTTTATTAGCACTGCAATGACCACAGACAGTCTATCTATCGGCTTATAACTCTTTAAAAAAACTTTACATAGGATAAATCTTACAAATTAATCCAAGGCAAGGTTACCATCTTACCATCGATTACAAATGTACTGTGTATGATTATAGTTTTTTTTTGCAGTAAGAAAGCTCCTTTTACATCTATATAACACTAAGCCATTTATTTTGGTTTATTATGCATACTGTCGATACAACTCCATGCTTTTGTAATGTATTATTTTGCCAAGCATTACTCTTTGTATTATTCTCTATATAATAGAATTTGTATTCGGTAATAAATGTTACAGAAATGGACTAAGAACTTCTACTGATAGATGCCCTAAGCGAATAGCTGGATAACTGAAGTAGATATTTTCTGATTTTCTCTGACCAGTGTCATATATAACGCAATAGATGACCTACACAAGCTACATTGTTATACCTCGTTGAAGCATACTAATCAGCTTTAATAATAAAACCAAGGAATCGAAATTAACATCACTCGTTCTTCAGTATTCATGTTACCACGATTGTAACAACATACACTATGTTCCACTTAACCAGAACTCGAGGGGAAATCAGAAAAAGTTCAGGTCAAAAGTGCATACTAACTAGCGCCGTCAAGGAACTAATGCATGAAAAGACAGGAGTAACAATATTTTTTCAAACTTCCGTCTTGAGGAAGAACATGGTTGGGTTAATACAAAAGGCAAAAAAGACAGGATGTTATATTATTTTATGTTTTAGGGACGACTGAAGTTTACTACCATTCACTAAGGAGGGAAAAGCATATATTTTCCGTTTTTACAAGATTTTAGACAGAAGAATGCGATTTGTTTCTTGTAAATTTCTCCAAACATAGCTGACGCACTGTGTTGTCCTCACAAATCAAATAACAAGTTGTAAACCTATTTGGAAAAATATTATTCAACTTTGAAGATGACACATCTACCAGTTTTTTTAACGCCATGATAAAACTTCAGCTGAATAACTGGATTTCTGAATCCAGTAAGCCCCCGTTTTGATTATTTTTCCAGGTACCGCAATATGTCAGCTATGCATACAGAGATTTTAAAGGAAAATACATGATTCAATAGTCTGATATGGTGAAAATACCAGTTTTTCCCATAGACTCCTAAAGTGAACAGTAGTATATAAATTTTACGTTTTTATTGGCTTTTGGGGTTCCACCGACCATGTTCTTTCTCAAGTCAAAAGTTAAGAAAACTTCCATCCTTTCTTCTTTTTTCATTGAACGCTGGTATTTAACTTTAACCGAAAATTCACCTAAAGATAACAGATACATTAAGTTGGAAGTATGTAGAGAAATTGTAAAAAGTTCAAGGTAACTGAAAATCCTTGTAAACAAAAGAGTGGTCTCCACTGGCTGCAGTAAGCTCTGCGGTAACCCTTGCGATGGTTTGTGCTGGTTCTGTAGGTGGAGAGGAATCATGAGGTCCTGCCTACATGGTTCACTGGCAATGTGTTTTCACCCAACCATGTTCTTTCTCAAGACGAAGTTTGAACAAATAATGTGACCTCTATTTTTTCATGCATGAGTTCCTTGAATTCCCGCATGCAGCAGTGCTGACGGCGCTAGTATTCACCTTTGTAGGCAGGACCTCGCCACTTCTCACCACCACAGCATCATCGCAAGGCTTATCGCAGAGCTTACCGCAGCCAGTGGAGACCCCCCTAAAGAGTTCAGGTTAAGTTGACTTATTCCCTTGGCTGTGACACTGTATGGCCCACATAAGCAAGTTAGGATGCAGCGTATGCGGAGACAATTGTTAAACAAACCAAGAGGCTTCTCATTTTAAACAATGAAAATCAGACTGGCACAAGTCCAATTTTCGCCCACATTAGATTTCCTGGTGCTTTTTACTGTGTATCATCTAACATTAATCTTAAATAACCAAATTCAAAACCGAGTTTTAAGCCCCTGTAAATGGACTATTCGGGAACATGACAAGGGAACATATCTCTAGCTGACGGTGTTAAAAAGTTGGAAATCGAACCGGTATATTATAGGCCTACATCCCTTTCGAAATTTTAACTTTATGGGTGAAGTCGCCAGAAAATGTACAATTCACCTTCACCAATCTTCTCAAATAACTCAAATTTCAGACGAAAATAAACTTCAAAATACAGTTTATACTTCTTTTGTCTTCTTTGAGAGCTGGGTGAGAGCTGTTACAAGCATCGTCTACCTAGTAAACTTCAAAATACAGTTCAACGTAACAAAACAGATTGCTAGAATCAATGCAATGCCGGATATACTCAGTATATAGAATTTACATAGTATTGACCAAATTGCAGCCTAATTTAGCAGAATTTACTGAATGTGGGCAGCTGCCAATTGTACATTTTCTGAAAATCTGACCCTTATATCAACGCCCAAATTGTCCCCTACCTCTGTTGATACCAACAAAGGGATGGGAGGATTTTTAATGACCAAATGCCATATTCCCGGATTTTTAATGACCGTAAAAGTACATCCTAATTTTAATGACCAGCGGCAACCTCGCAACAATCGCCCCCAAACATTGCAGGACAGCTCAACATGGGAGATAGAACCTGGCTATGGTAAAATGGTTTTTTTCTTAATTTAAAGGATATTGTAACTATGAAAGGCAACGCATGAAAACAAGCATGTCAAATACATTCTATTCCTCACCAGGCTCTAGGCACCCAGGGGCCAAATGTACACTCATGATCGTTCCCAATTTCGCGGATAAAGGTGTCATTTTTCACACACATCTGCGGATCGATTGCTAAATCGGAAATTTTGGCATACAATTTTCAGGGAGGGGTGGTGGTGTAAAATATTACTATATTATACAACACTCTTTGAAATCATAAAAAGGGGCCCTTTCTGGTATAGGATTTTCTGCCTTTTGCTACAAAGGGGGGGGGGGGGGGATGCCTTGAAAATTCGTGGAAAGGGGGAACTTTTCAAAAGCTGGAACAATCATGAGTACACATTCACTCTAGAATCCAATCCAATCCAGTTATTTTCTTATATTGAATACTTTCAATAGAAGTGATTTTTATAATACAATATATACATTATCTTAAATAAACCATGTTTTTGTGCATAGCTTTCACCTATTGATTCAGAGTAATCAGGTGCATGATGCATTATATAATATTTCATCTAAGGGTAAAAAATACTTCTCTACACATCACTGTACATAATGACAATACTAAATCATAAATTAAAATGGCATTCTTGCAGTTGGAACCCTTTCGGACACTAGCAACGACACTTACAAATATTTTACCCTTTTATCACTTCTATAACATCAATTGGCAATATTAATTTTGACATAATTTATTTTTAATTGAAAGACGTTATTTCTCATTCCATTCTGTCGATTTCCCAAATGATGAATTGCGAAGATATGAGAATCAGGAGACACTCAATAATTCAATTTCAAAATTTCAACCTTATAAATGTACTGAGTGTGTCCTACTCAGACTTAAGTCCAATGCTTAATTACCAACGCCAGAACACCAGCACAGTGATGGTATAAAACAATCTTATAAACTTACTGTCTAACAAAACTTCATTAAAATGCAGTGCTTAGTAATTACAGAAGCCGCTCCAACGACACAAGAATATAATACATTCACACGAACGCACTGGTCTAATTTACAGTACTCAAAGATTAAGTCTACATCAACACGACTAAACGTATAATATAAAACAGAGATAATATATTCACAATTCTCACACACTGTCCAACGCATCCGTGAAGTAAATAAGTCTAGATTAACACGAATAAACATTGGTACAGTGATAATACATTTTCATACACTATCCAACGCATCCGTAAAGTAAATAAGTCTAGATTGACACGAATACACATTAATACAGTGATGATACATTCTCACACACTGTCCAACGCATCCATAAAGTAAATAAGTCTAGATTGACACGAATACACATTGATACAGTGATGATACAGTGATAATATATTCTCACACAATCCAACGCATCCGTAAAGTAAATAATTAGGATTTGTTTATCATTTTTCATTCAAATACACGCAAAAGAACATGGTGTGATGTCTCAATTCTCCAGCAAGTCGACATTGACCAGCTATAAGATACCACAATTAAGGTTCCTTCCTGAATCCAGTTGAAAGATTCTCCGAGAGTTCAATATCAAAATTGACTAAATCGTTGAATGACTTCTTGAATTTAACTTGTCAAAATCTAATCGAATTCCAATTTGTAAAATTTCATAACCTTCGGAATCTTTCAACAAAATTTTACAGTTCACTTATAAAGAATATATATCCTATTTTCTATTGGCATTCACATATATACTAAACAATACAGCCACACACATGCACCCACTCATTCTCGCCATCACGATATGTGTAACGTTCCTCCCACAATATATACCTCGTCATATCTACACATGTACCGCTAACAGGTCGTTCCAGGTTTGGTCAGTCTTTTAAATCTAAGACAAACAGTAAAACAAACATTTTGATGACGAAAAGAAACAACTTTGAGAATTTTAACTTAACGAAATTCTGTTATAAATGGTTGCCACTTTTGGAAATTTTCAGAAAAAGTACTGATTTAGGTACATATACTGAAGATCTGGATCCCTGCAGTAATAATGACGTTGTCGGGCTACAAAATAGCGTAAGAAAAAGTAACTCATCCCATTTGGGAGGTACACTGTAAAGGTGCCTCGACTTAAAATATACTTGGGTCGGAAATCTGACACACAAACCATGGCATTCACACACCTTTCATTTCCATCCACACTCGAAGCAAGACGTCTGATGGCTCCTAGGAGCACTCTGAGAGGGGAATAACACAGATACCGTAGTGGCCCGTGTATAAGCCTATCTCGAATACAGACCGGGGGTGTGGGGGTCATGAAAAAATAAAAACCTCTACAATTTAATTCTCGATTGCAAGCCGGGGCTAGAGAGGGGGGGTCGAAACAAATACAAGCCCGGGCTTATGAACGGGCCACTACGGTAGATGGTTGCGACAGCAATGAATGAAGTCGCAATGTTACACAGGGTTGAAAAAATCGCTTCGAATCATGGTTGTCCAAAATATTATATATGGTTGTCCGCTGACACCAAAGAAGGTGAAACCTGGTTGTGACGCCCAAATATTCATTTTTGGTTGTCCGCATGGTTGAGTGGGGCGGACAACTGGGCAGCGGGAATTTTCCAACCCTGTTACAATACGTTCAAGACAAGGCTATTAATTCGAATTAAATGGTGTTTTGCAGGTAGAAGTTACTTCAATGACGTTTACAGTGAGACCGACAGAAAATTTATATATATGTGATCCGTTTTAGGAAAATGAGTCATAAGTCGCAAAATATGGATTTTAAGATATCACCATATTTAAAAAGAGGAGATCAAGGTGATTCCAATGAGAGTAAACACTAGGAGACCTAATACGTATTTCTATATTTTAAGTTTGATACATGTATATCTAATTTTGAAAAAAAAAGTTTGCAATGTTTCTGGATGGGTAATTACCAGTAAAGTAACTAAATATACTCCATACAAAGGCCTTCAAAACGCAAGGATATATTTAATACAATGTCCCGAAATTTCTCACATGGATTCATATGACTATAAGTGCTAAACCCTATAAAATCAGAACATCTCGATAAAGAAATCTTGTGAACAAAACACTTTGATAAATACCAATTTTGCGACTTGTGACTCATTTTCCTGAAAACCATCACATATTAGATTATTATATATTTATTTATATTGACATTCACATGTATACTAAACAACACAGCCATACACATGCACACACTCATTCTCGCCATCACGGTATGTGTAACGTTCCTCCTATATACATTGTCGAGCTTTAATATACCATATGCATTTCATTCGAATTTTACATTTAACTTAACTTTACAATGTTAAACACTTCACCTCAAAATCTTTCATAACTTTTACTTTACTGGATATATATTTTAAAATATTCTTATTTTTTTTTACTCATCCCACCTTGGAGGTACGTATTAACCCATTGGGTCAGACATTTGTTACACATACCATGGCATTCACACACCTTTCATTCCCATTCACACATTGTTACAAGTATGAATCTGGTTGTTCGAATCAGATATTGCTGGTTACTATATTTGGGATAGTGTACTCTTTTGACCCTCTCATGGGTCGGTTACATGCTTCTTCAAATGACCTTTCAGGTAGTCCGCCCGTTTTAGCTGGACACCGCAGATCGGGCAGGTTGTTTTCCGGTGTCCATGCTTGTTCCGCCGGTGGCGGGAGAGGTTCGAATTTTGTTTGTAGCTGAACGGGCACAGCTCACACTGAAATTTCCCGGACCCTCCACCCTCAGTGTTGTCGGGCCCTCTTACCCTGGGGCGCCCTGATCTCTTTTTCGGGTTTTTTCGAACGGGGGGCGGTTCCGCCGGCGAAATATCTGAAATATAAAATACTTGAATGAAAAACAAATCGCGAGGCAGTTTTCATAATAGGACGGCATCAGGTAGGCAATAAATACCATCAATAAACTGGCATTATTGAAGTCATTCATAATACATTTTTAAAACACAATGACACATATTATTTTAGTTACGCATGATCAAAGAATCAGACTGAAGACTTTAAACTATTATTTTTCTATAATTCATAAAGAGCGGAGAGAGAGAGTAGAATTTTGTGTTATTATCAGTAATATAGATATGTTCATACAATCCTGGAGAGGCCGTTTATAACTTTCTGTCATATCAAGCTATTCCCCATCTCTCATGATGATATATAAATTTTAAAGCCTATATTTCCCCACAACAATTAATTCCATTTGTGTGAGAATACTGTTTACATGCTTTAAGGGTAATATTAGAAGAGAGATATTCTCCTGCTATCAAAGGTTCCATGATCTCCGCCGCCCAGCAGGGTGATTAGCTCTTATCTGGTCATTAGCAGTGGGGTGCCCCTGCCCATTTCCAACCGATTTAATTACAATTTCCTCTTAATCTAAGTTACATGTCAGTGGGCTGTTTTCAAGTCTGTAGACCAGACCCAGGGATAGTGGGGCTCAGTGGCGGATCCAAGGGGTGGGGGTGGGGGGCTGACCCCCAGGGTACAACATAACTCAGAGACCGACGCCCATGTCTCCACAGAATTTTTTAGACCCTAGATCCGCCCCCTGGGGGCTGGCCTACAGACTAGCTGTTTTCCAGAATAAATAAATTCCTTGATTCGAAACGTGACCTTAGCGAACTAGACTATCAACAACGAGTATGATGCTTAATCTTGCAGCAGCTGTTTTATTACCCAGTATCTCCGCACAACATTCCCGGACAAGTTCAGACTTGTATCTAGGTCGCTCTTGAGGACAGTTATGAGTTCATGTGTCAGATTTTCAGAAAATTTACAATTGGCAGTTGCACACATTTAGTAAATTCTGCTAAATTAGGCTGCAATTTGGTCAATACTAGGTAAATTCGAGTATATCACGCCGCATTGCATTGATTCTTGCAATCTGTTTTGTTATGTTGAACTGTATTTTGAAGTTTATTTTCGTCTGAAATTTGGATTATTTGAGAGGATTTGTGAAGGTGAATTGTACATTTTCTGGCGACTTCACCCTCATACAGTATACATTACAGAGAGCCCAACATACATGGCGGGGGCGGGGGCGGGGGCGGGGGCGGGGGCGGGGGCGGGGGCGGGGCATAATAAAGGTAACGGCTGGCATTATTTAAGGTAACGACTGGAAGAGGTGGATCTTATCTAGATAAAAAGGTCGGCCTTCATTAGCAAGGAAAGAGAGGGATGGGTGCTATAATTTTTTAACCCTTTCCCCCGATAAGCATGATCGCATTTGTGGTTAGAGGTGAGGGTTAATGGATTCCCCGATACGGCCGATCGCTTTTGTGTGGTCCCGAGCAATAGTGATATGCCAGATATATAATATCCCAGCTGTGTTCTGAATCAGGAGATGATAACATGCTTGATAAAATGGCATTCTTTCTCGGTCTTGTGACCATCAAATAAAATGTGCCGCTTCCACGATGCCAGAGCTATTTTTTTTGGTTGACGTCAAACGTCACTAAATTTACCTCCACCCGCAGGCGTCAGGGCTGCGTATCGTGGCAAGATCATAATAACAACAAATTCTACTCTGTATTTCCCACGAATTTCACCGTTTTTATCCTAAAATTAAAAGAAAACTTCTCAAATTTAAAAAAAAACTCTTCGGAAGAGCTGACACCAATTGTAATTTACCATCACCAATAAAGAATATTTTAATTGAATTGAATGAAAGCCTGCTTATCCATTTGTCATTCTCGTCACCTGTAAAACTTGGCAAATAAAGTATATCCCAATCCAATCCAAATATCGAATTTTTATTCTGTTAAAGAGACGTACAGACATGGACAGTAGAAAACTAATGTCCATAGGAAACTAATGTCCATAGGCTAAAGATATAATACGTGATTGTTGGTTCCCATAAGTTGGGCATAAGACCCAGTTTAAAGCAGTGAAATTCTAATACTATCTATGGTCAGGGCCTGTCAACCTTTTGCTCCGCTGGTCGGTCCTTGCAATGGTCCATGCAGCTGTTTTTTCTATATCAAGACAAAAAGACATGCGTTTTGGAAAATAGAGAAAGGGACGAGTGCCAGTGGGGTGTTGTGTATGACTAAAACAGCTGCATTTGTTCATGGTCGACCGCAACAAGCAACTCGTGGGGCAAAAGGTTGACAGGACATTACCAGAAATAGCAACCAAAGTTCCAACACATTTTCCCTCTCTTATGGTCACCAAAAATCAAGTATCTTTAGTCTGCGGGAAAAAGTATAGCTCATCCCACAACGCGAGCTGCCAGTGTGTCCGCTGCGTTCCTCTCTGCTCTACACCCTGCAACATTCTATTCAGTTCTTCTGTCCTGGACCAAGGTCAAATGTTAGTTATACCTTATAGTAATATCTTGATATTACTCTAAGGTTATACTGGGGGTACACCTTATGAGGGGTCCATTAGTTTTTAAAGTGTTGGAGTTTTAAAGTGTTTATGTGTGGGGTCGTAATTTAATCAAGTGAATAAATAAATTTTAATTGAAGTGAGGTTCAGGAATCCATCTTGCTTTTGCAGACAATGGTTAGAACTGTATCCAGCAAGCCTTCAACCGCCGATTTATAAAATGTTACATACACACAGAAACATGTTGGGAAAGAAAGGGAAAATTCAGAGAAATATCTAAGAATTAATTAAATAGTTTAAGAATCGATATATATCATCTTAACAGTCCAGACCCAAACCCTCAGATCAGATAAGAATGGTATGTCAGTGATTGGACGCCCTGGACTTCGCTAATCGGTTTCCTAGTCCATGACTATGCGTTCTAATGGGATTATAATGGCATTTTGCGGTCTGAATGGGATAATTTGGCACTTTGCAGTTAGAGGCGAGAGAGACTTTGCCTCCGTTTGAAGGGACTCGCTCATCTTTGGGCCTAGACTGTTAACATTAGAACTGCTGCACCCATCCTCCAACGCAGAGCTTTATTCCGTGCGCCCTGATTTGGAAGGATGGCTACACATGACCTGGGAGGACGTGGAGCATCATTTCTCTCACTCTTTGCACACAAGGTGCCGACATGTTTATTCTACTTTGAGTAAGGCCACTAAGATAATGGGCTTCGTGTTGACTGTTTCAGTGCTTGTGTTTCCTGTAAGAAATGGGGGTAATTCCGAATTGTTGGGTGGTAATTATGCCCATATTTTTCACCAAGTGCACGGAGTGAAGAAGGGCCTTCATTTTAAATCTGGTTCAATAGATCTTAGACTCTACTCAAAGAATAGATCAGATCAACCTTCTGTTTTAGAGAAAAAATCTTTTACTTCTGACATGGTGAGAATTACTCAAATTGGTCTCATGCCAGCAAAAAGTGGACGAATGTTTCTATCAATCATCAGTCCCATGATTACCATGACCCTAGCCAATGCTAGGGGATGGAAAATCTTGTCTACCATGGCCCTAGACATGATCCCTATCCCGAGCTAAAACCATACACACTTACTCAAAGGATGCGAGTAGGGAAAATAGTATGGGGATTCTAAAGTGTAAATGGTCACTAAATGATCACACCACGGCCACATTCTCGATTCCCATCCAGCGAGAAGCTTAACCACAAGGCTACGACTAAGGCTAAAAGTGTTAATGACCACTAAAACTTAGGGGTCCAAAACTGCCTTCTGAACTTGACTGGGTTCTATCACCATAAACAGTCAATAAACCTAACCAACCCTTTACCTTATGTCCATGTCAGGAACTAGAAATAAGGAATGCCATTCCCCATCGTTAGACTTCCCTCTAGTCTCGTTGGACTCACTTTTAAGTCAGATTCATGTCTGATTCATTGTTTTTAAGACACATTCACAACTCTAGTTTTTCTAGTAGTGACACAGTGCTGGATGATGTGTCCGCATTAACCGAATGTAGTGTCCCCATTAAATACAATGGTCTAATATACAAAATTCAAAAGATTGTGTTCCAAGTATTGTGTCCGCAATTTCTGAATGTCCGCAAAATCTGTGTCCCCAATAAGCGGCTTACACACCCACCACCGAAATCGCTATTAATGTGGCAGGGCCTAGTATGGTCTACTATTGAATAACTCTTCGTGGAATAGAGGGCCTGCCTAGGGCGGATGATTATATAGATGGATAACCAGCGATAACCAAATTAAAGAGAATCAAATTAATAGTCTTCCTGCTGCGCTTCGCGCGCTTGTTTGGTCCTACTGTGAGTCACAGTAAGGAGCGGTAAGGGGACTGGGGGAGAAAATCGGGGAAATAAAAGTGCCATAATTGATAAAAAAAAGACCATGAAAGGCAGATGTTCCGACACCTTTCAACACATTATGTACAGAGATTGAAAATAGGCCAAAAAAAATTAGGTGTGTTTCCGATTTATCTGGCTGAAAACTAAGGGGGGATGGTAATGTTATACCTTATCAATTTGTGTTACACTACGTATTACGGTATAACAGTAACCTTTTTTTTCATTTTTTTAAAAGGAAACCACCTCCCAGGAACTGAAAAAAATGTCTATTTCATAACAATAGTTGTTTTAAACATAGGGGATGTGCTTTCAGACAGTTCCGGGTCGGGAAAATCTGTTTTCCTGCTTTCATAAGCATTTTTTGTCAAAAAATCCAAAAAAAGTAAGATATGTCAACAAAAAAATCAGTTAGGGTCAAACAACTTTTAGGTAGGGGAAGGTTTTTCTAGGTAGGGGGGGGGGGGGGGGGGGGGTAATCGGAAACACACCTATTTTTTTTTGCCATATCACTAAATTTAACTTTGGCGCGCACTGACTTGAAAGATCCCAATGGGAGATATGGATGTAAAAATGAGTAAGTTACACATTGAAATGTTTTATAGCGTTAGATATGTAATCAAATGGTAAAAACAGACTGAAAATTAGTCAAAAATGAATTACCTCACTTGCCTCTTGCTCATTTGTGTTGAAAATATGTCCTCATATGAGATGAGACAAATGAGATGTACGGGTTTGATTTTGATTCACTCACTTCAATAAAACCATTTAAAAATTTTAAGGATGCTATTAACTGCAAACGGTTTTCCTGAGCCATTTACCAAACATGAAAGAAATACATTGAAAAGAAAGGAGTGACCAAAGAGATGTGAATGGATATACTTTTTTGTAGTGTATGTGACTTGTCAGAAGTGAGACCTTTAAGGCTTTATTCGCTTCGCGAAAATAACCTCAAATAAAAATTCATTCGTTCGTTCATTCATCCAACGGGAGTGGAAGCCAGGTGACAACAAGTTTGACACGAGAGGCCCCAGAGTCATGAACTGTCACAAGCAGAAGATAAACCGCAGTACCATAAAAGGCGGGGCATTGATGACAATGCCCCGCTTGATACGAATCGCTATCTCGAATAAACTTGGTGTGGTCTCGTCGGTGTGAGTACTATAACAGTACATGCAAAAAACACAGCTGGGATATATTGCTCGGGAGAGAGAGACCCACCACACAGAAAGAGACCCACCACAAATGCGATCGGCCGTATCGGGGGAATCAATTAACTCTCACCTCCGACCTCAAATGCGACCATGCATATCGGGGGAAAGTCTTCGTTCCCACACCTCTTCTTCCATGCTAACGGAGACGGACTTTTTTTAATGTATAATGGTGCGTGGATAATAAAGGACCAATGACCAAGGTATGATGATGCACGCTAGGGATTTAGTCCTTCAAAACATCTCGATGTTAGAATGACTTTAAATCCCGAGCGACAATGATGCCTGAGACTGAAAGCTCTCGAATACACCTATTTCTAAATTTGAAACAATTAATAAAGGGAAAACCAGTAATAATAATCCTAGCAGGAGGAAACAAGTATACCCAACAGGCTCAGTATGACCTTGGAGTAATATCACATATTACTCCAAGGTATGACCTTAGAGTAACATCACATGTGATGTTACGCTATGTATCTATTTCACACATTCAGAACAGCCTTTGATGGAGCTGCTCGATTACGTAATAGTGGTGGAGAGCAAAGGTAGAACAGAGATAAGCCTCAGGGGTGGTAGCGCCATCGAGGCGATAACACATCTGAATATCATACATTAGTTATGTAAGACTTAGACTTGTATTTATAAGCCTTTAGAATGGAATACTTTTTTTGAAGTCGTTGTTTTCGTTGTTTCATGAACAAAACTTTGAAAAACAATTAAAACTATCATATTAGAGTCACCATACAGCCTCGTCTGAGGAATCACAACCTCGCGAGCCAGGGCAGATTCTACTAATCTATGACTCAGGAACGCAGGACGCAAGGAGTAGGCTAAAGCCCTGTTGGGGAGAATCACTGAATCAGTTCAGTTAAGTGATCGGTCAAGCATCAGTAAGGCCTTTGCTGTGTGGTCTCATTGAGTTGGGCGGAGGGACTTGATGCTAGTCTATTAGTAGGGGGAATAAGGCATCAAAATGGCCACAATCGTGCACTTTTGGTTAAAAGCATCAAACTTCTCACGATTGGTCATTGACCCCTGGTGATCAAAATCTGATATGGAACACTAAAATTTGAGCCAGATCCTGCCGCTAGGGGGCGTTTGTGTATGACCTTCCACACGTTTCTTGTTATAACGGCTACAGTATTAATCTGAGGTATTTGACTATATTAAACCATTAATAGAGGAGATTCTCAGCTTTCATTTAATGTAAATTATGTTATTTTACCATAAATATTAGTGACGCTATGAATTTTTGAAATTTTCCCATAATTCGAAATTTTCCCAAACCAAATATCTTTTTAGCTACAGTATGGGAACTGTTCAGTTTAGATGTTAGTGACAATTAAAAGAATTAAAGAACCTTTCAAGAGCTCTCATTTGAGACCAATGCCAAAACGATCGGACAAATATTTGTCCTTTGACAATTAATTTTAGAAAAAAAACATAAAATGGTGAATTTTGTAGGTAAATGCCAGCGATCAATCAAAAAAGATGGTACCATGGAATTATTTTAAAGTTTGGATTAAGAAAGAACATGTGTGTGGGAGCCCCCAAAGCCCCCCAAAACATATCTTATATGATTAGTTTTTATTTCAGGGACCACTGAAATTTACTACTTTTCATGGGAAAAACGGGTATTTTCTCCATTTTTCCCCCATAGCAGACAATTGAATTATGCAATTTCCTTTAAAATCTGCATATAATATATATATATCTGACATATTATTTTACCATTTATTAAAATAAAAGGGTGGTCATAGAACTAAAAGAAAGGTTATTCAACTGAACTTATTTCATGATGTGGCACTAAAAATTGATTCAACAACAAGGAAACAGGCTCTACCCTGCATAATCTGGGTTTATCATCATACAATCATACAAACTTATGATGGGTCTCAGTACTGACATAATGAATACAGTCTGCTCCTTTTATTATGACACTGGTTAGGTCTGTCCACCCTATTTGAATAAGCATGCCTGTACAACTGGAACAGTTGATAATATTGATCACAATCCCTCTTCAACTACTTCTACTGATTCATTCCATGGAACTACAATTTCACTAACACAGGATCCTCAGACTGACCTCCCTCCTAAACCAGGATTTGGTATCATTGATACTAATAGTCAGCAGAAGCCTGCCATTCCAGTATCATACACCAATGATCCTCCAACTCTTCTACTAAACAAGAACCCAATAGTCCCATATCAAGAGGGCTTGAGGTTTGAAATTCTAATTCATGTGAATGAAAAGTAATTAGAATGGCTTAATCATGTAGCAATGGCTCTAGAGCAAGATGATTCTGAAAAAAAAAATTCTTTGTCATGGCCATCTCACTTTGCTTCTATTCAGATGCAAAAAGTAGAACATGTATCCAATAATGCACTCTTGCCATTGTTCCGTTTCATTCCATGATGAAGCTCATTCTCCATCCATGATAAAGCAATTGTTGTATATGGTTAAGGCAGCTACTATGCATTTGAACCAAATCCAAGTCCCAGCTATTGTTATGGACCAACAACTGTTTGCAATCACAAAAAAAACTGCAATGCAACTTCAAGGAAACACATGGTGAAGATAAGTATTTTAAAGGTACATGGTCAAGAGCCTTATGATAATCATTCCTCTTGTGAGAGGGTTCTGGCGATCCATGAATAAAATTGTTAAAAAACAAGTATGTGGTAATTATAGTAGGACTCCATATAGACTGTCTGGGATGAAGGTTAAAGGAACTGATTAGGGTAGTGGCTGCCACCTCTGCATTGGTTTCAGCTGGGATTGCAAGCAGTGGTATTGCTGATTCATTGATAAAAGCATCCCTTCTTACAAGAACTGCCATGTTCACCAAATAACTGCAGCATCTCTTCATGTCCTCAAAAAAGGGGCATACTCAAGTCCAATGAGAATCATTTTGCAGAGGCCATAGATTATACAGCTTGGTGCAAATGGATGACTGAGCAGCAACCACAGTTCCATTATTGGAATCAAGTGCTCAATCTTAACCTTGCTGTTCAAGTCTAGTTGCAGCCTTTAGAGGTGCCAATAAAGTCATTGATGGCCATTGTCCTTTGGATGTTTGCACTAGATCATGTGGACTATGCCAGATGGCTCTCTGTCCACATCAGAGATATGATCACTCTTAAAGCACAACATCTTGATACCCATGTTGAATTCTCTAAAGAGGGTTTTGTAGCTAAGAGATCAATGCATCTATTCTCTGCAATGGCACCAGGCACATGAATCCCATTATAAAAGGGGATGGTGGGGCCATCAATGATAATCCACCTGAATCAATGACTGATTTCTGGGCCAGAAATGTACAGACTGATCGATATCGATTCAGGATTTTGAGAATGAGAAGGCACTGAATCCAGTTGAATATTGATCAGCACCACAAATCTGGTATATGGTGTTGCAGCAATAAATGAGCCAGTAAATACTTTCCAAGACAACAGCAGCGATTTGCTCACACTGAATACAAAGTATATCATGGGTGCTGAAGTAAGAAAATCTGTCTAAAGCACTTATGATGCTGGACTGAAACAGTTCCAAGATTTCACAGCAGAGTACTTGATCAACAGATCAAAACCTGGGACAGAACCAATATGGATAAACAAATTCTCACTGATGATTGTGAAGAATAAACGCGAGCCGTGCCAGAAGGCCATGGAAGCACTAATAAAGAGGACTGCAACCTTTTTTCTAGGCTGTACATTGCCTGTCAGTCAAGAACAGGGGATCTGGGGCAGGTTTTCAAACATGGAAATCAATCTTTGGCTCCTGCATTGGCCAAGTTAGGTGACATGTGGCGTGGAAATAGGATGTTTATGGGCCTCATTTAGCGGTTCGGGCTATAGTAACCATAATCAGTGTTCCTCATCAGATTTTGATTTTTAAGTATCAACAGTTAACAGTTTGGGCCATGTTTACCTTAGTTTTTTTACTTCATTTTGTCTTCCGTTAATACCAAAGCATTTGATTTGGGCGAATGTAGGCTTATGTTGCCAGACTAATACTTGGGCCCTATAGATATATATAGGTACCGTATTTCCTTGAAATACCGCCGGGCCTTGAAATACCGCCGGGCCTTGAATAACCGCCGGGCCTTGAATTAGCGCCGGGGTTGAGTATGGTTTTTCAGTGGAAATGCATTAAGTTCTGTATTTGAATTACTGCCAGATCTTGAATTACCGCCGGGTTTTAATTTCTTAAGTTAATAAGCGCCGGGAGGCGGTAATTCAAGGAAATACGGTACTATTTTTCTGATTTATTTGATAAATAACGTGTAATCTTAGTGCATTTTAATCCTATTATCATTTCATGGCATGAACAATGTACAAGATTGGAAAAGGCAGCACGTTTTAGCAAAATATCAACTCTCCTTTCGTCATAATAATTAATCTGTTTTGATTAAATTAAGTGGTAAAGGACAGATATTTGTCTGATCTGTTTGCTATTGATCTCAAATGAAAGCTCTTGAAAAGCTCTTTAACTCTTTTAATGGTCACTACCGTCTAAACTGAACAGTTTCCAGTCTGTAGCTAAAGGAAGATTAGGTTTGAGAAAGTTTTGAATTATGTGAAAATTTAAAAAATTCATAACGTTGCGAGTATTTATGGTAGAATAATGTTCTTTACATCAAATGAAAGCTCATAATCTACTATATTTATGGTTCAATATAACCAAATACCTCAGATTATTATCTTAGCCGTTATAACAAGAAACGCGCGGAAGGTCATACAAAAACGCCCCCTAGCGGCAGGATCCGGTTCGAATTTCAGTGTTCCATATCAGATTTTAATCACTTGGGGTCAATGACCAATCGTGAGAAGTTTGATGCTTTTAACCAAAAGTGCACGATTATTCCCTTATTCCCCCTACTATATGTATGTATTGGGGATCTAACCTGCTCAGTGGCCCGATTCCGATTGTTACGTAAGTTATCAAGGTTAGGACAATGTATCTTCCACCGGTTCTGGACGTAACATCTTCAATGGTACAACTCAGGGAGGCGAGGGCCGGTATCCGACTAGGCAAGATTCATGAATTAATTGAGAATAGTGCTTATTGGAAATAATGATTTCTCTGTGCGCCCAGTAATGAATTAACAACAGATTCTACGGGGAATGTTTGATTGAAATTAAATGAATTTTGCATGTACATGTAGCATCATGGGAGCGGAATGTATTAGTTTTTGTGTAAATATCAGGGCAACAGTAGGCCTATGTGCCAGGGCCCCCAATGGCGATCAGATTTTCCTGTGTGGGTGTGGGCGAGTGAATGTACACCAGGGTAGAGAGCGAAACCGTCCCAGGATCGATCAGTTTAACTCTTGATAGTTATTAGGCCTAAAATAAATTATCTTTGTTTCCGGCTTCCAACCGACACTAATTGTAAACAGTAACAGCAATTAATTTCTACTGACTATAGGTATGAAATCCCCAATACATGACAGAAATTGACAAACAAAATACTTGAGATCTGCATAACTTTAGAGTAACTTCGTTACTTCCTCTAGCCTCCTCTAAGGTATATATAAATACGAAAGCGGCAACAACATAGATTTGATAACATCTCACTGTTACGTCATGGGTGCTTGTTTTCTAATGGGTATGAATTAATGGCAGACAGTTCTCTGTTGTGCCGTACCTTACATAACTAGAAGTTGCTAATTAATGGGCGGGAGGATACCTTTTGAAACAAATATCTTTAAGTGGTAGGTCATTAGCTGGATTGCAAATAAGATGAGTCTTGTTTTCACTAACATAAAACAATAAACGCCTGTCCCGTATAAACGCCTGGGGTAAGATAGACTTGCACAAGTCTTAGAATTTTTTTTTAGGAAAGCCAAGTCCAGGGCGTCCAAACAATACCAGTCTTAGGGACGAGGGCTAGTCTAGGGGTAAGAGTGACTTGAAAAAAATAAACGCCCGGGCGTTCTATCGGTGAAATACGGTATGTTTGCATGTATTGTGTGTGTCATGAGTAGCCTACAGAGCAGCAAGGTTATCAAATAGGACATACGCTTTCTAATAGGCAATCAAGTTGTTGTTGGTCACAGTTAGAAACAAACAGACCAATCAGTGAGGTCTATGCTTCACTGAGCAATGAATCACCAGTCAAAGTCAGCAATGAATCAATTATAGTAGTATATGATTGTAGTAGTATATGATTGTCAATCAATTACATTGTTGATGGGCACACACCACTGGCACTAATCGTTAAATAATACCACCGAATTAAGACGGTTAGACCTAAATCTTATGGAAAAACCTGAATAACCCGTTTCCAGGGGGTTACAGTATTTATTTCAGATTCAGATTTTATATCAGTGACCGTTTTTTAACTTTTACTTTGTGGTTCACCCAGTGCATGGTGTGAGAGGGCGGGGGCGGGTCATGGGAAAGCTTTTAGTAAGAAACTGAGAATCTTCGAAAATGTCAAGGCTGTTTAAAAGATTACCACATGATTCAATGCACATGTATAGCTATGGTATTCCTATATGAAATCGCTGTTGTTTAATACTGTCAACCGGATCGTAAGTTATCCCTAATTTGAATTCAGTAGAAAGATGTTTGAACTTTTTTGTGACTTCTTTTATTTTCCTTACATGGCCTCAACGTTTCGGATATTACGTAGCCTCCATGAGGAAGGATAAGGTGAAGTGAAGACATATTCATGGTGTCCGGACAAAACCCCTTACAGGAGAAAACCCCTACAGAAAATACCACAGGACAATCCCACAAGGGGAAAAACGGAGAAAGTCCCATAGATTAACTTGAACCCCTACAGAAAATACCACAGGACAATCCCACAAGGGGAAAAACGGAGAAAGTCCCATAGATTAACTTGATTGCAATAGGCCTATTGTTTAAATGCTAGCCTATTTTCAAAAGAAGTCACTCCCTGTGTCTTCTTCAGGAATCAATGGTTCAGATGCGACCTTCTCAGACGGTAGGCCTACGGGTAACAGAGAAACCACTCCCCAGATGCCATTGGGGGATGTGACCTGCTCATCCACATTGGGGGTGTGTGTGTGGGGGGGGGTGGGGGGGGGGTGGGGGGGGGGGGGGGGTGATGGGGTATGGAGGCGGGTTGGGTTTGTTTTTTTTGGGGGGGGGGCGGGGAAGGGGGGCTTCTTTGGCCATTGTGAATTTTTGAAAACTGATGCAACTTATAGTTAATTATTGGAATAAAGTGTATCCTATGTTAACGTTGGTTGGTGTTACACAAACGAATTTCATGGCATGGCAGACCCGGCAGATCTAGCAGATCTGAAACTCTTTGCCTTTGGGCATCGTTTGGTTTGGGGGAATTCCCCGGACCAAGCGCGGAACACGCTGAGTGCAATTAAGTGGGACAATGTTGATGTCCCCGCAAATAACTTCAAAATCCCTTCAAATTTCTGGGTGAGATTGATCCCGGTTGATTAAAGGCTTAATTCTCATGCTACCCCTGTGAGTGTCCCTTGCCCTTGCTTGGCCCAGAACTCCCGTTACACTCCGCAAAATGACCATCTCAACACATGGATAATGAAGCGAACCGTCCGTAATCCCCGTAATCCACACGTTCTAACAGCAAGTGCACGGAGTGAAGAATTGAACTAGCCTAGCCGCCGACTACGGGACTCGGTACAAAAACATAACAAAACAGACATTAAGACGGGTCCTAATTCATTATTGATTAAACTTACCTTCAGACGTGCATTCCTGCACATTACTGTGCCAACGTTGGGTCCTACCTAGGGCAGGGGAACTCTCCGCCTCTGGCTCCGTAACCTCGACCTCCTCCACCTGTATCACTCCGGGAAGAGGAGGCGGATGAAAAAAATCGTCGGTATCATCGAAGATTCCGTCTTGAGGATCAACATCGCCATCAAACATGCACAGTCCGTCCAATCCGGATTGCAGTTCCTTTGGGGACAATGGTTGTATAACAACCAAACGAGCCATCTTGCCAACTCCCTGTTGTCGTATTGAAAGATAACCACTGTTCAAATGAAATCTCCACGAAAACGTTGCCTACAGCGAGGTCTTTAATTCTCCCGGGAGTAGGCGCCTCCGAGCCGGTAGTAGGGTAGTTGTCTGTAGATGCTGCAGTAGGGCCTACCTACGGCTAGTGCTACGTCTACTTGGTGGCTAGTAGGCCACTTAGATCTTATAAAACTAAGTTAAACTATAGAGTGTCTCTAACGTTAGTCGCTATATAACTTGATAACAGTCTTTGAAACCAACTCAGAAGACAGAGCCTGGCTGTTGGAATAGCCTAGGCTATAGATTAAACAAACTCAAGAGTGAGTGAGTGCATACTGTGAGTGTGAGCAAACACGGTTGACTGCGGTCTGATCGCAGAGGTCACGGTATTTATACCCATGTCACCCATGCACACATATCCCTTCGCTTGAGAATATAGGTCCACGAAAAATATGTTCAGTTTAGTTTATAACAACAGTTAAATGAACTCTAGTGAATGGTTGAGTTGAAATAAAGAAAATGATTTCTGGCGGGAGACAAATTCCCATATTGTGTACAGGTTGCAAATTGTAAATATTTTGGTGAATTTCTTTAGACTTTGGACTTTACTACGCGCTGGTATCACCCGCCTTTTGTATAGGCCGGAATAAGTTCTTATACAGAGTTACGGTAGGCTAGGGAATATGTTTTCGGGAACCGGGATTGGGGCCTATTTTAGGTCAGGATTCGGGATTTAAAAGGGTCTACGGGATTTGGGAAAGGGATTCAGAGCCAGATTTAATTTTTCCAGGTAGGGATTGCAAATAGAAAAACGGGATTACAAATTGGAAACATGGGTGATTCGGGAAATGGGGCTTATGAAAAATGGGAACTGAGATTCAAGAGGGGATCTTCCCTACCCTGCTTTTAACGTCTATGTGTGGGACGACCAATAGAACTAACAGTTCTTTACTTCCGGTTTATTTTATGAAAAAATGTCCCGATCATTTTCACTTTATACTCAGGTTCTACCCACTACATTTATGAAATGATTTTTGATTCTGAAAGGGGAGAGTTGAATCTATAAGATGTGTAGGCTAGGCTACATTGTTTAGTTCTGTTAAAATTTATTTATAGTTTTGCTGGTCAAACATGGCCCAAAAGTTACAGTGAAGTTGCGCCATTTCCGACCAGCCTGCTGATAGTAGCATTGCCGTTGATTTTGCAAGAAAAAGGGTTAGGGTTAGGGTTAGGGTGTTCTAATTTTTCGGATTATTATTCATTTATTTAGGTAGCAGCTGTGTAGTAAATTTAGGACCACAACTCAGTGGTATATGAACATATTTGAAACAAGTTATAAGTTTATTAAGTTAATCAATCATTTAATGAACTATTTTTCTGTTTAACTTTATAATCAGTTTAAGTTAATGTATATATTGTGCGTTTCCAAAGGAAACGAATTCTACGGTCAACTATTTGTGCGCAATGGCTAGATTATGAATATCAGACGTACTGTAATCTGAAATGCCTCGAATGTCTGTATTAGAAGAACACAGGAGTGGAAGTAAAATTCAGTTTATTAACAACTAGGAAAGTTGCACGCTCCCTGTTTACAAAGGCAGTTGGATAAACATGAAAGTACAATGCAAGGGAATTAGACATAAGACATCAAACAACATATTGTAATCTAATAATACACAATTGTCTTTTAGTCTTTGCAATTCCGAGCTTGTCTGTCTCCAAGACTTGAAACCCAGAAATCCCAAAGGGTGTAGTAGGTGTAGATCACTCAGATTCAGTCATGGGTGGTCCTCTCTAAATGGGTTCCTCTCAAAACCTATACAGTGGCCTTAAGTGGCAACTTGTCAATCAAACCAAGATAGCCAATAGAATACAACAAATGTCAACCAATAGGATGTCACACTGGCCTTCAGGGATTTACTGCAGAGATGGTAGAAGGTTGTCAATGAAGCAGTCCTTGCATAAGTGCAAAGTTAGTAGTGTTGGCGTGAATTACATCACACAGAGATGGGCATCCAGATATCCTCCCAGATAAGTGTCCACACTCCTCACACCAATCCTCAACCAACACCTCAAAATGTATCACATGAACTTGCTACTCAGGATGATTGACAGAATGGTACCCAATTCACTAACATTCACGAACTTTTTTTAAAAAAAATACCGTAGAATGTAAAAATCTTGTCTTCTCAACACACTCGCTATTGCTCGTGTGACGAAGGCAGATTTTCCCCCCACCTGTCAGTCTGGAGGCAGTTCATCAACATTGTTATCATTGAACATGCACATTCTGTTCAATCTGTGATGCGATTCCATGGAGCATAGGCCTAATGCAAGAAAACAAGCCATTTCTCCCAGGAGTAGGAGCAGTGGAGTTTGGTGTGGGTTTCAATAAGAGTCATTAAGACCCAGATTAACACACGGTAATAACAGCGGCCATGTTTATTTTGGGAGTGCCAGAAATATCTGCCCCTGATAGGTACTGTATTTCCTTGAATAGGCGCCTCCCGGCGCTAATTAAGTCAAAGGACTTTGTACCAGGCGCCTATTCAAGGCCCGGCGCCTATTCAAGGCCTGGCGCCTATTCAAAGAAGGTAGAATGAGCATGGAAATTATAGATTATATTCCAAATCTTTCAGAAGAATCGTCATAAAATGCTATATAAACAGTTTAAAGTTATGCCAGTGTCTGGTTATTGTTATCATAACAGTAAACTCGAGCTAACCACCAGCATGAAACTGGATACTTAGGTCTGCTGACGGGCATCCTAATTAAGATTGTTTGTTTAATAATAACCTCAAGAGACTATATCTACAACGGAAATGTTTTGATTTGATGTTTTGTTTTGATACATATAGCTTAACCCCGGCGCCTATTCAAGGCCCGGCGCTTATTAGTGAATCATGCTCTGCCCCAGGCGCCTATTCAAGGCCCGGCGCCTATTCAAGGCCTGGCGGTATTTCAAGGAAATACGGTAGTTTGGTGCCATGAATACTGTTTTAAATTGAGGCCTATAGGCTATGTATATCTACAATATATCCTCTCCTTCTCAGGGCTCCTGATGGGGGGGGGGGTCCTGTGTCAATTTGTCGCACTAAGGATGAGCATTTGTCCCTTGTCCCCAGAATCCCATGTCGATTTGTCGATCATAAGAAATGGCTATGTCAGTTTGTCGATTTTAGGCATCAGAACCCCTTATAATGTTGATTTGTCGCGCTAAGGATGAGCATGTGTCCCTTGTCTCCATAATCCCATGTTGATTTGTCACCATTGGGAAGAAAGGGTCTATGTTGTTTGTCGATCATAAGAAATGGCTATGTCATTTTGTCGATTTTAGTCATCAGGACCCCTCCTCTTTGGATCAAGAATTATCTCATTTTATACTCTTAGGTAGAGTTCCACTGGTCGACTTCTTCTTACGTTCATGATAGGTTTTGTTTACGCTAATTTTTTTCTGGCATCTCAAAAGAAGTCTACACTCGAAGAAATCGACCGAAGGGAAACGTAAAGTGGTGCTACCTATTGGTTACGCTCATTTTCTATTTTAGCAGCCGCTTCTGAGTGTAATAGTGTTTTCCTTAATTTCTATGCTCCACTTGTGCAAGATGTTTGAAAAGTTTTCACTTAACCTTTTTTGGCTCTTATTCTGACGTTAGTCTCTCCCCTGGAGAGACATAAATTCAGATTACCTTCCCTTAGCACTCAGGATGTGGAGGGTAAAGCTTGGAACGGGGGAGGAACACATATGCTGCTCAACCAGGACAACAAAGCTGAACCTTAACTTCATTGAGAAAGATGGCAACGGCGACGAGTCAAGTAACAGATCTGACTCTGAGCCAGAAAACATAGAGCACCACAGAGCAACTAAGAAGGTGCGCAAGAGGCAGAGAGGTATGGGAGGTGAATTCCAAGGTATGGGAGGTGAATTCCGCTTCGAGGAGCAAGGTTTTTGAAAAGTTTTCACCACCATAGCTCGCCTGAAGTATGGCTTCCCGATTCAGTACTACGGCCCACCATTTATGTTGGACACTCATCAGGAAAACCATGCATTGGGTACTAACTTCCCGCAACATGTCTCAGAATAAATTGTAAAGGAATCCTCACTAGGTGCTATCTGCAGGCCGTTTAAATTACCACCATTTACCCTGTGGTTTCATACGAGCCTGATAATGACAAGACTGAAAAGTGACTCAGTTAAGCGACGCATAATTGTTTACTTGTCTTTCCCGGAAGGGGGAGTTAATGCCTATATATATAAAGATGTTTTTGATGGCAAGTTGGTTCGCCATGGCCTGCCTACTATTGCCCAGGCAGTCAGCCTCATACAGGAGAAAGGTGTTCCGAGAAAGGTGTGCATGTTTGTTCTCGACTTGGAACAAGCCTACAGGCAATTCTCGGTCTGCCCTCTGGACTGGCCCCTGCTGGGTATATACGTTGACAAAGCCTACTACTTTGACAGGGCTCTCCCCTTCGAGGCCAGAGCAAGTAGCTTCATAATGCAGAGCATCTCTGACTTCTTTGTTCATGCATTGGGAAGAAAAGGTATCACCGCCCTGATGTACCTTGATGACGTCCTCATTATATCCGAGGATCTCCCAACTTGCAAGACACACCAGGATGTAACCCTAAAACTCATCCACGAACTTGGCTTATCCATAGCTCCACATAAGCTTCTACCCCTGTCTCGCTCAATTACATGGCAAGGGGTTACGATTGACTTGTCTGAAAATAACCTATCCATTCCTCCATCAAAGGTTCGAGAGATTCTCTCTTGTTTGGCCTCTATATCATCTTCAAAAAAGGTCACCACAAAGCAGATGCAGAGCGTGGTGGGATAAATAAATCACCTTTGCAAAAGTCATTCCCCAGCTCGAGCATTCATAAACAGAATTCTTGTAGGCATGAGAGCCATTCATATCATGTCCCATATCAGAGCTGACCTCATCTGGTTTAAATTGTTCCTCCGTGACTTTAATGGAAAATCTGTCTTCCCCTCAAGGGAAGTGTCGAAGACCCTCTGGGTCAATTCTTCAGTGAAGGCCGGTGGAGGTACAGATGGCACATACTGGTTTGCACACAAATATGATCACAAGTGCATATGAAATGACATCAATGTCTTGGAGGCTAAGAACTGCCTGGCTGCTGCAAGACTGCTATGTACAGACTCAGACAAAGGAAATATAGTTCAGATTTGCTGCGACAAAGGCTGCTGCTGTCCACTCTCTTGCCAGAGGAAGGGAACTTCAGCTAGCTGCGTGCTCCACAGCCTTCTGGTTTCTGTCAGCCAAGATGAACATACAATTTATTTTCACTCATATCCCTGGAATCTACCTTGAAGTATCTGATGCTTTATCTAGAGCTTTCTCTGATGACAAAGCTTCCCTCATTGCATGAAATAATTTTAAATCAATTGAAATGCACCGGAATTTATATGATGTCTCAAATTTCTAGGCCCTCGTCAAACCTCCCTGAACACTGCAGCATCAAACCGCCAGAAGATGGCGTACCACCCAGGGGCTGAGGCAAACCACAAGTCAGCCGTCATACTATATACAGGGGTCTCATTAGGCGCCAGCAGCCGGCGATTTTCGCCGGCTAGAACAACCCTGATTGCTGCCTAGAATTGTCCCAAATATCAACCAATAGATGTGATGTGTCACAGGAAATCAGTGACAAGTCGCAAAAATTAGATTTTGAGATACCATAATATTTGAAAAGATGAGATCAAGCCGATTCCAATGATGGTAAACGATGGTAAACGTTTCTTAGAAGTTTCAAATAGAATTAAGTGATATGTCTCATTCGTTGAAAATAACCTGTACAATAATATACGTTTCCAAAAAAATGAAATTTTAAATCCTAGTCATGCATAGCTTTTACCTGATCCTTTCCCAGCCTACCTAAATTAAATATCTATTCCAACCCAAGATACCTATCATAAAGTAAGTTATTCGTCACAGTTTCGCACAATCATCAAATATGAACATTTCTTTTGTGCCCTTAAACAAAGTACTCAAAAACAAAAAGTCACAAAAAATGTTGTATGAGGAAATCTGACCTCTTTTAACAAGAGGCTGTACATTAAAACTTCTGTATAATTCAACTACTGGTAAAGCCTCATTTAAGTTGCGTATTTCATGTATATGTGTCTCTTGACTTGTTGAATATAATATCTATGAAGGAGTTGACAAACACAGGGATGGCCTGAAACCACAATAACATGAGGTTTATTTTACCATAAACATATACATAGGTATATTTTCTGACGTGCGTGCGGGTCAGGAGATGGGCGTGGAGTGAGGAATGGACGTGGGGGAACGAATGTCGTGTATTATGACGTAGCGTCAAATGATGCGGGGGGCGTGGTTACCGCATCGGGTCACCAAGGTCTCGGACAATATAATCGGTGACGGGTCACCTGCACAGATCTATGACTTTAATTTTCATGTATGGCCCAATTCCACACATGACAAAGTTAAGTGACATGGTTAAAGTAAAACATTTTCCCCTTACCTAAAAGCAGTTCATCCAAATTTCTGCGAAAAATAAAGCTGTATTATGGGAATTAAACTGGGACAATTATGTTGCTGTTCAGATAATATTTAGCCTCCAAAAATACTTAAAATGCAACAGAGAGCAAGCAAATACTCTTAGCTTCGAGGGCCCTAGGCGGGCTCCAGACCCCACGCCTGATGGGTTGAGATACAGTAAAACAAAGCTGTCCTCAAACCTCATGTTCACACATTCCTAATTTTCATTTATGGATGATGATAACTAGCTACTGACATCTATATATATATAGATGGAAGTACAGAAATAGCAATCACTATATACAATCCCCTAGATGACGATATGTTACAAGTATAGCTAGTTCTGTAGTATTTTTATAAATCATTGGAATTGTGTGTGGGAGGGGGCAGCAAAGACAAATTCTGGGCCCCTCCCTTTTACAAATCATGAAGTCCCCCCCCCCCCTGTCTGACCATATAATAGACTGCATTGAAAAAGTATTATAGACGGCTAAAATTCCAAAATAGCCGCCTGACACAAAACTTAGTGACATCCCTGTATATGGTCGATTCCATAAAATCTGTGACAATGCCCCGAAAAAACTCAAAATTTAGAATTTGTCAAAAATCATTTATTTTTTGTTTCCATGTACTCTACCCTTACAGTGACAAATTGTATGATTTGGGAACACTAATCTTCATAATTCTTTCTGCTATGCCCTTTTGAAGTTAAGGGACATCAAATACAGGTGTCCCCGTGGGTGGGTACATAGGATTTACTAACACCAAGAGCTTTAAAACATAAAAATAAGTTCATGCATTAGTAGTACAATTACATCCTTATACAAACATGCATGAAAAATCAAAAAAACATAAGTTTCATTTCCCATTGTGCTAATATGCATGTATATCTATATGCATGAAAATTAAATAAACACAAGAGTTTTATTTTCCATTACAGTAGTATTCAAGCATATATTCATAATATGTACCCACCCACAGGGACTGTACCCACCCACGGGGACATGACATTATTCTCTGCTCTTGACTTAGGGTAAAATGTATGATGAAAATTCTTTTGGTTCATAACATATTGTTGTGGTATGGCCATACTTAGAAGATAGTATTAATCATGAAATTCATATTATTCCAAATTCAATACAGGAAAATTGTACCCACCCACGGGGACATTTCAAATTACTCCATCTTGTGTCTAAGGCTCTGGGCTTTTTAAGCCAAATGCAAACATTATTTTAATGGAGTCATTTTTTTCTCTGAGTAAGGCACTATGTATGAGAATGGTCAAATATGTTATAAATATGTTATAAATATGTTATAAATATGTTAATAATGTTAAATTCATGTACCCACCCACGGGGACACATTACCTACCCCACCAGTTTTTTTGAATTCCAAGCAGAAAATATATCATTGATTACTCATTTTGCTAAAATGATAAATCCCAAAGTATGACAATAATAATTATCAAAAAAAAGATGTGCCAAAAGTTAATAATTATTCTACATCTTGACTCAATATTAAAAAACAGGTGGCAAACCATTTTCACCTTAATGATTTTATTCATTTGGGGAGAAAAAAATTTTTTTCTCCCCAAATGAATAAAATCATTAAGGTGAAAATGGTTTGCCACCTATAAAATAACCAAAAGGGGACTGACTCTCACTAAGACCTGTACTCTTTTTTCGAATGCCCCTGATATATAATTGATTTATATAATTCAGGAATGTAAATCCAAAAAAACATACAATAAAAAATAAAAAATAATAAAAAATAAAAAATAAAATTATTTCTAAGGACCGCCCTATAACCACATTTAAATAGTGGAAAAAGGGAAAAGAGTTAACACCTAAACAAAGTACCTGATGAGGCCCAACAGCCGAAACCGTTTGAATAAATCTATTTCAAAAATAGGAGAGAGAGAAAAAATCTTTTTTCTCCTCCCAAACAAGACTATAAAAGTCCTGTTCACCCCCAGGCCCCCCATCTCCCCCCTCCCTCCCCCCTTATATACAAACCATATAAACCCCTCCAAAACACCCCCCTTCTTCCAACTCCCCCTAAGTCTCACCTAAACTAGGAATGAGACCTATGCAAGTCTAGCCTTACCTCCACAGAGGTGGGACAAACACTCCCAGAGCAGACAGAAATAGACCAGTGACCAAAACTTGGATCACAGACTGGACAAAGGATTTCAACATTTGGCGGGAATCTGGACACATATAAATACTGGTCCAAACCCACCAACAGGCATTCAACGGTCGTACAGGTTAAGGTGAATACTGCCACGTCTACCTACTATATCAATATTAAAAAACGTTCATTTTCAATACAGAAATGACCTAAAAATACAGGTTTTTTGCCCATAAAATCCATAATTTTCTTCTTACATATACAAAAGTGGGGTTCGCATAGAGGCTTTAAGTGGGCCTGATACAATTATTTTGGTTAGAAATGCAAATTGACAAACAAGAGTGTAAGGGGTGAAAAACCTAATGTCACAGATTTTGTGGAATCGACCATATAGGGGCTTCTGCGATCTACTCGCCTTGAACTTCTTCGCCCCCATGGCCTTTGATGTATGCTGGTTTATTGAATATCTCGCCAGCCATCAGCGGGCCTCTACCACGATCAGGAATATCATCTCTAGCTTAAAGGCATACTACAGTGTATCTTTCATCAGTTATGCCAGGCTTGAGTCTCAGCTCATACTCACATCCCTCTGAATGCTGGATCTCTCACACCGCCATATTCCCTCACAGAATGAGGCAGCTACCCCAGAAGTGGTGGCTCGTGCCCTGGGCACTCTTATCTATGACCCACACTACATACAACTACGTGCTGCATACAGCCTTATGTTCATCGGCTTCCTGAGGCAGACAATCACTACCCAAAATCCTCTTACCTCTTCAACCCGTCCAGACAGCTGGTGAGGGAGGATGTCTCTCTCTCTCCCCTTGGCATCCAAGTTTGCATCAAGTGGTCAAAGAGACTCCAAGCGGGCACCAATCCATCAACCATCTTTCTACCAGCCATCGCAGGGTCCATCCTCTGCCCCCTCGATGCTGTGTCTTCACTTCTGAGGACAATTAAGGACCATTCAATGGCCCCTCTCCTAACATTCTCTGACAATAGGCCCATGCCTATCTCATTCCTCACCCAAAATGGTTGACAGCAGTTAATCTTATTGGACTAGACTCTCACCTCCTCTCTATACCCAGTATGAGAAGAGGAGGGGCCTCCTTCTCTTTCTATAAAGGAGGAGCCTCCCTCAGTGATGTGAGGGCTCACGGGACATGGGCGTTAGATGGCGTCATGGCCTATCTTCGACGGCAGCGATGTCCAACAGTGTTCACAGAGCGTTTCATCAACTGTCTTCAGATATATAAACATTTTTGGCTTTTGTAATATATCTATAATACACTTGATGTTTACATCTTCTCCTGTTCACTGATATGTATTCTCACTTGCTATGAATATATCAATACTATCATGTCATGTTAATCTTCATGTACACTTCAAGATCATGTACTCAAGTCGTAGAAAGGAGGATATGTTTTAATACAAGCCAACAATGAGTAGTAAACATTGAAATTTTAAGTATCTGTGTTGTGTTATAATGTTGTTGTGTTGAAAGCCAGATGAACACTGAATGAAATCCCAACGAAAACGTTGCCAACAGCGAGGTCTTTAATTCTCCTGGGAGTAGGGGCCCTGAACTGGTAGTAGGCTAGGCCTATATCGTCATCTGTAGATGCTGCAATACGGTAGGCGACTAGGCCGACGCCTACTTGTTGGCTAGTAGGCCACTTAGATCTTAAAAACTAAGTTAAACTATAGAGTGTCTCTAGTGTTCGCTATATAACTTGATAACAGTCTCTGAAACCGACTCAGAAGACAGAGCCTGGCTGTTGGAATAGCCTAGGCTATAGATTAAACAAACTCGAGAGTTAGTGAGTGGATACTGTGAGTGTGAGCAAACATGGTCTACTGCAGTCTCACTGCCTCAGGGGTCACGGTATTTATACCTTTGTCATCTATGTGAGCACTTATCCCTTCGCTTGAGAATATAGGTCCTAAAAAAACATGTTCAGTTTAGTTTATAACAACATTTAAATGAACTCTACCGAATGGTTGTGTTGAAATGAAGAAAATGATTTCTGGCGGGAGACAAATTCCCATATTGTGTACAGGTTGCAAATTTTGGTGACTTTCTTTAGACTTTGGACTTTACTACCTGCTAGTATCACCCGCCTTTTGTATGGGCCAGAATATGTTCCTATAACATTTATGTGCGGGACAACCAATGCATAGAACTGTTGCGATTCTTGCCTATGTTCTTTCCAATGTCTTGGTGGCCATCATTGTACATCTGTCTTGCAGCTCCGGCTTAATATTAACCGATATTAAATAATGATATTTCGTGATCGTATAGGTTTACTTCTGCGAGAATAAATATATTACCAATATCGTTAGCAGGAGATGGGAGGAAAGGAACTATAGTGGCCGGATTATATTAAAGTTCCAAAGGACCAAGGGTTGAAATATTCTATGTTCCAAGCGCGGATCCGAGATATAACATCAAGAGTGAAATACTTCTTTCATATGTTCCCTTTATTCCTCCTTGTGTGTTGGGTTGAAGACCTTGCTCCTCAACCCGATAAATGAACAGGTACATCGAGATATGAATAATTTTCAAACCAAGGAAACATTATGTTTGCAACATAATTCAGGAATAATGGAATAAATATAATAATCACATGAATGCAAAGTTGAACATAAATATATAAATATGTAATGAACATCATGGTCAAAGTCCGGATGAAATCAAATGAATAGTTAATTAATGATAAATTAAACAAATAATATAAACTGCAAATATCATCAATGGTTGCAATGAATATCCTAGTGGGATCCGGAGGAACTACCCGGAGGCGGAGGTCCGGGTCCGGGTCAATCCGGAGCTATCCGGAGCTCAATGGAAATCTTCATAATGGAATCGTTACAGAACTAACAATTCTTTACTTCCGGTTTATTTCATGAAAAAATGTCCGAATCGTTTTTACTTATTACTCAGGTTTTACCAACTACATTCATGAAATGATTTTAGATTCTGAAAGGGGAGAGTTGACAACTATAAGAACAAAAACAGACAATAAAATAAGTAGAGCAAGCAAAAGTACTAGCGGGTAGAATTTCTGGATACACTGACTTGATTGATAGGGAAGTATAGGGCAATCCTTGGCTCTCGGTGCATGAGCATAAATGAAGGAGGGCTCTCTCAAATGCAAACAAGGCCAAAGGGGTGGGGCACATCCAGAGTATAACCGCGAGATATTACGATTTGTAGAGTTTGCTATGGTTAGTGTTAGGTTATTTATGTATAAAGGAAAACAGTTGCTGACAAACTCCCCTCCACACAGGTAGGTGCCCCAGTCGCTCCCACCTCCACCACACCCCCACCCTCAGCGGCTTGAAATGCTTTTGTTTATTGTCTAATTACACTTGTTGGTCACACCTCTGCTGAGGTATGACCAACTGCGCTACATGTACAAGCATGGGTGGCGAGCGCGGGTATGCTGGGGCGCTTGCGGCAGTATTGGGAGACACCATTTTCGGCGCTTGTTGATATATTTCGCGGCAATGGCCGTCAATTCGAATCTTATCACAGGCCTTGCTGGTGGCTAAATCTGCTTATATCTTCTTTTCTCGACAATATTGTTCCAGTAATCACTACCTAATATCGTTGCTTACTAATATACGGTAGGAGTGAGCGCGGAGATTAAGCTAAATGAGCATGTATTTGGTAGGCAGAGAGAGCTATAAATGTTGTTCTAGGTATATAGGCGTTTGACCGTGATAACGGGTTCGACTGCTCTTTTTCTTCGGATTCTGCCGTTGGCAAGCTTCTTACAGAAGCGGTAGTCGTGGGGAGTCAAGTGCAAGGCCCTGATCAGGAAAAAGGCGAGGCAGACACTCGCAGCCCCCCAAGCAAGAAAAAGCCGGAAGGAGGAGACATGGATATTGTTTCTAACTCCAGATTGTGTGTAATGAATAATGGCAACCTGTCAGAATGGTTTGGGGTCAAGAGAGGCGTGAAGCCGGGAGATCCCCTTGCTGCCCTCCTCTTCGCAGTGGTGGTAGAAAAATTGGCCAACAGAATAAGAGGTAGTGAGAATTGCAAAGGAATATGTATCGGTGGTATTGAAAACAAAAAAGTCCAATTCGCTGATGACATGACAATTTTGGCCAAAGATGAAAAATCCTTGAGAGCCATGTTGGAAATAATAGATGAATTCAGTGTTCTCTCTGGCTTAACTTTGAACATCACCAAAACAAGAGGGTTTAATATGGGAAACATGATTCTCCATCAACCTACTAGTCAATCCATAGAATGGGTAAACGAGATTAAAATTTGGGGCATCCACCTTACAATCATTACAAAACATTATAAACTTAGAGAACGCTCTCAGTAAGGCTAAGGAAACAATACACCACTGGAGCAGAAGAAACATATATTCACTAAATGGGGTTTTTATTAAATATATTCACCAAATTTAGATAAATTTAACAGTTTCAAAAAGAGTATCATTTGGCCAATTATTGTATGCCACTGTTTTATGTAATGCATGGTTATTTTTATTTTAAAACAACAAATCTACAACACAAATTTTGAACTAAAAACTCTAAAAATAAATGCTGTTTTTGTAAAGCCTACCTATTTATGTCACCACCGGAAATAAATTTCATTTTTCTAATACCTTAGTATAATATTATTCTTGAAGTGTCTGTGATCATTAAAATGGACGAAAAAATTCAATAGGTCCTTGTGCTTGTTTCTGAATGAATTTATATCAAAGGGCCACCGGGAAGATCACTTTTGTGAGGATTGTGTCCTTTTCCTGATTATTATATATGATTGTATGTGAAATCATGAATAAAAGTTCTATATATGACCCATTCTCACAAAATGGGATCACCCCCACTCCAAGAGGATGAATTTTTCATATTAGTTCTAGAAAAATTGCCTTTAGTACATCGCAATCTATGCATCATGAGACATAATGGGTGAATTTTGCCATGTGATATATGAAATATCCTTCATGTGAAAGCCTCTCACATTTGATACCCCATTTTTTTTGTCTTTACATCGCCACCATGTCCAATTCTGCTGTTTTGTCATATTCTAGTTAGTTATGGACCTGATTTAACCATATTCTGATATAATTGTTAGAAAACATATCAGACTTGAAGAAAATACTAAAAACTGTGCGGAAAACCCATTTTTAATGCTCATGGTTAAAGAACGAAGGTTATTTTAATGAAAACTGTGTTTTTTCTAATTATGAAATTTCCTTACTTTTTAAATACGCTGGTGAGTAACTGAACACTCTTTTCCTCTATTCTTTTCTATGTTCTTACAGAAGAATACAGAGCTAAAACCTGGATGTATTGTAATAATGGGAAGAAGCATTACATTAAACCAGTTAGCCTGTGAATGTAGGCTACGGAAAGACAAAATTGCCTCTGATATTAAGGAAATAACTAGATTCATAGATATCATAGACATTATGAACCTTTAACACCTAGTATTATATATATCACTCAAGTACAAAACATAAAATATAAAATAAGAGAATATAAAATGCAAAATATATGAGATATATCCGATACAGGATATTTCCATGGCAAGATAACATAATAATAGTCTCCCTGGAGAGAGGGTCCATTTTATTTTATTCACTATTGTCTTTCCATCGTCAAACTCATATACAAAAGGCAGTCCTTAACTAAAACCCACATCTTTAGAAATGGGTAGTTTCATTACTAATTAAAAAGGGGTGGGTGTCACACCTTGGTACACAGAGTAAAACTTCCATGAGTATCCTTTGGCAAAGTAAAATGACCTTAAACTAACTTTGTCTTTCCATAGCACTTGTCTTTTTCCATAGCACTTGTTATTCAATAGCCAGAGCATATATTGCTGTAGTTCCTCAGCGCAATCACACATTTTAAAGCAGTTTTCAGGTGTGTTGAAGGGGTGCAGAGGGGATAATTTAATACTGTTATCAAACCTGCTCTATTGTTTATTAAAAAATGCGGAGCTATTTATTCTAGCGAGGTAAAGACAAATATTTTTTACCACACAAGAGTTTCAAGTTGTTGCATCATCTTGTATCAAGGGTATTATATTTTTCCTTCAATTTTTTTTTGTTTTGAACAAAGGATAGCTCAAGGTTTGTGCCCAAAGTATAATATAACAGTTAATACTTTTTACTTTTTATATAGTGACCTCTCATATTTGGGCTACGGAAAGACACTGTAATTTCTACCATAATCAAAAGTTATATATATTTTTATTTCTAAATATTTTCAGTAATATCTCTTTTTCACCGTGTGATTTAAACTGTTTTAAATACTTTTGAGCATTGAAATTAGTACTAGATGATTAGACTTTTTAATAGGATTGGTGGTTCTAGTTTATCGGTAAAAATAAACTGTGAAAAATTACAAAATGAGACTGTTTTTCATGAAAATATATTAAGATATTAACAGAAAGTATGCAAAACTATATATGGCAAGATAGAACCTGAGCAGATCTATGCGATAGAAGTATTTTTGATAACATATAAAAAAAATAGTAACCACTCTCAGCATCAAGTGTAAAGGGGGGGTGATCCCATTTTGTGAGAATGGGTCATATATATGGGGCTTTGAAAACCCTGATCGATCTAAACAATTTTCATTTAATTACAATCATAGCTTCTTTTTTTGTGTTTAAACGATACTACCATTAATAAAAAATAGCAGCGAGTTCTTCCCCAGCATGTTCAAGTTGGTCAAATATGTTGCGGCTGCTGCAGCAATGCTGATGACACTGGTATTTACCTTTAAGCAACTCCAAAGCTACGTTGGGGAACTTAGGAGTAATTCATCAATCATAATCAAAAACCTGGTTCTAGATGAAAGTCTTAGGCGTCACTTTGCTTAACCCTAGGAACGAAAAAGAAATGTATAAGATAAATAGTGAAAGTCTCTTGGCAAAGGTAAAGAGTACAATTAACGAGTGGAGAAATAGATATTTAACCGTTAAAGGTAGAATATTGAATATGTAATGTGTTCTTACTCCCTGTTTTTCAACACGCCTTATCTTGTATACATATGGGTGATGACTTACTCAAAGCGATTAACGATGTTATTCTGAACTTTGTATATGGAAAGAAACACCACAGTATTAGTGCAAACTTCTTGGCACAAAAACCAGAAAATGGTGGGTTAGGGTTGAGGTTAATACATGAGATTTACGACACAAATAGAATCATGTGGACGCAAAGGATTCTTCATAAAAGACACAGTTCTTGGTTCAAAGCCCTAGAAGCTTTTCACGAAAGAGATATCGAAAATGTGTTCTCATGTAGGTATATGCCTAAACAATTCTTAAATGATTTTTACAAAGATATATTCAAGATATGGAATAAATTCTATTTCAGTAATAAACCGGAGAACGTGAATCAAATTCTCAGAGAAAGAATCTGGGCAAACAGATTTATCAAAGAAAAAGGCCAGATGTTTTACTGGCAGGAATGGATAAATCACGGTACTACTGCGGTCGGGGACCTCTTCAATGAGAAGAGGAACTTTATGTCCTTGCAAGAGATAGCAAAAAACTATCAGTTCCACCCATCGTTTTATTCCAGAAAATCATTAAGAAACGCCATTCCTGGTGAATGGACTAGATTGATTAAGCTAAATGAACCCGTACCCGCAGATGATTCGGTTGATATAAAAATTGGTAAAACCAATGTCAATTTGGTAGGGTTGACTGCCAAAAAAGTGTATGACCAAATGATCAGTAATAAGAAAATGAAAGACGAAAAGCTTGATAAATGGAAGGACATATTGGGATTAACTCAAAGACAATTCAATGAAATCGATTGGAAAGTCATATTCAAACGTCCGTACTTGTCCTCAACAGAGTCAAGGCTTCATGTTTTCCAATACAAACTTTTACATGGCACTACTGCATGCAATGGTTATTTAGCGCAAATTCGGGTAAAAACACATCCTAAATGTGACTTCTGTCCTGATGAAGACAATATTGTTCACTTTCTTGTAGAGTGTCCCAGAACTAAATCACTATGGTCCGAAATACTGGAGTGGATTTATAACTCAGGTTATTTAAATGAGGGTAAAAATGGTGACATTCTGTTTAAAAGAAAAAATGGAAGAATCTCTGTCAGGCCAATAGATATAATCTTTGGCATTGAGCAACCTAATGTATCGTCCAAAATTGTCAACTGGTTAATTCTCCAAACCAAGTCTTTTATTTACAGACAGAAGTTATTTGACAATGGTAAAATTGATATATTAACCACCTTGTATGAGTTAAAGATGAGATGCAGAGTTGTGTTATACTCTTTTAAGATTCGAATGGTCAATGATAGGGAAAAATCCCTATGGAAGAGAGTACAGGGGGACATCGAAGAGCTAATCACAATACACAAAGGTTGAACCACCCAGCTCACTCGCATTATTCCCTGCTTATTCTTGTGACTCCTCTTGCTAAAAAGAGACTGATGTTTTATTCCTTGCTTATTCTTCCGACTGATGTTTTTTCTTACCATGTCTACACCTCCTAAGAATTCTGTCCCCATTTTATTTTCTATTGCATAAACTACTCATTCGCATAACCATGTCTTAGCATTGTAATAGCCCAGATGGCAGGCAATTGAATAAAGTCTGTCGCAAAAACAAAGAAAAAACCTGGTTCTGGCAGTACTTGCTAGCTCAAATTATATTCAGTTTATTCACAAGCCAGGGATAACTACCATGTAGGTAATTAACCGAGGGTTCAGGCAACGAAGTGTTTTCTATTTCATCATAATTCCCTCTTATGTAAATTGGCCCAGATTTACGCATGAAGCAAGGGTAGGCAGCTACCAAAACGAGGGTCCATCTCGCACAGTTGAGATCTTGCACTGTACCTTTTTTTATTCTTCTTATGAAAGTTATTGATACTGTAATGTTTACCCACAAGGATGTACAGGATGTATTAATATCTCATTTCTTTCCTTTTATCTTTGTTCTTTCATTTACTTTACCGAATCCCGCCTTAAATTTCCGAAGCCCATCCCCATGTTTGTTTACAGCAAGCTACATCATAGGCTTATGTATTCCCAGGTGGGCAGTCACCACTAGCCCCTGGGAAAACCCCTCAATGGCCCCGAATCCCGCCTTAAATTTCCGAAGCCCATCCCCATGTTTGTTTACAGCAAGCTACATCATAGGCTTATGTATTCCCAGGCGGGCAGTCACCACTAGCCCCTGGGAAAACCCCTCAATGGCCCATGACGTCACGTCATGCCTGGCTGATCATGCTAAAGCGTACTACACGGGGGGACAAGCGGCCAATGCATACAGGTTTTATAGCATTGTGGGAGTGTGGTTTCATGAGTTTCTGATGATGAAACATGCAGGAAATATTTGTTTTACATAGCTGAACGCTTTCAGATAAATAAACTTAACATCCCACTTAATTGCTAAATATGTGTTTTATATAAAATATATATATATACTGATCAATTTAGGAAAATATTAAGCAATTGCCTAGTGTGAGATTATCTCTTGTACTGACACCAGACGGCGTTGGTGGTCAGAACTGGAGCTCTCGGTCGACATAATAATGCCGTAGCGTATGCATGCCGAGTATGTATACCATCGGTAAACATTATACATAAACGTCATCTTATTAAAAGCAGCTTAATCATCGAGAAAAACATTCACATTATGTTATTAGGTAGACAAAATTATTCCCAAGTTGAAATTTTCATACTTCAAGCCCGTTGAAGAATCGCTTCCATAGAGATTGGCCTGGCCGCTATGCTGTTGTATCGACGAAAATGGCAAAAGAACAGAAGAAAACCGTTGATACGCCTTATACTAGGTGGCGCGATCAGCATTCAATTACAAGCGAAATGTCAGGCTATGTCATGCGGCTTGCCTTGCTACATACACCTACTATACTGGCTTGAATGAGCCTCTCTGTTCAGTTTAGTCCAACTTGCTAATATGTGTTTATCATAAATATATTGAACAATGTAGGGAAATAAGCAATTTAAATTGTCTGTAAACGCCAAGATATTATAAGAGGATGAGGAGCGCAGGAGGAAGAACAGGTATAGATAGGTGTGTGTGTGTGGGGGGGGAAGAGGATGAGGATAGGAAGGTAGGATGGGAGAGGGAAGAAGGAAGGGATCGAAGCAGTGGAGGAAGAAGAGAAGGGGTGGGGGTGGGGGGTGGATAAAAGGGGAGGGAGACAAACTTTTATTGAACCACATTTTTTTTCCGACCAACTATTTTTCCGAACAAACTTTTTTTCTACCAACTTTTTTTCTACCAACTTTTTTACAACCCAACTATTTTTACGACAAACTTTTTTTCAACCAACTTTTTTACGAAAGAATGTAACTGTCCACACATTACTCATTATTATTAAGGAGGCCAACTTTTTTTCTACCCCCTTTTTTACAACCCCTTTTTTACGACCCAACTTTTTTTCTACCAACTTTTTTTACCAAAGAATGTACCTGTCCACACATTACTCATTATTATTAAGGAGGGGGAATAAAAGGGGAGGGAGAGCAAGGGAGGTAGTCAGGGAGGGGGAAGAGAAGGAAAATTGATGTATGGGTGTGTGTGGGGGGGTGCAAATTTTTTTCCATGAAACCCTCTTATATCAGTCATTCTCATCTCTCCTCTCCCTCTCTTCTCCTCCCCCTCTCTATCTGTCCCTCCCTCTCTCTCTCTCTCTCTCCCTCCTACACCTTACCCCTGTGATTTTAGCCATTTTTGGCAATCAAATTAATATCTCCAAATTAAAATAAACGTCTAGTAAATTGTTGGATTCCTATAAGAAGTAGAAACACAACTGCCTCCACAATCCAAGTGCCGAAGGCACTTGTAAAATCATATAAATCATTTATAAAATCACCCTTTTGCTTCACAGAGAGGTACCTCCTTCCTTGTGAGAACACTGTGTTTCAAGCTGTTTTGACCCATCAAGGTCAAATAATTTACAATTAACATTTTAATGCTGTTGAGTAACCAGGCACTGATGCTGATGAGTGCATTGTGATATAATAGGGTGTGTCCCTACTTCTATAAATGAATGAGTTTTTAGACTCCTACTTTTTTTTTTTTTTTCCCTACACCGGGTATTTATTCCACCATAATTTCACATTCATTCAATTCTTGAGGAGTCTACATAGCTTGATACACCTGCTCAAAATGGACAAGACATGAATCAGATCAATCCTTTCAAGAATCCTTTCAGAATTATCATTTTTCACATAATCGATCTCTACTCATATTTAAAATACATCATACAGATTAAACTCAAAATATACGAAACATGAATCTGATCAATCATTTCAAGTACAGAATTATCATTTTTCCCATAGTCGATCTCTATTCATATTTTAAAATACATCATACAAATGCATCATACAGATTAATCTCAAAATAGACAAAACATGAATCCAGTCAATTATACTTTTCCAAGTACAGAATCAATCAATCAATCATTTCAAGTGCATAATTATCATTTTTCACATAGTCGATCTCTACACATATTTAGAATATAAAGCATACAGATCAATCTCGAAATAAACAACTCTCAAAATATGTCATTCAAAGATTCACCCCATCTCATCCCCTTTCTGCCAATTACCTCCCCATTCACGATGATTTTTTTCTCCTGGTTAGAACATAGAGCACTATCTCTTTGTACAGAAATTCAAGTTCATAAAACCTGTGGCTCCTCCTGTTCAGAATAGTACTATCCTGGTGATCCTTTTTCACCTTTTCCCCTCCACTCATATGATTAAACCTCAGCAAAATAGGTGGCGTTTCTCCTTTGCCCATCTTCATGATCCTGGGAACAGTATATTCAATGTCACTTGGAACACCCATTACAATCTCATCGACTTTGCATTGTATGTCATTTTTTCTTTCATCCACTTTCTCTGATTCGACTACATCCAGCCTTGTTGATATCTTTGGTGTTGTTTCATTGAAAGCATTGGTACTAATGGTAGAATCAGTAGGTTGTTTAGACAAGTCAGAAAACATCTGGCTTAACTCCTGAAACATCGCCATTACCTCAGAGTTGGATAATTGTTCTCCCATAGTGGCTTCAAAATCTGAATATTGTCCTTTTTGTCACTTAGACTTGACTTCTATATCCACCTTTTGCTCGGTAAAATTGATGGAATCGGCGCCGTTTCTCTGCGAGCCTTAGCTTGTTGGTTGGGAGAATTTGCTCCCGGCGAGGTTGTCCCACAATGATCTAGCTTAGTTCTGTAAAACTCTGACCGTTATCCTTCTTAAGTCACTTTTCACAACTTCAACTGAACATTCATGGGTAGATCTATCATGCTATAGAATTTGCTCCAGCCGATCTACCGAGTCACTTCTAGAGATGCTAGATTCTTCTCACTGCTGCGTAAATAGTCCAATCTGACTCCTGTTATAGTATCACTGATGTCTTAACTATGTTTTCTCACGTTTTGGTAACTGACCAACGCTTAATGCTTCCTATATCCTGAAAAAAAGAAACGAGCCGAGCTCTCTGAACTTTCTCAAACAGGAACCGGAAACCAGTCTTTTAGACTCCTACTTAGTAATAATTTTGAATATCCTAGTCAACTCTGTTGCTAGGCAACCTAGTGGTGTAACAATTGGCACTGTATACTTTTTGTCCATATCAGATGTGGCTAAATTGAGGAAAATTGACCACTATTTATGTAATATTTATCGATAAAATTGGCAGAAAATCTAAATTTAAATTATTCTTTTCCAAATTGTCAATTATTAAGTTTTTCATGCTGAATAAAATTGGTTTTAAACGATGATGAATTTTGAAGATGGTTGATTAAGGATGATTCCTATGGCAACCAAACAACAGTTTTTCAATTGAAAAAATGTACATTCTGAAAAATGGTTGCTATGGTGACATTTTTTATTTTTTTTCACGTTTGAGAAATCTTTATTCAGGAAACATCAGCGAACAGTCTCACAAATTCAGGTGATTTTCATTCCACCCTGATGCCATCAATCTTTTACAGTTCATTGCAGGGAGAAACGTATATTTATAAGTATAATGATTCAGCATCAGTTTATGACGGATAACAGTTTTGTGGTTGTGATGATAACTTGGCGACGTTTGGTAATATTTAAATAATGGAATGAGATGGTGGTGATAGTTACAGTCTATTATTGTCGTATCATCTATGTAGGGAGAGGGAGTATGGTGAGGTTGGATATGGGTCGACCGGGAACACGACCAAGGTATCATTACAATACAATAAGTGTTTATATGCAAGGTAGTAAATAAGATAAGATAGGAAGAGATAACAAGGATTACGAAGACACAGGTAGAGTAAACTGAGATAAGATAGGATGAGATAACGAGGATTACGATGACACAGATATGACGGTAGAGATGCACTTTTCACAGGTGATTTCAAGAGGAGGCTGATAAAGTTTCATGTTGCATGTTTACCCAAGTTTCATGTTGGGTAAATAGTAGTACGACTCATTACATTTAACTCTATGTGCACCTCAGTTATAGGAGGTGAATTATAAGTGCATGCGAGAAGAGCAATATATGTTAGGACCCTACCATAGGGGTTAGAGGATAGTAGAACACGCTTATATACAAGTATATACAGTATAATAATAAGAGTAATAATGTTAATGGCATAACAGGCATGGTTACATGGATTATGCATAACAAGGAGACAGAGTGGAGATAATCAAGTCCAACCAATCAGACATCCTGGCGACCATTGATAAACCTTTTGAGAGCAATATTAAAATGACTTTTATCTCAAACATTTCGTAAATCAGTGGGTAGAGAATTCCAGGACCTAGCCATATAATTCGTTAAAAACTTCCTATCTCTTTCACTCCTTGGAGCAAAGCCTTCCAAGGTTGGAGCATCCGCCTGTCTGGTGGCTCTGTTAGGAATTACTCCTTTACCTTTCATATAGATACTAATATGTGCCATTTTACAAACATTATATTTTAACCTATGTTCAATCTTCATTACATTGGTACTGTTATACAATTCTTCGACAGGAGTAAGGTAATCACAATGGAGTGCAACTCATAGTATTTTGTTTTGTAATATTTGGAGTTTTTTCATTTGGGACGCTGTAAGCGGTGTTAGACAGAATAAACTATAATCAAAGATTGACATGAGTTTGGATTTTGCAATAGTAATAGCAGCAAATTTGGTTAAAAGGGGCCGTATTTTCCTGAATATAAACAACTTATGATTTAACTGACTGGTAAGGCTACTATAGTAGTGACATGGTGATACCAGGATCAAAGGTTATACCTAGGTAGACATGGCCAATTCCCCCAATTTGACAACATTTGGCCCCCTAGACCCCCACTGGGTACCCAAAAATAATTTTTACATTAATCAGTTGATTTGTTATTTCTTATCAACCTTATATATATGTGCATTGAACTACCAAGTATGGAACCATTCTGATTATTAGTAATTTTTTTACAGGGGGGTCGAAAAATAGATCCAAAATATGAAAAAAATGCCAAAAATAGCATGACGAATAATGATACATATTTCTACATAAATGAGGATTTAAATTAGAAATAAATAAACAAATATGCACATAAGGTTATTGAACTATTTTGTACCTGATAGGTCTCGACATGAGGGTGATAACAGTTTTTAGTTTGTGAAAATATTCTAACTAGAAGAAAAGTTATAGCCAAATAACCATTCAGTAATGGTAATCATAATGGCAGCGGTAAGGGTGACAGGTCATTGACCCTCTGCCCATACACATTATATTACTCATTATATTTAGAATATATATCATTTATTACCCTTGTTTACCTTTTTATGTTGATTCGAAAACTTGTATGTAATGTTCCTGTTCTGTTTAAGTATTTAGAGGCAAAATCTTCAAGGATAAACGTTCTAATATTATGTATATATGGCCAATTCCACCAATTTGACATGTCTCCCTTATACCCTGTGACGGCAAATGCGTGACGGCAAGAGACAAATGCGTGACGGCAAGAGACAAATGCGTGACGGCAAGACTTTCAAGCATTTTGCCATAAGAATCATGTAAAAAATACTCAGACATTATGAATATCGATCTACATAGGCTGTTAATAAGCAAAATCGATAATAAATGTCAAAATTAAAGTATATCATTAAAATTATGCCTTATATGGCTCTAAAAACCCTAAAAGTGCATGACGGCAAGAGACATTACCCCCCGTTTCCACCACTTTTTGCCACCATGTTTTTTCTCTCCTACTATTCAAGAAAATTTTTTTATTCCACCTTAAGCACAGTGCGTGACGGCAAGAGACATGAGGGGTACCCACTTTAAAAAAAATCAGTTTTTTTTGGATTTTGGCCAAAAAATCAGTTTTTTGCAATTTTTTTTTACACAGATAATGTTCACGTAACCTACTATCACAACATATAAAAAAAAATGTTCAATTTTGAAGATTATTTAGAAATTCAGCAATTCCACGGAATAATGGCAGTTAAAAAAAACGATTTTTGCCCCCAAAATCGGATTTTGAGATAAAAAAAATTGGGCTAAAAATACCAAAAATGTGGTCCCACAGGTTGGTAGAACCATCCAATCAAAAAAAATAATCAAATTAATGGTAATTAATTTGCTTTAAGCCCATTTTATCACTTTCCACGGTTGGGGTCCAAATGTCGTCAAATTGGTGGAATTGGCCACATATTTATTAACCTGTTCTAATTGCACATTGTTCAGACTAATTTCCAGCTTGACCTTGTCAACCTTTTTCTTCCTACCAGAAACCATAATTTTTGTTTTTTTGGCATTTACCTGGAGTTTATTACTCACACACCAATCATCAAACTTCCCTAAGTCTTGATTCAGTCTATCTCTACCAGCATTTAGATCTGACGTCGAGAGGTACAATATAGTGTCATCCGCATACTGGAGTATCTTCGAATTTAAATTAACATATTTTAAATCGTTCACATTCAATAAGAACAAAGTAGGACCTAAAATGGACCCCTGTGGAACGCCATATTCAATATTTTGGGTGTCAGATTCATATCCATTCATAACAACTTTCTGTTTGCGATTAGTCAAGAAGGAATAAAACCAGGCAATTGTATTGGGGGGAATACCACAATCTAACAATTTCTCCATAAGGATTTTAGGGACCACCGTATAAGCCTTGCTTAGGTCTATAAAGCATGTAAGCATGTAATCATTCTTACTGGAGGAGTTGTTTAGATCAGTTAAATACTCAGCTAGGCCTTCTGTAGTACAATGCCCAGCCTGAAAACCTAGTTGTCTTTTACACAATATGTCATTATCTAACAAGAATTTCTATCCAACATGAGTTTTTCTATTAATTTACCAGCAAGATGACAGATTGATATTGGTCGTGTGTCTGAAGGTGAAGTTGGTAATTTTATCTTGGGGACAGGGACCACCCTTGCTCTTTTCCAGGAATCTGGAAAAATGCTGTGCTCCAAACTCTTATTTATGAGGAAAGTAAAATGTGGCAATAGAATCTTAAAAGCATCCTGGTAGGTTCTACTATTGATCTCAATACATCCCGAGTTTTTGTTACAATCAATTTCATTTATCTTCTCTAATACATCTGACTGTGTAAAGGGTGCGTCATTCCAAACAGAGATAACTCGTTCATTAGTTCTAGTGCGTGCCACCTGCCTGATGTTCTTATTTATATTTAGTCCAACATTACAGTAAAAGTTATTCATACCTTGGGCCAGTTCCAGTCCTTCCACTTGTTTATCATTTATCAACAGACTATTAAACCTGGGCTTATCATTACCTGAGACCTCCTCTAATACAGACCAAAATTTCTTGGAGTCTTTTTTATGTATCCATAACAAATTTTTATAGTATTCAGCTTTAAATCTTCTTATTGTCCGATTACACAATTTCCTACAATTTCGGGCAATAATTACATCCTCCATTTTTTTGCTTTTTTTTTGCTTTCTTATGTGCCGTTTCTCTATTCTTATGAAGTATAGCAAGTTCTCTAGTATACCATTTGGGTTTTTCTGGTCTATTCTTAAAAGTCTGGTATGGTGCAATATCATCGATACATGATTTTATATTAGAGTACATTAAATCCCATGTCAGGTTAGGATCATCAAGGTCATAGATTCTGTCCCAGTCCTTAGCGGATAGGACGGTCTGCATTCTATCATAATTATAGTTTCTAAAGTTCCTACCCGTAAAATTAGATTTTATTACAGGGCTACTAACCTTTTTTAATATAGTTATTACCGGCTGATGGTCAGAGAGGGAATAATCAAGTGTAAATGTGGTACGATCAATTTTAGACCTGATAAGGAAGAGATCTAGAGTAGAATCTTTTGTCAAACCAAATCGTGTCGGCCCTGTTACTTCTATAGTAAAACTATGCTTATTAGCCAAATCAGTTAGACTTTTATCATCTTTTACAGACATATCAATATTAAGGTCACCACACACGATTACATTTTTATCGTTTTCAATAACACAGTTGGCAAGTACCTGCTCTATCTCACCAACAAAACTACACACATTTCCATTCGGGATTCGATATGCCATTATTAATTTTATTTTTGGTACCTTGTCCTTATAAACGTGCAGGTTGAGGATTTCACTGTCTATGCCCATTATATTTTTGTCCACCTTGGAAACAAAGTTAAAGTCTTCCCTTACGTAACAACAGTCATATGCCCCCGCCTCTTTTGGCAATAGGTCGGTCTTGTCTTACAAGGTTATATCCCTTACAATAAATCATACTGTCTGGGATCATTTCATTTAGCCACGTCTCGGTGAAGACAATAATATCAACTTTTAAGCTCATAATTTTGTTTCTTACTATATCTATTTTGGGTAACAATGACCGTATATTATACTGTAAAATTTTTGTACCTTTAAGATTCCTAATATCTTCTAAGTTAATTATTTCAGTCACAGGAGTATTTGAATAGCGGGACAGAGCTTACAGTTGGTTCCGGGGCAAGATCGGGTTGGTCGCAAGACAACACATCCCTTTCCAGCCCTGTTACCTCCATTTTTTCTATTGTTCACCCTATCAAAGTATCAACATACAAGGCAAATACACAAGCAACATCTCGATATAAGGATTATGCAACTAACCATATTCAAATTCTCTCCAGTATCCAGAAAGTCTTTAGTAACCACTGGTAAATGTCCATATTGTCCAAAGCTATAACTAAATGTGAGCAAAGATAGGCAGGTACACAACGCCAGTTCAATATATTGCCATCTGGTTTCATTCAGTTCTGGATTGGTCCATCAACACTATGAGATTGTTTCTTAACTATCATAGAAGGAGGTAGTTGACACAGATATACATCTAGTAAGATATTTGTACTGCGATCACATAATTCACTGAGGGCTCGGTACTTGGTATTATACTTTCTCTGTGGGACAAATCAAGCATATCTTGATATTCCGATCTTTATTCCGAGAAGCTGGTGTACCAATGAAAAGAGTAATGACTGAAAAACCACCAGAGACTCCACCATGGGAACAAAAATTACCCCTGGTTATCCTGGACCTTGACACAAACAAGAAAACTGAGACTCCTGTGCATGTATTTGAAAAACAATACAGTGAAATCAGGACACAGTTTGAAAGCCATACAGCCATTTTCACCGATGGTTCCAAAGATGGTAGTCATGTTGGATTTGCCGTGCATACACCATTTGGGAACTTGAAGAAGGCTCTCCACAAGGAAAGCAGCATCTACACTGCTGAAGGAAAAGCACTGCTTAAGGCACTTGAATGCCCAGGGAGAAATGTAACGTTCTTTAAACGTTTGTGTAACGTTCGGATATAACTGTTTGCAAACGGTACCCAAACAGTGAATGCACAGTGCATGAACATTAAGTGAGGACAATCATCGTTTGTATGCAAACACTGAACAAACGTTTGCAAACGATCTGGAGGTGTGCAAACCAGCAAAAAACGTTGTACAAACAGTTCCTTTTTAAACGTTATTGTACCTCATTGTGTGACATATGTACCCCTAATAAGGACAGGAGTTGCACATAGATATATGAAGGTATTTCATATACCCTATCTAATTTAAATTTGCAAGGCAAAAGGGAGGCCGGGCAAATCGTTGCATACTCACTGACTGGCTGGGGATAAACATAGTCTTGTATTATTGATCACTGCATTGAAAGTCCTTAATGGATTTTAATAATATTACTTGTCCATAATGCTGACATGTTTCCGGTTCTTTTGAGGTATACCACAAGTTTCTGACATCAGGCATTCTTGTTCTGTGAGCTTTTGAAAAATGCAGCAACGTTGCGGCGACGACGGCGACGCTACCCTCTTCCACTGCAGATTTTGAATCTGCCGCCATTTTGCATTCAACTGCATGCGTCCTTGCATTTTGAATGCTACAATGGAGAATTCTGTTCCATAGAGGCATCAAACATATATTGAAGTTGACCCTAGTTATACACAAACTATTCATACTCCTTCCTGCACAGTTGCATGAATACAAAATCAATGCAAAACCAAGATCTTACCTTAAATGTAAATGTGCCTAGCTGAGTCTGCATGGTACTCCAACGGCTATGTCTTGAGGGATTCCCCTCTAACCACATGTGACTCAGACTCAGGTTTCATTTACAAATAATCAAAACGCTAAACAACTGTTCAATGAACGTTCATTAATTGTGCGTGAACGTTCACTTCTCCCTTTACCAATACAAATGGTAGACAAACGGGGGAAACGTTACATGAACATTCGCAAACGCACAGAACGCCAAACAACTGATCAACAAACGTTTATCCGCTGTGCGTGAACGTTCGCTTCTCCCTGGGTGGGTACAGGTCTCACGGATGAAGAAATTCATCATATTCTCAGACTCGCACCCATGTCTAGAAGCTGTGACCAACCTTTATCCTAAGAACCCAATCATACAAGCAATTCAAGAGACATACACTGAAAACAAAAGACTGGACAAAGAAGTGGTGTTGTGCTGGGTGCCAAGCCACATTGGAATAGAAGGAAATGAGGCAGCAGACATTGCAGCCAAAAATGCATTGAGGCGCCCTGTTGGGGCTGACCAAATGCCATACACAGACATTGTACCTGTGGCGCAGGCACATGTCAAACGTAGCTGGCAGCGCACATGGAATGGTGTTAACAGTAACAAGCTGCGAGCAATCACACCATCAATCACACCAAAATTCAAAGATGATAACCTGACAAGACCCGAACAGGTGATACTGACCCGTCTTCGTACCGGTCACACCAAACTGACTCACAGGCACCTTCTAAAAGGTGAAGTGGCTCCTGTATGTCGGACATGCAACACTCAACTGAGTGTAGAGCATCTCTTAATACATTGTCAGGCAACCAAGAGACACAGAATAAAATTCCTGCAAAATCGCAGGACACTGCAGAGTATTTTCCGGGAATCTGGGAACAAAAATATTCTTGATTTCCTACGGGAAACCAAATTGTACGACAAAATTTAGGTAACCTAAATGAAGCCTGACTTTGTCAGGCTAAACCCTGTTTCATGAAATAGGGAATTTCACAGAATAAAATAATAAAACCACAGTATATCTGCTAACTTTTAATTACTATTAGCGGAGGTGAAACTAACCAAACCAAACCAAACCAATCTCTGTGTTTCCTTGTTAGCCCTTGCCAAGTCCATGCCAATAAGGCCACCAAGACTAATATTACACCGATTTATAATGGAGGACAATTGTGAGATGCTGTTGTTATAGACCTGATCCATATAACTAACTAGATCATCCTCTGAGTAATCGATGAGCGTAATTTCTCTTGTGCTCCTATCGAAAACCGATAGGTTACAAATACCTCCTATAATAAGAATATTATTCGGGTGATAAGCGTGAAATAGAGCAATCGCTTCAGTGTATAATAGCTCCATTTTTGCACCGCTATATACAAATACTCTTATATTATGTCTCCTAATGCAGGATTCCAGGTATTTACCTATGGAGTCTGTAATAATCAGAGTACTCATGATTTCAGTTGTACGATCCGAGTTCCTGGCCATCAACTGGGAAGTAACTATCCGTAGCTTCTGTGCGGACCGCATAGGCATAGTTCATATTGGGTTGCGGGGTTAGGCTTGGGTAGTTGTTATTGTATGCTAATAGCTGGTTTTGCATAACATGTGGATCGGGTCTTGCCATTTCAAGGTAACTCTGGGGAATAGTTCTAGGGCTGTTTGCCCTCTTTGCAGGGTTGAAAAAAGAATCGTCCCCACTACGAAATCTCTTTTTGTTATCCTGTGTGTTGTTGTTATATCCTCCAGCACCTCTTCCTCTACCTCTCCCACTATTCCTACCACCTCCTCTTTTCTTGCTTCTGGAATTTCTCTGCTGTGGTTGCTGGGATTGGGGGGGATCTACTACCATGTTGGATGGGGCAGCATCTTTATTTTGCATGTCATCACCCGGGCGGCTACCATGGTCATTTATATTATCATTTTCAGGGGCAGCTGGTACTGGTGCAGGCTTGGGGGCTACTCTCTCCTTTCTATGCGGCGAATAGCTGGCAGATGGGAGGATTACCTTGCCTTGGGAATCTTTTATGTCATACTCCGCCGGGGTGTATATGGTACCTTCAGTAAGATACTTTCTATAGTCGGACAATATTTTCCCAACCATATTCCCTCCATTATGCGTTCCATCTGCAACTTCCTTAGAGTTGATTGTGCCCAAAAAGGGCATTTTGTGGCCTCATATAGCTGCATGTCACCTGTTCCAACCAGTTTATCTTTCAATATCGGATTTTGGTCGAATTTTGCCTCAATGAGGACTTTCATGACGTTTGGCTTTTCCTTATCCCATGAAGATGAGGCTTGATTGGAGAGCCTTTTCGCCTCCTTGGCGTCATAACAATCATATATACTTGCTTAGCAAGATCTGGCCTCTTCGATGCGTTGAAACGGGCATATTGATAGGCCTGTTCCACGGAGTGGAATAGGAGGCCGTTTATCTCCAGTTTGCACGGAAAGAAGTTGGACAACCAACTGTGAAAATAAACCCGTCCATTGATGGTCTTGGTCTTGGCATCAGCAATGCGATGACCCTGCTTAAGGTTGTTCAGATCATCATACCGATATGACGATCCTTGCACCCTAATACGATCCCTGAAAATAGGGCAATCATTTATTCCTTGATTCTTTAGGTGAGTTTGAACCGTGTTCAACATCTCTTTCCGATCAAGAATCGGTTGGGGGAGATCAGCGTTCAGATAAATCCGATAGTACAGGTCTGATTTGTTGAGCTTCGTTCTCTGTGAGTAGAAATAGTTTCTTGCCTGTTCCCTGCAGAATCTTACACGAATGTGCCTAGCACCCATTTGCCTCGAGTCAATCCTACATACAGGCAAATAACACTTCCTTATCAGTGGTTCTTGCATCAATATGCAGCAGAATTTCAATTGCAAGCGCTTTGGTGTCCTCATATTTTGTCTCAATTGCCCCAGAAAAAATTAGATTCGATTTTCTGTTTTCAATTTCAGACTCGAGCAGCAAATTTTCGATCTGAATATTATGCCTTTTTACTGCGATCAATTCTCGTTCCATCATTCTATATTGCTCATACCTCGTTCTATCATTTTCAACAATTTCATTTACTTTTTCCAAACATTGCGCTTGATTGTCCTGTGTATATTCAAGGGATTTCCTCAGTTCTTCCATAGAACACGGGTCATTTTTAATCTCCAATTCGGTGCTCGTATGGATCTTGTGCAATGGTAGTGGATTAGCAGGTAATCCCCTATGCCGAAGCTTGGCTTTCTCACTTGCGTCATTACATGGATGCACGAATAGGTCCTGTTGTTGTTCACGGCCTTCGTGGGACGTATCCGAAATGTCATTATACATGGTCGATGATAGGTGAAAATACACAATTTTGAATAGAAAAGTCACTGTTTTTGCACAAATAATTGCCCCAGTCGAAAAACCAACCGTTTCACCAAACTCCCAGGTGCATAATGATGAGTGTGTGAAGTAATGAGACGAATTGCCTGGGTATATCCAGAGAAATGATATATTTTGCACGGAGCGCGTGAAATGCGTGTGCTACTCCCTGTGGTCTAGTCTAGTCTTTTTTGAAACAGGGAATGTCATAATTACAACTCTTGATCTGTAGGGCAGAACATTTAGGTTCACCTGCAATTTACTCCATACAAATCGCATTTGTTACTAAAAAATTATGAAAAAAAGACTATGGTCCATTAGCCTGATTTCTTTCAGCTACTGTCTGGACATCACCAATTTTGAAAGGTTTTATATTCATTTAGGAGATATATACTGAGACGAAGAACCCCTTTTCAGCCCCCCCCCCCCCCCTCCGCAGCATTAGAGGGTTTAATAGTCATTGACAATTTACCCAAGTTCGCATCAAAAGAAGGGATTTTTCCCTATGCATATATTCCAAAGATTGTGCATTGCATACCGGTATATATTTGTGTGGTTATAAGTAGTCCGCAGAGAGATGATGTTTCACAATTGAATGAGAATTTTATGCTCCATGAAGCATAGAAGAGATCACCCTTGCATGGAGATATATGTGTATACATATTCATGTTTTTGCCCAATTCTAAATCCATATGCATTGATCTCTGAATCTTGATTTTCAATTCATTTAGTGTGCAGCTGTCCAATACATTGCATAAGATGGCACTCGAATCAGGATTGGCCTCAGCTTGGTAGGGAGACTATTTTGCTTTTATTAACAGTCTATGCCAAGTGGATACTTCTTATCATAAGAAGTTATGTATTTTTTGTCATTATAATATAGGCAAATCGATATATTTTGTAAGGTTTTGGTAAGGTGATACAATAGATTATGCCATGATAGGTGTGCGTAGCCACAAAAACATGGTCGGATTAGCCCATGGCATATGCATGCATTCACTAGCGCGGGCCGCTTTTCAAATGCAACCAATTTACAATGCTATTTTGATTGTTTGCGTCAATTTATTTGCGCCAATCAGTGACACTCATTTCATGACCCTCAGCTGTAGGCACTTGCTTTTACCGAGTCGGAAGGTTGCGAGACATTAACTAAAGGTAAATAATGGTCAAATAACCCATAAATATATATCATGGCATAAAAATAGAACTAAACTTGAGCTGCATATGCAACAACGCATTCACAAAACGCTCGTGGCTTTTGGTGACTGTCTTTCACACGTGCCTTTGGCACAGTCACCAAAAGCCACTTGCGTTTTGTGAATGCGTTGTTGCATATGCCGCTCACATTAAGTTCTATCTTATTATCTTCTATCATGCTCAAGGATTTGAATGATCTAAGATGAGTCAATGCTTGATAATCCTGAAACGATATAGATTAATTGTTTAAACATAACTTTCATATCTCTGAATAACTCAACATTAATTGGATGTATGATGTGAAGTACTTTTATTTCCAGCTCTTCAAAGATGAATTTCACACTGTTTGTTATTCTATTCACATCGATGGGTACTGTCTTACATGCACAAGATAGATATCATGAAAAAGAGGAGATATCAGCAATATTTACAAGGATTTTTATATCTTCATTTGTTGGAGCACCAAATGCAATGAAAGCTAAAAAAGCTGATTTGGAAAAAGCATGGGCCCCATGTGCAGAACCAGACACTGTTGCAGAGAAAATGATTAAACATTTTGAATCCCTCATGTTTAATATGACAGGACTTCATCAAAACCCTTTTGAGGATTTCTCCAATGAAGAATTTAATCTGTGGCTATCATGGAGGGGTAACTCTAATGATGGAAAGATGCTATCTGCAACATTCAAGACCTATGCCAAGATTCTGAACACACCTACCATATATGCAACATGGCTCATGAGAACCAAAGTGGATAAGATGACTTCCAAAGGGTTTGTGCCAAAAGGAACTACTTTATCATATGGAGTGACAAGGTATATTCTCTCAAGATGCAATATATGTTTTTAGAAATTCTCAATGATAACAAAAGACCCACTGGTTCTTGGGATTTATATAAATATGTTACAGAATTATCAAATAGTACTTAGTCATTTAGGAGCATTTGAGCCATTTTTATAAGGACATGATTATTCATAGTGCTTTGATATTAAACATTCCAGGTTTAGGCTGGATGGAATTGAACAGTGTGTGCAGTTCAATCGTCACATTCCATTGGATCAACGTCAAGAAGGACTGAAGACATTTGTTTTGATAAATGATAGCTATCATGATGTTTGGGGACCTGGTATCGTCAAGGCAATTGTTACAATATCAGATGATAGAAAGCAAATGAGGGCAACAACCATTCGTACATTTCCACCCAACCCAATAGATCTATAAACAATATCTATTTAAAGGAACTGATAACTTGAAGTGTTACACTTTACTAAAAGTTTACTTCATTGTCTGAATATGTTACCATATGTAAGGTTATAAAATCATGGCAAGCCATACCTTTGAGACTATATTATACAGATTCACCCATCCACATGCCTAATTAAGGTGGTTGTATACTTTGTATCCGTTATGTATGCCAATGGGTCAGACACCAACTGATTGTGACCATTCTGGGACTGCTCATCAGTTTAAATATACTATCTGATATTTAGAGCAAAACAATTGATTTGAACCACAAAATAGACAGAAATATCATTCATTCGTTTTTGCTAAAGGCATTTCTTATAGTCAGGGCCTCTTTTCAGCATATGTAAAAGGTTGAGGCATATTTGGGTAGAATTGTTTTTAGATATGGTTTAGGGTAATTTGAGTGTACTGAATGCAAATTGCTATCAAATTGCTATTTATAATTCAATATGGTCTTATAATATACCAAAAAATATCCTTTCGTAACGGTCAAGCAAATAGGACATAGTAGGATGATATTCAGATAATCTGGTAACCATGGCAACGGAAAATACGTCATTTTTGTCCTAATTTCCAATTTCTCAACATAAAACCATGGGTTTCTGATTACATAATGTTATACCTCCTTATAAAAGGTTTGATGAGCTAAACTTAAAACATTCTATTCAAAGATATTCAAAGATATGTCATAGTAACTATGTTGCTAGGCGAATATTTCATGTGAATTGGTGTTGCAATTCAACTACTAACATTAACAAAGAATCTGTAATTCTATTGCAATCCTTGAGGGGTGAATTAAGCGGGGTAGATATCATTGAAATTTAGCTAGGGACTCAATAAATATCCATAGCTAAGCAATTCAACAATTATAATGCGTGTTGCTAAGCAATAAAACAATTGGAAAGTTTGTTGCTAAGGAAGCACATTTCTAGACCAGTTGTGCCTATTCTGCCTTTTGTATGCAAAAGCGCAGCTTCTTCTAAAACAATACGAACGGCACCCCATACACCACTTCCGACGCCACTTAGACCCGCACTGCCTATATTCCACTTTTCTTCCGTTTTTTCCCCGGGTTCGTCTGCCGCCGCCCGCCAGAACACATATCTTTTAACTACCTATACCGATCAAGCCTGTCAGAATTAACCTCTCCACGAGCGGGGCTATGCTCCGCCCACACGGTCACGTGACCCCACTCCAGCCGACCTCAGACAAACAAGCCCACGACGGCCACTGTACAGCATTAAAACTGCCTATATAGAGGAGTGTTTTGATCTTAATTTGGACCCAGATACTAAATTTCTCTGATATTTTCTCAACATACAACATATAGACATCTACACTAAGGATACGATTATATACTAAGTCTCATGTGCAACAAAAAATATGTTTGATAGCATAAGATATAGAGAAAGAGGCAAAAGTTTTACCTTGGAGGAAGGTATGAGATTAGTTCAGGCAGTAAGATAACAAAGATCAGTAACATAATGATTATGGCTTATTGAAAATTGAATTTAACATCCATTGTGGAGATTGAGTGAGTCAGTATTCAAGCATATTGTATTATTATTTTGTATAAAATGGTATGATTAATGTTAAATATTTTCAGATAAAACGTTAGGCTACTTCTATACTGAATACTAGAAGATTGGCAACTCATAAAGAAGAACTGTTTAACTTTATTATAACAATGTTAATTGTTTGAATGTCTGGCCTTAATTGAAATAAAATAGTAATACACCAGATCTAACAGCGGGTATAAATATATCTAGTGAAATGTTTTAATGATCAATAGTTGAAATTTTCAAAACAGGGATTTAGGGAGATGGAGAGAGATTATTTCTAATGTAAGATGTAAGATAGATCTTAGTTATCTGCATTTGTCTCCTGAATAAGGAGATTTTTTTAGAAGGGATCTATCTTTTCCCACTAGTTTGATCTGTTATTTTGATGATTTTCTTTATGTTTCTTAAAACCAGCTGCCCTGGTGAGGGTAGGGGGTATTGGTGGGTCCATACCACCCCTAACAATAGTCCAAACACTTCAAATCCAATAAAAAATGCCATATTTGGGGCAAAACATGGTACGTTTCTATGTTAAAGTATAGCCCGTGTTGACGTTTGTGTCTGAGGTTGCACTTGTAAACATGCAGTGTGCGCAAAACAACCCCATGTGGGGCACATCTGTTTATGGTTTCAAGCGCGGTGACTGGCTATCAGTTAATGAAGGGGGTGGACCTCTGATGCTCGTGGAGAGGTTAATTATTCAACAGCACGGTGGAAAAATCTTGGAAAATTACGACCAACGATCCGTTAAATGATTTGAACCGCCCGAAATGCATGGGAACTGTACGTAAGGCTTTTCATAGAACTGACTGAACGCTGGGTCAGCGCTCTGGCCAATCACATAGCGCTACGTCATCGCGCCACCAGCTCAAAAAGAGGCACTAGTCAATGATGTCATAACGTTGGAGTTAGGAAAGCCCCCCAAATCGCTACGAACGGGACAAATCAGTATCGGTACAAATATTTAACTATATATCTAAAAACCTATACCCACCAATATCTCAGCTTCTAAGCCACTTAGCATCACCATCTTGGTGTCTAAACCTACATTTTCAAGGTCAAGGAAACAACTAAACCATTTAGAAATGGGTCAGATTGTTTTCATGGGAACACAAAAATTGTATGTGATAATATATTGTCCTCTGGCCATACTATAGATAGCATTTATGCTTGCCTCACAACAGAGTTCAGTGCAGTTCCAACTGGCATTCCTGTATGCACACCTTGTGCTACATCCTCCAGCAGCTATGATTGACTACTTCACTGCATGCCTTACTGGTCAAAGCTAATGTGGTGCAGACTGAAACCAATGATTGGCTGTCCTCATCGATTGTCCAGCCAACCTACTGGACTATGTGCATGGTGTTCACTCTGCTCACTGGCACACCATAGTCCATTCTTAAATGCAACTCACTTAAAATGTTGCAATGGTACCTGGGTTGGGGGAGTCTTTCCATTGTTTCTCTTCTGGCTCTTTATACATTGACATGCTCCAGCTCACTGTCCTTATCATACAGAATAATGGTTAAGTGTTCCAGTAGTTGGAAATGTTGAGCACCAACGTCTACTTCTGTGTTAGCATGGAATGCAATGTGAGAAGATGTACCATACTAACCTTGTGATACAGAGTATTTAAGTTTCTTTAGATAGATGTAGAATTTGGATTTTTGTTTGTGAATGCAATAATATAATTATAGTTGATTCTCCCTACATATCGTCATTTGGTTGACATAGGTAGCCAGGTGTATGAATGGAATATATACCAGAAATCTTTAGTATTTTAGGTTTTTGAAGTTAGAGTGTCATACTTGAAATGTGCAAAGGTGGGAATGCTAATATTGAAAATTACCTTGTATATTTAGGCCTGAATGTAAGGACCTGTGATTTTTTTTCAATTAAGGCCTATCACAGTTAAAAATCAAGATACACAGAAAAAAAACGCAAATACCCTACTCGGGTGTTCTCATGTGTTGCCTCTAGCACGATTGCTAAAGTATTACTATAATCTAATAAAAAAAAAAGAAAAAGGCAAAATACACAAAAGAATGATTAAAAACTAAATGCTGACAGAAATTGTGAATTACGAATCTCATATGGGATACCTTGTTCAATATAACATTGCCCGGAATCACCTTATCAAACCAGTGTTTATTACCTGGTGAGGTCTTGGCATTACAATAATCTTGAGATATCTCCTAAGGGTGAATTTTTTATTAATATCCAAAAAGTACCAAACGTATAGGGGCGGGGCTCCCGAAAATGTCCACTTTCAAAAAAATAAAGTCAAAATTTTCTTTTCTTTTAATTTATCTGAGCCTTCTCCTGTCCATACCCAATGGTACAAGCTTAAACATACTTAAATTATGAATTTTTCTGATCTTTTTCTGATTTCCTACGAAGTGTATCCAAAAAGTGTCCATTTTTGGCCACAGTGCCTGTTGTGTTCGGGGAGGAAATGAACAAAAAGGAATAAAAAAAGAAAATAGCATTATATTGTTGTTATTACTCCTCGTCCATTTAGATTTACATGAGTTCTGTTGTATTTAGTTAAGAAATAAATAATTTATATAATATTTCATCTATTTATTCATTTCTATTTCCTGTTCCTTCAACCACTATTGCTTCACTGCCAATTCTATTCCAAAGTTTTCCCTGCTAACTGATGTAAAATTAAATATCTTATGTTTTCTGCTTTTTTAAAGGATAACTCCGAATTTGGAGGAGTTTTCTACCCACTCGTACCTATTTTTATTAATATCTCATTAAAAAATATGAATATATTGGACCAAGGAAGAACACTATGCTATCCCAGTCCCCGAACACAACACATGTCAATTTTTATGGAATTTAACTTTTATTTCTGCTTTCATACTACATATATCGATTTAACTTGATAAAACTCAGGCCTATATTTATATTTTTTTACCATTTTATAATAAATATTGTATTTTCTGGGTTGTCCCCGAACACAACAGACACACAAATATTGCAAAAATACCTGTAAATACCTATTATATTGCCATTATCTATGTCTGTATTCATCTGATACCCATAGGGGTATCTTATTTCGGATTAATTTTGATTCTATTATTCATATTTTCCCTTTAATTACCAATTTACTCATGCTGCTTAAAGGCCCCTGTCCCCGAACACAACACCCCATTTATAAGATAAAAGCCAAGCAGTAAATGGGAATATAACCAAAGATTTATGTGCAGAATTACAGAGAGATATGATTAGAATAGTTTACTTTTTCATTATTATTCAATTTTATCGTTTTTTGGTCATAGTGTATTTGTACCCGAACACAACACCCCTGTCCCCGAACACAACACCCCTGTCCCCGAACACAACACCCCACCCTGTCCCCGAACACAACTACCCCTTAATTTAAGGGAAAGAAAGTAGTCATTTGGAATATAACCAAATATTTATGTTCAGAATTATATACACAATCAAATCGAATACTTTAGTTTTTAATTTTATCATTTTTTCATCATAGCATATTTGTACCCAAACATAACACTCCTGTCCCCGAACACAACACCCCACCCTGTCCCCGAACACAACACCCCACCCTGTCCCCGAACACAACAACCCCCTTTTCTATGTGAAACTGAGCATGTAATGGCAATATAACCAATAATTTATGCATAAAATTGCATACACAAATGAATTCTATAAGATTTCTTATTCAATTTTATCTTTTTTCCTAATTGTTTCTGTGACCCGAACACAACACCCCAGTCCCCGAACACAACACCCCAGTCCCCGAACACAACACCCCACCCCTTCCCCGAACACAACAACCCCTTTTTCTAAGGGAAGATAAGAAGTCAATGGAAATATAACCAATGGGTTATATAGAAACTTGCATGCATAAATGAAGGGTTTTGTCGATTTTTGCATTACTTTTCAATTTCATTATATTTTGGTCATAATCTCTGTTTCCCCGAACACAACACCCCTCTCCCCGAACACAACACCCCTCTCCCCGAACACAACACATACTCAGAAGGTGGGTTTTCTGCTAATATATTCAAAGTCAACATATAAGATGGGTAAATATCAAATAAATGTGCATAATCACAAATGTATTTTCAGGAATATTTGAATAAAAATGAACTTTATCAATGTGAGAAGAAAAGGCGCTCAAACTCGGAATTTCTATGCCTCAACTTTATGGAATTATGAGTATGGTCAAAATTGGAAAAAATAAAAAAATTAAAGTTTTATGTGATATGAGACTACCTGAAGAACACAAGGCCGGATGCAAAACATTTCCTAGGTAGAAGATTTATTGTTGAATTTATCAATTTATCAAACTTATCAATGATCTTCATAGGCTATTTCGATAGATTTGAATGAAAGAACAGAAAAAAATCACATAAATAAAATAAAATAAATGTTAAAAATAAACTCTGAAGGAGGTTCTTACATATGCTTGATGGAGAATTGAAGACAAATAACAAAATAATCAGGTTTACATAATTTTTCAATGAAACGAAAAAGGATTTAAACTCAGGGACATGCATTTGGTGACATTTTCCAACATAAGATATGGTGTTTTTTGCATTAAAATGAATTTTTCCATATATTTTTCCATATATCCTCATTAGACACTTGGAAAGGTACAAAATACTGAAGAATTGCAAATGTGGAATGAAATCCGAATAAATAATGAAATTAAAATCGGTGATTTTGGCAAAATGGACATTTTCGGGAGCCCCACCCATAGATAATACAATAAATCCCAGTATACACACAACCAAGATGAGTGAGGAAAGAATAAAAGAGTTGTAGATTTGGGGTAAGAAATACAGGTAAACTACCTTCATTGTGCTTTGATTTTTTAAATCTTAATCTTAATATATATGAAGAGGGGAACCTTACTCTTGATCTTGTCCCAGACATTGGGTCCATGCCCTGTTTTTAATACTTTTCACAAACTGTTTCCTGCTCTCCTCCATACATAACAACTCTGGCAGTTCATTTCATATATGTTTTCCCTTATAAAATACACTCATCCTCGTTTTTTCACTTCTAACTGTCCTAATTTTTAACATTTTCGCCTGTCTATTTCTGAGGGGTCTGTCTACATTATCTAGATTCTCATATTCATCATACCTGTCAAAAACTAGTTTCATGGCTGTAATCTTTGCCCTTATCTCCAGAGGTGGGCAAGATGATGACCAGATCATGATTGGTAATGTCTTTGCCAAAGGCTGCCCTGAGAACTTTATTCCAGGTTCTTTGTATTTTCTATTTCATTCCCCTCCCTAAATTTAAAATCAGAAAATTTGAGAATTCAAGAATGGGTGAGACATATGTTTTTATGATTTGGTAGCATATTTCTGGACTCATAAACTTCTACCTTCGACAAATATCTCCTATTTTCCAAAGAGCAGTTCTTATTTGCTTCTCAAAATGATCAAGCATGACAAATCCTCAGGGATAACAGTGCCCAAATACTTGAAGGGTTTAACTCTATCAATTTTGACACCTAAGCAGAGAAGATCTTCAAAATTATGCAGAGAGTTTCTGTTTCCAAATAGCTGGTATTTGTTTTTTTTGACATTGGGTTTGAGGAAATTCGCCTCACACCAGCTCACATATTTGTTGATCATTACCTTGATTTCTCGTGCAGGGTTACATGGTTGTCACTCTCCAGAAGTATAACAGCATCATCAGCATATAAAATGAGATGGCTTGGAAAGTCCATCATGTCAAGGTCGTTATGAAGAGATTGAAGAGAAGGGGTCAACAAGGAGCCTTGGGGGACTCCATTGTTTACTGCTGCCATACCTGTCTTCAGTTTCTGATACATCTAATTAATTGAAATCAGTTGGTCAGAAAATCAGTGATCAATCAAATTGATCCAAATCCAATTTTTAAAATTTTTCTAAGAGCAGGGCATGCGGTAGAGTCAAAAGCTTTTTCTAGGTCAAATTATGTGGCCGAAACAACAAGTTTTTTTTCCAGACCATTAAAAATAGATTACTGTACATTATAAACTGCGTTATTAGTCAAGCAACCTTTCCTAAAACCATATTGACTCTTCAAAAAAAATTCAGAATTTTCCAAGTGATCATACAGCCTGTCATATATAACCTTTTCCAGAATTGTACTAACCATGGGGGCAAGGGTGATGGCCCTTACATTATCCACATACATAAAATTAACTTGTTTAGATATTAATGCAGCTGGGGCGATTTTCCAAGCATTTGGAATAGTGCCTCTGGAAATAATCATGTTCAAGAGTTTGCAAAAGAATTTTCTACAAGTATTCAATCAATTCTTTAGCAGGCAAGAATCAATTTCAATGAACCCTGAACTCATCTGGATGTCTAGTTTGGATATACATTGATTTATTTCAATTTCAGGAACATCAGGTCTAATATAAAACACAACTGGGGGTACTGGTAAGGCATTGCTCGGGATAGTGATATCCACAGAGGCACCAATGTTTGCAAAGAAACTATTGGCATATTCAAGCGGCTGTAGACCACTTATTTTGCCTGTTGGGGTAATAAATTCTTCAATAGATGATGTGATGTGAGCTAATCTTTAAACATTATAATTTGTTCAGTTTTTTCAGTTTTCACACTTTCTATGCACTCCTCTTAAGAGAATTTGAGCTTTTTTCATATCTATTTTGATAATATTTTTACTAGGCTGAAAGTAACAAAAAAAGACATGTGTGGGTAATATGGGCATGGTAATATTATGCATATAGAAACATTGGTGTTTAGAATGGTATGTGGTGCCCAAATTATCCCACTAAATCCCCTGTTAAACTATGATGAAACAACATATGGTAGGCCTATACACAGCTGTAGACGCAGAGGATGATATAAGGTGCCAGCATCAGGAATGTTTATTTCGGTCTGATATCTGAAGGTGCCCATATTCCCCACATGCCCATATTACCCCGCTTTACCCTAATTATAAAGGTAGACGTGGTCACGCCAATGTGAAACACCATTGCCTAGGGCGTGAGAAACTTCCAGTGGTGGTGTACATACGATCATGTGTCTCAAAGTCTATGCTATGAAATTGGGCTATTTAGAAGATCATTTCATTATGTTGAAAAGTACATGCATTTTGTCTGGTGACTTTTCACTCTGTATTTTAGCCATTTCTCCTTTAACAAGTTCATGACCACAAATTCTGAATAGAATTAGATTTTTTTTTCCAATCTAACTATTGATCGTTTGGGTATTTTCCTTCATTTCACGGATATGATTAAAGAAATATACATCATAGATGCACAAAAGTAACATACAATATTATTTTATTGACCCTAACGCGAAGACGGGCTTGTGTTTCAGATCAGAAGCTATCATTTTGAACCCATTTGGTGAGAATGAGTCATGTATAGGCTAGGCATATCTGTCCTTCATAAATTTTCAATGATTTTGTAACTTTAATTTAAGCATTGAGACAATACAATCCAATGGCACAGAATGTATAATAGGCCTATAAGAACATCTCCGGGAGACAAGTTGAAAAGTGTTGAGATGCCGATGTGACGCCATAGTCCTTGACATCAAGGAGATAAGGGACTGTTCATTATTAACCTCTAGGGGGGGAGAGGAGAATTTTCAGGGGGGGGCCATCTTTTTTTGCACAGACTCTGAAGGGGGGGTCACCTGTTTTTGCACAGACTCTGAAGGGGGGGTCATCTTTTTTTGCACAGATTCTGAGGGTCGAGGAGGCCCCTTTTTTTACACAGACTTAAAGGGGGGCACATTTTGTTGCACCAACTATAAAGGGCAGCGCCATTTATACTTGCTAAACCTTGCTGAAATCTGGGTCATGAAAGAAGATTCCTGTATCTCAATCATAAAATTCTCTGGTATTTGGACAAGCAGACCATTCTCTAAGGCAGTCTGCAAGCATCTGACTTGTGGTGGTCTGGAAGCATGGGAGAGTTGTGGTTTGTAACACATAGTGTAGCTGCATGGTGGTCTATGCTAGATGAGAGGAAGCATGCAGAAAGATGCAAATCTTATTCATCACTTGTGCTTTTTCTGGGTCCCTTGCCCACCTCTTGTTGATGAAAGACATGGCTGTTGTGTCATCAGAATAGACCATTACTTGTCTATTCATCGAGGTTGGGCGAAAAAAGATGGCAGGTTCGATCAAGAATTGCTACCTTTTTGTATATGATATACTTGTCAGTGATGTTTGGCCACCCTGCCCATGACACATACACTAACTCTCCATCATTTACAAATCCCCTGCTGCCCCACAACCATCCAATCTGTAATTTTCCATGGCAGTTCGTTTGGCCTAAACATCTTTTTTCACTATCTTGAATCCATCTTGTATGCTGTTATGTAAAATGTCTGTATGAGGGCAGGAGCAACTCCCCCAAGCCTCAAAACATATCGCTGCCATGATCACTAGTGGTGGTTGGGTACACGAGGAGCACTCAACTTAATTACTTAATTATTATTAATTAATACTTGTCCCCAAATCTACAGGTGCCAAACATGGCAAAAGCCCTGTAGGGCTCCACAGTATTGCTTCTTTTACTTGCCCAAGAATTTCTACTGGGCTTTGTCTTTCTTTGTTCTTGGGATCAGCAAGGCAGATATATATATGACCCAGGGGCTGTCCCCTACCTTAAGTCAAACTGCACCTGCAGTTCCTTATGAGGACTGTTATATGCGAGGATCCAGGGCTACAAGTGGTTCTCCACTACATGAAAAATCATTATCGTGTATGCTAGGTAATACTCTCTCTGGTCTTTATGCAGGTCTCTGTTGGTCTTGAGGTGACACATGGTCCTCAGGCTGGCCATACCTGATTCATCCATCAACCTAATCTTCATGTTCCTTCCATCAATTGTATGGCACAATTGGCTCCTAGAATGATGGTAACCTTTTCCCGGAGTTTCTCAGCCAGTCTGTTTGCTATGTGCTTTGGCACAAACTTGGACACTTTATCAGCCTTGTTTGCATCCTAGCCTCCCTGATGAGGCTGGGTTGTTGCCTTGACCTTCCTTTTATTTGGCACCAGGGGCCCCACCCAGAAAAAAAGATCCCAAACCAGGTTAGCGAGGGAAATTCAGCGATTTTAACCAACTAGGTAACTTTGTGGTGAGATGCCTTGCTAGACATGGGATTGGTGGCATTTGCAATTACTTAGATGACTTTTTCATCATTGGCGAGACTATGGATGATTGTGCCTTCAAACAAAATGCCCTGATCCATCTACTTGTTTAGCTACTTTTTTCGCATCTTGTGGTGCAAGTGCTCATCCCCTGCCCAGCAGTGCATCTTCCTCAGTATCCTCTTCGACACAATAAAGATGGAGGGTATTTCTTGTACTAGTTTGAAGCTAGTTACAAAAGCCTGCAGCTATCACATATAAGTTACAACTTTCCACGATTGACAAGAATTAATTGGTGATTAGAGATTCTTTACTTCTTAAGATTACTAAAGATTGCACACACTCGAAAATTGAACAGGAAAATTCTGTGATAAAGGTATATTTATGTCTATTTTAGATTTTGCGATGGGAATAACTCCACTTGCAGTTTTGTGAGGGAAAGAGCCTTGAAAACCCCTCCCAAAGTTTGCAAGCATTTTTTCTGGGTGCAAAATTCAGCAATGTTTTCAGAGAATCATTTTTCCTGAGCAGACTTTCTCTTGCAAACCTGTTTCTGCGATGTTTTTTCCTGCAATCTATTTTTTCTTGCTGGGGTACCAGGCCTAGCTAGAACTCATCTGCCTCATCCTCAGTGGCGTTGTGGATCCCCAAATTTTTCACATTGTAGCACCTCCACATGGTCAACTTCCTTCAAGCTGTTCTTTCCTGCTTTTGCACATTCTGGAGGTTTGGTGCTGGCTGCTGACTCCATGTGAGGGAAATAGGCATGGACCTGCGGCCTCACTGCCCCAATGAAATAACTGCCAGTATGTCTCTTGTAACGCAGCTCTCTTTAGACAGTGCTGTTGTCATCTGATGACCTATCTGATGTTTATATGTCCACATCTGGAAGTCAAAATCTCCAGTTTCCTCATATTTCCGATGGATTAGCTCTCCCCACTCAAGTGATATCGATCCCTGATTGTTCCTTTGTCATCAATTTTAAACATGTGGATCAGTATTAAAAAAGGATGGTTTAAAGGGGGGGTCATGCAATTTTGCACAAACTTTGAAGGGGGGGTCATGCATTTTTGCGCAAGACTTTAAGGGGGGGTCATACAATTTTGCGCAAGAATTTTTCATGAATTCTCCTCTCCCCCCCCCCCCCAGTGGTTAATTATGAACAGTCCCTAAGCTCTGAACGGAATTCCTGACATTTAGTTCCTCCATATGCAGGTCTGAAATTTCATAAATTTGGTCAGTAAATAATTATATTAAAATGGAGATATGAAGGAGGTCAATTCGCTATTCTGACAGCAACCACTCAATGGTTTGGAATCTGTGGGCATAACCGCCTTGGCTCTGGTCAAAGTCAAAATTGGGAATATAGCCTACACAGTTGATGTCCAATGTACCGAAGGCGCTTGTTTAAATAATCGGAGTGAGCCGAACGCACCAGATTCAGAAGAGAGAAAAAAGTTACTTGCGCTGCCATCTAAAGGAGTTGAAATAAACCAATTTGGAATGTACTGCCATCTGGTGGAATATAAAATGGGCGTGCCTGACCGAATTATCGCTCAGACCAGCTGATCGGGACCAAGTTAACATGGGGTTTCACTCGAGAGCCACTTTATCTCTTTTGAAGCTCAATAACCGACTCAAACAAGTCTTAAATGGCCGGTTTATCAATCATTATGGGACCAAGGCTCCAGGGGTCGCATCAAGTGAGGGCAAACGGAGAAAGCAATGGATTTTTGCAGGGAGTTTGGTGGCTGGTACAATGGGATTTGTAGGCTACACTGTTGGTAAACACTGGACTATCAACATAGATGCAACCCCAAACGCGACGACCTGTGAAGGTAATAGGCCTAACGTTACACTTGAGCTCGAAAAAAACTCAGAATCACATCATCACCAACATAGGAGGAGAAAATGTAGGAAAGCCTGGAGAGGAGCATGTGTAAATGAAGACTTGAGAAAAGCTATCAGTGAAGCCCACGATTTGGCCCAAAGAATTAAGGTAGGACTATAGTCTATAGTATAGGAAGAAAATAGGCTACATACCGTACATATTTCAGCCTACCGTAAGGCGTAACGTAGGCTACCAATAGCCTACTTTTATTTGCACATGTAGGCCTACTATGTATAGGCTATGATTTATAATTGGTGACCCATATAATTATGTTGTTTTGGTGAACTCAAATACGGTATATGTGTATTGACTATTGACTATTGAACTATACTATTATTACTAGGTTCAGTTCTACATTGGCATTGCATAGGCCTAAACATATTAGGCCTATGTATAGGAACCGCATTAGCCATTAACATGTTGAACTGTCATAGTAATTATTACACTTCTCATCAGGTTCTTTTCTCTCTCTCTCTAAAGGATGAAGTAGGAACTCCCGGCTTGTCTGTATCTGTCAGTGTCGATGGAGAGAATGTGTGGAGTGAAGGTAATACATTTAGGCCTAACCCTATAAAATATGTTTGGTGTTCGTATTGAGATTAGGCATTAGGTTAGAACCTGATTGTGGTTCGTAGGCCTACGCATCTTTTATAATCATTAAAAATGAAAATGTGTTTTTAAGGCCCTTAAAAATCATTGACATTACTTCTTAGTTTAAAAGTCATTAAATCAAGTAGGTCTACGGCAGACACAAATATATAATTATAATATAATACAATTGTTTCCCTTACTTGTTGGGACAGTAGAGATTGATAGGCTACTCCGTCTAAGTTTTCCCATTCTAATTTGTTTATTATGAAGGTAAATGATGAAGGTGTATGAAATACCAAAACATTGGCTCCCCACAACTGACTACAAACGCTTGAATGCAATAGTAAACTCTCTTGGGGTTTTATTCCATGATTTGGCCGTGAGCGTACAATATAATCGATATACTTGCCGCTCACAAGGTGTACAATATAAACTCACTGTATTGTACAGTGACGTCACGACCGTTCGAGAGTATAAGGATAACACAGTTTGATGAAATTAATGCAAATAAAGTTGTTTTAGGGTAAGAATCATGGAATAAAAGCAAGAATAGCAAAGTATCGCGTCTTTGGGGGCCTATATTCTCCTCGTATGGCCGAAAAACAACTCGGCCTACGGCCTCGTTGTTTTCGGCCATACTCGGAGAATATAGCCCCCCTCATACGCGATACTATGCTGTTCTTGCTATAGTATTCTCTTGTTGGTGCTATCAGATTCGAAATAGTTTTCATCTTCAAATATTTTTCTATTATATGAACGCAATTGTGGACAAAAATATTCTTCAGGATTTGGATACGCTGATGTGGAGAATCGTTTGGCATGCGGACCGGACACAGTTATGCGGATCGCCAGTATTAGTAAACCAATAACCATGGCTATTGTAGCTAAATTGATGGAGGCTGGGCAATTAGATATCGACAAACCTGTCAATGACTTTGTCACATCATGGCCCGATAAAGAATTCAAGGGTGAAAAGGTTGGTATTTTTTCTCTCTATCAAAACCTGTATCAAATAAACATGAACATGACATTGAGATTCTCCTTATTAAATTACCCTGTACTTTTTTATTGAACTGCTGTAATATCTGCCACGTCATTACTTTCATAAGAAATGTCATTAGTAGGCCACTATCACAATTTTAAAGGTGACTTTTCATTATTGGGGATGGTTCTTTATATTTTGGTATGAAAGTTTAACAAATAAATGTGTATCCTTTTATAAATTAGGTTAAAATAACCACGCGGCAACTAGTTTCTCACTTAGGTGGAATTAGACATTATGACAAAAGTTGCAAAAAGGAGTTTGCCTCAGCTGCAATCTTGAAGAAGGTAGGTTCGCATTTTAGATCTTGATTTTTATGAAATTTACTAGTATATTTTAACGTTCCAAAGATATATATATTGAAACTTTATTTTCACTTTGTTATATACTATATGAAATATGAAAATAGGACTCTTGTCTTGACGGGACCTTGTACATCTAATAAATAGTAAATATTTTTAACACATACAAACAATAAAATAAGATAATAGATTGAAATACATTTAAGTAGTTTCCACCAACATGGTTGGGGCTAGTCAGCCTTGCAGTACTGTCAATTAAGGGTTGCAGTAAGGCTTACATACTTACAAAAGTATAATTATGTACTATCGTACTACATTATACTATTTTTCATTAACATCATCATTATTACCTAGGAGGAAGGAGGTGACTCAGGAACTCTGTGTTCTCTCTACTTCCTTAGCATATAATCTCTAAGGAAAGTCCTAATTGCTTAATCAAAAACTATCCTCACTTCATCTGATTTTGCTACTGTTGATTCCCGCAATCATTCATTATAATGCGAATTTAATACTTCGTATCACTCTTCAATCTGAATTGTGATAGCGGACACACCGTTCAATGAACCTTGTATGAAAAGTAATGTGTCGGTTTATAAATTACTTTGATCCCCGAAATAGAAGCAGAAAGAAGAAGAAAAGAAAGAAGAAGAAAATGAGGGGAATAAGAACAACAACCAATCAGGGAGCAAAGATGCTTCTAAAAAGAAGCCATCTTCAGAGTTTGACCTGCAGGAATATCATATAAAGGAACCCTACAAGACCGTGACAGACGCCCTCTCGTTGTTCATGAAGGATGAGCTCTGCAGCAAGCCTGGTAATTCATCTTTTTATGATAACTTGATGTGTAAACCACCAGTTAAATCTGCATTCCCAACTCATTCGCTGTGTACAGTAGTCATACAAAAATAGAAAATATCTTTAAACTATTTTGGAATACACATGTATTAAATAAATTAGTATTAGATGAATTAATCAGTCCCTTATATATGTATCAAACACATGTGAAAATGGTTTATGATTGCCCTTTATGTCCCGAGGTTTTTACAACTCATTGTCAAATTCTCTCTATCTTCCTATGATACTTTGCTGCCTGTTCACAATTATAACTCAAAGTATCCCTTTATTTTCTGTATAGGCACAGACTTCCTATACACCACCCATGGTTGGTCTCTTATAAGTGCTGTGGCTGAGAAGGCGAGTGGTCATGATTTCCCAACGCTTCTCAAAGGCTTTTTCAAGGACATTGACATGAAAAACACGTATATGGATGAAAACGATCCAATTATATACAACAGATCTAGGTATAGTTGCTATCAAACTAACATTCCTTTAGCGTGATGCTTGTGTAACTCATTCTATCATTAGCACCAAAATAATGCCAGTACTGTAAGCCCATGCTATCTGAAGAGTACTGTTAGTGACTTCAAAGACGTGATTCCAATCCGGAGATTTAATTGATGGGTCTTAAGAGAGAATGTAACGAGCATATCATCTAGGGATATGTATCCTATAGTCGCACGTTTTTACTCAGTAAAATAAGTGGGACTGCTAGCTTATCAGCTTCAAAGGTTTTCAGTGATAGTTACGATAATACAGACAAATATACGGCAATTCATGTATTAGTAAAGTAAATACTAAATACATTGACAAACCATGTAATAAATACCAAATGGCATGCTGTACGGTTTATAATTGGGTCGAGACTAGACGAACAAAACTCGTCCCTTCGGGACTCATTCCATTCTTCAAGCTTGTCTCGACCCAATTTATATAAACCTACATTGTGCCATTAGGTATAATCTTTCGGTATTGAGATTTCTTTAAATATCCTTTTAAATTTGATACATAGTAATACTTATTTATTATTCATCAAGTACGCATGTTGCCTTGATCGCTGGTGATAACATGTATTGCTCACTTTTGCAGATTCTATGTCAAAAATGCCCGTGGGCGTTTGAACAATGCCCCATACGTAGACTGTTCATACAAGTGGGCTGGCGGTGGCTTACTCTCTACCACAAATGACCTCAACAAATTCGGCAATGCCATGCTCTACAGCTTCCAGCACAAAAGTCCCTCTGTCTCTGTAGAGAAAACCAGTAGTGATACCACCGCAGATGTTTCCAATGGTAACACTCACTCAGGGAGCCTGCCTGGGTATTTGAGATCAGAAACTGTGAGGACTCTGTGGAATCCGGTAGAAAAGACAAAATGTAGTTGGGATGCCGACGGGAGTTATGGTATGGGTTGGGGTGTCATTCCTGGTGCTGTTCGCCATGGATCCTGTCGGGATCAAAGGTTCTACGTGAGCCACACAGGAGGAGCTATTGGTGGGTCTAGCGTTTTGTTGGTGTTGCCAAGGAAACCGGAGGAAATCCAGTCGAATGATAATCTACCTCAGGGAGTCGTTGTTTCCATGATTGTAAACCTGCAGTCAGTTGGTCTGAATAAAACTGCTCTAAAAATAGCAACTCTCTTTGAAAACTTAAAATAGAATTATAAGCAATTTGAATCTATGCCGGCATAATGTCAACATTGTTCCCCGTGGAATACACAATATGTAAATCAATCATGTTCCATTATCTATAAGCATATATCGGAATGACGTGTAGAGATCATTTGTATAAATGGTGTGTATAATCCTCTTGACAGGTAAATCATATTGCATGTTAAATGTTTAATCGGTCCTCTAACGTAGACCTGATGTATACGGTGATGGGTTTTTTTGTGAGGAGTGCGGGGCGGGGACTGGGGACGTATATTCTCTGAATATAGTGCCAAGTAGGCCCCAAACAATCATTGTTAGAGAGATGTATTAGTCATTCATGCATGTCAATGGTATAAGTTGAGATTGATGAATTTTAAAGATGATATAGTTATAGGCCTATTCTCAATGTAAGAATTTCTAGTCTATTCTTTTAAGTTTCACGGTACATCTGAGCCAAAGTATTAATATCAATTTTCGTTACTATATAATAGTATCTGGAACAAATTTTTACCAGTTATACAAAAGTTATTCATGTTGTCCTAAGGATTGAAATGTGCTCAAATAAAGAATGTTCAATCGCTTATATATCTTCTATTTATTATATCAAAATTATTTTACTAAGTTTTAAGATATTGTTTCAATGGGGTCGAAAGTAAAGTTCAGTAAAGTGTGAAACAGTATTTGAGAATTAACCAGTTTCCCCAAGCAATTCCAATCACAAGGATGCATAGCAAGTCGTCCTTCATCTCACGGATTTCCTTCAGTCCCATCATTACCATAAAGTGTATATTATTTTTCTATATTTCCATCAATTTATCTATGAAAATGTTCAATAATTGACTGAACCATGCATGTCCATCTCCCCTAGAGTAGACCGACCCATGCATTGTGTCTGCCATGCTGCCTCAAGCTTGGCCTGCTAGACCCCCAGGTCAGTAAGGGCATAGCTGGAATATACGGTAGCTCGAGCTATGTGTCAGTGGCGGCCTGCATCAATCCCTTTGCCACCAAGGTTCCACCAGGAACTCGAACAAGTAATACCATTGGGACTTGGAAGGAATTCCTATTTATTACACCCCTGTGCTGTAGTTTCCTTTATTTCACCTCTGAGAGCGTGGAGAACGGAGTGCCCATTGATTTAACATAGGCAGTTCGTTCTCCACGCATAGGCGAGTCTGGTTATCCGTTCTCACGTCCTCAATGCTGCGTTTTGATTGGATAAGACGTCGTGGCTACATAGTTACGTAAACGACGCACAGCTTGACGCAAAACAATGTAGTTCCTTTTCAAGGCACTCAAATTAGACATTTTGATAACTTTTCAACCATATAAATGGTAGGAAACATTAAAAATGTGATACATTTAGTTGGCAGAAGTGAAATAAATCTCGAACCAACCACGTTTCTCCCGTTTTGCGTGTTCTCCACTTGTCTTCAGGCTACGCAATCCACTCGGCTCCGCCTCGTGGATTACTACGCCTTACGACGCGTGGAGAACACGCAAAACGGGAGAAACTAGGTTAGTTCTACCTATATACCTTCAGCATTGTATGTCACACTTTGTCAAGGTGGTGCATAACATGTAAATTATGTCACCCTTGGCGCATACAGCATACACAATCGCGGAAAACTGCAATTACTTCTTTTGTTTTTATTTATTTATATTTTTTATTTATTATTGGGGTGTAATAAATATGGAACAAAGCTCGGGTGAAGTTTGTACACTTGTTAGTGACCTCGGGAGTGCAGAAGATCTCGGGCTAACGCCCTCTAACTTCCCGCACTCCCTCAGTCACTAACAAGTGTACAGACTTACCCCTTGCTAGGTTCCATCTATGTAGGAAAGCATGCTACCACGGCATAGAGGCTCCCACTCCCAGGCAAACGGAAGAAGCAGCAGCCTAAGCTTAATACTTCCGTTTTTTTAGCGAAATAGATACACTATTTAACGCATATATTTCAACCTTTGGATTTTACTAATTATTCTATATATACCATTTTGTGATTGACCACAGCACTCCAGTCGAATGGTCAATGGTTTGCTACCAACAAATTACCAGAAATAATTTACCCATTTTCACGAAAGTGGTGCACCCCATCCCAAAAAGGTAAAACTTATGTTCTGCTTGATCGATCTGATAGTTGGTAGGTTTGAAGGTAATATATAGGTGATAATAGATCTAAGTTTGCCAATCAATTGAATCATTAGTTTTGGTACATGTTCCATGTGACGACTATGGGAAGCTATTGGTATATTTATTCCCGAATTGTCGATATCAGAAATAATTGATATTAGATATCAACAATTCGATTTGACATATGCAAAATTGAATTTTGGATATGTGTAATTGCAATTGTGGATATCTAGAATTCGAATTGTGGATATTCACAAATCAATTCTGGATATCAAGAATTGAATTCTTGATACCTATCATTCGGATTTTGAATATCCAAAATTCAATTCTTGATATCCACAATTCAGTAAACTGTGTCATGACATATCCAAAATTAACAAAACTGGTTCATGACATATCCAGAACTCGAGTTCTGGATATCAAGAATTGAATTTTGGATATCCACAAATCAATTCGGGATATCAATAATTTGAAAATTCATTTCCGGATATCAAGATATTGAATTTTGGATATCAAGAATTGAATTCTGGATATCAAGAATTCAATTCTGGATATCAAGAATATCCGTAATGCATATAATTAAAGCTGCATTCCCAGCTAATTTCTATACAAATCTCAGTTTTCACTTGTTAAACACTGCCCCACCTTATCCCAATCATTTAGGTTTCTTTCTTAAGGTTAGAGTTTAATATTTGAGAAGAAATACTCGTCCTCCCGTACTGGTGCTCACCAGTGTGACCTCCTTAGTCACCAGTGTGACCTCCTTAGCCTTGTTTCAGACAGATAGTCGCCGCGCATGTGTTGACGGAGAAAATTTGTTGGCAGACAGAGAGAAACATGGGGCTTGGTGTGGCACAGAGGCGCCACTATGTGACCATTCAGTGCATCTACAGAACTGTGATGATAGCTTCTATACATATCCCTGTGTGTCCCCGATCGTAAAATCACAGAATTTAGACATTTATTTTACTTTTCATTGAAAAAGAGATAGATAATATTGAGTTTGGGAACTAATATGAATGTAATTCCAGAAGAACCACTCGATCTTAAATCCTGGGAATGCAGCTTTAAGTAAACTGTGCCATGAGCCACTGCAAGTTTATCTTTCATTGGATCATAAATGAATTTTAGATATAAACAATTCACTTCCACATAGGGGCCTATCCAAAATTCAGTAAACTGTGACACAACAGATGACATTATATGGGTCAAGAATTATCCAGAATTAAAAAGTGTACAATGAATTAATATGTGGATGTGGATATGTAGCCTATGTGAAACTAGAATTTTGGATATCAAGAATTTTGGATATCAAGAAATGAATTTTAGATATCAGGAATTGAATTTTGTGTACCGGTATGTAAAATTGGATTGTGGATACCTGAAATTCAATTTTGGATATATAAAATTTGACATATCCATAAACAATTCTGGATATCCAGATTTGTATTTTGGATATCCAGAATTAATTCCAGAATTGAATTTTGGATCTCCAGAATTGATTTTCCATATCCAAAATTGAATTCTATATATGCAAAATTGATTCTGGATATCTGAATTGCTTTTGTTGATCCATAAAAACAATTTAGATATCCACAATTGGGGAATAGGCCTAAATATACCAATGGCTTCCCATATTAGCCTATGGCGTGTTCCATCTGTTCATTTTTTAAATTTAATATTGACTATGGGTCACAGACGCTTTTGGGTGGGGATGTATTTTAAAGTTTGAGATGGGCATTGAGTACTTCGATCGTCACAATGATGTGAAAAGAAAAGTCTGTATTATGGTTTATCAGGCTAACAGTGACACATCATAGAAAGCCTATACCAGTAGAAGAGGATTGTAGGCATATATGTATAGGGTTAATTCAGGTAAAGTGGGACAGTGGACTTTGGTTTGATTTTTTACAGCCATTTATAAGTTGAAGAGTTATTGATCATGGCATAGATGTAGCATCTAATAAGTCCCTAAAATGCACATAAGTATCATTTAAGTTTTTGGCCTTATGTGCAAATACCATATCCTTTCAACTATTTGAGCTGCTGTCCCACTTAACCGATGTAATTGAGTAAAGTGGGACACTTATTTTGGTAAGTGGGACACATCACTTATTATCCATGTTACATAATCTGCATGTAACTGATATGAGATTTTATGCTGTTATTTTCATTTTATTGTGTTGCTTGTGTTTAAGAATATAGAAAAAAATGATAAATCATTGCAATAAATTATAGGGGCCTACATTTTGGGAATCAGAGTGTCCAAGCGTGGTTGGTGGCAACAGTTGGTTTGGGGTTAATTCAGGTAAAGTGGGACAGTGGACTTTGAATTTTGGTGGTTTGAATTTTTGCAGCCATTTATAAGTTGAAGAGTTATTGATCATGGCATAAATGTAGCATCTAATAAGTCCTTAAATGCACATTATGTATAATTTAAGTTTTTGGCCTTATGTGCAAATACCATAAGCGTCCCACTTTATATGAATCCAACTGTCCCACCTTATATGAGCACATTCAGGTAAAGTGGGACAAAGTGTTTTCAAGGTTATCCAGCTTACCATTATATTTGTTGTTTATGTTTTCTACACATAGCCTATATATTCCTCATGCAGGGTAGTTTTCTAAAATGCCTGGTTTTGGACCAAAAGAATTATTACAATTTGCAACACTTTCTTAACAAAATTAGCATGAAAATAGTATCAACTTTCCGATTTTTGCCTTCAAAATGGAGAGTCCTCTTAGCAGACAACCTCAGACTCTTGGGTGTGACCTTGACCTTGGTCTAGCTGTGTCTCAGTAAATGTTCAGGACACATATTTTTTATTTTAGGGGTAATTACCACCATGTGAGTAATTAAAATGCTATTGGTTGACATATAACTATAGATGTCCCATTTTACCAGATGTCCCACTTTACCTGAATAAACCCTACCGGTATATTGTAACATACGGTACCGTAGGTATATATAATCCGATCTAAGGGATACCTGGCTCCTCTTGAATTGAGATTCCTAGCGCATTTATAGGGCCTACATTACCCTAGAGCCCTAGGTATCCCCCTGGCTCTACACCCCCGATTCCATATACTTCTAGTGGTAGGACACATACTAAAGTTGTCCCTTTCCCAGACAGGTGTCTCTCCTGTCATTCCTATCACGTGATACCATTGTTTACAGATGGCGCTGCCATCGGTACCTGCTGGTGGCTTCCGGCCAAGTCTGCTGCTGTCCCTCTGCTAGAGTTGAGGAGCATACGAGCCCCTGGAGCATCAAATACACGCACTATACGCTCAACGGGTAAGCTTTAAATACATTCTACCCTATTCATTCTTTTACTATTCAATATTCCACATTGTATATGGATGTAGACGTATTTTGGAAGCAGTGATATTGTGTGTGCGATGGAATGAAGGTGTTGGAGAAGAGGTGTCGACCGCCTTTCCCTATCCGTCGTTGCTGGTGCCCTCTCCCCGTCTGCGGCTGCCTCGCCAGTTGCTGGGCAAATGCTGGGAGGCCCTTCAGTCGAAGCGCATTCACTAGACTCTGTAGGCCTATATTTATAAGCTGTCGCTGTCATCCTGACAGACCTTTGATGACAGCAATTTTATTAGCATATTCCACCCTGGTGTTGAATGCCCGATAAGTAAAGTGGTGTCTTTAAGACTTAAGGGCAGCATTATTTGCATTCCCAAGGCCTAGATTATTATTTATATAGGCCTACGGATGACACTGATTACTATCACTATTGCTGGTGAATTAATGTTACGCCGTACGATGATTGTGATAAGAGGAGCAGCATCAACCGATGATTCTACTGATATATTTTGGTGTCCCCTTGGACATTACAATGACATTTGGTCACTTTACAGGCATATCATAGACCTATGCGATATCCATTTTATGTGCATTAAAGCATATATCTATAGTTACATATAGGCTAGGTATATATATATATATGGTATATGTTATATGTCTTTAGTATTGAGTGGAAACCCCTATTTTTAGGCGAACTCTAAGTCTCTCATTGATTAATATAAGTGTACGACCTACTAGGAAGCCTAAGGGCTCGGCTGGAAGTATATCTAAAGAAATAATGTTTTATGGGCCCTTTATCATCCCCGATGAAACACACGGTAGACACGACGTAGTCATGCATCATGGTGTTTATTTCCATAGTAGCAAGAGCATGTCATCAGCGTGATTATCGGACCAGAAAAAATACTAACAGTGAGTGCATGTATGTGTATTAGACGACCGTATTATAGACCTGGCGATATCCTTAAAATGTTACCCCTCCTCTACAGATGCCCTAATTTCCTACATGCTATGAGTACATAAATATAGGCTAGGCCTATACATTTTCAATAGGGAATGGGGAACCTCGGAAATTAAATTATTGTTTTCACTCCCGAAGCAATGGTAACAATTATATTAGCAATATTATGTTCATCCCCCTCTAGGATATTAATTTTTAATCTTGCCGCGAATTTCTCGAAACATAGAACAATATGTGTGTTGGTATAGGCCTACATACTGTATGCGATTGAGGCCGCGATGGGAAAGAGGGGAAATTCCCTCCCTTCTGGTCCTATGATCCGCTTCTACATGTACCCACGTTTCATTAGCAGTGTTAGCTTAAGCTCTTAGATCAGATCCCTTACTCTAAAATCAGATTTTACCGTTAGACCTGATGGTTTCCATAGTATAATCTGATATTATGGTTGGTGATTCCAATCGTAGGCCTTAATTATATATATCATCACTGTATACCGGTACTATTAATGCCTATATAATTATGATATACTTTACCTATATTACGTGGCAATAATGTAATATTCGCCATAAGTTGGCATAACCCAAACATGTACGGTACAATGTCGTTCTTGCGTGTTACCGATTGTGGTGTTGGTTGATGGAGATAGGGGCATATGTGTTATGAATTCACACACCTGTCAATTTCCACATTCGATTGTGATTGCTAATTATTTACTAGGTTCCAAAATCTGAAATAGCCGCAACCCATTGACTATTTGCTTTGGCCTGAGCACACATTTGGTACAAGAATGACCCCACTTTCAGGCATTGGTTTAACGCGTATTCGGTTTCTCTCGATCTTTGAATTTCAGAAACAGGATATCTCTATTGTGGGTCCATTAATTTAACATTGCGCCAAACTCCCGAAAGATCTCGGATGGGTCTAACGCAGGGAAAGAGTTTGGATTACCTCTCCTGCGTCTCGGAGGGATTATCCGTTCTCTCCGAATCCCAATTAGATTTATGCAAATTTGAATTAATTGTTTCCCACTAATTGCTCTTTCGCTCCACTCGGGATCCGTTTCTGCATATCAGGTTTAATGCTTGGACATTAATGAAACCCTTTGTGATGAAATTTCAGGGTACTCTCCAAGATTATTTTCATATCGATTATGTACTTTTATTTAAGCATTTGTATGGAGAATCCGTTCCTAGAATAAGCAATTCAACACTCGCGCATTACTGCATAATGTTGCAATATGCTTTCAAGATAGCACATCGACTATGGTGATCGATAAGAATGTTTTTCCATTCGCATGAAAACGCTTGCAATGGCCTTTGGCCTTCCACAATTGTAATAGTGTTACCTATACACAGGGACAGATGGGATAATTGCTCTTGATACGGGACCACCTGTGGGCATTTGCACTCATGGTCTGGTCGACCAACTCTCTATATAGTCTATCTCATTCAGACGTCCATAATCATTACTATGCGCCGCTATCCAGTTAACATGATAGACACTGTTTTATCCTGATTCATGCTACACGTCTTCAAATGATTTATTACTACCCCTATATGTTAACATATTGCAACTGTATACCGATAATCACATGGATCCTGGTCTATTCATACTTTTATTTAGTGACTCGTGATTCAAAAGGCAATCGAACAATTATTTCGATTTCGAACAGCCTGAATTGTAGTATACCTAGTACGCATATGTATTGATTCATAATATAATCCATGTAGCAAAGTTGATAATTATTAATAGCATGTAGTACCAGCACGATTTCACCAATAACTAATTCTACTGATTATGCATACACAAAACCATGCAATATAGGAGAGGCTGGTAAACTGGTTATGGGATATTGCACTAATTGGAAGAAGTTTCCTGTGCTAATATTTGCTTCATCCTTGTGGTAACCATATCTTCTTATCAGAATTGTGTAAGGTAAAAAGTGCCTTGATTATACTAATGATTTTTTCTAAAACTATTGGTAATGTTTTGACATTTTATAATGTTGTATATAATATTATTCAATTCAATCCAATTAAAAAATTCTTTGTTTCTGATGTTAATATACAATTGGTTGATCATCTCTGACTGTGATGTCAGCTCTTCCGACAAGTGCCATTTTTGTAGAACTTCGAGTTGAGTTTCAATTAAACTAATAGACTAATAAACAACTAATTTCAATACATGTGAATAATGTAATGGTTAATTACTATGAGAGTTTGGTATATATAATATATAACCAATATATATCTTATGTTATATTTCCAACCTACCCTGTTTTCTTTCCCTGCCGAAACACTTCTTGATTCTTTGGGAAATGCAAACGTTCCCCAAAACAGATACGTTGCCAAACATTTGTGAATGTATTTTGCTGTTCGGATATATTGCATTGGAACACGGCGTGTCTGGGCAAATATTTCATGTCTAGTGTAAATTACTGACAGCTTGACTCCTGGTTTGATGTTTGCTGGAACAATGAACAATCAACTAGTGCCAAATTATACTAGATGCTATCATATAATATTACGACCGCACTCACTGTAACCTTGATATAGAAAGTGTAAATAATACAGTTTCCATATTGTTCAAGATGTATAGGGTGTTATTAATATAGGGAAACAATTGCTATGAAGCGCAGAGGAAAATAATTCATATATGTACATTTATATTTTATATTTATATTTATAACTATTATCTGTAGCTATACCACATATAATTGGAGAGAATTGTTCGAGTCACCTGTAATTGGGAATTTGATAACGCTTGCAAGAAATTTTTAAAATATCGATTTCCTACATCTCCCAAACCCCTCCTTTATTTTTAGAAATACAATGAAATAAGGCACTCTGACCTTTCTCGGCTATACTAATCACTGTACCTGTTGGTATCTAGCATTGACGCGTGGCCGAGACATATAATTATGTTTCTTTCAAATCGCCCCGATTAAGGCGATGAGTAAAGGTTATATTGGTACGCATGAGTAAAATCAGCACAAAGCTTCCAACTGCCTTGCATTCTTGTACATCGTTGTCACTGTATGCTCGGTTTAATGATGACACTTCAATGTTTAGAAGGGTCACTTATTGGCCAATGATTTAAGTGACCATCTCCCCTTCACCAATCCAATATGTACCTGATATGTGGTGCGCTTTATATGTGGGTTTCTAGGGTGCTGTACTGCAAATGAAACGGCCAAGACCACTGACCATGCTTTTTAAAGTAATTGATAATTTCTTGTTCGATTCTTTAATTTATGGAAGGATAGTACGTACAAGTTAAATATTCTAATACATTTGCTAAAATGAACATATTTACGGCCCGAATGGCCAATGTAAAGGACCATTCCACTTATACCACACATTCTTATCCCATCCCATTATTCTTATAATTTAATCATGAGTCACAGTGACTTAGTTGTTAACATTGTGATTTATGCGTGGCCGTGGTCCATACTTCACGATTTCACCTAGAAAACTGCCCCTTCTCATTAGTGAAGTTGTTAACTTTCTTGTTGTAATCAATCACTGAGTGACAATTGTTGTCCCAGATAAACACAGGCCCTTGTTTGTCTTTTCCATGGGTCATTCTCTTCCTATACATAGATTTCACATGACGTCACCCAGTCGGCTGGGGTATCACAGTGACCGCCATTTTCAGGGTCATCGCTACGCTGGCCGTCTATGGCGGGGGTATCAAAACAAAGTTGATAAAACTCACAAGAGTAGATACTTGGGTAATTCTACACTAAAGGCAGATTATCTAACCTATCATGAAGGTATTGTTGTGTCAGATTAAAACTGGTAAAGGTTAAAACAGCCAGAAAACGATATTTTCAAGTATCGCAGCACACATAGCCATCTATCTTGACCCCAAACATGGCCAGGGCCGTGACGTCAGTGAAATCTATGTATTTTCAATCTTAACCTAGCGTTATTTTCCTGGCTTAAGAAAACTTCTCCCTTTCGTGTACACCTCAGATTCTGGATTTCCCTCAGTCTTGCTCTGATTCTTTGCGTGGTACATCTACTAATTTGTTTCAGTATTATTATTTCTCAAAGCATCTGGATTCTCTGACACTTACTTCATTTTGTCTGTCTTTATGTTGTCTGTCTTCATGTTGTCATTCTGACCCTGTCATTCCCCTCACGTTGGTCCCTCAATGCAAAGACATCCTCGTCGCTGGACCAAGCGCAACCGACCCCGCCCCCTATAGGGCGGATTTAGACCACCTTTAAACCTCCTTTCGTTGCTCCATTACCCCTGGTATTCTCAGTTAGAAAGAACTCACACCCATCGACCTGTTTTTTATGTTTTCCCATCTAAATGGGTACCATTACATCATCTGAATGGCAAGTTTTGTTCCTCTTCATGCCTTTTTAGGGGACGACTTATGTATAATCTGGTACAGGAAAGTTGCAATTTTAAATATAAAGATTGGTTTAGTCTCCCACCCCTGTCGGAGCTCTCACACACACTGCACCTTCACTCACACACTACACTCACTCACCAGCCACTGCCCCTCCCGCTGCCTGCCACTGCCTACCACTGCCTGCCACTAGTGTGTGTGTAGCATTGCCTCAAGGCTACACACACACTAGGCAGGTAGGCAGTCAGGTATCAAACACTAACACATGGGAGGAGTGAAGGATGGGTGGTTGGTGGGCATGCAGTGTCATTCAAGGTGAGAAAAATGACAACTATAAGAACAAAAACAGACAATAAAATAAGTAGAGCAAGCAAAAGTACTAGCGGGTAGAATTTCTGGACTCCGATGTGACTCATATCAACACACATTAGCTGGGCACAATGCTGGGCCGCTATGCCAGTCACACCGATACCAATCACTTACAATTCATGCTACTTTGAAACATGATATAGATATCGTGAATAATTCTGTTTGCCATTCTCGCTCTAAATACATGCAAGGAAATCTGTTTTAATTGATCGAATGTGTACACAATAGGGGTAACATTTTACAGTATCCCGGCAGTACCCCAATGTTGACGCATTTAGCTCACCCTAACAAATAATGCATATTAGGGTATTGACTTGGCGCTCCTTCTATGGTCCTCTCCGGCCGATTCGCTGAAGTATGGAGGTCTGCAAAGCGAGGGGAGAAAGCCTTGTATTGTCCAAGGCACCATTGGCTCTCCACTATTCTGTTTCGATTTCTTCACCAACCATCTTCTAGTAACTGCCGTTCTAATTCAATAAGGCTATGTGGTAAGGATGTGACCCCTAAACTGGCCCTTCCTTGCAATAATTCGAGTTTTATCAACGCAAATGTTATAGTCAGTGTACACTGTTAGGGCGTAATCTTTCAATAATATTCTATGTTTGCATCACAACCTTTGTGATTTCCTAACCTATTTCTTGATACTATGCACGCTACCATTTATACTTGATATGTGGTTGTATTGATACATGCATACATTTTTTTTTAATATCTTAAGCAAGGCTCAGTGTATTTGATAGAAGAAAGGGAACCCTGAATATTGCAGTGTACGGAAAATGTATTCTGGTAGGTTGCAATCATTGATCATTGCCAGAAAATGATGCACTCCACCTTCGCAGCCCACTACATACAATTTTCTCTTTGGGACCACTCTTAGCTGCCAAAACCCTTGCATGGATGAGCCCCTACAAATGAGGTGCTGAGGTAATGCATTGGTAGGAATAGCCCAGATTTCCCAGCCGTCAAGCACCTTTTGACTGAGATTCCCGTCTGAGAGAGCATGCAATATCCATGGTCTGGAAAAGCAATGGCCTACAGGGACTGCCTGGTTGTGCAGACTCAAGTGATGAGTGATAGTAATGCGGTGGTTGTGCATCATTGCTTACTCTTACTGTTGGACTCCATCAGCGTCAGTCTAGTCTAGACTGAAGTGTACAATTTACGTATACCATATATAGAGAGAATGGAACGAGGTGCGAGTAATTGAATATGTATTGGACGAGATTGCGTAGAAATTGAGTCCAATTCATATTCAATCACTAGTACCGAGTTCCATTCACTATTCATTATATCATGCCCCTAGCATAGACACATATTGATGTATAAACCATTGTTTGGGGTTTTGAATCGTCATAAAGTATCTATCTAAAAGCTAAAAGAAACCCCAATTCGAATTTTTATTGTACATGTATGATAAAAATATTTGTATTGCACCCCAAATGGAATGCACATATAATATAATTATAGGTGGCAATTGTTAAGGAAGCATGGCATCATATGAGACATCGCAATTGCCAAATGATCGCCCGAGGTATCATTTAATAGAAAAACATGTTTTGCAATCCAATCCGATCCGTCTACACAATATTTACATATAACTATATTTACCACATAAAATGCCATTATACATCCCCCCCCCCCCCCACACACACACACCCGCCACAAAGTTTTTAAACAAAATAATTAGCCTGTGAGTTTTAACAGTCAGGATCAAGTCCAAATAATCAAGTCCGATTATTATTCGATGCAGCTCATGTATAGCCCAATAGGTAAGCATATTAGATTACGCGTACGTGAATACCTGCGTTTCTGCCATATTATCCCGATTAATCCAAGCAAGAGTGAAAATGAGAAGATTTTAATAGATTCTTAGACCCAGTACCTTGTAATACCCGCGTTGTACCCTTTTCAGACCAATAGATCCAGTACAAGAGAGAACAAGCAGTGTGTTGGTTGTCATGGAGATGGCTATCCAGCTTCAGGCACTGCAGACATTCGGGAATTCTCTGCAGGTCCATTACCACATCTAGCTTCTATTCTCTTGGGACAGTCCTTAACAATAGACTAGTATCTAGGGCCTTGGTATTGGTATAGTTCTTTCTGGGCAATGGTCTGCCCTTTATGTTTCCGTAGAGACCGAGTACATGTAAATACTAATTTGCCCATTACATTACAAGCCCTTACTGGCCTTAGCCACAGTGTCTACGATGTCTAATATCCATCAGATTGGATGACCTTATATTCCATCAACTGGACAAGAGCTTTCCCTAATTTTGCCGACTATGTTGTGGCGTTTATCAACTCTAAGAGAGTAAAGGGAAAGTAACGCAGCTTATTTGGGCATCGTGGTTCTTATTTTTATCCATTTTCTATAGTTAGACTTGATTTTTGTAATCATCGGATAATCTCTGCCTGATTTGGCCGTATGTTCGGGCCATGATCATCGTTAGGGATCTCTTTATCGGCAGTATTCTGCTTTGTTACCAATTTGCAAAACTACAATACACTTTAATTCTGATTTTCGTCAGTTTTACATTTAAAATCGAATCCCATTACAGCTTCGTCCAGACCTGCATTTAACTTTTTAAGAATCTTCCTACATCTAGAAGTCTTAGGTCTCAATGTAATGGTGATCTAGCAATGGTCATTCATTACCTGACATGCGTCCACTGTGCTCCCATGAAGAGCTATGAAGGGAATAGCTGACGGCCCTGGCAGCTGTTCTGAGCGTTCTACCCAAAGGCTGGGCAGATTGTTATCATTTTGTGTGCCAGTAGTCATTAATCTTGTCTGGCAGTCCTTCATAATGTACCATGATTATATCTTACACCTCACTCCTTATTCGCATCTCTACCTACTGATGCTCCTCTTTATCTCCTACCATTGTCTTCATCCCTATTTTTGTCTCTCCAGTTTCTTTTATTATTTTTCTCAATCCTTTTTTGTTCTCATATCCACCACAGTTTCTCCTTATAACCATGTTGATTACCGCAAGCCATTCCTTATCTCGTGCCTGGCCCCTGTCAAACTCTGATATTGTGCTGAACGTGGGACCGTCACGATGAGAAGGGCAAATATTTGCAAATCCCTCCCCCTGGTTTTCATTAAGAACCCAGCACTTCTGCATTACTATAAATTGATAAGATGAAGCGCAACTCTAGCGATGGTGCTTCTTTATTGATGGTAGGATGAAGTGATTTTGTTATCTAGTATGGGTCTTATCAGTGATCCATTATCTCTGCCGCTTCTCTGGGCGTGATCATCCCCCTGAGGGCATGGCCCCTAGGCCTCCATGGTCACCTCCAGCAGACAGACTCTTCTCCAGGGTCTTGATGCTTAGGGAGAGATTGCTCATTTCGTCCTGGAAGAAGCCATCAATTTCCAGGACAAATTATCAAAAAGTGCTTATGTTTCTCTTGAAGCCTGCAGAAATAAAGAATTGTGACATTCCAAGCTGATAGGTTCCTTCAGGGTTTTCTGTGGACGAAGCGATGTTTAATTTCCGCCACATTCTCCCTTCCAAGTGGAGTGGTTTCTCGGTGGTAAATATTATCAATTGAATTCACTATTAGGAGGTTCACTGGTTTGATTAAACCCTGATCGATATTGAAAAATTGAGTTTTATGCACGTTCCGATTTTCCAGTGGAGTCATTTGAAATTAAGAGCATCGATGTGACATGGCTACGCTTCCAAGTTGGATTAGACATCTATTCATATTGAAAAATTATGTTTTCATCTCCAGGGTAGTATATCCCAGTTTAGCCATCTAAAGCAACTTCTAAGGTTATAAGGTTGGATTTCTGGAAACTTTGCTTTTGGAAGATATCCAGAGGAGGATATCCAGAGGTTTAGTTATAGACTTTGGACAGCAGTCCCCCTGACATCAGTATAATTACTTTGGGATACCCTTCCTTGAGACGACGACCGAACACGGCCGTATATAGGGAAATATTCATCTATTTTCATTCCCCAGATACTAATTCGAGAAGTGGTCTGATTTATAGATTCAATTTCAACTTCTGAAGCAATTGGACTTGGGAATAGGTCCCAAGATCTACGACAGCTTATGGAAAACCAATTTGGAACCTAAGTACTTTCCGACGCCGAATGTCACGGCTTGTGCCTTTTCTACATTATTCCGAAAATTAATGAGTTACTTTGCTTCCAATGGAGAAATCCCTAAATTGCATTCAGTAGAACATCCAGCTTTCCAACATATACTGGTTTTTTATACATACAATTTACATTGATTTGTTATAATGGTATGTTTGCGACCAATTTATTCAAAGTAAACCTCTCAACCGCATGTAGAAAAAACTCATTCTTGCTTGATATTTTACGAGTAGTCAGCAATATGTTACCAACTTATGCTCTTAAAAGATCTTCTAGAACGGTCTCCTCACTTTTGCCAGATGCATTTTTATGATGCGCGCCTTGTGAGAAGCATTATCTGTACGCATTCAATCCCTACCCTCGGAACACAATTTGATCTAAAGGTCGCATTTCGCCAGCTGTAAGGATAGTCGTACATTTAACGGATTGATGTGTCGAGAAAATTGTATGCAGCGATAGTTCAAAACTGGTCATAGGGGAGTGAAAGACGATGCATGTTCGTTCCCAATGCATTCTGTCCAACCCCTAAATGCATACCACTCATGCCATGAGAGAAACGCAAGAGAATAGGCGTGGCTAAGTGTCAAAAGCAGGCGGCTGAACGGTTTGTCTGGTGACAGGATGCTGATGTTTAGGCTAGTTTATTGGACCATTTCTCGTCTGATATTTTTTTCTGCTTCTAAAATTCCCAGGCGTACAAAAATATATATACACTTTTGGTGTAATGATATCGGCAGTGTGCTTCACCTGTTTCTGTGTGCTCATATATTTACGGATCTGTAACTCTAACCTTTCATTTACTTCTTGGTTCAATGCCTTCCCTGAAGGTCATTCATGGTCTTTACTGCTGATTCTTCCCTAACGTAATCAGCTATGTTCTTAAAATCTAAAAGTTTGCTTAACATGACTGATGGTAACAAGATAGTGTCTGTTTTTGGTTAAAGTCACTGGATCGATTTCTTCCGGGATATCATATACTATTACTATTTTGTTCATAAAAGCCATTCTGCCTGCGTATGCCTTTCATTTCGCAAGTTTTGATTTGTCTAATGATCATATTAATGCATAATCCTAGCTATTTGAGGTGCCGTATCTCTATTTATTAAACAGACAAAACTCCCAACTTGAGGGAACATAACTTTTGATGCTTGAGTCTCCATGTTTTGCAGCCCACGCGCGTTGGCCTGCTTGATTTTGAGACAAGATCGATAAAAGCGACATCATTGGGAATGGTGCATTTATTCAAGCCGTCTGATCGATCATATTCTAATGTTGACTATCCCATGCCCGTGATGTCCCATATGAATTGTGCTTCTTCTGGTCTGGACAAGTTTCTATCATTATTCTTCCGTCTAGTCTGCGTACAATTGTGATGTTCTTTCTAGTCACTCCGCTTTAAAGGTGATTCAGACACAAATTACTACTTTTAAGCTACGACCAGGAAGCATTTTTATCCCTCCATTTCCGATTTAATTCTCGCGTTTCAGAATTCCTACTTAATTATACTTGATAGCAATTACTATGCTTTGCTTCTGTTCTATTCTCTTATTTAAACTCGCCTTGTCTCCTCTCTGTCTACTTCTCTTGTAGTTCTACAATTATGTCTGTAAGGATCCTCTTCCAACTTTTGAAAAGATTGTTCATTATTTATTTATATTTAGTTTTGTCCCACTTGTCATCATTACTATAGATGAATCAGCATAATATATTAATGGCAAGGTATTTTGTTTTAGCCATACATGTCCATTGGAATTAGTGAATATCAATTGAATTTACATTCTTGTCTAATGTTTGACCCCAACGTGAATTCTGAATGAGCGAATAATACTTATATTTGGACTTTTAAGGACAGGCATTATATTAGTGGTGACAGAATAATTACGCTTTTATGTTTGTTCGTATTCACTATTGTTGCTACAAAAACACTACTGCTGGGAAAAACTCGTTTTAATTGTGTTGAACCACGTCAGACAATCCTGAAAGGCTTCCCTTTTAGAATTTGTCATTTCTATGCCGGCCAAATGTGACAAGGGTTTTTTGAGTGTCTGCCAACTTTTTGGACGAGGTTCTTCTGTCAGTATGACCAGCAGATATTGAAGTAGTTGCAGAGAAATGCAATTTGTCTGGATGAATGAGGGATGCTATATATACCAAAATGTACTAGACTATATGATCCAGCTTGATATTGTACTGTTGTTCTGTTTATTCTTAGAAGAAATTTACTTTTCTTTATATTTTCTTTCATATTCGTTCAATTGGATGGCGTGCGATACAGAATGATGTATTAGTATTGCTGCCATCGTTAGCTCCCTCTTAATGATAATCAGGGTAATTGTGTTTGCGGGACGGGAAAAGTTCTATAGACGTTTTAAGGTAGTGGGACACAAGCAAGAGGGTGATATTATCAATGCCTTTCTGTGTGGCACGTTCATGATATAAAACATGTTAATTGTTGCGCCATTTGCCCCGACTTTGGGTTGTGGGCTATTCTTGGTGGTTGGACATTTGAGGTTATTTTGGTCATAATGTGTTACCCTGGCTTAACTTCAACTAAATCTGACTACAGCTAATCGCTCAATTTTCACCATCGTTATTTACCCCACTTCCCTGCGTTTCACTTGATCATGTTTCAGCCAAATCTGCAAGCTTCTTTCTACACATTGCTTCAACTGAATACACGGAAATTGTGCTTTGCGTGTTGAAGATTAAATATTTACTCGCACACTCACGTTTTCCATGTCTTTTGATGAACATCCCCGTTCTATATTTCCCCTGGTGAAGCAGGCATTTGAAGCGATGAGCGAGAATAAACTGGGGAATTCAAACTCTTGAAGTAGCATGCAACAAGTATCGGTGACAGCTATCGGTTGATGTCAAACATTACTAGCAGTGCTTTTCAGTGTTTCTCTGTCTAAAATCTGGTATTTTAATGTTTTTTGGGTCATTTGCGTTTCCCAAAGGAAATGATGGCAGGAGCCATTTAAAAAGTATTAGGAAGTGCATTTTCTTCGCTTTGAGATTGGTGTATTTGGTGTCAGCCTGTCGGCTAGGTGTTTTGTTAGGTACATTCCGTCCTTCTAACTTTCTGAGGATCGATCATTCATAATGTAAATTCTTCTCACTAGCATGCATTCAGAAGCACAACGTTCCTCTAACGTTCAAAAGTTGGCACTTCAAAATAGATAGGGCTCCTCTTCCCATTCATATATTCTGATTGACTAAATTGTACAATTTTGCCCACGACTGTCGATATTTTTACTCATCTATCCTAGAGTATCCTTTTTATTGTCCCACTGGGTTTCTTCAATGGGCTTAATTGAATTCAGAATAATCATTCCCTTGCTTCTTTCAACAGTTCATGCATGTTCCTTGCAAACAAGTAGCTCCTATTTCATGAATAATTCATTTCAAGTGATCGATTGAGTAACTTGTTTTGTAGGAATACAAGTTGTACCAAGGGTTTCCTGTAATTGTTGCAGCAGTTTGTCCAACACTTGGTCCCTCCCAGAACCTTCTACATTGGTTCCCTCAAGTTCATCCATGGATTTCAATCAGACAAAAGAACAACGACCTCCTTAGATTCTTCTTTCATATTCAGTGACCAATCTACTTTTTTTATCGAACTTTTGAGTGATATGCAATTTTTAAAAAAATGTAAAGATATTCAGACATAGATATGACAGTTGCCAGAATATACATATAGATCCCTGAATTGATGTTTTCTATCTTTAAACATAAGTTCAAACATAATCTTATTTCTAAGGGTGAATATTGAAAATTATAGAATCAGTCCTGGACCGACCGAATCTTCCTCTCTATTGTGTCTACTCATATTCTGGTAATAATGACATTTATAGGTTGCTTTCTTCTGGAGGGCATTCTCTATTGAAGTTTTTATTTTTGACCTTTCTGAGGAAGAAAAATAAAATCTGGCCATCTGCCCGTGTGCTTCTCTATTTGTTGTATTACATTTACGCTAGATATAAGTTGCTGTATTGAAATATAGTTCACGGGGTATCCAGGAGCAGGATGAAAAGCTCTGAGAAACATCAATTGGTAATCACGGGGCGTGTATTCTTCAAGCCTTGTGTTCAAACCAACCAGTCAACCCTCCTCAATTTCAAAAGGCTGAAGGAAATACAACTTCTCAGTTAGCCGAGTAGAACCCTTGGGCGTTTGGAAGTTTACTAAGTTTGGGCATGACGTATACACTCTAGGTCCAAAACCTCAGATCAGATAAGAATGGTATATCAGCCTACCTCGCTAATCGGTTTCCTGTCCTAGAACTCGGCATTTTAATGGGAATATAATGACATTTTGCGGTCTTAATGGAATTATAATGGCACTTAGCGGTTTGAGGCGAGAGGCTTTGACTCTCTCAAGTTTGGGCCTAGACTGCATAACGTCGTAGTTCGGATGTTTCAGTCCTATCAGTCATACTCTTGAGTAAATTTGGCAAGATCTTGTTTATCGAGATATAGCTGAGAATGCAGCTTTAATACGGAGTACTGTGTCCCCACCCACGTTTGCTTCTCTATGCACCGTTTATCTAATGTCAGAATCTTAATATATTCTAAAAGTCCTATTCTCCAGTCATTTTAATTGTGTTTACTTGTGTTTTATCGTATAGGCTGTTAGGTATAAAATCTGTAAAACTATAATCGCTATTTTCGTTGACTTAAATTACGTATAACCATTCGTTCATGTATTAGAATTGTCGTTATTTCTGACCAAACCGTTCTCTCGCCTGAAATCGTTATCCCAAAGGTGAATCGGTGCTTCCCATAGTGTTTAGGTTGCAAAAAGTTACATTTTAACATTAAGGGAATTCTGCGAGTAGGCTTTGGGTTTTGCATACATCATTAAGCTTGAATCCTATCATTAGGGATGGAATAAATTAATATTAATCTGTATGTAGTCCAACCAAAATTTGGAATATTGCATGGGCTTTTATTATATCTTTCTGGGTAATTACGCCGAATGCGCCTTAAACGCTTGAATAATTAACGTGATGCCTTATCAACAATGGTTATTTATCCTAGATAATGCGCGTGTTTGATCCAATAAATGTCCTTTGTACATCACGCCTGATGGCAATCGTTATAAAATACCACTTTATCACAGGATAAATAAAGTTTGCCTAATGAGTACAACTATAGTTAATTGCGTGTTCATTAACATGGTGATTATTCATTATAGAGAAGGCACCCTGCAGTTCCATGGTCGCTTTTAAATTGATGCTCTCTCAAATATTTAAATAAAATTTGAATCTGGTATATTAATGTCGATTACCTGTGCATATATATATATGATCATTATATTTTTGTTTCGCAGTGGTTGGATGGTAACGGTGTCTAGGTCACTTAATATCTGTTCGAATTGGACCGTCACGTCTTAATCGGAACACATCTGCATGTGTTTACAAGTTAACAGAATAAATCCACTCTTAGGATATCTTCCAGGAATGTCCCCAATAGGCACATGCCATATTTTAAAGGCTTTCCCATTGGTATAAACACGCACAGACTGTTATGAATAGCCACCTTACTCCTTGAATATTTCATATAGTTATGCTGTGATTTATTTATTTATTATTGATTTATTTTTTCAGACTTTTTGTCCATTTAGAGAAATGTCGAGATGTTTAGCCCGAGACCTCCGTCTTGATCTTCCTGGCATGATTCCAAAGGCAGTGGAGATGTCGACATATACCTTGGCCAGGTCCGTGTCGCCACTGGAGTATTTTTACGAGGGCAGACAGCGCTAACTCTCTCTTGAGTAAATTGGCCGGTTTCTCAAGGTGAATATTCATTAAATATTCAGTGTGTTGGGGGATATGATACATCCCTTTCCCGTCTAACCATTGTTTTATTATCCGTCTAATTGGCATTTGCTTGTGTTGTATACAGCTAATTGGTAAAACGCATCATTAAAATTTAAATTCTTCGGGTAAGTCCATGGTTTGAATTTGGGCAACGTAGATATGTATATTTTGCATTGCAGAGTGAAAAATAACTTCTGTGGATCATTCGTATTTCACATGCTAAATGCATTTATCATATTATATTATATGATCTAAACAGTTATATGTGTGACCAACATTTTTTGCCATTCCTTATTCAATGTTTTAAAATAGTTTATTCCGAGGAATCATTATGCCACAAGGACATTATTCTCAGTTAAATGTTCTCATTTCATTTATGAATATCCTCATTTTCGTTGGCAGTAATATGTGTTCTGCTCAGATCATGTTATTCATTGTGTTCATACATTGTCCAAGATTACCAACAGAATACTATGAAAATGTAAATAAAAATCTTTTTAATCCAATAATTAGGAATATACCCTATAATTGTGCACTGCTTTGAGTAAAGGGAAAATCCAGCATCTGGGGGAAGGGTTAAGTCAATGAATAACAAACTATCGAGTTAAATAGAGTTTGTTATACTTGCCAATGAACTTTGTAACTAAATGATAATTAATGTCACAGACATCGACACTTTTTGATCTATCCCACGCCCCACGATACCAGTGTTGTGTAATGTATGTAGAACTCACTGTCCCTGCCATCAGTTTGCTGTCGGATCATTAGTAACTAATGGTTCTGCGAGCCAACGTGACAGCTGTGACAAGTGCCCCCGTGACAACTATGTTGTCTAAATGTCACCTGCTGTGGCACTGAAGTTCGGTGCTGTGCCTGGCAACAGCATGCCATAGGATTGTTGTGGTCGCCTGAAAACCATGAAAACAAAGGCTCCTCTTATCATTTATTTTGCCATGTATGATTATTTTGTAAGTAATGTCTCATGTCATTACGGTTCATAATTATCTTTTTCTAAACATCCTGCACAATGGAAATAGATTCTTTCTTTGCTGTTATTGTTTTTTTAATGTTGCTGTGTCATTGATTTCTTTTTTTCTCTTTCTACAGGTCTGACTGCCCCATATAAATGTTTGCATCTGTTAATGTGTCAGACGACTGGTCCACGAGTGCAAGACCGCAATGCAAAAAAACTGGTATGCCTGAATAACCTTTAGGGAACAAGGACAAATGGCAAACTCAAGCACAACATATGGATACACATTTATACAAGGCACGTCAGTCTATGGACATAAGCCTTCTCATAACAGGTGTACAGTTAATAGAGTCAGATGGGATGTACTTATGAATAATCCCTCCCCCACACTGTGTAGGAGGGATAAATACATAATCTCCAATGGATATTCATGGGCATTTTACAACTGACCAATGTAAATAACATGTAAGCAGTTACTAGTTTAACAGCGAAGGTACCACACCTGCGGACGTTTCCACGATCATGTGTATTAAAACCATCAAGTATTTGCCCTTTAACTTCGTTGTATTTATCATCTACTGCTGTTCAATTGTTTGTTCTTCTTGTCCGCTGGGGATAATATCGTTATGATCCATTGACCCAGCTTATGAGGCAGGCGCCCTATCTCAGTTGTAAAGTTAAGGCGTCAATCATTGCGGAGCATTAAATCCATAAATAAATCTCTGGGTTGGCCCAGCAAATCTCTGAGAGGCACCCTGTGACTCATCTAAGCTCATAGATCAGCGCAACTTGAGGAAGTACCCCCATTTCCAGTGCTAACAACTTGATCGATCATGGCACAAGTGCATTTAATAAGAGACCCTGCTACCAGTATGTCAAAGTCATCCAAAACCCGAAAACCCACTGTATAAATATGATCCCACTCTTTTGTTCTTCTACTAACTGGGCCGCATCTGATATTGTGGAAGGGAAGACATCCCCCTAGTGACCATGTGTGGATAAGTTAAACATGATATGAACATGGAACGAATCGTTGATGGACGTTTACATGAGCATGAACACTCTGGAACTAACACGTTATGCATGTTTCATTGTTTAAAGTATTAAAACATAGATAGACCACTTCTAGAATCTCTAGCGCTATACACGGACAACATGGCTGTCCAGGCTGAGAATGGACGTGGTTGTCACCCTGGAGGGCAAAATAGCCCCATGACCGCTACAAATACAATACCTACAAACACTGACCCTGCCAAACTTCTGGATCTTGGACCTCAATACATCCGAAATCGCTATATATCTATGGAACCTGGTAAGTTTACTATTGACTTTTGTAGTGATAGACCATTTGTTTTATCTATTGAGTGCAAAGCCCCTGATCTATCTCTAGGTAAATTTTCATATCATCTTCCTGTATTAATAGCTAGTATAAACATATGGGTCAGACTTTCACAAAATGTACAATACATCTTCACCAATTCTCTGAAATAACCCAAGTTTCAGACCAAAATACAGTTCAAAATACAGTTCAACCTAACCTAACAGATTGCTAGAATCAATGCAATGTCAAATATACTCGAATTTACCTAGTATTGGCCAAATTGCAGCCTAATTTAGCGAAATTTACTAAATGTGTAGAGCTGCCAATTGTACATTTTCTGAAAATCTGACCCATATGGCAGGTTTGAAGGTGACATTGATTAAATGTTTAAATGTATGACGTCTGGATATGGACTGAAATTAAAGCAATACAGTAAAACATGTACTTTCGGACACGCCTACAATCCGGAATCTCACTTCTTCAATTGCTATTTTTTTGGTTCCAATTCTTTATTCGGGCATGGTTACATCCTTAAATCACATGATTACATACATTTTGTGGATAACCGCGGCTCACCTTACGGTGGTCATCCACCTGCGCCTGAATTTGTCCAACCCAAACAGGAAAAAACAATAAATAATATACAAAAATGCTAATACATAAAGTTGTACCATACTATACAAAGCTATGTTCAGCAATAAGTGACAACCAAATTTGATTAAGTTCAATTAAGTTATATTATATCATCAGATACCAGTAAAGGGGGGCTATGACCCTTTTTTAATTCAAATGCCTCATGATTGAGTACCTGTACATCCCAAAGGTGTCTGTCATAGAAATTGTACAGTATATACACTCTCCAGACGCACCTTGAACAATGTGAAACATAAATAGTCATTTTAACTCTGTATAAGGAGGATAAGCTTCGTCTTTAAGCTAACCCACCGTGGGAAAAGGTCCATCGAATTTCCAACTTACTTCCCTATCTCTTTCAAAATCTGCTATAAATATATCATTCATTGATTCAGCTATATATTTGTATGTATCATGAGTTGGTGACGATTACGCTCCTACATTGTACCCTGCATAAGCGTCTGAATAATCCTTATCAAAAATAATCTAGGGTAACCCCCGAGCCATAGATACACCTGCCCTTCTGTGATACTTGAATAAGGAGAAGCCCCTTGAAAGGAGAGGAAATAATTTGAGCGCCAGATCTTTTTATCCGTTTACATAAACTGACCTGCGTGTTTTATGTGCGTTTTAACTTAAGTCCGCCCCAAATAAACAGCCACAGTTTCGATCTTTAAGTTGGAAAATGTAGTTGGTTGAAGCAATTTCCGAGTGGAATGGGTCTGTACTTAATTGGATTTGGATTTCAATATTTGTACAATGCTCTTAAAACACTTTGTTCGCGATTGTTCGAGAGAACACAGTGTTTGCTTCTAACTATTAATATGGTATCCCTTCCATTGATGTGTTCTAGGAAATAATTATCGTCCCCAATATGTGTAACATATGCAAATCTAGAACTCTGTCGTTAGAAGTGATTTTGCTTTCAGGAAAGGTGTCAGTCGAATTCTTAAAGCGATCAAAAGATCCAAATGTTGGTCAGATCTTACCCCCTCTTCCCCATACACACTAAACTCCTGTCTGGCCTTTAGTAAGTAAGTCATCGACCTTCAACCAGCTCATCTACGGATATGGGGCCACCCGCATCCCTAATATATGTGTTGATCCCGGCTTAGAGCTCTCTAAGACCCCAGCTAGACGATATGCACTGATTTGTCAATTAGCCTCATGCGTTGGTTTGCTTTATATTCTTCCTAAAGTCCACCTGCGAGTCTGTATTTTATTTTTATTTACCTCATTGTTTAAATCTAAAATAGGAACATCCCTCATTCTTTAATAGGGTATATTTCGGATTTTACCCCATTGACCTCCAAATAATTGCCACACGACGCTTGTTAACTTCTGTAATGCCTTTTAATTGTTGGTGCGCTAAAGTGCAATTACTTTTACAGATATGTGGATGTACTGGTGTATGTTAGTTTCCCCTTAAGCTATGTCTAATCTGTACGAGCCATTACCATGCTATTAATATTATTGTCTGTTCTTCACATGCAAACACAATTGCATAATGATGGTCATCACATGCTTCGTGTGTGTTTAGATGAGTGGAAAATAATTTGGTATATTGGTCACTTGCTTTAACCCATATTTGTGTGTACACATATATGCATACGTATGCGTATAAATGGTCATGGTCGTAGGCATTCATCGTGGGCGTTGTAATGGGAAACCCTCTGGTCAGATGAAAAAGGGACTCCCCCTTTCTTAGAGCATTTGGTTTTATCCTGTTGAGAGAGTGGAGAACATGGTGTGAAATTATATAGAATTCTCACCTGACACTCCCACCTACCTCCCCACCCCTACTATACCCTGTGCCGCCCTGTCACACCAAGTCATCAGGAATTTGATGCATTACTTTAAAGAGGTCCGGGTCAACCAGAGGTCCTACGTTCGTATATATATCCGCCTTCGTTTTCTGCTTAAGTACATTGTTAAAAGGCTTAATATCAGCTCAGGTGGAGCAAGTTTATTATTGCAATTATACTGGTCAATTGCCTTTAATCATCACTTTTTTAAAATCAGATTTTCCACATGAGTTCCTGCCTTTGAATAACACATTAATGATATTTCGTAACAGGCTGTACTATTAACTCTTGGGTGGTCAGTGATCTACACTATGTCTTTACAGACTTTTTTTTATGAAGGAATCGCCTATGAGCCATTAATCGGTTAGTAAATGTTCTTGAAATATCAGGGAGGCTTAGAATCAACACAATAACTGCTATATATATATATATGGGTGAAGTTGCCAGAAAACGTACAATTCAGCTTCACCAATTCTCTAAAATAACCCAAATTTCAGACGAAAATAAAGTTCAAAATACAGTTCAACCTAAACAAACAGATTGCTAGAATCAATGCAATGCCGAATATACTCGAATTTACCTATAGTATTGACCAAATTGCAGCCTAATTTAGCAGAATTTACTAAATGTGTACAGCGCCCAATGGTACATTTTCTGAAAATCTGAACCATATATAAGAGAATCGCCTGTATGAGAAGAGATGCGGATGGCATTGCTGCTGAATCAATGAAGCTGCTCATGATTCAACTAACCTCTGTATCTACTTAGTATTCAATCACAAATATCGGAGTGGACCACCCTACTCGTGCCTTGACCGGGATTGGTGACCTCCCAGTGCAACCTGGCCTCAGTGATTGATGTATGAAGCAATGCGCTGGGTTAAGGTCTATCTGTTTTCCTGTCATGCTGAGGGTCTCATCCAGAATAAAAGGTCGACCCAGAAAGGGAATCCCCTTGTGTCCACGTGGGCGAGGGGAATGAGCGCGAGGGTCGATACAAGTAATGTTCTCTAGAGATCCCGAGGGTGGAGGAAACTGTCCACGATATTGCGTCCGTTTAGCTCTGGGTAGAACAATACAAGGGAGATTTGATTGGAGGAGTCCTCGGGCATTACCGAGTGTTTAATTCCTCCCAATCTTCTCCCCACGTTCTTGGCTGGTATGGTGAGAGCTGGGCTGTCTGCTGCTAGAATTGGTAATTGTCTCGTTTTTCTTTTCTGGAAGATCAATGAACAACTCGATCTCTTCTCTGCAAACCAAGCCATCTTGACCCTGGTCTAGCAATCATTTCTGGTCTCTGAAGGAAAGTAATCTTTCCATCAAGTTGCTTAACACAACCATTAAACCTCGGGGTAATTTTAGGCTTTTCTTCGCCAGAGACGGAGGGGATAAAGGATCTCTGGGTGGTCACAATACCTGTTAGTATTGCTAAAGGTTGCATCACTTTGTGCTACTCTTTTTTACATAATTTATGTGGTGTTTGGGGACTTCATGCTGTGTTACTTAATTATCAGCTTTATTTCTCTTTTGCTCCCAAGGTTCTGTAATGAAGGTGATGACCTGTAGTCCCTAAATAAAACGTTATATATGTATCCCCAGGCCCTACCAATTGTCATCCATCGTGATTATATCATTCATTCAGAAGGAAAACACTGCAACAATATTAGTAAATTATATTATTATGCATTGGCCATAAAAGATAATGCAATATCTACTAGAACTACCATCTGGAATATTCCTAAATTAGATATGACCCTAGTTGGGTTGTTGGAGGGGAAGGCTTTCCATTTACTCTGTCTGATATTGCATTCTTATTCGCATCCCCTGCTTGCCAAAATAGGAGCAACTTCCGCGCTGGCATCAAATGCACCAACTGGGCTCGTGTGAAATGAATCCATTATGTTCTTGTGTTGCCTATCTCTACGCTGCTGGAGCACAACGCTATTACCAGCCTGGGAACGAGATTGTTTCTGGCACTGAATTCATTTCAACTTAAAGCTTAACCCCTGCTACTGTTGATGTTCACCTGTTCAGCAAACGTGATCCCATCAAACAGATGATCCGCCTAGGTTATCCTACTGTTGTACGAATCATTTAGATGGTCATGAGTCATGAGTTGGTCATGAATTGCAATCCTTTAAATCCCAGAATTTCTAGTCTGGATATTATTATGTCATTAAGAACGAACGAGAGTCTGCTATAACATTTAAGTACAATATATTATTTCTAGATTTGAGATGGTCTAATTTGAGCCAGGCGAAAGTACTATTTGCAATGCCATAAGAGGATTTACCTTTCAGCACGACGGTGTCCCTGCTGCGTGTGTATACACACGCCAACATAATTCAAATATTTTGATACTGGATGTATTGATAGTCTGTGTTTACTCCAGTAACATGATTAATACCACGCGAGGCTTTTATCCGATCCTGCTATACCTCTCCCTCCGAAATATCATCAAACATATATATTGTATGTAGGGTGTGAGGCAATTCACACAGAAATGTGAAAAGTGGTTCAAGTGTGGTACCTTGACCTACCCTACTTGGCAGGTGTTACAGTGTTAAAGGCCACTTCGCATCTTTTACCTCTCTATTGATCTTGGTCCGAATCAGGCCGCTGAATCTGAAACCCCTAACCTACACAACGGAAACTAGATAATATCCTAGGGCCAGTATTGCACTGTTCAACCCTGATCTATTCCTGATATATCTACGCTGGCTCTCAAACCCTTAATATAGATTAACTGGACTCGTGTCTATGACTCAATTTAGGGTTTTCTAGTTTTACCTGCTGTAGTCTCCGCAGTTATTTTGAGGTGGAAATCCCATTCTCATGACTCGGTTGGATTTTCTCTGTCACAGAATTTTAAATACGATTTCAGTATTGATTAAACTTTTTTTTTAAACTTTTGAAGTATGATTTTAATTAATTATTTGAGAATTCATAATTCGATTTACATTTTCAACTCGGCTACTCTATTCCCATTGCTTCAAGTAGGCCTACTATATTATATGCGCACATAAATAGTGCTGTGATATGCGTTAAGTACGACGCATGTGTATACATATAATGTATCATGTATTTTACTCATTGAATCCCTCGGGTCCGCTAACCTGCTGTTGCTTTAATACTGCGACCGCTTTAACTCAGGGTAATGAATGAGTAAACCTTACTGGTAAACACGGAAGTTGTCGAATGCTTACCTGAGATCTGAAATATAGTGAATTGTTTGCGCAGTATCTCCTAATATAATTTGTGTAGCAGACAGAAAATAGAGGTAAGAAGAGATTTAATGGTGAAACCGGCCTAAACTGCATTTATAAACTATATTTTATAAACTTGCTGTATCTTAAGTTTTGAGGTCACCATTATCTGTGACCTGTACCTGGGGAACTTTACTTGGTTTTATGAAAGTTGAAACTGGAGTTGCTGCATCCCATGCAGGTACAGTTAACTTGTCAAACTAACCTGGATATTATGGAGTCATGCTCAGATGGTTCCCTTTAACAAGTGTGTGTTACCTCAATTCCTTCGCTCTGCCGACGTGTGTAATTTAAAAGTATATTATATTAAAATGTTTAGGACCAATTGCAAATGTATAAGGCAAGCATACTTTTTATCTGGCCTAAAGGGACGTTTATTGAGTACAGAAATAAATTGTGTTCTGATTTTTTTTTAGCTTTAACGGGGAACGGGAAACTGATAAGTGTTCTCTGGGTTAGGCATATTATTATGATTATTTCATAAGCATTATGTTAAGATATTTATTCGTGCATGTGTTTTTCTCTCTCCTACTCCAATTCTTAATTGTAATTCAATGCCATACCAAGTTGTTGCATCTCAACAATAGATGGTAGTAGACCAGTACAGTAGTTAGTGGAAGACCAGCTATGAGCCTGCATGGTAAAATATCATACCAAGAAGTCGTTTTATGTTTATGTATGTGCTATAGTAATAGTAAGCACAAGGATAGGTCTGTGCCTTATGAAATATAATCATTAATCATTCCCGCTATTGATAGACTATAATAGGTATGATTCATTATAGCTTTGTTTTCATTGACATGATTAGCTGTTTGTTCACAAATCACTGTGACTCGGTTAGCTTCCTATGACAGTCAATTAAAGCAAGGACAATTAATGAAGCCTGGCTCTTCCAGGAGCAACGATTATGTCGAAAAGAAAAAGGTGGCTCTAAACAGCAAGCTAGTTTAATGACTAATAGGATTCTATTGAGGCCTTCCTTCATCCATCAAACTCATTCTTCTATACGGCCAGGTTATATTGTATGTGTCTAGCCATGCTTCATTTGGATTTGATTCACGAGTTATTCCCTAGAAATATATTATAAAAAGCTCTTTTTCATAATAGAGTTAGTCTGTGCACAAACTAGCTTTAGTATAGGTACCGATTTGCATTATTTTATGTAATTCATGTCTTTACTTGCATTAATTGGTCTTGGGTTTATTAGATCACAGGAGGCTTTACCCTTATTTCATTTATCTCAATAACCTTTGTTGGAACAATTATTGGAAAAACTCAAAGTTCGGTTTGTTGGGGACTTGCATTAACACCATTTTGAATCTTGCTTTGCACTGAATTATGATACTTGCATGTCAGACAGAAAGTAGGTAATTATTGTTGAAATTATTTGGGTTTTTTTTATTGAGATGTTGCCCATCTGTCTATTTAAATGTATTCCGGCATGCAGTGTATTTTACATACATGTACTGCATGTATGCAGATGTTTTGTGCACGATATTTGGGCAAGTCAAAGGGCATCAAACACACCGTATCACAGCAGCACAGACATAGAATAGCTTTTTTTAAACATATCTTTATTCAGGTAAATAAATGCTGGCATATATGCCATATGCTTAGGGCAAACTAGTTTCAGTCACAAGTTTTTTCTCACTATACCTACCTTTAGCCATTTTGATATTACTGCTTAAAGTCTAAAATACTCCTCAGATGAAAAGGAATGCCGTATGGCCTCAATTTTGGGTCGTATCCAGGGTATTTACTATGCTCAGAAATGTTGGACACGTTAACAAGTGCGATGAGAAAAAAGTAAAGCAAAAAATGTAAAATAGGTCGTCTCAGTGTCGTGGTGTTAACTGTTTTACTATGTTTTTGTTTCTGCCTGGAAGAAGTATCTTAAGTAGTGTAACAGTACCCACTATTCCTCCACTTTGATTTCGTGATTTCCCCAAAGAAAAATTAAGATTGGTTGTGAAATATCGATGTAGTACCTTACACATTTCCATGCTATTAAATATTGGCAATGTATCCTGATGTTACATTTTTTTCAGTTGTTTCTATATGTGTTATGTATATGTGATAGCTGCGGCGATCCATGTTCATGTTTTCATTGTTACCCGGTGTAAATAATTTAATCATGTATGCAAACTATTCTATACAAACATTCAGCTCATCACATGACCATCCTTTGGTGGTCGGAAGATATTTTTAGTGTTTTCTTTCTAGTGCCAACATTTTTCTGTTCACCTAAGGTTTATATAAATTATGCGAATTTCGTACTCGTGGTAATGTTTCGCAAGTTGCAATCCTATTAAGCTAATATATTCTCAATATATATTATATTCTTCTAAATCCTTAACTACTATATATATCTGTAGTGATTTCTTCAAAACACGCAGCTCATACCTTTCTCATCCCGGCCTCATGGGTTATCATAATTATCCTTTGATTATACGTCATTAATTAATTATATTCCATTACACTACGACTCCCTGTAATTCGAGTTTTGAAGCAATCTGTTTACCTTCCTCAGAACAAAGGATGAATCCTCTGAGTTGGTTTGACGTTGGTCTTTCGCAATTTGATCAGGCCTGGCGCTTGGTTTTAGCGCCATTTATCTTAGCCCAATGCTTGTCACCTTTAATCAAAGTAATGAGAATTACAAAGCCGTAAAATAATAGTTCTAATCCTTCCATACCCCCAGCTGTGGTCCCATTACCACAAGCTGTGTGCAGTTTTCTTACGGTGGCATTGTCAGACAAATGACCGACCAAGAAATGTTTTCAGCTTTAATCACTTCTTATGGACTTTAAACTTTGTATTCCTGAAAGAAGAAAGAGTCTACTTCTCAAGCCCGATTCAATGTAACTTAGCTATGTATAAATCATTTCTATGTCGGATTCATTCATGGGAATTAGACATGACATTCAAATTCATCAAAGTGCCACCCATAACTTAATGGAATACCGGTATGCTATATTACAATTACACGATTAGTAAGGATATGGGCGGATTGCATGTCCTCGTATTTCAGACATCGTCTTATATTTTACATTACTATAAAATAGTCCTATCATTGTCATTTTCCGGATAAATTTATTTTTGAGGAAAGCATATTAAGTGTCACGTAGATTTTTTTTAAGTGTCACGTAGATAATTCTTACTGGTATTACTGACCATATATTAAGTGTCACGTTGACTCGTATATTCATGTTGGGAAGGGTATATGACTACTGAAACATGAAGATTCATTACTGTGCGATGTCCTACGATTATCATTCACGCCAAGACATGCTTGTGTGCCCCGGGCGAGGAAAACCTGTTTTAATCATTACGATGATAATTGTATTACGACTACAATCATAATCGCCCTGACATTCGATATCATTGTGTGATCAATGCCCTGCATGAACGAACATGGAAGAAGAAAAAATCCCTCCTTTTGCGGAGTCACATAACCTTGCAAGGTATTTGGTTACAACCCATGGGTCTTTTTTTTTATTCCTCGGTCATTTTAAACCTTGTGTTGCCGAGATCTTTATAAGGTGTCCACCTCTTTACTCACGCTGCTGCTGGTGTTACCATCTTGGAAGTTGAACCAGAGCCAAATTAGCTAAAGGCTGTTTTTTAGCCCTCTAAAAGCGTGCCCTATTTTACATTGAAAAGAGAGCGCTCGCTCAAAAGGCTAATTTCTTTTTGTCTTTGATGCTCCTTGCATGTATGCCACACAGCCTGGTTGATATATTTTCTGGGATAAAAGTATCCTCTGGATTATTACCGGTGGGGGTATAAAATGTAAATACATGCCTCTGGTTGTAGTTAGTTTTAAAGTTCTGTGCGTGTTGATGGCTTATTAGACCAGTGTATTGCATTTTGTCACGAAAGTAAGGGATATTAGAATTAAGAAAAAATAATTATTCATTATCATGTGCCGCTTCTTTGAGACTGACAGAGATCTGGTAGAGCGTTTCTGTCTGCCACTGGATTGCTTTCTATAAATGGACAAGCGTTAAGTTTCATTTGGACCTTGCCTCTGTCGACATGAAGTAGGACATCGATTACTCACAGAGCTACTACTTCCTACTCGCAGGATATGTTTGAAATGGGAGAAATGTCAGGTGGTCCGACCAGAAGAATATCAAGTGTCCCCATCCAGTTTCTTATAATAATGATAAAAGGTAGGCGGAGCCAAATTACCAAGGGGATGGTAATGCACGTGGGATACAATTGATTTTGAATCTGTCTTATATGCAAATAAAATGGGAAATATATAACAAAAGTCTCCCCTTTGATGAAACGACCTTGCCACACAACTTATCAAATAATTTTGTCCAGTTCCCTCCCCACCACCTTATCTAATATGTATTGTATTTTCTTCTGCGAATTGCATTAGCTATTTATATGTATTTCTATAATTTAGATACAACGTATCGATATAATTGATTAAATACAACTACCCTAATATAAAGACACTGCAAATTTCTTGCCATTATTTGAGGCTGATCAACTACAATACTATGTGATCTTATGATAGACTGCTGTGTGTATATAGGCTAATTCTATTTTTACACATTTTATTTATTTATCAAACAGGATCGGGACATGATCCCGGTCTTCCTCCATTCCCTGAAACAATCCAATGTTACATTATAGAACAATACAATCTTAAAGTTTGGATCAAATTATTAATGGTATGACTTTATGTGATGAGATGATGGATGTGTAATGATTAATAAAAGAGGTAAAGTTAATAACATACATGTGTTGTATATCATAAATCAGATATTGAACATAGGAACATCAAAGTTGTATCTTAAACTGTAAGGGGTTGTCTACCCCCCCCCCCTTGATATTTCCATCTAAGTTTTTCCTAAACCAACTTTTGTAATAGATATAAATTTATGATTATTATTTTTGCATACATTTCGAAAGTCAAATTCGAATGGTTAACATATTTTTTGTTCTAACATAACTGTCTTGGTGTCAAGTTGTAAGTCTACTGTGTTGTATAGACTAGGCTTTAGGCGTTATTCAGTCTAGTTCTTTGTTTTCTGCTTTTGAAGGAATAAGGAATTTTGTCTTTGAAACATTTATGAAGTTCGGTTACCATGGTTACAATGCATCACAAACAGATATATATTTTCCCACTTGTTTACCATAAATTTGTATAGATTTTAGCCCCTAAAATTACAAAAATATTCATTGTACAACTTCATGCTCTAAAGAAGATGTGTAGAGCATGTTTAACTCCATTTGTTAAAAGAACAATTGTGGAAATCCGTCTATTTGTTGAAGTTCTATTGAGATCGAAACTAAGGAATAAATTATCCAATTTTGACAACGTGTGTGTCGTTCATTAGCCCTATAATATTTCCTTGATGATGTTATAGTAGATTCCAAACACTTAATCCTATTACCAACGATGTGTACCCTCGTTGCTATTACAGACTATTACAAGTATGGCATATATTATAATCCTTGGTATGGTCGGCAAGATTGTAAGTATCTAAAAAGATAACAGCCAACTAGGAACTGTCATGGAATATCATTGCATGGGCCTTTTGATCTTTCCTGGTCAGAGTAATTATTTCACACATGCCCTAATCCAGTTCCAAACCCGGTTGTGTACCAAATTAGTACTGGAGTACAGTCCATCGTAGAAGTGAAAATAATTAAATTCTGTACCATGTTCATACTGTCGGTGAACCTTTGACGTAAGATGCATGGGATGAGTTACATCTTAATTCAATGTAGTAATTGATATCCAGATTCGATTCATTTAAAGCCCCTTGGTCTGGATGCGCTTCACCGATGACATTTTATGTGGAGAGGCATATCCCACAGATACCTGATAGAGCTATGGTCTTATTTGAATAAGATGAATATGACATTCCGTTGTTAATATCATGCTCATGATATTCTGTGATGTATATTTGTATAGCTTGGTATGTAGAACGAATTAACTAAGTACATGTCTTATATTTTCTCCAGTATAACGATTCGCTATCCACTATACAGAGGCATAACTGCATCCCATCAGTAAGAATAAATTGGAACTAATGAGAACATATTGATGGATGCGGCCATCTAACTTTAGGGGAAACTAGAAATCTCTAAGGGCAATTGCTGCTATTATCAATGCCTCCCAGAAACATCCCTTTAAAAAAACAGGCCCTCAAATATCTCTCAAGAGAGCAATATCTCTCGAGAGTGCAAGTTATCATTCTACTTATTGTATAGGTACTTATCCTTGGTTACGGTTTTTACTCACAATGTGCGTTAAGCACTTTAGACTATTTACGTCTGCAGTAACTGTGTAAACTGTGTATATTGCTTATATAATATAATAGTGGATTGCATACCTGTGTCATTGGATGCCTGATCAGTTGGTATGACCATTCTCAGTGTGTAGCTGACCATGTTCAGTGTGTGTCTATTATACTTTGTATGATTGTGATTTTATTTTTTCATTTAGTATTTTTAAACAGCAAATCTTCTGTAAAATGACATTCGAGATTATAAACAAGCATGCACAATGTATATGATGAAGTTACAATAATCAATTGAAGACATTTACATTGAGATACATGGGCTCACGGGTGACAATCCAGATCAGAATAGCCATGGTCTTCCGTCCACTGCTGTGTCTAGCTAGGCCTAACTCTATGGACTAAATCCTATTATATCTATCCTCTTGTGGATGAGATCGAAAGTGTCACAGTTTTGGGTATTGTGTACATGTATATTCATTGTTGTAAGAGTTAGTTAAATGTTTCTATTCAAATTTAATGTAGTACTGCTGAGCACAATGGGAGTTTTATTGGGCCTTGTCCATTCCAGGTGCAACTTGTTATGGTTACTATACAATACGTGTGAATTTTGTGTTATAATTAAGGAATAGGATTGTGTGACTTGGGCAGATGTTTCATCATTTTCCAGGCTGTTCTTCCACTAACTCCTGGGGTAGTGTACTACCATCTAGTGCTGAGAGGTAACACGTTAATAGTTACTGCTCTTTTCGAATGTTAGCAATGGATCTTTAACGTGGATAGTGCCAAGGGCAGCCAGCCACACGGCCAGCCTTTGATGACCCATTGCTTGGTTTGACCACACAGTCACTCATGCCTCTGGATCCATTTATCAAATACCCCTTACTGAGTTATATCCTGACATAAATATATATTTGATTTAATTATAAAGCATGTTGTCCCTTCTTCTGTTTTCTATACCCCAATTAAGTTACTTCACCCATATGATGTATAATACTGACATGGGGAGGATTCACTTCATAATGTTATCAGTTTTGTGGCGTGGGAGAGTCTGGAATATGACGATGATAATAATGGTCGTTTACATAGTCCAGGTGTGGGACCTTGGGCTCGTCGCGAGACAGTCCTGGAGACGTGATAACGTGAACTGGGTAATATGTATAGCCATTATGGTGCCATGGTAAGGCGGAAAAAAGGGAGTTGGTGAAAGAAGGGAAGAGATAAGAAAAGAAGTGAGAGCCCACTGCCCTGAAAGCAGCCAGCTAGAGTAAGTATAAGATGTATCGGGCCTCTGCTGCCTGAGGGCTATAAAGAAGAAGCTATGCTCTTGTGTGGAAGCAAGCAGCCATGAGTCACACGAGTTAATGGCCACTGAATTGCAGCAGGCCAGGCAGACAGTCACACAAAAAAAGATTATTTTGATTATACCTCAAGCCTTGGTGGCGTGTGTGTGTGGGGGGGGCGGGGGGGGGGGGGACTGACGTCAGCTCGCGTGTATCATCCTTGAAGACTATTTAATAAGCCCTTCCTCTGTTCCAAGGTAAACTGGTTGACACTCGTATATATAATCCTATCCTTCATGAATGGATGACAACACCATTGGAGTAATCGAACATTGACTTTTGTTCTGAATGGTGCTGTATTACTGCATAATAAATTATGGAACCTACATAATAAAATAAAAAGAAATCTGAGATATAGAAATACATATTATATGGATGGATTTGGATAAGTAGGTAGGTATATATTAGATCTTAGAAGTAATATAACATTCCTCTTTCTCTAAGATTAGATTAATGAAGCATCTCTCATAAAAGCAATGTATTTGTTATTATTACGGGCCTTCTCATCCGTCAATCAATACAAACCATTTGCATATATTTGTATACGTCTATACCACTACCCATCATCCCATTAAGAAGCTACTGAAGCTGGTCACTATTCTGAAAAGATTTCCACATAAAATAAAACTCGCCTTCTTTCCTTGTCCAACTCATTTAGCGTATGACCATCAGTTTTCCTGGCTTCATTTTAAACTTTGGTAAATCTCGTGGGCCTCTTAGTCTGGAGACATAATAATTATTAATGCGTTGGCTTGCAAAACCGGCCGAAAACAGAACCCACTGTCTGGCACATAAAGCAGAAGGTTTCACTCACTCTGCCTTTCAGACCTGGTGCTGCCGACTAGTGGTTAGTGAGTAAGTCATTCCTACATGGAAAGGGCAGCTATGTAGTAATGCAATCCGATGTTGGATAAAACAATGAAGTCTCTCCTTCAAATCTACTCTTTCTTCCCGAGACAGCAGTTAATTGGCCTGGCATTTCCACTTGATATCTCGAGTGGATTTTAAATAAATTCATCATGAAACTATAGATTAGAAGAAGCGCTGCTGCCTGTTTTATACTTTATACCGTGTCTGTCCAGATTAGAGCGCAGTGATTAAGAGGTCCCAGTGTCCCTCGTTAGACATCAGTCACACTTATCGTTGATGGAGGCTCGGTTGTGGATGAGATAAAGATAACAAAGTTTGACCTTTTATATACGCAATGATAAGAAGCGTTGCTGGTCCGGGTTGAGATTTAATAGTGGGTAAGGCTTGGACTAATCACTCATATGATTTTGGCAGTGGCCCCAGTGCATTTTGCAGTGGGGAAGCACGATATCTAATCATCAAGCGTTAATTATGGAGATTACACAGACCTAGAAAAGGATCAAACAATTACCTACTCGCATGTCAAGAACCAGACGAGAGCTCTACTGGGTAGTGTGGGGAGAAAAACAAGTGCAAACATAAAGTGGACAAGGTGGAAAACGTCTATAAATATGATTAGAGCATATCCAAGCAACTAGGGAGAAATCTAGTTCTATGGTTATATATATTATACCGGTACGGTAGATTAGAAATATGACTATTCTTGTGCTATTCTAGTAATTGTCACTATTCATATTATTAGATAATAACAAAGACCATGTAGGATCCTACATGGTCTATGATAATAAACACATTATACATATATTATATATGTAGTCGTTCGTCTATTCATCTTATCTTTTCCTGCCAAGTACGTATACTCCCATGAGAATAATTGAAATTAGCCCTTGATAAATTAATTAATTCAAAAGAAGTAATTGATTAGAAATATTTTCGCCGTAGAAAAAGAGGCTGTACTCATTACCTTAAAAGGGATTTTATTGTGGCAGAACTTCCTTGAAATTGTTCAATATGTGCCGCTTGCTAATTTACGCTCGAATGTCCTGTCTGTCCTATCTGTTTTGTATGAGAGCATTGCAGGAGAACAGGTGAATTATAAACTGTAAACATCCCATTGTAAATAATTCCTGGAGGTGGTGTGGTGTGGTGTTGTGTCGAAATTAAGGCTGGTGCGTGACACTTTCTAATTCCTCAACTCTGCCAAAAAGACTTAGGCTGATTAGCCTTACTTTGATAGGCCTCCTTGCCTTCTTGCAATTCATTATTTTATTAGCCCATCACTCTCCAGCTAATTAAATAATTAATTATTATTGTTCTTTGCCTCCTCTCAGTATTTAGTTCGCCTCCATGTGTGTACCTCCCTCCGCGAGCCAACGCCTACATGATCTTGTAGCTTCTTGTGTGTCGGCTGGTTCAACTGAATAAAACCTAGCAATGCGATCTCTTTTAAGATAGCGTTCTCTCTCGAGATCTCCGTGTCTTTATGGAATAATGAATGTTTTATTCATCAAAAACAACCAACAAAACAACCATTCAGTGATTGATGTGTTCCTTTGATAATGCAAAATTGATGGGAGTTTGTTGATATTGTTGTGAAATCCAGATTTCCAATTCTGGAAGAGAATAGTTGGACCGAATGATCCGATATGAGACTCAGCGTTTATAAATATGTTTACAGACTAATGTCCTAGCCTGAAATTTAAATCATAATCTGTGGATGGGTTATTCAATGCATCCCTAATATGTGGGTCGATTATCGATCACACGTTTTTTCCCAAGTGATCCCTTATATCTGTTTGCCTGCGTCTCTCTCACTCTCTCTCTCTCTCTCTCTCTCTCTCTCTGTGTCCCTCACCCTTTCTATCTCTCTGTCTTTCTCTCCCTCTCCCTTTCTCTCTCACTTTCTCTGCCTCCCTCTCCCTCTCCCCCCGCCCCTCTCACTCTCCCTCTCTCTCTCTCTCCCTCTCTCTTCTTCTATGGCCTTAAATGTGGATATCCATCACTTACCTTGGCTTTGCCTTTGACCTCATGTCTAGAGATCAGGATATAACTGACTTCATGTCTAGCCCCTGCTGGAGACCTTATCTCCGGATGTCAACTGGTATAATGCCATCGAAATCGGATTTTGTCCTGAGCTTGGACGCTGAATGAACTTTGTGTATTCAGAGTACGACACGAACTAGGGCGGCGTAAAGTTAAAGGGTATTAGGCCTATGTGGTTTTCCTAGAAGAATGAAGTGCGTGTACCACGATTTGTAATTTCCATAATTATTTTCAGTCTAAATAATCCAATGTGATCAGAATTAATGAGTTCAAATTACTTATGAACTACAAACTCACATTTTAATAACCTAGGAATTGAAGGGGTTGGGTGGATATAATCTTGGCGTTAAGGTATACGGCCTGGAGCCTATGTATCGGGATAGGGAGTATATATATATATATATATATATATATATATATATATATATATATATATATATATATATATATATATATATATATGTGCATACGTTGAAGCAACAGATTTAAAACCGTTGCACAGATGTAAGAATTCTGCCTACATTTTTGCTCATAAAACGCGATGAATGGGCAACACTCCTCCCTCTACTCCCCCCTTATGACAGCTTGATGTATCTATCTTACATTGTTTGTTGTAGGAACATTATGAAAGCTGAGAAATGGTCGGGGTGTCTGATAGGAAGGAATATCAATATGTCTGTCAAGTAAAGATGGCATTGATTGAGCGTGTCGCGGGCTGGTCTCGGATTTTAAAAAAAAGATTTATAGAGAGCAGGAACCTATCAGTTTCTATGTTCCATGGGACAGTCTTCTGGAGGGATAAACAACATTGGCACCGTAACTAACCAATAGATTTTCTGTCATTGGCCAAAGCGCCTTCACATATATGTTACAAGTGTAATGTTATACATCACTTTATCATATTGGTTCATCAGGATCGTAATCTTTTCATAAGTCTATATATCCTGATCGTCCTCATGTCATCCGCGTGATTCTGGTCATGTCGACTAATCTCACTCCATCTGACCACAGTAAGACTGTTGGGACATGGCAGATATGAATTACTCGACCTAAATGGTGAACGTGGTTTTACATATTTATAGGCAGTTCAGCAAAACGTCGCGAAAACAAGATGATACCATTGCTTTTGCTACAAGACCGTTCAATAGTTTTGAAGCATATCCTCTAAATTACCAACGAGATTATATAATCTCGTTGAAATTACTAACTAACTGTGTCATTACACGATGCTCCAAGCCATAAGATCATCGAGGAGAGTATAGTTTTTACTACAAATGGTTTGTGTGAAAAATCACATGTTTTGATTCCAATCACTTATTTACCATTAAAATGTTACACGTACGTACACCAACTGCCTCATATATTTTTCCACGAATAAGTGCAGGGGTCATTGCTGTACTTTATTTAGAAAGTCCATATATATCCCTGTTGACTTGTTTGTTACATTTTGAACGCTGCGGAACGAACTGGAATAAATTTAGACCCCAGCGATCTGAATTCCACCCCATGTGTACTGGGTAAATTTTTATTCCGATCTTGTGTTGATCGTATTGTGATGGGAGAGACAAACGACCGACCCTCCTCCACCCTCCCTAACCTTCCCTCGGGCTGCCCAATAAAAGGCCCGGGAACCTTTAATTCCGGAGCCGCCCAACGGTTACCATTTCATCAGGCATTCCAGACCTGTCATTACCAAAAAGTCAACGGGGATGGATGTTAAATACCTCGGGTGCGAAACCAGCGTTTCGATGTAGGTAATTCATCATAATGGCCCATTGTTGCAGATGAATAAATGGCCTTTTTCTCTTGAGATATTAAGAACAATTAAGATTCTAGTTTTTTTTTCCAATGAAGTGAAGAGTGACTGAACTATAAAGGCCATGTGGGGAGAGGGGGAGGAAGGGGAGATGGAGGAAGACTTGGAGAGAAAGAGGAATTGAAGGGGTTGGGTGGATATTAATATAGATATTTACGTGTGGACCTTATACCATTTGTATTACCAAGGATGTATCCATTCTTAATCATAACGGTCCATAAGTTTCTGGTTAATGCCAAATAGCTCATATTTTCTGTATATAATCCAGCAATATGAAATTAACAAGAAGGCCTTTATCCATATAATTAGCAATTTATGGTCATATGCTCCTCATTTTGGCGTGCCCTGCTCCAGACCTGCTTTCCTGATTCATCTCATTTACCATCGCCCATATGTGATTAGATCTAAGGTGGCAATTTCCTCGATCATTAAAAACCTAAGTATATTTATCTATAGCCACATTGGTTGAAATGTTCTACCCATATAGCTTTTTCTCGTTTCTTGCATTGCTCGATTAGCCTGGTAAACCATTCTAGTTTACCGACGCTGGTCATTTTCTTTTCCAGGGTTTCTCTTAGGTGTCATTCTATGTACTGTTTGTTATTCTTTGCGAATAGTTCTTCTCTCTACATCTTGTATTTGATTGCACAGTCCTTAGCTGTTTATCTTTGACAGCATCGACTTCAGAATGTGTCTATCTAACTTCTTGTGTGTTTAACTTATTGATACATGTATCAATAAGTTGTGCAGTTATACTTGTACTGGTTTATTCACTTCCAAACCATATTTCTTTTCAGGAATAAAACGGAGAAACAGGCGAAGCGCTGTAGAATTACTTGAAGAATCCAAAAGTCTATACGTCAAGTCTGAAAGCGTATTAGATGCGAAGCAGGTGCCTAAGAACGCCGACAATCTGCAAGTCCGACAACGGTAGGCTATATTTCTTAGATTACATGAATATATTCCCACGTGGGGCTAGACTAGCTGAATAATATATGCTACCTAAGAGTAATTATTACGCCTGCCAAAGTCTTCATCATTTATATGTCATGGACGGCCAAACCTCAGAGGAGAGCTCGCGCATGTGTACGACCGGTCACGTGATGGGAGGGTGGGATCGCATTGTCGTCTGCTCGGATTTGTTTGCGCTCATGTGGAATCATTTAGCCTGGAATGGCTGTTAAGGGAGACCTCACGAACAATGCAGAGCTTGCAGTTGTCTGGAGTGTCAGGTTGGAGGACCTAGAATAATAGAAACTTGTAGGGTTAGGTTTTGTTTTCCGACAAATTTCCGCTCCTGCCCCAGGGCCATCAATGTCTTGTCCAGGGTCAACATTAACGTTGGAACTCAAGCGGGCTGGGTGTCTTCGCATATCACCAATTTAATGGGGTTGTTGTTGACATGCTTGTGGGCACAACTGGTCAGATGGGATTTCTTGGATCAATCTGTGTTCTCCTGTCCGAAATCTGAATGCCCTATATATAACCTTATCCTAAGTCAGCTGTATTAGGCCTAAGTAGTATGATGAAGAGTGAGTAGTATATACAAATTAACATTTGTTTCTGGATTGACTGGTGATGGGATTTATATTTCCGACCGAAACACGTCCGATCCTTTTCGTATCAATGTTAAGTGCGCTCTCAGTGTCTACAGGTTTGATTGGTATGCCGAACCACGCAAATTTCTAAATTAAGTCAACAACTGAAGAAAGGTAAAACAATAACTAATTCAGCGAGGGTGAACGAACTACTGATATATATATACCAGTAGTTCGTTCACCCTTGCTGTATACATGTACTAATCATGCTAATGCTCAAAAGTGTCTTTGTAAATCGCGATATGTACTAGGCCTATATTCCTCGAAGAAAAACATCGATCCCAATTTATCTTAGAGCGGTCCCAAAAATAGCCAGAATACATACAGCCTCGCCCGCAGAGTTTATCAGCGAATGCAGTTTACCCGGGGAAAAAAGCTCTTACATATTCACCGAGGAGCTGTAAGAAGTTGTAATAAAAGCTCCAGACTCAGGAGACCATAGAGTAGCTAGAACATAAGCGCTTCTCGAGGCCCCACCATCGAGCAATACTGTTTACAGTCAATTACTATCCGAGCAGGATATTACATTGGTGTGACCAGTCCATCTATTTCTTGATTTTCCTGCAGCTTCTTCGTTCTCCGGCCCCTTTACGGCGCCCTTGTTCTTTAAGCTATCGACCCCGGGTCTATAGCCAGGCCCCTCCGGTGGTGGTACGGCCAAGTCCTCTGGGTTGAAGTAGTTCCTGTCCCCATTGAGCCGTCTGTATTTTGGTGTAATCACCGTACTTATGTGGCCGAGGGGCTAGGGCCAAGTGGGGTCGTAAACTGGCCACAATCGCCATTCGTACTTGATTCATACGGCGCTTGTACCACCGGACAGGGTTGTTCCCTGATAAAGGCCCTCCAGAAAGTGACCCTAACGCAAGGTCATTTAACGGTTACAACTTTGGCGCCCTGCTTCCGGCCGCATAACAATTCATTAGTGTCACACACAAGTAAAGGTTTCAATGGCACCCTTCTACATGTAAGGCTCCCGGTTCCCGAAAGAACCCCCTCCTCATCTTAAAGGCAGAGCTGCCAGGAATACAATTCATAATCCACCTTACGATGGTATTATTTTCATGAATCTGCATTCCAAATGGCAATTGCTATCTGCCCTAATAAAGTCAGTATTTGTTACTTCAGGAGGTTCTGTCACAGAACTATTGCTGATTAGTAGTATAGGGAAATGGGAGTTAATTCTCATCACCACCTGGGTTGACGTAGAACAACTGAGACCCATCTACTTTTGGATACAACAACGCTTGCTCACTCTCATAAATCTCTGTTATATTGTTTGCTGGCTATATTGTTTGAAAATGTCCCTTTATTGCGTGTCGCCCCTGGACCTGCATATCGCTGCCTAATTCGGTTCCGACCGTGAATCACCTTTATTTCATCATTATCCATGCGCCGACTGTTTAGTAGCGTTTCCTTCGGAAATTCCTTTCCCAGATATCAGGATCTATCAGCAAGATTCTTACGATAAACTTCTGTGATATTCCTCTTGGATCTGCAGCAAGTCCATAAAGCTCTCACAGTGAAAGAACAGGCTCGCGTCCAATACCTTACGAGAGGTCGGTGTGATCTGCATTTCTCCCCGACCAGTGCTGTACTTCCCATAAGTAGATAAATGGCACGGAAGCAGCTGTTGGCCAACACCCAACGATTTTCTAGCTTCTGTAAAAGGCAGGTCCTGGTGTCAGAGTGTCTATGCTGGAATTATTGCCAGGACGGCATACATATCCAATGGCAAAAACGAAGTGGCCCTTCTGCCTGTCGGGAAGGGTGACCCTGGGGCGAGGTGCCATGCATTCCTATATAGGAAGACGTAGATGTGTATGGATCTCGCTGCTTAGAAATCAATTTTCTTTTGGAATCTTTTCCTAGTACAGATTAACCGTAATTGTTTGTACAAAATACACAAATTTCAATTTTGTTATAGGGGAAATTCTATTACAGTGGCTCCTTATATTTTGCAAGGATTTCCTATCTTTAGTGCCAAACTATCAAATAAATGTAATATACATATTAAATGTATGTATGTGTGGATGTATGTATACGTATACGTATACATGTATATATACGGTATGTATGTACATTAACATAGCGTAGGTAAAGTAAGTAGTATATGAAATTATGGATAAATGTACGGCATTACATATGTGTATGTGCATGTACATTTATAAAAAAGGAAAGTATTATTGGCATATGTATATAATTACATGAAAATAACAGATGTTCTCATGCTTGGTACATTTAACTAGAAAGGAAAGGCCCACTATATATGTCCGTCGGGTAAACTAAAGATGAGTATCACAACACTTGACGCATAGCAGCCCCTATTCTTTCGTACCGTCCGGGATAATCCCCAATCACCCCTTGGGGTGAATTGAGAAAGTAGTTATTGAATAATATCCCATGGATCTGACCCCAAACGTAAAATATCTGATGTCCTGTGATTAGCAACAGAATCATTATTATCTATTGAAAAATCCATTCATTTACAGTGGTGTTCCAAACGTGTATCCTTTTGCCACTGATCAGTATTTAACAATAACCAATATCTTGGCAGAACTTAGGATCGGGGGATTAGCATTCTCACTGCGCATGTCTATTGCAGTGCATGCTGGAATAGATTCTGTTCATATCTGACATACAAATATTTGGCAACATTTTTATCGAAAATTGCAAGAATGTTTTCACCAATATCAGAGCTTGTATAGATGATCGATGAAAACCAAATGCATGATGGGAAAGATGGAAGCTTGTGTTATGGGAACATGTATAACACATGGATATTGACGTTGGAGCATTGATAAATATTCCATGCTGAACATGACATGTTTTCTATAGATTTTACACTGTGCCATTAGTCCCATAATTCCATGCGAATCAAGATTCAAAATGGCGGCTATGCAAATCCCCTATTAAAAAGAGTACACACCCCAAACAGCTCTCCTGATTTACCAGTGACCATATACCTGAAGTAACATTCTGTTAGGACTTAAAATATTTGAACGCCTTTTTTAAAGGTATTTTGTTAGTCTAAATAGGCAGCAGACAAATCATTTCGAAATCTAGAATGGGAAGATTTCATACTTTTGGCTTCTTCGTACGTCAATTTGGAGAATGTGTACTGCCACTTCAATTTGGACATCCAAGTCGAAGCAAAAAGAAATGTCAGACAAAATAGGATTGAATAAAAAAACACTCCAAGGCAATCAAGGATGAGTATTTGGACATGCTCTTGAGAGGAATAACAATTTGGGTAGTGGAGATAATGGAATGATTTCCTCTGATATTTCGAGATGGAATAAGAGCATAAAGGAAAAAATGAAGGGCAGTAACGAGTTACAATACGTAGGAGTTGCCTTTTACTCATATCCACGGCAGGCCATATCTGTCTATATATAAAACGCCGTTATATCTGTTCCTTTCTACTTTGGCTATCGCAAATTACATTGGCAGACATGATAAAATTTCTCGGGCCGCACGTTTGCGAGGACGGGCATCATAGGAAAGATGATAGATCAGATGGAAAGGAGGAAACATCTCCTCCGGTCCTTGGTCCCTGGCAGAGTTATTTGCGTCTAGAATTTTTTTCTTCCCATACTGCTTCTCAATACTGAAATTACTACCATTGCCTATTTGTGAGTGGACCTTGAATATTGTGAGACAATATCTCTCTTCTTAAGTTGTGTACGTTGTCCTGTGTGTATACTGCTCAATGCTGAAATTACTTCCATTGCCTATGTGTGAGTGGACCTTGAATTTTGTGAGACAATATCTCTTTTCTTAAGTTGTGTACGTTGTCCTATGTGTATACTGCTTACTCAATACTGAAATTACTTCCATTGCCTATGTGTGAGTTGACCTTGAATATTGTGAAAAGATATCTCTCTTCTTAAGTTGTGTACGTTGTCCTATGTGTATACTGCTTACTCAATACTGAAATTACTTCCATTGCCTATGCTTACTCAATACTGAAATTACTTCCATTGCCTATGTGTGAGTGGACCTTGAATATTGTGAGACAATATCTCTCTTCTTAAGTTGTGTACGTTGTCCTATATGTATGAGCGCCGGTAGATATCGATTGTTGTGTGCTCTATGTTTTTATTTTTGGCTACTTAAGAAAGACCTGCCTGACATTTTTTTAACAAAGGTTTTTGAGAAGATAGAGCGTATGGTTGTGTTCAGAGGGTGTTGGGTAGAAAGAAGAATTAGAGGGAGGAAAGGGGGGCTGGGGAAAGGGGGCTTATTTGTGGAAAGTTTTGTTTGTAAAACTTTACAAACCACAGTCCGAGACAGGACAAGAAGGGGATGAATTAGAGGAAAGAAGATACGGTATCAAGAAGGTTACACATATTGATTCAATACCAAACCTAGTGTGTTTCCTGCCTATGCATATGTCACACATTATGGCCAAAGAATGTTTTCGCTGTGCAAGATTTATAGGTTTGCGGCCTATACCCAAAACAACCATCGATGATCAATAGGGGAATACGCCTGCATTCTCTCGAGCTTTCGTATACATCATGGACCAATCCGCCGAGGTTATCTTTGAGGTTGATTTCTTTATCATATTCGCTCGATATCCAGAATACGACAGCTTCTCCCTTGTTATAAAATGACAACAACAATGTAGAATGACAAATGGCCATGGAAATCTTATTCTCCCTTTGTAAGAATTCGTCAAACCCTCCCATACGCCTTGGGCGGACTGTGTGCATGGCAGTATCCTGGAGATTAGTTGGTGTTTCGTCTGTCTCCACAATCTTTCACTTTGTATCCCCCAAGGATGCTTATTCCGTAAACCATGTATCTACTTGGGAATTCTTAATGCTTCCTCCTTACACCATCCTCGAAATCACACCTAAAGAGGGGAATTTATGAGATCTTATCTGACCTATAGACAATTGTTTACTTCTACGCGAGTAAGGGATAAATTCACACTAAGCTTTGCTTAACTAGTAAGACACGTCGTGCTAGTTAGGTCTTTCCTGATCAGGTTTATAAGAAAGAATGATTTACATAACCTCCACAATACAAATGACGCATGGCTGCAAGATGATATATGGGGGGAATGTCCTGTCTACTGAAGAAGGGATATATAGTGAAGTTTAGTTGGTTAAGTACTAATTATGGCCAATTACTGAATATCATTCAAGTTTCTAGGAAAGGCGTCCGTTCCCTTGTGATTTTATTTTTCTTAAGACTCTTTGATTTGAATTCATCATTTTTCACATGCAAGCCGTCTATCCGGTCACTATAAAACTCTTCTTTTAAAAAAGAAACAGGCCTGGGACTATTGACGAATTCTCGGAATTCCCGTTGCATATCGCAATTATGTATTTTCAGACATTAAGTAATACATATATATATGCGTATTTATCAAAGACGGTTATGGATTAGTGGATAATAAGGGAGAAATTTAGTCTAATATCAACTACGATAAATCATATTCGAATTTCTAAAGATGCCATTCAAACCCCAAAATGTTGTTTATAAATTGTGGGGATTCATAGGATTTTGTCCAAGGGCATAATGACAACTGATCCATCAATTACGAGGAAGCCCATTTCGTAATTGGCTTCCTCATTTCGTAATTGGCAGGTAAATTTTGTACTATCAAGCATCAGCCAACATTAGGGCAATTGATTCGGGTCATCCTTTATTTGCTTTTTATGTACTCGATCTTCAGTTAATTTTCCATATCTATTCAACAATACACAACTGAAGTTCCATCAATTAGCACTTACAATGATAAAGCTGCACTGCTAACACAATATATTGGTATCCACTCAGGGTGAAGGGTTTACTCTGCATCTATTCATAAATGAGTTCTTGCCTTGCATGAGGACGGTTACCTAAGTTATATTCATTCATTCTGCCTCATTCATTCATGCTGGGTAAGCTGATGCTGGAACTTAGATACCTGCCCACACAGATTTATTATACATGCCATGACACCACATCCAGGCGAGTTAGTATCAATGAACTGCTGTATAAAAGCTCTCATTGACACTTAGTAAGCACACCCTCCTTCAGGATCAATTCGCACAATGGGAATATATTCGGCCCTGTACATGCATATTCACGTTGTTATTGAGGACAACCGATCCCCATGAGGAGCTTTTCATCCATATAATGTGTTTCATTCTTTTTAATGAGAAGTAAACAAAATTACAGGCGAAGTCGTTGCCCGAACATACAAAAGTATTTATAATAATAAATTCTTTATTTTGCTTATGAAAGGGGTACAAAATTGGTTGTACACTTCGGATCGGGAGTTTGGTCTTCCAGTGCGTGCAATGTATCTGTAAAAATTTTACAGATACATTGCACGCACATTAAAATGTATTCACAATGTATTTGTAAAAGTATATTTTATATCTATCCAATGGAAGAGAGATTGTATGTTGTTAGGTTTGATATTTGATTCAGTTTTAATATATCGATACAGTCAGTGGTCACCTTATATTTACCCCAATGGAGACTTATCTTACGATCGGGATGGCTCCTTTGTTACTATATTTGGTGCACTCCGGCCCAGCTAGAGAGGGAAATGAGGCTTTAAATACGTATACAGGGCCTAATCTCTAGGGAATCTGGCTGCAGATATATGAAAGGGCGCTGCACACTGGCGTGGCATCTCAGAGCGATCACTAGATCTGGCATTACTTGCTTAAAATGGACCTTTGTAGGAAACTACTCTTTCAATATGGAGTGTGTATACCGGTTTGCTTAGCAAATTGTATGTAACTATATCCGTTGGTTATCAAACATGTTTTAAATGTGATGTACTTATTTTCCGTTTAAATATTTATAAGCTTGAGTTATTTACTCAGAAGCTTTCGACCAAAATCATGTCATCTGAACCCAGCAAAATAAGGCTATTTACATGGTTTTCATTTCTGTTCAGTCAGCTATACTAATACCATGCAACGATTTTTAGTTTCAATACTTAGAGGACAATGATAACCATACATAAGCTTACACTAGTTACCGTAACTCATTCAAAGAGCATTGTTTGCATCAATTTAAATATAAGTCTAAATTAACATTTTGGTATTAACAAGAAATTCTTCTAAATTATGATTATGATGAGTTTAGGACTTATATGAGAACATTCAAGTGTCTAATGAATTAGTATGTGATCATAGTTTCTAAATAGTATAGACTCAGTGACCAGTATCCTTAAATATTCCTGGTGTTTTATGGTAAAAATACGCGAATGCTTTTAAACTGGAGGGATTCTGGAGAAACTGCTGTTTAATCGGGTTCACGGGCTAACTCTTAATCAATACCTGTTCTGTAAATCCCAAACAAATCACACGGTTTGCCTCGGGATGCCAATTTTACCTATCTTGTTAAGGACAAGAAAGAATGAGCTAATGGCCCAATTAGTCACATTGATGTGACACAGTGGAAAAGGCAGCGGTCATTGGTTGTCAAACAATAGGGAAGCGCTATCTTTGGGCTTCTAGAACTGTGTGAGAGAGAAGACGGGGGCGAGCATTTTGTCATTGTGGCGAGCAGTTGAGCGAGCGGGTCATCATTGTGTGGGAAGGCTGGAAATAGTGAGTCCTTCCCACTCACTCCCGCTGTGGAACACGCGGAAATGTGTCTTATTATTAGCAAGAGGCTTTCCCGTGAATTAAGACTCGATATGGTCAATGGCCTACAACGCCCATCCCCACCCCCACCCCACATATTAAAAGTAATGCCAAAACATATGCACGTTTCAGTTTAAGATATAGCTATATATATGTATTTATACGTCATGGCCGAACTTTTTAGATATGTGGTATACATTGGAACAATTATTATAGTATCTATTGTGGTACAAATACAAGGCTACATCACCTTTAGTTGGGAAATGAAGATGTTAGCTTCAATTGTGCCTGGACATCAGGTAATGGGATCTGCAAATGTAATGTATTCTTTAAAGAACAAAGCATATTAAAGAGAGTTTATATCTACGTTATTTACTTTGTATTCACCCTTGCAGTCATGTGTGTATGCGTGTCTAATCATTCGTGTCATTGTCTATCATATTAATTGTTTGACTGTTACAGTAATGTCTTTACAAATATCTGCAAATCGCATGACTCGCCTATATTGATGCAGCTAATTGTTTAGTGTTAAGTTTCCTAAACATAACTTATGTCATAGTTTTGGTGCAATGGGTGTACAATTCCCCAGTGGGTTGTCCTCCATAAATATACATTAATGGGATTGCGAGTTTAAAAATAACTTGTGCCATCCCCATTTATCATTCTTGTCATGTCTATAACAGGGTGTCTACTTTGTATATATTGCTATTGATTTGCCTATTTGTGGGCCCAGTTTGTGACCCCTCGTATACAGTGGTATCTCTTTCTTGTGCTTGGATCCTTTTAATCTGATCAGTGTGGTGTAACTACATTTGTTCTGTTTGGTTTGTTTTCCAGACGCTCGACCCATGACGCGGTGGATGGTGGCAGTCGCCTTAGTGAGATTTGGACAAAATCGGATTCAAAACATGGCCCTGAAGGATCGAGCATAACTAGCCCAGGATCCGGTGGTGGTCTTGGTTCAAGTGGTCGCCAATGGCCCGACACTGGAGACAACTCAAACAGCAGCAGCAGCAGTAGCAGCAGTGGAAGCAGCAGCAGCGGACAGCCGACGCCCACAGCAGAAACCCCAGCAACAGCACTGGGTGGAGGAGGAGTAGTAGGCATAGGAGGAGTAGGTGGGGCTTTGACTGGCACGTCACGGCTCGACCAGTGCCACAATATCACAGGCGCTACTAACACGACAGGAGGAGCGCTAGGAGGCGGAGGAGGAGGAGGAGGAAATAGTTGTTGTGGCGCTACCCCCACAGTAGTTCAGACAGTACTCGGCAACAAGAGACAGAGGCCAGACTCAGGTGAGAGTACGGGGAGTAGTGCTAGCAGTGTCTCGCTTCGGAGTCCTGTCACAGTTAGTGCCAACAATGCAGTAAACCAAGCAAAAGAACAAGAGGGAGAGAGAAGCAAGGGCCTGAAGCGTGCCAACTCGCATAACTGTCCTAAATGTCTGCACCTTGCTGGCAGACTGTGTGAGGATTGCTGCAAGAAAAGGAATAAGAATTCTACAGGAGAAGGCAGTGGCAGCGGCGGCGTAGTTCGGAGCTCGTCTCCAGTTTTAGGAGAGAGTTTTAGAGACAGTTGTGGTGGGGGTGGTCCCAGCAGTAGTAGTGGTGGTGTTGTTAATACCACGATCCCTTCCTTCTCTGCTTCTTCGCCAGTCTCTAGACCACCGCCTCCCGTACCACCCAAACCCTTAGATCATCAGCCGCTGCAGCAGCAACAACCAGGAGCGAGGCTACCACCTCCTGTACCTCCAAAGCATCGCTCTTACTCTTCTTCATCTGAGAACGCAGGAACAATTCCTTCTAATACCACCACCACCCCGAGTGACAATACACCTCCCCCTGTGCCCCCCAAACCAGGGGATAGGAGTAGCTTCTACCAGGAGAAATTACCCCCTCCCCCAGTACTTCCCAAACCGTGTAACCCTTCAAGTGGCAGTGGTAGTAAGCCAGGCCCACCCGTTGCACCAAAGAGGGCCTCATATAATGGTATGGAGGGCAACCCCTCCACTGATGGTCGCAGCAAATCATCCATGGAATCGAACCCACACCACACTGGTAGTCAGTCCACACCACCCCCTGTCCCTCCAAAGCCTAAACCCTCCCTCATGGCTTCGGACGCCTGGCGAGACGCGCACACGGACACTAGTTCTGAGATTGACCAGCACTCCAACAGCTCGCTGGTCAAAGTGGACGATAAATTAGTCGTAGTTCGAAGGCGACCGAGAAAGTTCCATCGGTCGCGATCCGATCTCACCAAACGGTTCTCTAACAGCTCAGACCTGTCAGAACTGAGCGCTCGCTTCTCCCGGAACAGTGCCGATCTGGAAAAGTTCTTCAACGAGATGGGATTAGACCGGAGCGTTCTGGAGCCCATGATGATGAACGCTTGCCAGCGCTCCGCGTCCGACCTTCACTTGTTCGAGAGCGCCAGCTCCATTGAATCGCCGGACATAAGAAGTTGGTGCAGCGACGACGACGTGGAGAACCCCTTAAAGCACGAGGCTGTGGAGGAGAGGACACCTCCTGTGGGCCAGTCCTCCATTGTGGAGAGGAACGCTCGCATCATTAAGTGGTTGTGTAGCGTGAAGAAAGCAGCGTCCCATGAGGAACCTCTTACTGAACAATGATGGTCCCTGCTGGCAAGGGACATTACTTATACATTTTAACACCACGGTAAGTAAGCATATATATATTTATATTGCCTATTTAACCCTTTGCAATTACATGTATAACCTCCTTTCCATTCGTTTCTATTGTACTTCTCCTATTTGTATTCGTCTCTATTTTACTTCTTTGTTTATAGAGATCCAACTACATTACCCCATTAGGAATACATGTATAAGGGTTGGCTGCACTTAGCTGCCCATGCCTATATAGAATTGTCAGGAGAGTCGTGATTAAAGATATAGTCTACCTGTATCTGCTCCCAATAACTAATTTTAGAAAAGGTTTAACATCTGACGAGATCAAAGGATTCGGAGTACCCGAGCCTGTGTTTATAATATGGAGATGAATGACATTGGTTTCAAATTTAGCTGTAGGAAAGACAGGCCTTTATAGGCAATAAAAACATCTTCCATGGTCGGCTGTCAGGAATTGAGCGGAAAGGTATTCTTGGATGAATGTTTTACAGCTATAAATTACAAAAGATCAATGTTCAAAATGCTGCCATTGAGGATTTTTTTAAAGTAACAACCCGGGGGTCAGCAAGTGTATTTTACCAAAGTCGACTGATAAAAAAGTGAAAGGCGTTAAAAAGTTTAAAGAAATGAGAGCAGGCGCCTTTGGAGCGAGCATAATCGGGCAACGGGAAGCGGATTAGGCAATGATTTCCTCTTCCGCCGGCTGCTTGAAAATATAAAGAAAACTCTACAATCTGATCTGAGTCATAGCCATTTCCATGTAGTTCACTGATGTTTAAAAGGCAAAAATATTACATAATAACAGCTAATTTAGTGCAAATCAATGTCACTAAAGCAGCTGAGTCATCGTTTATCTGTCTGGGACGGAGATCAAAGCAATGAAAACCCTCTCTCACAGAAAAATGTCGGCCATTTTTCTCTCGATCTGACATGTGACAAACTTATTCCACCCATATTGGTATAAATCTTTAATATCATCGTAAAACGTTTAATAACTTCAGTAAGGTTTTATTTCATCTGCTAAGAAAGGAATCTTCCGTGATTCAAAATACGATTAATTAACCTAAATTTCCAGGGCATAGCCGGACTTTCAAAAGTTCACCCTTGCGGATGTCTAGGCAATTTAAGTTTAAGACTTAGTATTAGTAGCGTTGTATTTGTGGGTTTTCTATCAATTACCCTCGTTATTTTTTTTGTCGTGCTGGTACCAAGGGACTCGATGTGCTGATTAAAATAGTGTTAAACTCTTACTTTTGTCACGGCTCAAACGTATTTTGTTTTCATAAGATTAATATAAAAAACATAGTTAATTAAGTGGGCATACATTCAACTGACTCGGTTTTACTTTCTATCGTGGTTTTATCTTCACAAACAAGTGTTCAATATTGAATTCCCGTACGAAGTGTTATGAATTATGTGCAAAACCTTTTAGAAAACCGCGCCATATGTTATGAGACATTGCATAACCTCATACTATTCATATTAATTATTAATTATCACCCATTTATCATTATTATCATATTTCTAAAGTCGCTAATTATGCTTAACTACCTAGTACTGTGCAAGTCTACTTATTCAGGCTATGTGGGGATATGACGTAACAGGGCAACGCCCCCTATCACTCCGTCACACATCCTTCCATATTTTAATAAAATGGGTTGTCTTCTTCAGGTAGACCCTTTGAACGAAAGTAAACACAATGGGGGTTGAGCATCGGTCCGATAGCTTCAAAGTGGCGTAGTATTCTGGGTTCTCCATATATACCTTACCAACGATTATTTTGTCTTCCCGATGTGCGCGGTTTGGTTGGACCCATTGTATTCTTAAAACGTGGAAGCCTTTATCAATGTTCCTGTGTACGTAAACATTATATTTTACTTTCATATTACAATGTTTTGATATTTTAGGCTCTGTGTGTGGCGCTCATTAATGTCAAACGGCGGTGATGTTAGGGTGGCTGGATACCATGCACTCTGCAACACACGCCATCGGTTCACCTGGCCTGAATTAATTTGGAAAGATATTTCTATGACACTAAGGGCAACCTCTATCCATGTATCATATATTATCCATATCATCACCATCATTATGCCTGAATTAGCTCTGTTTAAAGAATAATGAATAAAATGCACCTGTGCTGGGGGTGATACCTCCCATATTGTTAATTATTTAAAGTGTATATTTATGAATGTTCGGTATTAGTATGGGATGTTTTATTCAGAGAGTATTCTATGTAGATGATACACTTTTCAATGACAACGGCGCTGTATAGTCTGCATGGTTTTCTTTGCCTCGCAGCTGCTATAGAAATGCCATTTTTCATCAGTATTAGTTTTTTTTCTTGGGCTGCGTGGCAGGGGCTTACCCAGCGGTGCTGTCGTATGATATGCTCTCATATGCCTCTTCTATGTCGGAAGTTATAGAATGTATATGTGTGTATTTTGTCTGATCTGTCATTGTTAAAAGAGGAATACGTTGGCCTTCTCGGGGCGGCGGGGTTATGAGTGATCTGTAAGCGTACAATGGAATCAATCGCCAAGATTCATGGATCTTACATTGGTCGACGACTGAGCGATCTCTCTCTCATTCCCCTCTGCCCTCCCCCTTCCTCTGCAGGCTGGGCGTGTGTTGTACTGGTCAGGAGGGCGCCAACCTCTGACCACTATGAGCAAGGCATGGACCTGTGCCAGCTTCCAGTTTGTCTCCGCCCCGGGTAATGAATAAATCATTCGTATTGATTCTCCAAAGATATGGTTATTGTATGTGGATACAGATTAAACACCAGACGTCGATGGGTGAGTCGCCACCGGGGAAGGAATTGTTATGTAACCAATAGTCAGAGCGTTGTATGTCATTGCCATACAATGCGTCTATTACTCAAGAAAGGAGCCGAGATGGAATAGAAGGAGACAGACAGACAACTATAGGCAGACAGACAGAGAAAGGATGGAGGAAGGATATTCTTGCCATTAGAGGGAAAGGCTAAGGAAGAAGAGCATGTGTAAAGGAAGAAGAAGAGGGAGGAGTGGGGCAGAGCTAATTCATTTTGGCATCATAGCGCCAGTCTTGTCCTGGTAGGCAATCAGAGCGTCTCCCACGGGAAGGACCAGAGGAGTGTGACTAAAAAAATATCTCTGATTTATTACGGCGGGGTATTTGTATGTCTGGAGGCTTCCCTCAATAGATTCTCTCCGGCGGCTTAGTGACGATAAATGCTATATTGTCTTTGCCAGAAGCACTGACCACTGCATATCGTAACTCTGGAATCGGGGAGAATAATACTTTATTAAGAGCTGACGGATACAAGAACGCAATATATAATTTTGGTTTGAGAGGAGTATGTGGGACCTCAATAATTACCAACGTTACCGATGCCAATCCCCTTCGCAGATATAAAATCCTCTGGCTTGATTGCCTACAATTGCTCCTTATCCTGTGTAGGGCCATCACCCGCGGGTATGGGAAAACCAGGAAGTGACTGTGGTTCCTGTGATAAAGTGTTTTAATTTCTCATACACACACCATAGACTCGCCAACATACCGTATATAGCCCTTGCTACTATGAATCCCCTACATTCCCCTTGGTAATATTACCATGCCTTTAAATCGGATTAGACGTGTCTTTTTCCAGCTAATTTTAGCTCTGATTTGTGATTTCAATACGGACGGAAAATGTGCATGAATTGTGCTATTGAAACCAGCAAGTCCTCTGTTTTTTCTTCGTAATGCTCTGATGATAAATGTAAGGCAGCGTTGTTTGACCCATTGTCCCTCGTACAGTTACGCTTACATTGCCAAAGCGAGAGCGCGAAATAGCTCGGCCCTACGTCAGGAGCTCTTTTTAGACAAAAATAACTTGCAAATCGTTAGTATTTAATGGAAATCCAGGGGCCTCGACAATGGAACTGCATGCTTTGACTTCACCACCAAGTGGTTTGGTATTAGTAGTAGGTAAAAATGGGGATTTGCATATGGCGTTTTAGTGCTGAATTTGTATACAGTACCTTTGTCTGTGATGCAAATAACATGTACGTACGTATACGCTCTTTTGGAACTATACTACACCAAATGGCTTTATTAATATTTTCTCTCTGTTTCTTTATGTCATCTAGGGATAAATCATAATAGGGGATTTGCATGTGACACTGCGCATGTCTGTTACAGTGTATGCCCGGATGGATTCTGATGAAATCTGACACACGAATATTTGGCAAGATTTGTATCGAAAAAATGCAAGAATCTTTTCAGCAATATCACAGTTTGTATAAATGATTCATGAAAACAAAATGCATGATGGGAAAGATGGTGACTTGTGTTATGGAAACATGCATAGCACATGGATATTGACATTAGAGCATTGATAAATATTCCATGCTGAACATGACATGTTTTCTATAGAATTTAGACTGTACCATTAGTCCCATAATTCCATGCGAATCAAGATTCAAAATGGCAGCTATGCAAATCCCCTATTGTGGCATCAAGGTGATGTATTTCCCTATTTAGCCGTCGCGACCATATGTAGTGTTGGAAGTCTGTCTGTACGTTGGCATGCATCCCTTTTATTAGAGACGTGTAGCCTGGAGATACAGATGTTTCACAGAGCTCACTCTCAGAGCTTCTCCCAGTCGCTCCCTTTTAGTGTGTAGCACCCATGATCGCCAGTGCACCCAGTAGCATGTGCTTTATCGAGGAAATGCCTGGAATACTATCTTCAGTAAAGGTCGTGTTCCTGTGAAGAGATAGGATGACGGCAATACCAACAAAGGTAGCCCGAAGGAACGAGCTGTCGCTTCAAGAGTAATACCAATTTTGATATTAGGATCCCTCACCAAAGGGGTCACATCAATTATTGCCATACGAGGAGGTGACTTTTAATGGCTCCTGCGGAAAAAGGCCTTGTCCTAGACCTGACATGGAATTGATGTTACCCCTACTCAACCTCTACTGAACTTTCACCTGTTTACGGTTGCCGAGTTCTGAGGCCTAATAAAGGAGACGTTATAGTCAGTCGTTGCTACTCTAATGGCTAATGTCATACTATAGATCTATACTATTAATGCAACTACATACATGTATACTACAGATGTTAAGAGTATATTCATTCCATTCCATTGACCATGTAAAACATATATTCATATAATTATTGTCAGAATCAAATGTGTATGACATGTTAAAGAAATGCTCAACTGCCTATTCTCTTATAGAAAAGGGACAGGGAAATCGGACTCAAAAGACAGTGGAGTGACGTATAAACAGGCTCTTGACAGATATGCGTGACGTCAGCATTGACTTTGATTTTAAGACAGGCAATTATGGTCTGCGACCAATGGTAGTACCCATGAGTGATCTTAGTATTGATCTGCTTGCGTTGTGCTAGTTGTTCTCTTCCATGAACGCTTTGCTCTAATGTCCTTATCATTTGTCTCTTAGTGCATAGCTGGTCATGGATGAATACGATTAGTTTATTTGGTGGAACTGAAAATATTGAATTGGGCACAAGTCCCTGTTAATGACACTTTCTATAGAATCTTCAGTTGTAAACAAGGAGTCGGTAGTTTACCAAGGACAAAAGGGCATGGTTCCACACGCTTCACACACATTCCTTCTCTTAATTCCTCCACAACCCCTTCCTATTTCACATCCTTATCCTTCTCCTTACTGCCACCCACCCCCGTGCTTCTACTAGTACCCATGAAACTCACTGCATTTAGCTGGCTCTCGGTTTCTTTCCCTTTCCACGCTCGGTCCGACTGTCTCAAGCTCACTGGTTCTGTTAAGTTATGGTTCAAAATTCGCGGGCTTTCGGTGGATAGCCTGGAACTGGATCCGACATCTTTTTTCCGCCCTGCTTCCGGATTTTATACTTATATTCATTCTAATATTCACCACAGACATCAGCCAATTAATTATAAAACTGCTAAATACCGTTAACAGCATATAGAACTATACATGGGTATTCCCTCTAAATCTTCAACGTCCTTCATTTGTATTTCTCTGACTTTTTCACTCGCTTCACATGGCTGTTAAAATGGGGTTTTCCATTTACAAACATGACCAGAAAATGTAATGCTAAAGTCGTGATTATGAATCTAACCTGTGGAACGCAAGTCTTTTTTTTAAAAACCATGGTCACCAAGCTTCCAAGCTCTGATATAGTGATATGGGAAGTTGCCCGTTCGTTGCTCTTAATATGGTCAGAGCTCCAGGCATGGAATCGAAAGTTGAGATTCATGCAATTCCCAAACGGAGCAAACCAATTATTTCCAAACTTCTCCACAATAATAGTATGTGACGACCCACGTCTAAAACTAAATATTTAATTTCCTCAAAGAGTACAATTCCAGCGAAAAAAGGTGAATTTGAAATGTAGAACAATATTTACCCATCAGAAGAGAATGGCATGCTCGTTGTGGTAGAACAACGCATGATAGAATGCCTGCAAGGGCGAGCTAATGTCTGAAACACTATTTGTTCTCGGCGATTAGATTATTCTCATCGAGCTAATATCCCATCACTCACCAACCTTCGTAGTTAATTTCAATTAACTACAGAAACTCAATATACCTTTGTTAATCCGATGATTATATGGATTACAGACGATCGGTAATATCAGAGTTGTACATACAGTATGTATAGCTCGTGTAATGATAATTATTATTCATGCCGTGATGTTATTTGCGGGGTTTTAAGTCGACCGGCGATGTGTTAAACACATTTTTGTTTGCTTTGGACTTTTTTCCCTTTAAATGATTCAAATTAGGCTGTGCAGTATTCTGATGAATTCTGACTTTGCAATCGCCAACAAGGCTCATACTGCACCCCGAAAATTGTAAAATAGCATTTGGCTGAATCGCGAGCCAAAGAATAAGAGAGGAGGATAATGAAATTCGCTTGTTTTGCTTCACCATCCAATCACTGGTATGGGCAATAGCGATAAACAATGTGAATGGATCGAATTCAATGAGTATCATGAACAAGCTGCCTCCCACTTAAGTGAATACGTGCTATTCTTTCTGTGTGGTATTATTGAACCTCAGACATAATGAATACATTTCTTATGTCAACAGTGATATTCAGTTCAGAGTCAGTCTTAAACACACTCGAGGCACCGATTTGCTGTTGCCTTCCATTATATATACGTACATGCATTATATATACCCTATCGTAGGCTGGCTGGTAAACATGCTAATGTTTAGTTTTTGAAGGTCATTGGAATAGATTGCCAAGTTCATTATAGGGCATTTCATGTTAGCGATTATCAGCCCCTGGAAATATAAAACATTGATGCCGCATTGTTTCTGAATATAGTATACGCATAGTACTGAGGATTAACAAATCAAATTATTACCTCAAATATGCAGTGGAGTCAGGGGGCGTTCTCGTACATGTTCAAATAAGCAGGAATCAACAAAATAGTTACAATGAACAAGTGCTTTTATTTGTATAAGCATTACACAATTTTTAATCTAACATAACTATAACATAAGTTCTAAAGTGCCGTGAATATGACTCCACTTGGATGTCGTCATGGCATTAAGCAACCATCACTCACTCACTCCTAAGTTCCAATCCTAATACGGTATATAATCGGTTATTTGAACAACGAGGACATACGTTCAATTAAAGCTCGTTGATTTGAATAAGCATTACACAGTTTATAATCTAACATAACTAACCTAAACCTAAACCTAAAGTTGGGCGTGAAAACACCATTTATCTTATAACTAACCTAAGTTCTACTTCGGTTGTGTTTTGTTTGTTTGATAGAAAAAGAACAATGAAATGGGGAAAAAAGTTCCATTTGCTAATAATTTATTGCATTCCTTTTGTGAATACTTTGCAATTAAATGCCTCTACTGTTATTTTAGGTCTGTGAAGACTTATTATGTCAAATCGATCACCAAATTTCTCCCATATGTCTTTTTTACGATTGTGATATACATGAAAAAATCGGTCATATTCACGACCTTTTAAGCCACTTGCGTGAGACATGCGTTGCAAGTTGGCCAAACATAGCCCTTGTTGGTAATTTAATCACGGGATCACGAAACTTGGTGCTTACAAGAGACACTAAAACAATTTATTACCCTTGTGTTAGCTTATTTAATGTCTTAGTACTCTGTGTGGCAAGATGGTGCAGTGACTTAATCATTTTGAAGCTTTCGTTAGGCTGTATGATATATCAGTAACATTATCTCACATCTGCCTGCTTGCGATATTTATTACAGAGGCTGAAACAGAGGTTTTATGCGGGACTAGATGTGTTAATCCCGTTTTCTGTACATAGAATAGAAGTAATCAAAGCAACTGTAGATAATATATAGAATATCCTTCATTTTATTAATAGGAATTCATATCAAATGCTAGGTTAATAGAGTGTGCATTTATTCTGTTTGAAAATGTCCGTAGTCCTATGTCTTTTATACAGGGATTTGCTGAGTGGTTGTTTCTTTTATTTGCCGATTGTAAAGTTCAACAGATAGAGTGTGTTTCTGGCGACTCGTAGTTCTTCTCTTTATCTCTTTCCTAGAGATCTATTTAACTGTGTTACTGGATATTTTCCTTTGATATATGGGAGATTATCGTACATTACCTTCTCATTGTTTTATTTCCTTGCTTGTGGGATTTTGGAAGTCTGCTTAATCAAAGATCCTTAGTATATTACACAAAGCAAGCGCACATAGACCTCAGTCCATGAATATCTATTCCACTATTTGTTAGTTCTGAAAGAAAGGTGTGCCTGGAGGGGACTTTCCCTCTTGTTAGTGTCTAGTCTCATTTCAAAGTGTAGGTCTATGGGCAACTACAGTCGTGTCCCTCCGCTCATAATTTCATAATATACCTGCATTGTATATATATGTATACTAAAGCAGAAAACCCCGTTTACGAAAATACTTAGGGATTTGTCATAAACTCTCCAGTAGGTTCATAGTCGTTTAATACAACTGATATGTATATTATAGCAGTCCGTATGACAGGCCTTCATCATTAATATTGTCGTGAGGGGGAGGGGGCGGGGATGGAGAGGCTGTTGGGAGGAATGGCTTCCATATAGAGTGGACTAATGGTCAAATTGTGGCGGGGGCAGGGGGGGGGGGGGGTTGTGGCCAAGTTGGGACACGAAGATCATTTGGCTTCTTATTTCCATCCTTCACCATTCACCAGCGACGCATTTCCCTAAGGATGTGTTTGGTTGTCTGTGTAAAGTATGGAGAAGCTACTACACGAGTTCCCCCTGGCGCCCTTGTCCGACAACGCCCAAGGTATACTATATACCGTGTCTCTCCATTCCATTATCTACCAAGGAGGACGATTCCATTGGGGCATGTTCAGTCGGTGTATACACCCCACAAACGTGCATATTAGGAGGTTGGGTCCTTGGCGCTAAATCAATGTATTTTAGTCCATCCCATGCCCCCTTCCTTTCCTCTATGATTCTGGTTTATGCAATGGGTTCATTGGCACAATACCCCCTAGCTCCAATACGGATCTTTGGGGTTTCATGTTAACGGATCGATCGTCGGGAGGCAAAGGCTTAATGAGAACTTCATGAATTTTATGATGTTTGTTGTTAGTTGCCTATCTGCGGTCAATAAGATAAATCACTAGTGCCTCTTATTCGTCCTGATAACAGAAAATGTTTTAATAAAATTCCAGCGCATAGTTCCTCATGGCCCACTGAAAGACTCAAACGCCTTTTCATTACGTGTATTCCACTTCATGAATATTCAACGCATACTACACAGTCTGTGTAAATAAATTCTATGTACGGCGACTCGTTTAGACGGTCGTGGTAGGGAGGAGATTTTGCATAGAATATAGGAAATACACGATAAACCACATAAAGCCCTTGAAAATATGATATACATGTATTCAAACCATGCCCATTCCCAAATATGTTCGTTTAGATTCTCTCTCTCTCTCTCTCTCTCTCTCTCTCTCTCTCTCGTGATATGCACAAACCTATTTTAAATACATATCTATTTTACATAGTTTGGCTTGCAAAGCCCACGGGATCAGGACACATTTGGCTTCCTGTAATATTCATCGTCAGCCAAATCTACGAGAGAGAGAATTGCTATAAGATTTGTTAAAGTGCTATCGATATCATTCTCCAAACAATGGAAATTCATTTGGTGCCTTAATAAATATATTTGAAATGAAAAGCAGTAAAATCCATTGTTTAAAATACAGCATCCCTAGGAAAATTATCTACAGGGGAGTGCTTGTATATTTGTATACCTATTGAATGTTAACTCGTTACAAGCATTATCCTCAAACGTGGAGTCTATATGATGGCGTCAGAGCTGTTACAAAATGCAATTTCCGCAAAAGGATGCAGACAGAACATCCGCAGAAAGGCGGCAAGCACTTCCCACCTTGGAAGTTAATACTCCCGAGCCCTGGTCAGCGAAAGGAGATGTTAGAACATACACGGGAAAAACTTTTATGTTCATACAATAGCTTGATATTTCTTTAATAGGTATACTACATATCAAGTAGTATCTGTAGTTTATAGTCTGTGTATAAATCCATGAACATTTGTTTTCATTAATATTGGACATGTGTCTAGTCCCCCTAGAGACAAATTTGAAGGTTGCACTACAACCTTTAGGTCCATGACAGAGGAAACAAAATGTATTGTTGTAAGCCACATACAATTTGTTGATGGCTGCTTTTGAGTGATTCCACCAGGTGGGCCGTGTACATCTAGGTGTACAGTAGGCCTTAAACATGGTTGTTTAACAGTTTGTACACACTCATGCTAAAGATTCCTAAATGTAAACTAGTCCTTTTAGATGTATGCATCCCCGTATAATATGTGCTTCTAAAATACCTAAACGTTCAACCTATATGTTTAATTAAATCCTACTGATGCTCTGTTCTATTTTTTTCTGCTTTTTGCTATCTTTTCATCTGTTGTTTGTTAAAGCAATATGTTAGGCAATGTTTTGCCTATAAGTCCTTTAAATTGCATCAATTACCTTTCGGACAGAATAGATTTATTGTAAGTAAGTGTTCCATATTGATCTGATATCTCACATCGCCTTACTGCTCTCCACCTCGCTACAACAATCCATCCTCTGCCAACCATCATCCTTTCATCCTGCCCCTCATTTATTCACTTACATATATCCACATACACATAGAGGAAAGTCTCTTCCACGCCCACTCAGTTTTTCCGTCTCTCCCCCCTCGCTATCCGTCTTTTCCTATTACCAACCCGAGATATGAACCAGTGATGTTATATGGCTGCCGTGCGACCGGAGGGGATAAGAATCATATCCACGTACTAACCTCTAATCCACCTCCAGGGAGTCTGGGTGGGGGGAAACAAAGTGTGGATGAATGCTGACGCTCTCATTTTCTTTTGATCAGCCTCTTACTCTTACAGTCGGACTACACTCACGGTCAGGCTAACGGTTGTCCACGAATTAAATCGCTGAAAGTCATCTTGTCCTTCTGAAAGTAACATTTTCATGCCTTTGTATGAGTTGGTTAAACACTCCTATACAAATATATGATCTGACTTTCCTGGCCCGGGCTCCGGGCAGAAATTCCTCGATATTATGCATTGTTATTGGTTATGAAAGCACTCGCAACTGCTATAGACTTCTGCATCCCTAAACTTAATATTTTCCTATTCGCCACCAAGAACCCATTTCAACTGTTGGTCACGAATTGCGTTATTGTTGGCAAGCCCCTGGAGCATGACAAAATCCCCCCAGAAAAAAAGAATAATACGAAAAAATAGCCCTGGCCCATCAATATTTAATAAACATGCATATAGTTTGCATTGTATTGCTTGTGTATACCGCTGGGGATACAGTGGGGGACAGAAGTTGGAATGGAAAGCTTTTCACAACAAAACAGCATCCCTGTCTACAGAAGTGTTGTGGCAATAATCCTATGTGGTTTGGCCACGTTTACAATTTAAACACTTTGTCACTTTTGGGGAGAGCGAGCGGTCATGGCCAACCGTTGGCAAGGCCCGCACAGTTCTCGCCTAGGTCTAAAAACTCGGAATAAGTTTTGGCGAAAACCGTCCATTGCATTACACTTGCCCCTATAAAAGAGGAAATAAACTGCCGTTATTTTACTGGTTCATGCCGACTGTGCTGCGAATAGATTGTTTTAAATGGGATAATTCAACATGAAATAGTGTCGTCTTGGGACTATTCTCCATTTGGGAATATATTGACTAACAACAGCGCATTGAATATGTTGTCCCCATTTCCCCTTTGAGCAAATTGCAGTGTAAAGAATTTGAAGCAAGATTCTACAACAGTCTTTAAAAAGACAGAGACCTCTATTTTGTAGTTTTATATTACATGTGTATCACCTAAATAAATTGACCGAGCCGTTAAAAAACTTTAAAAAAATAGTTTTGCTGTGGCTGTCACTACTCCCATGACATGGACAATATTCCTTCCTGCGATTTATCTAATGCACCAACATGGGATATTGATTTACCTTTAAAAACATGCGTTCCAGATGTGAATGATTGCAATCGACATTTTACTATTGATATATGATGCGAGTTAAAAATTAATCAGATGGCTTTCTTTGATGAAAGCCATAGCTTGTGTGAACCTAACGCGTCCTCTTATTAAGTACATTTAGTCTCTGTGGTGAGATACTTAACATGTATTGATCCGAGGTGATTCCGACGTAAATATGGCCATTAGACGTAGGCCAGCCATTACTGCTGACACTAACTAAAGCTGACATATGAGAGCTGACCCGGACCTCCTCTCCCAGGCTCCCATTCCCTACACACTTACTGGAAATGCTACTCTGGTTTAATCAGATCTGGATCATTTATAAGTCCCTCATTTATCCCAGCATACGTACACACACACATGTTTTTATTGTAGACTCAGTTTTTTTTTAAAAAGTTTGTTCACTCCTAACACGCTTTAGTACTATATGAGTGTTGCACCTTTATCAATTATGTGAATATATATTTCTATTCGTATTCTATTCTGAGTTTGTTTTCGGACTCCCTGTTACATATCTGCTCATATTTAAGGTAATTGCCAGAAAGGTATCGATCCATATGACAAAGTAGGATACAAATCCTAAACCCCCTGCAATTGGCTATTGCTATGCATATTCATTACTGAGCAATCAAGTACATAGCTTTCTCTAGTTGGTTCGAGCTGTGTTCTACATACAAACTCCCTTGATCTTGATGGACCTACACTATTCCTTCAGACTATGATCTATGAGTTTGGACACCATTGGGATCTCCTGCTTTTCCAGAAGTCGTGACTCACGGTTTCCCTTCAAATTGGCAAAAGACATTTAGGCTAAAAAGAAAAACCAAACTCATTTCTCCACTGCCTCCTTATACGAGGTCCTAATGCTCTTCCCTGAGCTTTAAACCGTGCCATGATTCTCTGTAGAATATTGTGGTTCTCCAAATGATTCCACGTCGACTGTGCCTTATTTATTCTAGTGTGTGAGAATACCGCTAGATTGTGTCCTGAGTAAATTGGAATACAGAACTAAATATAGTGATTGAAGTGTGTTTGATGATGTCTGCTGATGTTAAAATGACAAAAACGCAAGCGCTGTACACTTGTAAACACACCATATAGGAAAACCGGTTACTGCATAGAAATGAGCCAAACCTGTACCATGCTCATATATATGACCTCGCATAACAATCTTCTGAATATTGCTTGCCTTTCTATATAAGTATCATAACTGTACAGCTCAACGATTCATAATATAACCCCTTAGACTGTTTCCCTCTGTATATCGACGAATTTATTAGTATATATTTTAAACCACACAGCTGAAATGTTATCTGATCAGCTTAAATTTGATTCATATTTATGTAATTTTGATTTTAACCAATTAGTTGGAATTCTCCTATCATGCAGTTCTATGCAGTATATTCTGGGAATCCAGCCATCCGCCAAAATCATTTCGTAGCCAACTCGTGCCAGGCAGCTTTTTAAACATCTTTATTCTCCGAAATATCAAATAGCTACAACGCTATACAGTGGAGGATTTAGTAAATACATGTATGGAAAAAGAATACACTGTTCAGTGCACTTTCAGCATTTAGCTTGTCGCCCATTTACATTGGGAACATCGTATTTTTTTCTGACACCTCGATCTTTGCTTGAAGGTGTGAATGCACGATGTGAGATTTTGTCATTTGCTAGACTGGATTCCGATGTCTCTGGGTTTTTTCCCATAACGTTGCTATATAGCAGCATTCGCAATTATTCCTCGAATCCTTATAATATCCGTTTGATCTCCTAGATTTTGATTGCAGGATATGTAGATCGCTATTAAAATACTTCGTGTTTAAAATCACGAAGACAAATCTTGCAACGTTTAGATGTGAATGAGTTGCTTGGGTGGAAGATCAGGAAAAATCAAGAAGCCTGTTCTGCCCATTCTGCCTATAACCATCAGTTGTATAACTTCTATGAAGACAAATTAAAGGATTGTCTGTTTTCGAACAATTGGAATCTGATGAGAGATAGCATGATCCAATGATTGTTGAGACTAATATAATATGAGATCTTTATGTTGCATATATCTTTAAGCTTTGATGTAATCTCCTATGTCCAAAATGAACATATTTAAACTTTATTCCATTCAGAGGCTGTCCCATTTTTTTCCAACACCGGGTCTTTATTCATGAAGTTAGACAGGCTTTCAGGTCAGGAGCGATTTGCAAAAAGGATTACAACGCTCTGAGGCTGTCCCATATTGATAATCCTTTACTTATCTTTTAAATAAAACCCAAAGGTGAATTTTTTTTGTTTAACTCCCTTAGAAATACTACATCCAATGAAAAAGTGAAACATTTTATCTCTTTCCCCACAATATTCACACCATTCTAGTTTAGTATTCAGAATAACACAATGTAAGATGAAAATGCTTAAATTTGATAGATTTGGGGGATAGAAGCTCTCACACTTCCCCCTTCCAATCACTAACGTAGCCTACTACGATACGTTGATCCTTAAAGCTTGGCCATATTTCACAGTGTCTTCTATATGACTGGCGAACGCGAAGTTTCATAACAATTAAGTTAGTGATGCTTCTTTCAAATCGGTTTCTGGTAAAAGTTTGGCAAAGCTCCGTCATTTGTTCCATAGTCCCTCCGACTCCGTTCGTATTAGGCCCACCCGGTGTTAACAATTCTGTTTGCCGTTATCTGTGGTCTGCAGTGTTGTTTGGTATCCATATAAGTAGGAAACTCAATTATGAGGTTGAGGTAGCAGCAGCGAGAGCAATGGGCCTTGTGACAGCATCCAACCTTTCAATCGATTGAATGCCTTCCTTTTAAAAGTGACTATCATTTCCTTTTGAGAGCAAGTTTCTTCCTTTAGAGATAATATATTTAGGTCTGGGCTGACACTCCGGTCCAGTTAGTTAACTTGTCTGTGCTGCAAAATAAACTTATCCGTTTCCCAACTGATATTATTAGTCGAAGACTTCGCGACGATATGTAGTGAACGAACACCCTACCCCATGGTCCTTTGCCTCTTGTATTTCAGCTGCATTTCAGCGGATATTCCTGAAAGTTATACAAAATAATGAGCCTTGAAACTGTTGCAATCTCATTTGTGGAATGTTGATCCCAATACTGAGCAGTTTCAGCTCCCATCTTGTATTATGTCTTGGTTTTCCATCTCACTATTTCCATTAAGTTTATTTTAGCCACATTTTTCTCCCAACACTTACAATCGCAATTATATATACAATAATATTCTAATCTCATCGTGGTTTTTTTCTTCTTCAGGTTCTCCTTCACTACTGTTCATTCCACTTAAAAGCCAGCACTGAAGTCAGAGAAAACCTGGTCGGAATATTGGTGGTCGACATAGTCTACAGTCACTAGATGACTGTCCATATTCAACGCATCGAGGATCACCAATTGCAATGACCAAGACAGTCAGAAAACGGTCGAATTATTCCATGATCGAACCCCTTCATTCTTCCTTAGACAAAATAGTGAGAGGCTGAATATTATATGTGTTGGAATGAGGACGAGGGGAGTCGCTTTTATTGTGATACTTAGATTATGACATATTATATTATATACTACAAGCTATGACAAACTTGGACAATGTTACCCGGAAATTACTACTGAGAGGTCGACAAGGGGTGATTGAAATCCCAGTCAAGTGGATTGATAATCAGACCTAAGTCACAATTAATATGTTTATTTATATTTAATGCGTCGATATTTCACGCGAGCTAATAGCGTTGTTGTGTATACTGATGGTTTTTATCTGTGGATGATTCCAAGTGTGGATTACACTACTCTACAATGGTATCTATAGAGGTATGCATTTCAAGTAAATCTATTTCCATCACGTAGACGGTATGCGGAGGAAGACTGCTCATCGAGATACTCTGTTATTATTGCTGATGCATGTATTTGTGCTATTATTTGGATCTTATTGTTATTAGTTATTCAGGATCAATGGCAAACGAAATAAACAAAAATGATTCCATACATGTTCATCCTTGTGTGTAATACACCACCACTTCGGAGTGAAATATCGATATTTCCTTATTAGCATACTTTGGTCGATGGACGTTTTATATGTATACTATGGAAGTCCTGTTTGCAATTATGGCAATATTAAATTAAATTCGTGTATGTCTGAGTTCTCTTAGATGTCCACAGTAATACCTCCATCTTTAGAATAGACCCGATATTTGTGAACAATGTGATGGGAAGAATACAACGTGTTTTAGTCTTCAATCAACTCAACATACAACGGTAGAAAAACAGCATACTCGTGTTATGAATAGTCTTGCTAAGCCTTGACAATGGAATCGCTAAATTTTTTCCCAGTCGTGAAAGGTATCCAACTAAGGTCAACCTTCGTGAAGCGAGGAGATCGCGAGCTGAATTTTTATAGGCTCGGCCGAGGTTAAGAGTGTATCTTTGTATTCCGCTAGGTTAATGTACACACATGTGTGTATTAAATTTAAATCATTTCTGTGGATGTAATCTATCCAACAAAGGTCCCACTGTCTGTATAGTGTTTATATCGAGCTGTTTCTCGTTCTACATATTATAAGAAATACTGTTATAACGTTAAAGCAGAGAGAGAGAGATTAAGTACTCAACAAGGTGCACTGGGAATATTTCTTGACCATTAAGGTCATTTTAAACCCCTCCTTGAGACAAGGTTTGCTGTTGAAGTGTTTGGGAGATTTATTATTGAAATTTCTTTAACGAGCCTATTGTATTATAATACTCTTTCTTGCACCCGGATTCTTCTTAGTCTGTTTGTATATTTATCATTTGACTACCATGTAGTCCCATGCTATGTTTGTTACATTTCCGTGTCAAGTACATTGCCATTTTCTACGTTTACATGCTTCCTGAAGTCGACTATTCGATGCTGCTGGAGAGGGATACGGAGTGATACGAGTCTAAGGCTCATAACAATAGAAAAATACATCCCACACATATAATATCACCATCCACATCCCCTCTATTCTCTGATAGAAGAAAGTAATCTGACTCTCAGGATATTATTCCCACGCTACTGATAACAATTTTCCGGGCAATATTGTGCAATCTGAATCGATCGACCGGGATGTGAAAATTCTAACAATTCCATCCAGCTAATCACTCTATCTTGCCATCAAATTCTTTGCATTCCTTTTCTCTAGCCAATCTAGGTCCAGTCCAAATTGTCCATTCCATTCGTACCTTTGACCTGCCAAAATTTCTTAAGATAAACAAAGCCTTTGCATTGTGTTTTTTCATGGATGTTTTTTTACATATTGAATGGAAATTGCCTTATTTCCTTGAATATGTTAGAGGTTTTGTTACTACTGCAGGTTATGAAGATTTGCTCCTCTCACATCCTAAACAAATGTGTGTTGCTCATCTAGTCCTAGGTGTTGGGTGTATACATTATTGACAAATGACTTGTATCCCTTTAATATTCACTTTAAGCATGCGGTTTTTACCTGGCCAGTTTCCCCTCCCCACGAGCCCTTTAACCTACGCATTTGAGCATATGTAGTATATGAAGAGGATACACTGGATTAGTAGAAGCCAGTATCACAAGCGTTGTACTCAGAGCAGTATTGCTTCGTTGTTTGAAAAGTGTTCTGCATTGTGTAACCCAAGTGGGTGAACTGCGATTATAGTGGAAAAAATAATAATAGAAGTACTGGCATGCTTTCCTTGATTATGTGGCCGATAAAAAAATATTTTTTTTATATATTATGAGAGATCTTGTGAGATTCAACTTCAAGTCGTGGTAGCACTGACTGGATGGAATGAGCGAATCTAGTCGATAGGACTTATTACGATGTACAATCACTTATGTCAGCGATGTTATTTGTATGTTAATAATCTTCCATACTTCAACCCCCCATTGAATCATGCCCACGTACAATGTAGTAACATAGTTTAACGCAAGCGTTCATTATGCTAGAGTTTTAAATACTTGATGATGGATTTTGTGCTTACAATACAGATGAGAATCATCGGTGCTTCATATTCAATTCACTGCCATCCATCTGTTAAAGAGCTTCAAACTCTGAATGATTATTCGTATGTTATGTACCTAACTGGGTGTACCCACTGGACAATCATGAGTGGAAAGAATATGTGGTGTCAACCATTTACAAAATATTTGAAATTGTAACCAGTACACTGATTTTCAATTATTTGATGACATTTGATACAGAAAGATCTGATCCGAAAATCTGTACATGTATACAAAGGGAGTGGTTTCAAAGCTGACTGTGTAGTCTCTGCTGGAAGTATTAACACAGATTTTCAGCACTTTCATTCAAACTATTGGATATATTAGGTGTGTGTAATTAATATCTGTTTTTGTTATCATTCTGTATTGTATAGTTCATTATTCGCTAACATAAGGAATTTTGGTGCATCGGTGAAAGTGGACATGTCGATACTTTAATTAGAGGTACCTCTCTATCCTACCCAATGTTATCCTCCAACATTCATTTGTCCAGGGAACTATATATTTATAAACTAAAATTCTGGATTGTGTCATGGTTTTCAGTGAACAGCATGGTACCACTCCCTTTGATATAGCTCCTTTATCAAAGCTTCTACCTGTCGCAGGTGCTTAATTTTGAAAGAACTCCTGTGTTGTCGCAACTTGTTAACGGTAGAAGAGACCATATTGCAGGGCAGAGTTTCTGTCTTCTTTTTTTTCATGAATCCTATCTGTGGTGGGGCGACTGGTAGTTCCCATTTGACATAGTCACTAATGATATTGGAATATTATTATTCTGTCATGATAAATACATTAGAAGCAGCGAAGTGTAACTTTAAAAAGCTTCTAAGTCAACGTATTTAATATGATGTACAAGTCATGGGAATGAATGCGATATTTGACTCAATAAATTATAGTAAAAACGTGCCTTAGTTTGACTCAGTTATAAATGAAGCGATCCTTAATTTTCTTTAACTTTTATTTCAAAAAGATTATAATTTATGCCAAACTGATTGACGTTAATAAATATTTTTCTTCCAAGACAACTTTTTTCAACATTTACATTTCAATTTGCATGTGTTTGACTTGGTTTTCGTAAATGGTCCTTCATAAAATTGAAATAATTAGGGTAATCCATAATAATTTTATTATCATAAATAACTTAATTTTACTCGTTGAAAATGAAAATCATAGCTTAATAGAATTAAGTGTATAATTTATAACGATTAACATTTTATGACATCCAAATATACTTTTGTCTACAGTGGGCGAAAGTTCGGGTGTAAAGGTCTTAGCTTTCGACGCTTGGACAAACCCAATCGTATTGGCTTTTTGCAGGCGTACAAGGGTTGGACGCGAATCGCAACTTTTGAATCTGGAAAATAATCAAATCAAATTACTATTGTTCATTAAGTCAATTTTTTGGCAAGAGAAAATGGTGAAACTAGCTATGGACTCCTAGATATTCGCGTACATAATTATAAATTACATAATACTAGAACATAAATTCATGATCTGGGTCCATTGCACTACTCCACGAAATCTGCATATCATTCCACTAGTACTGTCATCTGAACCTTTTTTTCGCATCAATACTTACCAATATCATCGATTTTTGTCTGCTCAATCACTGTAGATGAATCGAAATCAACTGACGGTGCATAGCTACGATTGAATGATCTACAGTGGTGCTGAGGCAAAGACTGATCTGTATAAGAAAATTCCAGAATAGCATTAGCATATATCATGTATTTGAATACACCTTAGATTTTTCAAGTTAAAAGTTTGATTAGATTTTTATAATATACAGCTATTTCCTAAAAATCGATAAGAATTAAAACTATTGTCTTTGATTTATTTAGCACATAATTGTAATCCAATCGTCTAACAGTTCCCTTATCAATGCCTCTTACCAGAAGAAAAGTGACAGTTCATATACTACTTCCACCAAGCAACTTCTAGTTCATACTTACCACCTTCACAGTTGGACCTGGCTTCGGCGTATAAACTAACTGAGTCGTCCACAGACAGGTGGCTGTCAAGTGCTGGCTTGCAAGGATACCGCCTGCCAGAATTCTCTTCGGGGACTGCCTGGTCTTCAACTGATTGACAGGGGGCTCCACTCGCCTCGTCGGCATTGCCATCAATGCGCTGGCATTTTTCTGCACTCACTAACCCCCCGCTCTCTATCTCCTTCATCAGACAGTTTCTTTCCTCATAGGTTCTCTTGAGAATCCTCTCAGTCGTGATTTGATCTCGTTGAGTTGTCTCACTAGATTTAGCCACTTTCTCGGGAACTTCTTGAAAAGCAAACTCTGATGAAACACGGCGCTTCAATGACTTCACTGGAGAAGTCTGGTGTTGGGTTTCTTTTTGAGGGAAGTTTTTCATGTTCTGCCATTGGGGCACAGTGTAATCAGACTCCTGGTTGTCTTCAGGATCTACAACTGCATCAGACAGAGATGGGGGGAATTCATCTTCAACTCTTTGAATATCAGGAGGATTGTCAGACAATTTATCCAGCTTATTTTTGCACTGATGTTTTCCATTAGCCTCTTCTGCCTCACACTTGGGATTCAAATCCAACTTCTGACTGAGGTTTTCCATTAGGTCTTCAATGTCATCCATAGATTTTCTCACTTCAGCGACTGCTGAGCTTTTTACTACTTCGTGCAAGCTGTCCTCATTAAGTTCTGAATTTTTTTCGTCACACATATCTTCAATGTCTGGGACTCCATCAAATTTACAATCACTGACATCCTCCCGATGATTTGTATCATCATCAACCATTACCTCTTGAGATGATTGTTCTATTATAGGTGAAAGGCTTATGGCAGTTTCTTTAACTATGACGGAGCCAGGGACATCACTTACTCCCTTAGAACATACTTCCATACTAAATGAAACAACAGACTTTTGTCCTTTTATTTTGCATGTTTCCTCCTTGGCTTTTACCTCCTGATCGTGTAAGATAACTATTTGTGATCTGCTTCCGTCATGCAGTATATCTGAATGTTTTCTCTCCAGCAGGAGGTTATCTGTGTGACAGAAGGTCTTAACCTTATATTGCTCTGCTAACGTCATAGCTATGGGTTCTTGTTCGGGGGAATCCACAAATAATTCAGGGGATGTAGGGGTTGTTTCCTCAACAGGAATATCTCCCGGAGTGCTTTGGTGTTCGTTGTTTAGATCTTCTTTAATATAAATTTCTGTCAGATGGCTAATATATTCCTCCAAGGAAAATCCATTTTCTCCCTGATCTCCTTCATTTGTTCGTTCTTCCTCATGAGATGTTTCCTTTTGGTCTTGGTTGCTACATTCAGTTATTAATGCTGTCTCGTGTGGTAAGTCTACAACCACCGGTGCATGTTGCTTCTCTGAACAATTTTGAGGGGAATCGCATAGAACATTCTCAATCATATCCATATTTTCAACAACGCAATGTTTAATGGAATGACATCCATAGGTTTCCGAATTGAAAGATGTGTTTCCTTGCTTTGATTCATCTTCAGGTTTATTTTCTTTGTCAGAATTGTCCTCTGGTAATCCCATTTCAGGCACATGGTCTTCCTGCGAAAGCTTGGTCATTTCACCCGCATCTTCATCATTGTGATTTGGGGCAATGGTAACCTCTTGCCCCTCCTGTTTTACCGCTCTTTTCGTAGAATCGTTTATTTGTACAGCTCCTGCAATACCTACAGCCGGTGAGTTAGCCAAAGTTGTGACGGGAACAACTTCGTCATTCACTTTTTCCTTCACCGCCAATGCAGTATGCCTTCCAGCTCTTGTTTCAACCAAAACAATATCCCCACAATCAAAAACTGTTGGACTTCTTTCACTCTCTCGTTCTTCATTTCCCTCTGCAGTGTTAGTTTCTGGGTCGTTTTCTTGGATTGAATATTCCTGTTGTGACCCTTTGTTTCCCGTATACTCGACTATTTCATCTTGGGAAACCCCATCAACTTTGTCACATTCGGCTGTAGTATTTTGTCCGTCTTGTTTTGCCTCAAGCTCTGCAGAATTGCCGATTTTTATTACCCCTTCAGCGCTGGTATTTATAACTGGCGCAGGTACCGTTTGGCAATTGAGCGTTTGCTCAACCATCAATTCCGAAGCCTTTTCAGTTCTTGTTTCAACTTGAACATTATTCCCACAACCAATACCTTTCAGGTTTTTTTCAAACTCTCGATCTTCATTCTCCGTGGCTGTGACAGTATTAATTTCTTTTAAATGGCAAAGTATGCCTCCGACCTCTCTAGCCACATACATTTCCTCTGGTGTCTCGTCGACACGGTCCTCTACAAACAGATCATCATGAGAAGAAGAAAAAGCTGATTTGACATTATTGACTGTCTTAGAAATGTTTTCGTTGGTGGTATTTTCATCTCCGTTTCTTTCTTCCTTTTTAGAACATTCAACCATAGCAGGAGGTGGAGCTTCTTTAGTATCACCAACGACTTCTTTTTCTGCAGTAGATTCCACATATTCTTCAGCTGTGTTGGTCCCCAGGACGATTGTTGGAGAAGAACAGTTCTCAGGACCGATTTGATTTGTTTCCTCGCGTTCGTCACTATCTTGAGTCCTGAGTTCATTTTGTGGAGTTTGTATGTTCCCATGATCTTCAATATTAAATTTTGTCGATGCATTTAACTTCAATTCAATTTCAACCGAGTCCACTGGAAAGACAAAACATTCATGTGAAGCACCTTCGTCCATTTCAGACTTTTCACTGACTTCCTCGGGGGGCTCTTGGGCACAGGGAATGTTGTCTTCACAATCCCGGCTTGGAGAGTAACATTTATAATGTTCCTGCAGATGTATGTCGTCTTGGTGAGAGGTAATTTGGTCTGAGACAATCAAATCAAGAATTTCCTGGACTATAGAAGTAACAATTGATTGAGCACTTATAATCGGTGATCCAATGTCACTTGAAGGCTTTATTTTATTTTGACAATCATCAGTCAAATCAAGTGAACATTTTTTGAATTCGTCTGCTCTGGCGAAATCCTCAGTTGCGGTGACTGAAATTGCGACACTTTCATTGAATTGAAGAACTCTTGAGTCCCCAATTGGGGAAGAAGTTTTATCAACAGGGAAACTTCTGATTAAGCTCTCTGAGCTTTCATTCGATTTTGACTCCATACACTCGGAATTTACCTGTTCATTTGAATGAAGTCCGCACTCCTTATTTAATTCCAATTGCACTACAACGGCTCCATCCAGGGATGTTTCTCCTCTGCATTTTTTCTCCTCTGAATGTTCAAAGTTATCCGATATTTCATCTGTGGAATCAATTATATCTCTGCGATCATTTTCATCATCTGAGGAGATAATATCCCCAGAATCATCCAGGGGTTGGGTACTGGGGCAGCTGGATGAGAGACTCACTGCGTACTCAAAGTAGTCAACTAGTGCAGACGCAAAGGACACCTTGCGGGTTTCTGTGGAAGCTCCGTCATTGTGGAGACAGCTTTTCAGATAATTTTCTGTTGAGGTATTTTCCATATACAGTGGTCCGTCACTGACCAACAAGCTTTGTGTTTTATCCGCTGGGCTCTGTATCTCCCGAATTACGTCCACAGAAGTAAGAGTTTGACTTTGGGGGTCTTTTTTAATTTCCTGCATCACGGATGGTGTTGGTGTGCTGGAAGAAAAGGGCAATTTGTCAGGATCGTACGACAGCTACAATAATACTAGTCATAATAGGCAAAGATGAAAATTAAGCCTCCTTGAAAAGGGCTAATGTGCCCGAACCGCCAGAACTCCAATAAACAAACCTTAATAAATTAAACGGTCCCTTCCCTCCTTTTCTGGGTTGACTTACCTTAGCTCGATATCAAAATTAAGTATAGTTCTCTCATATCTCGCCCTCAAACAAATTTCTTAAGTATTAAGACGAAAGACAACGAACTCTTTTTTTGTTGATTAATAAACTTTTTATATTTTATTTATATACGTCCATGGTATATTGTTACAGTGTGCAAGTTTATTTCTAAACGTTGTGATTGATTTTTATATGACGGTCATAATAGGGTTTAACTTTCTCTTCCCCTCTAGGTACTTAGATTTAGATTTTATTGGGAATTATTTTCATGGATTATATTCGTCGTAGGTAAGAAAAAGTGGGTACCCATTCATTCAGAGTATACGTAGTGGCTGATACCACAGAAGCACCAATCATTAGGCATGACTTGATGGAAAGATCTATCAAAGAAAACTTTTTTACAACGTTATTTTTCCATTTGGAACAGTTTCATGAGAATCGACTAGTTGTGCATCTTGTTAATTTTTCCTGATGGACAATTTTGAAAAAACTGATCTACTAAAGAATGCTCTATAAAATTCTGATAACTGGAAGGTAACATATCTTTTGCTAGAGAGAACTGTGACACTAATATAAAAACAAGCATGATGCCTAACTGACTTATCTTGATGCGAATTGAATTTGGGGTGATATAAAGGAAGACTTGTTATTTTTTATCACATGCGGGTGGACAAAATTGTATTATGATTTTAACTGGTCAAAGGAAAAACAAAAAAATGTGAGACATATGTGAAGACTTTTACTTCATAAACCCATTTGACTAGGAATGTGTATAATTATGTAAGGAAGTATTTTCGGAGATATCTAAATCATGTATAATTCAAAATTAAAGGATTTAAATTGAGGAAAACGCCGACTCAACCTCCCAACCCTACAATACCGAAGAAGACGGTCTGATTTCATCCAGGCATTCAAGATAATTAACAAGATCGACCAGCTAAACAATTTAAGACACTGGCTGCAAGGCTTGCGAGTCGAGGCAAATGTTTGAGCTGTCTCATGCAAAAAACACAAGGGGACATAATAAAAAAAACTCCAGGTGCAACATGCCCATGGTCACCGACACCGCTCCCACTTTTTTGCAACTAGGGTGACACCTGTGTGGAACAAATTCAAGTCAAACAGTCGTCAACCCTTCCACAGTGCTCCAATTCAAAATAAACCTAAGTCAATGCGCAACTGAAAAATCACTGCTCGTCACCCACTAAACTCTAAACGTTTAATTCAATTTCAATACGCGAAATGTGAGATTACAGCATACAGATGAGATAAAACTATTTTTCATGACGAATGAGACATAAGGCAAGTACCTTGAAAATTAAGCTGTGAAAAATTCAGTTAATGAAATTCGTTTCTTTTAAAATAAAAAAATCACTCAAGGCCCCTATCTGTATTCCATATAGATCTATGCGGAAATGAAAAACAATCAATAAAAGCCAAGGAGGAAAAAAACCTTATGGCCACAACCATTGCCATATCATATGGCATAATTAATATGGCCAATAGACTGTAATTGTAAAGTGAACTAGCCTCTGCCGTTGTTCATATCATTTCACTTACATAGTAAAATATCAATAGTAAGTAAAGAGCGATTTCATACTCAGAACGGGTACTTAACAATAACAGTCTGATCGAGACAGCCTGAGAATGATAAGTTATCTCATGTCATGACATGAGAAAAACAATGACAATGTACGGGCCTAATTTACAAGCAGTAAAAGTTAGTAAAGTCAGCAGGAAAAACACACACGTCACAGGTAGATGTCGATCATCCTTACTGTTACTTCTTGTGGGAGGGAGGTGAATACGAATATTATATAATACCTCCCTGCTTTTACACAGTAGGTAGGCCTACACACAAAAAAGAGACGCCCCGGATTAAAGCAGACGACACTTGGGGTCAGGTCGAAATGCAGTGATAACTCAAGTATAGAAACGACCAGTTCATGTTTATCGAAATTGAATTGTTATAAAAACATTCATGGGAAGGTAATGGGCTATCGTATATCAACTGCAGACTGTAGAAACATACGGGTTTACCTCAAGATCAATGTTATCTTTTCCAGCTGCTCGTTTGCAGACGACGAGGTAGCCATCTTTGCTGGTGCATCATGGGAGCCCAAACATATTTTTTTTCTACCGTTGATTTTGCTTCATTTAAAGTATTCATACTAGGAACAAAAGTTACAGAATTATGGAAATGATAAAATATTTAGATATTATAGCAAATTTAGCCATAAATGATGTTCCATATTTGGTAGAATATTATGGGATGCAAGTTCAGCACTTCCAACCCGGAAATAGGTCACTTCAGAGCAAAACAAGACAGGCGCAGATCGGAGACCGGGAAGTACCTAGTGAAATCGCCTCTCCAAATCAATAGCCACACGTTACTGGATTTAAATCTCCCCTTCAAAACTTCTTCAGAGTTTGAAAATGTAAGTTCACTACTTTTAAGTACTTTATATGCTCTTGAAACTACTTTCCCGGGATGGCTCACTGGTTCGTGCCGTAACGGGACACGGCAGGGAACGTGTTCGGGCCGCGGCTGCCTGCACGAGTTCCCACGGCCACGCTCGCCCTCGGTGGATGTCAGAGATGAACATTCTTCCGCGCTGTCATATGTCACTACGCTCTTTCACCGGTGTTTATACTTTTTTTAGTAAAGTTTCTTCTTTTATATATCTGAACTTCTCATAGATCTAACTCCACTCCTTGATCTTGTGCCCACACATCTTTCACATGCTTTTTTTTTTTTAGTAGCCTAGTAGGCGTACCGTAGTAGGCCGAGTTGTAGCAGGTCTACGACTACGATCTACTACGGTGCAATGTATATTAAGTTGAGTACACATGACAAGTGCCTCTCCACAATAGAGGGTTCAAAACGGGTATTATTAGGGCTGCGAAGGCATCCCGCTGACTCGCTATTTGGTCTAGTCATAGCACTGACGGTGGGACTTGTTCCTCGCATTATTATTTGTTGCGGTGCGCTAGAGGCTAGACCCTCTAATGGGGGTTTGGCCCGGGTGGGGTCACCCATTGAGATGACCTTTCAAAAGTTTCAAAACAAAAGCAGTAGCGACAAATTACGGTAATCAATAAATGCCGTACACCGTAGGTTTATAGTTATTTCAAAAGTGAAAGATTTAAATGTCTACACATGTCTGAATTTAGCCAGTATATCCCTGGCCTTGGGTCTTATGACTGCGTTTATGTTCATTTAAAAATACAGTACACATTTATTTATGATATGACACTGCCCATATTGTTATTATGCATAATGCCAATACACATCGGGAACACATTCGCACAGTATAAATTTCTTGACCCAAACCATTGGGGCTCGACCCAGAAACCAACGAGCACGTGGTTCCCGGACAGACTGGCGAGGATCACTTCCTGATGTCTGGATTTGAAGTTTTGCTGATAGATTCTGGCCTTTTTTTCTCTCCCCATGCAGTTGCACGGTTTGCCGGGCTTGTTGGTCATAACCCGGTGTTCCGAATTCTACTATGTTCATAACATTCCTCGGTGCTGTTGTGTATCATGTGCCTGAATGGCTCTGGTTTACCACTAGCCTGCTCTCGTTTTAAAATAGAAGGTCATCCAAAAACATTAGAGCTTGGCACACCATTGTAAAATTGTTCCCTTTACCCCGCAAAAAAGTTCTCTTAAATTAAGCATAGAATAACAATTTTTGTGCCTGAAAGTGTTTCATTTTTGTTACTGCATTTTCCTCTGTTCCTTCTCTCGTTTTGTAGAACTTACAAAAACACATAATTTAATTTTAATTAAACGTCTAACGGTCTTAATCTGTTCTAAAAGCATGCTTCTATTCAGATTCGTACACCACAATTCTTTGTTTTGTAACATGATAATAATTAATATGTGTTGCCTGTGAATTTTAACACTCTGAGATCTAACTTCCAGGGAAGACTTGACCAAGTCTGAGAAGAGCCCAAGTAGCCCTACAACACCTAAAAGCTACCCAAGTAGCCCTACAACACCTAAAAGCTACCCAAGTAGCCCTACAACACCTAAACGCTACCCAAGTAGCCCTACACCACCTAAACGTTACCCACGTAGCCCTACAACACCTAAACGTGTAACAAGTCCTAGTATCCCTGTTACAACCAGTGTTAGCCCTGTTACCACACCCAACCCTGGTTACAGTGGTAATGAGGAACTCATGGAAGATGACCAGGTAAAACAATGTCTAAGGAACAGTCGCTCTGAATGCTATTCTGCGGTATTACACCACATACTAACGCCAACTAAAACACCAATAAACATAACTACAACTCTGCCATCAGGTGCTTTTTTCCAATGGCAAGCCTTGACGTTAATCATTCATTGTTCACATGCATTGCAGCGCAGTTCCTTGTCAATGGCTCGGGATGTTGGCCTATAGCTGATCATTGAGCATCAACTGGCCTTGCATGTGGCGATTTTTATTGTGAGCAATTATAAGCTTTTTGTTTCCAGACTAGCTTTATATTGGCATAAAAGGTTTCTACTTGATATCGTTGAGTAGTCCTTCTGTTCCTATGCATGGCCCCTTATGATATAGTTCCATCATCCATCATGTATATACATAATTAATAATTCGTACAAATAATTCGGTTCTTCAGTCTTTCAAAAAAATAAAAGGTTTCTACTTAATATCGTTGAGTAGTCCTCCTGTTCCTATGCATGACCCCCTCATGATATGGTTCTATAATCCATCATGTATATACATAATTAATAATTCGAACAAATAATTCCGTTGTTAAGTCTTTCAAAAATCAATCCGCTTGATAGGCCAAACCTCTCATATTTCAATGGGGGTATATCTACTCAGAACTCGAGCTTTATTATGGCTCACATTGTTAGAAGACTGGCAAAAAGATTATCGGTATTACTCTTTTCATTACCATTATTCCCCAAATTGTTATTTTAACCTATTGACCTGAGCTAAATAGAGTGCGTGGAAGTCCTTGCCAAAAGGGGCGTTTCCATAGAATTTGCCTTAAAAATCTAGATATAAGAACTATTCCAACCAAGCAACCACTTCTATATAACAAAAGAGGTCTATTTACAATTTTAGGTCAGCTGGAGATATTATATGTCAGAGCAAGGAAGATTTAAAAGAGTATAATAAGTGGTACAGGACCAAGTCTTCCGGATCACATAGTATGATATGTCATAATATAACATACATATGTCCGGATTTTCCCAATGTATATTTATGATCACACAGTACAATCCAGTGCATATTTATGTTTTAAGACCAAAATTACCAAAGGTATAAATAGGTCTGTAGTAAGCATGTTGCATGCCAAGTAAAATTAGCTATTCATGACAAAAATCTGTAAGACTTACATGTTATCTTTTTTGGCATGACTAATCATAGCATGATTTGCATCGCTCCCCGGGCGATCCACGCAACTTTTCCGTATCACTGACACATGCTATTATGCAATGCCCCCTTTCCATGATTGCAAATTTCGAGTTTGGAATCCTCAAGGGATAAGAGTTGCATAATTTTAAGAGGCCTAATAGGAACATTTTCATACGCATTGACTTCTCGTTTCTTTTTCCCAGATGTTAGTTAAATTTCATTCCTAAATAGTGCCAGTAAGTAAGTAAATAGTCAGTAAGGAACTCTCCACAATTTATTTTTAGAATCGTCTATACTTAATATTAACTATTTTGTTACTAAATCCTACGTGAAACTACCATACGTATATGATATAATAATATTTTGTCACATTGATTTGTCCTTGCATTATGTAAACTACTCTATTCAAATCTGAGACCACGCATGGATCAACTGTGGAACAAGTTAATTCATTAGTGACACGAATTGATGTGATTAAGGGATGATTGCCCCTCTAACACTAGTTTACCCATGAAATATTAACTCCAATTTTACATGCTGACACGTAACATGTTCCATAGCCTTTTTGACCCGATGGGGGCATTCTTGTTTGCCTTGCGAGTTAGAAGGGGCGAAGGCGAGGTCGGGACCTTTGTTCGCGAGGTGCACAGGCTGAAAGCGAGCACCGAAAATGTGTGTGTATGGATTGAGGATCGAGAGAGACGGGGCGATATGATTAGGGGGTTGGGGTGGAGAATGATTCCCCCGGGGGCGTCGGGTGGGGGGGGGGGGGACTCATAGCGTGGCTACGCTGTAAGCGGCTGGGCAGTCCCTCCATGTTGCGATCGCATCACGAAATGCTGCGACACATCGGCGCCACTGCTGATTATACCTACTCATCCCTCTCCCTACTCTCCCCTGTGTCCTCCTTCCCTCCCCCTATCCCCCTCCCTCCCCCCCCCCTCCCTCCCTCCCCCCTCCCTCCACAGATAACACTGATAGCATGCCCCTTATTTGTACTTCGCGATCTTAATATCCCTTTCCAGTAACCCAATCCCAATACCTCTAATAATCGATTTTAATGGATTCAAGTCTTAATTTACGGTGACCGTAGCAATTGCGTGCCCTCATAATTATATTAATCCGCAAATGAGATTTTCGCTTGCGTGAACTTCCATTGACCCCACCGGCTTGAATAATCCTAGGTTCGATGAAAATATCATTAAAATACATAACCTCGCCACTCCATGCAAACTGATCGGGTTCGTTTATTATGGAAATGTGCGCCTACTTCCTCCTCTTGTTTAGAGAGCGAGTGGATAGATTTCTCTCGTGATGGCATTATTTTTTAATGTCTGTTGGCGCCAGGTTCTGTCTATTGATCATTATCAATTGAACGGGACCCGGTGCACTGAGACTCTTATAATAAATGGATCTAGCCTGTCTAATATTTCCAACCTAACACCCACCTGGAGCAGACGACATTTCGTCCTTGCGAGGCCGAAGCCTAAAGCCCAGTGGTTGTCTGCTTCTGGAGTAAATGCCAAGGGTGCACAGAATGAGATTGCACCTAAACACCACGTGTATTGGATGGAATTGAGTATAACACATTGAAGGAGCTGACACAACTATACACTAGTACATGCCCCTAGGCTCTGTTAACAAATGCTATCACCGACACGGGGCGTATATATAAACACATGTTCACGTCAGAGTAGACATGTTTGAAATGTTCAGATTTTATTTCATACAGCAAAAGCTGTCAACGCATCTGAAATGTTGTTCTGGCTGTCTTGTCTCTGCCTCTGCCTTTGCCTCTCTCCCTATGTTTCTGTCCCTCCCCCACACACTCAAAACTCCCTCCCGATCACAACTCTCCCTCAAGACTACATTAATTAAACACAGAAATGCATATTAACATCCCTACGATTTTTACTCGCAACCCATAAGGGTGCGTGACTAAATAGAGTCTCTATTTACTCCCGCAACCCTATGTGTTGCTCATAAAAATCTAAATTTTAATTCAACTTCCATGGTAAGTCTCTAAAAATTCCAAAATATCACTTGAACTATAAAGGAAAAGAACAAATCGTTATCTGTGAATAGTGAGAGTATAACTCATTGTGTTATCTTAAATTATACAGACTAAAATATGTCAACAACAAAAATCCTAAGATAACGACAGTTCCATAGTTTCTGAAGGAACTGGTTATTGATCGATCTAGGATGGGACTATTCATTCACTGCGGCGGATGCCACTTTTACATCATAATTGCCCCTCTCAGGAGAAAACGTCTCATTTATGTTTATGACAGTGAAAGCATCTTCTTGCCTCCTAGATGCCTTAAGACGCGGGTGTACCTTATTATAGCTGCGTTTATCCGATGGCTCAAATGACAGGTGTGTGTGATGTCATCCCCAGTGCAGGTGACACTAATATCCACCTAGGTAATTACACCTCCTCCGTGTGCCTTGATCCCACGTAATCATTATCATGAATTAACATGGCTCAACATGTTATTGTTCTCTAATACTTTACCGCCCCCCCCCCCTCCCCGCCCCCAACCCCCAACCCAATCAGCCCCTCGATCCTCACTTATTAAAAAAAATGTCATCCTATTTTAAAGCACGTGCTGATTGACTAAACATCCCCTAGTCTAAACACTGGCAATGTTATACTTTCATCTCGTCGGGTTTTCACTCGGGTGTTTACTGATTATGCTTCGCGTGAAAGATTCTCATTCTTTCATCAGCTGTGGATGTGCTTGCATACTGTCCCCAGGTACTTAGCAGTAGTTTTAGTCTCGGATGAGTTTGTTTACTTTCCCCGACTCGAGTGGCAGGAAAAGATTCAGTTTCACATCTTTGTTTGAGGATTATGGTTCTCTCGTGCGATTTATAATTTGCATTTGACCAGCTTTGTAGCATGTCGATTTCACCGATGAGTCAGTCACTACCCCTCCACATGCTGATGTGGACGAGCTGTATTTTTTTAAAGGAGCTATTTCCATTTATAAATGTTTATATAACCCTCTGAACCTCTGACTACTGCACCTGCAATGGACTATTTTTTACCAGAGATATTTGAACAACACGGATAGTAGGTGCTTGGGAATTAAATGTTTTTCGAAGTGGGAAATCTGGACTCGGGAGCCCATTTACTTTATATATGCAGAACGTTTTCCACTCTCCCTCCCCCATGCCACCCATTGATGTTGAAACACTTAAATTGCAATTTATTTAGGTGAACAGCTTTGGGGAAAGGTTTCAGGTTTCGCAGCGGGGTCTTGTTTTTTTTTCTGCCGTTATGAATTAGAAGCACAAACAGCCTGGATCCATGCCACGTGATAATGTCAACCTATCCAGAACACTCAATCCCTTACAAACTCCTCCCCTCCCTTCCACCCCTCCCCCCCCCCCCCCCACACACACACCCACGGTCCCATACTCGCTGAACTTATATTAAAACCCGCGCCCGCGCGTAACAATGCCATTCAGTGGGGAGACACGTGTTTGTGTGCGTCCAGAACTTGCTTCCCAATCATGGACCATTACTTTGGTGGTTACCAAGTCGGACACTCTTGATCTATTATGAAGGATTGATCACGCCTAGGATCGTGTGGGGTGGGGTGGATTCCTCTCCTGGCTTGTGAATGAAGCTTCTAAATGTGCGACCGAGGAGACCTTGATGCAAATAGCATCTGGAGAGGTAAATGATTGCTCGCTCAACGCAGACGAAAATTCTGGTGCACTGGAAATCAGCTGCGGCTGCTGGGGAGTGGGGTCAAGTTTGGAATAATCCCAGTCATTTATCAGCCGAGTCGCTGACGCGGCGCCTGATGACGATCGGATTCTGGTCACTTTTCCAGTCAAGAGCCTTTCCGGGTCATCGTCGTCCCACTGACTCCGACTGCATCGGATGGACGTTTGGGCCATTGTTCTACAGCTCCAAGAGAGATTGAAAGCCATCTAAGGACACGCCCTTCCCTCGCTCCTGCACACATTATAACCTCTTCCTCTTCCTGGCCCCCTTTTCCCCGCGCACACGAACCTCTTTCCTCTCTCCTCGTCAGTCGCCAATCAACTCCCTGGGTTGCGAACCTAATTAGCATCTCAGCTCCAGTGGAAGGGATCCAAAACAAAGGCACAGATCCCCAGGCTTTTAAGGGTCAGAAAAGGGGTTAGACAGAACTACGGAGAGAAGGCGGGTAGGGCGGGTAGAAAAGAGGTACCTGCAGAGGAAGAAAGGGTTCTATTCCCTTTCTACCCACATGTCCCCTTTCTATGTGCTTTGGGGGAGAACTTATACCCTGGATGTAGCTCTTGGAAGCCTCCAGGTGCTTACACAAAACAAAGGACCACCTAGGAGCCTACCTCCGTGCGGTAATTGAGGACCGGTTTGCTTTGTGTGGTTTGGCACAGTGTAAAAGAAAGGAACGGAGACTGTTTTATTCAGGTGGGAGTTGTTGGGTGGTGAAGGTGTTCTATCTATCCGTCCGCCCGTCCATTCTGAATGGACAACACCCTCCCCTCCCATTTTCCTTAGCCCCTCTCTCCCACGCTGAGAGTAACCCCAACGTGATGACTACCAGCTGCTTACTGCCCCGCCTACTCACATAGTGGATTACTGCCGGGGAGGCTGGTTGTTTTGGGGTAGTACTTGCTGGAGTAGGAGGAGGGACTTGCTGGTAAAGTTGCTGGCTCCTCAGGCGGCTCTTCTTGCACTGCTTGCAGTGGGAGGCGGAGGTGGAGTTGTAGGTGTAGCTCAGAGGAGAAGGTGGCGGACTCTTATAACTTTTTATCTCAACCGGATTAATCAAATCGTTCATAAGACCGGGGCACTCTTGGTCCTCCCGTGGAGAAGTGGGGTTGTAGCTGACGGGAGCTGTTTTGGATTACCTTATCATCACCGTGGCTATTATTGCAGGACCAGAGGAATACTTAGAGGGACATATAATCGGTTTCTACCATTAAGGGAGAGACATCTTATTTAAGGATGAACATCGAGCTAGAAGTCCAGGTAAATAAATCAAGCTTACAATATTACACTTCTGGGTTAATTTTGATTAGATCATTGCCAATTTGTCAGCCATCATTGGTGTATTTCCTTGTATTAACTTGAGTCACAATATTTTATTTTTGGTATCCAGAAAACACCCAGTGTAATACATAATAGAAACCTTAAGGGTTTACAGGAAATACGGGTTGGGGATACATGTTGGATGTGTGTCAAGCTTTTCATGCTAACACATGCGAGTGAAAGGTGTACATGCCCTGGGCAACTATGATGAACACACGAGGGTTAAGTGTGTAATGGCTGTTGTGCTTTATTGAGTCAGGTAACAGCAGGCAAGGCCATGTAGGCACATTGGCAAGGTTGTGCAGGTAGGTGGTCGCATGGTAGTAAAGGCGAGATGAATCATATTTCCCCCTGTTCAAATCAGGCCATTGTTGGATCCTATTGTATAAGCTTGGAAAATGTTTATGTTTGTGGGGGGACTGCTGTATATACATATAGTAGTGGGAAGTTTGGGTGTGTGTATGTCTTTCTTATGCACTGTTACTTTCGCCAAGAGCCAACACGTGGGTTTCACATTCTTTTGCTGTTTATCTCCCTCAGTTTATCTCCCTTTACCTCGAGTTATTTGTTTTCGTCACTCTGAGTGTTTGACATTTGCTGGTTATTCATCTGTCCCATGGCGGGATTGAGCACAAGTCGACCAACCTGCAGCTGTTTGCCATGATTCACTGGAGTATTTTGAACCTATACTAAAAGGACAAGTTACCGAGATCAAGTTAGGTTGGGTGTAACTGTTTTTTTACTCTTTGAAGTCGGAGGCCAATTCCTGACAGTAAGAGCAGTTCACTACACATCAACATGTCATTATTCACGCGGGGGACTGTAATAGTTATGCCTTCCAGAAATGCCAAGTCATAAAAAGCCAGCCCGAACGCCTTGAATGGTATTCCAAACTTGTGTACATACATGTACATGAGAAGACATATGTGTACTGACGTAAAGTAATATACTAAATTTCAGACTTGGGTTCCTCATATTATAGAAGATCATTAGAGTAATCTCTTACTCTAAGAGAAGATCCTATGGGCAATGCCCAGGTGTTTCGGTAAACATACATACATCCTTATATTAAAACGATGTCTTGCTCCATGTGTAAGTGTGCGATGTGGTGTGCAAAATGTGTTAGTGATTTGTCTTGTGGCATGTCCGCCAGTTATGTAGAGGCTAGCTTAATCTAACCAGTGATTCACATTGATAACCTGCCTTGCAGATGTTCCTGGTTTCACACCATGTACTCGTGTATATTTCCTGGCCCCACAAATATCATCACACGGGTGGTAGTTGTGATTACTTCTTTTTACCTTCAATTTAGATAAGCGAACACATCAATACGTTTACCTATCTGTGTGCTGTGTTTACCTGGGTTTGATATCGAGTTCTAGAGGTACCCTCGCTCACAGATATAGTGTCAAGCAAAACATAACTTGGTTCTCTTTGGTTTTGCGTGTGGACTGGTATCACTTTTTTTCGTGTTTGGTACATTTTCACTTGCCAAGAATGAAAATGGCATCTCTCTCTCTCCCTTTTTCTCTCGCTTACTCTATATTTCTCCTTTCCCCTCTACATTTCTCCCTTTCTCCTCTATAATATTATATCTCTCTACATTAATCAGTTTCCCTCTGCTGTAGTAGATATAAGAGGAGGTGGTGGTACGGCAATGTTTGTGTTTAGGGAGGATAGAAATGGAGCCATTCATTACCGTGAAGTAGCCAAGCACTATGACTCATTGTACGAGGCTATTGTGTTCATGCTACATAACAGTTCTTGTGGAGCATGTCCAGCTCTAACAAGGCGTACTCCTCCAATCATTATTATTGAGGATCTCTCTCCGCTACATGATCACTCTGTGTATGCCAGTCTTTGATCTTCTCCGCCACGTTTCCACGTATTCTAAACATATGAACATTACATTGTGCACTTGTATAGATCTATCGTATTAAATCAAGTGCGACGATTATGTGTGTATATTATCCATTTGACTCGCCCCAACAAATCTCATTGTTAGCTATTTATATTGACATCATTGAAGTTCAATATTGTTTCGTTGCATTAAGGTTAGCAGAAGTACCGTAGTAGTATAGTTGGTCATGCATACATAGGGATTATCGGGCAAGTTGATTTTATCCCTCCCCAAACCACTAAGTGTTCGATTTGTAGTTGGTAACAAATTGATACGAACGACCGCTTGGTTCCCTTATCTTATCAGGCAAGCGCTTGGCTGTATGTACCTACTGTCCGGCCCTACAATAATCGTGTCGACGTCTACTCGTGCGTTTACCATTCATGAGTGAAAAGGGGAGCAGAGTCCGATGTGTATTCATTAGATAATCGCCCTGTTTTGGCAGGCAGTGAGTAGCTAATGAAAAACTCTCATTATAAATGGTCCCCACCTATGAATTCTAAGCCTTCAATTGTTTCAGGGATTGGAAAATAAAATAAAATCACTTTGTATTCATATAAAGTACTTTTCGGGGAACTGGTTCCCCGCCTCCCATCGACGTCCCATCATGTTTACTAATTACAGTTTCCATAGCTTTTAATCCCATGATTCTGCCTTTTAGTCCATGTTAACTAGTGGGTACTATTTGCATTATTTATTTTAAGCATGGCAGTATAATTATGGGCGAACATAAAGCCTTTGGCTAATGATCATCATGGCCATTTTTTTAATAGATCTCTCACATCCTTACCTGTATTTAAGTACGAAAATAAAATGGGAGTTTTACTCTCATTGATATTTATAAACAAAGATAACTGGGTGTGTTCAGCACATCATAAATAAATTCTGAGGTGTTCGACCGCAGACAATTTTAGATTTATTACCAATGTGTTCTGCTTGACTGGAAGTTCATTCAACCAGAAACACTGGGTCCCGGTTCCCTCTGACGTTCAGAACGAAAGGCTAATCACAAGCGCCGGTTCTCTTGTCTATCAAGAGGTTTTTTTCGTGGAGAGAGGTCGGTTGCATAGCCTATCGCTAATGGATCTGATGGTTTAATAACAGGCTCAAACTTGCATGTTTTAGTTTAATGATCATTGTTCTCGACAGCTATGGACATGTTTTAGCAGAACTTGCCCTTTTAGTTTTAATCGAAGTCTCAACCCTTTGCTTTCCATTCATTAACATCTATTATAAAAGGGACACCAAGTCATGTTGCTCACTGGAAGGGTGGAAAACTTGTCTTGAATCCATACATGAAATCCTCTTATGTTTGATGTAAATCCGATCGCTTCAGTTTCAATAGAGTTGCAGAAATCAATTTAAAGTTAGGGCTATTAAATATATTGGATGTGGATGTCTAGTGTATATAGTTTCCATTATAATATGAGTTGAGTATGTCCGAGCCATTCTTTTGAACTGAGTTGACATCCATTGACGTATGGTGAGTGTTGGGATTGTGCCATGCGTTGTGTTATATGACATGTGAAAGTGGGTTTTCTGACAAGGGACAAGGGGTGGGGGTGGGTGCATGGACATTTATACCCACTAGATCTTCTGTCACGTTGATCTCGATCTAGTCCGATTGCGTCTCGCGCGGGGGAGTTGGAGTTGGTCATAGAAGGGCCGAGTTCCCAGATAAACACAAATCCACGATCAGCATTTCTCTGCCATTTAGAGTGAATAAAACTGCCTCTGGGACGAATTAGGCGCATGTGCAATCATTGCAGATTCTGTCCATCGGAGGATTACACGCCAAAACTGATCGTCTGCCTATCTCTCACCAGGACAAATGACTAGTTAGCCTCAGCCGTGGAACACTCCCTTTTGTGGAGAAACGGGACCATTATGCTGTACCCACGGGTACCCCATGATCCAGCCGACCCTCTTTTGTTATCTCTTCCATCCCATCCATAACACCCCTTCATATTCCAACAACCCTTTGGCCCCAGCAAAAAAAAATCACTCTTACAAAGACTTGTCATTACAACTACAGGATTGGCACTCCAAGGTTCTGCCAGCTGATGCCACCTGGGATTCCATTAAACGCCTTAACAAAGCTTGGTGACAGAGAAATTGATTGCAATAATTCACTGGCGATCGGTGCTTTAAAGTGTCGCGTCATTCATGCTTTTCCATACAGTCTTAGCTCCATCCGCACAGGCATATCGGTATGGCGAAGTGTTCCTTGACTCTAATCCCTAACATAAATATATATCAATTAATACCCATCTGCAAGTGGTGTCAGTATCAGTCAGCAGGTGGTCCACTCATCTTTAAACTTTTTTTTAAATTGTAAAATATACTAACTAAATCATTTTGGAAGTATTCTCCTGGCCATAAGAACTATTCTCATCTTTATTTCATCAATGTGTGACGACTATGAGGAAAGATATTAAAGCTTTGTATTTATGGTGTGACTGTGAGTGGAGAGAGGCTAGGTATTAAGAGAGGGAGAGAAGAGAGAGAGGGATGCCTCAATGGTGAAACATATGGTGTTGGTTAGGTGTGACAGTGCACTCGGTCGTGGTGCTGTAATGGCCTGTTATACATAATATACATTCGCCGAATGGTATTACATAATCGGCCCGTCAGAGCCGCGAAATCACGGTTCTGGCTCTCACTGCATAGACATTGTAATTCTTGTGATTTACAAGGTTATTATTGTTGGAAACTGCCATAGTTCCACCAGCAGCGAACCTTTGTTTTACCCTTTCATTGTACTTGATTAAAGAGGCGAATGAAGGCACAAGCAGTTTAGGGTTCAGGGAGGATGGATGGTAAAGCGTAGTGACAGAGGTCGGCCTGAGGCAACCCTCCACCGTTTAACTGAAGGCACATCTTCATTTCCCTCAGCCAGATGGACTTGAATTATTTAATTAGACTCAGCGGATTTGGTGAGGGTAATCTCCACATTTCCCTCGCTGCACATTTCGGCACTGAATTACCCACCTATCTGACATCGATACAGAGTTGTATCAAGTTTGAGGTTATACCACGCACCAATACCAAATGGTTATTTAATAACAGTCCTACCCTCTGGTCAGTAACATAAACCCGAATGTCTCAAAGTGGGTAATTGCCTCCCTCGAGATTGCCGAATCGCATCACTATCCAATCTCTGGGTGGTAATTTAAACCCGATCTTTGTTCCGGTGACGGGCGCGGGCATTCGATGTCATTTTCATTTCTCAATCGCCATCGATTTCAATTATGTTGCGTTCCATCATACGGATCGTCTCTCATTTCACTTTCAATTCAGCGGTAAATCTACTCGCTTGTGCGAGTGTGGATAGTATTCAGCAAAAATTAACCCAATTTATCTTTCTTTCACCCTGGATGAGATGCGCTATTGTTAAATTAAAGTTTGTTTTTTTCGCTTCCCGGGACAATATTAGCTCCAGTCGCCGCTGACCTTTGGACTGCCACGAAAAGGCCTCGTAGTTGTGATCTGACATGACTTCCGAGGTAATGCAATTCAGGCCGTATTTGGACAAAATCTCAACTAGGATCCTGTCAATTACTGTCACCATCCTCTACAAGCCACGCCCATTTCCCCCACTAATCAGGCTTTGGCATTTTCAAAAGCAAGCAGCTTATCAACTCAATTGACTTTGTAAAAATCACCTAATTAATCCTATAATGATATCTTGTGTATCTATTGCACAATTGGCAATAATAAGAGGGCGAAGCACCATCTAGGCATGACCATTGTGGTTTGATCTAGGCATGGGATGCCAGACTGGGAAAAAACCTCTTTGTTTGTATCAAGGTGAACTTAACACCAGTGAAGCAGGTATTTTATGAGGTAAAAAATACCTGACGGGATTATCCCGGATATCTCGTTACTTGATTAGTTGATTTGGGTGTTTTGGTGATGATTCACTGGGTAGGACTTTTTCACCGATTGAGTCATTCAGTTACCGCTCCCCTCCCCCCCCCCCTATTAAATATTTGATAATAGGTAATATTGCGTGTTTTAGGATGTTACTAGGAACAGATCATTGCCATTATTTCTATCTTGATTTTTTTTTAGTCTGATAATTTGTTGTCATTGTCCTCCCGATAACTTCACTGACACCAATTGCTAACTTTCCTGAAACAGACTGACTTCATGTGATTTCCCCAATAGAATTTAATTGCTAGAGCAAATAATATGTGTGGGATGAGGGCATATGGCGATGGAGCATTCGTTTTATATGACCGGTCATGAGTCCTCTTCCTGGGATTGTTTGACTAGTCCTTCCCCATCAGCAGCAGAATCCTAGCATGATTTATGAGCCACATCGAGTGGACAGGCCTTCTGTTGCGAATCCCATTGTTATATGGCGAAGGACACTATCCAGTACCCAGCTACACAGATTACAAGCAAATTACACCTCTACAGCTAGCCATATGGTACTTACTCTGGTCTAATCGGGCAAATAGTCCCAATTAAACAGCCATTACCATCCAGACTATTCTATTCCCACCCAATAATGATCCATAATTCACATGCTCGTTAATGGAAAATATATTGATAGGTCAAAATCATTGACATTCTCTGGCCGTTTGGTATTACGGGCCTATTTGCCAGGATGTTAATCCATGGAAACCTCTGTCGTGGTGAGGATTATATACAATTATTTTGTGACGAACTTTATTACACGCGATTTTGTTGGTATAATTCTTATGTTTAACAAGATATCTTTCTGGTACTCTAAATTTGTTTACATTGAAGACAAGGACGTTTCCAGGGCATTCAAGAGTTAATTTTGCTCAATCCTTTCACTTGGAAATTGATACTTGCTCAGGGCACGGCGGAAGAGGAAGGATTGGAGGATTGAGTGCAGTCTCCCGACCCGCCTTACTAATTGGAAGTGAACTAATCAGGGGCTTTAGTGAAACCGATAAGGTAGATCCAGACCAGCTCATCTTGGATGAAGAATAGGGCCTGGAGACACATTCCAAGAAATCGTTCTGATTATCTTGGCTGGAGGGCATCGTAGCGGTGAACTGTTACCTTGGCTCCAATTTGTCAGTCATTTGGGGTCTTTCACCTGAGTGTAAATGGGCTTTTAGCTGGCCTTTGTCCTCAGGCATCTTCCATAATTGATACTTGTACTCAAATTCGACCGCGTCTTGGCTACTTGGTATCTCCAGTCTAGGTCCAAACCCGCAGATCAGATAAGAATAGTATGTCAGTGATTAGACGGCTACCTCACTAATCCGTTTCCTGGCCTAGAACTCGGCGTTCTAATGGGAATATAATGACATTTTGCGGTTTTATTCGAATTATAATGGCACTTTGCGGTTTGAGGCGAGAGGCTTTCCCTTCGTTTGAAGGGACTCTCTTAACTTTGGGCTTAGGCTGTACTTGGTATCTCATCGTGGGCAGTTTACTTCACGTCTTCGATACCATTTTATGGCATCTTTTGTAAATCGGCTGTTTATGATATTTCTTTTACATGCCAACACGTATGAGGGGATGGAACGCACTGTAAGTGTAAAAGCCACTTCCCCACTGGTCTAATGTGTTGACCAGGCTGTTCGGGATAAACAAATGCATAAAAACCTCTACATGTGCAAGTTGAAACGTGTCAAGTTCTGGCCCTTGAGTTTTTCACCCCTTTCTTCTTTAAGGAAAACATAATTCTGGGTCAGGCGCTGTACCAACTGGTCTCTCCTATGGCAAACATGCATGGGGCAAATAATATAATATAGTATTCCAGTGTTGCTTGTTCAAAATATATGAATTTAGTTTTGAAGCCTGCGGCTGAATGAGTATGTAAGTTTGTTTATAAATCCCACGACCCGCTGCCCAACACAGATTTTAAGGTGTTTTCTAACACGCACCTTATGTGTTGGCCTCGGACCATTTCTCTTCCCATTTGATGCTATTATTCCACCCTCTTTACCCGAAGGCTCTCACGCCCGTGGAAGATTTATTCCAATGGGATCAGTGACTTATTAGCTCCCCCTCGACTACTTAAGTGAGGCAAATTATTTTGACACTCTGCCTTGCGTCACATTGAATTAAAACCGGCCTTAATGTTCAAGCATTGATTCTAGGGTGTGAGTCATCTTCTTGGAAGCGATTAATAGAATGGGACCGTAAGGGAGGAATACATTAATCTTGTTTTTTTTACCATCGAGGAGACTCCTGTCACTTAATTGTAGGGTGAGGATACAATAGGTCCACGCCCACAACAAGTAATTCATGTAAATATTTGCCCCTTTTCCCATTCCTAATTTTTCTATGTAATTGCGCGCTATAGGAGGTGATGATCACACTTCTAATATAAGAATCGAACCTTCCAGTTCTACGCGGAGGTTCCTAATTTGACAGCTGATGTAAATCTAATAATAACGATGGATGCACACATCATTGTAATCCTACTCAAAGGAGTTTTTTTTAATTAGTATTGTGGAGAATCATGAAATATCATAAACGTATTTATTTTCGCGCGGATAAAATCCGGGCACTAATTTGACACCTTTTCGGAAGGAAGCCTCACACCTTGTTTATGCAATAATTATATTTCGTGCAGGATTTATTTTCACGCCCAAAGATCGGTGCGCTGAAACAGCGGAAATATATACTGCGCGAATATTAATACGTTTACAGCATGATCATGTTAACTCGTTGAAAACAAATGTTACCGTCAAAATTACCGGTAATCGGCTGTTCGCACATTCTGCTGCAGCTACAAATTCATGGTCTAATAACCAGTCCATCTGTTATGCTGCATAGCCTAGGGAACATTGGTCTGAACCCCATTCAAACAATCTTTTACATATAAACCTTAAGTATACCGGAGGCCGGGTGTATTTGGTATTCTAGACACCCAGAATTTGTGTTGAAATAGCCCGAGACATGGTCATTATGCGCCTACTCGTGCTGGGTGAATGCAGTCCCTAGATAAACGTCTAGCTTGGTACATGTGGTGCCTTTATTTATCCAACATTTCCCCGCTATGCATGGGGTGTTTATATGTACAACAACAAGCAAGCTAGAGAAAAACATCCCCCAGTCTCCCATGTATACTGCAGGACCATCAGTGCATTCGTATTATTTGCCCCATGTACAACTTTGTGAACCTCGAGTTATTATAGTCCGTCATTCGCCCTACACCATGACTTCTATAGTTCATATATGGTGCAATGATATTTAGGTGTCTGTAATGAATTGAGAGCAATATTCTATTCTGGACCCATAACCCCTGTCAAACTGTTTGTTTGTTTAGACTTCAATTAGCACCTTATTCTCAAGGTTTTATTTGGCATGTTGTTGGCCTTTGCCCTACTGTAAGTAGTATAAATTGGGTACTATTTTCAGGCACTCCCGGAGGCATTCGAGTTACCAGAGCTTAAAAGCTCGTTGCACGCAAAGACCCCCAACTGTGTACAGTAAAAATATGATGGCTGTATGGGTGGAAGTGGAAGTATTTATAAATCCATCTACCCGGACCCATGGCCACAGAGAGATTAACGATAAAGGGTTGAAGGATCCCACTTCTGATGCACTCTTGTATAAATATGAAGCTACCGAATACGAAAATGTTATGTAATGAGAGGTAACTTATCCCATGGGATCTTTTTTATCACTTGGGAATGTATATATAGAGTCGATTACAGCTTATCAAGTGATTACTGGTTATGATATCTCTTCTGACTGGCTTTCTCCCTCTATGTCAACTACTCTCTGATAAAATCATGTCACTGATGGTGTCTGTTGGTTAGCCGGCCGTGCTGAAATTATCCACTAATCTCTGAGCCTCTATCATGACAGCGCTGACTGTGTTATGGCCTGTCATTACAAATGTGTTGTTATAAATACTCCTCGCTGATTATAAAACACCCATCTCCCGTTCATCTCCCTATCTCTGTCATGGGTAGACAAGACCGTATGGTTGCCTGTTCAGGCTAAGACCCTGCCCACACACAGCCGATTTGCCTCCCGATTGCCCCCCGATTTGGGTCTCCCTATGAATCCTAGGATTTAATTTCCAATCCTGGTTTATGCTATTTCAGAAACATAAACCATGATTTGAAATGAAGTCATAGGATTCATCGGGAGACCAAAATCGGGGAGCAATCGGGAGGCAAATCGGCTGTGTGTGGGCAGGGTCTAAGTACAAGGTGCAAGTACAAGGTGTTGACATGCGTCTGTGTGTCCAGAAATATCTCTTGCATCTCTTTGATATCTTTCTCATAGATATTACTATATATATCTTGCTATTTTTGACATCGCTCCATCGATGGTATGATGATATCCTTTGGTACTCCCGCGACCCTATGTGTTGCTCATAAAAATCTAAATTTTAATTCAACTTTCCTACGGTAAGTCTCTAAAAGATATAAAATAATCTGATATAATTAATAATCTTATATATGATTATGTTTATTGTTCTCAAACAATGATATCTCTGATAATTGAAACTTGAGATGAGCTTATTTGAAGCAACTATTCTGTTATTCACTTTATTCTTTTTACCTGTAACTTCCCTCTACGGAACATATCCATGCAAAACATTCCTTTGGGATCAGATACAATTTAGGTATGTTGTTTTTGGTGATGCTGTAAAGTTTAAAAGGACTTTTTCCAAATTTATTTAACTCTGGAGTACATCCATGCATAACTATACACTCTTATAATCAAATTCTCTTGTATTTGTGGCTAGTGATCCTCTCACATGTGTTGACTATGTGGTTTTACATTACGGTTAGGGTACATTAGACTTGGGTTTTCGCAGTGAAGCCTAAAGAGTTGCATTTGCCACTCTGGCTGAGAAAATATAAACAAAGTCGTGTACCCAGTGGCCATACATCATCCTAGTATCGCCGCTGTGTTGATTACACAAGTGGCAGTTACACACAAGCGTTACTCATTGTCTGTACCCTCTGTAAATCATGCTGTAATGAACTAGACATCGCATCACCCGAATATATTTACATTGCCCTTCTTACTATAATAGGATTCTCTACTTTTGATTTTCTCTTCTTTTTCATTTAGTTGCTTTTGTTCCATCTTGAACGCCACCTACTCCCCTCTTGAATATATCAATTGTTGTTCTCCGAAAAGTTCATTTCGTCTTTTTCAGTTATGATTGTTTTCCTTTTTTCTGTAGTTTAGAACAAGATGTCCGTCGGTTGATGGGATTTTGCTGGTTCATTGAAAATGTATGGATTACGGTACTACATTATGAACAGTTGTTGTTACGAACAGTTGTTGTTGGAAAGTTTTTTTGGCTGAATACATTAAAATTTTAATTTACATGAAATATAATGAAATAAGCGAGTTCCGTTTTTGTATATTTCCACGCTTGTTTGAATATGAATTGGCGATTACCGATACACTCATACTGATCCATTATTTTGTATTCATTACTGTTTTGGGACAAGTTATATGGCACGTTCATGAGATGAACAAACTATACTAACTTTCATATTGCCACCGTCTTTCGGTATCGCAACTTCTGGTGCTCAGGATGTTTTATGGGGCGTTTGTTGGAATATTTCTTTGTGTTATGGTTTCATTATTTAAATGATTTTTTTTTTCAATTATTTCAAGATTATATTTTCACTGGGGTTACAATGTCTCCTAGTGCTGTTTTTTCCCAATATAATTTGAATATAATTTTGCCAAGATGCAAAGCTATGCTGAATATAATTTGCCAATTTAAAAATTTAGGATTTTGTAAAAAAGGCAAAATACACAAGTATGATTAACGTCATATGAAATGTTTGGATATGTTTGCATACATGCATGCCCAAAACATTAATCATGAACGACATTTACCAAAACTGGTTAAAGTGAAATCAAATTGACCGTATAACATGACTAAATAAGCTTTTCACACCTCGATAATTATAAATCCCAATGCCAGACAAACAACTGTGTATTAACCTATTCAGTGTTAAAAAAGAGTCAACTCTATATATGGCGCTCAAGGGAGCCAAGGCGGATTTCCTTGGTGGAGTGGGACTACCCAGGCCAAAGTTCGCAGCACATGTGAATTCCTTCCTGCTAACTCATTTCTCTTCTGCAGCAGGAATCTGTGAAAATCATTCACACCACGGCTCCAAAGAAAGTGGGAATAAGATTTAAGACTCTTCTGGGATGATTACCATTAGTCTGACTCGGGGGGGGGGGGGGGCTGGAGGGTCTGGGGGAGGGGGTACTCGTCCAATGTAGTTGGCTCTGGATCCTGATCTTCTGAGTTTGTGGCAGACTTGTTGACTCTTCCGCCAGCTCTGGCCGGCTTTGGACCGCAGGGAGCAATCGCATCTTGCTGTGCTGCTAAGTACACTACTGACATTCATCCCCTCGGAGGTCCTGGACGTCAGCCAGGCCTACAACACCAACAGCTTACTAGATTCTCTTATAGCGGCTCCCAACTCCAACCCTAACGCATTGCTCCGTCACCTGTTGTCAGTAGTGGCCATTATTCAGAGGGCTGTGGGGCAGAGCAAACATTATGAAAGCTATGAGTATCCCCAGGGCCTCCACAGGCAATCGTCAACAACTTGCCACCTTTTAACATTGATGATAAACATAAGCAGCCACCCTCATAGCCTGCCTCTCTACCGCCTTCTTTATCCTTTACCTTTTCTTTGGAGACCACATATCTTTCTCGTCATTATACAGTTTCTCCCTCCTTCAACCCATAGTGTTCCCCATTAAGCAGAGCTGGAACACCAGCCCCGTATTCTGTTACCACTTGATGCTAATGATAAAACACAGTTTGGGTGATTTATTCCGAGGATTTGGTGGTCGAAACATAAGCACCCTCTATGCTGCTGGACGTGTGGAGTAAACATAAGGGTTCGATAAAAAAAAAGTCTCAGCTAGCTTACGATGTTTTATGGGGCGTTTGCAGGTGGTATGAGTTGGTCGTTTGTATAGCAATGGCGTATATCTCATGCCTTTATCATGAGCAGGGAATACTAAGTGTACACCTTTAAGAGCTGTTAAAAGGACGAATTATTTAATTCTTTTCGGTTCATTTTTCTACTTTTTTTCATCCAAAGGTAACACTGTTAGAAACCTGTACCCCCAAAGCTCATACTATGTGCTGTTGTCTCTGGAAATATTACTTTTCTTATCTTAGTTGTTACCAAAAGTTCGTTTCCTAGCCCCATCCCTTTCAATTGACGGTATCTGCGTCAAGAGCAGATGAGATGGTGTATAAAGGGACTTCAACTCATCTGGTCTATCCACTTGGTCCTTTCACATTTAGGCTCAGATCTTTGAGAAGCCAACCTATCTTGTGTCACACAAAGCCTTAGATTTGAGCTCAAAGCCAGAGTTGAAGCGGGGAAATTATTGATTATTGACTGAGGCTATCTCTCCTGTCAAATATAGCTTTGCCATCCACTGTGTTAGAATGGGCCAGAAGAATGTGTAATCGTTCCTTATTGGCAGTCTACAGAGAGGACCAGCGAGGATCAGGCCCTTCATGTACAATATCCTTCAAGAGCTTTCATCTCACTTTGATCTTTACAATAATATGCCAGACCCGATTCATGCTCCAAGAGTTGCACCTTCTGATCGAACCTCTTAAACTTTTAGATACATTAGTGTTAAATATTTGTATTAGTTTTAATGGGCTTTTCAGGGTTCTCCAATCAAGGTTTTTTGGTTGTTTGGAATGTACAAGTTTAAGCAATCCTGTTGGTGTTAGAATTTAGAAATGACCTTTTCCAAAATTCGTATTAGCCTCGGCATCCTTTCAGCTGTTTCGTTCATCAACATTCCCTGCCAACCCAGTAACATCGCGTCAAGGCCTGGAAAAACATGCAATGCTTTACTGTGTTGTGTTCTGAAGTATTCCAATGAAAACCCACCTATAACTCCGGTCTAGACTCCTTCCAAACCATTCTCACTCTTGTATAGGCTTTACTCTGAAACATAAAGGAATTAATCGTATATAAATATATCCATCTCGTATACAAATAGGTCCCTGAGAGCCATAGTATTCTACCCCAAAGTTATATTCCCCCCATAGGTACTTATGGGGTGTTATATTAGGACATGAGTATGCCAGCTATATCTGGTGTGGTATTCCTGTGGCAGGTGCTGGGAGACTTCTCCTGGGTGACAGGTCCCTGGAGGTAAGAGAATTACCCCCATGGGAAGAGTATGGTCTGCAGGAGGAGGGTGAGAATGGGGTCATTTAGGGTAAGTGGGGTTTTGAGCTCCTTCAGTCCAACCAGAAACCGAATACCTGCTTTGTTTATGATTGAATGATCTGAATGTAAATATGAAATACTCAGCAAGAATTCAATATAGGCTACACATGTATTTATACAGTGTATTTGCTATTGTCTGGGAGTCGTTATGGGAATATTCTGATCTAATATGTGCCATGAATATATTCCATATGATTATACCGACTGTCTTTCCCGTGGCACCAGAATACTGTTATAAACAATGATTGCGTCCTACTTTGTTAAACACCAAGTGATATGATGTCCTACCCATTCATATGAGTACACCAGTATGCAAGGACCGGCGTATATGGGCGTTAGCCCTATCACTCTAGTATGTTTTAGGGAAAGATCCCATGCTAGGCTGACATTGATACTATAACCATTTTTTCCTTTTCCCTGACAAACTTGGAGACAGGTTTCTCCCTTCTTTTGGACCTGATCTCTAGGTTCTTGTCTCGTGTTTGTCTGTGTGAACTGAAATACAAAATTGTGACCGATAAAGAGATAATGACCCATATCATTATAAAGACCCCCCCCCCCTTCCCCCGGAAGATATAACCGTATACTATGTGCATTGCTGATAACACTGGCATTGTTATTGAAGATGATACCCTGGGGTATCACCCTAGAGTCTGGGGTATCATCTTCAACGACAACAATTCCAGGTAACAGAGGTTTGATTAACATAAGAAAGTTGATGAGGCAACACTAGAAACTCTAGATCTTTCCTCGTCAACTCTCCAGGGGTTAGGTTCCCTGCGAAAAAATCATAATTTTAATTCAACTTACTACTTATCAGGTAAGTCTCTCAAAATTCTTAGATCCCTCATTCAGCCGTTCATTCTCTGATGTTATTCAGCAGAGGTGACCGATCAAATGGATCTCGAATTTCATCATGAAGACTGACTGTTTATTCAGTTCCTTTTGATTGGTAATGTTTGGAATTTATGAGGGCCAAGTGCTGACAGGAATGGTCGGAGTCTGATAAGTCAACATTGCTAGAAATGTGGTGGTATGTCTGGCACGGACAGACCAGCATGTGATGTGTCGGGGGAGGAAGAGGAGGAGGAATCGTGGCGCGAAATCATCTCGCGACACGCCTACAGTATAATATACAGGGCACACAAATAATGACAAAACTCGTGTGGGTTTTTGTGTTATTTTTTTTGTATTGAGATGATTTTATTTATCCAAAAGATTATGTGAAGCACATTATTCTCAGTATATTAACAGTGTTATTAGTTTCCATGCCTTACCACAATATCAAAATATTCTCAATTTTCAGTACAATTTTTGATTTTCCAAAATTGGGGAAGATTGTGTAGCATCGCCAGTTGTGTATTCATTTGCAAGGTCAGCCGCAACTAAGGACATCAGTGAATACTAAAACAGACCCGTAAAACTAGATACGAGAAAGATGTGAGATATTCCTGGTTAATGGACAGTTTTGCTGAGTAAAAATCACTTCTATATAGTCTATATTCTCTGTCATTGAGAACCGTGAGTTATGATAGGGGGACGCTAGGGTTGGCAGAATGAAGTGATAAACTCCGTTTATGATGAAGGGGACAAACACACTCCCGCCTACCTTCCTCATCGTGAGATTCACAAACCAGGTGTTTGAGATGGATGATATTGTATGGCCTGATATACATTTTGACATGACTTGCGTTTCCATAGCAACTTTTCCCACCGTTCCCATGGCAACTATTTAAACTAGTTATGAAATCTTAATGTGCGCTTGTAAGTACGTCCCCATGCTCGTTCTGGGGCTGGACCTCCTCGTGGCCGTCCCTCAAGTTATTAATCATCCAACGCGGGTTGAGCCGTGGCCGAGTGCTGACCCTAGAGAGGCTGATTTATTTTATTTGTCTCGGTCGCCACCAAAAACAAGAATAACGGTAGACCCAAATAATCCTAGGTGCCGGCATTTATTCAAGGACTTTTCTTCTGAGAACAGTCCAGGCCCAAACCCTCAGATCAGTTAAGAGTGGTATGTCAGTGATTGGACGTCTATCGGTTTCCTAGCCTAGGACTAGGCGTTCTAATGGGAGTATAATGACATTTTGCGGTCTTAATGGAATTATAATGTTACCTTGCGGTTTGAGGCGAGAGGCTTTCCCTCCGTTTGAAGGGACGCTGTCAATCTTTGGGCCTAGACTGATACTGTGTTGCGACTAAATTATTGATAATGATAATTGAAATGGTGACTATCTGACCAGTTAAAGTGGTAGACTATATTTATATCTTCCAAGTAGCCTAGTCTACGACTTTCAAAAGGCCTGGGGAAAGACCCGCCTAACTTCTTCCAAAAATAATCCTTATTTAGAATTATGCGTGAGAAACGATCATTGCATGTTTTCACTTTTCCACTTTAAAAATATTTCTGCTGATCAGATGACGGATGATGATTAGGGATGATGAGGTATGTTGCAATATATAAATGCTGTGAAATTGTTGGGCAAAGGGGGAGGGGGAGGTGGTGATGGTGGGGGTGGACAATCTGTGTATAAACAGTTATAACTTGGTGGTACACAATGATGATGGAACACCTCATGATGTTTGGTAATAAATACACATCAACTGTTAACCTCTAATATAAACAATGGGTCACAGTTACCATGTTTCATTGAATTTTATGATTCATGACTTCACCTCTTTCATTTTCAAATTGATACATTTATTGTTACATTTCACTTCCATTGAAGGCTCATCCATCTTTTGGTTTCCATGGAATATCTATTTCATGTCTGTGCCCATATTCGACTGGTGACGGAAGTAAGTTATGTTGTACTTGCACTTTGAAAGAAACCGTTTTCTACCGCACGATGACGTTTCATGTGTTTTCGTGATATTGGTCGAGTCGCTAGTGACATACTTTCCGACCTCAACTTCCTACATTTGTTATTGTTTTTTTCCTTTGTCGTGTGATTATAACGTTAGTCCTTGAGAAGTAGCTCGAGCTACAATAGCGAGTCAGTAGTTAATTCATTGTACAAGTAGTCTTTTTGATTATTACATCTTTTATAGCACTTGGACTTTGGGGCAACATGTGATCCCTATTTTAGTTCTCGGCGTCGGTTGCAAGGAAGAAAGCCTTTAATTGTGGACAAACTATTTTTTTTTCAAATCGTGGGCAAACTATTACATTTAAAAGTATTAGGCTCAGAGATAGTGAATCCGTTGAAGAATGTTGCTGTTCTTCTGGTTTTAATTAGAGGTCAGGGCAACGCAAAGCTGAGTTTGTAGGTGTTTTAGACGGTGAGGCATAATGAAACAATGATAAGAATGAAGGTTTTTTAGCATTCCTCCACTTATGTGCATCTCCACAGACATCCTCATGAGTCAAAAAGGGGTTATGTAGCTGGGTCTGTTTTTACTTGATGGGACCTTTAATTGTTCAAAACATTGATCATACTTGACAAAATGTTGACCATCAGTTAAATCCATGGGTAAGCAACTGCCTGGTGAGATGAGTTTACCCATGAAGAACATGGTTGATATTGTTTGCTAAACAATACAGGCTATGTCTACCATTGGTAACAGGGCTTGCTGAATAAGGAAGTTGAAAGCGTTGAACCTTGGGATGGTAACAATTTTCCCTAATCCCTAGCCAAACAACCTTAATTCAATACAAGAAAAATCCATTGAGTATAACATCATCCGTAAATGGTGATGATGGATGAGGGTTCATTAATTGTCCCTGTGCGACCAAGTGAGAGAACACTATTAGAGTGAGTGCCTTGCTATATGAATGTACATGTAATTGAGTGAATAATCATTAGATCTATCAATCTAATTTACCGAGTGGGTAAGGCATGGCCCCGTGAGACTTTTACCTATGTTCTAGTCTCTAGCTTTGCGGTTGCAGTGTGAGCATTTGAATACAGCTGTCATATTTGTCCATACACTCTAGCTGCCATCAAGCTATATATTTATGTATGGCAGCCTACTGCTGTCTTTTTATTTCACGAATATCTTTTTATCTGATCTATTATTCTCCAAGAATATTGCATATTTGATTGTCATTCCAGGCCCAGAGTTACGGTATAATTTAGATTTAATTATATAGTAAATTATAGCAATGCATTCCCCACATGCATAAAATCACCATTCCATTATATGCAACAGATTGGAGATTTCTGGCCCTCCCCAAAACACTTTTAAGATCAAATCTTTGCTCCATCTGTGTTATGAAGTCCAACAATCTGTCGCTGTCCTCTTTTTACTGGCAAGTTAAATCTTTCATATAAGGCGATGATATCAATATTTGTAACGTTACACCACGATCAGAAATACCTTTCTGTCTATATATACTCTAAGGTGTGCCGACACATGCACTATATCAATAATGATGTGTGCAGAGTTTGACCTGTTCTGATTTGCATAGATCTTATCGGGGTAATTATGCCGCTTCCAATCCGTAATACACCTGAGCTTAATCACATGATGGCATATGGACTTATAACTATTCGTGGTCAGGATCTGTGATCTATGTAACCCTAAGTTTATACCATAAATTATGGTCTTAATGATTAATCATCATTATTAATGATCATGATTAATAACCAGTCTAGACCCAAAGATGAGAGAGTCCTTTCAAATGGCCGGAAAGCCTCTCGCAAAGTCCCATTGTAATTCCATTAAAACCGCAAAATGTCATTACATTCCCATTAGAACGCAGGAAATCGATTAGAGAAGTAGGGGTCCAATCACTGGCATACCAATCTGAGGCTTTATACCTAGACTTATATTCAAATGAAGCAATCTCAAGGGGAGGGTTTGATGTAAGATCAAGTGTTATCAGCCCCGGAAGAAGGGAAATGTTGACATTGAATACGATCCGATGTAGGGAGGATTTTTAACAAATGAATCTCTGAGTGGCTCCTCTACACTCCATTGGAAACATTTATGGTTAAGTGTTCTATTCCAGTGCTTTAGATTCTGTAACATTTACTCTAGTAATAATTCTTTATTGTTCATGGAGTTATTATGTACGCATGGATGTGTATTGACAAAACACACGACTCTCAGAGTAAGCAGAGGAGAATTGCAAATATACTTCACATTATAATACATACTTGCCCATAATCCAGAATCCTTTCTAAAAACATTGACCAACCCCCATTGATCACTGATGAGAGCTAAAGCCATGAAATTAGAGTCATAGATCCAGGCCTTTGTCCTCGAGTCCAACGATTTGCGCCCCTGAACATATCTCTCCCATTGAAATAAAGCATAAATATACTCGTAAGGTGATTAGCTACCTGGTAAGGAAAAGAGGTGAAGGTAATCGGATTGCATATAGCTCGTGCTATATAACAGTGTCCAACTAAATACACACTCACCCACCGCTCTCTCTCCCCTCCCAGTAGTTCTCTCTCTCTCATTGAGGTCTGGTTTTGTGACCTGGCAATTCACAGATACTACACGTGTTGTAAACACGCTCGTTTGCTTGTAATGATGCATCCACTACCAAGTCTGGATATTGCTTCTTATTACTTGTGATATTGCTTGATTATGGCCACTGCAACAGATGGTTCATCATGGGTAAGGCTCCTAATTAAAAGTGTTTATCATAGCTTGGCTTACAAAGGTTCTATTTGATTTGGTAGGCTAGAGCCATGTGGTATATGCAAACTGATCGACACAGTACGGTACAGCTAAGTCTTGTGTTTGTATTTGTTTATGGCAAGGTATTCTGAGGGGCGAGCAATCGTTTCTATCTACAATTACTATTATAAAAGATGTAATTTTGAGGGACGTAAGAATTTGGTCTGTATACTCTGATCTAAACTCAGATGATCAGTTTTATTTTAGAGTTACAAATAAATAACCCAACACTATTCTTTACATAAAAAATATATCATCTACTATAGGTAATAACTTAGTCATTGATGTACCTTTCACTAGCTTGTTTTTGTGACATGTATATAGAATTTCCGTGGGCACCTGAACGATATTGGTTTGGAATGCCAGTACATTTTTTGTTATCGTGTCAAATACTTCAATATTGTCTCGATCTCTCTTTACCAAGCCCCTATCATCAGTTCTTGGCCATGGGAACGATATAGCCGATGAGAGATTGATTTAGCTTTCTTTATACTGACACTTCCTGTGATTCCTCATAAGAAATGAAAGGCTAAAAGCACTAGATGTCATGGTCTATGCCGCCATAAATCGGCGTTTAGTTTTCTCAAGCCGTCCATCCATTATTTAGGTCTAGTTAACGGGATAATTCGCTCTCATCTCTTAGCCTCCAGTATAACTGTCGCCACACACGATTCGCTGCCCACCAATGGGCGATCACATAACATAAGGGTCAGATCCTCACAAAATGAACAATCTGCAGATCTACATATTTAGTAAATTCTGTTAAATTAGACTGAGAAATGGTTAATACAAGGTATATCTGAGTATGTTTGATATTGCCTTGATTCAAACAATCTGTTTGGTTATGTTGAACTGTATTTCGATCCTCATTGTTGTCTTAAATTTGGGTTACTTGAGAAGATTGGTGAAGGTGAATTGTACATTTTCTGTCGATTTCACCCAAAAATGCATATATAAGTCGGACTGCAGGAGGGGCATGTGGCTGGGGAGAATTGACTCTCCAGATCACCCCCTCTCTTCCTTCTCCTTCCTCCTCCTGCTGTTTTGCTCCTGACAGATCTGTAATTCATCATATCTCTACTCAGGCCCTGTTTACTACTCCTACACTGCACTAGAGGGTTTTTCCCCTTCTCAAAGCCCATTTTGTTGATGTGGGTGGGCGCGAATGAGAGGAGATTATCTGCGACTGCCCTCTTTGCGAGTCTGTGCTTATTCTCAGGCCGTGTCCTCATCAGGCCATTTCCCTTTTCTTCTCTATATTGCTGGAATGACTGGGTGAGAGTGGAGGAGGAGGAGGAGGCGCTGGTGGAGAAGACGGAGGAGGCAGCGGCTGCAATAGTGGTGGCCGTGGTAGTTAGTGGTGGCCGTGGTGGTGGTGGAGGTAGTAGTACATGTAGTAGGACGTCGACAGATGGGACAGACCCAGGGACCAGCTCGTCTAACATCAACACCTCTGTCTCTCTCCTCTCTTCTCTCGTCTTTCTCTCTCCTCTCCGTTCTACCCCTGACTGACAATATCGCTGGTGTTACATAGTCAGACGCACACACAACACACACACACACATCCTCCTGACGTACTCTTACTTACACTCATACACAACACACACCTACATCCTGCATTCTCTATATGGACATACTGAGCCAATACGGTCGTGCACATCCTTGCTATACCATTCACAACCTCGCCCGAGTCACTTGGCCAATCCCGAGAGAAGCTCCTCATTCTTGTTGTGATCCTACCCAAGCACAAGCTGTTATCTTCCTCTCTTCAATAACTCATAGTGATCCAGAGCAGGTTGAGAGTGAAGGGTCTGAAGCTGGTTCCATTGCCAGAAGCGTATTCCACTACTACTGACTCCCTACATAACTTTACGAGGACGAACAAGAAGAACGCCTTGAAGAAGCTCGCTTCTAATCATGGAATGTCTCTATCTTTTCCAGAGCGGTCTTTGTGGCATGGGCAACCTGCTGAAAGTCCTCTACAACAGAGATGATTCGCCCACAAAGGTAGACATCTTCGTCGATTTTGAAAGTAAGTAACTCGAGATTACATTAAATCCTTTGAATACATGCCCTGATAATGTAGATGAACGCATTTTTTGATATATGGAATTGATTTTCAAAAGTTTAAGATTTATTTTGTGACATTTACCGAATCGGGATTGTCATTGTAACGTGGCGTGGCTGTGGTTGATATCATGTTAATAGGATATAGCTTCAGGATGTTTTGATGATAATACTAGGATTGTATGTGCATCTGTATGTGTGTTACTTGGGTTTAAGTCCTGTTGTACATGTTATATATTTAGGATAATATATTTATACGTATTGCAATGTCTCATTAATCAAACATAGTGCTTTTGTCTCTGTTAAATAAACCAAAACGAATTATTCGGGTATTTGTCTTATTCACATTAATTACTTTATAATTACATTAATGGACGTCCTAGAACAGCAAGGCAGACGTCAAATAATTACATGAATGAATTTAATTACATAATGACTCAATTTGTGATGGTCACAGATACGCAAACTAAAGAAAGATTTGTGTAAATGGATTGCTATTTTAGAATATATATAAAAGTGTGTTGATGGAATTCTGCAAACTGGTAGACACTCTAAAGGGGTGGATGTTTAATTATCCAAAGAACAATTCGGGTGGTTACATTTCTTTGATTTTATTTCCTTAGGGCCTGTCATAAAGTATTAGATATATAAAGTATTAGATATATAAAGTACTAGATATATAAAGTACTAGATATAAATACCTTGTCATTTCTTAAGATCTTAAACAAAGATTGAACACCTAAGATCACCCAGCTAAAATCAGAAAGAAATGATAATTCTTTTACCTGAAATGTAGGTTTATCACACTGGGTCACTTGGAAATGGAATCATTTTGCGAGAAACTAATGCCTCTTCCTCCGAGACAGCTTTGTTGATAACAGCTCTTAGGCGATTGGTGGACCGTTTGAAAGGGATCTTTTTGTATTCGCCTGGCAAAAAGGTTAAAAAAACCCATTAGAACAGCTGGAGCCCATTGCTGCAATAAGTGGACTCATTTATCACTGGCTGATCCCATTAATTGTCCGGCAAATAAAACAAATACAGAGATGGCCCGAACAATTAGTTTCCCGTTTTAAGACGGTTTGTTTCTCCATCACCATTGATTAAACTGCGTTTGATTTGCCAAGTAACTCTTCCATCAACAGATCCAATGTGGAAATCTGTTCAAGGAAAGACTACGTCAAATTGTGGATTATTCCAACAAATTGAACTATAAATTTCGAACATTTTGGCAGAGTCGTTTGGATTGTCACCCAGCTTGTGTTATGAGACGATATTCTATATGAATAATTCTGAGCAATTGAAATTATATGTTCACATTTGGATTTCTATAATGCAAAAGCGTTCTCGTTGAATATTTATAATACAGCATTATTATCATTGTATGAGATATACCATATATATAGAATCCCTCTGAACTCACTGGAAATGTTTATATTCGTGTCACGTGATTATGCGTTCTTCGTCCTTTATTTTGATAACATTCGGGTCATTTGACTTTGTTCAGGGAAGAGCTTAGTAACATAGGAAATGAAAGTTTGTTGTGCATACGTATATATTATTATTAATAATTATTTACATTTTCTGTTAGCAACGCCCTATAAGATTTCAGTAGCACGTAGTTTTGTGATGCATATGTCATTGCATTAGTCATTGAGGTATCGAAACCATTTATTAGGCTTATTTTTCTCTGATGGATCTTACGTAGACGAGGAGGAGGCTGATCGTTGTATCATATCATGGATCTTATGACAAGTTGCGTCAAAAGCGATCTGTCTCCATCTGGGACTATTCCACTCGTTATTCGTTTAGTGACTATTCTGTTTGTCTCTACTATAATCTGGAAGTTTGTCATCTGCAAACCAATGATCCTAAACTGCCTCCCTCTCAGCTCTCCCGCCCTTGATATAACACTTTAAAGTGTTGATAAGGGCGTAAAGCCACCAATCTCTCTCACTCACTCATCTGCAAACCATAATAGAAGGTCCACTATTCACCCCCGAGCTAGTATGGGACGAAGGCAGCTACAAAAAGCAGGCTACTGTATACCGAATGTAAATCAGTCATGAGGTGGGGTATAACCAAAGGTCTCAAATACACCATTTTGTTAATATATTTCCTACTGCACATGTCAAATCGAATCAATATACAACTAGATAGAAATAATATCTGGCTTGTTTTACTAAAAAGGAGTTTTGATATCTCGCGTATGTCCATTTAAGCTGAAAACAGTGGACCACGGACCGTACGTTAAATATATTTAGCGATTCTCTTCTGTGGCTCTATCTTTAAAGGCTGGTATATCTGGCCATACCACTATATAGCATTGAGGTGGAGATAGGGCGAGAGCTATGCCTGTCACGAGCTCGGGGGTAAGATAAAGCTCTCGCCTCACGCAAATGGACTTATGCTATAGGGCGCACTGCTTACCCCTCCTATATTGTCGCTTGCATAATAAAGTCAGACGGGTTATTTTTGTATGGTCAATGCACTGTGTACCATCATAAATGAGGATATCTGCTGACATTTGCTTTGGTAGGTATATGGGAAATTCCATATAGATATTTATATAAACATTGTCTATAATTATGAGGTAGATAATTTGATAAAGATCGTAAGGGAATGGATAGATTAATTTCTTGTCCTTTTTTTCTGTTGTATGTATAATTGGACGAGTGAATAATTCCATTTGCTATGTCGACTATTGCATCATATTGCGTAATCTTATATAATCACTAAAAGCTGAACCTGACCTTAGTAGTGAAATAATAATCAATATTTATTTTACTACCAAGGTTATACAAATTATGAATAGTTTCATATATCTTAGTAGTAAGATAAATTTTTACTACTAAGCATATATGTAGTAAATGATAGTTGTTTGCGGATAATTCAGTGGTGGTGATGAATCTTAAAATAATACATTTTAATTCACTTTACCCTTCTATATGATGTCTCTGTTCAAATTTAGAATCCATGTATTGATTTCATGTCTATCATAAGTGCACCCAATAACCAGACCTATTGTCCGGGTGAATAAAAAAAATTCTATCCTGGTGATGATCCGTTTTTCACTTCCCATCGATATCAATACAACGCAATATTACCCAGGCATTTTTGCCAAACCAGTTCTGCATTTTGACATTTTCTTTTTCATTCGTTGAACACCACATTATCGACCATGCCGGAAAGGGGATGTTAATCTTGCTCCCGCCGGCGTACATAACTGAATAAAAACAATTCTTCCTCGACTATCCCCGTCTAAAAGATGATTATCTTTTCTCTAAGGATCCCCTCGAATAGATCTTGGTTTTATTTCGTTACAGATGCCGAACCCACTGATAGAGAACGACCAGTTTGGGTAGATGTAGACCGAGTTCTCAAATATGCAAATGACATTCTTCATGGATTACAACAATACAAAGGTGCATCGAATGAAATCAGGGAGGTAAGTAACATGAATTTCTGGTTAATATTAGATGTTATTTATCGCCTGGATCTGATTGGGGGGGATGTCAGTATTATGGCGCCAGTTTCCAAATATGTAATCATTTACGATTAATTGTACTCAGAGTCAGTAGATTCCTACCGCTGTTTCCTTCCTATCTGGCCACATATTTTTGGCATGCAGTCGGACTTTTGTTAAAAACGCTGCTTCTCTCCGGGTCGATCTTGGACTCCTGCCACATTTGCCGAAGAACAACTACACATTTCGCATACTCGGAGGCTCTTTTTAGAGTATGAACATGGCTCTCTATAGCTTGTTGATGATCTGCCTTGGTGGAATATCCATGGATGAGGCTTCGTTGAGAGGCTGGCTACTACGTCCCGTTCCATCCATCACTCGGAAAATTCCCCAGGTCTAATCAGCAAGATGGATTTGTAAGCAATGGAACACATTGGACTTCTTCGTCTCTAAGTCTGAATCATGTTCACCTCATATCCCCCTGGGATATTGGTTGTTTTGGTCGTCAGAAGTAATTCTTTATGACCAAAGAAAATAATTTAGAATATGATTCATGTGTTTACAGCAATGAAAAAATAGCTGTTTCATTAATATAAACACAGACTAGATTAGTATTTCAGTTATGATCAAAGAAAATGACTTATAATATGATTCATAATAGCAATGACAAAATAGCTCTTTCATTAATATATTAAACACAGACTAGATTAGTATTCAAGCCTGTATTGACAGCATTTACTCTAATTCAGTCTTGTGCAACAACAGTTACACACCATCGTGTATAGCAGGGGAGTACAACTATTAACACTCGCATACTATATAGATAGTATTATGGTACACAAATTACCCAGGCTCGTGCCCCTGTTTGCCTGCCTGTCACTACCATTTAGCCGGCTCGTCTGAGAGCTGTCCATGTTGCTCATTGCACTGCTGACCCCCATCCGCGCAATGAGACCCCCTTCTCGTTCGTCCATCATCAATCGCTGGTGTAAACCATTGAAACATAAACCATTGAAACCTATACATGAATTGTTTTAACACTAGACCTCCTCATCTGGAAATGGACCGGGATTGATTAGAACACAATACCTCCCGCTCTATTTACCGGTATACCAAGACAACGATGTGGCTCTTTGCATTGAAATAAATTAAACTGGATTATTGTAATTTATACATCTGCAGATCTAATTTGGTGGAAATGTAAGATGACCTGAATCATTCGGTTTCACACGGCCCTCTATTAGGACCAATGATCCATCTAGCTTCTGACAGAGACATCCCTGTTTGAGTTATATCTGGGTGCTCAACCAGGCTAGTCTAGTCTATGACTGAACATGTCACGGATCAGCTTCGTTTTGATGAAATGTCTCGGGCACCAAGACATATCTAGGATTCTAATCCGATTGTGTTCCCATGCAATAACCTTGGACGTGTCTCGTTAAATGAGCTGTCTCAGTCTTAAGATTAAATCCTTAACTCTTGAACATTTCTCAAACTTGTTGTTGTTTCTTTTTACTTGGAATATACAATTATATATAATCTAACCCTAACCCTATTCCTTGGAATATACACATGTATTTGGGGGGTAACAACGGGGTAATACGAAATGCTTCTTTCAGCGTCTTGGACATGTAGTTTGTCCTATCTTGAGGGTAGTTATATCCGAGCTTGGGACTTATCCCTTGGCATATGCCAACCTAGCTGCATAATAATTCTTTTTATTAAAAATAATCACTACATAATGGAGTTTTGTATAATGAACATAAAAGCTATTATAGAACCCTATTCAAATGGATTACCTCATTCAGTTGAGCCTCTCTAACTTACTTTGCTTTCGTTCCCATGCCCATTTCCACTAGATTCACACAGCAAATATTTGACATTAAAATATGAAAACATGACATAATGGGTCGGCCCTTATGCGACAGGAGCATATTACTTGTGGTGGCAACAACAAAACCAGGATCTTTATGATGCCATGTTGGCCTATCAAATGGAGCGGACATTGATTTCTGGTCTGCCTTGTTTATATAGGATCCCTTCTGGAGAAACTCCATGTGCATTCCTAGTCATGGAATCCGGGTCAGTTCTTGCAATCCCAGGGGATTTTCCCATTCACTGACTCGTCAATGTGTAAACTCTGCAGCGCCGCAAAAAAACCCTCCCAAAGCCAGCTCCTCGGCCTAGGGATTATGTTTGTTAAAAAAAACTTGCTTACCCAGCTCAAACACCCTGGAGTTTCCCCTTTATACCACTGAGTCATTATTGGTTATTATACCAAGAGTGATTAAGTGAGATCATGTGAGTCCGAACCCTATTTGTTGTTGGCTGTGTTTTATTGTACCATCCATTATTCCTATCTTGGTAGACATTGATAAGCGTGCCACTGCGCGTTTTAAATGCATTAATATCTGAGCTTGTCTTCCTTTTGGTCCGCTCTGCTGTCCACCCAGGAATAGCACCCGTTGGATGCAATCTTCCTTTTAGTACATAAGATGTAATGCATTATTGTATGAACGGGGGTGCGGGCGGGGGAGGGGGCAATGGGTGAAACAATCCAATGGTAATAACAATAATTGCATATATGCAGTAGGGCTGGTCGTGAGAGATAGTGGAATGGGTCATTTGGCAAGCTGTAGAATGGTGTATGTGGCCCTGACACGATGCAGGGGTAGAAACGAGGGAGGAGGAGGAGGAGGAGGAGGAAGAAACTGGGGAGAAGGAGGAGGCACATGCATGGAGAAGGCGTTGACCCGGTTCGGTCAATTATAGACCAGTGATGGGTCAGATTTTCAGAAAATGTACAATTCACCTTCACCAATCTTCTCCAATAACCCGAATTTCAGACGTAAATAAAGTTCAAAATACAGTTCAACCTAACCAAACAGATTGCTAGAATCAATGCAATGCGAAATATATTCGAATTTATCTAGTATTGACCAAATTGTAGCTTAATTTAGCAGAATTCACTGTAAGTGTACAGCTGCCAATTGTACATTTTCTGAAAATTTGACCAGTGATGCATGACATGATGTTACCCCAGCAGACCCCCGTCCCATGGACTTCTCTCCAGCGACTGCTTCATCATTACATGCTAGAGAATAGGATCATGTTAAGTGAGAAACTCTGAGTGGCTCGATCTGAACGTGGCCAGCATACACAGCTGACTAAACACGACAAACACAGCCACCAGAGACAGACAGAGGACTTTCACCGCAGGGCTTGACTGTGTAAATGTTTGTGCCATTAAATCCTGACTGGGGGAAAGGTCCAAGTGAGAGAGATATTTATTCTCCTCAGGGTTTTCGTCCAATAGGTATAAAATATCTGCTGGGGAAAAAAATCGAACTTCTGGGTTTAGAATTTCTCCGTGATATATCACACATGGGTGAAAGTGATTGATGATTCTCATTCGTGTTCACTTCTTAGCAACTCAAATTCATGAGAAAAAAAATATAGTTGAAATGGGATTTTTTTTTGGGTTAAAATATAAGTTATTTTAGATCTTGACTTCTATAGACCATCTGTGACTATTTAGAGCGCTCTTGTGGGCCATTTGCAAAGGATTGGTTGAAAAGTTAATTATCTCACAAAATCGGCTAGTGGCTGTGTCTTGCAAAACTGTGTAATTGCAAATTACCAAGAGTTCAAATATTGAAAACTGATTGTGCTTCAATTTAAGTGCAGTGAGACGTTGCCCTAAGTTAACGATTTCTTCATTCAATGCATCCGCCGCCCATAACTTTGCCTTCACATAATTGTACTCAGAATGGTTAGGAACAAATATGCCCCAGGGAAAAAATCATCTTTGGCTTAAGTGAATATTCCATCCTAGTAGAAATAAATGATCACTTTCACAACTGAAGCTGACTCGGGTAGCGTTCGGCATGAGACTCAAGCGCTAAACCAAACGCCCTGCCATGTCCAATGAAACTAATTCCCTTTGAGCAAGTTCTGTTTATAGTATCAAAGACTGCTTTGGTGCAGCTTTTTCACTATCCAGTCTACCCAGAAGCTATTATGTTCATAGATTCTAATTTTTCTTACGTATATTCATAAAAAATATAATCGTGATGTAATTTACTGGGAAATGTCTGTATAGTTTCGTTATATGAAACGCTGTTATCGTCATGGAGTCCATCATCAATTCATACGCTCGTTGTGGCATCTGTATCTGGATTATATAGCGCACTATTCCTGCGTATGAATATGTACTTGTCATTGGTGAAGTAAGCGAAGATCAAGTGATATGACTTTGGCAGTCCCCGATATATCAACGCCATATCATGTGCCAACAATATTATTAGGGTGCTTGTGTAAGTGTGTCAGACAAGACCGATGGCAAAACTGAGAAAAGCATTATTCTGTTCTCAATCTAAATAGACAAGTTGATATTTCGTTACCATGTCCTATACCAGGGTTCTCTAGTTCAGTTCTTAGTGCTGGTTTTCCAGTACTTGCTATATTTGTTGGAGGGTTTATCAATTCATTTATTATTCGTTACCATGTTCTATGCCAGAGTACTCGTTACCATGTTCTTCCATGCCAGGGTACTCTGGTTCAGTTCTTAGTGCTGGTTTTCCGCTGATTGCAATATTTACTTATTATCATTTTTTGCCAGTTTCATAGTATTGTGTGCGGGCAATGATTATCCAATAATGATAAGTAATAGTGGCAATGTTATTGTTGTTGTGGTGTAATACAAGTAGCATAAAATAGTTGTCCCTTATATTACTATTTTTATTGTTGTTTTGTCAGCACAAGAACATATAATATTCGGTTATCACGTAGTGAAATATGGATCCCCTCTTCCTACTTATCCGCAAATCTTACTGAATATGTCTAATACCCCATACCGCTGGCCCTTTTGAAATTTGTATTAGGTTGAAAATCCATGGCATAGATCCACCTACATTCCTCTTTCTGACCTCAGGAAATGCACCCAGTTTCATCTACAATCGATATTTACATGATGTGTTGATCCAAAATTATAATCATACCGTGACACTGATTGGTTGGCTAAAAAGAAATCTCCGCGTGGAAGCATGTATTTATTCTTTAATGCAAGAGTTATGCGCGGTCGTCATTGCAGTTTATTGGATCTAAGGCCAATGATCATTCAAGCAGGGCTATCTCCTCCTGTATCGATGGGCTGAAAACAGATAACACCCGCCTTGGAGCTTGCCCATGATCTTTTGGTCCCTATCGATTGCAATTCTGCTTATCCTTTATGCATTGCTACGTCCCTGTTGTGAAGGCAACCCTTGGAAGAAAGCTCCTACAGGATTATTGCATGGGCTCCCTTGGTCATATATCATTGAACCGACGATGTCTGGAGCTATAAGGTCTTCATCTTGGGAGAACTGTGTATACACGCATACATGTATACACATACGTACGCTATACCAATGCTTCCCTCACTTAGTAATAGTACACAGGGCTTACAAGATAAAAAGGGAACGTTTTATGTAGGAGCACATGTGGATCTATTTCCTCATTACCCTCAACTTGAACGCGTGCCAGTTGTATACCCATGTACAAATCTCGGCAGTTTTTATTTTGCGCCGAGGACATTAGTTTGAAATATGTCTGGCTATCTTTATTACCTGTAGTTTCTTTAGATATTCTTATGCCCACTTAATCTTACAGGACCAGTTATCGGAGATGTTATCCATATTATTTATGAGGAAAGTGGTTAAGGAGCAGCCCACAGAAACGTTCATGGTATAGCTAGAGATATCACAAATAAAAGAGTTTCAAAGAAATAGCGCTGCCCTGTTTTTCGCATCAAGTCATTGTGCTCTTGAAGCAATAGATTTAATTTGCACCTCCCTGTGGAACTATAGGAAAAATGTCCATTATATGATGACGTTTTTCTTTTGAAAATCCATCTTTCCAACATCATTCCACTATGACAATGATGATCGATAGTAGTTCTCGATGGTGCAAAATGACAAAGAACCTGTACTCTAACCAATAATCTACTGGGGATGTGGTACAAGCATTGTCCCATACTCTCAAGACGCCAAACCCTCCTCCAAACACTATTATAGTCTGTACCAGGGAGGCTGGGTGTTGGATGAAAGTTGTACTGGCTTGTTTCAGGTTAAAGCTCGGCGTCTCCCAAGATCTCCTCCACCTTATCGCCTGTACAACATTACACTGGCGTGCGTTGGGGCGGCCCTGTCTCATGTCTGTTTGTATATGGGGCGGCTTGTTGAACATGTGAGAGCACCGTGTAGTGTGTACTACCTGCGTCCCAGGAGACACATGCGAGGGAAGCTGGGCAAGCTCTGCTGCCTCTGCATCGTATGCTAGCCAGTGACAATAGGCAACCTTTGTTAGCATCTTTCACTATGGATTTCTTTGAGTGACTTCTGTATTTTTTATTTGACTCAAAACATTCTAGGACCTAAAGCAGATGTCCCTAGTTCAATGTCAGTGGAAATCTTGTAATGGATGACTTTGAGGTTCGACATGAAATCAATCAATGTAATAGTCTTGTGTAAGAAGTCAGATCAATCCAATTCGACCTTAATTTATACAGCGGTAAATATTGTACAACCTTAGCATACACACCTTTAGCAAGGAATTGAAATCAATAATAAGTAATTTCAAATTTCAACAGATTCTGACGACCATGGTAGTAAGTAGCTAGGTAACCTTTGACATCAGACAGAAACCCTATAAAAGAAGGGGTTTTTAATGAAATTGTAAAATCTTACATTTTTATTTTAAAATATTCTATTAAATGTTTTATGTATTCCCTGCAACCCCTCGAGTTGCCTCGAAGATATCATTTTAATTCAACTTACTACCTAACGGGTAAGTCTCTCAAAATTCTAGAATTCACTTTAATCTCGAGTTCAGAACACCAAGTATACTCATAATTAATTTATCATAACTCTGTCCAGATTCTCAAACATTCACTTCTTGAGCGTATTCCCAAACTTATAGTGTTGTATTATACTTCCTTGTGTCATGTAGAGTCCAGAATATAATACCATGTTAATTTTACTTCTTTTAATGTTACATTATACGTATTTCTCTGGATGCATATGTCGACCTTACATTACCCCAATCACCTTACTAATGAATTTGTGCTGACCGGACAATTATAAGGCATTAGCTATGCTGGTCCCTTTGTACATAAGGTGACTTGGTTGATTCATTCAGGCCATAAATTCAGGCAGGTATCTGCCCTACACCATCTAGGTTATAACATAATTTATTAATACACCTGTACCAGGAATAAATTCCACTTCAACGTTACATCACTTCGTCCCTATATACCGTAGCAGTCAATCTTTTAATAACCTGATATTTAACTTTTTATCTAAATAAATTTTACCGGTTTTCTTGATAGAAATTATGCACCTGTGGGGATTGGAATTAAATTTCACCTTGAAGTTTGATGTCTCTTAGGTGTGCTGTTGGTTCTCAACTATAATGTCTGGTAATCTTTGACCGACCTCTTATTGATTGGGATATCTCTATTGGTCTAAGGTTATCTTAGCTTAGGTAGAAATTATTGTTATGAATGAATCACGTTCAAAGTCTCGACCATTGATGCTACACGTTAGAGATGTGCATTACCATTTTTAAATCTCCCTTAACTAGTCGCGCTAATGTAGGTTATCAATTCTCTCGCCGATTCTTAGACCAAATTGTATGGAACAAGTCAACGCCTTAGTGCTAAATGTTTTTTATTTGGTATACAGACACAGACGGTGGGAACTGGCACTTGGTGGTTCCTGGGGCCAAAATAAATGTTTATCTTTTGGAAGTGTACCTTTCTGATTTGAGAGGCATTAAAATTGCACCCCTTGAAGTTTCTCTTGATCTTAGATCCTGTACCGGAAGACAAAAAAAGACATGAAAGTGTACGAGTTGGAGAACGCAAGCTATGTCAAATAAAAACCTCTCATGGTTGAAACATGCCTTCAAACATGGACCAAAAAAAGTGTAAAGTTTCCCTCCCTCCGGCCCAGTCTTTGCTGGTGTTTTGTACATAACCATAGGGGTGGTACCCTGGAGGAGATGGTTGTAAACCAAGAGCCACTCCTCCTGGGTATAGAAACCACCTGGAGGAAGGGGGGCAGCCCTTGGTGCCCTGATGTCCTTCATTTGCACGTGCTTAAATGAAAGGTTAGCCATATGCTGGCACCATGGCTTATAAATCAGCATTAATCCTTGTCTGTTCCCGCTGGCCGAGGCCTTGGGGGTGGGCCTTTCAGTCTCTATTGATTGTAGTCTATGGTCTAAGGGTCGGACAGGTAAACTGGCTGATCACTGTTGAAGGCAAGGGGTGAGGTGTGTTGACCAGGTGAGGTGGGAAGAGTTGAGGCTATGAGAAGCCATTTACACTCGTTATCCCTCTGGCCAGGTGGACACACTTTGCTCTGGGCCATGAGGTCGTTCTGTGGGGAAACCCTAGGCCTGAAGTCTATGGTGTTTCTCATTATCCTCCAAGTGAGGTCAGATTTTCAAACTGAATTGATTTCGCTGGTGCTTACTAGGGATATCTTGATGTGTATTGCTTGTATTATCATGCTGAGGCCAGCGTTTATGAGAAAGGGCTGTAAACATCTACCGAAAGTGGTCTCAAATAGTACACACCTTTCCCTTCTTGAGATTATTTTCTCAGTTCTGGCCTCCGTTAATGTTTAATCTGGCTTTTTTCTTTTTTTTCTCTCGTGGATAAAACCAGCTTTGGTTGGGCTCTATTGTCATAGCTGGTTATTCCTCTGCCTTTGGCATGTCAGAACGCATGCAGGTTAGTAAGAATCGACAGCACAGGTACTGAAGTAGGCCAAGCATAACGCCTGTGATCAAAGCATGTTGGAAATCTAAACCACTCCTGGCCCCCACCCTTGATCTTATACACAGTAAATCCTCTTTATTACGGACATACAAGTTCCCTAGTACCACGGTCAAGGCCCACAATAGCGAGGTATCCAGAATGGCGAGGGTTAAACTTAAAGTCATAAAAGGAATGCAATGTATATATAGGGTCTACTGCCCCTACTAGGATCTACTGCCCCTATTAGTCCACAATAGCAAGCTGTCCGGATTGGAGAGATATCCGGAAGAAGAGGCTTTCCTGTATGTACTATTGCCAAACCACCCGGACTCCTCTATTGCTTCTTAACAAAAGCGCCTGGCAAATTAGAGCCTTTGGTATATCTTATAGGTTTTATTATGGTTTTGGTTGAATCTTTGACCAAAGATTCACCTTCCCTGCTGAGAGTTTTCTTCGCTTGTCATGCCTGAATTCGACTCAGTTAATTCATGCCGTCATATAAATGACTATCTTGCGGACACTTTCCCCTCCCTCATTATACCTCTCAGCGAAAAGTTTAAAAGTGCCATTTGTTCGGAATTATACTTCAGCGTTTTTTGTCCCTGTGTGTTGGAAATGTCTCACGGTGCAAGCTCACTACTATTGATATATATGAGAAAAGCTTTCATGAATGTTTAACAAGTTGTTTTTTTCTATTTCCAGGCTATTTCGGCCCCCAATAGCGAAATCCACCAACAGAAGGCATGGGAAGCCGTTATTCCAAGCGTATCAGCTCTAAAAAGATATTACCAATTCTCACTAGCTCTTGGTAAGTACATTCATCGAAGTCAGATCCTTTCAGTAATCTATTTGTATGTTGGTTATATAATTAGGAGATGTAAGGGGTCTGTTGGTTTTAAATGATATCCAGTTGGAACGGTGACACTACTGGGGTTACTGTATATATTCAGTATTGTCCCACTAAAATGACCGCACCGAAATTGAATTGTGCCGAGTAATACTTCTTCACCTAATATGTATTTCTATTGTGTGCAATGTCTCAATCTTTGTACATTTTCCGTTATAAGTAATATTACTTATGCCTTCAGCTCTTTAAGACTACATAGGCTATATTCATGTGTAGACCAATGTGTTAATATTCTTCCTAAAATAATAAACCCTGCTCTTAACGATGCAAGGATGGTGTATATCCCTAACATTTACAATGAGTGTGGGCCTGAATGTTCCTGTGGTTTTAACCCTCCACACCTAGCTGGTGGGCTCGCAAAGAGGTTTAGCATTTTCACGAGCTGTGTAGTCAGGCTCTTGTTCCTCCTCTTATCCTCATCCACATAAATACTCAGCCGAAACACACCAAGTGGCAAGGAGTAACCTGCAAGTTTTACCTAAGTCCACTCATTTACAGCTTGTTAGCCCAACGTTTGCACTTTGAAGTGAGGAGCACTCTACAAAAGAGCTGCAGCCCCCCCTTTCTTTCCTAGGTAACGTATTGTCCGTGCTCGAAAGGAATGGAAGCCCTTTTATGTTGGGTACCCGATCGTCCATCATTGAAACCCCGGGGGATTCCATCATTAGGCATATATCACTGGGAGAAATATGCTTGGCCGTGGAAGGGAGGGAGTGTATATTTTTCAGAAAAGCCTTGTTTATCGTTCCCCTGCTCCTGGCAAGGAGAAAGGGTGTGTATACATGTATGTTACTTCAGGGTATAGTCGATAATGTGTTTAGATAAGGGACATAGGAACTACATGAGATTGACACCCCATGCGATTAGATAGACTATGACTGGTGAGAGGAAACGTGATAGTGGGTATGATGTATTGTTTGCGGTTTCACCTTAATTATTTTTATAAAACCCACATAATTTCCTAATCTAAATCCAGCTTTGGTCCCGAACTCTTGTCTTATGGGGTCTCCCAAAATGCCGGTATTCTTTGTCGATATGCTCGGGGATAAGTTCATCGCATCAAGTGGCCTTTTACTTATCATATAGATAGGTTATCAAATTGATAACTACTGGTTTCTTTCGAGTTTTTTTTTCTGAAAATTTGTCCCGGCAGTTCTATTCAATCAATCCCAATAAGATCTTGACACAAGGAGGTATAAGAGTTTTTTACTGGGAGGTGCACTCAAATGAGCTTCCAAGATAATCTACTGAGTCTATGTTGATACCATCCTCACTGACAACTCTAGATTACATGCTAGATACCGTAAACATGGAAATAAACTCTTGAGTTAACATTTATACTAGTTGCCCTAAGTCTTCCTTCTTCGATAACGTCGCGCGTTTTGCACAAACCTTCAAATTCGCATTATTTCCAGTCCAGTAAGAGAAAGATTAAAATAAGCTGGGAATATTCTAATTACTTTCGATTTTACGGCTTGGTTATTTGTACTTCAAAGCAAAGCATCTATTGTGACCTCGGAGAGGGGGGGGGGGGGAGGGGGACTGTTCATGTGAACATAGATCATATTTTCTTTGTACGTGTCCGAGTCGATGGTGGTGAATATTCCCAACTAAGAATAATAGCTTTTGAATCGGTTTAGACCCTGTGCTGAAAGGCCAAATCATACCCTTCAGCCAGATGTTCCCAAGTGATGATACCCCACTACGTGTTCTACTCACTCTTATGACAAAAACCTGGGCTGGGGGAAAAACTAGACTAAGTTAGTAAGTATGAAACCCACACTGAAACTATTCTGGGCCTTCGTTTCTTGGATGTAGAGCTTCAGCTCCTGGGCCTCTTCCAATTTCAAACTCCCAAGGCACAAATATAATTTAATTGTTAGGGGTATATATATATTATTACAAATCAATGAGAATGTTCAGGTCTAAGCCCGGTCTAAAATTCGTTCCTGTGGTTAAAAAAAAACAACAAATTAAATCAGGAAGCTGGGTCAGTAACTGATGACGCGATTCTATGAGAGAACGTATTCAAAGCGCTTTTCTCAAAAATTCTTCCAATTCAAAACTCCCGAGTCACAAATATAATTCAATTGTTAGCGGTATATGTATTATAACAAATCAATCAGAATGTTCAGGCCTAAACTCGGTCTAAAATATGTTCCAGTGATTCAATAAAAACAAGTTAAATCAGGAAGACGCGACGCGATTCTATGAGAGAACGTATTCAAAGCGCTTTTCTCGAATGTGGCGCCACCTTGCCTTTAAGGATGATACTAGAGACGGGTGGATACATGGTACTGAGTAGCCTGAGTACATTCTATACTTGTCTGTATGTCTGTCTCCGTCACCAACAGGGTACTGAAACTTATGGATATATTCTCTTTGTTTTGCAGAAGCAGTAGTGCCTCAATTATTACGGGAATTGTGTTCGAACGACATGACAGCGAAAGAACATTTAGAAACACAACAAGCACTCTTCAAACAGTTTGCTGAGATTCTAGACTTTGTTTTAAAATTCGACGATTTAAAAGTGAGTTCCAATCGATTTATCCTCTTCTCACACCTATAGTTATTCCAATCTGAATGAACAAAAGACATTGATGACTAGGGGTTAGTATTTATAAACCCTAGATTTCCGGCAATAGCATCTCTCTCAATTAACTTATAAAACCATATGTGTATACTAGTATATGTACTTGTGTGGTGTATTCACTTTGTTAAAATAACTCTATACAACACCCCAACAGATGACCAATCCTGCCATTCAAAACGACTTCAGTTACTACAGACGAACGCTAAGTCGAATGAAAATGGCAAATGCGGTAAGTACCTATTCTTATTGAAAGAAAGTATTTTTCTCATAACGCAAAGAACATTTCCTGATTCTGTAGGAACAGAACTCAACATTAGTCATCTTTTCAAGATTTTTGACTTGCTTGCATTGGAAGTGACAAGCAACAATGATCATGTACTTTTTATTCTCTTCTACAGGACATAGAATCTACCTTAGAGGTTAATAATGAAACTGCCAACAAGATGTCGCTATTCTATGCACACGCCACGCCTATGCTCAGAACACTCAGTGATACCACTTCCAAATTTGTCTCAGTCGTAAGTTTATTTTTTTATTCAACTCGTTGTAACTTCAACAGGTACGTGGGACATAATACCAGTGATAGTCTACCATTAAATGTTTCTAACTATAATTGCCATAGCTCATATATTGGTATTTTATGGAATATTAAAGCAAAACTAAGTCTATAACAAGGACCTGTTGGTGATGTTGATAATTATCTATTCCCCCTATCACCTACTCCTCTGAGATAAATGGGTGAAATCGCCAGAAAATGTACAATTCACCTTCAGCATTCCTCTCAAATATGCCAGATTTCAGGCGAAAATAAAGTTTAAAATACAGTTCAACCTAACCAAACAGACTGCTAGAATAAATGCAATGCCGAATATACTCAAATTTGCCTAATGTTGACCAAATTGCAGGGTAATCTAGCCAAATTTACTAAATGTGTACAGCTGCGAATTGTACATTTTCTGAAAATCTTACCCAAATACATGTTGTACTTTTACAAAGCGGTTAACTTCACACTGCCCTAAGCTTAGGTTATTAATTTTAATCAATTATCAGACACTCTTCTTGATATCGTACAATATTTTCACTGCCTATGACCAATTTGTGCTAACATGATTCTACCTGAACACTGCAGAACAAGGATTTACCTGTGGAAAATACGACGGACTGCCTCAGTACGATGGCAAATATATGCCGAGTCATGATAGAAAACCCGTAAGTGGATAATGTTTGTTTGACTCTACAGATAAAATGCATCCCTTTTGCTATAAAAATTTTATATTTTCTCTAATATAATTATGCACCGCAAAACTAATGTATGAATTGATATACTCCTGAATACGATATTGTGGATGTTATTGATTTTTTGTTAGATTTTGGATAAAAGAGTGTCCAGGGACATTCTTGGATGTTCACTAATCTATATGCCTGAAGTAAGCCCTCGAAGAATCCTTTAGAATTGTATACGCCAAGGGGGCTGGCGAAGGAAATAAAGTGTTATGTTTAAAAAAGATATGCCTAAATTAAGGTAGGCCCACACTGGTACATGAGAGACCATCCGTGCATGGGGCGTCCGTGAGGCCTCATGCACCACGCCCAGGCACCTCACGCCCATGTCAACTTGTCCACATTTGAAGAAAGACACGTCAACATCGTTTAGTAATTTCTGCTCAGAATCAAAAGTTCCTTATACAGTGTCAATAGGGTGTTGGATCCTTTTGTCTCCATCCTGCCAAGAAAGGGTCTCTGCCAATATATTCTGTTTCTTCGATGCTGCACATAAAAATATGCAGCTAATAGCACCAAAGAAACACCGACCACTGCAACGGCTTTGCAGAGGTGTAGGAAGCTATCTTCCAGTCATACTTCCTTATTAAGAAACTTAAAAATGAATGGCGAATTCTTGAATTTCTAAAAACCTAATATCAAAATCTTTTAAGAAAAGACATGGCTGCCAACCTGGTGAGTGTTTTAGTAAAAGGGCCAAAAAAATCAAAACTGATCATTCTGGTGATGTTCAAACCATCATAGCCAAATCATAATCTACACACGTTTCTTAATTTTAACAATTCCAACTTTCCATCGCACAAATGATACAATACTACTATACCCACCAATGTTCAACACTGGTGAAACAAAAAACGGGAGATGTTGCTGGTTCGGTTTCCTCCACGGCACTGAGAGTGGCGGGGACTCCGAGGGTGGCGCCACCTGGAGAGAGTCAGTCCATATACCGCAGTGGCCCGTTTATAAGTCGGGACCTGTTAAAAGACTAAAGAGTATTCTAAAATTTAATCCTCGATTAAAAGCCTATTTCAATTGCAAGCCGGAGCTTTTTCTGGAAGAACTGGTCTCAGGGGCCTGTCCCTGTGACCAGACATTGAACTACCTGTTTTGCAATACTATCAGCAAATAAAAGAATCTCTGAATTGAATTGAATTGAAATATATCAAACCTGAAATATAGAAATACTTACCAGCTGTCCTAAGGTTTACTATCATTAGAATCGGCATGATCTCTCTCATCTTTTCAAATATGCCTATATCTCAAAATTAGTTTGGTGGGCCCGGTAGGAAAGTGAAACAGGATGGGAATTAACTTCTGCGATTTGAAATGTGTCCATTTAACACCCAGCAGAGCAAAACCAAAATGACAACAATATTACATTAGATGTAAACATGCATGTATTGTCCTGGTAGTACATATTAAAGATTGAAAATAAACTGTACCCAAATGTATGTATTGTGTAAAATTATTACTAGAGAAATAATGTCTTGTTTTATAGACAAACTCTTTAATAGTAGGTTACATTTATTTATCGAACTGTTATCTCATAAACGTGTTTGATCCAACTATAAACCCCCTTACTACAATAATAACAAACATAAAAGGTGTTTTCAGTAAACTACATTCAACAGATGCTGTGTGGCATATTTGACTGGGAAATGCCAATGTGGGCCTACTTCTAAACAAAGGCAACCCGGATAAAACTAATCAAGTCATATGTTATGTTTTGTGGATTCAATTGGCAGTGTTTTAAGACATTTTACGCTTTTTGAAATATGCCTACTACCACCGAATAAGGCCTTGCAATTGGTGTATTAGTATACTAATGACTGTCCCGTTATGTTTTGCAGAAACTACCGAACCAAATTCCGAAATGAGGAGACAGAAATGTTCTGTTTACGAGTTATGGTGGGAGTTATCATTCTATACGACCATGTACATCCAATAGGCGCCTTCGCCAAGGCTTCAAATATAGACGTGAGTTACAGTACCCACTTCTTAAAGACGGGGTTCAACTTTTTGTTTCCAGCCAATGTCGGGTCAACAACGTTCTCGTTCCATTCCCAGTCCATGTGAAAGTTGTATAAACTATTAGATATTTCTCAGAGAAAATATGAGTGAAATGCATCTAGATGTTGCGTGTCTCACGCCAGATTTTTGTATTTCTAACTACCCCACAATTCCACGGATATGGATGTGGTGTAGACTTGAATACATTTTTTTTCATAAACGAAAGGTTGAAAAACAAGCACCAGTAAGGCCTTTGCTGTTTGCACTGCCTCATTTAGTTGGGCAGAGGGACTTCGATGGGGTGTTACTTTGATCGATGTATGTATAGTACCGCTAGAATATGGTTCTGTTAGCTTTCTACCGTACTAAAGATGCACCTTATGAGGGGTTCCTATAGTAAAAGGTGCACTGTAACTTCATTACCATGTCTCACGTCTGGTAATGAAGTGTTTTTGTATAAAAAGGTGCACTTTATGAGTAATGTTGATGTATACACTCTATACTCGTCCTGTAGGCAGCGGCATGTCATAGCCTTAACGTTAGAGGGCTTTGATGTTTACTGCCCATAGGTCGCGTTTAGAGTGTTGAGCTGTGTATAATCAGTGGCGCCACCTCTGGCATTTCCTGAATACTAATTCGTTGTGCAACCTCAGTGCTGCCACCTACCAATTAGTATCCGAATTGAAGATGGGGAGTGATCCGCCTTCTACAAGGTTCGCTTAACTTTCTTTTTTTAAAACAGATGCTTAAAACTGATTACTACTGCTATTCAGCATATAATGTTATAACCGTTGCTCTCTGCTGCCTTTAGTCTTAAAGTGACACTTCGGGGACACTTCTCACTGTTCTGGCCTTCATTCACGAGTAATGGAATTTCTACTTAATTTTCTGATGTCTGGTACTTCTCAACCTTCCTAACTAATCCCTGGTGATTTTAAAACATTTTGACCCATAGTTTATGAGATTTTGGTCAGAATAGTGAGTAAATTCATTTCGGTGTGAGTGCAAATAGTCCTAAGTGCCAGTTGGGTTGACATCTGGAATTATGTGACATGTGGGGGATGGTCAATACAATGGACATTAGTTTCTTTCCTGTCCACTTGGTAGCTGCGCACCTTCCTGTCTCATGGCCATTTCCTCACGGATTTGAAATGGGTTTTGGTTGTGGCCCATTCATTAATATATTCAATAATTATTGAACGAAAACGCAACGTTGGTGGTACTCAATACTTCTGATACTGCTATACCAAGCATATATGATTACACTGAAAAAGTTCTCCCAAGATTACATGACTACTCATTTTAACTATCTTAGCCACTATTATAGGATAGATTGATCTATATGTTTATTATCGATCCCAATCCCAATTTACAAACATTATTTTTCCAACATAGATCCGTCCAGTAGACAACTGTTTTATCTAAGTAAAAGCAAAAGCATTATATTATTATTTATTTTCTATTAGGCTAGGTCGTTAGCATATTTATTACCAAGATTTGGGTTATTTCCCTCAATGCTGGGTGGCATTGTGATGAAAAACCCCGTTTATTTGTCCAGTTGTTCTTTCCTCTGCCCCTGTGGTCGATCTTTAACATCTCCAGTACAGTAAGAACAGAATCCATATTTCCTTCAGAAGAAATATAATCTCTACCTCTGACGGTGGTGGCAAAATGTTTGAAATGTTCGGTCTAGGCTCAAAGCCTCTCACTCTCAGATCAGATAGCAATGGTATATCATCAGATAACAATGGTATATCAGTGATTGGATGCATACTGCTGGTTTCCTGGCCTCGACTAGGCGTCCTAGTGGGATTTTGCGGCCCTATTTGAATTATAATGGCATTTTGGAGCGAGAGGCTTTCTCTCAGTTTGAAGGGACTCTCTGGACTTTGAGCCTGGACTGAGTTAGGACGGTCACGTGTGATTTCCCGTTTCCTATTTCGATTTTTCTATTTGTGAAAAATTACACCAATTAACTGATCACTTCTTGTGGCTGGATTCATATTAAATAAATGCATCGAGTGATCTAACGCGACGGAGGGACCATCGCTAACCTGATTAGTACAAGTTGATATAGATAGAACATGTACCACTTGGTGATCCAAACCCATTATCTAGACGGCCAGTACGTAGTGATATGTCCAGGACTAAATCCACTTGGTTTGGAAATCCTCCAGCCTTATCTCTAGGAACTCGTTGAATGCTGTAACGCACCACAAGGCCTTACGTAACCTTTTTCTCACGGTTTCTTGGACCGTTTCACATTGCCTGACCTTTTTGTACGTAGCTCACATTACATACTTTTAGATCAGTATTGCAATAAAGGGTTTTTAATCATACTTGATTATTTGGCAGCTTCAACTGCATGTATGTAGACTCATGTTACTGCGCTATAATAAGAACCCGTCGACGCTTAGCTTTGGAAATTATAATAAATCATCTAGATTGATCTATATGTTTATTATCGATTATGCCTACAGGACGATCTGGCCTGGGAATACAAGGGTTATATAAATAAGTAGTTGGCATATGTTATTTCAGTGGCTTTAAGTTCGTTATTAACCTGCCTACTCTGGGAGAGTCCACCAAAAGTGCGTCAGTTGGGGATCTATACACAAACGCTTTATCTGAATGTGAATGGCCCAAGTCAGTGGAAAAGGCTTGGTTTCGGTATCTTTCGCCAGCATCTACTATCTTCTGTAATAATCGTCAAACTCTTTTAATTTCAGGCATGCATGCCTATGTGACACATTAGTGACAGGAAACCAAATCTAAGAAATAATGTCTGTACAATTCCTCTATTGTGTCACTAGTAAGATATATTTATAGCACTAAGGCTCAACAGGCGAGTAGCCCTTTGGTGATTACCTAACCCTACATAATGCTGGTGTGAAGTACCCATCGATTCATAATTAATTTTGTGCCACTTTGAAACTGAAGTTTTATTCTAAACTCTGTCTCCCTTAGCCTGGAAGGAGGATAGTATGGCCTAGTACAGGAACACCACAGAAAACCGCTCCCTTGATCACGGAGACGCTGTACTATTTCCCATGACGCAGTAACAATGCCAATGGTGGTGATGAAATAGGGATTAACGACATGTTGCATCCACTCTAATCTCTGTGGATAATTTGACCTTTTTCATATATAACCCCAACGGACCTTAGAGCTAATTTATATTAGCTCTAAGAACGGACGCACTGGTTTTATAATATTCCCCCGTATGCTTGACCGTGACCTCAGGAGAAGCTTAAGTAAACGCAGAGATCTTGGGTATTATAAGCTCGTAAGCTCTCTCGTTTCGGGGTATTCTTTCATTTATCAGCCAATTGTTGTACAATGGCAACTGTGACTGTTGTACGCTCACCTAGTTGTTACATAAGAGAACTATGGCTCACATTGTTCTGGATCGTAACGTTTGTAATAGTCGGACAGCAGCATGGCATGATCCAAAGAGATGGATGTATATATATTTCTGGATGAGGCCCCAACCAATCAGGGACGGGGAGACAGACCACGCCAGGTCCGTCCTCCCGCCCTCCCTCCCTCCCTCCCACCCACCTCCTCCGGTCGTGAACATGTGAGCTTAGTGTTACGTAACAATGCCCAATAGGTTTCAGATAACCATAGTCAAGGGACTACTTTCGACCGGGCTTCCTTTACCTCCTCCGCCTCCCTCCCATCCTCGCCCCCCGCCCCCCCCCCCCCACCTTCACGCTCACCTGTGGGTGGGGGTTGATCACTTCCTCACCTTGATGCACTAAAAGTTCAGGTGAAACTTCGTTTTGATATTGGTGCGTTGTCGTTAAATGAATATTTTTGTTTGTTGGCACTCGTTGGCATTCCTCTGAACCCCAATTTTCTCTGAATTAATTATACTGCAATGAAAATTATGGAATAAAATGAAAAGAATATTCTTCCATAGATGCTAGCTTCAATTGTGACCAATAGAATGGGTTCCTGAACCACTGAAACCCATGCATAAATCTTATGAAATGCCTATTGCTTAAAAAAAAAAAAATATGCACATCAGAATACCTTGATTATAAAAGCAATTGGCATTCAAAACGAATCTGGGAATTAATATGAACAAGGAATGTTACAATGCCAACTTGGCGAATGAGAATTATCACGTATGTGAAACTTTGACCAATACAAATGTATGTAATGTGCTTGTTCTTTGTTTTATGTCATCTTTTTCAAATGTTTTCCCTTTCTCCCTCCTTTGAAATAATTAGCCAGAAATCTATTGACCAGGTTTAGTTTTTGATCAACATGGCGCGGCACGTGTACCTTATACATAAACATACATTGATCGATACAGCCTTCTCAGAATTATTATAAAACCTTAACATTTCACATAAAAGCTTGAATTGATCAGTGGCTATACACATGTATGTCCCTCATCATCTGGTAAAGTACCTCTTTGTGCAAAGTGACCCCTTTTTCTAGGCAACATCTGTTGCTGATTCGTTACGAAGTTTTGGCATACAAATAATTGAAATGGGTTCATTTGTTAGGTAATATTTATACTCTAAGCATTTATTAAGGCTAAATGCTGGTGATGATCATCGTTTACATTTCTGTGAAATTATCCCATAGGACTTCTAGTGCGTTTTGATAATCGGTTTCATCACTGGCAAATATTTCACAACATTTCACCACCACTCGTAAAGAAAGTATTATTCATCAGTGCCTGGGAATAGAAAATGTCAACCTGCCAAAACCATGTTGAGCGAAAAAAGCTTTGCTATATATGCATCCCCGTTTATAGGTTCCATCTCCATTGCAAGTGATGAAATATATTGCGTTAGACATACTTTCAATTTGAGTGATTTTTGTTTAGATGCACACATTTTATTTTTAATATTTTAAACCACGGACCTAGAACCACAATTTCGTCCTAGTTACTACTCCCAGTCTGGTTCCTTCAAATCCCGCATGGTGGCAGCACTGTTGTGTGGCTTGCCCACTTTCTATGGTAGGAGCTTAGAGAAAGCTACTTTACTCTAAGGTGGGAGAGACCTTGGTAATCATTTCTTAATATTTTAATCAATTGAAGTAACCAAATGAGAATGAATTAAAGTGAGACTATATCTTCAGTTTTAAAAAAAATGGAACTGCGATTTACCCTTAGACATTCTTGCACCTGAACTATAAGCACTAATTCTTCACATAGGGCAAAACTGTATCACTTCTGAACTATGATCTTTAGCATTAACCTCTCCTTGGTGGCGTTGTATGTACAGCCCCAATTCTGATTATTCCCCAAGCTAGACCATTGTTTTCTCAAAGAAGTACTACTTAAAGATACTTTCTCTAGCACATAATGCTTACTTAGTCGAGCCATTGTAGCATTAGGGGCTTACACGCCAGACGCATACAATATCTATGAATGAGGGTAGAAGGGATTTTCAAGAAAGAGCAATATGGTTAGTGCGCCATTGACCCATTGTTGACAATAAGTAAAGCATGGTCGGGGGCGGAGCTTCCTGGAGTGGCCCTCTTCACCCCAGGTGTTACCCCAGGTGTTCCCTCAGGCCCCGTTACCTACATGCCTGTGCAGGTAGTCAAGTGGCTAGCACGCCTTTTAGCATGTCCCCTACATCTTGAACCTATCTAAACACACATCTTGGCTTCGCAGGCTTTTCCTCCTAACACTTGTCGAGATGTCTGCATTGGGGTGCACCAGTAGCTTGGAAATGCATGGATTTCCGGGTCTCGAGGGGTTTCTTCTTGGGATCGAGGAGGACGGGGGTGAAAAGCGACCCCCCTGGTTGGAGGGGAATTCCATGCTAGATGCCATGACCTGGTCTCAGGCATTTCTTGATATGTTCACCATCTTTGGAAAAGCTAGCATTTGTTCATAATTTACGGATTTATATCAAATATTAAGTTGGAAAAGGTAGCTAAATAGACGTGTGGCTTTGCGAGGGTTTTGTCTACTATTTCGCGTTATGTATCTGAAATAATATTTTGGCTTTTTTTTTTATTTAAAAAAAACAGTGGTGGTTGGGTGAGAGGGGTATGTATACTTTTTTGGTTTTATTTATGTATGCATTTCTGTATTTTGTATTCGTATTTGGGTTGATAATTTAGTAGTGAAGGCCCTGGAGGGACATATGTCTCTATACATAATTCAACATTGGGACCATCCTGCGTCGCAGAGGGCACAGGTGTTGTCACAGGTTGGAGCTGTGGTGTTAGTCTTATCAGTAAATTGCTCTTCTGGTTGGAACCCCTCAATGCCAGACAATAGCTATAGTTAGTTAGTTGGCAGGCAACTGAAAGGCTTCTTACAATATTATCCTACTTCACCTAACTCCATGGCAACACCATGTACACTGACTTCTAATATTTGAATTCCAGGTTATGCAATACGAGAGGAAGGTGTGACCTGCATTGTTCCCTCCTGCATTTACTGACCCAGGGACACAGTTCTGACCCTTTATTGAGTCACGTAGGCCCGTTTGGAGACCTTTTAGACCGTTTCCCCTATGACAATAATGCTGATCCACTTACGATACATTATATGGTTACATGTTTAATTTAATCTCTCATTTGAATTCAATGCTCATGCATAGTTACACATATGTAGCGTAGGCGCTGATCAATATATCGACCTTAGAAAAAAAGTATCCTTCTTCTCGTTCTACCAACGAGACATATTTATTCTCGTTGGTTCTACCATTGGTATTCTATCTCTAAGAGAACCCCAATTACTCTTCCTACATCTTCCCCCTGTTTGCTAAACACTGGCAGACAGACACAACCAGACCGACCTTCCTGAGTACTTACTTACTCCAGGTCTACACTATTATGTGTACCTTTGAGGGTAACGTAACCTTGGACGAGGGCGAGTAGTATACTTGAGGTCTACCCAGTTCATATCGGTTACGAAGGTCTCCCATGCATCTGACAACCCTGGGAATCATTCCACTGCATGGCCTTGCTTATGCAATTGCGGCAATTCACAGGCCAAGCTGGATGCGCTCTTTCTGCCAATGGCATCAGCTGACTTGATGAAGAAGACTTGGTTCTTGACTGGTGGATCCGTGGTGTTTAACAAGGGCATTGATCTATTAGCGTTTGTCGTGGAACCAGTGCGTGAAGGAGCTTTTGTTGTTTCTTGTCAAACACAGTAATTATCTGCTGCTATTTGTATCTGAGAGTTACTGGCTTGAAAGAGTCATCGGTATATTTATAGAATCACCTGTTTTAATTTAATCAGCACTTGGGAGTGATTCATCAGTCAATTTGGCATTGGTATCCCTATTATTTCCTCATAATATAAAATAATATAAGCATATATATGGGTGTATAGCTCTCTCTCTCTCAACCTTTCTCTGCAGCCTGGTACCTAAGAGGATCATGCCTGCAGGAATTTGTTTAATCGCTCATTGCTTTACAGTCAGGGATTTGCTGGTCCGCGGGTGGGCTTTGCCGCATTCAATCTGCCCTCATTGACTTAATGCTGTAACTTCATATAATATGTCTGGGCATATTCATTCTCTTCCTCAGATGTTTGTCCCAGGCAGAACCTGGAGGCCAAGCTTCTCAGAGTGTAGTGAAGCCAGTGGTCATTTGGTCTTTTGTGCCTGTTGATATCACGCCCAGCAAACATTTTGAATTATTCAGAATGGGGACTAAACCTTTCGCAACAAAGGATTAATGTGTCCCCAGAGTCAGGACGTCTGGGTGTGCGGATCATAATTGCCGCACACGGCCGAGAAGCTTTGCACCTACAATCAATGTCCAATCTTGCCTCCCTCAAGATAGAACGTCACCTCCTGCTCTCTTCTCTCTCCTTGAGAAGCGGTGAGGAGTGGTTAACGATATTTGCTTATTAACCTTTGTCACGCAATGATCGAATTGGGGTATTTTGGGTGTGCCAATTCAACAGTAAGGCCCCCATCATTACCACATCTACTACCTATTAAACAATTATATTGGTAGTTTGTATTAGTCACATTTTACCATTTACCATTAGCAAATTTGAGCTAGATTGTTATGATTCAATCTGGCGGTTTAAAAGATAATCATACCGTTCTAATATGATTATTTTAAAATATTTGTTTATGCTTCTATGGTGTATGAAAAGACTTACCGGTAGTAGTGCATCGGGTATATGATTTTTGTAATTGTTCTCCCCGAGCCCACCTCTCAGTCACCACGTATACCATTATTACTATTTTATACGTAGTCTACATCATCACAACTATTGACCGATTCTAGGCTTGGCACCTCCTTTGTTGAAGTTTATACGGATAACAAGAGGGAGTCGGGCAGAGTTGGCCTCTGTAGACAAATATTAGCTCTCTCAACCGATGGGGATTGATGGACATTCCAGAGATTGCTCTACACACAGATTATTCTGCTACTCATACAAATCGGTATTCTTTATCTGGCATTTCAGTCTAGGCCCAAAGTTGAGAGAGTTCCTTCAAACGAAGGGGAAAAGCCTCTCGCCTCAAACCGCAAAGTGCCATTATAATTCCATTAATACCGCAAAATGTCATTATATGCCCATTAAAACGCCGAGTCCTAGGCCAGAAACATATTAGCGAAGTAGGCATTCTTATCTGATCTGAGGGTTTGGACCTATATTATAGAGTGCATAGTGCTTTATTGCACTCCTTATATAATACAACTTATGTTATCCTGCAACGTTGAGTATACGTTTCACATGACCGGCATATCTCACTGTGGGTAATATGCGAGCAACTGATCTGGTCACTTGGTTCCTAATCTATGAATGAACTCAAGCGCTGTATCGATAAACTCATCCGTGTGTGTCGGTACACACTGAGGAGTACACTCATCTGGTGCATACATAGTGCAAACAATCGTTATCTTCTTCATGCATTGATTCTCTCGTCACAATTCTTGGGAAATATACGTACTTCGTGATCATCGTCTAGGCGCTGATACCCGTGGCCCTTCCAGTTATATCATTCGTTTTGACATTATTTGCATAAAGAAACTTCTTGCTTAAAACAAAATAATAAGACCCCAAAACTTTATTAATCTTTCAGGATTGAGAGCTACATTAAGCAAATATTTCTCGATACCTAACTCTTTTTGACATAATATGGGATAATAATTATACAAGATAATACATATATTATATATTAGGGGGACTTGGGTTTAAACCTTGTGGGGATATATATTCTAGTGCATCTAGTATATTTTTTTTAAAAACCTCAGAGTATAACAGACTGCAATTCTGTCAATACTCGGTAAATTCGAGCTATATTTGGCATTGCATTGATTCTAGCAATCTGTTTGGTTAGGCTGAACTATATTTTGAACTTTATTTTCCTCCGAAATTTGGGTTATTTGAGGATATTGTTGAAAGTGAATTGTACATTTTCTGGCGACTTACCCCTGTATGATCCCGTGTGTGGTGGGGGGAGGGAGGGGGGGGGTCAGTATTTACTATAGTCTGTCTAGAAAGTAGTTGACACGTGATTCCTTAGTCCCTTTAAGGGGAGGGAAAAGTGGGAGATTTTGTATTTCTATTTATGATAAGGACTTGTCAACCCTTTGCCCAGCGAGTCGCCCATTGCAATCAACCATGGGGAAACAGGGCCAATATAATCAGCTCTTCCTTCCACCTAAGCAAAACAACAGCTGCTCCATATAGAATAGAGACAGGCCAATACAATGCAGCTGGATATTTGGCCGTGGTCGGTCGCAAACGGTCATGGTCAGTCGCAAACGGCAATTCAAGGAGCAAAGGTTTGAAGTCAAAACTCCCCCACTTTTCCCTCCCCTTAAAGGGACTAAGGAATCACGTGTCAACTACTTTCTAGACAGACTATACTTACCAGGTTGTATTTTTATGGTAAGGGTCTGCAGGACTAGCCTTGTCATCTTTTTAGTGGGTGACGACTCACTTCACACCCTTGACTATATACTATAATCCTGAGATAGGCGGCATTTAGGAGTTTGACTCTTTCAGGGTTAGGCTTTTCGGGAGAATTTCGGTCTTTGGGGGGGGGGGGGGGTATAGACTTGGGACGTTTTGGAGTTATTGAAATCTACACCCAAAAGTGTTTCCAGGAGCTATAATGAAATGGATAACAAAGGGCATATGTTACAATACATTATAACATAATGTAATGGGACAAAGTAATGGTTCATTAGCACTTGTCTCTTAGCAGAGCGGGGAGGGATGCTATATAAAACTGTCATGGGTTTGGGGCGAATTCATATAGATCTATGTACACACATAAGATCGATATAGAGGTATAGGTTGGGCAAATATCCAAATGCCAGGGTTTTAGCGATGTTTTTTATTTGCCCTACGCGTTTCGTACCAGAGTCCTACTTCAGGGGATGTCAAAATATCAAATAGTTGCTAACTTTTACTTGTGTCACTGGCACAGAGGGGAAGGACATTCGAGAACGCACCTACTACCTTGACATGTTACGTAATCGAGACTTATGTGATATAACTGAATGGCAATGCCAAGTCTAGTCGATTGTTATATTTCCTCATTGTCTAGTATCGAATCCTGTATGTTTGTTCCAAGTCCTACATTAGTTAAACTAGTATGCCTCAGCCCTCGGATCGCCCCGGGAAAACAACCAATATTTGATATGGACGACTTGAATTAACATGTTCCATTCAGTGATATGTATGTTTGGGGGATCTATTCACGCCACTCCGTAGCTTTGATAAGTATTTTACTGAGATCGCACGATCGGGAAGCTCAAAGACATATTTGCGGTGTAGTATAATTGTACCACCACCGCAGACCAATTAATCAGCAATGATTCATCTAGGCCGATTTAGAGGAGTTAATTCTCCTTGGCAAATAATGTCCATCACGGTTGAGACAGCGTTAGTCATTTAATATCTTGAGATTGAGATATTTCTGTTTGGCATATTCTTGGTAAAACAATGTAAAAATAGATTTTCACATTTTAGTTGGTGATTAGAGAACTCATTTTTACTCATGGAAATTTAGAAAATGGGCATTAAAATCACGTCCAAAACTATTCAGTCTAGGGTCAGAATTTAAAAAGTCCCTTCAAACTGAGGGAACGCCTCTCGCTTCGAACCGCCAAATACCATTATGATGCCTACTCCTAGCCCTTTAGCGCAGTAGGCGTCCAATCACTGACATCATTCTTGGACTACATACAATATTTTCGTCATTGTAACTACTTCAACGGCTGGAAGACCTGGATTTTATCCAGAGGCCAGGTTACCCATTTGTCGATCTCTAACTGTAAAACTAAAATAAAGTATTTTTCAATTCAATTCCACTTCAACAGTAACAGTAAATGGTACCCATCCAGTATCCTACCCCGATTCCCTGCCGTTGTCATATATCCTGGAGTAATCGTGATGAATCGGCGCAAATGCATACTTGAATCCGTATTTAAAACAAAACGAAAGTGGACTTGCATCTGCTGTTGGTATGCTTATCACTCGCTTTATCATTTTGGTGTAGGAAGTTCATAGGGATGGTCATCCTGTCATATTGTATGTCAAGGATGCTAAACCTAACCAACGAGTACCTAACCATCTCGGAGGCTCGTAAATGATAGCCTCTCCGCATTATATCATCAAGTATCGAATATCGAGCTATAATCATACATAATAATATCTGAAAAAACGTAATTCCCTCTTTTGCCCTATCGCAAATCCTTAGTCCTACACCTAAACTCAAATGTATAGGTTGGTTACTTTACAAAGACTGTTTGAGTCCTGTAGGCAGTGGTAGACATTTTCCTATGTTGTCATATTAGTACTGTGTGGGAGAAAAACGCTGACAAGTATCAATCATAGGACAAGTTCCTAAAGGTCACACAGTTCTTCCAATCTCTAATGCTCGACAATTCATCTATACGAGTTATTGCTATGGGTTCTCTTACAAATCATATGACTTGGTCAATTACTCTATTTGTACAGTATGAATTTGCCTGTATATGTATGAATTAATTTAGTGTTAGAACCGTTATGCCGCTAGGTCGAGCGAAATGTATGTAACTCCAAGCCCTATCCTGTTCCCTTATGCAATATCATTGGTTGACCTTACCACTCCTCTATTGAACCACTGTACACACAAGTACAATAGACCTGTACGCCAACTATGCTCCTTATTTAGACGAAAGCCATGGCTTTGTTGAGTTTATCATCATTTTTTCTGTGTCTGCTCAAGAAACGTGAAATTCGATAAGCCCTGACAAATCTCGATAGGTTTGAGACTGAGAGGGTTGTGTAAATGATGGTATAACAAGGGATTATCCTTCCCGTTGACCTTCTCGCGGAAAAGCTGGATGCCAAGGTTCAGCGTTTTTCACCTTAAAAACCGACGACATATTTAATATTAAATGTATGCACCCGTGTTAGGGAATCCATCATAAAGACAGCGCTAATTCTTGAACCTAGAAAGCTTCCCTCAGAATCGTTTCGTTCATTGTGGGTACTTGGAGAAAAATCGTGAAGATTTAACCAAAAGAATCGAACCAGGGTGTACCCATCGTCATCTATAATAATTCAAGCAAAAGAATCGAACCAGGGTGTACCCATCGTCATCTATAATATCACTACCATACGAGAATTAATGTTGGAAGTCTCAACTTATAACATGATAGAAAGAGTTTCACGAAGATCAATCTTGTGAACTTGTAAAGTCAGTCTGACAGTTGCTATCATCGCCTCTACATTCATAATCTGGATTCATTTTTAACTTTTTAACAAAATCCATTTATAAAATGATTTATCCTTTAATCGTAACCATAAATATTACCGCACACTCCTTGACCTTTTTCAACGAATACTAAAAAAGATTCTTTGATGAGTGGGGTGAAGTTTGTAGGTAATATATAGAGCTATAAATCACCAACGCCAAAGTTTGGCGTCTCCTTATACCTGCCTATATAATATACTTGGACTCGATTCTATTGTGCCATCATCTGACAGATAGAGAGAGGGAAGGGGAGCGGATGTGGCAAGATCCAGAGACCACAGAAATGGGTCATTTCCTGGAATGGCAACCACTGGGTTCAGTACTCGGGCTATGATGGCTTCTTTCTTCCTCACCACCCATACACATCCACTATGTGGGTCAGTTTTTCAGAAAATGTACAATTGGCAACTGTACACATTTAGTAATTTCTGCTAAATTAAGCTGCAATTTGGTCAATACTAGGTAAATTCGAGTATATTTGGCATTGCATTGATTCTAGCAATCGGTTTGGTTAGGTTGAACTGTATTTTGAACTTTATTTTCATCTGAAATTTGGGTTATTTGAGAGGATTCGTGAAGGTGAATTGTACATTTTCTGAAAATCTGACCCATGTGTTGAGCTGGAAGAAACCATCAACCACGTTAAAAAAAAGTATGTGGGGGGTGGGAGTGGGGGGAGAGAGATTCTACAATCCCCATACTTCCTTTAGGCAGAGGGAGTCAACTGGCCTGCTTGCTCTCTGTTAATGATAACACATGTAGGCTACTAGGCTACTGGGTTTTTGTATCTTTGTGTTATTTATTTTTTGGCATGAGCCACAAGGCATGAATCAGCTGATGTTGTCTCTTCCCCCTCCCCTCACTCCCGCCACACACACTCATCTCATTCTTGCAATGAATGGAAATGATTTACGTGTCAGTTCACAATTTTAGAAGCCAAAATTGGTCTTGTCTTCTTTTTGCTGAGGGGGGAGGAGGGAGGGGGGGGGGTTGCTTAGGATCGGCGGACATTCTGTGAAGATAAATCACGAGAAGACATGATAAATCTACCTGTGTACAATGAGGAACGGTGTGAAGGATTCTACCGAACTGAACCGAATCGAGGAACTGGCCTACATACTTTGAAGGCAAAAAGCTCTTCTGTTAAGGATCGCTTGCCAAATATTTACCAACAGAGGTTGAAGGTATTCTCTGATTTCTCCCTTTAGTACACTTAGAGCTCCCCTCTGCCTCACACCGAACACACTGCCTCCCACTCATAGATCTTTTTAAAAGACTTTCTTATATTTTAGTCATCAGGTTGCATGCAGGAAGGGATCTTTTTCTTTTTCAATATTATAGCTTTCACTTAAGAAGGTACTGCTTTTATGGTGGTTTGGAAGTTCCTGGTTTCCGTATATTTCCCATACGAGTAGTTACCTAGGGAATTGTCACACAGAGTACGTACACACATTTCACGATGATACCTGACCTCTACCTGTCAGGCCGTAGACACTCCCTGATCGTCATTATAGACTCGTACCTACCAATTCCCCATATCAGCAACAGGACAAACCTCTCGTAGAAAGGAAGCTGGGCGTCCCTGTTGGTCCTTACCTTTTGAGTGCCAGATAAATGTGTCCCTGTGAATGTGACCCAACGATTATCTTAAATGCTGAAATCAGTTTATTGCATTGTACCGATAGTATATATACAATTACGAGGAGTGAGATGCTCTAAAATATATATGTTCATGTTAAGATTTTATTGTATCAAATGATTTTTTAAAAAAAGATGTTATTGTATCAAATGATAGGGACATGACCTACACACATGTGATTGTGGGGTGACATGTCTGTCATATGAGGGTTTTTAATATGGTTTAACGGCCTTGTCCACTAAGCCGATTCTCATGCGATTCTCACGGAATTTAGTGGAAAAGAGTCTCCTGCTGTGCAAAATCGCATGGGAATCGGTTTAGTGGACTAGGGACTTTACTCTACTCTGCTACTTTACTAATGAGCTGATCTAATTTCATGTTGCCTATACGGCTGCTATGTTCTGAAAGATGTCATGTATGTTTAATATGTTATATCGAATGATTTATTTATAACCTATTCCGCGTGGTTCTGGGAAATTATCCGTCACGGGACTTATGTGATAACAGGGAAGTTTCTAAATTTGCTCTTGACCCTTGTAAAACTATCAACCGATATCATAAGATGTAAAGATATCTTACATATTGGTTAGAGGAGGAACCGATTGACCTGAAGTCTTCCATATATATATATGGGAATCTCAAATAAAATTACTTCATGTTTGGCCGACGATCAGGATTGTCATTTGGCTAGGCTATATTCTGGCACATTCCAATTATTCGTGGCCTATACAGTTGATGGGGGAGAAATGCGATCATGGCCGCAACCACAACTGTTTTTATCATTCAGAATATATTTTCCTATTCTATGACTCTTTCCCAATATTCTCCATGACATTGACACTGGTTGCATATGTTTTGATAATAGCTGGGCTATATACGCTAAATAACATAAAAGGCATACACTGCAAGACCCAAGCTTTGCTCTGGTTTTCATCCCCTGTTTTCAAAGTTTGGCAAATAAAGAATTTTGTTATAATTATCAAACACAATTTGACCAGTATGGTGGCTAAAATCACCAGTCATTTATCATGGAATTTTATTTGCTACTGGTATTTCATCAGGTGTGTTTACATCTTGAATTGTGTCAGTGCTTTAAGGTTAAGGACAAAGGCGAAGTCAACGTCTGGTCATGACCTAGTAAGTAGTATGCAGAAAGTTCCGCCTCTCCAGTAAACAGCAGAAGCAGTTGCTTGTTGCTGGGGAACAGACAAAAGACCAGCATCTCTTGGACGATATGCGTTACCTCAGATGTCCGCTGTATTGTCCCCTCCCTCCTCCTCCTGCATCCTTTATCTCGGTCGGATTGACTGACCAGGGGGCAGATGAGGACGTCGAGCATAACAAGCACCATGAGCACACTTCCCCCATCCTCTACACACTTCCCTACCCCCACCCGCCATCATCTGATACCCAATGTCAGTCGTCTTTATATTGATCTCTGTTAAACCCCAATATGGTGGGGGGAGGCAGTAGTATAGGGGACTTGTATCGGCACTGATCAATTAATAGCCCGCACCGCACTTATTTCAAGCAGAGCTCCCCCCCCCCCCCCCCCCCACACACACACAGACACACAATCATATTAATAGGAATCTAGATAAAAGTAAAGATGTGAGGCAAATCCTGTTCATAAAATCTGCATTATTCATCCCATATTGCGTTTGACCCTTATTGAAACTAACAATATTGAAAGACAACTATAGTAATAAAAGGGGTGTGGTCACTCACTAATGATTATCTTGACAAGATAATCACAGTGACCACACCCCTTTCTTTACCACCTTCAAAGTGGCTGAACTTTGCAAGACCTTTTATACTTATGTAAGTGGCAAGTTTTATAATTCCTCATAAATTATAAATTAAATTTACACAACTTTATTATTTCCCTGATGAGAGTGCTTGAATGGACTTTTTGACAGACATGTTGCTCTGGGCTATTGTCTCCAGAGGATAGAGAAGAAGAGTGACTGTCATTGTCCCTCCCTCCCTCTCTCTTATCTTCTTTTACTTTCATCTGCCCTGACACCTTGGTATACGCAGGTGAGCGACCAATAGCACAGACACTGTGGGTTTCAGCTCCTCAGCCAGAGCTGCCTCAAGTCATGCCCTCACTGCTCCGCCTAAACCCTTAACTCTTCACCTCAGTCAGTAAATAATCTCATGCTTCATTCACCACTTCTCACCCATGTCTAGGACCACCTCGTCGTCCTCCTCTCCCCCCCCCCCCCCTCCTCCTCCCCCCTCTCCCCCTCTCTCTGCCTTGGTTAGTTAGGTCCTCCAGCAAGGTCCCCTTAGAGCACTTGAAGTGGTTGCCAAATGAGCACAAAGTGAATATTGTACAAGGAAGCCTGGCTGTCGGGCTTTGTCTTCTTCTCAGTGTGATGTACTGCCCTACATCTGATTCTTAACTTGAAGGGGTTCGTTTTGCATATGCGTCCATCGATCACTCGCATGTTTCCTCAGTGCACCTAAGTCCCTCCCCTGCCCCTGCAGATTGTTGTATAAGCATATATCACACTTATTTATTTTATTATGACGGCGCCCCTGCACCATGTACTCCTTCTATAACCGTCTATTTGTTAGACCGGTAGCTCTGAATGAATTATGACAATGGGTTCCGGAGGATTATTCTTCATTACCCCCGTTATTCCCACATGCCCCGAAGATCAGTCATTCTGACCCATTTAGCATTTCGATACTTAAAAAAGAACCTTGCAACCGGCAGTTGTTCATCTATATTGATCTAATAGTCGGTTCACGAGTTATGCTAATTGGAAACCCGCAGTGGCGTAGTTTTTTGCCGTGTCGGGTGATGGCATTCTGACGGACCGGCGACCTTGAGATGCCTTGTCTGAATAGACCCTGAATCGAGCCGTGTCCTTAAACTAGGACATGGTGCGCTGGGTAGGCTGCTGCTGGCACTGCAGTGCCCTGTCTCTTTTAGTGCCCTTTGGGTGGTTCTCTCCTCAATCGTATTTGACATAGACAGTTGGAGATTTGACATAGACAGTAGACGGTTTGACATAGACAGTAGAATGTCTATGTCGAAATGTTAGTCGCTTACCCCAACCTCTAGGCCAGAGTAAATATTTTACTGGGAGTCTAGACATGCTTTCTATATTCATTGTAAAACATTTTTTCCACTATTGCCACACCCAAATCTTAGCTTTTTTTCCGAAATTAAAGGTTCTAACCCCTTAGCTGCATCACAACTTGACAATTTATCAAGAGCGAGGTTTTTTATCTAAGGTTCTCCGGTTCCAAAATAAAAGAGGTGATCCAGGCCGACCGACTTGTGCCGTTATACTATTGACCTTGTCTCTTCTGGCGTGGGTTCTGAGACCAGTACATCTATATGGGTTGCTTTAATGGTTGGCTGGGCAAGTCTAGCGCTGCATAGCCTCATTATCATGAGAGCCTGGTATCCTGATCCGGAGTGAACCCATTTACTGAATACAGCCACCGATGAGTTACGCATTACCAGATCCCTCTATATATGCACACAATCTATAGCTTTGATTCGCAGCCAAATTGACCATATTGTCTGCTAATGGGAGCTTCTTTGTGTACAAGATCAAAAGCAATCTCTATTTATTCTATTTAGTTAGATAGGAGCGAGAGAGACAGAAAAAAGAGTGAGACCAGGGAGTCAGGAAGAGTATCAATATCATTAGTCAAGTTTCGGACATTAGATCAATGGGATTCCGGGTTGTGTTTACGCTGCTCTGCCTGAATCAACACGGAATGGTGGCCACCAAGATCTATGTGGTTCTATTGTACAAAGAGCCAATAATGCTCGGCCAGCGACGGCGGGCCAGACAGTGCACAGCTACCAGAAGTCAATGCATTTATGGGTCGTGGCTCTTCATTGAGACTACAGCCACTGTGCACACCGATTTGCTGCTCTTTTGTTATTGATCTAGGCGTTGATTAATGTTTGATACACGGTGTTGCTGAATATTTGTCATGATGACATGCCCTTCTTATCACTCTAGCTTTTGATCAATTGAGTCGACCTTGTCCGTTGCTATGTATGCCTTATGTCTCATGTATATAAACATCATTAATCAAAAATGTAAACATAAACTCGTGGAACTGATGGGATGGGAGAGAGACTCGGATTTTATTGAAATACTTTTTCATTGTGACATGATATTATGAGAGATTAGTAGAATTATTCTTACAAGGTAAAAGTCCAGTCTGAGGCTCCCAAACGAGAGGATCTGTGACCAGACATATAAATATGTCAGTGATTGGACGCCTACTGCGGTAATAGCTATCCTGACCCTGAAACAGGCTCCATAATGGGGTTATAATTGCATATAATTGAGGCTTTCTTCCCTCAGTCTGGAGGGGACTCTGACCTCTGAGCCTAGACTGTGACATGAGTATTGACTGATTAGGAGGTGATGACCCGTTTACCTAGGGTGACTCCCCGACGGAATGTCTCCTGACAAAGACATGGACTTCAGCAGCCTGTGGTACACTAGCTTCACAGCTTGCTTCTTGCTCGGTTTCCTCACCTGATCCTTAAATAAATAGATCTTACTTCTCAACAGTTAGTGCCCATTGCTGCAGCAACAAGTCAGTTGCTTATGTCAACAATAGATATCTGGATCAGTTGTCAACCTTCAATGATGGTCGTGTGGAAATGAAGTCAAATGAGTCGATAATGATTTGATTAGTTGGTTTATATAATATGCTTATTCATAGCATTAAGCACTTCATTTTTTTACATAGGCACAGCCCACTCGTTAGGCAGTCTAGCCCTTCCTGTTCCCCATTCTTTACTATACTACCAGTATATATCGGACCCTCCCCCGCACCCCCTTCAAGATGGCTTGTGGCGCGGCGGCTCCTTGGAGAGGAAGTATATTTACATGTTTTCCCCCCATTAAATGTGGCTTGAATGACCATGCTTCACTCTCGAAGAGGCAGGGAGGCTAAACAATGGTCCTGGTCAGCCTTGTATAGCTGGGTAAACATAGAACCAAGGAGAAGTGCTATGCACTTAGGAAGTCAGTGTTATTAATGATTGGGTATACATAAAGAGCACTATTTGCACTTCTAGTGGTTACCGCTATATATACACTTGGATCTAAGGCTAGATACATAGCTTAATGTCCTGGCTGTATTTTGTGCCTTTTACCTTTTTGATCGGCAATACCCGATCGTTTCATTTCAAATATAAACTGTTAGCCTTACAGCTATATTTTCGAATCCATCAATATTTCTTCTGCCGACTTCTGTTTTTTTTTATAATTTTATAACAACAATTACTATAATCAGGTGAGCGAGTGATTTAATTTAATGCCGACAACCATTTTCTTAAAACTATTAAAAAAACTTAATAGCCTTGTCATCTGAAACATATGTACACTGTTTAAAAATATTGTGAATAATAAAAATATTGTGGTTAAACATTGGTATTGGACGAGTAGCGAATTTGCTTTGATTTAGATGAAATTTCAAACCTCCCTTCTCCAAATAAAGCCATATCTCCTGTTAAGTCATAATATAAAGCAAGTTTCATGAATATGAAGTGGCTTCTGTTTTATTAAAGAAATCACTTTTTGGTAATCTAAATGAAAAGGGAAACCGTATGCATAATGTACTGCCTACTGCCTGTTATGACTTGGTTTTTCCCCCTGGGGCTCTCCTGGGTACTCCGGAGCTATTTTTAATGTCAGACGTCCCTTTTTAGATTTTTAATGCCGACCCGACTCCATTTTTTGCTGGTAAGGATGTTGTCTAATGCCAAGGTAATGCACAGTTTATGGGTCTAGGTAATAGGGTTATTCGTCGCAAGGTGTGGGGCGAAACTGCTGTTTTTAACATGCATGTTTTATGAACCATCAAGCTCGAGTTTATTGGATTTTTAAACAGATTCCATATGCCTTTGGCAGGGGCCAGTCAGTACCGAGTTGATCACTCCAACTTGTCGCTATCATAAACATTTGCTCCAACCACTTGTTCCCCCGAGGCACGTCACTGTTTATGTGTTTAGTTCTGCGTTTAGTGCAACGGACCCAGACTATTCGGTCCGTTTCGCCAGACTAGGCCAATGAACTTAGCATGGCCAACCAGACACACATCTCATGGACATAGTAGATAGAGACCCGAATAGCCTCTTCCAGGCGAGAATAAATCTTTTTCATTCCCGATGGCCTTGGAATACCTCCAGCTCTGGGCCACGTGAATGGCCCCAGTGTAGAGGCAAGCGTGTCTATTTGATATGGTTTTATTGAGTTACGCCATGATATATATACGCATATCAATATGCGAAATATTTGACAAGCTTTGTGGGCCGTACAACGGTAAATCCCTCTACAAATATTTACGTTTATAGGCGTTGGTGGGCAGGGCTGCTGTTGCTCACATTACAATATATACCTATTTAAGTTCAGTGGGTGTACATTCATTGATTCATTCATTTACTTTAATCCTTAGGATAAAGCCCTTTTATCTTTCCTACTTCTATCGAAGTGTAGGATACTCGGTACAGGACCGTATGGGAGGTGGAATTTAAAAGAGTTAATATACTACGTTGACTGGGATATCAAGTGACTGTCTTTTTTATGGTAGCTCCAGGGAGATCTCTGGAGTTCTTGGGTTATCACTACCTGACGTTTGTGACACTGTGGAGTGCACCCCTGTCATGGAATCCGTGTGAGACAAATGTCATTGGCCCCAGGAAACAGCCATCCCGTTCTTATAAAGAAGTCCCATGAGAAAAAAACCATTCAACACTTGGGTGGGAAAAAAATATGTAAACCTATCTCTTCAGTGCTACTCGGTGTCAGCATAACTATTCAAGCACGCGCAAGTTTGTTTACAAATTGACTCATTGATATATTTTTTTCCTTATAATTTTATCATCTGTATTGTTTCTATCAGTGTCGCCAGACATGCGAATATTTTTTGTACATGGTTCTTTGTATACAAAGTTCTTGAGACTGGTAAATATATGATATATTGCATTTAGATTCTAGCTACAGGCCAGAGAGTTTCAATTATATAAAGTGGTCCTATAGAGAAGATGTGTCCGAGAGATGTGTCATTTATCAATCCTTTAGTATCCCACAATGGTCGGTTGCCAATTATCAAGTGAAAAATCTTGAGTGTAGGACATGATTTACTTGTATCTATTACAGGTGAAAGCAGTAGGGTACATCACTTTACAAGATTGATTTGTAATCTGACCTCGTAATCATGCCTTCGGTGAATTTCATGTTCGAAATAGACAATTCTTTCCTTTCATTCATTCACGAAATTGATAACGGTGCGCACACAATTTAAAATATTATATTATAACCCTCGTTTAATATCATAAAAATAGATTAACTAACCAGGAAGGCATGTGTAATTTTAGTCCCTTAATTAAAGTTTGACTTCTATTCCCTGCAACCCCTCGAGTTGCCTCGAAGATATCATTATTTTAATTCAACTTACTACCTAACGGGTAAGTCTCAAAATTCTAAAATAGATGTATTGCTGAGCGTGTATCCAATGCTTTCCTGTACAGACAGACATACCTCGGAGGCTTTCATCTAGATAACTCCTTCACCCAGTTCAAACTGAGGTCACTTAGAAGCGTCCCTTCACCATGCTTTCCTCCTTCCTTCTGATATTTCTGATCTTCGCCCCTGATAAACCATTGCTATCGTCTCCCTGATGCAACCCTATATTCATCCCCGCTTCCTTTACGCCTTCTTAAATAACCCTTAAGTTTAGGCAGAGTTTAAGTTAGGTTAAAAAGGAGGACTTTCTTTCTGAGCTGGATATAATACGTACATGGACAATCAACTCGCCCTCTCCATCATGTTCATGACTTCCGTTCCTGTCATTGGGCATGAATGAATAATCAGAACAACGGATTGGTATGGAAGCAATGTGTCCATCATATTATACTAACCTAGTCCATAAACGACGGTAAATATCCTCCCATAGCTTGCCCTAAAACCCTTTGCCCTTAAAGCCCACCAGTTGATCATGGCTTGTTTGTTGTGGGATCTCAAAACCACTGGCCTTTATCTGCCTCTGTATAAGACAACTAAATTCCGTTTATCTATCCAAACTGATATCCCTCTGCAAATAGGATAGAGCCTGCGCATGTATATTGAACGCACATCCCATGAATGAACTTGAATTTTAATACAAAGGAAGGTTACGGTGGACAGGGAATGAAATCCTGTTTGTAATATCGTTCATTCATCCACCCGACCCCACTGGAATCATGATTAAATTATCATTCATTTATTTGTCATGGTTATATGAAGACCATTGACTATAAAATATGTCTACATCGCCAGAGGCCCGTTTCTGTTGGGCAACAAGGGAGTGCCCATGTCAAAGTGTACTGAGCACTAGAATTGATTAGTTCTGCATTAGAACTGTGCTCGTTGCCTGCACTCTCGCCAACAGCTTCCTTTCAACCATTTGTTAATGAGATAGATACTATCAAATGAGATTATCGTGACATTAAAGCAGTCAATATATTCTAGCTCCAGATTTTTCGAAGCTTCTGGTATTCTGTTGGGATCAATTTATTCACATTAGTTGCTATTGTGTCGAGTAAAGTTAATTTATCCCAGGACAAAAGAAAATCTGTTCACGAGACTTTTGCCAACACGTATCCAGCAACACTTGCCAAGATTGCAGTTTCATTCACCATGATTATTATCTGTATCAAGGGAATGGGATATCGTCTTTCACGTGTTAGTCATATCTATAACTTGCAATTCAATGTGTTCTCTGAATAATTTTTTTTTTTGCAACTTTGCAATGAGATGGTGGGACGACCTGTTAGGGTTTAACGTTACACTACAGGCTAATGTACCTAACATTTGAGATAGTCCAATAAGTCATACATGCGGCCTGCTGTTGATATAATAATGTTTATGTCCATTTAATTATGCGATGATGGTCAGTCGATCGTAAATCACGAGAGATGGAGTTATTCGTGGGTAGCCCGCGCGTGTGGCGGGGGCGGGGGCGGGGGGAGGGAGGGGGCATAGAGATCTAGGCCTCAGGTGCAACATGTCAACTAAATTTGCCAATGGACAGGCTGTTTCGTTGTCAGTCGCTCCTCTGCATTTTGGACAGATTAACAGACGGACTGAGTGACAGATCTTGAGATATCAAAGCTGGAGAGGTAAATAGCATGGTGACAAATGCAAATGATGGGTTTAATGATATATTTGTGGAAGAGTCAGGATGGGAGAGATAGCCCGTATGAACCATCATTCTTATACCTGGGTATAGAGATGGATACTTTCATAGGCAATGAAATGCTTTAATCTCGTTGGTCTATGGAGGGAGGAAGTGGTTTGTGCATATTAGAGATTGGTGTATGTGTGACATGCCCGTTGCTCGGGGGTTCTAATGCATAACCTGTGGGCAATATGCTTTATTATCCAGCATCATTTATGATTTATGCCGCCCTTAATGCAGGAAGGGACTGCGCGTGGTTTTGTTGTCTGATAGCTCATTCTGCATATGTTCTTGGTGCTTGGCTTGCGTGCCTCAAGGCTGTTTCACAAGGGAAAAGCTTGTGTCGTACAGCAGACACATTGCTGGCCAAGGGCGAGGCAACAGCTACAGGCAGATGGTGTTTGAGGACCCTTTTCTTTCTCCCCCTACACTTTTCTACACATAACACACATTCTCCTTTCTGACCCCCTCGGGCATCTTTGATCAGATCAGAGATGATCTTTTTGCTCTGAGTTCTCCTCTTTTCTGGCCTGTTTCTCTCCCCTCCATCTGCCTTTGTCAGAGCCTGTGATGCTAAGTGAGTTCTTGAGAGGTTTGGAGAAGGAGATGAACCCAGGCTCTTGTTGTAGATGGGTGTTGAGTTGGGTTTATCTCTGTCTGTCTGACATGCATTCGTGCCCAAGGACGGGTCAGAGCACCTTAGCCTGGGTATCGTGTTGCAGGAGTCAGCTGAGTCAGCTCATGCTTTCAACTGATTGTATAATATGCCGCGGACATTGACCTGTTCCAAGATGACCCTTAGTGCCCAAAGATGAGAGAGTCCCTTCAAATGGAGGGAAAGCAGGGTTCCCGCGGGTCTTAAAAAGTCATTAAAAGTCATGAATTCTGAGTTTGGGTTTTTAAGGGCCTTAAAAGTCATTAATTTTCACTGTGGGTCATTAAAAAGTCATGAAAAACTATCTGAGTCCCCTCCCTGACCATATTCTGCATTGAAAAAGTTGTGCAACCAGCTAAAAATCCTAAATAGCCACCTTACACAAAACTTAGTGACATCCCTGGATCTGCTAAGTAGAAGTGAAAAATCCATAAAATTGTAGCACTGAAGTCTCTAAGGAAATTATGCTGAAAATACACCAAAGCCACCATTCTTCATGTAAAACTAAAAGTAAAAAATTGTAAAAGTACAAGTCTATATTTCTATCTTTTATGTGAATCAAAGTCAGAAGTTTATATTATCATTTGGACAATATTTAACCCCCAAAAATGCTGAGAATGCACTGGAGAGCAAAGAAAACCCCCAGACCCCATGCTTTAATGGCTGAGATAGTGTCTCGCACATCTGACTTTAAAAAGTTGGCATCTACATTGTATTCAATACAAGTATTCATCGTTTTAAGAAAATGTATTCAATGATTTGGAGGAGATTACATTGATATGTTTAAGAAGGTAAAAAATAATCGGCTAACATGACTTCATTTGGTCATTAAAAAGTCATTAAAAAATGGCGAAATTGGTCATTAAAAGTCATGAAAAATAATCGGCTCTGGGCCGCGGGAACCCTGGAAAGCCTCTCGCCTCAAACTACAAATTGCACTTCCATTAATTCCATTAAGACTGGCAAAATGGCATAATCTCATTAGAACGCCTAGTCCTGGGGCAGGAAACCGATTAGCTAAGTAGGCGTCCAATCACTGACGTACCATTCTTATCTGATCTGATGGTTTGGGCCTGGACTGCAAAGATTGTACATGTATCTATCCCCGTCCGGACTGTGTTGCATGAATGGGAAACGGTGTGGAATATATTGAGCCATTTGTTTACATTTTTCTCTCTTAAAACTATTGCTCGAAGCCGAAAGATCTAAATTCGTTTGAATATCAGCTCAGAGTGAGTGAGATCACAGTCTCTATCAAATGATTATTTAGATCTTCACTGTCCTATTCCCTGATATTTCTGGAATTGGAAGGGGTATCTATATCCCTATTCTATATTGAAGGTTGATCACTGAAATTGACCTTGCCCCGAAAGATCGACTGAAGTATGAACTTGCCTCGAGAGATCAATCTCGACCCTGGACTAATGCAGGCTATCAGATTATGCCCTGAGTGGCCTTGTCCCACTAGGTAACAGCGTGTCCTTATGGCCAGACATAGCACACGCTCAGCTGATGAGAGGCTGGACAGGTCTTATGTAACGGAACGATGCTCTATATCCACCCCTAATGATCCAGGGGGTCACCACAGGTCAGCTTATTCCGGTATCACACAACCCACTTACCGAGGGGGAGGGGAGATATGATTGATAGAGGTGACTTAATTAGACAAGAATTGTTGTTATGAACTAGTATATATGGACTTATTTTATTCAGTCTTACAGCCGCAATATGACCTCCCGATTTAACCGTATTCATAAGAGGATTACAATTGGAAGATCTATGCTCGCACAGAAAGTGACATGACCTTTTTCCTATGTAACTGTATTGAAAGTTGGAAATAAAAATACTTATATATATATATTACAATACTGAAATTTATAATTCATTGAATTAAATTTAAAGTCCCACAGACCTTAGAGTAGCTCTTACTCTAAGCACAGACAATAGAGCATTCATTACATGGAACACAATATTTTTGTCGATCATAAAGATATCATGGAACTTTTTCTCATGACCTGGTTCCCGGGAGGTCCAGCTGATACTTCAGAAGCCAGACATATTGCATATAAATAGCGCTTATTTACATAAACATCGCTGGATAATTTGCTACATACAAGATAGAACCCACGTCGCCCGCCGATTATACATGTAAATGTCCCAAGATGCTGGTGCTATGCTGGCACTGGGTGATGACGAGTTCAAATTTTATTGCCACCATTTTTTTAAATGATGTATCATCGCTCTTTACCCAGAAAATCTCTTTTCATTTCATTTGGCAAAAATGAAAGCCAGTGCTCCTGACCCCTATTCCCGACGCGGGCAATTCATTAATCAAACCCGGCTCATGTTTATGCATGGTTTCGATATTCTCTTTGTGTTGCCAGCCAGATATTTGCGCTTACCAAAGGTGTTGCTAAGGTGAATGGCTATTACTGCCTCCTGTGACTTGTCCTCCGCCAAGGTTCAAGAGTGGATTCCTCCCAGAGTACTTATGCAATAGCAATGTCCTTGGCCTTGCACATATCCCTGCGTTATATGGGTGGAATCGCCAGAAAATGTACCGTTCGCCTTCCCCAATTATCTCAAATAACCCCAATTTAAGACAATATTGAAGTTCAAAACTTAATTTAACATATACCCAAACGGCTTGCTTGAATCAATGCAATATTAAATATACTCAGATATACCTGTTATTGACCAAATATACCTGTTATTGACCATTTGTCAGTCTAATTTAGCAGAAGTTACTAAATGTATAGATCTGCCGATTGTACATTTTCTGAAGATCTGACCCATATCTTATTTGGCCACCAGCCGACGATTTGGGATCCGATAGCGATATGCAGTCCCAGTTTAATGCCAAGGGGTCATAACCATAGGATAGGTCGGGGTTACTAGGTCAAATAATGTCTATACGATGGTGGTCGAGATGCGAGCGTGGAATGAAAATGTTTAATATGACATATCTAGGCAGAAAATAGGTATCAACTGACAGACCATTAAGTGGTAACGCGATCCTGAATAATCATATTTTGTTGGACAGCTGATATGACAAGGAAGTGCGGCGTTGTGGAAAAGGGGGGAATTTTGGACTGGGATAGGTTCGAGTGTCCTGGTTTCAAAGCCAAGAAACATCTCTCTTATGAATTCAACTAGTAGATTTCAAGATAGGTCTTTTGATGGGAATGATTCCTTAAGAGGATAGGGAAGTGAAATAGCTTCGTTGCTATGTGATGATTAATTTGCTATCACAATGAAAGTTATTTATATAGAGAGAGGGGTTGATGAAAATGGTTTCTTAGAGGATCTAGACTCTCAGATCAGATAAATGGTTTGTCAATGATTGGACGCCTACTGTGCCAATTGACTTTCCTTGCAATGCTATCAGGGTGTCTTATTATAATGAGTATGAATGCAAACCTTAAGGACGAATAATATGCTTTTCTACAATAAAGCGAATACCATTTACATGACACAGAATCCGTAAGATTTATATGAAATTAATTCAAAAATTTATGTTATGTTATGTTCATTGACAGTGAGAATGAAAAGCCATTCTGAATTTGCAAGCTAATGAGGCGTGATGAGAAGTGAATATCATTAGTCATTGATGAAGCTGGTCTGGATGAGTTACGGACGCCTTGTGGTCAGTTTAGGGCACTGTGTGTGGCCCCTAGAAATATAACAAAAAAAGATTAAGCAAGTAAAGACCCTTAGGTTGGTGCGCTAAAGGTCCTATTGGTGGATTTATCCCCCGATTCTCTAAGAAATTCTAACACATATATAATAGCATTATGTGAATGTTGTTCATCAGGGAAAATATTGCGTTTGTTTGCGAAGTTGGCTGTTAATGATCCTTTCAGAATAGAATAAAATGAGTTTAAATTTGTTTTTAAATGTTATGATACATATCAATGGTATGGGTGAACGACCTCTAACCATTTGTAGTTACTGTACATGTGGCCGACCCCCTCACATCCTGTTTCTATCTCATAACCTACACCGAGATCCTCATAATCAACGACTATTTTGTACTCGTAATCAACAAACATAATAGTACAATTGTCCTAATCAAATAACATATCCATGTATCGTAAGGTTAAGCTTGTTTATCTTGTCAGGGACATTTAAATCAGAAATGGATCCTCCAGTATTGATGCATTCGAATTACATTTTATCATTTGCTCTATATTCTCTTCGATTTTAACGAGTAGATAGTGTTGGATATTACAAAACAATGTGTCAGTTGAGTTGGCCCTTGACAAAACAGTTTAAATCCCTCAAGCATATAGCCACAATACAACTGCTGAATCGTGGGAAAATGAAGTTATGAATATACCCAGAACAACTGAATGATATCTAGGCCGAAGGGAAATATCAATGTCTTTGTACCAATGGATTCCTTGAGGCCTTTTGTGTGGCAAATTTAGTTGAGTAATTTACAAGTAGCATCATGACTACACAGACTACTGTAATGAATTGTCCAAATTACTCTTAAGTTATAAGTATAACCCACAGTTCTGGTATAAACCTTATTCTTAAGAAAATGTCATATAATCCTTAGAGTAATATGCTTACTCTAAGTATAATCTATACACATGCAAACTATATATTATCCGCAGAGTCCTTTGCTATTATCATTTATTATTGGCATTTATTCTGAAAATCTCATACATAGGTCATACCCTCGCTGGAGTACATTGTAGTTGTTCCTCAGATTCTTTTTTGATTCGGACTTATTCTAATAGAAACTCCGAGGCTCTATGTTAATAGCGAACACTTGTCGCGAGATATGTTTTCCAAGACCAAGCATCTATGTGTATGGCTCGCGGGCAGAACATTCATAAACTTGTGTGATATCTGCCTGTAATTAATTCCCTTTCTTTCTCCTGCTGTCAACGCCTCAAAGGATGGCGTAGAATGAATACGAGCACAAGATTATTACGGGTCTGTGGTGACAGGTACTAATTGCTCCTTCATGCAAATCACCTGCATACTTCTCGGCGCCGCACGCCCTTTCCCAATCGCAGTAGCCCGCATTTAATGTTTGAGGCTATTAGCTTGGGCACACCTTGGATGACCCCTCGCCTCATTTCGAGTTGACCCCAGGCACTCAGCCTGCGAACAGCTGGAAAATTTGTCAGTCTGGTCAGTTGGCTGGCCGGCTGGGTCCAGTCAATCCTATCTGCAACTTTTTCCGAAACGCTAAAATAATCCTGAACCCTTGAAATGTTCCCATGTTTTCCACGAGAGAAAAATCATTGATATCGCTTTGTACTTTGGACTGATTACCTGCGACTGAAACAAACGATATCCTAAGTAAATATTATCCTTGGCCACTTTGTACAGAATAAAATGTAATGATAACATAGCATCTTTTGAAATGCCAATAACTTTAACGGGGAATAATAAGATCATAAAAACATTTTCTCTGTCGATTACTTCTTTCCTTAACTTTAGCAAAGTACTATAAAAAAACATTCCCCTTTTAATCGTTATGCTAACTATTTTTATGCCTGCTGAAAATAGCGTAGCACATGGGGCATACCGGTCCTAACTGATTTTACCCCATAGCGATGTACATGCCAGTCTTTTCTATTGCACACTAAGCCACAAAGTTTGCCAACTAAAGACAACTTAGTGGGTGGTTTATCGCCTATTCGCAACATATAAAGATCTTCATAAACAAGTCTTTGCCAACATAAACAGCATGTATGATGGCAATAAGTAGTACAAACTATGGCTGTGAAGCGCACGTGAAACGGCAGTCTGTGGTGTGGAGATGTTAGTTTTATTGGCATGTTATCTCTCCCATATGATTGAAATAGTGGGCCACTGCAAATGGCCAATAGATCTGATAGTAAAAGGAAACATTCTGGTCGAGGCCTGGCTGACTGGGGTCATGCAGCAAGCATATGGCTCCTGTGGTCATGCCCTATAAGGTAGACATTAACCCCCCTCATATGTTACTTGGTCCAGGGTCTAGATCATAGCTTCCTCCTGTGTAGGCACCAGGTGAGTCAGGTGGGCGTTATCAGTAAGACACGCCCCTGGAGACATGACTATATACCCCTCTCTCCATGGTCTGTATGGGCACACCTACAATCTGACCTCTGCGCTGGTAAGCGGGGCAGGCCCAACCGAGGGATCACCTGTGTCTCGGAAGTGGCTTCGCGGGTGGCTTATCATCTGGCTTCCCGTGTCCAATCTAAGTCGTTATAGGAATCATCACCGGAATGGCCTTGGGCAGAGAGGTGGCTGTCAACTAATGAAAATATGCCTACGTGAAAACTTAATCATCCATGTGGCAGGGATCCTGTTTCAAAAGGCCAGAACCGACGTTGTCTCCCTCGTCCGCCCCAAATGGATCCTATATATGCTTAAATTGCACTTGGTCATGGGAAGAAAGCGTGGAACGCTGCAATGATGAAAAGGAAGGCTAGAGATGGCCTGCAGGCTGGTGGTAGTGGATAAATAGGTAGACCTTAAGTGCATAATGGATGAAGTCTGGTCTCTGGCCACACATGACCTTTGACATGGAATAATTAATAATTATTTGTCATCCCAGACAAATCCCACTGCTGGTCACAGGTGATATCTGCTCGAGTAAGCCAGTGCATGTGATTCATGATTTTTATGGTGACAGTAAGAGTTAGTTTGTGGTTATAAAACTTGAGTGACCCCGGGTTGTTCATTGACACCGAGGTTCCCATTGCTGGCCACTTTATGGACATCAAACAAACCTTAATCAAGCACAATCCCATGGGCAGCGGGCTGAATATCAAGTGGTAGTATCTGGCAGCTGGTCCCCCCGTCCACTAC